>LR738545.1:18437500-20837500 GCA_902685375.1 Neostethus bicornis
GACCACAAACTAATCTAAATCAGGGACAAAACTAAATATTTAGAATATTATTATCCGTTTCTATTAGATTAAAACCGCAACGATCATGTAGTGTTAGTTTGTAAATCGGGCTTAACTTAGAAATAGTTTCGGGTACGAGCAGTGAAAGCTAACAACATTAGCTCGCTAATGTTTATTCTAGCTGAAGTTAACTGTCCTTGCAATCGCATAGCTTGCATGTAATTTCGACATTATACCCTCGAAAATATTTAAAGTAGTTATAAAGTTTGATTCGGGACTTAAAACAATGAGATCGATCCAGTTTGATTGAGTTTGAGCTGTCAAAAAGCTTGCTGACATTAGCTACCCCGGCTAGCCTGTTAGCTTCTTTGCTATCATGGCCAAAACAGAAAACGGTCGCCAATCAATTGATACAAGAAGCATCAGGACCATCAGCAGCTCTCACATTGATGATGAGAGCTCTTTGGGATCGGATTCAGAGATAAACGGCTTCACCAGTGACAGACAAACCGATAAATATGGTTTTATTGGTGGCGCACAGCAGCACTCAGAGGCATCGTAAGTTTGTTTAACTTGTATTCATCATCATGTGTCATGCATGCATAATCCCAGTTTAATAAAACATGTTACATAATTAATAATCCACTTTAGTATGATCCTTATTAAAGTAAGCATGACTATTAAAAAGGTTAAAAGATTATGTTGAGGAAACGCCTTTGGACAAAAGAGCTTCTAAACCATCTGCGTGGCACAATTTTCTATGTTCTGTTTTTTTTTTTTTTTTTGGTCAATATGAAAATCTCAAGAATCTTTTCTTAATCTGATGATCCACAAAATATATGTTGTTCAAAGAGTTGGTTTAAAATTTTAATGTGTATTTTTCAGCCGATCGTTTCATAGAGAAGTGAAAGAAAAGACTTGTGTCTACTATGTGGTTTTGAATTGCTTCATTCATGCTCTTTCAAACAGTCTACATTGATTTGATGTTTTTATTTTACCATTTTTTCCTTTTCATTCTTTCCTGTGTAAGCCTGCAGAACAGATCTCAGATAGTGGATTGAGCGAAAGTTGTGCCAAGCTCCAGCTGGCAAGAGGTTTTCTGTTTTCTGGAGGTTTTAGAAGACTTTAAGCCACAGTTTTTTTGGAGCCCCTTTATTACAGGGGCCTCTTTTGGCTCTGATCTAATGATGGTCTCAAATCCAGGTTTTAACTTACACTGTATGGCAATCAAAGTAACTTAGCAACTATTTTTTTTTCCTTTGCTTGGCCAGTGTAAAACATTCAGCCTACAGTTTTAGCTGAGACAGGGTTATTCTGAATTGTAATAACAACTGCTCTATGAAATCCTTTTCACCCTGCAATTATTGGCTTGTGCCAATGATATAATTACATAGTTCAGTTAAAAACTTCACCCATAATGTAGGTCTAACATGTCCTTGTTGGAGAAGATATTGTGACATTAACCATTTCAATTCAAATAGACTTATGTTGTTGTATAATAAGCGAATACAGGCCATGATTCTGAATGAAATGATGGTTTGTTCTTCTGATTATTATTTTTTCTAATTAAAAAACATTTTCTTAAAGACTTGCTATAATGGTGTGATCTCAAGCAACGTTAAATGTTGGTAATTATGAAGAAAATCTAAATAAGTGTTTTTTTTAATTGAAAAATGTAGTAGTCATCCATCAAGGAAAGGCTTCAAAGTTGTCTTCTGGGCAGTGTATTTGACGATAGAGAAGATTCGACTTTCATCTGGTAATCATTTTCGATTTGATTGGAAATCAGATTGAAAATGATTTGCGAGAGGTTTTGACTTCCATCTTTTTCTTCTTCTTCTTCCGGCATTTCCCTTCAGGGGTCGCCACAGCAAGTCAGTTTCTTCCATCTAACCCTATCTGCTGTATCCTCTTTGGTTACACCAACTATCTTCATGTCTTCCTTCACTGCGTCCGTGAACCTCCTCTTTGTCCTTCCTCTAGTCCTCTTTCCTGGTGGTTCCAAATCCAGCATCCTCTGGATCCAGTACTCTCTCTCGCTCCTCTGTACATGTACATGTACATGTACAGAGGAGCGATGGTTTTTACATGTAAAAACCATCTCAGTCTTGCCTCTCAAACTTTATCCCCAAAACCTCTAACATGTGCTGTTCCCCTGATGTGCTCATTTCTAATCCTGTCCATCCTGGTCACTCCCAGAGAGATCCTCAGCATCTTCATCTCTGCTACCTCCATTTCTTGACTTCCATCCGGAAATTATTTTAAATCTGATGGACGTCAAAACATTTCAATCATCAAATACTCTGTACAGGAAAACAACTTTGAAGCCTTTTCTACTATTGAATCCTTCCCCCGTGTGTGTTCCTTGGTTTAAATTTTGTGCAGAATAGATTTCTTGCTTTATATGGAACAATCATCCTGTGCTTTTTATTGTTTCTGTATATTTAGAGCTCAAGACGTACCCCCAGAGGTGCTCAGACACAGAGAGGTGAAGTGGCTTGACATGCTCAGCCACTGGGACAAGTGGATGATCAAGAGATTCAATAAGGTTAGCAGCAGTTGATTAAAAGACAATGTTTTTAACAGTTTGAATGTCTTCTATAGTGACACCACTGACACATAAACACAATCCCTGTTTTCTCCAAGAAGTCCATTCCTGGAGCTTAACTAGTTTTATGTGCATGTTGAAACAATACAAATGTTGCTGGTTCAAGTACTTGATTGCACAAGTAATAGACTTATCTTTTGTTTTGGAGATTCACTTGCAGAGCAAGTTCTGTGTGAAATCCCGCCAGCGATTTACCACTGCAGTGAAACTCTGCCTCATTTCCATGAGTCAGCAGCAAGCCAGGACACAACCCATTTTTTTATCATCCCATGCACCATGTGACAAATTGACAGTGTCAGATTCAGGGTGGAGTTGTTGACTTCCCATAAAACAACTGCTGCAAGTACAAGTTTTAGATACATCTGAGCACAAGAGAGCTTTTTGAAGATTATAAGTGAATACATATTTTGTCAGGATAAAGAGATTTTAGTTAATCTGTCTTTTATTGTTCAATGAATTCAAATTGTTCTTCAAATAATTTGATCTGGTTTAGGATGTTCTCTCATAAAGAATTTAATTTGAATTGTCTCAGGGGAAAAAGAAGTAAAATAATGATTAGACGACGTCTGCTTACTCATCAGAATTGAGCTTTGCACTTCACACATCACTGATTTTTTTTTCTTCTTTTGATCATTAGAACCTAGTACATACTGTAAGTGATAAACACGGATTCAAAAAGCACATTTGTAATAATTTAAAAATGGTAACAACAACTCCTGCATTTATTACTTGGATGTTATGATCATTCATTTTTTTTTAAGTGATTTACTGTGTATCTTAGGTGAGACTTCGGTGCCAAAAAGGTATTCCTCCTGCTCTGCGAGGACGAGCTTGGCTTTATTTATCAGGAGGGAAGGTGAAGAAGGAGCAGAACCAAGGAAAGTTTCAGGTCAGTCAAATTCTTCTTTCACTTCTTCCTCTTGGCTACATTGACGTCGTGTTTCGGGCTTGTTTCATTTAAATATTTCAAATGAAATTGTAACTGAAAGTGCGGTTTTACACCAATGTTATTTTATTGGTCAAAGTGAAACGGAATTCCTATTTGAATAATTTGCAGCATAAAATGGGTTGGTGATTTTTAAACCCTCCATGTTTTTTATCAGGAGCTGGACAATCAGCCAGGGGACCCCAAATGGATCGATGTGATAGAGAAAGATCTTCATCGTCAGTTTCCATTTCATGAGATGTTTGTATCACGGGGAGGACACGGGTGAGTTTACTAATGTAATGTAATGTTTTAAAACATGTGATTATGAATGAATACGTTGTTGGATGAGAAATTATCTAAATGTTTTGACCTTGTACAGGCAGCAGGATCTGTTCCGTGTCCTTAAAGCCTACACTCTGTACAGACCAGAGGAGGGATATTGCCAGGCCCAGGCTCCCATTGCGGCTGTGCTGCTAATGCATATGCCAGCTGAGGTAATGCAAACTATTTGTCTTTCTTTTCACGTGATCATTTGTCAATTTAAATGCATAAAAAAGTGACTATTTATTTTATCTCTAGAATCTTTTTGTAAAATAATCATCCCATCTTGCATTTTTTGTGGTTTGTTTTAATACAAAAGCTTGGATTAGTATGCTTTTATGTTTAGGAATGACACACGCGCACAGTGTAGCGATGTAATCTGTCAATTGTTGCAGAGATCAACTGCTTTGTGAACTCTTAACAACTCTGTTCTTTTCAAATTTGGACTTTGCATAAGTGTTTATTTTAACCCACAACAATAAAATACTGGGTGAATCCTGCAAAAAGCAGGTCTCGAAATGTGTCAGTGTAATAACATTTGCTCTTTTTTTTTTATAGTTGAAGTTCAGTGTGAGTGCATGCGTGTGTGCTATGATTATGTTCTGCTGAAGTAGTATTTGTATTTGCTCACCAGTCTTCCTGTGTGGCCCCTTTTTTAAATCCTAGTTTTTCACTTCTTTTGGTGATTGTGTACACGTGTATACATATAGAATCTCATTTTAAAAATGAGAAAATTATTCTATTTGTGTCTCATTTTATCACAGAGCTAAAATTGTTTTATCAAATACAATTGGTTTTTGTGTTGCATTTTCATCTCTTAATTAATTTTATATCCCATTGTTGTTCCGGGCTTTAGGAGTTATTTTCAGCGCAGCGTGCCTAAAAAATTTTTTTTTATTCCCGACACCATTCTTAACTTTCTTTGTTATTCTAAAAATATTTCAGTTGTTGCTTTATGTATAAACGGAGAAAATTATAGGTTTAAAACAGCTTTTTTTTTTTTTTTTTATGTAAACTTTTTTTTTTAAATTGCACTATTAACCCTCTTAACTTCTTAAAACTTTACAATTTAATGATCATTAAGCACTTCTTTTAATATTGCTGAGTGATTGAAATAAAGGCCAATTAGGTTTACGCAAAATACTTTAGGAAATAAAAGGGAAAAATAAAATATTTTTTTAAAATTCAAATGTATTAACTTTGAGCATCAAAATTGTTAAAATCGATGCCTCATGGAAAAGTTTTTCATATTTTTATTTTTGCCGCTTAACCCACTTCACCAGTAGAAACTATCCTTTACAGGCAAAGCAAGTTTTTATGGTGTTCAACTTGCATTCAAGCTGATAATGTTTCTCTGAAACGAGCAGTGTTTCTTTACATCAACTATCTCTGTTTCCACAGGATGCTTTCTGGGGTCTGGTCCAAATCTGTGAGAAATATCTCCCTGGTTACTACAGCCCAGGCCTTGTGAGTTTGAAACAGAAAAGCAGACACAGAACATCTTAGATACAAACCCAGACCTATTTTCTCCAAATTTTTCTTGCACTTTACAATACAATAATAAACAAGTTCTTTGATTAAACCATAAAAAAATGTCAGTTGTTTTGTATTAAAAACTCACTGACGGCTCCAATAAACACAATTACAAATGCATATTTTTTAAAAAAGTTCTCATAGAATCCGTTTAAATATTTACGTCAAGGAGGAAGCTCTAAAATACGGTAACTCGCTTTTTCCTTTTGTAGTAGATATTCATGTGTGTTCAGTTCTAAAGAGTAATATTCTTTCTCCTTCAGGAAGCGATACAGTTAGATGGAGAAATTCTGTTTGCTCTTCTTCGTCGCTTCTCTCCGGTGGCTTATCGGCATCTGGAGAAACATAAGATTGACCCCATCCTCTACATGACCGAATGGTTCATGTGCGCCTTCTCCAGAACGCTTCCTTGGGCTTCTGTACTTCGTGTCTGGGACATGTTTCTGTGTGACGGTAAGAGCAAAACAGTTGAACACCACATCATCTGAATATTTATTTCAACTCGTTTTTTTTTTTTACCTCCACACTTTAGGAGTGAAGATAATATTTCGTGTGGGTTTGGTACTGCTTAAGTCCACGTTGGGAACCCGGGAGAAGCTGAAGGCCTGCCAGGGCCTTTATGAGACCATGGAACTTCTCAGAGCTATAGATCCTAGATACATGCAGGAGGGCTTCTTGGTGCGAGAGGTAAGTGGAAAAGGAAATCTCAGCTTTATCAGCGTGTACACTATTCTGATTGGCTGTTTAAGGATCACAGTTAAAGTTTGCATTAGTGAAATAGATGGGCAAAAAAATCTAAATTCCCTCCTGTCTGACCAGTTACCATGTGGGGTTTAAAACTCATTTCACTGGAATGTAGTCATTGTTTTTTTTCTTTCCTTAAAAAAGTAATGAAAAGCTAGTCTGATCTGGAAGCCATCAGTGTTCCAATGAATGTTGCTTCTTTATAGAAGAACTCTGAAAGAGCTCATAAACAAAGAGAACAGTCCAAGTTAAACTGACAACATTCGGATGTATTAACCAGAGTGCCGACTCTGGAGTATCTGGTCCGGTTGCAAGTTGAGTGAGAGCTTCTGTTTCCTTGAACAATAGAGGCTCTTATATTTGTTGTCATGGTGACTGTGGGTGAAGCTCCATTCATGGCAGCCTTTTGGCATTTATCAGCAAAGTTCATATTTTCATCTAAATCCTTTCCTATGAAGGGCTTCTTGACTATGATCTCTCTAAACTTTTTTGGGATTTGCTTGTTGTTGTAGATTCTGGAAGTCCCGGTGACGGCGCGCGACGTGGAAAGAGAGCATCACACGCAGCACAAACGCTGGAAGAAAAACCGAGGCGAACTGAACTTCAAACCTCCCCCGCGGATGCACGGCGCCCGCCTCATTTTGCTGGCCGAACCACCAAGGCGCCAGGACCTGCAGCAGAACCCCACCATCGTTTTGGAGGTACCAACACCACAGCTGAAGAAGGGCAAGGAAGAGCGGAAAAGCCAGAAGAAGAAGAGTATGAAGAAATCCCAACCCATTGAAGAGATTCCTAACCCGTACCCTCTTCCTAATGAATCCCCTTCTTCCCCGCCACCTGTAGATCCACCTTCCCCACCGCCTGTAGATCCACCTTCCCCACCACCAGAGGAAAGCCCAAACTCTGAAACCGTGCCACAAACTGAAACAGACTCACCTCACCAGCAGAGGGAGGAGCCTCTGTCTGACCTTTCCCCTGCCAAAGAATCTGTCATTCAGAGATCCACACAAAGCCTTAGCAGCACAGACCAGGATACATATCTGTAGATACACAAACACGTCTATCTGTATGTGTGTCTGTGAGTGTGTCTGCGCCTGTAGATGAAGCACCAGCGTCATGCAGTCAACAACTACCCAGCCATGCCAAAATCTCCGACTGGCTAGTGTTGATCTTATCATAATTATTATTCCTATATTTGGTTTTCAATTTGCCACAGTGAAGCTGATATTGTTTCTTTCTCATGCTAAACATTTTCATTCAGAACAGGACTCAGTAAGCCATGGAGATAAGTTACAGAGTTGCCAAGAGGAATATTTTTAATTTTCTATTAAAAATTCTAAGAAGCCACATTTATTTAAACACTATGAAGTAATTAATAAATATTGAAGCAGCCGAAGATACAAAGCTTCAATCTCTCAATGCACTGTGGTGTATTTGGGAGTTTTTGCCACTAGATGGAAGTCTGACACTTTTCCACTGTGTCATTTAAGCTGACCACAGCGATTGCATAATCCACTAAATCCATGAGGGGCTGCTCTGAGATTGAACTTTTTTCTTCCGAAAAACAAGCAGATTCTCATGTTTTTCTACTTTTTCAATCTGTTCTGTGTTTAAAGCATTTATGTAACTGAGAAATAGTGAAAACATGGAGTTTTCTGTCTGAGCTTGTTCCGCTTTTGCAAACAGTCACTCATTTCAGTCTCAGTTTAATTTTTGAGGAGGTTGGTATGTTTGTTTTATTCTTTTGTCTAACATGGCTTGTGTAAGCCACCTAACGATGCTGACCTTCCACACAGCACTACCTGAGAATAGAAATGTTCTTTTCCACTTTTGCTAGACTTTCCAAAGCAAACCAAGACTGTTTTTCCTGAGAGGATTTCAAACGCCACTCGTTTTCAGCCTTACTGTGTGTGTGTGTAATCACTGGGGATTTGGATTTACACATTTCCTGGGAGATCTGTAGCAATGATAATCTAAAGACATCTGAGATTTATGAGGCTGTTTTTTTTTCTTTCATGACAATCGTTCATTTTGTCACTTGTACGTTTTCTCATCGTGGTGAAGGGAGATTTAACAAACACACAGTGGAGTACTTGGTTTCTGATTCTTAAAAGAAAAGACGTTTACTGTCACACCTGGAAACAATGGTTCTTTTTTACTCTTACATTTCATTCCTGTTACATTTTAATTTAATGCTTTTTGTATATTTACTATCTGTAATAATATATTTGTTTTATGAAAATGATCTTACACGACCTAACGCTAGATTTATCTGAGCAAACACAAGAACCACAGAGGAAAAATAATCACTAATTATTTAGGTGGTTAAATATTGATCTCGCTGGAATTTGGAAAATGTTCTATCACTAGTTCAGTTTTTTCCTATCCTAAAGGTTGTGCCTTTTTTTTTTTGACCACCTACACCAGAAAATATGTCAGTTGTTCAGTGTACACAGAGCTGGAATTTTATGCTTATAAGAAAAAAAATCAATTCAATGCAGCTGAAAATGTTCATGTTCAAATGTTTTACTCCAGCAGCCTGAAGTATGTTATTTTGTGCTTGTGCAGTTCCTTTATCACCAGCAGATAGAGCACTAAGTCATGTTTTTGAAAAAAAAAAAAAAAAATGAAATTGTCGCACGCGCCATTTTTTGGCGTTGTGTGTGATGTTGCACCACAAAAAAGAATTGACTGCTTTTTTTGCATTTGGTGATTTTTGCAGCTGTACTTTTGAATAAAGCTCTAAAGACATTCAACCTTTGCGGATGTTTGTGTTAAGTTTATAAAGTTAAAGATTGGTCCTAATTATTTGGAAAAAAAATGACAAGCATTTTTTTAGCCCCCAGAAGTGATTTAAATACTTAAAAAGTTCTTTTACACATTGACAATCAGCTGTATTTCTTCAATGAGAGGAGCATAATGAAGTCTGTAGTGTTAAATAGTCCTCCCACATGTTGGTGCCATCTTGTATGTGTCAAAGCAGATACAGCATCTTATCTAGTGGGAGTCCATGATCTGGTGTCAGACTGTCTGTGCATCCTGATAGCAAAAGTAGGATTGTGAACCGAAAACAGGAGTACATGTGCAACAAATTGAACCTCACAACTTTCCTCTTTAGCTTAAATTACTCTTTCTTCTAAAGAAATTTCTTCTTCTCCTCGTTTGAACTAATAACAGACTGGTATTTTTCCGCAATTTACTGTTTGAACTGCCATATGCCCCTTTATTGCCACCTTAAGGTGTGGGAAATAGAAGGTTTTTGGCCTCGGGCCTGAAAGAGTTCATTGCAAATAGTCGCCTTAATGACCTCGAGGATCGACTCATTCTGATCATCCTGCAAGGTGTGAGCTGCAGCTGTTGACCTCTTGTCATCATGAGGTTATTGTAGTGATTAACACAGACATTTACAAATGATCCCTATCCTAAGTACTGTTTGGAACAATTTACTTTATTCATGTCATTGCAGGTGAGAGAGAAGACGAAAATATTCATAATCATCAATCATATTTACCCGGTGAGTTGTTAAGATTCATGATTGGATCGTCCAAATTTTTTTCTTTAATAGAGGCAAAGCAACAGTTAATGGTTTCTGAGGAATGCATGCACCATCACGCTTGCCCTCTTTGCATCAGACACCTGGCCCTCTTTCAGTGCCACCGTTGGATTTACATCTCAAAGGGGGTATCCAAAAAGGCTCCCTCTGTGCTCCCTTCCTTACTCTAGAAATGATCTAATTTATCTCTTCATCAACGGAAATATATGCCATTAGTGAATCACCCCACTTATCCCATCCCCAGCTAACAGATGGGATAAGGGGTAGTAAAAAGAGAGACTTGTGATCCTTCGTGTGATCCTGAACCCAATGGAGCCCTTGTCACAGAGCTTGATTCATGTGATGCGGGTGACTTTCTCCCAGGTTGGATGTGTTAGGGTACTGGGGCGGCCGGTGGGGTGAAGTATAGCATGAAGCAAAGTAAAAGCGCCTGTTCTATTGAGGTATCCAATTCCCACGTTTGATGGAGCATGACAGGCTGGCTCAGGTTAGATTAAATAGTTGCAGTAACAAATATGGGGGCAGACGTAGGGATCATCTGTGCAGGTGAACTTTTCATTGCAGTGGGACTATAAAGTTATTTATTGCAGCAGGGGAAAACATCAGTCATTGTACATGAGTCTTTAAGAGAAGGATGTCTGTCCTGAGACATGGTTGGGTAATTGAATCATCTGTATGTTGTTTTTTTATGTTCAGACAAAGAAATCATTTTCTTCCTGATTTATAATCTTTACATTAAACTAGCTCTTTATCTTCTCGAGCAGGAACTTATTGTAGTAACAGTCTTGTCAGGAGTTTGATCTTTGGCCTCGTACAATTCTTTTGTATGAAAACACAACATCTCTCTCCCCAAACACAGTTTTGTTTCTGTTTTTCTGTTTTTTTGGCTCCCATGAGTTATTTCAGTCTCCCCACAGTCCAGAGCGGTCTCACAGAGTCCAACATGCTGGGGTCTTCCTTCTTTGGAAATGTGCTTTTGTGGTACCTTTGCAAATTCCATCGCTTAATATAGTTGTTATTTAAGTTTCACAAATGACTTCAGAAATGGATTATACTTAGCTGGTATTAAATATAAAATAACAGAGAATAAAAAAACATCTCTTGGGTACATTTAGTGCTCTAAATGTCACCACAGTTCTCATCCCAGCTGCTCTCTGAGGACGGTTGGCATAAGGAGGGTGGGATTAGAGGTTGGGATGGAGTTTAAAAAACACAAAAACAATTTTTAATGTTCGTTTTCAGCTCCACTAATGAATTTGAAAGTATTTCTCAACCCTGATTGTCAATCTTAACCACACAAAAGTTTTGAAATTAAAAAAATTCTTACACTTATTTTCTTTCATAATTAGAAAAAAAATGTAAAAGAAGACAATAAATCCAAATTTGTGCAACCAGAAATTTAATGACCCCTCTATCCTATTCTAAAAAGCAGTAGACCTTCCAGCTCAGAAATCTGAATACCCTGACAAAGCCTCCTACACCCAATAATGGTTTGAAAACAATTCCAGCCATTTGAACCCGATCTTCAGATCATACAGAGTAATAAACGTGTCTGTCAGGAGAGATTTAAGCATGTGAATGAGTAGTAAAAATGTTAACTGAAGCATAGTAAATTAATCTACAAATCACCTGCGGCTGCTGTGCCCACAGGACATTTCAGGTGGTGGGCGTGTTGGGGTTAAATGGGGGTAAAGAGGAGCACACCTGCCTGTTAGATGTTTCAGGCATTTTTTTAATCCTCATCACTTGTCTTGTACCATCTTCTTCTCCAAAACCCTGCAGCACCCGTCCTCCCGACCTCCTCACCCTTGATATTCTCTGGTTTAGGAGAGCTGGAGGCATACAGTGATGTCTTGTCAAGTAAATAAAAACCTAAATCAGCGGCCACATCCTTTCTTTTTATTCTATTTGTTATATTTGCTCATAACCAAACAAATCAAACAAGTAAAATAACGTAGAAAAAAAAAACTTCAGAAAACAGTTTGTACAAGTAACTGTAAAACTAAAACTCAAGACAAAGTGAGGGCTTCTTTTGGATAGGCACTAGGTTTACAAATGTATGTTTAGAAAGATGATGTGAATAAAACAATTGGATCTATTTCTGTCTTGATTCAATATCATTTAATTATTTTTACTATTAAATACAAGATGTCATTTATTTCCGCTGCATTTTCTTTGCATGAAAGATTCTTCGAGATCTTGCAAGTCCCTTCTACTAACTCATTACTTTTGAAATTTTCATTTTTTCTCTTCCTAAATCTAAATGTAATTTTTTTTTCAAATGTTTGTTTCAATGTTTCAAATTTGTGTTCTTTTAAAACTTTCTGCATAAATTCTTGTTTTTTTTTTCATTATTGTGTTTCAATGGAATTGTCTAAATACAAATGAAAATCAAACAAACCAGATTCGACTGACCCTTTTCTTGCTGTGTGTATCTCCTGCTTTTTTCCACAGGGTCTGATAAACAGTAATTACCTCAGACAGGTAGAAAAGTGGCCTTAAAAACATCTCTTTGGTTGTTTGTTTAAATTTGAGTGTGCCTGCTGAGGCCTCTGGCCAGTGGGTGATGAGTTACAGACACAGATGGTGGGCATCAGCAGCCCGGCTGGGGGGCAGATTAACAGCCTACCAGTGCCTAAGCAACAACCACCTAGTCCACTCCCACTGAGCCCTGGAGGAGAGCCTGTCTGTAACTCTATTCGCTTTGGAAAGACTCATGTGTTGATGGAGGCCAACCATGAGCTTATCTCTTCTCATTCCAACACCAGTGGGCCTTAGTGGGCTCGGGGCTCCCAGTGGGAAGGGGTGGGGGTGTCTGGTGGGGATGTCTGCATGAGCAGCTTTGTTTGAAAAAGTAATTTTGTTTCCCAGGAGAGGCACAGGTTTTGTAATTAAAGGTAACTTTAAACCTATAGGTGGAGATTTATCTGCATCTTTGCACCTTAATGGTATATTACCATGTCGTTTATTTAACTTCTCAACTTCCTTCCCATTGGATCGCTAATTTTCTCAGACTAGACAGATGATGCCTTTCACACGTGCATGTAGATGTATCGGTAATCCCTTCTCCTGATGCATGAAAAATGCTTACAGTGCAGTTTTTTCCATTAAGCAACATTCACATTGTACTGGACAGGAAGCAGAGTTCAAGCAGCCCAGGCCAAAGGTCAGCCAGATGTAGAGTGGAGAAGGGGGAGGAGTGAGTGGGCAGGCTGTGGGTTAGTGTTCAGCACTGTGTTTATTTTATAAACACTGGAAGCAGATTAGTATTGGAGCCAGGCTCCCTCAACCATGTGGGGAGGATGTCCTCTGTGCCGGGTGCCTCTTAACAAACCATTGTGCTCCTAACAGCAGACACACAGTTACTAGCATGATTTTTGGCGACCGCTGATGATGAGTCGATATTGCTGCCAGCACACGTGTGTGAATGCTGGGATGTGTGCTCTGCTGTGCTTCCATTCTTAGCATAATAGACTATTGAATGATTGTTAGCAGTGCCTGACAAATTTTGAGTCATTAATGGTGTTGGCACACGCAGGCCGTCGTCACCGCTCAACCAGGAGGTAAAAACAGGAAATGGATGGATCCCCGCCACCCTCAGCGCCAGTCTAATGAATCCTGCCTGAAGATGTTTGTATGTGGTTCATCTCCTGAAGACTTACAGCCCTTCCTGCCATTGTTTTGGGGGTTTTCTGAGACGCAATAGCAGCAAAGTCTCTGATGAGCAACACTGTCAACTCTCGGCCCCACCAATGGTTTTCTTTTAGACACTTAAGAATTTGGGCAAACACATTCTCATTTCAGCACCTTACTTAAACACACCCTGTATATTAGTTTAACCTAACACTAAATAAAATCTGATGTGTCAGAAATATTTCTGCGGCTAACTTGAGATGCAACACTTGGTGTGTAGATGTGTTTTTAGCTGACACAGGCTGGTGAAAGGTATGCTCTGGTTTCTGCAGAAGATATAAAATCCCAGCCGTCTTGCTTCCTCTGTAGACGTGGCTTGAACTGACTTGATGTTCTATTGAAACAAATGCTTTCTAAACTCCATTAGAATTTTCCCACAAAAAATCCAGATGTCACACTGGTCAAGCACTCCCAAAGACCACTCTTGTCTGTCTCTAGAAACAGTCGATCCATCAGCTTTTTGGCTCATACGAGTGGTTAAAATTTGATATGAATCAGAACTCTGCCGGAAAAGATGCTAAAAAACTAAAGAAAATTTTAGTTAACTAGCTTTTTTTCTTGCTTAAAATGGCATACTTTTGCATTTTTTATTGTTCATGGTGCATTTCAACGAGGTAAAATGAGAACTAAACAATACAGAGTTGAAATCTTCTGAAAAGACAATGAGGCATACTTGCAAAGATTAAACTCCAATGCATTCTTTGTGGGGCAGGCATTCAAAAAAGGATTGTTAGAAATACACAAACATCGTAACTCACAATGGGTTTGTTTTGCAAGTAATACTTAAGAGCTCTTTTCTAAATTTTATTTTCAATAACAAAAAACACTACATCAAAGGTCAAAATAACTGTGTAAACTGTAGAAACGCCATCATCCACAGCCTGATAGAAGAGAATGAAAACAAAGCAGTAAGACGTGGTGAGACAGCTGTAATACATTGATGAGTTTAATGCAAAATGACTTAAAATACAGCTGTTTTATTTTAGGTTGTTACTCACGAGAAATAATTGTCAATCAAGTTCTTCATGGAAGCTATTTGTCTGTGTAAACAAAACCAACATTGGAGGGTTCAGTAACAGGATAGTTTCAATGTGTTTAAGCCATTGATCTACATGTGAGAATGAATCTTAAACACATTTTGTTTTTAAATTGAAAAAGGAATTGGTTGCTCTGGAGAAAATGAGGCCAGAAGCTGGTGAGTCGTAGGTTCAATTCACATCTGGTCTTGCTTCTCATTCATTTGCTGATGTGTTGTTTGACTTTTACATCAGTACAAATCAGGTGTTCCAATCACTTTCATGACCTTTAGGTGTGTAAAATCAAACACCAGAGTATGCACACTATTTGATTGAATGATTGAAAAAGAAGTGTTTTTTCTCAGAAGCTCAGTGAATTTCTGTCTGAAACTGTGATACTTTACCACCTGTGCAATAAATCCAGTCAGAAAATTTCCTCCCTCCTTCATATCCCACTGTCAGCTTTTAGTTTTATTATTTGGAAACATCAACTCAGGATGGGGTCAGTAGATGGGGATTCATAAAGAGGTCATCAACTTTCAGCACACTCTATTACCTCTGAACTTCTTATGACCTTCAACTTGGCTCAAGAACGGTAGGCAAAAAGCTTTGTTAAATGACCTCTCATGGCTGGGCAACCATACATCATCAAATGCAATGCTGAGCACTGAATGAAATGTTTTCAAGCATGCCATCACCTCACTAAAGCAGTTAAGGATTGTTTTAAGTAATGAAATTAGTTTTCCCAGGTACTGTACCTATCTGCTATCTGGTAGATGGGGCTGATTTGGTGGCTGCCACTAGAACGTTGTGTGCTGCGCCAATGTGCCAAACCCTAAGTATGGTGAAGGGATTATAATAAAATATTGGGAGTTTTTCAGAATTTTCAGCAAAATGAACTCTGCATCCATAAGCACAAGATATTTTCCGTGACTCTAATTTTGTGGGTACAGCTTGGAGTAAGGCCCTTATAGTTCTAAAATGATTGTGTAAAAACCAAGGTTCGTGACAACAAAGTCTGAATAAACTTAACTGACCTAAACCGAGTCTTGAGCTCAGCTTGATTGAACACATCCAATATAAATTCAAACAAAAACTAAGAAACTGAGACCTTTTAATCCAACATCAGTTTCCCACAAGACAAAAGCACTTACGCCCCCAAAACATTCTTAAAAAGGTTTAAGTTGTATGGAAAAAAAAAAAAACTGGACCAACGTCATGAACCTTTGGGATTAGAGATGAGAAGTCGCTCCAGTTTTGATGAAAGTCCAGTCAGGTGAGCAAATACTTTTGCAGCTCCTCATTGAATCTGCATTGCAACATAATAATAATGAAATAAATTCAGATATGTTCATTTTGACAAATGATTAAATTAGTCATTTTTTGTTGTTTCAAAGTTTCGTTTTCCTGTAATGTATCTATTTTTGTCAGGAAATTAGGGTTTAGTCTTATACTTATCTAAATTCAATCTTCTGAATTAGTGAGTGTTGAACTTTTCAGTAATAAAAATAAACCACTTTATAGTTTAAAGTAACTTAATTGTAACTGGACTCAGTGAAGCTACACAGCCACACAGGAACACATGTGGAGTCTGAGCTTCAACAAACATTTTGTTCATGAAATAATATGAGCTCATGTCGTATCATCAATCTTGTCAAGGCCATGATTGCATGTGTGCATTGGTGTCACCTAAAGTCAACTGTGCTCTGGGCCTCGGGTCATGAAAGATGTTAGAAAGTGATTGCTGCAGATGAGAAAAATTGCAGAGAAATCACACAGACATATGCATAAGTTAAAGGTGCATAATTATGTTTGCCTTTTTCATTTAACTGCAATTATGAGGAGCACTAACAGATAAATACAGTTTAGTGCTTTTATTAACTTTTACACTGAAAACGGTCAAACATGAGCTCATTTTCTCATCATACCAAGTGAATAATTTCTATCTGATGCTTTCGAATGAATTGTGATGTAACATGAGGAGAATGGCCTTGGAAAGAGGGAGATGTATGAGGTAGTGGGGCCCTAAGAAAAAGGAGGGATGTGAAAGCACTGACTGTGAAGATTAGTGGACAGAAATCTGGCGCTGCTTCCGATAATGGAAGGAAAATGAGAAGATGCTTCTATGTTTCTTGTGAAAAAGTTCCAGTCCAATAATCATTGAGTAAGAGGTTCATTGTGAACAGCAAGAGTGATCAAATTTGTAAAACATCTACTTTCTGTAGACTTTCTGTCTATCTTTTTGTCCATTTCTACATTTGTCTGTTTCTGTTGTAGGAATGTAAGCGTTTCATCACAGTTTTGTGCTCCTGCAATCTTTATTTATTTAACTTATTGACCTGATGTCTGCTTTTTCTCTGATATATTGGCCCTTAGCAATTCTCTGATTTAGCATCTGTTTATGTTCACGCTCTATTTTTCTAATCCTTGGAACAATTTTTTTTTTGGTGAGGATTCTAATTAATCAGCATCTTCGTATTACCTTTGTTCCTTGTTCATAGTTAGGTTTAATTGTGCATCCTGCGGTGGTTAACTGATTTTCTTTCCGGCATAAAATATCAGTCAGACCATAAGCTGAGTGAGGCAAAGGTGTAAGTGGGACTGCAGAGTGTGTGCTCTCTTGGCTTACTTAACATGTTTCTATGCTATCCTGCTTACACACACATCTGTCTTCTCTTGTTATTATTTACATCTTCCATTCCTGCCAAACTATCGTCTTGGCTGCTAACACAAGTCAGCAATAGCCACTGTCAGCTTTTGTCCTGCATCGGTGTAAGTTCGTTCATGCTTTTCAGCAGGAGGCTTTCCAGATGCTACAGGTGCTCTCAATTTCATCACAAATTAGTTCCTCAACCCCTATACTTAAAACTTCTGTGAACCCGCATCTGAGGGAGACTTCACCATTCATATAAGAGTGTAATGAAGGATGCTTTGTTGAGTTTTTCTGTGTTTCCGAGTGGCTGGTTGAAGCTGAAAGAACTAAGAGGAACCCAAGCATCCACCAGCTGACTTTTAATGACTCTCGTCCAGCCACCTACTCAGTACCAGAGCAGGAGGCCTGTAATTAGATGACAATCAGCCCCCTCTCTGATGCACATATTGATGACCACAAAATTATTGATCAAAGAGGTAGAAACAGAAAGAGTAGGGGGCAAATTAGGACTGCTATAGATGTTAGATTGTGAGAAACATCTTGCAGGCACCAAGTAACTCTGGTCATCTGGAATCAATGGCGCACAACAGAAAATACAAGCAATTGGCACCAAATAGTGCAAATAGTGCAGATAAGAGAGCTTTTTTTAGAATAACGCATTAGAGAATGCTATCCAGCAAAAACAAATTATCCTCTGCATCTCTAAAGCTTCTTACCAATCAGCTCATCGCTATATAGAAATCCCGGGTTGATAGATGCTAAGCTTCAGGGTTAGCAAACACCTATTAGACAAGAGCTTCTACTGAATAATCTCATATTTAGAGAATAAGCTCTTTGCAAAAGATTTACTACAGAGAAAGAAAAAACAATTATATCCTGCCGTGTTACCCGATACTCAAAAGGATTTACTTAATTGGCCTCGCTTTAAGATTCCCAAACTATGGTAAATCCCCCCTAGAGCTGCATTAATATGAACTCTGATCTGTTAAACAAAATGTTTCTTTTTCATTTTGCTCCACAGTCAAACATCAGCCAGAATGTGTAAAATACAGTAGTCTGTTTGAGAATGAGCAGTCTAGTTTTGATCAAATATATCTGTTGAACACGTGTGTTCCTTTTTGTAACAAGGCGTTTACCCAGATGGGGTGGTGGAACTGGTCCAGTTTGGGGTCCACTTTTTATCTCTCCTGACTCACATGTTTCACATATTACCCTGATGTCATGAGAGAGACTGTTGTGATCAAAACAGGAGGCCCTCTAAGTATGAGTAAAATTCACTGAGCTTTCTATGTGCTCTAAAACACTTTCATTTAGCATCTACAACCCCACTAACTAGCTCCAGGTGATAATCTTTCTTTTAGTCAGTAAGTTAAATGGGTTATGTTATTCAATCCTTTGAAAAGTTTCAATCCATGATTAAAATCCATCTCATGTTGTGTATTTAGATATAAGTTGAGCTTCTGACTGCTGAACAAGGGGTAAAAGTTCCAGGAGTCCCCTGGGAAGTAATATTAACAAAAAAATCTCTTGTGTGACGACAGGAGGAGTGTATACAGTTCTAACAAAGTGGAATACTGTACCATACTCTGCTGATTACTCTCAGGTTTCCAGCCTCGGTGTATAGTGTTACACTGACAGCAGACTCATGTGGACAGGATTTATCGATGGTTAAATAATCAAATAAATTAAATTGATTGTAGAAATATTAAGGTAGTTTCTAAAATTTTGTCTCAACTTTATAATTCTGTTATTTTGTTAGAAAAGAATCTAATATTTTTTTAAACGCAGTTTAAATTTTTTTAACAGCAAGAAAGGCTTAAAAAGTTTTCTTTTCTCACTCCTGTAAATGCAGGGTATTCAAATCTTCATACTGAACTCCCTCTTATTAATATGTTTTCCAAACCGACACAATTATTATTATACGTACTGTCAAAATGTTGAGTATTATGTAAGCAATCTTTTCATGTGTAGATAAATCTATACACAGAAGTCTTTAACGTGGGACATCTCTCCATAAGTTTTAGCTTGAGGAAATTTGTGCCTATGCTCGCACATCATTGTTTTAAGTTATGATTTGTGACCTCTGTACAGACTTTTTGTCATACTAGTGATTTACACATCCCTTCCCTTGCTTCCTCTTATCCTTGGGAAAGTTTGGCATCATCTTCAAAAACATCAAAGTTCTTATGTCTGCTCTATACAGTATGTGTCATACCATGAGCTGAAGGCCATGTTAGTTTCATTGTTTTTCTTATCCACTGGTGGCTTTTAGTGTCCACTCATGTTTGTCCTTGTTAAAAAATAATTTGAAAGTTTCTAAATTTTCACACAGATGAGATATTGAATGAAAAAATTATATTGTGGCAAAAGAAATGACAATGTGGGGGTAATTTTAAGGCTGCATGGTGGCCCCAAAGCAAGAGGGTCGGGATTTGAGTTGCGGAGTGGGGCGGGCGGGGCGAGATTAGGATCACTGTCCTTTCTTTACATGTTATCCCTGTGGATGTGTGGGTTTTTTTCCAGATACCCCGGTTTTCTCCCACCCTCCAAATACATGCATGTAAGGTTAATTGGCCCCTATCGAAATTGCTCCTAAGAATGAGTGTGTGTGTGTGTGCGTGCGTGTGTGTGTGTGCGTGTGTGTGTGTGCGTGTGTGTGTGTGTGTGTGTGTGTGTGTGTGTGTGTGTGTGTGTGTGTGGTTTTAGTATGTGCAACCCCGTAAACTGGCGACCTGTTCGGGGTGTACCCTACCTCTCACCTGAAATCTGTCGGGACAGGCTCCGGCAACCCCATGACCCTGCTAGAGATAAGCGGTTTAGAAAAGGTATGAATGAGTCATTTAAAATCATTAATAAAGCACTCTTTCTCTCAATAGCGTTCAAAGATTAAATTTTCAAAAATCCAAAAAACAATTGCTAGCTTTAGCTGTTGTTTTTTATTCTATATTATACATAAACATACATGTCTTACATATTTATAACAGATGAGTTTAGACCATTGGGAAGTGATCCTGATTCTTTTACTCTGCTGAAGTCATGAACAGTATGCGTCAGTGGTGAGGTACTCCGAGCACATCCCATTCAAGAAAAGGTTTTTGAAAGGGTAGAACCGAGATTTGTTGGAGGGACTACGTGTTATTGCTTGCCATGAAACTTCTCTGGATCTGCCCTGATGAGCTAGAATATCTGGCCAAGGTAAGGGGAAGTCTGGGCTTCCCAGCTTGGGCTTCTGGCCTTGTGACTTGATTTCAGATAAACAACAGAAAACGGACAGTACAGTGTAAAAAAAATTGGTGAAATAGTTTTCTTTCGATTTAATGACCCTGTGAGCCCCAGTTAAGACAAACACCAAGAGTGACATTAGTTTCTGTCCGTTTCCGGACTACTGACTTCCTGAGTAATGATACTTCAGCCTCACCTTCACCCTGCTGAGTCTCTCCTCTCCACTTTTTCATAGCTGCTCCTGTTTTCTCCTTATGAAAACAGGAAAAGGGTGTGTTTGAAGAAGCAGAGCCTGAGGAGTCAAGCCGTTCACCACTGATTATCTATAGCTTCTCTGCATGTGTGTGTGTATACATGCCAGGATAATTGCCTACAGGGAGCCTCTGAAAGCCTTGCTCTTGTTTCTTCATTTCTTAGGGGACTGTTGGTATTTGCTTTCGGCCATGTGCCCCTGACATGGCATGCCATCTAAAGTACGTCACTCACTGTATGCCTCACACCTATGAACTCACGTGTGTGAAAAAAATGTTTACCTGGACATTTTTTTACCAGTTAGTCATCCTTTAAAACTCTAGCTCAGCAGGGTTCCTGTGGTCAAGCAGAGGCCCCTGCATCATTGGGATGTGGAGCATTGCAAATGGAGTCTGAGGGATTTGGAAAGAGCTGCGCCTTTTCTCTTCCCTTCTCAGCAGGAGCTGTCATGGAGGCCGCAGTGTCCTGCTGGAGAGACGTTCTCTCATCGGGTGTAGGGCAGAGGCCAGCGTCGGGTCACACCGTTAGCTTCTGTAGCTTTTTACCGAGCTATCCTTCTCTCCCACAGCCTCTGCGCGCACAGTTTGACAGCCTAAGCGTGAAAAACAAAAGAAAAGAAAGCAGCTGAGATTCAGAGTCCTCATACGGTGTAATTGGAACGCAACAATCTGGCCCTTTGGTTAGATACTGTTTTACGTTAACTTGTGTTTTGTGTTCATGAACCATTTAACTGCAGTAACGCTCAACATTTGGAGCTTTTGTAATCTAACATCCCATTTTAGACAAAAGAAGAATGAATATAAGTGTGTTTTATCTTAGAAAATTACCCTTTTTACAACTAAATTTTTTAATTAAATGGCTCCGCTTGGTGGCTAATGCATACTGCTGGTATTTTGTCTAAGATGTTCTTATGTGAAAAGTCAGCAAAAAAAATCCTTTTTTTCTGCCATGTGGAACTTGTTGGATGTGGAATTCAATGTTTCTATTCTCAAACTAACCCTTGCGGAGAGATGTTGCCATAGATTGGCAGATATTTACTAAATCTTATTAAAGTTGGGCAAGAAAAATGAAAAAAAAAGTGTGATTTTTCTTGTTTCCATGTGTAATTGAATATGATGCAGAAAGCTTCAGTGAGAACACTGAGAGGGCAGCTGGCTGGAGTTTCAGAAGGCTTTATTCACAAGCAGCAGCTGGATTACCCTGAGGAAGTATCAGTATCTGCCTTTGAATCCTGTATCTGATCTGAAGAGGAGCCTGTTTGTAGCAGTGTCTCCTGAACAATACAAGCATCAGTGGCCAGGCTATTAACAGTAGAGTTCATGGCTTGCTGGATAATTGCTATATCCACACTTCCAACATATTGTTGAAATCCTTCCTGTGAAATTTACTATGAAGACTATAAATCTCTCCAGGCCTGTGTCTCATTTCCTTGTGCAGAGAGGTGCAGCTGGGAAGACCTGGGTTCCTTTTCCCTTTCTCCTTTGCCAAAATTTAAGGATGTTTTCTGAGGAGCACAATGTCAGTTCCTCAGCTACTTAGCATCTTCAGGACAGAGATGATGGGTTTCCCCATTATAAAACTTCCCTCCATTGACCTTTATTCCAGTTACCCTTTTAAAGATGAGGGTCATCACAGTACTTGTTTACAATGAATTGAAATATGAAAGGTTATAGTAAACAGCTTAATATCAGAAAAAATTGAAGTTACGCATTGGCAGGCAGGTAATTGTAACTCTGGGTTGAGCTGAAACGGGGCTGATCATCTATCATTTACTATTGTTTAGTTTGATATGGTTGATGATAGAACTTATAACATAAAACCCTAAAAATTGCCTCTACTTTGCAAATTCAAACAATGTAGATAAGATCTATTAATCATTATCTCAGTACCTGAGAACACCACACTGGAGAAAAGTTATTATTTGAAATGATCTGTTTTGTATAAAGTGGGTGCTAAGATGTTTACATGGAAACATTTCTGTGTTGACAAGGTAACTTAAAGAATTCCCTTTGAGACTGGTATGTTTAAAAGAATGCTGATTATAATCATTTTATTAGTACAGAAGCTGTGCTTTTTGTTACGCATGGTGTTTCTGACATCACACATGTACAGCATCGTTAAGCATTCTTACAAGGGGGAGGAACATTGTCTTTATTTGCAGTTCTGTCCTGCTAAATGGCTGTCGATGTACAAGCAGATTTTTTTATTAAATTGCCTGTGTAATTTTGAGTAGAAAATAAATGTTTAATTTGCTGAATCAAAATTTAATATCAAGGATATATGAATATTTTATTCCCTGTTTCCCTTTTATTTTGTATTTCTTTTTTTTAGTGGTTTTGATTTTTTTTTTTTTTTTATTTCTGGAAAATTTTATCTCAAAAGCAAAATACTGAAAGTCCACTTGAATAAATATAAACGGAATAAGTATTACTGTTAAACAACCATACTACATGTACTGAGCTTATAATCCTTTATTAGTTATAAAATTTGGAAAAAAATAAGACATTTTAAATAAAAAAGAATAGACAATTATCCAGCGGTTGCTCTTTAGCCCGATGCTTTGGAGCTTTCACCACTTTTTTATTGATCCATTTAGGCAGTACCGCTAAAAGGTTGGAGGTTAAATCTGAGTAATGGAATCTGTAGCCTGTGGTGACTGCGGTGTAGACCTGTTGACCTGGGCATTGTCTGAGTCTGCCTCAGGTTCATTAGGCTGACAGGTTGAGGTGAGCATGATCTGCACTGCCCGTCACTTACTGCTTTCTCAGGAATGCAGCACATACACTAATGCCTGCCTGCAAGGGGGCCTTAAAAGCTAAAAAAGAGGCTAAAGTCAAAGTGTGAGCATAAATTCAGTTAAATTCCTCCCTCTGATATGATCAATTATATCATGTAGAACAAAGCAACTGGTGTTGAAACCGATTGTATTGTACGGATAACTGTGAAAAACTGATGTCTGAGTTAAGAAACAATCATTTGGGTTGATTTATCTTGTGTGAAAAGAATATATTTTATAAGATAAGAATTTTTTTTTTCTTATTTCTACTTAATTTATCTCTCATGTAATTTGTTTTTTGAGACGGTGAATCTTCTCGAGCTCGGCACATTTTTATGTCAAGCTTGCACAACTGAATATAACTTTTACTCGTCTGCCGTTTGAGTGAAACCTTTTCTGTTTTTTTATTTTCCAAACTGACCTGGTTTAGATTTTGCTTTCCTTTTACGTGATGGTACGTCTGAGGATGTCAACAAAAAAAAAAACAAAACGTAATTTTCTCGTGTGAGGGCAAGCTGTTTTTGACATCTATCTGCAAACAATGTGCAACACAATAGAGCTCTTAGATTCTCAGACTCAACAAGTTCTCGGTGCTGCCTTCCAGTTGATCAGCTGACTACAGTAGAGTTCAGCCTGCAGACTTTGTGCAGTTTCCTGCCTGGCTAGGAGGGATACTTCACCTGTTTACACTATAGGAAAAAGAAATAGATGGAAACCTAATGAAGTACAATTTGAGATGCGAAGGTACAACATCACAGCTGCTTTTTAAATGGTGTCATCTTGCCATTGGATCATTTCAACTCAGAATAAATGAAAATATGCAAATAAGACTAAGAACCAGGGCAGTCTTGGTTGAGTTATTGGTGTTTTAAAGACAGAAGTGACGAATGTTCACATCCTCTTACTAGCATGATGAAAGCACAGATCAAAATAGAATTTAAGAACCACTTGGGTGTTTGTCAGATGGAACTAAAAAAAGAAAATTTGGCTCAGATTTCCACATTGTTTATTGTTTTTACTATAACTAACATTTGCATCATAATCCATGAAACGTCCAACTCTGACAAGGTGCTATTGTGCTGGAAAGAAGGGTGTGGACATTTTGTGACTGCTTAGGCTGGTGCGGACTGGGAGACAGTTCTAACCAGTGCCCTCTTCTTATACTCATAAGAGGTTTGTCTGGTGAACATGATCTAATCAGCAGCAGACAGACCAGCTACAGGAAACATCTCCCCATCACGTTCACGGAAACCAGCACTTCTCCAGAGACCCGCTGATAGCCGCAGAGGGAGAGAGGAAGGGAGGCCAAAAACAATTGGATTCTCTCTTTTTTTGTGCAAAGAAAATTAGCAGCCTGTCTACTTTTCACTAACCAGGATTTGATTGATGGGCCTGCTGCCAAATGGTCTACTTAAACAATACAGAAGTCAAGAACTTGATTGCCTTTAAAGTAACTGCTCAAATTTATTTTGGGAACGAATAGATGTTGATTATACTTCGTAGTAATTGGAAATCCCCAACGAACTAAAGTGGTTGAGTGTAAAAAGGACACTTTAAATTTTGATTAAAACCAGAAGAAGAGGGGTTTTTCAACAATTAGTCCAGTTTATAAGTTACCTGTGCACAGTTGTGCTTCTAAAGAAAGTATTTGTCTCATTCTGGATTTTTCTAAGCTCTTTTAGTCCTGGCCAAAGGGCTTTTCCACCTTTGAAGAGAAAGGCGTCAGTCTCAAAAGATTCTCGTCAACCCCCACTCAGCGTGTCGGGATGATGAGCAGAGCATTGAGTCGCCATTTGCTGTGTGTATGAATAAACTTAGGTATCTGCCATGATGGAATGCTGAAAGCTGTTTGCCTTTTGGGCTCGTGAAAGCTTGTCATTCAATGTATTAGTTGCATAGTTAATCCCTGAAAAGATTCTGGTTGTCCTAAATGTTCTACCCTCCTTACAAACTCTCTGACCTTGATCTTTCTGTCTTACACCCCCAGCCCCCTGCATTGACCCGTGTTGTCACAATTGCACAGAAATCTACAAGATTCTGATAAATTGTTTCTGATATTGTGATTAGATAATTCACTCAATGAAACATATTTTCTTGGTTGTTATTTTTTTTAAATAGACTTTAGGTTTTGAAAAACAAACACTTTAAATCCCATCTTGTGAATCTTGTGGCCTCAACAAGACCCCTGCTTTTCAGTTCACATAAATAGAAGGTGAGAGAGCAGGTTAAGACATGTCCTCTCAACCCTAATCCTAAAGACCCTTAGGATTGCAAAGACATCGACTGCCTTTTGTAAAAACATTGAGTTTCCATGCATGGTGTAAAAGGCGTTAAATGTCTCTTAGTGTTACGGTCCATTTACAAATAAATGCCCTAAACTTATACCGGGGGTGAAATGTAGCATGAAGTCTAAATTCTCTACATAAATCCATAGATTAAGAGTTTAGTGTGAGGGTACCCCTAGTATGAAGGTGCACCACCCTAAACAAAGACCAACAAAGGCAGGAAGAGGCTGCACCAGTGAACCCTATAGCAAGGCCAAACTACTGCATCCATCACACTCGGAGCGTGCCAGTCGTGAATGATGTGCATATCAGTTTTTCCTGCCTCAGCAAAAACTCCCTAAAGACTTTCTCTTTGAAAAATCCCAAGAGACTCATTTAAAAGATGTTCAACATATTTGGATGAGTTTAATTGATAAAATAAGAACTAATGTGTTGGTGAGGAAACCAGATGAGCTCTTTGATTTAAAGATTTATTATCTCTTTGCTTGTAGGGATGGTGATGATTTTGTTTTTTATTCATTTTTGGTTTGGATCAAAGTCTCTGCGATAACTATAGTTCATAGTTTGTACAAAATGCATTTTAACTTTCCTAATACGGAGTTTTAAATGAGTGTTTCTTACAATACAAAATGGAAATTTGCTCATCTTCTTAGAATAAGAAAGTTAAAATCTCCTGAACATTATTTTTGAATAGCCTAAATCTAGATCACCATTAATTATGTGATCCTCCTTCAGATTATGTAGTAAAGACACTTATGAGTAAAGACACTAATTCAAATTCATAGCCACGTACAGCATCTGTAACAACATCAACAGATTCAGAGATGCTCTCTCTTCTTGCTATTTCAGCTTAAACGTTGCGTGATCATTTCAAAACATGGCACAGATCAATTGTATGTAAATCTGGAAATATGACGTGTTAAACCCTTAGACATTTGATCTATGTGTTTTGTTTTGTTTTTTTTTGGGGGGGGGGGTTATTTTGCACTTTTGAAATGATAAAATATCAAAATAGAAAATAGTTTTGACAAAGATTTGAAGTCAGCTCCTTTTTTGGTTTGGAATTAAACATCCTGTCCCTCACAATTAGACTGTTTAGGCTTTAAAAAGGCATTCAATTTGATGATTGAGCATTTCATCCATTTACTTTCTTCTCTTTACAAAAGAAATAAGTTATGTTATATTCTGAAGGTTTGATCTGTAACTTGCATTTCTTCTTTTTCTTTCAGTTAACCACTTTTACTTTGAGTAACAATGTACTTTAAGTTCCCCTAGTTTTTCTACAGGAGTTCAATTAAAATGTTTGTGAATACCAACTTTTACCACATCTGGGATTGCATTGTTTTGCTCGTTGGGCATGGAGAGTTTCTTTTTGAGTAATGTTAAACTCCATGGTAAGTCTTTTTTGTGGTTTCAAAGCGTTTTGATCAGGTATGGTGTGGTTTCCAGCTGCTGATTTAAGCTAAATCATAGCTGTTTGCATGTGAGGTGTAAATATTTGCCGTCATAAGGAGTTGTTCTGCCAGCCAGCACATATGTTTGCATCATGGTCACCCTGATGACCCGAAGAGCGCTTTGTAATGGGATCTGCAATGAAATCTGTTTGCTGCCCAAACATATTGTCTGTATCATGTAAGCTGATTGAAGATTTCAGATAGAAATTTCTTTGTTTTTTAAACCCCCCCTTATTAAAAATAGATGTGTTTTAATAAGTCTTTCAGCTTCAATTCGTAGCTCTTAATCAATCAGCCAAATGAGGTGCAGCAACATGCAAAGTGTGATGTAAGCAGATCAACACATTGTGGAGACTGAAATACTGCTTTGTCCAAATATTTTCTTAGAGTCCCAGCTTCTTTTTGAAGGCAGCTGACCTACCACGTAGGAGTCAGAGAGGGACACATGGCTTTGACATTGACTTTGAGCCTGTTTTGAAATCGTTAAAGACCAATTTGTCAGCACGCAACATGAGGGAGATATTCAGATGTGTTTAGAGAGGTCACACATCTGGACCTTTTGTGTTTTTACAGTATCCCACTTCCTCTTTTAGAAGCCCAAAGTACACGTATAATGGGAAGGCCACGTTCCTTAGCTAGTTGGACTCGTTTCATTGGCAAACTTTGTTCATTTTTAAACGCTGCTTGTCCCTGTTGACCGATTCATCCTTGGATGCGCACTCCTTCACTCACCCAGACACACTCCGGCGTAATATTCATTAGCAGTAATGGGTTGATGTAATTAATAATTATATGTGGAAGTTTAGTTGTCTTATTAATGGGTATAGACTTTCAAACTTAAGCACGAGTCATGCTAGAAAGAACAGAAAGGAGCAGGTTACAATCTGCTCTGATTATCAGTCATTCCTACTACAACTTGATTAAAGGAAACGGACAAACAGGGAACCTTGAATGTGTGTTTTTAGTTGTGTTTTCAGCCTGTCTGGACAACAGCAACAGTGGCTCAGATGCAGAAACAATTAGGGCATGTTGGAGAGTTTTTCCTCCCGCTCTGCCCCCCATTTCCCGCCTTGTGATTGAACATCAAAGATTTCAACAGTGTGTAAATTTGTATGTATTGTTTGATTTCCTAAACCACATGCCAGTTTAAACAGCAACCAAAAAATTGGCTGCAAAATGAAGCAATAGAAAGTATTTCACAAGACATATTTAGACATTCTGTACTTTTAACAACTTGTGATCAAAATAAACCGCATGTTATAATCATAAATATTCACTTTATCCACTTTACATTTTAAAAAATGTTCCATTTGTTTGGAATGTTTTATTTCATTCTCTATCCATTAACAGATAAAAAAATGGTTTGTTTGCTGTAAGTAGGGAGGAGGCTCGCCTCATCTCAGAGGCGACTGATTTACAGTTTGTTGCTGTCTGTCAAACAGCTGACAGATGGGGGAGCAGCACAGACCCCGCCACACTGTCGCCATTCACAGCTACTCTGCAGTCTGACCAACAGCAAGCTGTAGGTTGCTTCTGCAACTTGATTAGAAAGTTAAAAACTAGACCACATTACTATAATAAAAGCCCAAATTTCACTCTTTCCATTCATGATGAATTTTAGATCCTTTTAGACTGTATTACTGTACGTGCTGTCTGCTTAAGCTGTGTTTGGTAGCTTAAATTTGTAAAAAAATGTCTCATAAATGAAGTTCTATTCTGCAATGAAATTTTAGTTGTTATGGTTGCAAATCCACAGAGACATAAATAGTCTATGATATTCATAGCATGTATGCAGCGCGGGTAGTTTTATAAAAAGTCTCTTGTGTTTTTCCTGGAAAGGCCCCAGGTTTGGGTGAAACATTGAGTAATGGTTGTAAAACCTACTTTTTGTACCAGCTGCAGAGTCCATACTTTGAAATGGCTTATAAAAAGTAATTTAGGGATGAAATATTGAAGCATTACAAGATGAAGCCTTTGCTCACTAAATACTTTTCATCAGGTTAACACTGCTTTTTCTCAATGCCAGTCAGGTCCGGTACAGCTCTTTTATTCCAGAAGAAAATGATTATATAACAGATGAATGTTTCTCTCAGGTTCTGCGGCTTTTTGAGTGGAAAGTCTGTGTGGCACCTGGATCTCACATGGCCTCTGTTTAGAAGTTAACTTTGACTTCTCCAAACAAGGTCAGGCTTCAGGTTTCTGTTTCTTTTAGTGTAAAAGAAAACAGCCAATAATTGTTTTTGGATGTGGTAACGTTCTTACTGATTTCAGGTTCTAGAAATTTTTAAGATTGAAGAATTACCAAGAAGTTAAAAAAAAAAAAAACAGGCCTAAAAAACTCAAATGTATCTCAGAGGATTAATTTAATCCATTGTGTTAAAAAAAAATCCCACAGGCACCAGCAGCGAAGTTTTTGAGACTGAGGAGGTAAAAGGGAACTAATTTCCTCCTAATTGAGCTACAGGGTTTGTGTTTTGTTTGGAGATTTTCAGCCAAATGGAGTCAGATTCCCGTAGATCTCCTGGGATGATGGGAGGGTAGAATGGGAATTTGAAGATCCCAGCAGTCCCCCGTTTCTAATCCCTGTCATTAACTCTGTAGCACAGAGAAAACTGGCCGGCCTGCCTAACACTGCCCTCTCATCAGCAATGTCCTTCTCCCTTTATTTCTTTCACAACATCCTCTCTTTCATTAGCTTCATCTTCTACTTTTTCACTTCCCACTGAGTTATTGTTTCCTGGATTTTTACAAACTCCCTAATTTTTCACTAAAGTTGCTTTTTTTATTATTATTATTTGGCCCGTTTTTAATACAAATAATATTTAGATTATCATTCCATCATTCTATCTATAAAAAAATAGTTCACAATAAGATGCTATAAAAAACTAAAGTTTCTCAGCAGCATCTCATTTGGAAATACAAACTATCCCATTATGGCACATCCTGCGGTGTGTGTTGTTTTGTCCTCTGACACAAACAATCACATAAACACCAGAGGTGTAGCGGGTGGGATGAGTGCGAGGGTGGTCCGGGGTCCTTCAAAGAAGAAGGGAAACATCTTGTGACCCTCGTGTTCCTGACCAGGCTACTGGAAGTGCGGAGGCAGTAAGGATGGGCAAGCGGTGAACCCTGGGCAGCTGCCTCCGGGTTGGTCAGTCAGGGCTGTTGGCTCAGGTTTGACATCCTGATTACCTCTGCACATCTGGTTTTAAGTGCTTAAAATCTGAATAATGGACTGAAATTAAATGTCCATTGAATATATCCTGGTGATGGGACATCTTGAAGAAATCAGCATTTGTCTCTGCAATGTCCTTTCAAGTTGTGAAAATCCACACACTGTTTTTTGGATGGTGTGCAATACGGAAGGTAGATAAGCAGCACACAAACAGTCCAGATCTTTCTTGGCAACAAAAACAATCAGTTAGCAAACACTGCTGCTGCACGGCTGTGGCTGGGTCATGTTTGGGTTGTGATATGAATGTCAAAACCTACTGTCTTCCAGGCGCAAACAACCCGACTTCTGCTGCAGATAAACACATCACCCCACTTGACCTATCCAAAGAAAACTTTACTTTAATGCAGTAATTGTGCTGACTCAGCTTACTGATACCACAGTGCCAATACGGAAATAAGTACAGAAACGATCAAATAAATCATTAAAGTAGTAGATTTGTTAAAACCAGGGGTCAACTTATTATAAACACAAAAGCAAATACTGGTAATAAATTTGATGCTGATGCTTTTTTCTAAAATTTTTGTTAGATTATTTGAGCTGAATTCATTTTTTTATTTCTTTGGTTCAATATCACAGCAGGATTGTCTCAAAGGACTTCCTTTACAGTTGATTAAACACAAAAACACAATCAAAATGTTACAACTAATCCAAACAAATTAAAGATATCTCTATCCTTGGAAGAAGACACTACACAAAATTACAATGTCCTTATTCTTCTTTATTGTATGCAGACGATGGGTTTAATCTATGTAAAAATCTGATAGATCACAGTCAGAAAAACCTTCCACAAATGAAATTTTCCAACCATCCTTTCACTAGGATTTAGGAAGTGACACAAAATTCAATAAAACACTTAAACAGGTGATTGCACATTCAACAGAACAATAGAAGAGCCTCAGTGAGGCCAATGTTTTTACTGACAGTGTAGATTTCTAATAGGAAAAAGTTGATTGTACACTACCGGGTCAAGACACTACCGGGTCAAGAAAGGATACAGAAGATGTGTGTAAAAGATAGCCTTTGTGACCTCCAGCTTAATGGTTTAATGAGGTGCTTAAACTATAGTACAGTACAAAGCTCTCTGGAAATTACGACCAGAATTTTCCGTTTCACACGTCATGTGGTTTCCAGCTTTTCAATTTGTTGTTGTCTTCAGATTTGAAATCTCCAGAGAGAAATAGAGAAAACTCATCAGCAATCTTCAGATGAAGTGTTCTACACAAGGTGTTCAGTCAGTTGTGGAGTGTGTTCTTTTATGATTTGACTCTGTCATCTTTCTCAAATAGAAAAATTCTGTCTTTAGATAGCCCCCACCAACAAATCAATCTAGTCTTTGAGGTGACGCTATGTTGTGACCCTAGGACCCCTGCAGCCGCAGGCTCCCGGTCCCTCAGCATGATTTGTTGTCCTTCCATTGGCCGCAAATCAAGTCAGGATGAAGAACCAGAGTGTTGCTAAACAATTTTTACACTTCAAACAGAGTAAAGGTTATAAATTACACCTTCAGTCACTTATCTCCTCCAGACTAAACCTGACATGTGTTTGCTGGAAACGTCCCCCGACTTTTTTTAACTGCTGATTTCTCTCGCATGTCATTTCACCTCAGCTGTTACAGAATCCATGATAGTATCAACTTCACAATGACTCGCTCAATTTTTGTCCTTAAACAAACATAATGATGGTGAGAGCTAGACGGTGGCGGTCACATCGCAGCGGCAGGGTCATTTCAGCAGCAGATCAAACGCAGCCACAGCTGTGGATGGGACACATGTGTGGTCCAAGCTCAAGGACAGAAAACACTATTAAATAGCAGCTACATACAGAGGAAGGTTACAATTTGTAAGGAAAGAAAACATCATTTTAAAACTTAGCTTGTGTTTAGTTCTCATATATTTCATTTAAAGAAAAATGCAGCCTGAGTAAACCCACACTGTCAGCTGCTAATCCACTTCACTCCTCAGGATCAGCAGCAGGACTTTATCTTGGCACCTTTGGAGACTGTGATTAACAAGTGAGGAGGTCCTCTGAAGATACCCAAGATGATGGTCTAATCTGACCATCTGTCTCTTATCTACCCTCTTGTATTTTTTAAATTGGTAAATTTGTTTGCGTAAGGGATGCTGGGTCTGGAAGCAGCAGGCATCAATCTACTCCCTGGGGACAAAAGTAGAGGTGTTATACTCCGATGCTGCTTGGCATTGGGATTCAGGTTTGGCCAATTGGCTGTGGCTTAGCAATCAGAAATCCAGAAACTAGTTACTGCAAGCTGATATTCTAAGATGTTGACTCCTCACAACCAGTATTCCAAAGCAGAACATTTAGAGCATGGTGGTTTTCAATAATGTTAAGTGTTAATCCTTGTTATCATCACCAGGAGGCTCATTTAAGATAATACAAGCTAAATGTGCCGTAAATTATACTTTGCACCGCTCAGACATGTCTACTTCTTGTTTATGGGAAATTCCTCTTGGCTCATTTGAGTTTGATGGCCCAGCAACATTGAAGGGTTTAAAGGATTTTAACATACATTTTCTAAGCCAAATCGGATCTGACATAAATGTTTAGGCATTTTGAATTATTTTTTTTATTTTTGTTAGGTATACCACTCACATTTTTGTACCTTCTTTTTATGTTTCCATTTAATATAAAATGTCCATTTCCTACCCTTTAACCTCCCCTTCAACTTTTGATATGAAGGGTCACTAGCAAAGCATGTTCCAAAAAGAATAGTACTAGTCATGACAATGTCAATAAGAAGTTTGCATTGGTTTCAAACAGGACTGTTTGCTTGTCTTTCACATGTGCAAATAAATTCAGCTTACACATGTAAAGTGCATATGCAACTTTGTCCAGATACAGTATATGTTCCTCCAATGTCAAATGAACTCTTCTGAAACTCAAATGTGCTTAGTTTCAACAAATTGAGTCTTTAGTTGTAATGAATGACAAAAATCAAAAAGGCATAACTGGAGATTCGGGCAGTTAACAGCCTTTTAGCAGAAATCATTGAGATGGAAAATAAGAAGTGGAAATGTCCAGACCTGTTCCAGGACCAAAAACATGTTTTATTGTGAAGGCATGTAAAAAAAAAACATGAAATAAATGGAATCTGAAAAAGGAAGTTAGTGCTTCTTAAAAGATAAACTTTTGATACAAATAAAAAAGAAAGGGTGTGGACTATTATTTTTTGTTAGTGAACTGATGGCATTTAGTCACAATTTAAAGATGTGTTAATGAACCATTCAGAAGTTTAATGACACTTTTAAAACTTTAACTTGTTATTTTTTCACTTTTTTAATCAACCTTTTTTTTTGCAATATTTTGACTGAATTAAAACCGTGTTTAGTTTTTAGGTCTACTTTTTGAAAAGTTTCAGGCCTGTTTGTCTCTACATGAAGTGTATCAGAGTTCTTGTGGTTGAAGGATGGGCTGCTCCAGAAGAGGTGAGAGAGAAGAAGGAGGAGGAGAAGAAGGGGGGAGTTGATAGATGTTTTAGTGTGAGAGGGGAGGGGGGTCGTACTGGGAGTGAACCAGGAGAACAGAGGGCCGACTTTAAAAAGCAGACAGCCCCACCAGTCACTCACTCTCGTTTGCCGTCTTCTTCTTCAGCAACCAGACTTGTGACTCCTGTGATCTTCTGCATTTTGGGTTTCTCAATTTTCTCTCTTTTTTTAAATATCCGATTAACTTTTGGGAATTGGATATATTTGTGTCTGCTAAGTTTTTGTTTTTGCACCCTGAATGATGGAGACCACCACTGGGGACTATAATGATAACTATGACTATTACGAGGACAATGAAACTGCATGCGACTTCTCAGAATGGGAACCTTCTTATTCCCTCATCCCTGTCCTCTACATGCTCATTTTCATCTTGGGCTTGTCAGGTAACGGCGTGGTCATCTTCACTGTTTGGAGATCCAAATCTAAACGTCGAGCTGCTGATGTCTACATTGGGAACCTGGCCCTTGCTGATCTCACCTTTGTTGTGACCTTACCTCTGTGGGCTGTGTACACCGCTCTTGGCTATCACTGGCCATTTGGGGTGGCGCTGTGCAAGATAAGCAGTTATGTTGTACTGGTCAACATGTATGCTAGTGTTTTCTGCCTCACCTGCCTGAGTTTTGACCGCTACCTGGCCATTGTCCACTCCCTGTCCAGCAGCAGGCTTCGCTCAAGAGGGACCATGCTAGCATCTCTGGGGGCCATTTGGCTGTTGTCATGCCTCCTGGCCGTACCCACACTACTCTTCCGCACAACAGTAAATGAGCCAACAAACAATCGGACCACTTGTGCCATGGACTTTAGTCTGGTGACCATTAACCAGAAGCATGACTATCTGTGGATTGCTGGACTCAGTTTGTCTTCCTCTGCCTTGGGTTTTCTCTTACCTTTTTTGGCCATGACCATCTTCTACTGCTTCATCGGCTGCACCGTCACTCGCCACTTCAACAACCTGCGTAAGGAGGACCAGAAGAAAAAACGCCTGTTGAAGATCATCACCACATTGGTGGTGGTGTTTGCCATCTGCTGGACTCCCTTTCACGTCCTGAAGAGCATGGATGCTCTATCTTACCTTAACCTTGCCCCTGGCTCGTGCGGTTTCCTCCGTTTTCTGCTCCTGGCTCATCCGTATGCCACTTGCTTGGCCTATGTCAACAGCTGTCTGAATCCATTTCTGTATGCCTTCTTTGACCTGCGCTTTCGCTCCCAGTGTCTGTGCCTACTCAACCTAAAGAAGGCTATGCATGGCCAGATGAGCTCCATGTCTTCCACTCTCAGTGCCCAGACTCAGAAGTCAGAGATTCAGTCTCTGGCCACTAAGGTGTAGAAAGAACTACAGAGCTGCAGGATAGTCCAGCTCCAAGCACTGGAACACTTGTAGAAACAGACTTAATGTGTCCTTTGTTCAAAGCTGCTGAGAAGTGATCATAAACTTGGAACCATAACTGCCTATAGCCCTGAAAATCCTCTGTCCTGTATTCAACAGCAAAAGGGTAAATGCTCTATATGTTGCATGGACTCGGGAAGCTAGAGCCAGCTGGCTGAGCTCTTTTGCTGCTTTGGTCCTCAAATTCACAAAGATAAAAATCTATATTTTTTGTTGTTTTAAAAGAAGTTTTTGTTTATTTCATGAAAGATAGAGTTAAGAAATGTGAACTGAACTGCATGTAAATCTTTTTACACTGGATGAAACATAAAACTATAGTATTTTCATACCATATTCTTCTGATGTATTGCTGTTTTGTTTTAAAAGCACTTGTTAATGGTATGTGTGAACAGAAATATGGTAAATGTAGATGGGTCCTCTTAGAAGCGAGATGTTTACAGAGGCTAGTGTTTGGGCCGCGGGAGGAAGGGTGGGAGGTGTAAGGGGAGAAAAGGTGTTGCAGCTTAATTATATAGTTTGAAGAGAGGAGTCGGAGGCAGACAGGCAGATGGCAGTTGACAAATGTTGAGAGCAGGGTGGGGCGGAGTGGGGGCTTTTGTGGTGTGGCCCCCGCACTAAAAAAAAAAAGAGGACAAATGAACTTTATAAATGTTCCAAACTGATGTATTTTTCTGTTTTTGGACATCACTGTAACTAACTACTGCATTAAAGATGTGTGCTATAAACACTTGTTTGTGTTTAAGTGTGTTTTTAATTTAAGGTTTACTTGTGGAAAGTATTCGAAAGTGCAGAGAAAGAAGTTCTCCTGGCAAATGTAATTGTTTAACCTGTAGTTTCACATTGGTTTCATTACACCATCCTGGAATTTCAGTCCTAAATGTCTCCAAAGCATTAAAGCTTTGTTATGAAGAATCTTACCATTTGGTTTACACCTTCAGACCAATAGATCTCTAATCTCTATTGATTCACAGTCAGTATCCAGACTCTAACCGGATTATGCAAAGTACAACCATTCTGAGGGTGTGTATTTGATATTCAGCTATGACTCAAACTTTTGTTTTAGCTCTTAGATATAATAAACCCTCAGAAGTTTTTATGAATGTGGGTTCATTTAATTGGGTTCAAACTATCTTAAAATGTAGCTGTAGAAAAAGTCTGTATAGTTAAACTATCAAACTATAACTCTAAACTTTCACATGTTTACTTACAATAAAGTTCGTCATCAATCAAGGATTGTTTGATTTGACAGTAGTGAGTTCCTTCAAATAATCAGCATTTAGAATATGGTAAGAGAGGAAACAGCTCTCATCTTGGCAGAAATTTTGGCCATAAAACAGGTCAACATTTGTCCTCTGCTGACAGGAGATTGCAGTCAGAGCATTTATGGAGCAGGGCTTTAGAAGAAAGGAGGGGAAGGTGGTTCCTGCAGATGCTACTACACACTAAGGCATTTTTTAGGCACAACGGGAAATTATAATTGAGGTTAAAACTGGAAGAAAAAAATTATAGCAATACAAGGTCATCCTACAGAGCCACTCTAAAGTAGCAACATGTGTGTAGCAGTGAGAATGTGAAGGTTTATGATTTATTGTGTCTTTGTCTGTGACAGATCATATGTTACTTATTTTCCACCCTGGCAAAAAAAGAGCAGAGTTGAGCTCACAGTGGATGGTTATTTTGAAGTATGTGAGAGCCTCGCATGTTTATCACACACTCGTGCAAAAATGAGACCACTTATATACACAGTTGTTCTTTATAAGTGCGGGGGTATCTTTACATGCCTGAAGTGGAGGGTTTAAAATTACTTTTATTTCAGGTTGCATATCTATAACACAATCGTGAAATGCATAACAATGATTTCATTCGATATTCAAGAAGTTTGACTTCAGAATAGCCATGGAAACAGGGGGGAGTCAATCATGCACGCTGAACTGGCCAGACTTGTTGTTGTGTTTGAAATGAGCTGGTCTGACAGCTTGTCTGAAGCCGTTAGCTAACAATTTCACTTTGGGATAACTCACCCAGAATACCAGCTGACCAAAGCAAGGAAAGCAGTTGCGTTCAGACTCTGGATGAGCGTAAATGTTGTCTGTGCTCCTGTGTGGCCTCGTTGCATGTGTGCGGATGTTTGGTTGTAGTCCTACTGTGCTCCTGTAGTTTTTTTCTTTAGGGGAGTTCATCCGTGTAAATTTAGTGCATCCTAGTAATTTCTTGGTTATTCTGCTCAAAAGAACATGAAGTTTGCCCTTCATGTTCTGTTTTTTTTCAATTCAGCCCAACAGCTGCTTCTTCATGTTGGCCCTTTGCACGCTATGGAGCAACAACATTGCCTTCTATTCAGGGCTAATTTAATTACACAAATGTGAGTTGCATGAGCTTAACTCATTTATCCCTAACCTATTAATTCAATTGTTTTGCACCTTAATGTTGTGCTTTAAAAAAAAAAAAAAATTAAATAGAAACATTAGGCAAAAAACCCCCCAAACAAATAGAAATTTAACCATTTTACATTTAAATACTATTTACTGTAAATATTACTATACTAAGAACTATTTGAAATTTAACAACATAAAGTTTCTCTATTGCTCTGTTTTGGGTTTTTTTCAATGATACACTCATTAGCCTGCCTGCAAAATTGGAGTGGAACACATTAAAAAACACCACACACAGGTGGTTGCTTCTTAGTGCTGTCATCGGTGTGAGTCGTCACACCCAGAAGGGACTTCTGAACTAAAACACAACTGCTCTCCTTTCCTTAGATCTCCTGTTGTTCAATCCCACCCAGGCGGCAACAAATGCAGACTTTGAGTGTCTATGTCTCTGATCCACAACTAAACAGAGACCTGACACATTCGCTGGGTCCTCAGCGCTAACACAACTTTCTCTGCAGCATTTGTCCACCTGTTGCAAGACTATGACACAAGCATTTGCACAATATAAGCCAACCCACTCGAACAATTAGCCCCTCATTTCTCAATTTGTTTTGTTTAATACGACGCAAAGATCATGCCACTCACAAAATTCGAACAGTTTTCTTTTTGTCCTGCGGCATATCCCACCTGTGAATCTGCTGCATTAAAAAAAGGACGAAAAACCTTGTATGTGTGGACAAAAGTGGGGTGTGTAGTCCATTTGCAATAGGTATATGTCCGCAGCATTGATGGTTTCAGCTTTTCTCGCTTAACCTTTACTTGGACTCCAATTCTGCCTTTTGGTCAAGACTCTCTTGAAAAAGATATTCTGGTTACATGAAAGTTAATATGTCAATGATATCAAACAATAAACCTACCCACATGAATGAAAAGCATTAAAATGTTCAGATCCTTTTTATTTGTTTGATTGAAACATGAAACATAGTTTTTTGGAACACCAAATTTCTTACTTTCCTAAAACTCAAAAATTTTTGAGGTAATTTTTGCTTAGAACTGCAATACAAAAGAACAATGTTATTGTAAATCATTTGTTCCTCTAAAAGTCTGAATTTGAGTGTTTTTTTTTTTTTTTTTAAATATTGTACTAGTTTTGTGCCTATCTCTTTTATAACTGATTGAAGGCACCTTTCAGACTCACAACTTTGTGATGAAAAACAGTTGTGAGGATTAAGGCTTATATTGTACTGTTAATACATGATGTGTCTGGGTCAATAGTATGAGCCCATCACTTGTCTAGACAAGAGCCTCTGATCCACCAAAACAAGTCAGTCTGTTCTGACACAAAACACTGTAAAGCATGGTTATCTGACACCAAAACTACCCTCCTTGCACCTCATCCCCTTTTATTTGATACCATATCCCCGTGTGTGGTCACAGCCTACATGATATTTTATCTAGATTTTTTTCCTCTTGGTCATATAATACATCCCAATTACTCCCGAAATATTACATACCAAACGAAACAAACTTGTTTTGTATTCATATGTCAGTCAGAAGTTGGTCGCTAAAGCAGACAATTAAGCATGACAACTTCAGGCATGAAATGTTTTTGTCATCTTAGGAAAACATCTATTGCTTTCAATTAATTCCTGCATTCATTCCCATTAGTTTGTAAACTCTGCAAATTAAAATTTTGGTGGAAAAGTCAAATAATTTATCACATCATTGGGACTGACAAACATTGCAATCTTAGAGGTTTTGAACCTGCCTCGCCTCAACATTAACTTTAGTTTTCCTGTGTTATTTTCTCGCTTATGATCACTTAAATTACTTCCATGCTGAGTAAATCACCTTGTCTCAGTATTCTATCAAGTTTAACCTGGATGTGGCCCCTCACTGTAATTGTCCGGACATTAAGAGCAACAGCTTAAAAAACACACAGAACAATAACATGAGCTAAATGTTTTCAAAGTAGTGTTGTATTTTTCTTGGCACGTTTTATGAAGTGAAATGGATTTGCTTTAACACCAGCCACACATTATTATTAGTCATTTATAGGAATTCATCCATCTACCTACGTACATACCTATCTGTCTGTCTGTCGGTCTGTCTATCTATCATTTGTAGGAAAGTCTAAGTCCTTTGCACATACTAATGAGCCCTTCTGCTGGACATCATTAGGCATGAGATGCTGCTTCCGTGGACCGCTCAGCTTGGCCAGACCTGAATGTTTCACCCCCTCCGGATACGGTTGCTCAGGGCTCATCATCCCTCAGACACAAAGGTCCTCTTCACATCCTTCTCTATCCCATCCATTGTGGAAGTGCTGCTTTTAGGCACATGGCTCCTGGGCCTGCTTCGGGGCTAAATACATCTCCTATCAGTGGTTGGTACTAGTGCCAGTTCAGCTGTTGGAAGCACTCAGGTGCTGGAGTTTATGACAAAATAGTAATAGATTAACTCCAGGAAGAAGGAATTCAGGAGCTAAAGGAGATATTAACAAACAAAGAAACAAACTAAATATTTCAAACTTATTTATTAAATGTTATCACTACCAGATTGTTCAGAGCAAGATTTTTTTTTCATTAAATAAATTTGATGCTTGTAATCAGAATATGAATGCCCTTCAGAAAGATGTGCAATGTCAGAAGATCACTGTTTGCCCACTGGAGAGCAGTAACACACTACACTTTTTCCAAAAAAAATCTCTTTTCATTTCAACTGAATGCATCATTGCCCATATGCTCATTCATTTAGTTGTTGTTTGTGAAAAAATCTTCAAGGTTTTTTTGGAAACAATGTATGAAGAAAAATGAGAGAAAAGTAAGGTAAAGCATAGTTTTCTCAACGTGAGAGAAAATCCATCCGACTGGGAGTCTGGTGATAAAGTTTTGCCATCTGCTGGTCAAATCGCACAAATGCTAGCAAGAAACTTTTCACAAGCAACACTGTAAGCACAACTCCAGTGTCATTTAAAGATAATTTCATGCAAGCATCATAAATATTTTTTTATAAAATTCTGGGGAGAACAAAAGTCTAACATCCCTTCAAGGGAATAAAAATGCATCTAACAATCAATCCATATGGTTTTGGGTTTTTTTTCAGCTCAATAAATTTTATATTCTTACTAGACAATAAATTTGTAATCTGATGAAAGAAATAAAAGACTTGGGAATGACTTGCATTAAAAACTTCTGCACAAAAAATACCGGATAAATCCACAACTAGTAAAAAGATCATTGTTGAAATATTAAGTGAAGTAGCAGATTTAAAAAAATACCTGACAAATCCAGAAATCCACAACTAGTAAAAAATAATTGTTGAAATATTAAATGAAGCAGCAGATACTGTAACTTCTGGTATTCATGGTAAAATGTTTGTTTGGTGCTGAATACACTGAATGAGTTTTTAAATGTACACTTTTAAATATATCTATTTGCAATTTTTGTCTAAGTAGCACAATATTTCACTCACAAAAGTCATAAAAAATCTTGAGAAATGGAACATTCAGTTTTAATTGCATCCCTCTTCGTTATGCATTTTGAAACTGGCCACCAGAATGCTCAACAGGAATTAAAGCCTCATGAGTCCCATTCATACATAGAAATAAACTGACACACAGTTTTATGTTGCCACCAAGAAGATATAGTTATACATTTCTTAAATATAAAAAGTAGCTTGATCACACGTTTTCTACAAACCCCTTTAATAAATCACTGGAGGTTACAAAATTTTATTTTAAAATGTATTATCTTATTTCAGTCATTTTTTAAAATGTCATTCTAAATCATTTGCGCTAGTAAAAAATCAAATATATATTAATTAATCAGGATAATATTCAGTTCTATGGAACTGAAATTTGTTTCATACAAAATGTTTTCCAAATCAGTCATTTCGTTTTTCTCGATTTGACCTGGATGGGTTTTGTCTGTTGATGACCTGGAGGATGAGCTGGGGGTAGAGGATGACGACCCTGCTGAGGTTTTTTCTCAGGCAATGAGATAACATGACTTCTTAAGAGGCACCTGGAACTTTGACTCTTTGAGGTACTTGGTGCAGCTGATTTTGCATGCTGGCCAGTGATTATGGGAGAGAAATTCTGAGGAATGGTAGCGGTCATGGATCGAGTAAGTACTCTCCCTCTTCTGGATGCAAGAGAAGGAGCTGTGGAAGGTTTGTGTTTCCTTTCTTCATATCCAGCCTGATGTTGCTCTTTGATACGTATGTGCTGGAAGGTGCTGGGTTGGCAGCTTTGCATCTTACATTCAAAGTCCTTGAGGGCCTGGTCTGTGTAAACTTGCATTTCTTTTCGTACCAGAGAGATCTGAGTGTCAAACTCATCTCTTAATGCTTTTTTGCTAGCCTCAAGCTTTTCCTCAAACATTACAGTCAGGTCCTCCAGACTCAGATCCACTTTTTCTTTGGAATCATCCCTTAGAGCCTTTCCTTTAGTCCTCTGCACCGAAGAGATTTCTTTGTTCTTGTCTTTTTTAATTTCTGATTCTCTTTTTCTGGTCTTTTGTACAAGTTCCAACAAGCTGCTCTTTGAGGATCTACGATCCACCTGTGATCGGATGTCACTACGTACCTGATATAAAACAGACTGCATCTTCAGTTGTGTTGTCTTCTGTGTCACCTCACTGTCCTCCAAAGCTTCATCAATCAAACTGACAGGAGATGTTGGCTCCTCCGACATATCGGCTTTGACCTGTTGTTTATCAGTCACCATTTTCTTCGGTTTGCTTCCAATGATGCACGGTTAATTTAGAGTTTACATTCTCCAGACAATACGTTCCCATTGGGTGTATTTCCATGGTACCCGTTTACAGTATAAACACATCAAATATAATCTTGCAGCAGCTGCAGGAGGGAAGGACCATAAGCAGATGGTACACTGAGGAAAAAATGTAAAACAAAAAAGTTTGTGGTTTAAGGATCACTATGACTATGAAGAAGCATTGTAACCTATAAACAAATGTTTATAGGCATATTCATGAACTTTTCTTTCAGTAGAACTTTTACAAGACATGGATGACTATGTTTAAAGTCATAATAAATGGTAGTGGTGTATTAAAACATTTTTGCAGGATATGATGGTGTCCTGGGATGGTTGACAAAATTATCTGTCTAAATAAATTAATTACAATTACCAGTAATATGCTTTTAGTATGCTTATGTGTGGTACATTTGTATTCATAAAAATTTTGATAGATGTTTTTCTCATATACAGGAACAAATAAAATGTGTTTTATGCAAATAATAAGGTGTGTTTTGGACAGTGTTGAAGAATATTTAGAATAAAAGCTAACATTTATTTTTCAGCAGCTTTTCCCCAAGGGAGTAAATGATTGTTTAATTTTTTTTCTTATATAACTTCAGATTTATCAATCAAACAAAACTTTATTCTTACATATGATACTTTTTTTTGTCCTCTATACATGAAATAAGGACTTTAGAAATACCCATAAGAAGCATCTAATATGTAAAGATTGCCTGTTAATTTTGGGACATGGAAATACAGTATGTTTTATTTCATCATATTTCAACCGTCGTTTTGCAATTTTACAGTGAATTGCAACAAAGGTGTGGCATTTTGCCTCTCTGTGTACTTTCGTCCTGCGAGAGAAAGAATACCAGCGGATTTTCATGCAAAATGGTGGGCGTTTAAAAACACGGTGGGAAAAATGACTAGAAAACATTTTTACAGGGTCTTTAAAATGAAACACTAACACTGAAACAATTCTTACATAAAACATCTCTACAAACAATCAACCATGGTGTCTGTTCCAATCTGTTACACTTTTCAGAAAGACACAACCCAAACAAAAAGTACAGAACAGTGATAATCATTGATTCCAATTTACTGTGTTCCTTTGTGTGCATGTGTGTAGTTGCATTCAGTGATAACTGAGAGGCACCTAGTTACTAGATGAAAAACACATCCCACCAGGGATACAAGCTGGGGGAGAGGGAATTGAAGGGGGGACTTTGAATTCTCACTGGTGATTAACGAGCTATTACTGGAATACAAAGCTAAAATGCAACTAACACACACACATACATTTACTATAAATTTTCTCAATAGATACCCGAGAAATACCAAGGCCTTAAAGAAGAAACTGAGAAGACCTGGAAAGTGAAAGCAACAGTAGTACCCATTGCCATTGGAATGCTCAGGGCAGAAACCCACAAACCAGACGAGTGGCAACAGCAGATCCCTAGAAAAACATCAAACATCTCACTTCAGAAGAGCGCAGTTCTATGAACATAAAAGATTCTGCACAGAACCTTCTAGCTCCCAGGCCTCTACTCTAGTAAAGGACACCAGCAGACGGCGTCAGAACAATATAGCCAGGCTACGTCCATGTCTTTCCAAACCGGTCACTGAGAGGTTGATTCACACTTTCATCTCCACCAGGCTGGATTACTGCAATGCCCTCCTTGTAGGGATCCCATGCAGGGGCTTACAAAAGCTCCAGCACATCCACAACTGCGCTGCCCGGATCCTGATAAGGAGGCGCAAATATGACTATATCACTCCCCTCCTCAAATCCCTCTATTGGTTACCCGTTAAATACAGAATTCAGTACAAGCTCTGCCTCCTTACCCATCAGTGCATACACGGCATTGCACCTGTTTCTCTCCAAGAACTCCTAACCCTCCACACCACTGTCCGAGACCTGTGCTCCTCCTCCTTCTCCTACTGCCTGCACCAACCAAGGACCAAACTCTCCACTATGGGGACAGGGCCTTCCCCAGGCAGTTGCTCCACAGCTCTGGAACGCTCTTCCCGAGAGCTTGAGGGCTCCACAGAGCGTTGAAGTTTTTAAGAAAAGACTGAAGACATTTTTATTTCTAAAGGCTTTTCAACAAAGTTTTTAATGTTGTTTTTTGTGTTGTGGTTTCATTTAATTTGCTGTTTGTTGTTGCCTTTGGTCATTGTAGCACTTTGAGATCTCCACTGGAAATATAAAGTGTGTTACAAATAAAATTTTATTATTATTACATGCTGCTTTCATTCTTGAAGAGAATTGGAACAACTATGACTAGAATAACCTCAGAGAAAGAGGCAAAAGTACGGCTCAAAGCTGCTAAGGAAGAACAAGACATTATCTTTTGTGTCCAAGTTTTGGAAATAAAGGTCTGTTCAAAGGGTAAGCCAAAGTCTAATTTTGCCCGCTCTATGCGAACAGCTGCCACAAAGTACAGAGAAGTTGTCCGCAAAAGCACAGATGCACCACCTGAAACCACAATAGTTGCAACCTCCAGTACTAGTCAGGGTTTTTTTAATTAGTGGGAGTGGGACAGCGTCGGCACTGCCTGCGACCCAAAATGCGGAGGATGTCGGTGTGGAAAGTGTCCTGGCGGCCAAGAGATGAGTCTTTCTGAGGAGCATGAACTTGAGTTGATTAAAAGTGGACTCACATATGTGACAGCTGATCATCAGTCTAACAAGCCTCATTGGCATGCAAAATATCCTTGGTCTTCAGACCCTTTGATATTGCCAAACAACAAACAAGCAGTGGAAGCAACTTTCGTGAGAACTGAGCAGAAACTCGCTAAAGAACCAATGAGGAAAGAAGCCTATAAAGCCCAAGTTCATAACATGCTTGAAAAAAGAGCTGCCATCAAGTTGTCTACTTTAATACTAGAAAACTTATAGGACCTATATGGTACATTAGTCACCTTGTCACTCCGAATCCCCATTCAGTCACCAACCCTGTGCGTCTCATCTGGAATAGCAGCTGAGTGTTTAAAGGCAAAATCTTAAACAATTTGCTCCTGAAGGGTCCCGAGTTACTGAACAAAATTCGAGCTGTCTATATACGATTCCGCCAAAGAGTTTATGCTACTCTGGGTAACGTCAAAATATGTATAATTCTGTGTGGCTTGAAGATGAAGAAATGAACCTCCGTTGTTTTCTTTCGAGAAATTCAGAGAAAGACAAAATCAGTGAATATGCAATCATAAGAGTCAACATTAGTGAGAAGCCCACTTGCTGTATTGATCAAGTCGCCATGAGGGAGACTGCAAGCTACTGAAGTTCTCTCATTTTAAAGAGGAACGCGGAGTGCTTGAAAAAGACTCATATGTGGATGACATTCTTGCCTTGGGTAACGACTTGGATCAGCTTCAACAGATTACAGCCAATGTTGAGCAAATTCTGAGAGCGGGCAGGTTTCAACTCAAGCCTCGGAACTACTAAGGTCAAAGTGAGAGGGAAAGCCCTGAGGACCAAAAGAAAATAGACCCCACAGTTCTCATCCTTTCAAACCAGAGAAAGATAATAAAGCACTCGGCATTTGGTATACCCCAATGGGTGATGAATTCCACCTCATGGTATCTGTACATTTTTCAAAAAGACGGAAAAAAATGAGGATGGGAAATGATCCGTCAAAGGAGGAAATAAGGAAGCAGGCACCTGACCCACTCATCCTGCAAGTGCTCTAAAGCCAACTCTCTGTACCGTATTACCCCCTTAGATTTGTCACACAAGTCCAACAGAAAGGGGCAATCCTCGTCAGGTGAGCGTTTCGGGAGGTGAAGGGTGAATACAGCCAAACAGAAAGCACTTGGGTCACTCCATTGTCCTTACGGTCTCTGAGAAGATGCCACCTGCCTCCTCGAAGACTATGGGGAACTCCACAAACTTACTAGATTTCAGAGAGCACTGCCACCAAATGCAAAAGGTCCACCTTACGGAATAACATTCTCTGACGGAAGTGAGCACTCTTATGGAGCTGTGCTATACCTGAGATGGAGCTGCCAGCAAAATACAGTCTCGGAACGATGTATTTCATCTTTCATTTATTTCACCGATGAAGTGCCGTCGAACGTCCCGACGGCACTTCATCGGGACGTTCGACGCCTCGTAGTCCGTCTTCCGGCCGAGGAGCAGACTTTCTAAGATGGACTCTGTCATTGCGACCTTCATTGCGCGTATGCATAAAACTCGAGTGGGAGGTGTTGCGGTAAAGCGCGCTTGATCTGCTACTCCGCGCCTGATTGGAAGTTGGACCCATTGGGGAGGAGCCACGCTTTTAAAAGGGGAGGCGTGCAGCTCACAACCGAAGCGACCAAGAACGGCCGAAGCGCCGGAAGGGGACAACCGGTAAACGAATTTGACTTTGTTTAAATTGTTCTGACCTTGTGTCTGTTCCATGGTGAATTCGTTATTATTAGTTATTGGCTTAAACTATTAAGGTTAAATTAGCGAAAGAGCAAATAAAAAAAAGGAAAAGCAGCTTGTGTAACATTTGAATTTATTTATGTTTAAAGGTTTTTCACCTGCTACTTCTGCATCCTTTACACAACCACTAGTAGTACTGCGACTTCTGCATCTACTAAATCTACAACAGTAATTTAAATAATCACTAGTACTACTGCGACTTCTGGATTTGCAGAAATCACCATAGTTACGACTATGGCGTTGTTAGCATTACAACCACCATGCTATTTGGGTTGTAAAATTCAAAATAAATAAGACTCATTTAAAACTGATGCTCGAGTGGAGTTCACCAGAACCTTCATCCTCCCAAATAATCAATCCTTTTCAAGCGTCGGATAAACAGCTAATAATTTAAAAATGTTTGACACATATTTTCTGTCAATTTTAGTTTGGAAAACAGCTCATTTTTAAACATGTTTTTACCTTTCAGCATCTGGCTACATATTTGTTGACCGTTTCAGCTTTTCAGCACAAATAACTCAATTATTTGGCATCATTTTTATTTTGAGAGAGAGAAAACTGTAACGTATTAGTGACTTCAAAAGATGTTCACACAGAATTCACACAATGAATAAAAAACTGATGAAATTGAAAAAAAAAACATTGACATTTGATAAATTTGAGGTTTTGAGACACACTGATTTGTGTCACAAAGTCAGAATGAGTTCAAACTGGTAATATGAACTAGACAATTTAATAAAACATGTTCATCTGATAAATCTATAATATTAGTCTATGATTAATCTTTCAAACACCTTACTGAACTAAATTTAAGACCTTTTTTAAGATAAAAAAATGTCTCCCACGTTGAAGAACTGTTGAACAGAGTATCCCGAACATGGGTGTTGTTCTTATGTTTAACACTCTGGGTTACTTTAAAATTTTTATACACAAGTATTGTGTTAAAAATTTTTGTTTTTGCAAAAAAAGAGCTACTACTTTTACTTTCAAAAAAGTGATTTTTACCACAGACAAATGAAGCACATTTAAAATATTTGATGATGATCCAAATGTTTTCTAGCCCTAATGAGGTCTGACAAGATGGGGTTGTATGTAGGCATGTGAGGGTTCTCTTAGCCAGACCCCAATGAGCCAATGAGAGTCCAGCATGAGTGAGCCTCCTCTTGCCTCTAAATACTAACATATGGGCCTAAACTTTTTTTCTAGAAAATGTGACCGTAACTTTGCACACGTGCAAGTAAATAGTCTGCACATATGCAGAACAAAGTTTGCATTATTGAAAATTTGATGTGTATTTCTGAAATTATTATCAAGAGCTGAATGATGTGAAAATCCAGGAAAAAAGACAATAAAGATTTACACTTCACGAGTGATGTGACATAAACTTACCATAATTTGTATTAGGTCATCAAGTTGACATATTTCTATCATTTGCCTAAATGAAATCAGTAATGACCAGACATTTTTTCATGTGATTATTGTATAACAGCAATTATGTATTGAATAGAAATCTTCTCTGTTCCACCAATAACAGCTCCTCCTTGGTGGGAGTGGATATAAAAATTTCTGCTCAGCTTTTAAATTCAGCCCATTACTGTATTCTGTCTTCATCCAGACCAGGTGACCAGGAGCAACATGGTAAGTTTCGACTAATAAATGTCTTTATTTAATTTTTTATGTGTTGCACAAAACTTATGGATGCACTTTTTCCTGCATTAAAGTATACATGCTTTTTTTTTTTTTTATTATTGATGTAGACCTCATACACAGATAAAGGGGAAAAGGTAAATGACTGATTGATACTTTTATTTCTTTCCAACATTACTGTTGAATTACATTTACAGTTTGTAAAACTTTTAGATACCATTCTAAATTAATTTTGAACATTTATATTGGTGATCCCTCTTTTTATTGTTTTCTTTTTTCCCAGCATGATCAGGGCAAGTTCCTGTGCTTTGATCATGCAACATTCTGGGTTGGAAATGCAAAACAGGTAAGATTAATTATTTCCATTTGATGAGCTTCTGTAGAGGGTTAAAAGACTCCAATGCATTAGGATAAATATCCAGGAGATGGTGCTAGCAAACAAATAGAAGCTTAAACTGCAAAAAAAAAAAAAAAACTTCTAATCAATTGTAATAATAGAATTAATTAAAAAAAATGTCTCCAACAGGCTGCATCTTATTACTGTAACAAACTTGGATTTGAGCCTCTGGCTTACAGAGGCTTGGAGACAGGCAGCAGAGAAGTTGCGTCCCATGTGGTCAAGCAAGGCAAGGTAATGTAAAAAAAAACTTGTGTATCAGATTTTTACATTGAGAAAAAGAGCTAATATTTAAAATATTTTAACTGAGTTGGTCAGTTGGAAATAAAATTTAAAAAAAATTAATGAATTTGATTTATACATTGCTACAGTATATTTCTTTCATATTTATTTAATTATAAAATTTATTATACAGTTTTTTATAATTTTTTTTATTATAAATCTCAGAGTTGATAGCATGGTATGGGATTTTTAATCTTTTTCATTTTTCCATTAAATTTCACAGATCATTTATGTGTTCTCATCTGCTCTGAATCCTGGAAACAAAGGTAGAGCATAAAATCTCATTTTAGTCACATTCGATTCAATTTTTTTTTTTGTATAGCCCAAAATCACAAAAAAAAATTGTCTCAGCAGGCTTCACATTGCAGATTTAAATTTTAATTGAATTATTTAAAACAATAAATTTGACATTCACAGTTAACTGCTCAAGAATGCATTTTCGGTATGACATTTGCATTAGCCAGTACAATTGCTCTTCTGTCTCAGTTTTAAAAGTAATATAAATTTCTTTGTCTTTTTCAATTTCACTTGAGACTGCTTTCATTGGATGGACTCATACATATGCACACAATTTTTTATATATATTTTTCTATGCACTGTTGACAGTAGGACAATAAAACAACCAGCCAATCACTGTTGTATGGTGCGAAAAAATGACTGGCTCATCAAACCTTGTCAATCACTTCAACTGTCTGATTTTGCACTTATTAAATATGCACAAACATAAAACCAATGTTGTTTTTTATTTGTGTTGCTACTTTTCTATTTTAAAATATTTTTTCAGCAACTGCAGAATATTACTCATTTATCAATTTTTATACACATTTAGTTGCTTAAAAAACAAAAGAGAAGATGCGTCCCAAATTAGGCTCACTATTTAAAAAAAATAGTTGTTGCTGGAAGATCTTCCTGATTGGCTTTAACAGTTTGAGATTATAAAATATGATCTTGCATTTCTTTTATTAACATGTTTTAAAATGAATTTGATTTTATGAAAGAAATAAGTAGGCACAGTTGCACCCTCACAAATTGCTAAAATAAGTAGGTGGAAGCATGGTTGTGATTGGTTCTGGACTCATAGTGTCCACAAATCTTTCTCACTTACACCACTGTCTACACAGAGATGGGGGAACATCTGGTAAAACATGGAGATGGGGTGAAGGATGTTGCATTTACAGTGGAGAACTGTGACCATCTGGTTGAGGTAAAACTTTCAGATGTACTTTAACAAAAACGTCTTTAATAGTTTATTTTTTTCAATTTTATGAAATTAGAAAAGTTGAGGTCAATAGTTTGATTGTGAATTTTCTTTATTTGCAGAAAGCTCGTGAGCGAGGGGCTATCATTTTAAAGGAGCCCCACACTCTAGAAGACAAGAACGGCAAAGTTCGGGTTGCCATGCTCCAGACGGTAAAATATTTTTTAGTGGAAATTACAAAAACTTTCACCACTTTGTCTTCTTTTGATTTTCTTAAAAACATGTTTTTTGAATCACTGCAATTGTGGCTGTTTTTGGTTCCTTGCAGTATGGGGACACCACACACACATTTGTGGAGAGGAAAGGGTACAACGGGTGTTTTCTGCCTGGTTTCCAGCCTCCTCTTTTCAGAGAACCAATCTTAGACAAACTGTGTGTAAATATATTCTTTTTGCACATTAAACAGGAACATATTTCTTGATTAAAGCCAAATATTGTTTTTTTGTGGTTGCCATTCCTCCCTTTATGCAGGCCCAGTGGGAAGCTGGACTTTATCGACCATGTCGTTGGAAACCAACCAGATGATGAGATGGTTCCAGTGGTGGAATGGTAATAAAAGTTCCAATTTAATTTGTGTATGAAAAATCTTGTTGTAAGAGTTGTTGGGTTGTAGTTTGCAGAGACATACTGTACAACTGAAGATGGATAAAAGTGGGACTAATAATTCTTACATAACTTTTTTAGTGGCTTAAGCAACTCACCAGCATGACTTTGCAGTTTTTAAGAGGAACTTTAGTAGTTTTTCACATCTGGAACTTATTTTCAACACATTACACCAGAAACGACATGACATGATGAAATAAAGCAGTTCTCTGAAGATGCGTGCCCACTGGCCAATTTAGAACACTAAACATGAGAAAAAAAATTACAAGACAGGTTCTGTCAGCTTATAAAGATTGGGATTTCTTTTATGTTGTGAAAATTGAATCCAGATGCAAGTGGGAAAATACCAGGTACAGTATATGTAATCATTTAACAAATTAAATTACTCATTTCAGCATTTAGGAGCAAATTTTAGTATTTTGTTTGTGAGAGAATCATCTTGAAATTTCTATAAATATTGAATAAATTCGCATTTACCAGGTATCAAAGAAACCTCCTGTTCCACCGCTTCTGGTCAGTGGATGACAAACAGCTGCAAACAGAATTTAGTTCCCTACGTTCTATTGTGGTGGCAAACTATGAAGAAACTGTGAAGATGCCAATTAATGAGCCTGCCATGGGGAACAGAAAGTCTCAAATCCAGGTGGGTATTTAAATCTGAGTCAGATTAATGTAGAAGAAAAAAGATTGCTAGATTTCATTTGTCTTCTCTTGATCAAATTTAGGAATATGTAGAGTACTACGGAGGTGCAGGAGTACAACATATTGCCATGCACACATCAGATATCATCACAACAGTAAGACTACGCTACAGTTTTCCTCTTTGATAAAAAAAAAAAACACTTTGAGTGAACAACATTTAAAGTTTTGATTGATGTATTGCCTACAGATTCGTAACCTAAAGGAACGTGGGACAGAGTTTATGTCAGCACCAGACATCTACTATGAGCAGCTGAAAGAGAACTTGAAAAACTCCAAGGTCAAAATCTCAGAGGATCTAAATGTTCTGCAGGTTAGAGAAAAATCCCATGACCAATGATTCCTAATCTTATTGAAATTGACCTTCACACTGACATTTATTTTCATTGCAATCTGTGTTTACATATTTTACTCTTTTATTGTTTTCTTTGATGAAGGAGCTAAAGATCTTGGTAGACTATGATGACAACGGCTATTTACTTCAGATCTTCACCAAGCCAATTCAGGATCGACCTACAGTCTTCTTGGAAATTATTCAGAGACACAATCACCAGGTAAAAGAAGCACTGGATAAACAATTTATGCAAACAACCTACAAAACATTTTCACCGTGTGTATAAAGCATCTTCATCACATCCAGGCTTTAAAGTGTTGCATATTTATACCCTCCGTCTAATTTTATTTACAGGGGTTTGGTGCTGGAAACTTCAAGTCTCTTTTTCAAGCTATTGAAGCCGACCAGAACGCGAGAGGAAATCTGACCGTCCTGACCCCAAATCGAGAGTCAAAGCCTCTGTGAAGCCATTGAGAATTTCAATGCATGTCTTTGAAAAACTCAAAAGGCTTTCTAAAAAAAAACACATTGTCTTCTCCAAATGTTGTCTGTGTGCTGCATCAATGTGAACGTTACAGTAAAAAAAACGAACACGATAACAACCTTTATACTTTTCTGCATCTTATCTTCTTTATGGATTACATCATTATCACCTCTGGTTTATTTTGTAATTAACTTACATGTTTGAATTAATTACCAAAAACATAATTACAGATTTATGTAAATGTGAAAAAAACATTCATAAGCAGGACTCAGGCAGAAAAATGGAAGCTTTCCTAAACGAAAATAAGTTACAATTAAGACAAGCTTTCAAAATACAACTAAGTATTGACCAATTTGCCTGTATTTTGTCTTCAATTAAAATAAACACCTCAAGAATTTCAACTTGTATAATGATCATGATTTTGTGTAACAATTTAAAGAAATTTTACTGTGATGGATGTGGCGTTCTGTTTCGTTTTCTGAACTGCCAATCCCTATTGGGGTGTCGGAGATTATACCGGCTGATTTCAGGCAAGCGGCTGGGTACACTCCGAACAGGTCACCAGTCTGTTGCGGGGCCACTGGCACAGACATTTATACACACAATTTGAGCTGATCAACCCAACTTGCGTGTTCTTGGAGGGTGGGAGGAAACTGGAGTATCTGGAGAAAACCCACGCATACATGGGAAGAACATGCAAACTACAGACAGAAAGGCCAGTCTTTCAAGCCTCGCCCCCGCTCTGGGACGTAAACCCTGATCTTCTTGCTGTGAGGCCACCGTGCTAACCACAGTGCCACCGTGCCACCTAAGCATGTCACGTTATTGTTTCAAACCTAAGCTCATCAGTCAGTTGACATGTTAATAATCCAAATGCCCAGCTAGTTTTTCCCACAGCGAAAGTCATCTTAACATTTTCTTATGTCTCCGTCTCCTACAGACGCCAATCGTTCAGTTTTAAACAGTCACAATAAATGTGTTGGTTACTCAAAAACTTTGACAAACCCTCCCTCCCTCTTTAGCAGACATCAATTCAAAGAGCCTCTGCAGCCATCTGCCCCACACAGACAGGGGATTTTTGTTTCCTCAATAGGAAATTTGTAATTATATGTAATCTCTTCGTTGATGCCTATTGGCTGCCGGGAGTATATCACAATCTTTTTCTGAGACTCTACAGTGATGATCTTTGCGTAGCAGTTTGGCTGTGAGACAGAAAAAAAAATCATAGATAAAAAACATTAATTACAGAATGTGTTGATATTTTTAAAAAAGGAATCATATGATCTTTTTTTGTGATTAGTTATACTCACATTGCAGCTGTGGTTAATAAACCTGGCAAAGTTTCCACATTTAGTAGCATCAATGATGGTGTCCTGATCAATACGAAACAAGTAGCTACTTCCAATGCCTTCGTCTTCATATTTCCGCTCTCTCATGTCAGCAATGACCTAAGAAGAAAGGAAACTATCATGTCTATTCACGAGTATTGCTTGTCATCACTAATCAGGAAAGTATCAGGAACAACAAGACAATTCAGGAGAAGCCACCTATAGTTCTACTGGCAAAGGAGGAGCTTGCATATAAATTAATGTAAGTTTAATGTAAATTAACTTTATAATTTTTTTATGGCCTTACTTGTCTGATAACTTGGCCAACATATTCGATCACCATCTCTTCTGCTGCAATGGGCTCCATGGCGAACAGCCCCCACTCATGAATGCGACTCTGGCCAAAACAGATCCTTTTCTTTCTGAACTAAAGCAGAAATGGAGCCACAAGTAGACTTAGTGCAACAACAGACACGTTAAATTTATAACCACTGCTTTAGGGTAAACTATTAAATGTATTTTTCCAGCCCAAAGTGTTGAGTTTTTTTAAATGTTGCTCATTTACAATAGTGCCTCATATTTTGTTAGATAAATACAATAAGTACCCAAATTGTGTTCTCGTAACAATGTGCAATTCCCTCTAGTAATAATTTACCTTCAGCTGGTTGAACTTGACCAGATCACTATCACAGCTAAATGAGGACAGTAGGCGGCGCTGTTCAGACCTGAAGTCAGATCCGGCCCTCTGGGAGGGCTGCTGGAATGGAATGTGTGTTCCCTGTTAAAAATGTACATCCAGACTGAATGAAATACAATAAACACTCATACATGAGTCATCACATGTAACCGCTTTTTTCCTGAATACCTGAGTACTTGTAAACATTGGGTCAGCCGTCAGCTTAGAGTTGTTGAGGTATTTCATTTTCTCCTTCTTGCTAATTTTGTAAAAGCCTTCAGTGCGAGCAGAGCCAGTCCAGTGGACTGGCAAGTGGGACCTTTGCTCCTCAACGCTTTCTGTGGAGATCTTAGTCAGTGAGTAGAAGTTAAGAAGGTCAAACAATAGACAATAAGTAGCAACGCAAACTTTAAGTCAGGCATCACATGCAAACCAAATAAAAATTTTAAATTGCAGACTCTATACAGTGTCTACAATCTAATCATGATCTTTTACTTATTTATAAGGGCTCTATTAGATTAAATTAAATTTTAACTTGACCCTTTTTTTTAAAGGATATGAGGATGTGCAATCCAGTGCGTGTCCCTAAGCCACCTGGCAATGTTGTCCTGCTGCTGCAGTCTTTCGTAGGAGCATTTCAGAAGTTTGGCATCTTCTTCATCCAAGCCCTCCTTACAAACACTATGAAGTTTCCTCCTCTCCTCACAGAGAGAACACTTCCTGAGAGAATTGTGCCCGGAGGAGAATAAACACCCGATCCTTTTCAGTGGTTTGTGCCGATGGTGAGCCCTCTTTCTCCACAACTTTTTCCTCAGAGAAGGTTTCTCCTCATCTAGAAGACCAAGCATGTTCTCCAGTCTTTGCAAAGGTTTTTTAGTTACACTTGAACTAATGAACATATCTCCACCATGACTAGTGTCAGAGGAAGATTCAGAGTCACTATGTGAAGAGGAGAGGGAGATGGGAGAACTTCTTTGAGAATATCCAAAGAGAGGTGACGAGTTTGCCATCCCTTGTGTATTTCTCATGTGGATTATGTTTTTTTGGGGTAAGACAATGTCTCTTCCAGGGGTCCTGGGTGGTGTAGCATAAGGATTGCTTGATGATAGCAAAATATGCGGGGGACTGCTGGGATGTCCATTTGCTGTGCTGGAGTCCACCATTGTCATCCCTCTTCCAGGAGTTGGTGGGGGTCTTCCAGAGCTGTAACAAGTCCACAGCCGTCTTTCTTGTGCCCAAGGAGATCTGGGTATCTCCATGTGTAGTGGAAGTGAGGCACACAAGAGATCAGGGGAAGATTGAAAAATGTCACTGGACAGAGAAGAGACAGGGCTTACTTCAAATATTCCTGTGGCTTCATCTGAGTCTGCACTTATCAGCTCAGGTTTAATCCCTTTGCCTGGTGTTGTTGGCCGGTCCACCTTCTCCTGAACAGGAGAAGTAGGCTTGCTTTTTATTGGACTATTAGGATCACTGTGCTCTATACAGCCAGTAGGAGTATGAGGTCTGATGTTGTTTGTGCTCTCTACAGACTCTGCTGTCCATTCTGGGCACTCCAAATCCTCCTTGAATGGGCTTAGCTCTGCTGTGTGGCACAGATGAAAACTAGTTAAAGAACTGTACATTTAAACACACACACACACACAGTTATATGGAATTCTATATTGTATAAGTGCTGAAAACAACAAGATAGCCCACATGAAAATTATCAATCCTGGCCAGAACTCAAACCAACAATCTTGTCACTGTGAATTTGCAGGCTATCCTGGCCAGCACCAGGCAGGGTACACCCTGGACAAGTTGTCAAAATGTCAGGGTTGACAATAGTAAATTCATTTTACAGGTGTGTAAATACCTGATTCAGTTACCTGTAAACTCGGGGAGTGCAGGAGACTGTAAGTTCGGAATTTCTTCAAATTGGATTTGCATCACAGTGTCCATCTTGCAGACTGGTTGATTCAGTGTGTCCTTCGTGTGCACATCAAACCAATCCAATTCAAGGTCCTGCTGAGCACCACGGGATAGCAGTGCTGTGGGTGTTAAAGGTGGCTCAAGCTCTTCTGACTCTTCATCTGATGATATCACAATGTACTTTTCACTGTTTTCCTCTTGGTCTTCATCCTTTTCTTCATCCTTTTCACTGAGGTCAGAGTTTGAGCTTTCAGAACTTGCTGAGGTAAGGTATTCAGGGGACTCCAACTCTGATAAATATTCACTTTCATCAGAAGAGCTTCTTCCACAAAGAACCTCTGTAATGAAAAAAAAATGATGTAGTGATGATAATGTTATTACTGCTCAGTGTTACATCTGGAAGATCCTGTAAAAAAACACCCAGTACCTTTATCCACACACTGCCCTCTCACAGGACTTAAAGAACTGATAGCATCTTGATTTTTGATATCTTCTTGTATGTGTATAAATTCTTCACATTGGGGATTAACATCACCATCTTCATAAATGTCATTCCCAGTCTAATTAAATAATTAAAATAGTCAGTGTTGGACACCACAAAGAGTTTGATTAAATTTTATTTTTCTTAACATTTACCAGGATCTGAGGTTTATCAGTATCCGGTACAATTGTCTCCACTTTTGATATCTGATCATCTTTTACTGAGTCTTCTTCTTCTTTCCCGTCATCACTATCACTGTCCAGCTCTGCTGGTCTTGTGTGCCTGCGTTTAGCTCTCACGGATGGAGGTGTCATTGCATCATCTTCTTTCACATCAAAAGCTACATAGAAACACAATATCAGATCAAATGTCCAAAATAGAATCCATAATGTGAGATTCAATACATGCAAAGCACTAACCAGTCATTTCAGGAGCAAAACTAGAACTGTTTTCAGCTTCACTCCGCTTCTTTTTTACCTTGAAAATAATTGTTTTAAAACAGAATATATTTAAATTAAGCTCATATGCTAATAACTAATGCCTATTAATACACTCTAAGATGTTTTACCTTGAATGAAGGCAGTGGAGGTTTGTTTTTTGGTCCGCTATTATAACTGAGAAAACTTTTGAGTTTGTGACTCTCTTCAACATCTTGTTTGCTAGTTTTCAAAGGCGAAACTTGCAACTTTAGTAAACAAAATGAAAAAAAAATAGTTAGAACTTTTTTTTTTTCCAGAAAAAAGTTAAAGTAATCTCAATATTTTTTTTATGATAGATGAGGCAACAAACCAACCTTTGCTTTCTTCTCCTGACAGTCGCACCAGTTCTCAAAAGTCTTGAAAGCAACCCCTTCAACCATTCTACGAGATATATCCTTCTTCATGATCGATTTCAGCTCATCCACGACAACTTCTAAAACTTTTTCAACTGTAATTTCACAAGGATTTTTCTGAGGAGCTGGGAAGTCTGTGGGAGGTACGAAGGGATGAAATGTTGAAAATGATGAAGCAGACCATGATGGTTGAACAAATGCAACTGAAGCGCTCATCTGCCTTTGAGAATTTCCTTTATCCGCAGTGGCTGGAAGTGGAGAAAGGAGAACAGGAGCAGGTTGTGGCATTGTTAGTGGTGGAGGAGGAACCAAAAAAGTTTGTGGAGGAGAAATAGAAGGAGCAGGTTGAACAGGAGGAGGAGGGATGCCCAATGGTGGCATCCACCCGGGTGGAGGAATGGGAATGGAGCCATTTGGTAGGCAAGGTGGGACAGGTGGTAATGATAGGACAAAAGGAGGGAAGGGAAGGTGAGTTGCAGGAGCATTTGAACACTCTTTGACATCAGTAACCGCTTTGATGGTGGCTTGTATACTGGTGGCGTAATGGGAAGACATGGATGGCGGTCGGAAGAGAGAGATGTTTTCTGTTGGCAATGAAATGCCAGACTGTTTTTTATCAGGAAATGCCGTTTTTTGGTTAGCTGTTTGATGCTCCTGAGTAAAAAAATAAATAAATCAAATTAATCAAATGCAAGAAGTGATATAGCACAAAAAAGGAAATAATGTTTAATTCTCTCAAATGCATTTGAGGATTTACCTTTGAGCTTGAAAATAAATGAGACCGTTCGCCATTCTTTGCTTTCATATTAGTTCTTTCACCATGTATCAAGTCAGATGAGGGGGGAGACATTAGGTTTCCAGTTAGAAGTGAAACTGCTTGATTAGCTTCATCGTCTTCATTTTTACATGACTGCACCAAACTGGCATTTAATTCATCATGGCTAGAAAACTGCTTGTGGTTGGGAGAGGCCACAACATAGTGTGAACTACAGAACTGGGTATTAACAGAGAGGGCGGAGCAAGGTGAAGATGGGTAGTTCTGAGAATTATTACCGTCAAACTCTAAAGTCTTTTCACCAAAGTATGTGGGAGCAGCAATGTTACTGTTGATGAGTATATTTTCAATGCGGGAGTCCAAACTCTGCATTTCTGGTTTGTCATTTTGTGGAGAGACAGCTGTGGTGTGGTTGTCATTTGAGAAATTAATGTTCAAGATGCTTAAGGGCTTGTAATTTTGATGCAATGGTGTTAAAGCAGAACAAGTCCCATCTCCTGAGTTCAGCAGGGGAAAAGTGTGAGCATCAGAGAAGTTTTTCTTTAAAGATTGTTCATTTTGGCTCCACAGCAGAAGCTTCCGGTTGCTATGCTTCTGTATCAAGGTGGAGACAGGAGGACGAGCCTGCTTTCGGGTGAAGTGAAGATTTGAAATTTGGCTGGATCTCCTGTGATAACCTCTAGATTTGCGATGCCACACCTCTTGATTTGAAGGTTTGTAAACACTATAAGAAGAAGGTTCTCCCTGGAGGATTGGAGTTGCCTGCAGACTGGAGTAGCATGAGTCTACAGAGAGAGGAGTCACAGTAAGGCTTGGTGTGCAGGGGGTACCCTGCGATTGTGGAGTAAAGCCAAAGCTGCGAGGAGTATCCTGGCAAATACTGGAGTAGGCTGTGTCCAGAGAGAAGGGTGTGGAAATGCTTGCAGGACTGGACCCACTACCCTGCTGGTGACCAAGACATGGAGGGACAAAGAACAATTCCTGTCAGAACTGACTTTAGCAGGGCAAAAATCTATTTTAAATCTCTTTGAAACATAACATAAAACTTTGAATGTTTACCAGCAAAGCTTCTACTAAGTTTTGAAGAGTCTGCTCACTGCCTCCCACCGGTAATGTCGAGGGTGTATACAGGCCGCTGTAAATGAGCTGAAGATACCGTGCCCGATTTTCACCTGCAGAATTGCAAAATAATGATCCATATTCATATGATATTGAGTGTCTTTTCTACTTACATAGACAAATAAAGTTGTTTTACCTTTGGGATCAATTTCCACATGGACAATATTTCCCATCACAGATGTTTGATGGAGATGCTGCACAGCATTTTTTGCAGCCTTCGCTGTTTCAAAAACAACTTTTCCTATTCCTGAATGCTTCTTATTCTTAGGATTGTAAAATATTTCTACTTCTTCAATGCTCCCATATTTTTCACACATATTACTCAGAAAGGTTTTGTTTACATTGTCATTCAACTTGGAAAAAGTTACTTCTTTGGGAGGGACAGGACCAACATACCATCTGTCAACCTGAGAGGAGAAAATAAAAAAAGTTTAATACAACTTAATGTTATAACAACAGAAGGAAATAAATTTCATTATTACACAAATTGTTGGTGGCGCAGTGCTTTGCATAGTGAATTCACAGCAGAAAGGTAGGGGTTCAAGTCCCGGAGGCTTGATTCACTGGCCTTTTCTGTGTGGAGTTTGCATGTTCTCTGCATGTTTGTGGGGGTTTCCTCCCACCCTCCGAAAACATACATGTTAGGATGATTGACCGCAACAAAAAATTGTCCCTAGGAATGAGTGTGTGTTTGGATGGTGTTCTGTGTGTGTGGCACTGAAACAGACTGGCGACCTGTTAAGGGTGTACCCTGCCTCTGACCCGAAATCAGACGGGATAGACTCCGGCGACCGCATTAGGGAAAGTGGTTCGGAAGAAGAAATGAAAGACAAATTGTTTTTTAATTCCTACCTTGTATTTAGGAACTAGTAAATCAATCTTTTTGGGTTTGCTCCACAGACGACAGATGCGAGGGTCTCTGACTGTGTCCACTGGAAATAGTCCTAAATCCTCTACCTGTCAAAAATCCCCTCTTGTTAATATGTGGGGGTTATTTGTACTGGATCATATACAATGAATGGATGGGTGAGACTTACAGGTAGATTATAAAATTGTCCATCATAACGACACACTTTGTACAGTCCTTTAGTTAATGCAGGATCAATAATCAACTTGTAACTTTTCCATTTCAGGGAAGCTTTTTTTTTCTCCGTGATCTGCTTTCCGCTTTCCATCACATTAGTCAAAACCTGTTAATACAATCAAACACTAACTGTCCATATGCTGCGATCAGAGGTAACACACCCCGACAGGTGATGGAGAGCATCACCTGTATTCTCATTTGAAAGATAACAAACAGAAATTTGAAAAATAACTAAATCACAAAAGATCAGAAAATAATTCATTTCCTCTCTTACCGGTATCGAAGTTTTATTCTTTGAAGGAACAACATTGTTGCAAATTTGTAGAGATTTTCTTGTGATTTTACTGATTAGAGCGCAGGTTGGATAACAGATTCATCCGCTGTAGCGTTAGAGGTAATATAGTTCCATCAAATGTGCGGAAGAACACTGAACAGATTGCTTGGTGAGTAGGAAAAACAACAAATAAAATACGAGTTTAAAATTTTTTTAAATGACTTAGCATTTGATGAGAAATAAATAAAAATGCAAATGGTCTTTAGATTTTTTTTTTTACTTTGAATTGTTTCTAAAAAAAAAAAAAAGAGCAAATAGAAATGTTCTATATGTCACTAAGTTGTAAAACAGTGTCATGAGGTGGTGATGGTGGACTCAGATGCACAGCTAGTTTTAACCAGTCTATTGCAGATAAACAGGAGTTTCAGATGATAGAGGGGACCAGATGATGTGGAGGGGACACTACTATGGCTGCAGCAGATGATCTGACCCTGCAGTGATGGACACCACGGTTTAAATATCGAGGGGAAGACGAGACACAGGTGGAGACATCAGGGAGAGTCAATTGGGACCAGTTAGAAGGCCAGATTTTTAGAGAGGAAATGTTCCAGAAGAGAGGAGGATCATGACAAACACATTGAATGTAAAACATGATGTTGAATCAAATGTTCGGAAAAAAAGTCATGCTGTGCTAAGGGATATGTTTGTTTATTTATTTATTTTAAAAAAAAACATAAATCTCCTATGTTTTGTGAACAAGGGAAAAATCAAGAAAAATGGTTCAAAATGAATTTTTCTTAATAAATTAAAATCTTGTTTGGATTTTTTTTAAGCTAAAAACTATTGCATTAAAAACAACTTTTGGCAACAAATATTTTAAATAGAGTGCAAATATGATTTGTGTAAGAACACCAATAAAGACTTATTTCTACTAAGAAAGGTTGAAATGGTTAGGTGTAATTTAGAAAATGAGGCTCATGTTTGCTTTAATGATGTAGAAAAGAGAAGGATTTTCTTCTCTGTTTTTTCTCAGGAATGGTGAACACATTCTCTGTTATCTCTGGACAGTTTCTGCACTATGAATGTCAACGTCAGCACTCACTGTGCACACACTCCCATTTCTGTCTCATATTAAAATCTCAATGTAAGAATGATTAGTTTTAAAAAGAGGAAATGGACATTTGGAAAAATGTCATTTTTATCTGCTCAAGGCAGAATTTTATGGAAACTGTGAGAGTTAATCTCTCTTAATTATTCTAAAGTTCTTTGAAGAGTGAACTATAACTCATTAGATCAAATGCTCAAAAGAATTGTTTCACAGTATTTTTTGAGAGATATTGTCACGGCAATAGACAAAACAATTTGTAATGAGAAAAACCTCTGACATGGTTACTCAAATATCCAACAAAAAAAAAAAATCTTTATATCAAAAAGTAACTTAGGAAGTTGAGTTTGCCAAGTGTAGATAAAAAGTTTGTCATTCTTTCAGATCAATGCTCCTCAAACTTATTTTTAGAAAAAATAATAACTTAGTTTCAGAATTTGTTGCAACCCAACTTATTCGGAAAGTTACAGTAAGGAAGAAATTGTTCCTTGTTGGCAAGATAACTACAAGCAACGTCACTGTACGTGTATTTCCTGAGTGTGTCCTGTTTAATGTCTCAACTTCCTTAACTGTATGACAAAACAGACATTGACTTGTCTTAAGTTTACGGAAATTGTTCAAGAACTATAATTTTATTATTTCTTCTTCTTTTCCCCTCAACTTGCAAGCAGGTGCAGGTGTGTGCGGGTCTTTGAAACCACACAAAAAACAGGATATCAAATGCTAAATGTGATGTATACGCAGTGCTGTGACACATGCAGTTATATTTTATATTAGTTAGATTTATTAGTGGTTATATTTTATTTATATTTTAAAAAAGGTAAATAAATCAACCTGTTTTAACGCTTGAAAGTTTTTTTTAAGGCTAATTAAAAAAGAAACAGTGCAGTGGTTAGCACAGTGGCCTCACAACAAGAAGGCTAGGGGTTCAACGTTTTCTCCAGGTACTCAAGTTTCCTCCCACTCTCCAAAACCATGCATGTTCGGTTGATTGGCTGCTTCTTGCCTGAAATCAGCCACGATAATCTCCAGTAAACACCCCCCACCCCGCTCGCAACCTCATTAGGGATGAGAGGTTCGTTCAGAAGATGAAACTAAACCATTCACAAAATAGTCTGAATCTAACTTTTTGCAACACTGCTTTTTCTGAGTGTAGAAAAAGAATAATCATTTTAATGTTTGATTTTTAAAAAGAAAATTCTCTGAGAGATCCAATTTTCTGCTGATGACAATGTGCCCTTGGCTTAAAACCAGTATCACCGCTGTAACAAATGGGTAGACACCATTCCAGATTCCAGGCAAAATGTGCCCTCCAGGAGTGTTCAGAATGACCTATGTCCATTAAGAAGGTAATGCACACAAAACTAAAACAGCAAAAATCTAATCACAAAATTGACTTAATTTAAACTGAGAATACAAATAAACCACATTAATTGTGGAAAGTAGGTAAAAACTCTTTAATTTTACCTTAAACGTTTTTTTGGTGACAATACATTCTGGGATCCATAATACATTGTAATATGTTGCCTTCCAACAATTTTATGTCCCAATCTTACAGTGAATTCACAAAGTGGTCAAACCCAAGTGAAACATTGCGGCTATGCATGATAGATTATAAAAGACAAACTATATATAACAATATAAAACATTGTATAACCTACTTAAGCTTGTAAACTATAGAAAAAAGTGCAAATCATACCAACTTCACATCAACAGTTTCAATACCAGCATGCATTATAATAGTCATTGCTAAAGCTTGTAACATTTTTTGGGATTTGCAAGAGTTACACAAAAGCTATCTGTAATAATTTAGCAAACCAATAAACCTTTTAAAACACAGTAACAAGCTAAAACATGCACAAGTTTGAGCAGTTTGCATAAATTATATATTTGCACTCATAGTGATGCCTATCTATTTTTTTTTGTCTCATGCATGTAAACTTTTGGTTTTCTTTATAAATAAAATAACGGCTTATAAAACGTAAAAAAGACCACAGCACAAAGTGAATTTGAATTTTTAACAATGTGGATGTTTCAATTCTCATTAAAAATAAAAGTGATATCAAATAAACTATCAACTTCCAAGATTTGGCTAAACTTGTGAACATATAAATCCAGAAAACCGTTCCAAAACATTAATTTCCATATAAAATCCACCTAAATTCAAAGTGAATTGTTTCAGATTAATAAAATAAAATTAGAATTTTTATAAGACAATGTAGGTGTAAGTGCCGCTGATTGTCCAAGCTGGTAGTTTTTACTGGTTACAGAGGTAGTCTTCATGTCATTTCCACATTATGGTCCAGCTGATTCTGAAGTCTGATCACTTGTTCAAGCTCCCGAATCTGCCTGTCTGTTTTATGACTAACAAGTGTACGGTAAAAGTGGACAGCAAAGACAATAAAAACAAGTCCAAACGGCACCATAATGCAAGTAGAAGCAATGGCTGCTGCCTCTCCCGGGCTTATCGTACCATCATCTTTGTCATTTTTAAGAGGTAAAAACTTGACCCAGCACAACAGCATCACCTCAGTCAAGAAGAGAAGAGTACCGATTACAGTGGAAAAAGCCCAGGCAAGTTCAATGTGGCGATGCATGCGCTCGTGTGGAGACTCATTTACAGAATTGAGGTTGTGTACATTACTAACAGCCTCCAGATTAGGAAGAATACAGGTGCTGATCATGAGGGCGAAAAGGTGTACAGCAACCAGAACTGTGGTACACGCACTGAAGGCTATCAGTAGTCCTGGAGGATACTTGTGATCGGGCTCCAGCTGCACCTCTACCATGGCAACCTGGAATAATAAACAACAAAAAGTCTGTTAGCATCACAACCCTGAGTGTATACATTAGAAAGATATATCTGATCTAAAAGTGAATCAGACCCCTCATAAGTCAATTAAATATTTCTTTTTAATGCAATAATTCCAATAAAAATCTCTCTCCAGATTTTTACTCATGTATATAGAAAGACAAACTAAAATACCCAAAGACAATAAGAATATTAAAACACCATTCATTTATTTGATTAGAATGTGTGTGTGTTTCCAAGAGTAAGTTGAAAAGCGAATATAATTGGACATAATTTTTCTTTGGTATTTTCTAACTGTTTTGACCTTTGACGCTTTTCAGGATGTTATTACAGCTAGCTTACAAGTGCTGGAAAAATCTTTTTTTTTTTTTCCCTCAACCTTCTTCTAAGAGACACTTTTTCTTCTGTTTATCTTTTGATAGTTTCCCTACTTTGCACAGTGACATAGTTTACACTCTGGAGGAATACTTCCTTCACTCTGCAAACCAAGTGCTGAGAAAATAGTGACAGTTGCATCAAAGGTGTGTGCAAATATTTTTAATGCATATGCAAGTGCAATTGAAAGGATTTTATAAGACAAAACTCACAAAGGAGTTTATTGTTTCAACTAGAAACTACCAGAACTTCAGTTTTATTGCCTCATAACATCTGCTATTTGATTAACATTTCAGCAAAAATGTGCAACTATGCAGTTAAACTTTGTATTTGCTTGTGATAGAACAGCTTTTTGTCTTACTGTTCTACTTTGGTGTTATCTTCCTGATCTGCTGGGGGAAAAAATTACTGTAAGTTAGTGTGAAAACCATAACGTTGTGGTAAGTGGTTATTAGTTTCCATGGTTTATATCTTTGCAGAGTCACTACAGTAATTAGTTTTCACTTGATCACTTTGAAACATGTCTGAACCGAGAGCACAAGGACAGCTGGTGTGTTTAAAACATTTTTTAAAATATAAAACACTGGTTGAATATATAAGATCTGCGTCATACACATACCTAATCTAAAGTTAAACGGCCTGTTGGGAGTTTATCTCTGAGTAAACTTACCATGGCGAAACCAGACAGCAGAGCAGAAGTTCGACTTGTTGCTTTCAGCTTAGCTCGACTCAAATACAACTTTCTCCAAGACAGAGCTTGCAGTGAGTGCTCGTTTAAACTCATACTGAAAGTTAAACACAGATCATCCGACGAAAGATCGGATTTACACGGTAACAGATTCAAATACACGGCAGTAATTTCTTTCCTGTTGAATATAGCATGCAAAAAAAGTCAGAAAGTTCTGTGAAAACTTTCAACAGCAGACTGAAACAAGTACGAGGAAACAGTAGATCGTCAGACTCTACAGCGCCCCCAGCTGGTTACGTCGTCCCATCTCATTTACTTTAGCCACTTATAGATCATTCGTCAGAAATAGGCTTTGCTTTAGAAATGTACAAGTAGAAAACATGGCGTACAAACACGTGGGTTTTTTTTATCAATATTTTTAATCAGGTTTACAAATCTATATCATGTTTGGGTGCATTGATTAAATTAGCAAACTAAATAAACTCGCAATGCTTTGCAATGTCTACAACATATGTACATATGTATATACATATATACATTTACATTGAAATATGCTTACTTTAATTATATTTAATCCCAAAATGCAAAACATTCATAAACTTATTTGGATAATTTTTTTATTAGTTTAATAATCAAAACAGGAATTGTATTACCAGTAATTATTAGGTTGTAGTAGTTTGTTTGTAGAATTAAAGGCTCTTGATATCTTATAAAAGAAAATGTTTGGAATCTTATTCTCCAACAGACTGGCGACCTGTTCAGGGTGTACCCTGCCAGGATAGGCTTAAAAGCTGATATACATATAGTTCCAATTGGACAAATTCTTCTTGAACATTGATTTAAAAATAACAGAAATAAAACATTACTTCCAACTGTTGGCAGAGGAGTTCTTTTTTTCTCCCTAGGAATTTCTCACCATTTATCATCTGCAATGAGTTTGTTTTTAGTTATTCTGGGGGTACGATTCCTTCTATTGATTGTCTGTTAGGTTCAAGTCAGGACATGAGAAAGGACTGTTCATACTTTTGTTGGCTGATTATTTCCACAACTTGTTTTATTGTCATCATTGTCGTAAGAACATGACCGGTGTTTTCCCATTTTTTCATCAGGCCATCTGAGCCTATTGGGATTCTGAATGAAGAGTTTTTATATGGTGACTTTTATGTATACTTTTATTGATTCAACCTAAAAGGATTGCTATCAGTTATGTTTCTTCTTATTTTGGCATTTCCCTTCAGGGGTCGCCAGAGCAAGTCAGTTTCTCCCATCTAACCCTATCTCCTGAATACTCTTTGGTCACACCAACTATCTTCATGTCCTCCTTCACTGTATCCAGAAACCTCCTCATGGCTCTTCCTTTAGGCCTTCTGCTTGTCAGTTCTAAACCCAGCATCCTTCTGCCGATGTACTCTCTCCACTGCACATGTCCAAAAAATCTCAGTATGGCCTCTCTGACTCCAAAACCTCTAAGATGCTATCTGTCATGTTTGATTGAGAAATGTACTATATGCTTTGGGGATCAAAGCACAGATTTTTGTCACTAGAGGTTATGTCAAAGTAGTCAAATATTTCTCCTTTTCTTTCATTTGAACACCAAAAGTGTTATTCCTCATTCAGATGAATGTTTAGTAAGAACTAACAAAGCTTTTTTGTGTCACACATAGAGAAATTGTTTCCTTTTGCATCCTCTTGCAACACGTTCCAGATTTCTTAGAAAAGATGGCCTTGAAAATGATTCTTTGATTCTTTTTCGACCTCTTACAACATTTCTAGTGCAAATGCACATTTCACTTTTCCAGTATGAAAAACAGTTTGAAACCATTTTGTATTTCACAATTCAGAAGTGGTATAAAAGTTAGAAAAAAAAGTTATAAAATATTATTACTTGAAGGGATAGTAGCTGGACCATGGAGCAGCTTTTTTGTCAATTGTAAGCAACTAGACAAGTCGTCACTGAGCACTTTTGTTATTTTTTATCACTTACCACATACTTAGGATGCCTTTATTTATGGTTTTCAACTAATAAAAATAAAAAATTTGCTATTATAATGGTGTAAACCATTTTACACAATGTTCCGTTCAGTAGTCTTAACGCTCCTGAGGCCTTACCCTGCCAGCTGTGAGACATATTCTCTCCAGTGATTCGGGTTCTAGCTCTGAATCTCCTCCCAGTGGGACGTGCCCTAAACACCTCACAAACGAGGCGTTAAGGAGGCATCCTAACCAGATGCCTGAACTACCCCATCTGGCTTCTCTTGACTCAAAGGAGCAACGGCTCTGCTCTGATCTCCTGCTGGATGGTAGAGCTCCTCACCCTATCTGTCCACAATGTATTTCTTCCAAATTTTCACAAAGCATGAACATATTGATTTTTTTGCACTTTAATCTTAAAGGTTGAAGAAACGTTGAATTAAAAATATTTGATCGATCCCCAAAGAAAAATCTGATGCTGATAGATGCCCTCTCCTTCCAGAAGTCTTTCCTGGTCCCCTGACACAGTGTGAAACTTGGCGTCTGAGCAGCTGACATGCAAATCTAATTAGAAAAATAATTAGATCCAAATGAACAAGCACATAAATTATTATTGGATCTTAAAAGATCTAGGATTTCTTGCTGATTTTATTGGCAAAAAGGATTCCAGATGCAGTTGAAATAGAAAAGAATTCAAACCAGCCATTAGACACAAGGGTGTCTAGTTACAAGAATGCATGTTGTGTGTGTGTGGTAAGACACCGGATGGTGCCAAAAGAGATTTATTTTTTTACATTTTATTGCCTTGCACATCATTATGTTCATTAATATATGCTATATATTTAAACAATTTGATTGTGCCTATTGTTTTAATTCAGAGTATAGATAATAAATAGATCACAACAAAGTTAATTATTTAAAAGATATTAAATGCCTAATAATCGAGTCTACTATAAATAACTCCTTCCAAGGTTAGAGATTTTGTGGAATCCATTTTGAACCCTGTTTTAAATAATGTGTAAATAACACAAAAATCTATAAAGTGTACAATTATCTTCATATTACGTAAATAAAAGAAACAACTATCTCAAGCTCATTCAATCACACAAAAAGCAACCAAACAAATAAAACAATAGAAACTAAGCCGGAAGTGTGTAGGAGGGAACTATCTTACTTTACCTGCATGCTTTCACTTCCTGTAAAGATGATGATGCATTCAAAATAATTGTTGCTAACACATTTTGGGTTTTGTAAAGAAAATGTTCTCATTTTATTTTTCTTTCTGGAGTAAAGAACGTTATTTTGTAGTATTTTAAAACGTATTGTAAAACTTATATGCTTTTTAACATTATTTGTAGTCTTTACAGTTTTAATGAGTATGAAGGTGGAAGTTGATATTTCCTGGTGTCAGTGAAGAGTGCAGCAGGAAGACATACAGCAGCTGGTAGAACAGGAAGGAGGGAGTGAGGGAGTTAGTGAGGGAGGGAGGGGGAGCTCATCTCAGAGGCTGTTCAGCCATGTTAGTTTCCTCTCCTGTTCACAAACGATGAAAGCGGAGTCATGGCCTTGTCACTGAGCGGAGACGATGAGGAATATGAGTCAGAGTCCGAACAGGTACGAATATACACCTACCACATGAAATAATTGTTATTTAATTGTAGTATTTATTTAAAACGAGTCGCTAAAGAGTAGTTTGTTAATCTTTTTCTTCCTTTACTAGAGGTTAACGCTACACCCGCTCTTTACTGTCTGAATCAGGTTGAAACCAAAAAGATACCAAATCAAATGAAAATATGAATTCATTCATTTAATTTCATATCATATTAAATAGATTAGATTACTTGTTGATATGATTTACTGATTGTATTAAAACGCGATCCCTCCTCCTTCACTATCATGTTTGCTACAACTGACCCATTTTGTACTGACCACCTCTAGATACACAGCAGCTTCATCCAGTCATCATGCAAATTCTATGCAGTGACCAGAATCAGAGCCTCACTACTGCTGCTGAGTTGTTTGATCATCTGATTTTCTATTTGCTTCAGTTGTGATTCCATTCTGATTTCCAATCCACCATGTTTGATCAGATTATTTTCCGCATACTTCTTAAACTTGTCCCACCACTCTGTGCCTTTAAGGAAGGTTTAGGCGAAATGTTGTTGAGGCAGGGACTGAGGAGGGGGATGGGGAGACTGAACAATGAAGTGCCTCTACTTATTTTTGCTTGGTGATCACTGATTCCCAAATTGAGGTACATATATCCCTCTTAAAACTCTTGATTGTGTGCTTTGTTTTAGCTGTGTCTGTCCCCTTGCTTGATGCAATAAACAGCACTAATAAATCAATCAGATTGTAGAAAAGGCTTCTAAGTTGTCTTCTGGACAATGTATTTTCTGTCCAGAAGACAACTTTAAAGCCTTTTTTACTATGGATCACTCCTGGATGAATGAGGGATTACACAGACTTAATCAAATCAGATGTTAACTACAGTAAATGTGTTAAAGTATTTTTATCTGTAGACTGAAGTGCATATTTACTAGGATCAGCAATCTAAATGCTGTCTAATGCCTTCTGGAACATATTGCACAATCCTGTATCAGAAACTTGACATTTCATAAAAAAAGAAATCAGAGAAGTGCTGATGTGAGAGAAGAATATCTGAGCACACATAATGTTTGTACCCACAACACCCACAAATGGTGCATCATCAAAGCTGATATTTTTGAAGACTTCTGCTCAGACACATGGTTGCAGATAGCAACAAACGTGTAGTGAAGACCACTCAGATGATGAGCCTTGTGACTGTCTCCTACTGAAGTCCATCCACACTTAAGCTGAGTCAGAAGATTGTGCACGATATATTATGTTTGTGTTAAAAGGTCATGGTAAAATTCCTGACATATTGTTGCAAGACTACAGTCGGTGAAACATGAATTGAAACATTTGCTCTGAAGATACTTTTCAAGGCTGCTGACAGCTGATTTGTAGGAAATTGCTCTCAACAACTACCTTTGTCATTTTAAGCATATTTTAGTTTGGAAAATTAGAGCTCAATTGTTCAAAGTGCATTTTTTTTGTTCATCCATTCTCTATACTTTCATTGTCTTGTTTGGGATCAACAATCAGTGTACACATTGCAAAATATATTGTAAAAAAAACTAACCAAGCTGAGTTTGTGCAAGAAGAGATATTTGCCCTGGGCAGGTTCGTAATCCTTCAGATATTCATGCTTCAGAGTCAGGAAATGTAAGTTACATGCATGCGGTCGTCAAATCTGCACATTGTTGTTTTGCTTTCATTTAACTTTCTAGAGATGTCTTTCTTGTGCAAACTTGAATTTAGGTAGTTAAAGAAGAATAGTCATCTCAGGTTAAAAAAAATGATGAGGAACTAAAACTAAATGACTTGAGAGTTGAGTCACAGCCTCTCATGAGGTAGCAGCTTTATGGCATTTCATTCTAATATTTTAACAGTTGTTGTTTATCATCTTTAAAATAAATAGGCATTGAGCCAACAGCGGTTGATCACAAAAGGCAGATTTTTCTTCATTTCTAATGAAATGTCGGCTTTGAATTTTCTGGCACTGTATCTTCCTGATGCATTTATTTTTGACTTGTTAAACCTGTTTGTAGTACATGAGAAAAGAACTAATTGTACATCATCTAATTTAATAAAATAATTCCAGAGCAACATCAATATGTTGCATGCTTTGTGTTTTAAACCGGCACTAGAGTGGAAATAAATTGTGGCAGAGAAATCTTCACAGCCACAAAGAAATCATAACCACCCCCTGTGAGCTTATTTTTATCCATCTCTTCCCGTCTCCCATTCAAACAGTTGCCACAAGCGAGGCAAATGTGTTACCAAGGTAACCTCTCCTGTTAAAACAAGGATTGCTGTGATGGTGTGAAATTTGTCTTGTATTTCGCAGCGTTTTAACTCCTACCTTAGCAACAGAGTAGACAAAAGAATTTGAAGCTCTCACACTTAATTTTTATTAAAATTTTCATAACTAATTACATCATAATGACACATGCTACTGTTTGGTTGATTTATATCAGTAATGAAATTAGAATATAATTTGGATTAAACAAGTAATTGATCATTTTTCACTATTTCTTGAAGTCTGAGGCTTTACTGGGTTTCGGTGCCTTGATTGCGGGTTTAATTAAGCAGAAAGGCTATAATGGATTTAAATGTGTAATGTATGCGTTTGTGAAAACAACAGTCGACATCTATACAGAGGATTTGACTAAATACACTCAAAATCCACACATTTCTAAATAACTGATGTCTGGTCATTTAAAATAAAACTGAAATGATAGATTGGTAAGCTGATTATGATTTACTCATGTGCTAAATGATGCTGCAGCATCCTCCGCTGCAGGTGAGCACTATCTTGCTTTAAGCCGTTTTCATAGTGAAGGATGAAATTTCTTTCTCGTTTCAGTTTTTCTTTCTGTATCCAATTAAATTATTTGCCTTCCAGCAGCGTGCAGCTAACCGTCCGAAGCCTAAGATGGGAACATCATCAGGTGTTAAGCTGCCGTCCAGCCGCAGCTCGACCGGAGCCAGACGGAGGAGGACGCGCTGCCGAAAGTGTGAAGCGTGCCTCCGGACCGAATGTGGGGAATGCCACTTCTGTAAAGACATGAAAAAATTTGGCGGACCAGGGCGCATGAAGCAGTCGTGTATCATGAGGCAATGCATCGCGGTGAGTCCACATCAGCAGGATTTTCAAAACGATGTCCTGACTAGTAGATGTAAAGAAAATTACTCTCCATGTTAAAAGTTCATCTCTGATGTTAAGTAACAAAATGCCTCAGACTGAACATAGCTTTGCTAAATTCTGCTTTTCTTGTTAATCTCTAATCCATACAGCCCGTCTTGCCACACACAGCTGTGTGTGTGGTTTGTAAGGAGGCAGGAAAGGAAGACACACTGGAAGACGAAGATGACAAGTTCAACTTCATGCTAATGGAATGCTCCATCTGCAATGAGATTGTCCATCCTAACTGTCTGAAGGTACAGAAAGTCAGATTGGGAACAATTAAAAAGCTCCACCTCAACATGTCAGCTTAATCACACGGTGACTCACTGTGTGTGAGGGAGTAATGTGCCAAGAATTCTAGATAATTTACGATTAAAGTAATGACTCAGACCATCGGATTGGAGTTGACGAAGATAATCTGTTGTAAAAGTAGTTGTTTATGTAAAAGTCCTGACCACACACATGAAGTGTGTTTGTCAGGACACGAGAACAGAGCAATCATGTTTTAATAAGAGGATTCCCAGCATCTGGGACATGTACAAAGAAAGTTTTTATAAATAAAAGGATCCGGTTAAATTTAACTCAATTACAACTAAAAAGCTTATTTTGTCGAGGGGAAATAGTCTAACCAGTTTTAACAAACCTGTACTCATTGTTTTGCTGGTGGGAACCAAGAAATATAATCCATGTTTTTGTGACTCTATAGGTGTTTTCTAAGCTTAAGCTATTTGATTATGTGTGTTGGGTTTTTTTTCCCAAAAAAATGTCAATAAATTTGAAACACTTCCAAGTTTTGAATCTGAGCTGTAAATTAGAAGAAGTTGAACAATTTTAACAACTTCTACTTCCCTTCTCTTATCGTTTAAGAGTTAACTGTGGATGAGTTTAAACTGTGCTGACCGGCTCGACAAGCACACGTCTCAACAACTACTTTCATTTCCCTTGTTTGTGTCATGCACACCGTGTTGAGTACTATATAAAAACTCGTTTTGCCTGAAACTCCACTCTTTTTTCCTTCTTTGCCGTAGGTGACCGATGCCTCCGGGGTGGTGAATGATGAACTCCCTAACTGCTGGGAATGTCCCAAATGTAACCATGCTGGGAAAAGTGGAAAAGTGAGTACAGATAAACTTGATCTGAGAAGAGTTCCAACTTGACTAAAACTTGCCAATTGTGGTAAAAGTGGTTAAGAAAACGACAACAAAAAAAGACTTTCTGTTTGAAAATGTTTTTTATTGCTTTCCTCTTTTACTGTGGCTTTTTATATAACAGTTTTTATGTGATGAACTGCGTGCCACTTTATGTTTATGCACTTTTGTTTGGGCGAAAGTGTTTCACACATCGCTGTGTAAAACAGATGCAGAAAACAAGTAACAAAGTTTAGCTACAGAAGCAGTTTCACTGAACAAAAAAAAGATTTTGTTGGACATTGTGGATTTCTTTTCAGTTCACTGAAGGCTAAAGGTATAAAGTTGTCTCCAATTTTTTTTGTCCCCTTTGGTATTGAAGCAAAAAAGGGGTCCCGGGTTCAAGTACGCCTCTAATCTCCCTGGTTCCCTGCTGAGAGAACAGAAGCCTGTAAAGGAAGAGGCAGACACTTCATGTGTGACGAAAAGAAGGACTGACAAAGAGGAAACACCCAGGTACAGACCTGACGAGCCACTCCATCGGCAGCCACCTCTGCTCTCACCCAGCACACTCACAAGACCCAGGCTAGAAGATAAACTGAGGAAAAAGAGGAAGCTGTTTGATGATGATGACGATGAGCTTGATTTGAGAAAGAAGGTTTGTGCTTTTTTAATTATCTACTAAATGTTATCAATAAATGATCCACCAGTCATTTTTTTAATTATTTCTATAATGTAGGAAAAGACAGATGAGCCTTATTACACTAAAATCCTGCATCACATCAAGACAGAAGAGGAAGAAGAAGATGCATACGATGAGGACAATGAGGAAGGAAAAGAGGCTCTCTTCCGCAGTGTGGACAGGAAAGGGCGTTACGTCGACGCTGAAGACGATGGGGATTACAAGGATTTCAAGGGTGACTCTTTAAACGCCTCGATTAGGACCCCAATAGCAGACAGCGACCAGTCTCACTGCAGCTCTCCCCAAGCAGGACCGAGCAGCGAAGGGGGAAGCGAGACCCAGGAAAAGGGGCCGCGTCCGAAAGCCCGTCGTAAACGTCGCTTACCCAACAGAGAGCTGAGCCGCGAGCTAAGCAAGGCGTTAAACCAGGAGATCCAGAAGACGGAGGACTGTCTGGCCAACGAGAACCGGCAACCTCTCAAGGTGGAACCAGAGACAGAAAACGAGGAACCTAAGAATATTTTCCGAAACGGAACTGAACTCGGCGATCAAAGGTCCCACCTCAGGACCAAAGAGATGAACGGGACTCCCTGGGAATTGCGCCACTTTTATCCAAGTCCAATCACACCGCTTGGTTTCAACCGCAGCACCCCTACCACTCGACCCGTGCCCCCACGTTCGCCTCCCAAGTGTGTCCAAATGGAGCGACACGTCATCCGCCCTCCTCCAATAAGCCCGCCGCCCGACAGACTTCCCTTGAAGGACGGAAAAGCGCACGTCATGCAGCGTGAGGTCTGGATGAAGATATTTCACTATCTCTCCCACAAGGAGCTCTGTGTCTGCATGAGAGTTTGCAAAACTTGGAACAGATGGTAAATATACCACACACACACTCCAACTGCAGTTATTAATCATTGGGAATATAAGAATAACTTCTACTTGCTTCAATTTGGTGCTTTGTTTTGTTCAGTGATCTGTTGTGGCGTAACTGTTCACACTCTTTTATTCTCGACCAGGTGTTGTGATAAAAGACTATGGACAAAGATTGATCTGAATCGCTGTACCTCTATTACACCACTCATGCTCAGTGGGATAATCCGCAGACAGCCGGTTTCCTTGGATCTCAGTTGGACCAACATTTCCAAAAAACAACTAAGCTGGCTCATTAACAGACTGCCAGGTAATTTATTCTGAGTGACCCATAATTCCCAGACAGAAATAATAGTTTTCTCTTCTCGATCGGAATTTGAAAATGTTTTGACTTTCAGGACTGCGAGTGTTGAAGCTGTCAGGTTGTTCCTGGGCGGCTGTTTCCGCCCTCTGCACGTCTTGCTGTCCTTTGCTCCGCACCTTGGATGTCCAGTGGGTGGAAGGACTCAAAGATGCGCAGATGAGGGACCTCCTCTCTCCCCCGACAGACAACAGACCAGGTACAATAGGTTTCACTCCCACCTTGTATGATCTAATAGGAAAGTAGTTTCTCATTTGGTATATAAACACAAACCTAATTCTAACAACAAAAATCAAATTCACCAGGATTAGGCAGTTTAAACTTAAAACAAAACAAATACTGTAAATAGGATTATGTCAGGAGCTCATCAGTTTGAACATTTGAAATTTAAAAAACTTTTTTCTCTAAACAATGTACCAGAATGGAAAAAAAATACACAAAACTATTTGGGTTTGTTTTGGTAATTACTCATATTTATTTGTTTTCCTGCTTGTATTTTACTAGATTCGTCCTTTGCTCCTGTCCTATAAACAGCAACAGAAAGTTTATCAAACCTTGTCAGCTTAGTGAGACTGAAACTGAAAATGCTTTTAAAAAATTACTGCTTGTCCAGGGATTATTGAAGTCAATCTTATCTTTCTTGTTAAACCTTCATACTAAAATGCCACTGATAAGGATTCTGTTTCTGTCATCCACTTAAAAAAATCTGCTTTTATTTTAGCTTAACATGCTTTGTTTATCAGATATTTTTAGTGTCAGAAAACAAGTTCCAAATTATTAGAAGTTGTTGTCTTGCAACATTCCAGTTTGTAGTGACATTATGTTCCCATGGGCTCATGTGATAGAACGTCAGCCTATCTTATGTGAATAAGATTAGCATAATTAAGGAAAAGTACAAATATTGATTTGACTCTTTCGCGCAACCAAACCCTCAAAGTGATATTTCAACATTGGCATCTTGCGATTTTGACACAGATTATTATTGACAATTAAATTATTCACAAAAACTCTGCGCTTTTGAAAAGCTATTTTGGCTCTAGTAAGTTTTAGCTCCTGTTGTGCCCCTGTTTAATAAAAAAAAATAAATAAATAAAAGAATAAACATATCAATTCTTTAAACTTGCAGACCAGACAGATCAGCGTTGATGATCTGGAAACAAAATCTCAGCACCAGTGGGAATATGAGCTCCTCTAAAACTGCCATGTTGATGCAACCGTCCAGGTCAGCTCTTTAGAAACTCCATTTATTAAATCCCTTTCCTGATACATATTCAGTGAGGCCTAACTTAACATTTATTATATAACGGTTATACAGTAAAAATAAAATAAACTGAGAACAATAAAATTTAGCATTTAAACCTCAAACCATTTCAATAATTTCTTTTGTATCATATATGATAGATGTCTGTTCATAGTTTTTTGGGTGGGAGTTTTATTATAAATGATGCCAACAATTAAATACTTTAAATTATGACTCAGATTTTACTTGTAGTACAAACCAGCTTAAGAATAAGTTGCTACAATTAGGCATGAAGATTCCATTTTAGAGTATTGTGCGATTATAGATATTCCTTTTCTGTTTACTTTGTGACCTGACAGGCCAGCTGGATAACCGGTGCAAACTACGGAATGTAGAGGATCTGCGGTTGGCAGGATTGGACATCACGGACACGTCTTTAAGACTCATCAGTCGGCAGATGCCTTTGCTCTCCAGGTTGGATCTGAGCTACTGTAACCACATCAACGATCAATCTGTCAACCTGCTGACGGCAGCAGGCACTACTACTAGAGACTCCCTCACAGAAATCAACCTATCAGGTGAGGAGCAGATATCGCCATTGTTTGTAGAAGTTGTATTTCAGATTTTCAGAACACATCTAATTTAGTTTTTTTTTTTTTTTTCTTAGTTTGTAACAGGGTCACAGACCATTCCCTGAACTTTTTCAAGCGCTGCGGGAGCATCTGTGAGATTGACCTTCGCTTCTGCAAACAGGTTAGCAAGAAGGCCTGTGAAAGGTTCATCGCAGAGATGTCCGTTAGTGTGCCGTTCAAACTGAAAGAGGAAAAACTGCTGCAGAAGGCGAGCTAGTTCCTAACAAGACACGGACATTTACAGACTGTCTTTGCACTTAACGGAACAACCGGCCCTGCGATAAGTACCTAAATCACTCTGATTAAATGGAGGGAGAAACGGAGAGATATCGGACTCTAATGTAAGAGATAAATGTTCACTGTACAGATAACAATAAAGTGGCATGCATGTATTTCTGTTGAGCCTGTTCATTTTCTAAAAATGTGGTTGTAACTGACTTATTTGAGTTCATTTTTATTCTTTGACAAATTGCAAAGTGTATTTTTGTACAACCATCATTTGTTGAGTTTTTGTGTCTCAGGAGCTAAATTACATGCTACATAGCTCGGTAAATTAATCATTCTTCTTTTTTTTTTTTTTGCTGTAATCAGTCTGTGTGCCAAAATGTGGATTGGTTATTATCATTTGCTTTTTAAAAAAAGTGCATGAAACGTAAATAATGATCACGAATACTTTGATCACTTAAAATGTATTTCAGCAACAATAAACTAGTAATCAAATTTCCTAGTCCTGTTACACGCAAATGTTTTACATTTTATACTGTGGAGTGCTTTGTTGGATAGCATTTTTTTTTCAATAATTTATTGATTTCTTTTTTATTTCACTTTGTATTTATTTAGTATCTATCATGTAGACATCTCATAGTTGGGTAATAATAATGCTTGTGAATAATTTATCATGAGTGCTTTGAGCTTTTTGCTGTTTCCGGAAGCTCAACACTTTATATACAAGACGTTACAAACAAGCCCAACACCTACTTACTTTAATGCAGTCAACCTCACACAAATTATTGAAACCAGTAAATAATTATCTTTGCAAGCATTTTCACATGTTAAAAAAATGTACTCAAAACATTAAGTGTTGTATTTTGGGTGTTGTGCTGTAATCTGTTGCCTCAGGTGAATGTGATGTTTATATTTGTAAATTAAAAAAAATGAAGTGTTAATATGCATTAAAGAATTTCATTTGTACCATTAGTGGTAAAGTTTGCTCTGGCATAGACAGTTGATAGCAGTGTTTTTTTTTTTTTTTTGCTTTATAAAATGCTTTTCAACTGGATAAAAAAAAAATCTTTAATGTCATTAGTAATCAGAAATATTCCATAAAACCAGAAACTTCAGCTCTTATTTAATACTAATAAAGCAGGTGAATGAACTTCTTAAGAGTGGTCATATTATTTCCTGGGGTTTATAATTTCCGTTCCAGTGTCATCCACTTATCTGGGTGGCAGGGCCAACAGCCTCAGACAGCAAGCCCAGGCTTTTCTCAACCCGGCTGCGTCCTCCAGCTCACCTGGGAGAATCCCAAGGTGTTCCACAGCCAGCTGTGAGACAATCTCTCCAGCAGGTCCAGGGTCTGCCTCAGCGTCTCCTCCTAGTGGGACATCCCTGAAACACCTCACCAATGAGGCATTCAGGACGCATCCTGACCAGATTGAACCAACCCATTTGGCTTCTCTCGACCAAGAGGAGCAATCTTTATAATTTTCTTATTAAAAACGACATTATTACACACTGATGCAAAACTCAGACTTTTAATTACAATCTTTATCAAAATAAAAATGAACATTCTCAAATACAAAGATAAAACCTTACACACAGGTTTCCCCTCTGAAAGAAAAAGTGCAATCTGCTTCGCTACTCCCCATGATTGTAGAGGACATTGTTAACTGTAATAGCAGCAAAGTTAGGTTTGTATGTTAGAGAGACAAGATGAACGGATTTTGTTGTGTAGGCAGAGAATAAAACATAACCGATGTCGTAAAGCTTCATGTCGTGCTCTGTTGTCAAGGAGGTTAGCAAGCTCAAGCAAACTTAAGCAGATCAAAACACGTTTCACTTAACAGAAAATCAACTCGTAAAATGAACCCAATTTCAGACAATTTGCTGAAACCACACAATTCAAAACAAAGAGGGGCATCGACATCTGAAATGGATTAATATATGCAAATGTTTATATTTAGTTTAACTAGTTTCTATATCGTAGGCTTGGAATACCTTACAATTACATTTTGGATTAATTAGTTTATAACATGACTCTGTTACGAGCATCTAAAAAATGTTTCCTCTTTCTCTTAACGGTTATCAACAAAACATTTTATTAAAATTTCCACAGGCTGAAAAAATATTGAATGGATAAGTTGGCACTGGTTTTTGTTCCCACCAAAATATCAAAAACAAAAAGCAGACTCTGATGAGTTTGAAAAAAAATAGCCTTTCACTCTTACAAGTAACTTGAACTTGGGCCCCGCGATTCATTAAAACAAGCAGTTATTGTTTAAAAAAAGTCAATCGAAATTATGAACCTAGTGTAACAGTCACTTAGTCACCTTCTTAACCGTGTATCCCTTACAGGGTTGCGGGGGCCGGAGCCCATCACGACTGATTCAAGGCGAGGGGCAGGGTACTATTTGAACAGGTCGCCAGTTTGTCGCGGGGCCACACACATACAACCATACACACACACACTCATTCCTCGGGGCAATTTGGCACCGGCCAATCAACCTAGCATGCATGTCCTTGGAGGGTGGGAGGAAACTGGATTACTCGGAGGAAACCCACGCAAACGCGGGGCAAACGTGCAAACTCCACACAGAAAGGACAGTGTTTCAAGCCTCGTCCCAAACCGGGGCTCGAACTCACAACTTTCTTGCTGTGAGGCCACCATGCCACCGATGAACTTAACAGTTAATGACAAATGAACTAAAAATAGAAGAGCGAACATTTGCTCATGAAAAACAAAGCATTTTAATTTAATCTGAAACTATAAGAGTTTTTAATTTGCTTGTTTCAATGTAGGCGGCGTGGTGGGTAGCACAGTGGCCTCACAGCAAGATGGTCAGGGGTTCGAGTCCTGGGTGGGGACGAGGCTTGGAACACTGGCCTTTTTGTGTGAAGTTTGCATGTTCTCTTGGTGTATGCGTGGGTTTTCTCCGGGCACTCTGGTTTCGTACCACCCTCCAAAAACATGCATGCTAGGTTGATTGGCCACTACATGATTGCCCCAAGGAATGTATGTGTGTGAAGCCCCGCGACGGACTGGCGACCTGTTCGGGGTGTACCCTGCCCCTCGCCTCGAATTAGCCGGGATGGACTCCGGCACCCTCCGCAACCCCGAGAAGGACAGACGACGTGACTGTTTCAATGTACTTCAGGTTTTATGTGCAGTAACTTGCAGGTTGTGGCGCATGGTGGTGGACATTCTGGGAAACCAGAATATAAATTCAACAATTTCCTAAATAGACAAGATCTTGTGACCTAATTGTTTTCAAACTTGAGCTACCTATCTTCCATCTCTAGTTTTGGAGTTTTAAATTAATCTCGTCTCATTCTTTACTTGCTTCTTTAAGTAGTTGTGGGTAAAAGAGCTTTGACACCATGTGGGGCAAGTACAAGATAGTGATCATAGGCAGTTTGATGATGGTGTGGTTAAGTTTGCAGGTGAGTTTTCCCACATGTTGAGAGAAACTGAGATTGAAGAGTGAAAAAAAGAGAGATATGTTTCTTTGAAGAGTGACTGTGGTATTCTGCAAACTGGTGAAAGGCATCAAATGTACATTAAAAAAGCAAAAGACACTTCAAACAACATTTTTAAATGTGCAAATAAAACTATTTAGTGAATAAAAATTCATCTAAAAAGAAGAAAAAAAAGTTTATAAGCTGCATTTGTTGAGGTTAAGAAGCAGGCGGCGTGGTGCATTAGGATTTAAACACGTGCACAGCCCTAACGACGTACTGCCTGCAGATGGGACATTCGTTCATCCTCTTGCCACATTTGGTACAGGTGACCATGTGCCCACATTCCAGGAGAACGCAGTCAATCACGGCATCCATGCAGATTCTGCAGAGGTTGTCGTCATGAACGGTCAGTGGGCAGTTCTCTCGATCTGCTGGATGATAGAAACAAAGAGTAAAAAAATATCCTGCAATATGTCAGTAAAAACATTTGTATGAGAATTACTTTTCACAATAAAATCATGCATAAATGAGGAAAGTACAGTGTGATCACTTTTACTGCACAAATTGGCTGATGAAGTTTTGATCTCAGTTTTGTTTTAAATGTCTGGTGCATGACATCGGAAAGTACTCCATTTTAATCACAGGAAAGGATTTGTTATAAACAATTACATGAATAATGGATGACAAATACGACAATAGATGGTTCACAACAAATAAAATGCATGGAGATGTGATTGCATTCCCTTAACAGAGGAGAGTCACAGAACATGTGACCTTACCTCCAATGGCACCATTGCAGATAGGCGGGGAGAAGGCCATCACTTCATTTTTATTATTTTTTGGGAGGAATAAAGCAGGGACGAGATATTTCATCATGAATTTAGCTTATCTATTAGTTTATATTAGCAATTAATATTTATCAGCTTTAGGAGTGTATTTGGAAAAAGCAAGTTTGCAAAGCTGCATAAAGTCTGCAGTGTGAAAATTCCAGGAACACGGGGCAGTGATCGCTTACCTTTGGGAACAGTACTGCTTGTATTTTCCACTGAAAGAAAAACAAATTACACTTAGTGTAGCAATTTATAGGTTTAAAGCACAACTAACAGGATGTAGTTCAAATATTTTTAAACTCATAAAGAGGAAAACATTTGTTACTGTTTTTTTTTCTAGAGAAGAAGTAAAACATACATGCTTTCCTGTTTTCCTCGGTCTCTTTGAACAATCGATTAACCCGCTCTACCAGCTCCCACTTCTCACAACACCCTGAATAGTTAACAAAGTTTCTGGATAAGATCTCCTTCAGCTGCCTGACGGACATCTCTTCAATGTCACTTGGACTGGAAATGTCAGAAATGGATGCTCTGGCCCGACGACGTGCATGTGGAACCTCCTGAAAACAGACAGAAAACACCACAAGATGGGGTTAAAAAAAAGTAGAAACATTATTCTATTCTATTTTAGTTTTTTTTTTTTTTTTTTTAAATGTTAGACCGTAATGTTTGTTTATGTCTATGTTTTGCCAAAATGCTAGCAACCCACACAAATGACTCAGAAACACTAGTCACCTCAGATGGACTGGAGGACTCGTGGAGGAGAGACACTAATGTACTATCACTTAGATCCTGTAAAAAACCAGAACGAGAGAGCAAAGAGGGGTGGATTATTGAGGATGAAGATTAAACCTTTCACAATAAACCATTGATGATTTAAGGCCTTAAATAGTTTGCCCCTTCCATTCATAGTAGTGATTTATGACAAAACTCTGTACAAGTACCGTATTTTCCGCACTATCAGGCGCACCTAAAAACTTTAATTTGTCTCTAAAACCCACGATGCGCCTTTTAACCTGGAGCGCCTTCTATATGAAATAATATTGAGCTACAACAGGTGTAGCAACTGCAATAAGCAGCCGCCGACTCCATTTTCCCCTGTAGAAGAAGTAGTGCGCGGTGCATGCTGGAATATATGAAAGGGTGTCTCATTTCCATTTGTGTGTTTGTGTAAAGACCTGGAAATGGCTCCTAGCAAGAGACACTGTTACACCGCAAAGTTTAAACTCAAGGCGATCGGTCACGCAGTAGAACACGGGAATAGAGCCGCAGCGAGAGTTTAACATAAATGAATCAATGGTGAGGAAGTGGAGGAAGCAAGAGGATGTGCTGCGCCAAGTAAACAAGACTAAACAGAGTGTCCGCGGGCACAAAGCGAGATGGCCACAGTTAGAGGACAAAGTTGAACAGCCTTTACTGTAGCACCCTATAATGCGGTGCGCCTTATATATGGAAAAAGTTTTTAAAAATGTCATTTATTGAAGGTGCGCCTTATAATGCAGTGCGCCTTGTAGTGCGGAAAATACGGTAGTTTTAGAAATGCTGAAGGCTTGAAGTCAAGCCTTTCAATAGTTGGCATTTCTTTTATGTCTTTTGACTTTGTCTAGAATTTTTTCTCCTTAATTGGGATGAAAAGGGGGGGAGTGGAATCTTGATCTTTTTAACTGTTACAAATTTGAATGTAAAAACATGTCATGTGTCTTCCAGAAACTTGTTTCATGTAAACAAGTCCCAACATGAATAATTATGTAGAACCTATGAAGAAGATGGGGAAACTCACAGTACTAGTTTAATCGCTTGTAAAATAACAGCCAAATCATTTTCCACATATTTTACAGATATACTTTACCATGCTGGTCTCAGGACTATAAATTGTGGTGAGTGCTTCCTCTTGTGAGACAGCAAAGGAAGACAACTCTGAGGGAGAACGTGTTGTTGAAAATAACGGTGTGCTAGTGTACAACTCCTCTTCTTCCTCCACTTCTTCATCTTCCTCCTCTTCTTCTTCTTCTTCTTCTTCTTCTTCTATTTCATGTTCTTGCTCCTCTTCTTCGATGCCATGGTGACAAAGCACCAAGTCCACCAGATCTTCCTTTTCCCTGCAGGTATCTGTGGGGATGTTGCGCAGCAGCAAGTATTGACGCAGTTCTTTCACTCGCAGACGCATAAGCCGAGGCCGCTGGAAAGCCGTTGCCTTCAGTAGGTGACAAACTGCACAAACGCGCAAGTTCTCTTGAAGAATAGTGCAAAAAGAGCAGAAGCTCTTCTTGCAGTCGGTACAAATGTACTAAAGAGAAAAAAAAAACAAAACAGAATGATGAAAATGAGGTAATTAGAGATTTGAACACAGCACCTGCCATCTGCTACGACAAAATTATGTCCGACAGATGCCGTACGTCATTATTGAAATTTCGGGATTACAGAAAAACAGCCAATTAGAAGGGTTTGATAGATCAGAGGAAAATATTTCTATGCAGCTCACTGCTCCTGCTCTTTTCAAACCCATCTGTTTTTTTCTCTCCAGGTAATGAGATGGAAGATCTTTTTATAAAGGGACAAACATCAAAGAGAAATAAGTGCAAGCAATGGGTCTAAAGTGAGATTGAAAGATGCAGGCAGTGGGTTCAGACAAACTGAGCGGCTGTATGTCAAGCATAAACACTACAAATTAAACAGTGTTTCTGTTCGACCAACAATATAATGTAGTAGAACAGAAATACTACTTGGTAATTTGTAGTTAGAAAAAAATGAGTGAAAGAAAATCTTTTAAATGATTAAAACCAGTACTGTTTTTTAAAGAGTTTTGTATTATTTAGACAACACAAATGTTCATTTCTTTGCATTTAGCTTAGATTATTTGTGTGAAGCCCATTCTCCATCTAACAAACCCACTGAGATCACACGTTTTGTCTTTGATTGAAATGTACCTAATTGGCAAAGACATACCGCTAGGTGTTCTTTATGATTAATCACACATATCAAGAAGCAAATTTTATCATTTTTATTCAGAAGTGATAGATTGTCTTCCTTTAATATAACAGTAATTGCATTCATAAATTAAATTTGTCAGGTGGTGATCTCCAACTCTCCCTGGACCGATTTGCTGCCAAGTGTAAAGCGACAAGGATGGGAATCAGCGCCTCCAAATCTGAGACCACGGGCCTCACCCGGAAAAGGGTAGAATGCCCCCACCAGGTCAGAGACAGGGTGCTGCCCCAAATGAAGGTGTTTAAGTATCTCGGGGTCTTGTTCACGAGAGGGGTAAGGACGGAGCGGAGGATCGGCAGACAGATCGGTGAGGCGTTCACAATAATTAGAATGCTGCATCGATCTGTCGTGGTAAAGAGAGAGCTGAGCCAAAAAGCAAAGCTCTCAATTTACAAGTCGATCTACGTTCCTAACCTCACCCACTGTCACCAGCTGTGGGTGGTGACCGAAAGAGCCAGATCACAGATACAAGCGGCTGAAATGAGCTTCTTTTGCATGGTGGCTGGGCTCTCACTCAGAGATAGAGTGAGGAGCTCTGCCATCCAGGAGGAGCTTGGTGTAGAGCCATTGCTCCTCTGGGTCGAGAGATCCAGATGGGGTGGTACAGGGATCTGGTAAGCATGCCTCCCAAACCCCTCTCTAGTGAGGTATTTCGGGCATGTCCCATTGGGAGGAGATTCAGAGGCACGCCCTAGAACTGCGAGAAAGACTATGTATCACAGCTGGTCAGGGAACGCCTCGAGATCCTCCCGGGTGAGCTGGGGGATACAGTCAGGGTATCCGGGGTAACCGGAGCTTCCCGTCTGAGGTTGTTTCCCCCGTGACCAGGCTCCAGATAAGTGAAAGACGATAGAACGAAACGGAAGCATTCATAAATAAAATTTTGCACCTGTTATCTTAAAAATCAACGAATAAGACATTAATACGTCTTCCTATTTCAACTGATGTAATTTCTTATGTAGCTTTTTTGAGCATGTAAAATATGCTTTTTTTTTTCTCTCTAAGACAATCCCAACACTTACCTTCCTTCTAAAGACAGAGAAGGCCTGACCACAAGCCTTGCATACAAACGCTGGACTCCCTGAATTGGTGGGAGGGTACGTAGAGTATCCAGCACTGGGTGCAAATCTGAAGGGTCTTGCACCAGCACCAAACCCTGGCTGCTGACCTCTGACAGCCCCTGTGCCCATCACTTCATTCAGCAGTCCACAGCATGAAGCCCACATGGATGATGCTCCTGCCTGGTATACACACACAATCAATACGTTAATGTCTCCATTAGATCTGCATTCTATATAGATTTACAATAAAACAAGCACTTTCTGATGATAGTTTCTGTGATTATAGAATTTAGATGAACAAGAGATCAGTTCAACAAATACATAGTAATGATAGTTTAAAACACCTAAAGGCACATCGTGTTCGTGACACATTGGAACGTGAATAACCGATTCAAAACAAGACAAGATGTTCATCGATCGTGCCATCTTTATCATTTTAAGTCTAGTATTGGTTGTTATGTGTACCGTTAAAGCGTCGTTTTAAACTCCCGGTGCCACCAAGCTGATTAGTGGCTAGTTCAGCTAACTAGTGATCAACAGTAACATTTTAAAAGATAACATGAAGAAAAACCTACTTTCATTGTGATTCCTGCGTGGTAACAGAGATAGATGAGATTAACGTAGTCATTATAAGAGGTAACGATGTTTTCTTGTGTGGAGAGGAAGGCCTGGACACAAAACGTCACGAGAGAAAAAAAAAATAAAATAAAGCCACACAGTTGCTTCGGCTGCTTTCTTCTTCTATGATTTTTATTATTACGTCATATCCAACGTCTGGATGTATACCGCCCTCTACGGTCATCCAACTGAAATTGTTTATAAAACAATATATTCTGACTTAATTAACTCAGAAATATTAATATAAATAGTTTGTCAAGCTGACTATAGTCGATGAAACTAACCAATTTAATCGAGCAAATTAATACTTTAGTCATAATAAATCAAAGAATGATAAAAGTCGTTTCTCCATTGGCAGTTCCAATTACTGTTTTTGAAATTTTCTCTGTCTCACGTAGAAAATTTTCCTCCTAAAAACAGTTTTTTGTTATCTTTTTAAAAACATTCAAATTTGATATCAAGCCAACAGATTTACTTCCTGTTCCGGTAGCTCCCTCGCACACAGCGCCAATATCAAACTGTATTGTTTTTCAGACGCCACTGACCAAGCCACCAAGTCTGATCCAACAATGGAACACAGTGACCACAAAGTCTGATCCAACGATGGAACACAGTGGTATCAGTTTAATGATCATGTATGAGGACGAATCGGTGGATATTCGCTACAAAAACGGAACACAGTTGCAGTTATCGCCGTGTGGATGTGAATTTCAGCTGATGAAAGTCACTGATTCCCACACACATCCTCTACAAACCACTGAGAGAGTCCGACAGAGGACAAGATTCACAATCAGTTCATACAAGGTCAGTTATAAAGAATAGACAAGATGTGCCAAATGTTAACTTCATTTTATTTTCCCCACCAGAATATGCTGATTGATGCTTTGGCGTTTAGGAATAAGTATGCTAGCCGCCCATACTTACCTGAAGAACTCATTTCTGCTGATCACAAGAAGGTATGAACTTGGAAAATCTATTTACTTTGAGATCAACTTGGGAAAAAATCCCAAAGTTCTTATACATTCAGTTACATCTTTTTTCTATACATTCAAAGCATTTTTTTTTTTTTTTTCTGAGCCAAACATGTTTATTGGTTCTTTTTACAGCATAAATAGCATCACCTTTAAAAACATTGCTCTTGTACTAAAATCTGTTTAAATTTACTGTAAAACCATTTCTATGTTTGTAAAAACGGAAATACAAGTAAAAAACCTACAAAAACAGAATGTTTAAAAACAGGTAATACTATTTAAAAAACCTACATGTACTAAAAAAAGAAGGATTACAGTCTTTAAAATCAAGTAGAATGAAGAACAGTTTCTGCAGGAGCGGGAGGGCGTGTCCTCTAAAGATGAACCTCTCCGCTCCTCCAAGCATTTGGTCTCTCGGGAACCCGTCCGGTGCTCAGAGGGGATCCCCTCCTTCTTGCTCCTTCCCACCGTCCGCACCCGGAGAGCCAGGTCGCCGCTGCCTCGACCTTTCTCGTGTAACACCGGCTCCCACGTCCGACGAGGTACAGACGATTCTTCTTTGCAGCTGTGTCCTAGGCCTGCTGCCGGCAGAGATGATGGTGTTCATGTTGTCTGCGGCCATTCGGAGCACAGCTGCGGGGGGGATCTGCCTGTACCTCCTTACCAGCAAGTCTCTGGAGGTCCACATGGCGTCTTTTATGGCAGCCAGGGCGAGCCACTGCCTCCCAAACTCTTCCTTACTTAGATTGTGGCCCACCCCGAACAGCACCAGCTGTGCTGATAGGACCCCCCTTGCTGGCAAGTTCGGGAATTTCTGGGAGCCGGCCAATGCCCACAGGTCGACGGCAGCGCTGCACTCCCAGAGCAGGTGCCTCACCGACTCGGGCGCGCCACAACCAGGTCGGGGGCACGTTGAGATCGCCGACATGCCCCGGGAGTGCATGACGTCCCTGACCGAGAGGATCTCGTGAGCCACCATCCACGACAGGTCCCGGAGTCTGTTTGGAAGAACGGAGTGGTTCACGTTGTGCCAAACGGTTGCGGACTCACCTAGTGTGAGCCCGCGCACTCGACTCACCGGTTCCCGCTCCTGCACAACAGAAATCATAAAACGATGATTAGTAAAAACATGCAATCCTTCTTCCTCAAGTTTAAAATCTTTTAAAAACTTTTCTATAAAAGCGTAAGACGGGGGCAGATTAAAAGACACTGGAACTCTAAGATCAGTTTTAAACAGCTTCTTCTTTCTTAAAAAGGAGCCCATCCAGAACCTTGTAAAGGCTGCTGACTTTGGGTTTCTGGATGGGTCCGTTATCTGATTAAAACTAAGAGCCACGTACCTACTTCCTAAAAACAAGAGGAGATCAGGAACTCCTTTACCTCCTTTATCTTTAGTCTTTTTCAGTTCCTGTCTCCTCAGTCGTTCCCACTTGGACGACCAGATGAAGTTAAAAATGGCTCTTTCCAGGTCTAAAATCACCCTCCGTGGCGGCATAAAAACAGAACTGACTAATAAAAGCAAAGGTAAAATCACTGCCTTGATGATTAAAACCTTACCTTCTATCGTCAGTCCTCTAAGTCCCCAGAATCCTAGTCTCTGTCTGACTTTCCCTGTAAGGTCAGCCCAGTTCGTACTTCCTCCCCCGTCTTTGTCGAAAGTGACCCCCAGTATCTTTTGGTCGGTCTGGGTCACGGTCAGTGGGAGTCCCGTCGTGTCCGTCTCTCCCCAGGGTCCGTAGAACTGGGCTTTAGTCTTGTCTCGGTTAAGTTTGGAGCCGGAGGCGCGTCCAAACCAGTCGGTCAGGTCCAAGGTCCTGTGGATGGCTAAAATGTCGGTACATAAAATGTTAAAATCGTCCATGTATAAAATCACCTTCGTCTGTAGTCCGCCGCTCCCTGGTATGCCCACTCCTTGGATTCGTTGATCCCTTCTCAAGACCTGTGCCAGAGGTTCGATGCATGCCACGTACAGGAGGGCAGATAAAGGACACCCCTGACGGACACCGCAGCTGATATCCACTGCTTTTGTTAGGAACCCGTTAACCACAAATTTGCTGCTGATATCCCGGTAGAGCAGCCCCACCCACGCAATAAATCTGTCCGGGAATCCCATTTTTTGCAGCACTTTGAAAAGGTACTGGTGCGAGACCCGATCGAAAGCTTTCTCAAAGTCTAGATTTAACACTACCAGCCGAATGTTTCTGTCTCTCGCATAACAGATGGTGTCTCTGATCAGTACGAGGCTGTCCGTGATCTTCCTCCCTGGCACAGCACAGGCTTGATCCGGGTGAATCAAGGTCTCTAAAACCGTCGTCATACGTGCTGCTAAAAGTTTGCTAAAAAGCTTGCAGTCCACATTTAAAAGAGTGATGGGTCTCCAGTTTTTCAGGTCGGTCCTGTCTTTGTCCTTGTGGAGCAGCGTCACTATCCCTACTCTAAAACTTGCTGGCAGTCTGTCCAAGGTCTCAAATTCTTTAAAAACAGCAAGTAGGTCAGGTGCTAAAATGTCCCAGAAGGTCAGGTAAAATTCCAAGGGAAGTCCATCCTGTCCAGGGGACTTCCCTTTCTTAAAAGATAAAAGACACTTGTTGAGCTCTAAAACAGTAAAATCTTGGGTTAAAAGAACACTTTTCGTGACTTTTTTGTCAATAAAATCCAAGATTTCCGTCATAATTGTCTGGTCAACTGTTTTTTCTTTATATAGGTCGTCATAAAAGAGTTCAACAGTTTTTAAAATGTCTTCAGTCTTTTCAGATAAAATCCCGTCCTCCCTTCTTAAACATGTAAAACCACCCCCCTTGCTTAAAATTTTCTTAAAAAAGTACCTTGAACATTTTTCTCCTTCTTCTAAGTCTCTTTCTTTACTTCGTAAAATAATTCCTTTGCTTTGGATTTCTGCCAGTTTTTGCATTTCTTTTTTGACTTCTTTAATTTCTTTATTAAAATCAAGTCCATATTCATTTAATTTAAAATATCGTTGTAAGCGTTTTTGCAGCCCCATCATGCGTCGTTGTTCTAAAACCTTTTTCTTTCTACCTACTTTCTTAAAAAAGGTCTGGGTCCGTCCCTTCACCATCTCCCACCACTGTGAGCGTGTACGGTATAGGTCCTGGAGGGTCTGCCAATCCTGATACCGCTCCCTGTACTGGTCGACGATGTTCTGGTCCTCCAGCAGGGAGCAGTTCAGTTTCCACAGACCCCCACCGTGAGTCACACCTGAAGAAAGTGACAGGGTGCAAGACAGCATGAGGTGATCAGAGAAGAAAACAGGGGTTAATCTAGCATCGGTTGGCGAGCAGTCCCGTGTAAAAACATAATCTATTCGAGAGGCTCTGGTGCCGTCATCACTGATCCAGGTGAAGCCCTCCTCTCTGGGATGCATGGTTTTAAAACAGTCGGTCAGTTTAAAATCCCTCACCATGCCCTGCAGTAAAACCGATGTCTTATCAACTTTAAAATCATCCCTCGCTCTTCTCTTATCTTTTCTTGATAAAATACAATTAAAATCACCTCCTAAAATCAACGGGGTTCGACCCAGCATGTGGGGCTGCAGGCTTTCTAAAAGGTCGTACCGCTCATGTTTATCAGTAAAACCATAAATATTTAAAAGTTTAAAATCCCGTCCCATAAAAGTCAGATGCGTTAAAAGTGCCCGCCCCTCCTTCACCACAGTGCTGCCCTTCACCAAAATCTGGGGATTCTTGATTAAAATGGCCACTCCATCGTTTTTATTTTGATTGGAGCCACTCCACAGTGAGGTGTGGGGCCACTTTTTCTCCCACTGGGTATAATTTTTTAAAAAAGGTAAACCACACTCTTGTAATAAAAACACATCCGACTTAAAAGACAGTAAAAAATTAAAAACACGCTGGGCTCTAACTCTCGACTTCACACTTCTGACATTGATGGTCGAGAAGGTGAGAGCCATGAGTACGGTTAAAAAAAGGTACGCCATTTAAAAGATGCTTACAACTTAAAAAATGAATACAAACCTGGTTCACACGAGAGAGGACGAATCATGTAAATGGAGCTCTTCCTCCGTCTCACGGGGTGGAGGCGGAGGGGGTTGAGCTCCATTGTCCTTGTGGACTCGGTGGGTCGGCCTCGGAGGGCCTTCCCTCCTGTCCTTCGGGGTTGATTGTTGCGGGATGGTCAGGAAGGGAGCCTCGTTCGGTGAGCTAGGGGAGAAGATTCTAGACTCCTCCACAGATGAACTGTCTGAGAAAGTCGTAGCTCTTCCCCTCTTCTCCACAGACATGGGAGAGTCCGAAGACAACTCTGACGCTGGCCTCTTTGTCGGTTGGGCGTCGGGGATATGGGTTTCATCGCTATCTTCTGTTCCTTCCTCCGCGCTGGACACAGACATAGCTCCACCTGATGACTGCACGTCCCCATCCACACCGTTACCGGATGTGGTCGGGGGTTGCGCAGCCACCACCCCTTCACCCTCCTCACCTGACTTCCGCTGCCCTCTCTCGGTTTGCGGAGGGGGAGCGGAACTTTCCATCTCCTCCTCTCCCGTAAAAATCACTTGACCCACTGTACCGGTTTTGGACGCTTTCAGCTTGTTGGCGAAAGACTTCGGGCAGTCTCTGAAGAGATGGTTCGTCTCCCCACAGAGGTTGCACCGTCTGCCATTGGGACACTCATCAAAAGTGTGCCCAATTTCTCTGCATTTTCCGCACATTATCTTATCACAAGCTTCTACCAGGTGCCCGTGCTCACCACACTTGCGGCAGAGCTTGGGCATTCCCTGGTAGTGAATGTAGCCACGGTTGTCACCCAGCACTACCATAGAAGGCAGGTGTTTCAGGCCCTGGTAGCCTGAAGGGTCCTACCATTGTTGGATGGGGACCCTCCAAACACAGTTCCAGATACCGTCTACATCCATAACCTTGATAGGCTGGCCTTTCACCGTGCAGTATCTCCCCAGCCATGTCTTAATATCCTCTGCATTCACAGTCTCATTGAACATCCTGACAATAACCGTTTTAAGGCTATTGTCAGTCAGTTTCTCAACCGTGAACGCAGAAAACTGGGTTTCCACACTCTCGTACCGGGTCCAAAACTCTTTTAATTCATTTCCGGAAACAAAACTGACATCAAATCCCTTATTGAAAGGAAGTGACAAAATACAATTCAGGTCAACGGGTTTGAATTTCAACAACCCCTGGACGTATTTCCTGGAGAAATCCAGGCGGGAAATCCCCATGGCTTTTCCATTAATGGTTTTTAAAATAAAACGCACACTGTGGTGCCTCCGCACCCCGGCAAAGTTTGCCGACATGCTGGAGGCACCACAACGCAACTAAAAAATAAATAACAATAAATAAGATAAAAGCAACAAAATATTAACTTACCTTAAAAAGCTGTAAAAACAACAAGATAAAAGGACAAACAAAACAAAGAAACACACACACAGACACAAAAAAAGACAAAGAACAAAACAAAAAGATCTCCCCACGTGGAATTAACTCAGGTGTCACAAAGACACCGGAATCACCGCCCTATGGAGTTGATCGCGACTCGATCTAAAGTCCAAGACCAGGCAGTACTCCTGATCTTAGCCAAAAGGCCGAGAAGCGATACATTCAAAGCATTACACAGCCTAGCCATCCATATCTCTCTGATCTCCATGTTAGCACACTTTCTGGCTCTCTCCACTCCTCCTCTATCCAGCTCCCTGTACCGTCCACCCGTCTTATCACATTGAGGAGCAGATTGCTCTGCGCATCGGCTTTGGAACTCCTTCCTTCATATTCTCTCCAGCACTCCCCAAATCTAGATTCAAAACTCATCTATACAACTGGCATATTGTCTTCTCATTCTTAAATCTTCCTCTTCTTCTTTTGGCATTTTCCTTCAGGGGGCACCCTGAAGGAAAATGCCTTTTCATTTATACGCCCTTTTCATTTATATGCTCTGTGCACCAGTGCAAACTTTTTGGCATAAAGTCTGCAAAGACTTATCAAAATGAAATAAACTTAAAGTCACTGCATGCCCCAAGCTTTGTTTATTAGGCAACCTGGGTGAAATGAATGTTCAAACTCACAAGGCACAAATGGTTCTCACTGCCTTATGTATCGCAAAGAAAACTATCCTCCTGAACTGGAAATCCAAAACCACTCTTAGCGTTAGCCAGTACAAAAACCTCCTGTCAGACCAGTCAACTTAGAGATCATGTCTGCATCTTCTGAACACAACTCAACCTCAGAGTCCCTCTGGTCTCAGCTGATTAGTCACATCACTTAGTAAGGGAATGGTGATAATAGGTTAGGATCTAAACTCGTCTCGGGGGAGGGTTGTAGCGGGGGGCGGTTGGGATCTCTATGCGTCCGGGAGGTCTGGTGTCATCCTGGTTGTGGGGCGGCTCGCTTGACCAGCACGAGGGGCAGAATCCCTGTGCCGGCTCTTGCTGGGTGCAGGGCTGGCAGTGGCTGCCAGCCCGAGACGGCAATGGTGGGACCCTAGTTGGGGTTGGATGTCGTGGTGGGGGCTGGGTTGAGGGGGTCATTCTTGGGACACTGGGGCCTTGCTTCTGCTGGCTGGGGCTTTTCTGAGGGGCTTTAGGATATCCTGGGGTGTACTAAACTCTTCAGTGGCAAATGCAAATTTGGTAAAACAGGGTGAGAGATTTTATAACCCAGTGCTAATTCTTATGCTGTCACATCTATGAAGTCACAAATCTTTAAACCAACAGAAAGATTATAGAAATTAGTTGGATATGTAAATTCAAACCGCGGAAGTGACGTAGGCAGTGACATTGCATTGAAGTGACGTAGGCGGTGACGTAGGCATGGAAGTGACGTAGGCACGGAAGTGACGTAGGCTATGAGGTTGCACGGAAGTGACATAGATGATGACGTAGACACGGAAGTGACGTTGGTGATGACGTGGGCAGTGACGTGGTGATGACGCAGGTGGTGACGTAGGCACAGAAGTGATGTAGGCAGTGCTGTAGGCATGGAAATGACGTAAGTACTTCAATATTAATGCTGCCATTAATACTGACTCATATAACACACACATTCACACATCCAATATTACAAAAACACACATAAAAACATCACAAATAGCGAGTCACAAGCAACTGGCGTAGGACTTGCCCGAAACACCTTCCATGCATAAAATGTACGGGTCAGGTGCATTGGTTCAGGCATTCTAACCAGATGTCTGGACCACCTGGTTTCTCTCGACCGGGAGGAGCAACAGCTCTACTCCAAGCTCCTCCCAAATGGTAGACGTGGGCACCATTTGGGACTCACTCTATCTTTGAGTCAGAGCCCAGCCACCCTCTGGGGGAAGCTAATTTCGGCCACTTGTAACCACTATCATGTTCTTTCAGTCATCACCCACTGCTGGTGACCATAAGAGAAGATTGGAACGTAGACCGACTGTATTATTATGAATAAATTTTCCTTTCAGCCTTTTTTCAGCATTGATTCCAGTGTCCAATGGCCTGAATTGATCTCCTGTGAGCCTGACGAAGGATCTGGAGGTGAAATCATCATCAGATCTGAGGATGGACGAGCCATGTTGGTCCTGTCCCCATCAGGAGAAAAATACTCTGTTGACTTTACTTGCAACCTAAGCCAGCCTCGAAACCATCACCACAACATTCATGGTTTAAACAAAGATCCTGAAGACATCTCAAGTTGTTCTCCACAAATAACCAATTCGATTAACAGTGAAGAACCAAATGAAGAAGTTAATCAGGAGAAAGAGGCCAGAAATAAAAGACCAACAAGATCAAAGTTTGTTTCTCCTGAGATTATCAGCAAGGTGATTGTTGGAAACATGTGTGTTCACATCTCAACATTTACAGCACATTTAATTTCTGTTTTTTTTTTTCTTTGATCCCAGCCAGAGCAGATGTACCAGTCTACTACAGTCACCCAGCATCTCTCATGCTGTTCTGCTGCCCCCACATGGGCCTACCCACTCTCCTTGGCTCGCCACCTCTGGATATCTCGTCTTCATAAAAATAAAGATATTGTAGAAGAAGAGACAAGTACGTCAAACCAGGAAGACAAGAAACTGAACATATCTAACAGAAAGTCAAAACTTCCTCAGGCATTGCCTCTCACTTGTCATGCTCCTCATCGGCACAGGTTTCACACATGTTTAATATTTAATCAGGGCAAAATGTAAACGTTATCTCCTGATTTAGGATTTTTTTTATGCATTTAGGTGGTACTACAAAGAGACTCTGACCAAAGAAGATGAATCGGATCTCCCAAGAGACCTTGTGAAAATATTATGGTGTCAAGGTGTCACCTACAGGTAGATGACAAGGCATTTTCCCCAAATGTAAAAACTAATATAGCTCAAAGGTACAGTGGTTGAGAATTTACACATCTCTGATGTATCCTATTTTGCAGGATACTGAATGAAGCCGTCCCAGTCATAGAGATTTCACCAGGGGATGGATCAGTCATCCGGTCTAATGGTGTTTTAAACTCTTATTTTACCCACTACAAACAACCTCTTCAATCAAAGCTGGTAAGTTACATACAATATTGTGCCACTATCTTCTTTTTTTAGTTTTCATCAACCTCATTTATCATTCTTATCTTGCAGGCAGAAGAGCTAACTTACTACTTGAATAGTCTTCCACCCGATGTCCTTGGACAAATGTACTCTGTGGGCTCTGTTGTGAGTCGAGCAAGCAGGTAACATACCACTTTATTGCTCAATCACGCTGAAAATCTAAAGATGTTTCTTGTTTAAGAACTTTAATTATAACTTTTTACAGGATCCTCTCCTGCTACAATCAAACTAAAGAGTTACAGAGATTCCCTCCTGGGCCTACCTGCTTGCAAGAGGTTATAAGAGCCTTGCTTTTAGCAAAAAGTTATTCAAACTTAAGAACCACTAATCTGTGAGCCATGTACAAAAACTTTTTTACAGGACAATCATTTTTCTGAGACAGTTATTTGTGAGCAAAACCCATTCAGTTCTGTTCCTGTGAACAATATCAATGTGACAGAAATCGCAGACAATCGGTAAGTTGAAGTTATTTTGGGAAATTTCAAAGGTAATTGTGTTTTTTAAGATTATTGATTTGAGTTGCTGTTTAATTTTCAGGTCTAATCTTGTTGCTGCAGAGTTGAAGAAAATAAAGAGATTCAACTGTATCTTTCACTTCATGAATGTTAACAAAGTTTTTCAAAAAGGAGTCCAATTACTTTAAATTGGAACAGTTTTTACTTTTGACATGTTTCTCCTAAAAAAATACTCTTGTGCGTTCTTTAACTCATCGCATGCAGTTCTGTTGGAGAACACCCACTTCCTAAAAGGGGACGGTGAACATGCAAACCAAGACAAAAACTCTGCAGAAGCAATCAACGAGATAGTAAATGAAGACTACATCACCAAGGCTCTCCAAAGAACCTCCAAAACCATTCAAGATATTGATACACTGATATCAGAATCCACATTGATTTGAGGTTGTTTAAGATGAAAGGAAGGATAAACATTTTAATTACTATACTCTACAATAAAATCATCGCAGCTCAAATTGATTAGTTATTTTAAAACATTAAAAAAAATGTTGGTTATTCACCAAAGTGATGTATTTGGTCACGACTCCATTGCCTGAATTAGGATGATGAAGGAAAGGAATTTAATTTAATTCACATGGGGAAATAGTTTACATGTTTTATATGGACGAGTAAACACAATTTATATTTATGTCAAAGTAAAAGTTTTAATAAAAATGAATAAAAAATAAAAGATTTTTATGCCAAAATAACCATTTTTATCAAATAATTTCTACACATGACAAATTCCTGTGGGTGTTGCAACTATTTTATACAGCTGAAACCCTTGACAGAGACATCAGGTTTGTCTCAAGCTGTGACAACATTGTGTTATCCAGCAATTGTCATGGTTTAGACTCACATTTGATGTCTGCTGTAATCTGTCATAAATTACCACAGGCTGCTGAAAATGGTTAAGCCTTGAGGTGACAATTTTATTTTAAAACTGGCCTCATTCTTGACAGGAAATCACAAATAAAGCTCAAGAACCTTCACAAATAAACAGAAGAGAGGAAAAACGCATTCCTGCATCAGGACAAACAATGCTAAAAAATAGAATGGGGCCCAATAGCGATCTTTGAGGGATTCCGGGGGTCCGCTGAAGAGAAGAGAATCTGCAGTTGTTAACTAATACAGAATGTGCTCGATCATGCAGATGTGATTTAATCCAGGTACAAAAACACCACATCGACAACTCTTCCCCTTAACAATAAGCAAAGCCGCATGGTTTGGAGAGAGATGAAATGCTGTGTAAATGGTGGACAATCTGCTCTGCAATCCAATTTTCTGCAGTTTTGGAAATGACCAGAGGAATACTTATTGGTCAGTTGTTATGCAGAGAGATGCCACATTTAAAGATGGGTAACAATAGCTGATTTCCAGGCCTAAGGAAAGTTTTGTTTTCTCTTCTGTACCGCTTATCACTAATGGGGTTGTGGGCGGTACTGGAGCGTATACTGGCTAATTTAAGTGGAGAGGCAGGGTACACCTCAAACAGGTCACCAGTCTAGTCTGCTGCAGGACCACACACCATTACTAGAGGCAAATTCATAGCTGCCAGTCAACCTAATATGCATGATTTTTGAGGGTGGGACAAAACAAGAATGCCTGGAGAAAACCCATGCATAGATGAGGAGAACATGCAAACTGCACACAGAAAGGCCAGTGTTTCAAGGCTCGTTCCACCTGGGACTTGAATCCCAACCTCGAACCCCCAGGCCACTGTGCTACCCACTGCAGATCTCTTAGCATGTTTGTGTCCATTCCAGAAATCTTTGTATGGTTCGAGTAATTGAATTATCTTAATAACTTTGGTCTTAATAATAGTATTTTTTATAGCTAGTGACTGCTGCAATTAAGGGAAGGTGTTTCCTTTGTTATATAGGTGCAAACTTCTCAGAGATTTTTGAGAATCTGACAGATTTAATAAAGAAATTGTTAATAGTGTTGGTCATCATTTGGAAATTTATTAGAATAATTATTTTTAATAGAATTTGTACTATTTGAACAGTATTTTAATAGAATTCAAGGTTATTTCAGATTTTTTTATTTGCACTGCATTGAAAGAAAAAAACCTCCAATAAATGCTGTTCTATGAATCAGGTATTTCATGCATTATAAAAACTATGATGTGGTGATGGCTTTGCACAACTGGAGTCAGTAGGTTATAGTCTCTTTATTTAAACTGATCAGAAAACAGTCACCAGATCTCATGAACGTTTAAACTATTAAGAATATGAGGGATTAAGTAGGATCCAGCTGATCTCAGTTCAGCAAAGCGCTGTCGCAATCCATGTTTCTATATTCTCGCGATATGCCGCGAAGTTTCCGGTTTTGTGTATGTTCCTGGAAACATGGCGGCCAGCTTCCGCGGCCGTCCTATCCGGAGTCTTCGGATGCGAGGTAAATGTGAAAAACTCGATTGAATGATATCAGTAATAATAACATATTATAAAAGACAAATTCCTACTTGAGTGATTAGCGGAGAATGTCCCTTGATCATAGATGCTATGTGTATTATTCTCAGGTCGGAATGACAGCGGGGAGGAGAACGTACCGCTGGATCTGACCAGAGGTAACAGAGGCTTCATCACATCACCCTCAAAGCCATTATTGTTCAAAATGGATCTGCTTCATTTCTACACACACTGTCCTACTGTAATGAAGCTAATAAGATATTACATATTTACGTCGATTTAGTTTGTATTTGGACATGTTTCGTGTAGAAACATTGCAAAGGGATCAGTATAATAAGCGATAGAATGCTAACTAACTAGCTGAGTTAGCGTTAGCTAGCTGTTAAAGCTAACCAGCCGTGACGACGCGCTGGTGTTTTGATCGGTGTGAGTGGATGTTGTTGGATCTGATTGAACAATCCAGCTGGATATATTGTGATTGAGATCAGGCCATCGCTGTATGTGCATGAATCAGGGCCCGATGTGTTTGCTTAGTGGTGTAAATCAGGGTGGATCTTAAAATATTCAGCTGATCGGTTCAGATTTACTCCTCCTGCTACATCTCTGCACACCGGTTTGTTTACAAGCATCTGTGGTTTTTCTGTTAACACACCTACAGCTCCTGCTGCGATCACTTCATTTACGTTTGCAATAATCATTTAGCATCTTTAAGACATGATCCAGGATCCTTTCATTTTGAACACTTATTTGTATGCGCTTTGCAACAACATCCTGCTATAATTATTTCAAAATTTAAAAAAGGGTGTCATCAAGAATTTAGATGCAAAACCCATGTTTATTTTTTTCACTGGATCTGATTTTATAGAGCAAAATGCTCAACTTCCTCCAATGCCATTGCATTAGAATACTGGATCTGTTATTAATAGATTGTTTTTAATGTCCTATTTTTATCAGTGTGCATCAATATTAAGTGATCCTATTCACAGCATTGCTTTAAATGTCCACTGTTAATTCTTGTTCTATAATTATGAAAAGAAGGAACACTGTCTATTTAATGTTTACAGAACTGATGCACTAATGCGTTACGTTATTGTAGATTATTCATAATCATATATCAGGCGGTGATGTTTTTCATGTTAAGTTGTACAGTTTGTCGAAATGTACTTTTGCATCATTCCTCCTTGTTGAAATGCAGGTTCATAATCTTGTTTTTATGCAGTTCAGCTGTGAATGCAATCACTTTTGATTATGAAATATATGTAATGTCTCAGTTAATACAAAGTAGTTTTAAGGAACAGAAATAAAACTTGTACGTGTTCATGTTGTGCTTTAACTTTTGATCTTGTTGTGACTGTACACTCTGAATTAGTTCAACCAGCTGAGCCAACTTCCTTCCCGCAACATATCAGTCACAGTTCATTGACTATTATGGCAATACGGCTTAATGCTCTCCTTAGTTACATTGTATTTCTTTTTCACGCTTCTGCAGAACCATCAGAAAATTTCCGTGAAATCCTCCAAAATGTAGCCAAATCACATGGAGTCAGTAACATGCGAAAACTGGGCCACCTGAACAACTTCATAAAGGTAACACTGTCACTTGCCAAAGTTTTTGTTGTTATTTAAGGCAATTTGGATTCTAAAAAAAGCAAAAGCCACACATTTTGTGTTTTTTTAAAAAAAAAGAGTCTTGATACATCTGTTAAAGCTGATCACCTGCAGTTATGATGTTTCAATGTTGATCTTCCTCTGATCTTTTTTCCTTGGTGGTTGCTGCCAGCGGGTCTGGCTTTGCCTGTCATTGTGATGCTGACAGTTAATGTAACACGAGCTCTGGGGATGTGAAAGCACTCCAATTTAATGTGCATCAAGAGGAGCATTCTGGCTTTGTAAACTGAGATTATAAGTCTTTAATAGCTGCTCTGATAAACCCAAATCATCCTTTGCTTTCGTCTAAGCTATTGTATTTGTTTAAACTGTTTTCTGCTACAAAGTTGATAATAGACGCAAAGACTGCTTTTAGATTTCAGATGATAATCAGGACAGAAATACTGCTGTTAGGAGTAACTAAATTAAAATCTGGAGTAAGCAGATTGATAGGGCACTGTGTCACTCATCTATTTGTTCCTCTTTGCCGCATCCCTCTCTGTGACAGTGTATGTACGTATTGCTGGTAAATTTTAAGAACTGTGCAGAAATATTGGTAGTTTTAATGTTGTGTTTTAGTATTTAATTAAAGAAACAAACCAATTACATGTATTTACATGTTTTGTATATTGTGTGTTAAATTAATAAATTAAATTTGTTGCCTCTTTTATGATAGAAAAGAACAACAAATCAGATACTGTTCTATGTGCTAGTAATATAATGCGGGGGAAAAACTCATTTTTCATCCGAGTTGCATTGTTTTGGTCCTCTATTACCTTGTTGAGAAATGTGAAAATCTCCCAGGTTTGTTTCTTTAAGTCAGCAAATCCAGAGGATGTTTTCTGCTACTGTTTATAGGGTTGATGAGTCCTTCTGCCAGCTCACTGCCTTCCACCACTTCTGACTGCCAGGGCTGTGTTATAAACAATTGTCTGTTGCTCTTCACCCAGTGACGGCTGTGTAGCTGGTATTGCCACATTGTGTAACCAGTGTGTGCCCTGGGTTGTGTGTCAGAGATCTAACTATTGTTTACAACTGACTAGAGTCTAAAAACCATGTTATGCATGTGTAAGTTTTTTTTTACATCTGTCTGTTTGATAGTTTCTTTTCTGGCTGTTTATGAAGCTTTGCAGGACAACAAGGGTGACCTAATCTCTGAAGAGTGTCACATACCCTCGCTCCCTTACTCCTCTCCTCCCACCTACTTAGTTTCTGACTAAACAACTGGTTTGAAACAACCACATAATTACTCAAACCAATCCTACCACCCATTTTACTTTGCTTGACTCTGACCTCCCATACAGACACAAAGCAGGCCCGGCTTTGCTGGACTCTTCAAACCAAACTATTTATACAGTCATAGACCGGACTGCTGCAGAGTAGAAGTAACATTTTTTCATTATGGTCCTTTGATGCCTCGAGATGCCTGTGGGGAGGGAAAAACCCCAGCTCTAAAATGGTAAAATCCACTGGCCGGCAGCTTTATTGCTACCGCACGTGTAGTGTCTTTTAGACTGATGTTGATAGTTATTTCCCATCAGATGACTTCCACTGCCTGTGTGTGGGCTCCTGTTTATGATGCAAAACCTTTTGCAAATGAATTGCTATGAGTTTAAAAAAATGTGTGCTAAAAGGAAAACTGTTTGACTTGATAAGACTTTAAAAAACAAGAAGGAAAAGACCCAGAATGTTTAAAAAGTTACATTTTATTGTTTTCAGTTTGTTTTGGTTTGCATAATTATTTATGCTCATTCATTTTTTTGTTTTGTTTCCAGTGACATTTAAAGAACTGTTTGAGTGTGACCGTCAAGTTTATTTTCTGAGCCCAAATAAACAGAAAGCAATAAAATATGACTTTTCTTTTAAATAGAATTTAGAAAATTCAGCAAATTGTCTCATTTTACTACACAATAAAAGAAAAAAATCTATTCCTAGAAAAGTAGTTGGTCTTTTTGTGGGCAAAGAATGTTTTACGTTGCTGACAGGTCTGTTGCGATTTGGCCCACAGCTCACCAACTGAGTCATTTTTTTATAGTTGGCAGTAAAAAGCAACAGAGATTAGGATTTACTGACCAAACCATGATGTCCTGAGCCGGCCCACGCTTCTTTCAATGTTAGAATAGGCAACAGCATCAAATGTTGGCTGACTCTTTTATGGAAAATTATTTTTAAAAATACATATGAAAAAGAGTGAATGAGGTTGTTTTTCTGTGTTTTTTTAGAGGGAAAGTTGGAATAATTTGCTCTGCAAACTTAAAAAAAAATTGGCACTGTCTTTTTTATTAAAAAAAAAAAAATTTGCTTGAAGGTTGAAGGAAAAAAATGTTTATATGTTCTGTTTGAATTTTTAGTCTTTTTTAAGATTTTTTAAACACACCATCCAAACAAAAGAAATGATTACCTATAAAATTTAATAAAGTAGCTGTTACGATCTTTAGATCACAGCATATGTGACAATTCGTCAACTAAAAAATCCTGTCAATTAAGGTTTCCATAAGAAAAATCTACAAAATGTATAATTTTTGTATACTTTTTTGTATTATAGCTTCTTTGCAGCGTTGGCCACCGAGACGAAAACTTTGGGTTTAGTTATGAAGAAATTATTATTTGGTAAGTCTTATTTTTATTTACATGGCTTCTGTCATTTGAGTTTGTTATTTTAATTCCAAAATGAACATGAATCCAATTATGGGATTGGATTGTCAATATTGTGGGGAATGATAACATTTGTCATTCAACAGTGAAAAATAACTGGAAATCAGCTTGCAAATGAATAAAGAGCATGCTCTTGTTTTTCTTGTTTTCTAAGTATTTCATTCATTGTAATTATTCTTTTATTACCTAGTTTGCGATTAGCTCTTTTAAATGAGGCCAAGGAGGTGCGCGCTGCAGGTTTGCGGGCGCTCCGCTACCTAATTAGAGATACCAATGTGCTGCAGAAGGTCCTCAGACTACAGGTGGATTATTTGATATCAAGGTGGGATTCTGTTTTACATAATGAAAAAAATATTTTTTACCGCTTCATTTAAAAGTAACAAATATTCTGTCATTTCTTTTGATCGCTCCAGATGTATCGACATCCAGCAAAGCAATGAAGGGGAGAGGACTCAGGCTCTACGACTCGTCCGAAAAGTAAGATACATTCATTTGAGTCAATTCATTCAATTTTATCGTCCGTAGTAATTGCTATGTTAGGAGAGAATTCAAGTCCAAGGTGCAGCCTTGTGCCCACAAGAGTGGCACCAGAAGGATCCTTGGGTCAGTAGCAGTGTCAGTGCGGATGGTTTGCACGAGGCTGCAGGCGAGGTTATTTATAGCCCTGTCTATAGTTTTCTGTAAACAGTCTTTTCGCACATGCTCACAGGCTGTGGTTTAGAGCAAGAGCTGTTTGCTACAGATGCAGAAAAACCCCTGGACTCATGCTGACACACTGCTCTATCCTCTTAAACGGTTTCTAGACATTTGGTTCTAGTAAATGATTCCTAGTTATTAATATTCTTGGAAATGTTGTTTAATATAAACAATCATAAATTAATTTAAGTATTGGGGTTCAAACATTGAGCTTTACACCAATCAATGTTTTTTTTGTGATGCATAATGACTTTGATTACTTTGTCTGATTAAATTTCAAGTCTTAACAGGTTTTTACAATTGGTGGCATTTGTTTGACTCTATCTGAAAAACTACATAATGTATTTTTTCTGAAGCATTTGGCTTTTGTGTTACCAGAGTTGGAGAAAGTCTTTGCAAATTTAAAGTGCAATCATAGCAACTTAAGAAATATTACAAAGTTTTTAAATCAAATTAATTATTTGTAAAGATGAAAAACATGAAATAAATGTGCAGCTCACGTTGGTTGTATGTCTTGCTGAGTTTATTTAACCTGAGTCATTTTTACAAACATCGTTTCTTATTCAAATCTCTCACGCTAAATGCAGTATTTACAAGTTTATTCTTGATCATTTTCTTGAATTTTATCAAATTAAAACGAGCACTGAGCTTACTTGAATGCTATTTCTCAGATTGTTTTGTTTCAAGATTATGTTTGTATTTCAAGAGTTTCAACATCTTTACTAAAATCTGAATCAAACTAATTGAAATCTTTGTTTGTACATAATTTTTAAATAATGTCTCTTTCTCCTTTTTTTCTGTAGATAATATCTGTCAATGCAATGTTGTTTCCCACCTCTATTGCAAATTCTCTAATTGCTATGGGAACCGATGGACTGCAGGAAAGAGATCGTATGGTTCGAGCAGCCATTGCTATCATCTGTGAGCTAGGTGTGTGGAGTTGAGATGAAGGTTCACAACATACCCCCAAAGCATCATTACCTCAGTGCTCAGCTACCACTGTTATCCTAGTGTCATTCCAGAGATTTATACTTTAGATTTAATATCTAAAGACATTTAAATTTAATATGATATTCATTCATTAATTAGAATTCAAGATATCCAACCCGTCAAAATGAGGTTGAAGATATTAAGATATAAGATACATCAGCTGACATTCTATGTTTTTCTGCTTTTATGCAAAAAGATTTCATAAGCAGCTCTTAAAAGCTGATTGCACTAAAAGCACTGTTCTCCTGAAGAAAGAATCAGTGTTGACCTCATTAAGCCATATATTTAAATCAAACACAAGCAATTTAGGGACTATCTTCATTAGAGCTGCTTCATTAAATGGGCCCCGATATTCCCTGGATAGTCTGAAGCGGAAGCAAAGTGATAAAAAATCCACTTTCGCTTTGACTTTTTACAGTCATAAGCCGTGGGGACATAAAGAAATGAGAACAAGGCCTTAATGACAGGATTCTCAGCCAGCATCATTTAAATCTTATAAAAAAAAAAGTTTTTGCTAATTCTTTGTCGCTTCTGCAGCACTGAAGAACCCTGAGGTGGTGGCCAAAAGAGGGGGTCTCAGCACCATTCTTAAGAGCGTGATTGACTGCCAGCTCAGTCGCATCAACGAAGCACTGATCACCACTGTTCTCCATCTACTCAACCACCCGTGCACACGTCAGTACGTCCGAGCGGACGTCGAGCTAGAGGTAAATGCAGAAAGAAATGTATTCACAGTTAAAAGCTGAGTGTAAATTGCTGGAAGTTATGACCAGTCACAGGTGGACTGCCTCTTATACATGAAGCTCAAAACAATGAAAAGTCCTCTTAAACTAGATTGTGTTTGTGTAGAGTTGTAGGTTTTATTGACTGCAGTGATATTCTCATGGATGTGGCACGAGATCAATACCAGCTTTATTATTACTATCATTTCTCTTAAAATTTAAAAATGAATGTTTAAAAGCTAATCATGCATTTTTTAAATACTCAATTATTTTTTCAGCAAATTCTTGCACCTTTCACTGATTTTCACTACCGTCACAATGCGGACACGAGCGAAGGGCAACTCAAGTAAGTTCGAGAAGTTTGATTGTTACTATTAGCACAAGAAAGTTCCATTTCAGATTTCTCTGCCAACCATCATAGATTGAAAAAAATTATAGTTTTGTCAGGTTTTTTTGTTCTTCCTATGTGACTCTCATCAAAGATGCTCTTTTTGACAGGAGATGTAAACCAGAATAGGTTGTAATGAAACTGTACTGGATATTTGTCATCAAGCTCAGGATTACCTATTGCTTGGTTTAAGCCATTTCAACAAACATTTTCTTCTTTTTTTTTTTTTTTTTTTTTAAAGAATAAAAGCAATATTATGATAACAAGTTTGATGTGGGAATTTTTTATGTTTACAGGGAAGACAGAGAGTCTCGTTTCCTGTCGAGCCGAATGGCGATTGTTGCTGCGTTTCGTTCCTGGTCTGGTAAGAAATTTACTTGAATGAATTGTTTTAGCAGAAAGACCTACTTGCTGATTTAAAAAAAAAACATAAAAAGTAGATTTCTCTGAGTAGCTTGTATTTCAATTGTGTCATTGAACATTGTGCTATTTATTTTTTAGGGATCATCCACCTTTGCAAGGCTGGAAATGCTGGAATTCAGTCTCTAATTGGCTTACTTTGCATACCAAATATGGAAGTTAGGGTGAGTACCGAAATGACCAGACATTAACTATTTAGAAATACATGTAAAGAATAGACAATACAATGTTATATGTTAATAGAGGTATCATTTATTCACCTTTAATAAAAAAAAAAAAAATATGTCCCATTGCAAGTGAAACTTTATTTTAAAGCCTGGCCAAGAGACAGCAACGAGTTACTTTTATTGAGTCAATATTTTAAATTTATTTCTGAAGCTTTTTTTTTTTTTTTACTTAGAGGATTTTTCAGCAAATATTGCATTTCTGACCAGACAAACTTTACCTTGTTTATTTATATATACCATGAAATAAGTAATAATAATAATTAATAATTTATTACTTCATGAAAGTACAATTTCCACTCTTTAAACTGTTTCTATCTGATTCATCCTGCAGAAAGGCTTGTTGGAAGTTTTGTATGATATATTCAGACTTCCTGTCCCCATTGCAACTCAAGATTTCACCGAAGCTCTTCAAAGTGTCGGTATGGGTGAACTATTTTTGGATCATCAGAAGCAATTTGTTTACTTCACTTCCTATAAGTTTTTTAATGACTTGTCATTTTATCCAGCGAGAACATTCAATGTGATAATTATTTGTTCTAATTATTAACGTATTCATTGTCATGTGTTCCATACTAACTTTTGCTTTGTTACTTCAGATCCTGCACGCTTCCAGGACACTTGGAGACTTTCTGATGGGTTTGTTGCTGCTGAGGCTAAAGTCATTCTGCCTCACAGAGCCCGGTCCAGGTGTGTAAAAATAAAAGATGATTGAATCAGTACAAATTAATATCAGTTTTAGGTTTACTTTAAGAATATATTTTTTTCTTTCATAGGCCTGACCTGATGGACAACTATCTGGCATTTGTTCTTTCTGCATTCATTACAAGTGGTTTGTTAGAAGTGAGTTCATCTGTCTTTCATAAATGAATAAATGAGTGATTTAAGTTAAAATATAATCAGTTTTGCTAATCTGTTACACCCTTATTTCTGACCTTATTTCGGTTTTAGGGTCTGGTGGAAGTTGTCACCAGCAGTGATGACCAACTTGCTGTGAGAGCCACCATCCTCCTCGGAGAGCTTTTACACATGGTACGATAAAAATAGAGCTTCATCTGTCACTGAAAGTATATTTAGGAATGTTCCAAAAATATATTTTGCTACAAATCACGTGAGAACAGAGGAAATGTCTCCATTCATGTGTAGTGTTTATACTAATTCCTTTATTTCCAGAAGCTGTGTTCTACGACTACACTGCTGTGTTCCCTAAACTAAATGTTCTTGTTTCTGCTTTTTCTTCTCCAGGCCAATACCATTCTTCCTCATTCCCACAGTCACCATCTGCACTGCCTTCCAACCCTCATCAACATGGCAGCCTCGTTTGACATCGCCCAGGAGAAGCGACTGTGAGTACAACCTGTCACTCGCGTTTGTTTCTCCCCATAAGAAAATAATTATTACTGCAAACAGATGAAATTAGATCCAGAAATATTTGGAGACCAAACATTGAGTTTACACTACTTAATGAGGCCTGGTAGGGTGCTTGTTCAAAGGAGAGAGTGGCGTGAGGGGAGGAGCCGAAATGCAAATATGATGAAGAGAAAACTGATTTACTTTTTTTGTTTTTACGCAATCGTGCATTTTTTTTAAACATTGAGATACACATTTATGATACATATGACAAAACTAGTCATTTCACATTTTAAATTGTATTGAAAATGAAATTGTGATTAAAACTACTGAAAGAAAATGAATAAATTAGCTCTTGAAAATATTCCAGCTTCGTCAATGAACTCATTTGCAGTTTGTTTGGAACTAAACCCAGACAATATGGGGACTGTTTTTTACTAGAACATCACATTCTCTTTCAATGTCACATGGTTTTAAATTCCTCTTTCAAATATTTCTTAAAAATCTCCATTAATGGCTCATTCTGACAAACATCTCTTATTTCTGTTTTTAAATCTTCTAGTCGGGCAAGTGCAGCTGTGAATAATTTAAAGCGCTTCCATGAAAAGAAAAAAAAAGGCTTGAAACCTCACAGTTTGTACCTGGACCACATCATTCGCAAGTCTGCGTTGTCACGCAACCACAGAGACTCACACTCACGTGCTCCAAAAGACATCTACATCATAAAGGTAAAGAATATCAATGTTTTTTAAATGGACTTAAAAATCCATCATAGGCTAATAGATTAATTTAAATTTAGTAAAAAAACAAAAACAATGGTTTTAAGAACTTTTTTTGACTCCTTATAATTAAGAGTTTTTATTATTTTGTTTTTAGGACACAGAAGAGGCATTGATGATGAACCTGAGAGACAGTCACATTCTCAACCACAAACAGAACTTGGAATGGAACTGGTTGCTCATTGCCACCATTCTAAAGGTCAGGCTGAGAGGTTTTCCTTCTTTTAAGATTTATTCTCATCCAGTAATGTTTATTTTGTCTCTCAGTGGCCAAATGTAAACCTCAGGAACAACAAAGATGAACAGATGCACAAGTAAGACAGTGATGTCATTCAATTTGATTAGTTTCAAATATTCAAAAAAATGTTTTTGACATCTCGTTTATTTTCTTTTTTTATCTATTGCAGGTTTGTTCGGAGGCTGCTGTACTTTTATAAGCCGAGTAGTAAACTTTATGCCGGGCTGGCATTGGACCACCCCAAGGCCAGACAACTCACTGTGGTTGGTTGCCAGTTTGTTGAGTTCCTCATGGACTCTGACGAGGTGAGATAAGTGTTCTTTTCTTCAAACATTGTTTCTTGGTGTTACGTCCTCATCTCATTTGTCCCACTTTGTGATGTCAACAGGATGGGCAGGGATACCTAGAGGACCTGGTGAAAGACATGGTGTCTTGGCTATCTTTATCATCGGGTCTAAAGCCAGAACGTTCCCTGCAGAGCAACGGCCTGCTAACCACACTCAGCCAGCACTACTTTCTTTTCCTAGGAACACTCTCCACACACCCCCAGGGAGTCAAGATGCTTGAGAAATGTGGCCTGTTTCAGTGGTGAGTGAAAAGGAGTTTACAGAGTCTAAGAGTGGTCTGCTAACAACTTAATACTTTTTTGTTTTTCGTTTGCAGCCTGCTGAATTTGTGCTCTGTGAAGAACCAGGATGCTGTGTTGAAACTTGCTGTTACCACACTGGACTACAGCAGAGATGGTCTGGCTCGGATTGTTCTCTCAAAGGTCCTCACTGCTTCTACTGATGTACGTAAACCAACTTTACTCATATTTAAAAAATGACAAACATGATGCAAACTGAAGGAGCTAATAAGGAAACAATTTTTCTGAAAAAATAAAAATGCAACAAGTAACTCAGTTTAATGCATAAAAAGATGATGTTGTCTGAGTCATTGCGTGTGGCTAAATTTGCAGAAAACGCACCTTATTATGGTTCTTTTTTCTGTGTAGGTGTGCAGACTTTATGCTACCAAACATGTCCGTGTGCTGCTGCGGGCTAGCGTGGAATTTTTCAGCAGCTGGGGTATGGAGCTTCTGGTCACACAGCTTCATGACCACAGCAAAGCTGTCTCCATGGAGGCCCTGGACATACTGGACGAGGCTTGTGAAGATAAAGTGAGTTGTTCAGTCATTGTTTGTAAAATTAGGTGGAATTTTTTTTTTTTTTTGAGAACAATAAGAGAGGTTAAGTATGATTTTCTTTTTTTAACCTACTCGGTTGTTTTACAGGCTAATCTTCATGCACTGATCCAGCTGAAACCAGCTGTGACACATCTGGGAGATAAAGGCCTCCTCCTTCTTCTCAGGTATGAAGTCACCACAATGTATTTATAATAATACATTGAGAGAGTTGTGGCAAGAAACTATGATGTAATTTATTAACTTTTTGAACTACCTTATTTTTACATTTTCTAGATTCCTCTCCATACCCAGAGGCTTTTCCTACCTCAATGAGAGGGGTTATGTCAGTAAACAGCTGGATAAATGGCAGAAGGTATCAGCAGTGAAATTATTCTGAGGCTTAGAAAACCAGAAACAGAAGTTTGATATGCAACCTTTTTATTTGCAGGAGTACAACCTTAAGTATGTGGATCTGATTGAGGAACAGCTGAATGAAGCACTAACAACATACCGCAAACCTGTCGATGGCGACAACTACGTCAGACGCAGCAACCAAAGGTGGGAGGGGAAAAAAAAAATTACAAGCAGTGTGTCAGAAAAGGGATTTTTTAAAACGTGGTTGTTAAAGAACTTTCTGCTTGTTTTCAGGTTACAAAGACCAAATGTCTATCTACCGGTACACTTGTATGGTCAGCTGGTTTATGATAAAACTGGCTGTCACCTGCTGGAGTCTCAGGTATGAATACATAGTTTACATATGTACGTTTTGATTCATTGTTACAATTTTTCTTTTAAAATTTTCTTCTAATGTTTTATTTTTATAGAGCATGGTTCCTGATCTCAGCTACACTGTTCGCTCTCCGATGCTGGACACCTGGGAGGGAATTAAGCAGTTGAAGGCCGCTCTATGGGCTCTGGTTGGTTTAAATATTCATTTTAAAAACTTTGGTTGCTTTTCCAATTGTTGTTTTTTTTATGTAGAAATGGATTGATCTGATTGTTCATCATGTTTTTGGTTTTTTTATCGTAGGGACACATTGGCTCCTCCAACTGGGGCTTGAACCTCCTGCAGGAGGAGAATGTTATTCCTGACATCCTTGCATTGGCCCAGCACTGCGAGGTGCTGTCAGTACGAGGGTAAGATTTCTGCTCTGACATTGAAATCTCAACTTGTGTATCTTAATTTAAGAACTGAATTTTCCACACTTTGATGAGCATCAAATTATTAGGGCCACCTCCAATAAATGACATGTTTTAATACTTTTTATGGGTATGTATAAATATATGTAGGCCGCCTCTCATTGTAAGGCACATAGAATAGAAGCTTTTACCACGACATACGGAGGATGCTGCATCAATTACCTGTTGATCCCTCACTCCACCATTCTTCCCTCTCTTATAAACAAAACCTTTAGATACTTTAACTCCTCTATTAGTTTCAGGACCATATTCACGTTAATATTATGGGATATTAAATCATTTTGTTGCTTATTTTAAGTTTTAATAAGTGTTTTTTTCCCTCTGTTCCTTTTTCAGAACGTGTGTGTATGTGCTTGGTGTAATCTCCAAAACAAAGCAGGGTTGTGAGGTGCTGAAGCAGTACGGCTGGGATGCGGTTAGACACAGTCGCAGGACGCTGTGGCCCGTCACTCCAGATGAAGTGGACACACACCTGACCTCTGAGCTTTCCTCAGTACCAAGCACGCTCAGTCTGAACTCGGAATCAACCAGTTCCCGGCACAACAGCGAGAGCGAGTCTCAACCAAGTACGTAAGATATTAAATATGACAGATGATTCAACGTCACTGGTGCATTTTGTTTCCTCATGGTGTTCTCTTTACGCGCAGACGTGTACATCTTGGACGATGACAAGTGTGACGTCCTCGACTCTTCCGACGATCCCTCTTTCTACTTGCACTCCAAACCAGTCAAAGATCGCAGCCCCTTCACGATACTGGCCTCAACACGCTTTGTCCGACCTCGCTTCCTCAACTCACTATCTCTCCCCAGCAAGAAGCTGCGCTCCACCAGTGACCCTAAAGCCTCGATAGGCTCTCGCACCACATACGATCTCACTTCGGGGAGCATGAGGAGGAACAGGACAGTGACTGAGCCTTCTGTCTACAGCCCCAATCAGGGAGAGGTCTTTACTCCTGTTTTCAATGGCAAAGGAATGCCAAAAAGTCCAACGGTTAGTTTAGAGACATCCTTCGTTGGGACCAGGGGAGGCTCTGAGGAGCAGCTTGTAGACAGCAGGCTAACGAGGAGTGGGGGCTCAGGCCTTGGGCTCAGTGGTTTTGGTGTGCACGGATCCGTGGAGCACCACAACCGAGAAAAGGAGCAAAGCAGCCGAGAGAGGCTGGTGGGAGACGGCGGCTCGTCTTCTAGTGGAGGCAATGTGGGGGGAGGTGGTACTCAGTTTAAAAGCCGCAGTCAGAGCTTTAACACGGACACAACAACCAGTGGCATCAGCTCCATGAGCTCTAGCCCTTCTCGGGAGACGGTCGGGAACCCCGAACACCCGGAGCCTGAACCAGACTCCTCTGACTGCGTGAGCCTCAACACTGTCGTTTCTGCCAAAACTGTCAAAACTCTTTCTTCTCCTACTCCCCCCGCTCAGACTAACCACATGTCCGCTTCTAAGTCCTCCAACGTTTCTCTGGTACCACCGGGCTCCTCGCACACCCTTCCCCGCCGAGCCCAGTCTCTGAAATCTCCCTCAGTCACCACCATCAAAAGCCTGGCTGATTGCAGCTTTATGTACACCAGCCCAAGAGACGCACTTGGCTACGCCACACTAAAGAGGCTACAGCAGCAACGGATACATCCTTCTCTCTCTCACAGCGAAGCGTTGGCTTCACCTGCCAAAGACGTGCTGTTCACCGACACCATCACCATGAAGACCGGGAGTCTAGACTCCAGGTTAACCCCTCGCAGGTGGGTCAGGCAACATTTCAGGGTTGTAGAATAAAAAAGCAGCATCAGATGATCTTTTAAAGGACCCACATCATGCACAATAAACGTTTCAGAGTTTTTAACTTTTTGTTGGAGATATTTGTGCCTGATATGCATGTCCACAGTGGTTTTCCAATTGATGTGTTTGAGTTTTAGCCTTCTTTTTTTGGGTTCACCTCAGCTGATACCTACTTGCACTGACCATGCCTCCAGAAGTTCTCCTGTAGTACCTAGTGAATTCAGAGAATCAGGTCTCTCTGTTTAAAGTGATCATATCACCAAATAGTATTAGGAGCTCTTAAAGTGACTGGAGCTTATATTGGGTTCTTTTCATTTTCGGGATTTTGGACTCAACAAATAAGTGAGATTTTATTCTATTGACGGTTGCCTGCTACGAGCAATGGAATACTGAAATAAATATGCTTAAAAAGACTGAAAAGTGAAACGTGGCATGATATGGGTCCATAAAGTGTTTATATATATATCAAATAGCTGATGTGATGTTTACTGACTATGGAGAATAATGCTGAATATTTTGCTAATGACACTTAGGTGACTCAGTGATGGGAGGTTTCAGAGTGTTTTTGTACAATTTCTGCTGTTGTCCGTCAGGATATCACATAGGAGGCGTACCTGTCCAGAACCCTCCGCCATAAGCCCGTATCGCAGGCTGTCCAGAACACTTGTTCCGCGGTGGGTGGAGCGGACCTACCCGGTGTCCTCCTCAGTAGCAACATACCTTCTAGCTTTAAATTGTTGCTTTTTCTAGTCAATTATCTCTCATTGCCTCCAATTGTTAGTCCTAGCCCGAGCAATCCGTAGTTTATAGTCTAGTTCCCTGTTAATCTGATTAGCTAAGCAACTAGATTGATGTGATGATGACACTTTAAAAAAGTTTTTTATAGAAGATTATGTTAAAAAAATGAAAAAAAAAAAATGTGCTAAAAGTTGAGGGGGAAAAGGTATAATGCATATGGTTTAAGATTTTAAGAAGAAAGTAGAAGAATTTTTTTTTTTTTTAATGCATAAACTTTTCTAAATTTATGGGATTTGGGTTTTTTTTTGTGGTTCAGCCCTTTTCTAGTTTGCTGATTCAGAATTTAGTTTGACAAGTCCCCATTTTTCTCCTTTCATCCAACATTTCTTTACTTAATCCCTGTGTTCCTATTCTGCCCCAGTCTCTCTCCCCGGATCCTCTCACGCACCTCTCCTCTTGCCCTTCCTAGGTTTCTCAAAGCTCTGAGCTTTGCCTCTTTAGATAAGGAGGAGTTACTTAGCCCCATCAACCAAAGCACCCTGCACCGCTGCTCCTCTGTCCGCTCCATGGTCTCTAGTGCCACCTTTGGGTGCAACGATGACTACATCGGCCTCGCGCTGCCAATGAACATCAACGACATGTTTCACATCAGAGACTCCGCCTACTTTCAGCAGCGGATAAGCCCACCCTCTGAGGAGCGGAAACGTTTCCTTTTTGGAGATGGAGAGAGTAATGTTTTTTTTTTCTTTTCAAAAAATGTTTTATTGAAACTTTTACAATTTTATAAACACAAAAACAAATAATATAAATGTCTTTTATAGAGTTAACGCCCTGCCAAAAATCTATGGATGAATTTTTAATACTAGGAATATTTGATTAAATTATAAAACTAATTTGTTGAATCAATTTTTTTTCTCCCCCAGATGATCGCCCCCACGTTCCTTTACTGAAACCACAGTTCAGTATTTCTGAGCTGATTGTGTCTCGAGGTGAAACCCCAAATCATATAGTAGGTTCAGAGGAAACAGGCCTGCAGGAACACACAGAGGAGAACTGCCTTTACTGTGTGGGAGCCATTGTCTTGGGATACCCTACACAACCACACATCAACAGCACACACCCTCGTACAGGTGAGATTAACTTGCACTCAAGCATACCTTAAACTCTGCACACTGCATGACACTTTTCTGTCTCTACTTCTGCCAGACTACGTCGACTTCCAGTCATGGGGAAGCCAGACCGGTCATCGTCTGGAGGTAATGCCTCAGTCTAAGTTCTCGGGCGTGTCAGGCTGCAGTGATGCTGCTGTGTCGCAGGGCTCAATCTCCAGCACACCCACACCTGGCGACATTGTCATTGGTAAAACAACGCATCACCTTAACATATGACAATTAGAGGTGTGTTTAATAAATTTTCTTTAAAAATTTGAACTGATTTGTTCTCTATAGGTGGGAAGGCAATATCAGAGGATGGCCCAGCTTCTCGAGTCTTGCTGAGGAAAGAGGTGCTCCGCCTCATCATCAACCTCAGCTCATCTGTAGGAACCAAAGGCCACGAAACAGGACTACTGACGTAAGTTTTGTTTTATTATTCATCATATGCTCTTCTCCTTTCGGCATTTCCCTTCTGGGGTCGCCACAGCAAGTCAGTTTCTTCCATCTAACCATATTTGCTGCATCTTCATCGTCACACCAACTATCTTCATGTCTTCCTTCACTCTGTCCATGAACCTTCTCTTTGGCCTCTTTCCTGGTGGTTCCAAACCCAGCATCCTTTTGCCGATGTACTCTCTCTTCTGCACATGTCAGAACTATCTCAGTCTGGCCTCTCTGACTTTATCTCCAAAACCTCTAAAATGTGCTGTTCTCCTGATATACTTATTTTTAATCCTGTCCATCCTGGTCACTCAGAGAGAGATCCTTAGCATCTTCATCTCTGCTACCTCCATTTCTGCTTCCTCAGTGCCATTGTCTTTAGAGCAAACAGCATGGCCGGTCTCACCACGGTTTTGTACACTTTCTCTTTCATTTTAGCTGAAACTCTTCTATCACACATCACACCTGATACTTTTATCCACCTGTTCCAGCCTTCCTGTACATGCTTCTTCACCTCTTTTCCACACTCTCCATTGTTCTGGACTGTTGAACCTAAGTACTTAAAATCTTAAATTCCTCATATAATGATGGTCCTAAACCAGCTCTCGAATAGGTAGTGATAACACGTGATTCCTGACAACAGAACATTGATGATACTTCGCAGCCATTATCATTTGTATCTTTTGGATTTTGTCAGATTGAAACAATGCGAACGTTAGAAAATAAGTATCAGTTTCTTTGATCTTTACCAGGAGAAATGTGTATTTATCAAAAAGACATTATTATGCTGATAGATTCAAATTGTTCTCAAATGTCGTCTCTTTCTCAGGATAAAGGAGAAGTTTCCATATGCATTTGATGACATTTGCCTGTACTCCGAGGTTTCTCACCTCCTGGCCCACTGTATGTTTCGTCTGACCTCCAGACGTTTCATACAAGAACTTTTCCAAGATGTTCAATTCATGCCAGTAAGAAAATAGACTGCTTGTTATACATTGCCTAATCTCAGTGGTTTTATTGTTTGGGATATAACACAAATCGGGTTTTATGTTTTTCCACATTCTCGCAGATGTACGAGGAAGCGGAAGCAATCCTAACGAAGTTAGCAAATCCTGGTGATGAGGACGTTATCCCTCCTGCAGAGTCATGATCTCCCCTAACCCTCTTTGCGTGTCTCCCTGCACAATGCTTCTTCCGACTACGGAAAGAAAGCAAGACTGAGAAAAAAATAACTTAAAGCTCAAAGGACAAAGATGAATTTGTCATGTTCCTGTTGCTTTAAACTGAGGGTCGCCGCCAAGAAAAGAGGGTTTTCTCATCACTCGACTTCCTTTTAGCGACTACGAGCTGGAAACAAAAGACTTTAGATTTACACAACACACACCTAATGCTGTTTTTGATTGTGTTTTTGTTTTTGTTTTTTAACCGGGTAAATGTGGAGCAGTTTTAGCCAAAAACTGTTCATGGACAACACTCAATAACACCTTGTGAAAATGGAGAAGGTGAAGCTTTCAGACGAATGCTCACTCCCATCTCTTAACTGCACCCTGGAAACTTCCAGCTTTCTGTTTCTTTCTTTCAACCAAACACTACAGAAGGTTTTTAAAGTGTATCTGGAACCTTTCCGGTTTGTATTCCAGTCTGATTTGTGCTCTTTTTTTTCCAGCATAATGTGCTTTTTGCTTTTATTGCCTCACTACTTCCTATTATTCGTATCATCGCACAGCCAGACCATTCACTTTCTATTTCCTGTTTCTCAGACAATCAAACATCTCTTTTAACGTATTTTCTAAAGCGTAATAGTCAGTACTGAAATAAATTAGCATGTAATTTAATGCTAGATTATTCCATCCTTTACTTACTTCGAACCCTTACTCTTTTTCTTTCATTGTTCCTTTTTTTTTTTTCTTTTTTTCTAGAAAGGTTCACTGAAGGTAGGATAGACTTTTGAAAGATTGAGAATTTCCTACTACTGTCGATTTTCGATTCAATACTATAATCGCTCACAAATCTTTCCAGTACCTGCACAAATCCAGCAGTTAGCGAACACAACGCCTTCTTACCTCTGCGTTCCACCTCTTCTGCATGTTCATGAAGCATGGCAAAGTTATAAAGTCACTTTAAGGTTTTTCTTGCTTGCTAAACTTTAATAATAATTTTCCATTACATGCTTTCATCTTTTGTAGGAGTTTAATTACCCTAGGATCTGTTCCAATGTTGCAATATCACTATCTTGTCATTGGGCGATGAAGAGGAGGGGTGAAGTGTAGTGCGGTGCAGTATGACGACTAAAATATGTTTAAAGGTTCCCAGGGAAACGAGGTTTCTCTGTTTCCATCGGCTTGTTTTTGCTATTATGCTGCTACACAAATGGACTCATAGAGAGATGATTCATAGATCAGCTGAGTGATGTCAGACCCGATCTATTTATTATATGTCTGTACCATAGTGAGCTCAACCAGAGAAGAAAAAAGTTATTTATATTTTTTCCTCAAGACTGTATTATAATTTAAAAAGTTTTTTTTTTTTGTTTTTGCCTGAATTGTGGTTTCCCTTGTATAATGTGTACAGTATGTTTTTCGGGGCATTGATGACCTGGAGAAACATACAATCCTATCAAAGGGATACATTGTTAATAAAACAAAATACCCAAAAATGTGTTTTTACTGATATAAAACTTAATTTGACTTTTTGAAAATGCTTAAATTTACTGAATATAATCTATTTTGAATTGGTTAAAATAAGAGTTTAGTACATCTGTTGGTTCTTCTTTCGGCATTTCCCTTCAGGGGTCACCACAGCAAGTCAGTTTCTTCCGTCTAACCCTATATGCTGTACCCACTTCGGCCACACCAACTATCTTCATGTCTTCCTTCCCTGTATCCATGAACCTCCTCTTTGGCCTTCCTCTAGTCCTCTTTCCTGGTGGTTCCAAATCCAGCATCCTTCTTCCGATGTACTCTCCTCCGCCCATGTTCAAACCATCTCAGTCATGCCTCTCGGACTTTATCCCCAAAACCTATAACGTGCTGTTCCCCTGACATACTCATTTCTAATCCTGTTGCATACGTAGCGACGTAACGCTTTTCAAAATAAAATAAAATTTCAAAATAAAAGTTATTTAAAAAAGTTTAATTTATGGTGTTTATGATTGGCCTCGGGCCGGACAGGGGCGTACAAAGGGCCGGATGTGGCCCGCGGGCCTTAATTTGCCCAGGTCTGTTGTATAACAACAACAAAACATGTTGAGAGTGTTCTTACTGGAGGCTGCAAACGATCTGTGTGCGTTTGCACTGTTAACGCCGGACTTGTAGATATTAGGTTTGCTACTTGAAAAGTTGCCCTTAGGACAAAAAAGGTTGGGTAACCCTGATTTAGACCATATATTATTTTTTTAAATAATGCCATTTAAAGCAGTTATTACCATACTGTTTCTTATTGGAAAAAAATCTAATACATGCTCTAATTAAGAGACAAAATTGTTGGTCAGAGTATTTTTGTGACGACCTATGGAATTTTTGGGGTATTTTGCGAGAATGCTCAGTAATCTGAAGTAAGGAGAACCACGGGTGCTTAATTCATATACACAAGTACTTCTCTACACTGGCCTTTCTTTGTGGAGTTTGCATGTTCTCACCGTGTATGCGTAGGTTTCCTCCGGTTTCCTCCCACCCTCCAAAAACACACATGCCAGGTTGACTGGCCTCTACATGATTGCCCCTAATGAATGTGTGTGTGGATGGTTGTATGCGTGTGGCTCCGCGACTGACTGGAGCCACAGTGTGCACCCTGCACCTCACCTCAGATCAGCCGGGATAGGCTCTGGCACCCCCCACAACCCAGTGGGGGATAGATGGTTAAGAAGGTGACTCACTGAAATACTTCTCTCACACAAATTCAACAAATTCAGTCAGTGATTTGTAAAAAATGAGCAGTGATCATATCATGATGGTTGTTTTAGATTTAGGCTCTAAAATGCTTCATATTAAACTCTTCAGGCTGGGCCAGTCCAGACTCTGTGATTATTATGTATAATGTGTAAAACTGGTCTTTCACTGATTAATGATTTTTTTAACTCATTACCTAGTATGTCAGCCTCACAGGTGTTGATACATATTCTATATTTGCTACAAAAAAATTTAATTTTTATTCTTAAATTTGTTTTATTATACACATTAATACAAATCTGTGTTCCATTCCGTCGTCTTCCGTTCATCCGGGGCCGGGTTACAGGGGCAACAAACTTAGATGGGAAGCCCAGGCTTCGCGCTCCTCGGCTGCATCCTCCAGCTCACCTGGAAGGATCCCGAGTCGTTCCCCGGCCAACTGTGAGACATAGTAGTACAGCGGGTCCGGGATCTGCCTCTTGGTCTGCTCTTGGTGTCCGAAACACCTCATTAGCGAGGTGCTCGGGGGGCATCGTGACCAGATGCCCAAACCACCCCATCTGGCTCCTCTCTACGTGGATGAGGTGAGGCTCGAGACCGAGCTCCTCCCGGATGGCAGAGCTCCTCACTCGATCTCTGAGTGAGAGCCCCGCCACCCTGCGGAGGAAGCTCATTTCCTTTAAATCTGTGTTTTACATCTATATAAAACAGGCACAACTCCAACTGCAGCAATTTCAAGTCTCCCTGAAGCTCCATTAGAATGAACATGTCCTATATTATCAATGGATCTCTAATAAAGTCACACCCATGTAGAGGGAATAAAAACTAAGCAACTACATTTGTACTTTAAGTTAGTGATTTTACTTTTTCATCACATGAAAAAACAATGATGCATTTACAACCACTGTTAAAAATCTGTATTACAATGCAAAAACTTCTATATTTTAAATTATAAATGTATAAATTTTATCACCTCAGTAAATGAATAACCTAGACTTTCTATGTATTTGTTTTCTATATGTGTGCTTTTGGAATAGACACACTTCTCTTATACAGTAATCTAATACTTTGTTTTTATTGACTGAGTCTTTCAGCAGAGTGTAGTTTTAAGAATAATCTGAAAATGTTGGAGTGCTTAAGACTTTCTATCTAGTGCATAAAACATATTAAAAAAGTAAACAAAAAAAGGGCTGTGGATGCATTGATATCAGTTGCATTAATCCCCAAATATACGCATATCACACAACTATACATTGCCCTGTGCCATCCCACAACTCTTTTTGATTGAGGTAATAGTTAAGTTGGTCATTTTCATGGGAAGCAAATCCTAGAAAACTGTACGCTTGCTTGGTACAGTTTTCAACTCCACATGTTATACAGATACCAGCTTCTCAGAGTTGAAAACAGTTTGTGGTTTTTGGTGTTACTGATTTAGAAGCGATCAATTCTCTCTTCATTGCCATCACTTTGTGAAGGTCTGTTTTCATTACTGGGGATGTAGTTTGTGCTTTCCTCTAATTCTTGTTTCTTTTCATTGTTTTCATAGCTGATATTGTCATACACCTCTCTCATTTCATTTGCCCTCTCCATGTTTCTGTTGACTGTCTGAAGCTGGAGCAGCACAGCTTTATTAACACCAGGGCCTGAAAGAAGGAATGAGATTTTATCAATTTTCATTTGCATTCCTCTATTGGTATTAATAGTGAAAAATAAGATTCATACCAAAGTAACTAAGCAGCACAGGTAGAAATATAAGTCCATGAGCCAATCCAAGAAGTGTGATGACCAGATTTAACCGAAAGAAGAAAATCTGGATGAGCTGTGCTTTGGCAAATGCCAGCACAAGAATACCTGGAAGATTGGTCATTGCAACCCCAGCAAACACCTAAAAAAGTATTCAAACAGTTTTATGCATTGGATATCTATAGAGTTAGCAAGTTTTGCATTTAAAAAAAAAAAGTCAAAATAAATAATCATAGCATTATAAAACTGCCTCATAAATAGTCTCTTTGGTGACTTACTGCACTGCCCATATTGGCTGTTGCCTCTTTTGCTCTTTCCACACGTGTAAGCTTAATGCTGAGTGCAAAGGATCTGGTCATGTGGGATACAAACTCTACAGAGATGCCCACCGCCTGTAAATATGAACAAGTAAAATAGTTCATTATAAAGCAATAAAAAAACTTAAACACAAAATATGCCATTACAGTTCCTATGTAGAAGAATATTGGAATGCATTTGATAATGTGTATTTGAATGATACAATGATAAACTCAATAAAAAAAAAAAAGCATATTGGAAAATTTTGCAAATATGTTGCAAATTTTAAAAATGACCCAAAAATGTAGTTTAAAGAACATAAAATAGGAGTAAAAATGTCCCTAATTTTTCGCTGCGAAAAAAGAGAATAAAAAGACATCTTATTACAACAGTCAATAGTATTGATTTTAGTTAGTGTAGTGATTAGCACAGTGGCCTCACACTAAAAAGATTGGGATTTGAATCCCGGGTGGGGATGAGGCTTGGAACATCGGCCTTTTTTTGTGGAGTACTCCAGGTACTCCACAAACCGGGTACTCCGGTTTCATCCCAATCTCCAAAAACATGCATGTTAGTTTGTTTGGCTGCTATGAAATTGTCCATAGGAATGAGTCTGTGTGTGTATGGATAGTTGTGTGGCTCTGCAACAGTATATCACCCTGGTGCACCCTGGAGTGCACCCTGCCTCTTGCCTGAATCAGTCGGGATAGGCACCACAACCTCTGTGATCCCGTTAGGGATAATAGGTTCAGAAGATCAATGAATGAATGTCCCTGATTTAGTTCTTTAAACAGTGCATTAAGCCACTGGATGCAGCTATTAATTCACCTACTTTATTTCTGAAAGTTATTATTCACTGTAAAAATAGAAAATAAGAACGATGGCCTCACTTCAGACTGAAGTTCTACTAGGATTCATTAACCGTAATCTGCTCTAATCATCTTTTTGTTCTAATTTAGTCACAAAGAATCAGTTAAATCCTAATCGGAGCTAAACAAATTTCTTACCGTGACCAGATTAATTAGAGCTACTGCATTGTAATCGATGCTCCATAAGGTCATAACTCCCACTGTGTCCACCACAATCATGATTATGGTGGCCAAGTTGAGCAGCCCCGACCGTATATCCAAACCCAGCAGCAGGCAGCACACGACGAACGTAGGGAGTAGACACAATGAGATGTTGAAGAGACCCTCTGCGACAATGGTAAGGTACTGCTCATAAAATACATTAGTTATCCTAGATGAAGGAGACAAAGAGATGGTCATGACCCTTTTCTTATAGCTTCATGTATTTTACAAACATGTCCAACACTAGACAGAAATATAAAAACCACATACGTGTAAGGAAATACTTCAAAGTCAAGTGAAGTTCCTGTTACATTCTTCATGCTTTCAGTGATGCTGTCAGCCAGCTCTCTAGCTTTTATCATAGCTGCTGTGAACTCTTGAGAGTTGGTCAGGGGTACGTGGTAAGCCATGAACCGAGAGGCTGGGATGATCAGAAAAACAAATACACTAAGCACTTGTTGTTGTTTTATTAAATACAACATCTTTACCAGCATTGAAATGATCAGATATGCCTCACCTATTATTTCTCCATCGTCACCTATCACCACGGACGTGTCATAGGCTCCTAACCCACTGTTATGCAAAAATAAAAGGGATGACATTTTCTGTTTGGGTGGTAATATTTTGTTCACGTATAATACACACCCTTTAGAGCATTGGAGATCAGGCCTGTTACCCAGGAAATCAGGGAGGAAACGCTGGAATTCCGCCTCAGATGGTCTGATAACACCATCCGGAGAGCGGGCCAAACACTTGTTTAAGCAAAGAAGGGAAGCTGTTGAGGCATAAAAGTGGAAAAGGTTTTCAAAAAAATTGTGCAAACAACTTCTCTTATGTACTGTATAGAAATTTTACTTCATCTTAGTAAGCAGTGGTTCTCACATATGTTTGCAGGACAGAATTGTCCAGCATTTGGTCCGTAGGAGTAAAGACGACAACATCTTGATCCAGGATTCAACCAGTCAATGAAGTCATCTACCCACGAGTTAGCTGGGATTGCCAAATAAGATCTGAAGATGACATACTTTATCATTTAATTTACAAACACATGAATCAATACACATGATAAATATGAACACACAGACACATATACTGTATGTACAGACACATGTAATGCCCACATACATATCTATGTACAGTTTATCTCTGTAGACGCTTTCGTACAACTGAGACAATCATTAACATGTCTGATTAGTTTGTATGTTAGAGGTTGCAAATCTGATATCAGTGAGTTCAAGAATCTAAAAAAAATTCAGATAATGTATTACATGAAAACAAAAAAAAAACTCCTTGTCGCTCTAAGATCCAGAAATGGCAAAGTGTACAGCAAACTAAAAAGTCAAATTGAAAAGAAAAACAAGTCTTTGCTCACCGATCAGGATAGTTAGTGGCATACTGGATTTTTTGGGTCAAAGAGAATGGATCACAGCCCACACTGGAGCAGACTCCATTTATGCCTTCCTCAGTGGAGAAGTTGTAACCTCTTTTTGTTACAAAATAAACAGGTGCTCCGACCTCAAAGTATTTGTACAGGAATTTGAAATAATCTAGCATATAAGAACCCTGCATAAAAAGACAAAAATAATTGTTAAATCACATTAAAAGCAAAGTCGTGTGTTGTTGAAGATTTGTCTACTTACTTGTGGCATTGCCAACTCCTGATCCAAACCCACTCTTACATTCAGCATCAGGAATATGGAGGCACAGAACATGAAGATAAAGACCAACATCTGAAGAAAAGACATACAAGTTCAGTTAACTTCTTGTTATTTAGCTTGTTTTCAGAAAGATTAACTACAGTGTTGGTGTTGAGTGTGTATGCTTACCACTATGATCCTAGTGTAGCGATGCAGCAGGACAGGAGCATAGTATTTTCTCATAAAGGGCAGCAGAAAGCCTTCATTTGACTCATTGGGACGGTGCGTTGACACAGAAACACAACAAAGAAGTTCACAACGATTTTTGTCTTGACGTCGTGCATCCAGTGAAAGCAAAGCCACAAATGCTGTCATCTGAAGGACAAAGTCCATAAGCACAGCCAAAGCAGCATAGAGAGCAAATGATTTCACTGCTGGCATGGTAGACAAGGCCCCTGGTAGTGCAAAACAGAGAAAAGGTCAAATTTGAACCAACAGTGGGAATTTTTTTCATTAATTTATAGAGAACCTTCAACCAGTTTGTACCTAGAAAGAAGCAAACTGATTCAGAGAGACTGCATAACAGCATGCTTGGAGCAACATGACCAAGCACACGACCAATTTGCTCCTCTCGTGACTCTTCTGGCTTTCGTACATCCCTCTGCAAAAACAAAGCATTGTGGTGACCATGCTGAAGATGAAAATAATCAGCAATGTGATGTGTTCACTGAAAGCACACCTGGTACTCTAACACAAAAATGAAGATGTTGTCAGCTCCAACAGCGAGCACCAAAAAGGGTACAACTTGTAAAATGATCAAAGATGATGGAATTCCGATCCAAGAGTAGAAGCCCATGGAAGCAAGAACAGAACAACCAACCACCAGGATCCCACCCAGCCCCACCATGATCTTGGAGTCCACCTGGAAGACACAGATAAGAATGTGGCGATGAGATTTTTTCCTCTATATCTTCCATCATGCTGTCTGTACTGTATAACTTTATGAGCAATAAACCAAACAGAACATTTTAAGATAAATGCTATACAGCTGACTTAGACATACTGTGGTAGCTATTGCTTATCACACTGTACATGATATCTAGTGCTTCATCAATTCTTTCCTGTTGGCAGAGGTCCAACAGTTCAAAAATATAACTCTTACCAAACTATTTTAAAAAAACAACCAAAAGTAATGAGAGGTGTAATCATGTTGTTATCCAAATAAACAGAGAATTTTGGTTATTGTGGACATTGATTAAAGGGTCTAAATGTATACGTAGTTAAAGAACTAATTCATGACATTTTACATGGTGCACATTACAGTTGATGTAATAGTCCATTTTAACACCACAAGTCAAATAAAAACCAGATAAATACTGTGTTTTGCTCAAGTGTTCCTTGGCCATTGAAGCTAAAAACGGTGAACTACAATGATAACCCATAAGTACAAATTATCAATACTACTTTCTAAGTCCTAAGTGGACACACAAAAACTAGGGCGAACTATGTGAACCCTTACCAGAATCCGTTTCCATGAAGAATACTCCCCGAGTGCCAAAGCAATGTAAACAAAGATCACTGCATAGCTGATCATAAAGATGGGGATGTCTTCTGCTGTTGTTCTGTTAATTTCATCTTCTAGAGATCTCTAAAGGACAAGGGGAACTGGGTTTTAGCAGTAAATGGGATAAATAAACAATAAGAACACAGTTGATTCTGCAGGAAAGATAAAAGAAAAGAAGAACTTTGATAAACAAAAACACGTCGACGCCAAGGGATAAAACACTATCCTACTGCCTGTTCTACAAATTTGTGACGTTGACCTTTGGTCGTATGACAGTGAAAACCAAATCAGTTCATTTATAGTTGGTACTTGATAGCTGAGGTCAATTTAATTAAAATCCTTTCAATGGTTTGGAAGACATCACGTTCACAAAAGCATATTGTATGGGCGGAAAAATAAAAAGGAAGGAACTGGAGGCAACATGCTCAAAATCATCAGGGGTTTGGTACAAAGTACACGTTGGAAATGAATCATTGAAAAATTATGTTTTCTGATATTGAAATATTTACTGTACCTCTGCCATGTATGCAAAGGTAAAATTAGCTTCTGGACTCTTCTGGTATTCTTGGACAATCCTGAGAAACTCGTTCTCCCACTGCAAAGCCACTTTGAACTTGGGATTGTCACGAGCATAGTTGTTAAGTGAAAAAGTCATGATGAGAGCTTCAGCATTGGTGTGCTGGTCCTCTAAGAAAATCAAGACATACAATCTTCATCTTCAAACAATACTTTGTAGAATGCTGCAAGGATTGCTTTTCATGCTGAAATCACTCACCGATGTAGCCTCCAACAGCAAGAAATGGAAATACAGGACCTCCGTAATCAGCCATGCAGCTCATTCCCAGATCAGTGATGTCTTTGAAGGACAGTGGGGAACTTTAGAAAAGAAGATTGAGAAAATAGTGGTCAATGGATAGTTGGAGTAAAATACTAGTTTGAGGTTTAATGGATACATACTTGAAACAGTAGATCAGATGGTCTCTCCAGTCCACCTCTCTGGTCTCTCCTAACTCAGTCATGTTCACTTTAGCATTAATATTTTCCAGGCTGTTCTGGTAGTATTGAGGTAAACTGTTCACTGCACAGTCAGTCAGGGTTGGATTGGATGGGTTCAGTGGTGCATAACACACATCTTTTAGAGTTGCAGTGCGGTTTAGATCATCCGACCAGAACTCAATTTTCTAAATGTAGAAAAAAAACATCATGAGTCAAAAACCTTATAGGATTTTGTGTTTACGAGTTCCCGTGTCATTTCTTCACCTGTATTTTTTGCTGAAGCTCCAGCAGCTCAATGACAAGATCTTTAGAAATAATCCCACTGAAATTCTGTTTGCCAAACAGCAATGAGTTGTAAACATTTCCTTTTCTGTTTGGTGCTGTCAGGATCACCTGATTGGTCCTGAAGAAGGGAGTAAAGTGCTTGTCATGGAAATCTTTCTCCTGGCGAGCACGGCTATTGGGAGCAGACCACAACTCGACTGGATCGGTAGTAAGTTCAATGTCCTTGAGGCCAGCAGCAAAAACAGCAACCACAGCAGCGGAAACAAACAACACCTTAAAAAAAAAAAAAAAATTTAAAAGACTGGTTATAACTAAACAAAAATTTACAAATAGGTACACCTTTTTTAAAAAAATTCTTACGGTGAGAGGATATTTAGCAATGAAGGTTCCCCAAGCCTGAAATTGTAAGCTCAGAAAATCTTGAGCAGCCAAGCTGGTCCTATCTGCACATGTCACCTCTGATGGATGAATGACCCGCTGAGTGATGGGATTACTATACTGGTCTTTTTCTTTTCCAGTTTTCTTTTTCTTTTCTTCATACTTTCTTTTTTTAGACTGCATCACGCAAGAAACTGTGAGGTAGAGTAAGAAGCTGAATATCAGCAGGCAGAGTAAGATAATTGATATCACTAGAAATCCATTAATGCCAAGCAACCGGAATGGCTCAGGCGGGGGGCTGGGAGGTGGCAGACGTGGGCATGCATCTTGGCAGTCCTGACAGGAGCAGGCCTGACCACCCGATGGTGTGTTTTCATTGCACTTCAGAGGTTTTCCATTGTATGGAACAAGTCCTTCTGGTAGCCCTGCTGTTTCACTTGGTTTTAAAATATGAAAATCTATATCTAATGGAGCGAGGCCGTTACTTGAATCTCCCTGAAAATCGTACCAGCGCTGCGCAGTGCACAGCTTGGCACCAAACCGACCGCACATGGTGGAGATGGCGAAACCTCCTGTTGCTGGAATTCTGACATTTTTACAAGAATCAAAGGCGCTTTCTGCAAAGCTGGTGGTGACGAATGCCTGATAGGCGACCACAGCCTCCCTGGTGACACCCAGCTCAGTGACGTTCATGACCTTTGTGACATTCACTGACTGCGTTTGGTTGGGACTGCAGGTGTTAATGCAGTAGAGATGAGCAAAGTTCTCTGCACAAGAAGGGCAACGGTTCAGCACGGCCTGGGACATGGACAGACTTCTCTGCAGAGAATTCAGCTGTTTGTAGGAGCAGCATCCAAACGTGTTACCTTCTCCACGATCCAAAACGGGACAGACCTGAAGCAAGAGCAAGTTCTATTTAACAACTGCACACATTAATTTGCTCAATTCCCATACAAAAATGTTTTTATTAAACTTTTAATTTTCTCTCAAATCATCTACAAACCTCTTTAAATTTTTTGTAGTGTTCTCCTGTCAATAATCGGGCTGGACCATAATTGAAACAGGGGACGATAGGAGGGATGAGAGTATCTTCCAGCGATGGGTTACGGCCACACTCCTCATAGAAAGTACAGTAGCCAGGCTGATGCTGAGCATTTGACAGCATCTATGCAACAAATAAAAAAAAAAAAATTGAATTATTACCTGTAAATGATAACGCCTCGCTGGTGAGGTGTTTCGGGCACGTCCTAGTGGGAGGAGACCAAGAGGCAGACCCCAGACCCGCTGGAAAGACTATGTCTCACAGCTGGCCGGGGAACGACTCAGGATCCTTCCAAGTGAGCTGGAGGATGCACCCAATGGGAGAGAAGCCTGGGCTTCCCATCTTAGGCTGTTGCCCCCGCGACCCAGCCCCGGATAAGCGGAAGACGACAGAATGGAATGGGATTTGTAATAGATCAAACTAAACAATGTTTCTAAAGAAATAAATGCTATTTGTTGAAAGTAAGTTTTTTATTGTTGATTTCTTCTCCTTGTAGATTCTTCTTTTGGTTCCACTGCAGCACTCAAATTTCCTTTTAGGGGATTGATAATGTATTTTCAATTCACAAATTCTACAGTGAACTATTACATTTGTAAAGCACGAGGTACATATTTTTGTTCTTGTGAATAAAAAAATAATTAAAATTTAACTTAACAACTACTTTTATTTTTATAAAAAGTTCTCTACTGCAATTTAATTAAAATTATTGTACAAATGAGTTGTTAAAACATAGTTTTTAAATGAATTCTACAAAGCAAAAAAGATCTTTTGTGGTATTTAAATCTTTGACTTTTACCTGTGACAGTTCTTTTGGAAATTTGGCATTTTTTAATTATTTCAGCAGAGGTAAAAAAAAAAAAAAAAATGGCGTACCACTTCAATCAGTCACTGTTTTTTTATTTTCAACTTTTATACATTTGCCATTAACAAAAAATGAAAAATAAAGTTCTGCTGTCCACAATGAACACTATACAGATAACAATAGATACTGTTTTTGATTATTTTTTGATTATTTTGAATTACTCTATTCATCCCTCACCGGGGAAATTTGTTTGCTGCACTCCTTACACCGCAGCAGGCTGCCCTTCAACGAGTTTCATGAGTGGGTTCATTTTAAAATGAATTAATAGTCAAAATATCTTTTTTCACAGACACCAACATTCAACATTTTACAAACATTTTTCAGATGTAATGATCTGGACTTGATTATATAAATCCACAAAAAACTGATCTGAACTGATAATACCTGTAGACTACCTTCATTTACATGTCTTCATTTCTGTTTTGTCCAACAACGGTTTTGCTCGGTGTCTTGGTATAACTGTTCTACAGGGACTTATCAGTAAAATAAATTTTGGTAACTATGTTTCTCTACAAAATAACTGTCACAATTTTTTCCATTTCAATTTAACAAGTACAAAGTTTGCATTTTTGATTGTCTTTCTTATTTTATTGTACATGTGACCAACCATATTCAGGTCCAAGTTCACTGCCGAAAATGTCCAAAGTTACTCACCAGGCAGGCAAGCAGAGCAACCAGAGTTTCCAAACGTATCATGATTCCTGAGAGTGTCTCTGTAACAGAACAAAGTCCTTGCCCACAGAACACTAGGGAGTAAATATATCAGTGTCCTGGAAGTCCTGTATGAAGACACATTAGGGAAAAACAGAAAGAGGAACTCTTCTCTGCTTCACTTTCTCCTATTGTCTGTCTATCTGTCAGTCCAACAAGAAGATGGTTGGAGTTGAAAAAACACCAGAACTTCCCTGAACGTCATGGTGGCTGTGATGTCACACCTGTCTTATCTGGTGTGATTTTGCAGCCGACCAATCATTGCAGCCAAGAATCAATTTTTCAGAATGATCATTAACACAGGCGTGATTCTGATACGGTTGCCGAGGTGATTCCAAGCAGCTAACAGAAACTATTTGGGAAGGAAATCAGAAATTGAAGCCGCACCCAGTGCTTCAGTGACACATACAGTAATCATAAGTTGTAACGCAGTTCAGTCTGAATCTGATCAGTTCCTTTATTGCCTGTTGAATATACTGTAATTTTGCTTCTTTTTGGTTTTCTAGTTATAGCAGTGTATTTGAAAAACAGGTAAACAGTCACACATCAGACATCCATACATCTGAACTTTTGACCAATAGTTTGGTTTACAGCAACTGTTCATCTTAGAAGCAGGTCACATCTGATGTATACAGAGAGAAATATGTAGGCAATTTCATCCATGACATGCAGCACACAAATTTTAAAATTCTTTTTTGTTTTTCACCCTAAAGGTACAACTACATCTGGATGATAATAAAACAAAAATCGATTATGTTGTGGATCACAGCCATAATTTAAGATCAACTTATTTAAAGCTGTTGGAACATGCCAAGGTCATCTTCAAGATAAAGCTGACAATTGAGGCTTCAAAGTTATACCATAGGATCATCAGAGCCGTTGGGGTTAAAGTGCACACACACACACAGAAATTAGTGATAAACAAAGATGGAGAGAAAGACAAGAAATTGCAAGAGATATGGTGATGTTTTTTGTTGCTTCATAAGTTGATAAGACAAAAAACACAAATATGTCAAGGGGAATACATTAAATCATGCTGCAAATATCTGTGTATGACAGCGTTCATGGAGTCATTTTGTAGTTTACAATCATCAGTAGTCTCACCATTCGAGGAATGCTATTAATGGAAGGGAAAGGGCACACGTGTAAATTACTGTATAACATTTGATCATCTTTTCATTTTACTAATTTTCCCCACCTGAGTGTCTGTTGTTGTTTTTCTGATTTTATGGAACACAATTCTATAACCTTGACGCTCGGAAAGCTCTGGTACTCTTTCTTTATGGTGTTTATCTCCACTTATGCAAGAGACTCTGCCCATTCATAAAATAATGTTTTCTATTTGCATAGATTAGCTCAAATTCATTTAAACTCTCTGACTTGCTGAGCAATTCGTTAATTCTTCAGCTTCTGAATTAATCAACTTTTATGGCAACTTTTCCTCCAAGAAAATGTATTAAACAGAAATCTTGATATAATCCACCATCTCTACTTATACATACCAACAATGCAAGTCCATGTATTCTCAAGATTGATCAAAAATTATTTTACATAATTCACCTCTACCCAAAGTACATGTTGAGATGTTTTTATTATGACTATTATGTCTCTGAGGAGAATGTACTGCAAAAACAGGGCTTGATTTACTGGTGCACTTGAATAAATTCTTTGCGTTTCACATTAATTTGTGCATTTTTGCTGTAGATTTAGAAACGTTTACATGACTAACTCTTTGCAAACTTTCTGAAATAAAACATTTTGCAGGGTTTTTGTTGTTAAATTGAGAAATTAGAATTGGCAAATGTCTACATGCAATATTTTAAATGCAAGAACCAACAACTGACTTATAACTTTTGAATTGCTTGAAGAAAAAAGTAATCGAAAACTATCTATTGAATCATTTGTATGAATTAGTTAAGCAATTGGTGTTCAGAAAAAAAATTAACATTTCATCACTAATTGTCCTAATCTTGTGAATAAGACCCTGAGACACTTAAACTCCCACACTTGGGCAGGAGCCTGTTCCTGACCTGCAGGGAGCATTCCACCCTTTCTGGGCGTGGACCATGGTCTCGGATTTGGAGGCGCTAATTCCCATCCCGGCCGCTTCACACTCGGCAGCAAATCGATCCAGTGAGAGCTGGAGATCACGGTTCGATGAAGCCAACAGGACCACATTATCTGCAAAAACCCAACCTCACCTACGGTCACCAGCTGTGGGTGGTGACTGAGAGAATGAGATCACGGATACAATTGGCCGAAATAAGCTTCCTCCGCAGGGTGGCTGGGCTCTCACTCAGAGATCAGGTGTGGAGCTCCTCCATCTGAGAGCCGCTCTTCTTCCAGGTTGAGAGAAGCCAGATGGGGTGGTTTGGGCATCTGGTAAGGAGGCCCCTCCGAGCACCTCGCTAGTGAGGTTTTTCGGGCACATCCCACCGGGAGGAGACCAAGAGGCAGACCCCAGACCAGCTGGAGAGACTCTCCAGCTGGCAGGGGAACGACTCAAGATCGTTTCCCTGGCAGCTGGGGTGAGAGAAGCCTGGGCTTCCCATCTGAGGCTGTTGCGCCCGCGACCCGGCCCCGGATAAGCGGAAGACAACGGAATGGAACGGACCTGTCCTAATCTGTAACCAGCATGAACATCAAGACCTAAAAGAATAATTTAAGAATGCAAACTTAATGTTTTGTTTCATCTTCTGAACCAGCTATTTCCTAACGGGATCCCGGGGGGTGCCGGAGCCTATCCCTGCTGATTTCAGGTGAGAGGCAGGGTACACCCCAAACAGGTCTTCAGTCTGTTGCGGGGCCACATAGACACACACTCATTCCTAGGGACAATTTTCATAGCGGCCAATCGGTTTAACAGGCACGTATTTGGAGGGAGGCAGGAAACTGGAGTACCCAGAGAAAACCCACGCACACTCAAGAAGAACATGCAAACTCCACACCGAAAGGCCAGTGTTTCAAGCCTCGAAGGGCCACTGTGAAGCCCCATAACAATGTAATGTTATTAATAAAAACTTGAACAGTTTTATTCTTTTTTAGCTTTTCAAATATTTATGGAAGTTTTGTTCTAATTCATTCAGAAGATTTTCATTTTTCTCAAAGTAAAAAAAAATTAATTACAAAGCAACATGTTTTCTGTGATTCGACATTAGAACATTAATTTAAAAAAAAGAATTACAAAGCAACATGTTTTCTGTGATTCAACATTAAAATTTATTTAAGGGAATATTTTGTGTTTAAATTTTATCTACGATGTGTCACAAATAGAATTTCTAAAAGTTTTGGGATCTTTCCAGATTTTTTTATATTCCATCTTTATTTATTCGTTCACTCCTTCATCTTCAGAACCACTTATTTCTAATGAATGATAAAATATGTTAAAAATCCCTTTATTTCTAATCACTATAGATTAAGTGTTTCTTTTAAACGTTCTATTTGTACCCAATCCATAAGTCTTTTTATAGAAGACAGAAAACATTGCACAAGCAAACACATAATTCGTCCTGTAAAGAGACTCATTTTGTCTACTGTAAGGTCAAGGATGCGAAAGAAGATAATCTAGCTGTTATCACAGGATCAGCAGAGAGATTAACAATCATGCAAACTCATTTTCCTTTACGAAAGGATTTAAGGACATTGTCTACCCCTGATCGTTGCATGGAGCGATCAACTCAGGGTGTACCCTCCATCTGGCATGCTTGCTACTTGGGGTATACCCCTGATCCTCTTTAAAACTTGTATTGGAAACAGTTTTTTTGTGGTTGAAGAAAGACAGTATTCCCACAGGATACTTACATCAAATATGCAGGAACTTCAAAGTCTTGTTTTTTACTTAACAGTTAGACTAGAGATGCTTTTTCACTATTTTTTTTATTATTTATAATGCTTTTATCCAAATCCAGAAAACATAAAAAAAATATTTCCTTTTAAATGCTTTTCTTTATTAGTATCGTTTTCTGAATCGCTTCCTGGCTGATTCAAAGTGAGAGGCAGGGGACACCCTGAACAGGTCGCCAGTCTATCGCGGGTCCAAACCCACAACCATCCGCACACACTTATGCCTGGGGACAATTTCTCAGCATCTAATCAATCTAATATGCATGTTTTTAGAGGAAACTGGAGTATCTGTAGAAAACGCACGCATTCAAGGAGAGAACATGCAAACTCCACACAGGAAGGTGTTCTAAGCCTCTTCCCACCCAGGACTCGAACCCCAACCTATTTGCTGTGGAGACCACTGTGCTAACCACTGCACCAACTACAATCAAAACTTTTGTAATAGGATGTCTTTTTAATCTATTTTTTTTCATATTTAATGGGAGAGAACTGTTTGATTAAAAACATAGTTTATTAGATGTTTGTAATTATTAGAATTTTTATTTTTACTCTTATAAAATATCGATCAGTTTTTGTTGAAATACTTTTTTTGTTTAAATGTACGATGACAATTTTTATTTTATGTCTTTTTTTTTTGTTTTCTGACAGTATTTGTTAGTCTAGGAAATACTTTTTATATTAAAATTATTTATTCTTCTGACAGAATGTGCTGTCTTACTAAAAGCCCCTTAAATAAAATCAGAGCTTAACATTTAGATAACTCATCTTCCTATTTATAACCACCTCATTTTCATTGAGAACAGTCAGTATCAGCGGGCAAGTTGACATGATCCTGACTTGTTGGACTCTGATAAGAATTTCTGATAAGTTCTTTAGAAACGTCTTGTTATCAGATGAAAATTGTGGTAGAAATGATAAAACAGTTCGATGACAGAAATAAGTTGATCTTATATAATGTCCATCATAATGGTTCAATGTTTAGGGGATTCGGTCTTAAAAAAATTGTGTAGGTAGCAGATTGCTTTTATATACATTTTTCTCAAACTGAAAAATTCTGCAAGGTTTGATTTAATCTTTATATTTCATAATAAATGCAAAATAATTTGCAAAAAAATGGTTAAAGAGAAAATTACTTAAACATGAGTAAAAAAAAAAAAAAGCATTAAAACAATGAATATTTTTTTTCTTTTTACACCTTAAGGAAAAAATCTAAAAAATTAACACAGAGGTGGTTTTATTTTTGTGACAATACTCTAATTACTAATTCATTATCAATAAATTTATTTTGGATATAATTTTATCTCTCTTTGAAAACATTGCAAAAAAAGGTTTCAATGTTGTCTTCTGGACTGTATTTGATGATTGAGACAATTTGACTTTGATCTAGAAATTGAAACATTTCTATCAGCCCAGAAGACAACATTGAAACCTTTTCTATGATGATTACTACTTGGTGGATGAGAGATTACAAACACTCCCCTTAAATTTTTTATCAGCTGTGAAAACATAAGGGCTCAAAATTTTTACTCAAATGAAACAATTTCTTTCATGAATTTATTAAAAGGAAACATATCAAGATCATGAACATTTTCCATCTATTCAAAACAATGGAATTACTTTTTTAAAACAAATCATGGCTCATTTAGAGAATTGGGAAATATTGGTAATAAAATGACGTAGATGTAAAAAAAAAAAAAAAAAGTGGAAACAACGTCCAAAAGTAACATCGACTACCTTAAAGTTAACTTTACAGTGTAAAAAAAAAAAAAAAACCAAAAACTGGAAAAAGCAGATTTGAGATTTAAAATCGACGCTGTTTATTATAGTCTCCAGGTCCAGGGAGGCCTCTGGGAAAGCCACCTTGACCTCCTCCAGGCATATTGTTGTTTCCTGGCCCTGACATCATCGGAGAACCCTCTGCTGGGATCCCAGCAGGATTGGTGGCTCCTGAATTTCCACCCAAAGAATTTCTGTTCATCTGCATCCCATGGCCCCCCATGTGCATCCTCATCTCTTGCTCTCGATTTTCAGGGAAGTTTCCTCGGAATCCTTCCTGCTGCCTCTTCATCATCTCCTCATTTCGCATCCTCATCTCCTCCTCTCTCCTCCTGCGTTCTTCCTCCTGCCTCAGCTCAGCCTGCTTTCTTTTCTGCACCTCCTGACTGTGGAGCTCTTCCATCCTTCTCAACTCCTCCTGCCTCCTCAGCAGATCCTGTCTCATCAGCATCACTTGATGCTCATGTCTAGCAGCCTCCATCTCAGCCTCCAGCTTCTCCTGGGCTTCTTTCATGTTTCGATCCACCATCTCATACTGCTGCTTCTCCATCTCCATCAGAGCTTTCCAACGCATTCCATACTCATACTCAAAGCTGCCAGGCTGAGCAAATCGGGGAGGCTGCTCACGTTCTTTGTGGAACTGTTGATTTTTGTTAATGAGCTTCTCTGAAAGTCCCTCTTCTTCATCAAACTGCTCCATGGGTTCCACAGTAATCGGTCGTGGGAAAGTTGTGAGAAGATAAGCAGATTCATTACACTTATCCAAAGCCTTTCTGGCAGCAGGTTTGGAGGTGAACTCCACGATTCCTTTCCCAGTGGGTCTTCCTCGATCATCCACGATCACTATGGCTCTTTCAATCTGACCAAACACAGAGAAGGCCTCCTCCAGGAGCTCATTAGAAACAAACTCTGGGAGATTCTTCACGGTCAGTGCAGCACCATGGGTAGCAAATCTCACTCTTATGGGTCTACCTTTGAATACGTAATCATCCAGCTCTGCTCTGGCGATCTCTGCGATCACTCTGGTTTCCAACCGGACGAAACCGAACCCCCGGTCCTTGTTTATGAAGATCTCACTGGCTGCTCCATATTTCTCAAACAATTTCTCCAGCTCTTCCTCAGTGGTTCCTGTCGGTAGATTCCCGACAAACAGCCTGCTTCTCTGAGTGAATGTTTTCTCTCCAGGCTTTTTGAAGCTTTGCAGATCGAGGGTTAAGGCCGCATTCAGATTGGTATGCTCTGTTAACTCCGGCTGCTGACCATTACTGTTGTTTCCCTCTGATCTATAATAATCTCCTTGGCGATTATCTCCGTGATTCTGATTATGGCCCCTATTCGCCTGCATTTTGATATCAGACAGGTTAATCCGATGGGACGATTTGCTGTTTTTCTAAATCAAACTGTCAACACACAGCGGTGCACAAAGAGCTGCGAAAATGGCGGCTGCAGCGTGGGGGTGCGCCGTTATTGTGACCTCAATTCCAGGCGACGCATGCAACAATTATTTGACGTCATCTTTGTGCGACCAGCTTTACAAAAAGCAGCCGGTATTTTATTGAAAAGAATGTACCTGCAGTGTCTGTGACTTCCCATGGAAAGCTAGAATTATTCGTTAAATATGTGGAAACTTGGTCTTAATGCTGTTGTAATTTAACCAGATTGAAAGTTTCTCGCGAGAAGAAAACAGTGTCTGGGGGGATTTGTGACGTAAGCAGAAAATTTTGCGGGAATTGACCAACTGAAAACACGTTGAGTATTTTATTTTAGGACTATTAGACAACTTTAGATCTGTTTCTTGGGAAATCAGAGGTTGCAGACCGCCTGTTAGAAGGTAATGCTCATTTATCTTTTGCACCAGCAATGATATTTCTGTCCCGTGGCTTCATTTAGATCTTTTTTTCTTTCTTAGGGTTAATAATGTTCTCTGATCTGAGTGTAAACAAGGAGAGTTCCTCTCTGCTCTGTCGTCCAGACTCTGAGAAACAAGACCCTGTGTTTGAAAGGATGTCTCTGGACTATAGTCTCTGTACTGATCGTTATAAAGTAGGGGATCGTAGTTTTAACCGCCAGTATGCTCATATCTATGCAGCTCGGCTCATGCAGATGAGACCTCTGTTATCAGAGAGAGCTAAACAGAAATGGGGTGAGTTTGGATAATCTCAATCAGAGAAACATCTGTTTTTTTGCATTTGTAATGTTTTTTTTTTTTTTAAATATCTTTGACAGGATCCAACGTGCTGATCAAAAAGTTGTGTGATCTAGAAACAGGGGTGCAGTGTTGTATTGTGGGCACATTGTTTAAGAGAATGGACTTACAGCCATCTATCTTAAAGGAAATTAGTGAGGAGGTTGGTATGATACGTTCGAATCAAATTAGATTATTCTTTTGTTGTGCAAAATCATTCTGTTTTGCTCTTTTTCAGCATAACCTTCTGCCCCAACCTGCAAGGGCAAAATACATCAATGAAGCAGATGAACTCATTCTAGAAGATGAATTGCAGAGAATCAAACTGGAAGGCAAGATTGATAAAGACAAGTGTGTGACAGGTCCGTGTACAAGATGCAGCTTCAAGTTGTTTTTTTTTTATTGTTAAAGAATCGGGAGATGGTGGCTCAGTGGGTAGAGCGTTCGCTCGCAAACCGGAAGCTCGCAGGTTCACATCCCACTGAGTGCACATCTAGGGTCCTTGGAGAAGACCCTAACCCCTCGTTTCTCTCACCATTGGCGCCGTCATAGATGGCAGCCTGATGCGGTGAAATGCAGCACAATAATTTCCCGTGAGGGATTAATAAAGTATTAAAGAAAAAGTTTCAAAGTTGTCCTCTGGACATTGTATTTGATAATATACGTAGATGTTTTGATTTCCGGATGGAAGTCAAATTGTCTCAATCATCCAATTACTGGAAGGCATGACTCAGTGGTGAGATTGACATATTTGGACTTGAAGAGTTGCCGGTTCGAATCCTAGTGAGCTCATGCCTAGAGCAGACACCTAACCCCCACTTTCTCCCACCATTGGTGCGGATAAAATAAATGCACAATCGAAAAGACAGCTTTGAAGTCTTTTCTATGGTGGATCACCCCTGGACAGATGAGGTATTACATGGAAATGTTAAAGAATGGTTTTCTTTCTCAGGTAGTGTCATCGTAATATACGGAGCTGAGAAAAATGATGGAAAATTTACAGTAGATGACTTTTGCACAGCAGATCTCCCTTTGCAGGTTGTGAGACCTGCACTTGACTCTGACCGGTAAAATTTGCTTAATTGTGATGAAAATCTTCTCTTCTGGTGTAAAAAAACTTAGCTTAATTTGCTTTTCTATGTTTAGGTTTGTGCTCCTGACTTCAGGACTTGGTCTTGGTAGTAGTCATGCTGACAGTATGCTGGGGCTGCAGTTGCTGGTTGACATGGTAACTGGTCAGCTTGGTGTCATGGGGGAGCAGTGTGGAGCAGCAAGTATTTCCAGGGTACTCTTGGCTGGAAATCTTTTGAGTCAAAGCACACAAGACAAGGATTCCTCAACAAAGGTTGGCGTTTCCTTACTTTATTTTACCCATTAAAAGGTTGTTCCGTTCCGTCATCTTCCGCTTGTTCCGGGGTCGGGTCGCGGGGGCAACAGCCTCAAACGGGCAGCCCAGACCTCTCTCACCCCGGCTGCATCCTCCAGCTCACCTGGAAGGATCCCAAGTCGTTCCCCGGCCAGCTGTGAGACATAGTCTCTCCAGCGGGTCCGAGGTCCGGGAGTTAAAAGGTTGTGTAAAATATTAATAAGCCTTTCTTTCTTTTCAGGCAAAGTATCTCACCAAGAAGACTCAGGCTGGAAGTGTGGAAGCAATCCGTTTGCTTGATGAAATGCTGCTTCAGCTTGTGGTGAGTTTCAGTACTTTATTCTCTTTAACAGCTATTTTATTAGCTTGAGGGACACTGTAATCAAACACTGAAAAGTTTGGAAAGTTCTATTCTGTTGTCTTCCGCTTATCTGGGGCTGGGTCGCAGGGGCCACTGCCTCAGACAGTAAGCCCAGGCTCTCCCCCCAGCTGCATCCTCCAGCTCACCCAGGAGGATCCCAAGGCGTTCCCCAGCCAGCTGTGAGACAGTCTCTTTTCAACCCAGAGGAGCAAGGGCTTTACTCCGAGCTCCTCGCAGATGGCAGAGCTCCTCACTCTATCTCTGAATGAGAGCCCAGCCATCCTGCGGAGGAAGCTCATTTCTTCCACTTGTGTCTGCAATCTCATTCTTTCGGTCACAGACCGACCACAGCTGATGACCATAGATGGATATGTTAGGAAGGTGGATTTTTATAAATAATGTGCTTGGTGGTTTTTTTTGCTGATAAAAGGCCTCAGTTCCAGTGGATGTAATGCCAGGGCAATATGACCCCACCAACTTCACCCTTCCACAACAACCTCTCCACCGTTGCATGTTCCCGCTGTCCTCTGTGTACCCCACGCTACAGCTGGTTTCAAATCCATACGAGGCCAACATTGATGGAGTGAAGTAGGTGGTGTTATCTATCATCCAGAACATGTGATTGTGGAGAATTGTTCAACATCAGAATCCTCTTTTTTGTTTCCACACAGATTTTTGGGCACCTCAGGTCAAAATGTTTGTGACATCCAGAGATACAGCAGCATGGACAATCACCTGGAGATCCTGGAGGAAACACTTAGACTAAGACATCTGGCCCCCACAGCACCAGATACACTTGGTTCGTGGATATGAAGTAGTTTGCAAGAATATTGTGGGATTGGGAAACTTTTTTTTAATGTATGTCTTTTTCAGGCTGCTACCCATTTTATCAAAAAGATCCATTCATTTTGGAGGAGTGTCCCCATGTTTACTTCAGTGGCAATGCCCCAACTTTTGAGTCAAAGCTCATCAAAGGTCAGTGTAAGATGTGATCATTATAAAAACAGACGTGTTTAAAGTTGGTGTCATCATGTGTGTTTTGTTTACTCCTGCAGGTCCTGATGGACAGGAAGTTCTTTTGGTCTCTGTTCCAGAGTTCAGCAGCACCCAAACAGCTTGCCTGGTTAACTTACGCACTCTCCAGTGCGAACCAATCAGTTTCTCGGCGTTCTCCGCTGATGAAGATGAGGAAAGTGAAATGAACATTAGCCACTAATATTTGGACTTTTTTTTTTCTTCTCACTGGAATCACGAATTAACATTTGACTGTCATACCAATAGAAGATGATGTGGGTCAAATTGGTAATAAAATTTTTGGTGGTAAAAATAAGAGGATACATACCGTGTAATAAAATTTTTTATTTGCACTCATTTGTGCTCAAAAAAACCATTTCCTCACTTTCCAACTATGACCCAAACTGTATTATAAAAACTTTTCTATTACCAGATGAAAATGTTAACATTTTGTATTTTTCTTCCTTTTTTTTTTTTTTTTTAAAAAGTGTTTACAATAAACTTTTTTTCAGAAAACAATTGACATTTACAAAAAAAGTGTTTTAGAAAAGAAAGATGCACCGTGAACATAAAGTGAAATGTACTGTACTTGTGCTGTAAAATGTGATCAAACATGTTATTTTGTTGTACACACATATATATATATTTTAAATTCTCACTGCTTTTGCTAAAAACACAAACTGGATCTTTATTCATTCATTGGGTTTGATTTTCCAGTTTATGTTTCAACAGTACAGAGGACACAAATAGAGCAAGGGTGACTGAAACAACCTTTCTGTGTTTGGTTTAATAGTCATCGATCTTAAATTCATAGTTAAAATCCAGGAGAGAGTCTGTGAAGCTACTGGGTGTTGAGGATTGTTCCTCTTCGATAGGCCATGAGTCGTACCAGGTTGTGGTTGTTTCTGTTGTTGTCGGGGCTAGTGTGGTTGTCGTCTTTGACCTTAACCTCAATAATTTTTGTTTCCTGAGGCGGCGAATACGAGCAATCTTGAGCTGCCTTCGTCGATCCATGCTGGACTTAAGAGTATTCCCATTGCTGTCAGTAAGTATGCGTTTCTGCCCGTTATTTGCATGGTTCTCCACTCTGGAGTTGGCATAGCTAAGTCGAATTGGCTTGTTTCCACGGAGAGCCATGATCTGTAAATGAATTAATAAAGAATGATGCTTCTATAGTCATGTTTTTGAGGAACAAGGTGGTCAAGTTTTACCTGTTTAATTCGGTCCCAGTTGGATTTAGCCAGATTGAAGCTACAAGCAGTTGCACCAGACTCATATCCTACTACACAGATTTTAGTGATTGATGAGAAGCCTTCAGCTCGAGCTGTCACACGATACTCTCCTGGGTTGAGCAGCCGCCAAAAGTCTCCTGTTTGTGCTACAGTGACAAAGAAGAGCATCTTAATTAAAACCAGCAAAAGTTTAACAGGGTGAAAACAAATTCTATATTGACCTGTCGTGACATCATGATTAATTCCTTCCACGGATATTGAGGCATTAGCTATTGGGTTCCCTTGTTGATCTTTCACTACGCCTCTTATGCCACGATTAACCTGCAGGACAAAAATATTTAAATCCTAGTGTAATTCCTGTGTTAAGGTACTTTTATCCAACAGGACAGTGAAAGCAGTTTTTATTACATTATAATCGGGTTCATACTTATGTACACAATCTCTGTGGCCAGTTCAGTTTAATTACAGAAAGGGGACTGGTCTTAAATGTGTAATTTCAAGTCTAAATGTTCAAAATAGTCTGCCATGGAGCCAAAGAGACTATACAGCTGGTTGAGGGGAGAAATTTAAGGCTGTTAAAGCATTAATGGGTTATTATATTACAGTAGAATGTGCAACAATTTGTATACATTTAAGAAACAATTTGTTCTTTGGTTTTTGGCTGACCTGCTCCATGAATGTCAGCATTGCTTCTCGGTTTTTCTCCCACTCATACACCAACTCAGACTGATGAGGGAACTTATCACAGCCCAGGAATACAGACAGCTCAAAGCAGTTAGTGTGCAGGTAGCTGAAGTCATTCATACCTGCAAAGAATACATTCAGAGAGCACTACATCAACTCGCCACTAGGGAGTGCTATTTGTACAAAAATGAAAAGAGCAACTTGGATCGTTTGTTCATACTTCCTGAAATGGGTTTCCATTTAGCCCTGTTAACAATCCCAACAGCTCCAACTGGTGTGTCTCCATGACAGGATCCCTTGTAGTTGTGTGTCATGGTGAGGTGTGTGGAGGCGTAGGAGATAGCCAACCACCTGAAGAAGGACTCATCAGCTATCACTCGGGCCTCATCTTCAGGCTCAGCATAGTGGTACCCAGCACTTCTTCCCCTATCATCCTCCTCTTCTTCCCTATAGCCATGACCTTGATTGTAGCCATGATCATAGCCATGGTCGTAACCATGGTCGTACCCATGCCCTCGCCACTCCTCTTCTGGCTCTGCGTATCCCCGATTTCTCCAATCTTCTGGTTCCTCTTGGTAACCTCTTCCCCACTCTGTTACATCAAACTCTTCATCGTCATACCTGTAATATGTAATTCAAGTAGAGTTGTTAAATAAAGCTGCGAGTAAAGAAGAGAAATAAAGGAAAGGAAACAAATGAGCTTTAAATAAAAAGAGGTGAAAAGGCCTACTGTCTTTTTTGTCTGCTGTGTGGTTTCTCAACCTCAGGAGGCTTGCTGAGACGAAAGCTGTCATAGGGATAAGTAACAATTGTCTCCCCGCCTTGGAAGTTAGCGCCCAACACAAATGGATGGTTCTTCATCCAGGAGATTATGGCTCTGGTCTCCACTGCAATCTGGGACAAAAGCAAGACGATAAGAATCACATGAACAGAAGGAAAATCCGTGTAAAGAGCTTAGGTGTTACAATTGTGTTTGGACTATAAAAGAAATCTGTTGCTTTTAGCTACATCTATTAAGACACTTTCCAAGCAGTGGACATTTTCAGTAACTTTAAAATAAATTTTCTGTCTTTACCGATGTATTTGTTTCAAAGCTCTCTGGTATGGGCACATGATGGTTGGGGGTAAGTTTAGGCACCATCCCCTTATCTTCAGCATCCCAAAATAAACTATTCAAGTCAGGGAAGTTCTGAAAGATGTCAACACCCTCTTCAGTGAAGTGTCCAGTGGTCCAGCTGCTGAGCTCTGAACCCTAAAGGGGTGAAGAAATAAGTTTAAATAAACACCATTGTCTGCTTCTCATTGTCAGCAAGTGTTCCTTTAATTGAAAATTGAATAAACTTTTTTTTTTTGCTCTACTCACCACTTCAAAAGCTCTCTCGTGTCCATCAGGGTTTAGTGAGGGAACCAGATGAATGCGTATTCCCTCTACAAGGCGCTGGACTCTGGGGTTTCTGTCCTTGTATTCTTTGCATAGGTACTGCATAAGAAGCAGGATCATCTCTCTACCGACCACTTCATTTCCATGGAGACCTGCTGTGTAGCGAAACTCTGGCTCACCTACGGAGGGAACAGAGAGACATAGATCTTGTTTTCTACACTCACCCAGTGTTTATAGGGTGTTATGATTTCAGATTTTCTGGAGTAGCTTTGGTTCTGTGTTCATATTCTCACCTATTTCATGCTCTGTGGGATTGCCAGAGATGACCATAGCAATAATTTCTCGCCCTTTGGAGCTGAGGCCCAAGCTATAAATGCTGGTGATGTTTGGACATTCATCATTCACTGACTTCATCAACTAAACAAATGAGGCGAAGGAAAGATGTACATAAATGCTCACACTAACATGAAAAAAATTTGAATTTAAGAAGGGGAAGACACATTTTAAAACCCATTTTAAATGTAGGGTAACTTACAGCAACCATTTCTGAGTAGCTGTGGTATTTGAACTTTAGATAATCCACAGGAGTCACTTCATTTTGTCTATACAAGACATCACTTGAATCTACAAGAAAAAGGTGATTAAAATCATTTTCGTAAATGTTTTGTTGTCTGTTCAAGATGCTGGATGCTTACCTAGCACAGGGCACCCTAAGATCTCCAGTCTCATACAAAGAGAGCCGTTCCAACTCTGAGGAATAATTCGGATGTATCGTGCCAAAACAGGTTCAGCGAGCTGGTTCATCACAGGAGTGTCTTTGTCACTGTTTGCAAAAAACAGCTGAAAAGGAGAAGCAAAGAGTGAGAGGGATTCATAAAAAAAGTGGGAATAAATCTGGTTTAAGAATTTAATTTGAGTTTACCCAATCAGCATAACCATCATGGATGGTAGTCCATTCTCGGCTATCATTGCTGAAGGCCAAAAAGTATGATGTCACATAATCACTCCTTGATGAAACGACAAAAACACAAGTTTGAGCTCAGCTATCGAAAGACGATGATGTTCTTACAAATGTGTTTGTTTATACTCATTTAGTGAGTCCCGTCCTTGAGTTATTACTCCTGTGAACTCTGTCTCCCTGCGTGCATCTATCTCAAACCAGTGGATCTTATCCTCTGCGTTTGCACACCACGCTCCACCTCTCATGTTATCCTCATCACCAGAGCCCTGGGAAGCACAGAAAACAGAACAGATGCTTCTAAATCCTTTGAGTTATTACTGTTTTTGAGCATCAAATTGAAGCATACCATGACAGCTTGGATAGGAAACAGCTATGTGTGTTTTAAACATTTACCAGTTGATTTAATTACTTGGCTGAAGTAAAAATTTTCAAACTAATGGAACTGAAAGTGCAGCAATAAAAATATTTTCCAGTGTTACTACGTATCTGCTGCATATTTTAGGATTTAATAAGCGTTTAGAAGCATTAAAGTGCTAAAACTTTAGCAGGTAAGCTGATAGTTGGGTACCTGCATGTTGAGACGTGCTCTTTGAGGTGCAAAACTATACTGAGACATGGAGGAAGCTGTAAGCTGGTCTGATTCAATCTTGTGGGATTCCATCCCAAGAGGTGGACATTCTACAAGAAAAACACAAAAAACATTCAATATATCAAATTTAATAAGTTCACATGATTTTAAATTCTGGAAAGATTCAGACATACTCTTTGGCTCTTTGAAGACACGAGGCCTGTTCCTAGCTCTCTCCTCAGCCTCCTTTAGTTTTTGTGCTCTTTCTGCAAGAAATTCGGAAAAAAGATTTAATTGAAAATGGATGGTACTTTTATTATTCCAACAAAAACATTTTTTTTCAACAAAGAAACATTAAAAATTCTGCTCGGCATTTTGTTTTTGACTTGGCAATAAAAATATCAAAGGAACGGAAAGTGTGTGTAACAAAAAAAACAAAAACAAAAAACAATCATAAAACTAAAAACAAAGACGATAATAAATGATTTGACTCCCACTATAACTATGCTCTGATGTTAACTGTAATCTTCTTGTTGCAGGGGGATTAAAATTGTTTATGAGTTGAGTATTTATTTCATTTTTATTTTATACGTGACATGTAAACTGTGTCGGGCACAGTGAGATGTTGTAGTTTATTGCTGGTTGTGGCTTCTTGTGTTCTTAAGACTGGTATAAAAAACTGCTTGTACAAGTGGCCACACGCACAATAATAGTTAGAGCATGTAGACATTGGCTGTTTGTTTTACTAACACTCCAATTTAGTCATAAATGTCTGCAATTTCGTTTCGTCTTCTGAACCGCTTATTCCTCAATCAGGTTGTGGGCGGTGCCAGAGCCCATCCCGGCTGATTTAAGGCGAGAGGCAGGGTACACCCCGAACAGGTCGCCAGTCCAGAAAAGCTGCTCAACAACAAAATAACAAGTTTTAGGATAATTTTTGATCATGCAAAGTTGTCGAGCAGATCTTTTGGGTCGCCAGGCTGTTGCAGACCCACACACATACACATTCCTTCCTATGGGCAATTTTTATAGTGGCGAATCAACCCATCATGCATGTTTTTGGAGGATTGGAGGAAAGTGTAGTATCTGGACAAAACCCACAAATTCACGGAGAGAACATGCAAACTTCACACAGAAAAGGCAGTGTTCCAAGCCTCGTCCCTACCCAGGAATCAAAGCTCGACCTTCTTGCTGTGAGGCCACTGTGCTAACCACTGCGCCACCGTGTCTTCAATTTTGTTTTTTTTAAAAAAAAGGTAAATAAAATATATTTCTACAACAAGCCTTTGATCCATTGTCACAAGGTAATGGGCTCCAACCTGTGAACCTGCCAACTAACCAGACAACAATGAGCTATAATGTTAGTTAACTAGACACTACTTAATTATTTTAGTTTCTTACACATTTAAACTTTTCCTCCCCCAAACTTTTTACTGTGTACATTTGATCCAAGCAGTTTTTTTTCTATTCATTTATTAGCTTTATTTCCATGACTACACACTGTTTGAGTTGAATTGGCAATTCGTGCTAAATGCCATCTGCATGGTTATGTTTTGTTTTGGCAACTCAATTTAGTTTGAAGCGAACATAGAGCAAAACTTTATGCAAAAATTCAGTTCACATCTGAATCCTTTTACCTTTTTCTTCCCTCTCTCTTTCCTTTTTGGCTTGCTCTCTTTCTTTCTCCATCCATTTTTCATTTGTTTCATCTTCTTTCCTCCCTGAGGCAAAATAAGAGACTTATGCTGTAAGTATTTCATAGAAGTGTCAATGAATTTCTTTTACCATGCACAAAGTACAAGCTGCTCAACATAAAAAAAAAACAAGTTTTAGGATAATTTCAGATTATGCAAAGTTGTCAAGCAGATCTTTTGGGGGTTTTTTTAGCTCTTTTTTTTTTGGCTGGGAGAGCCAACATTCGTGCTTTGGGATAAATGGGTGAATTTGCTTACTCATTCCGTAGTCGTCATAATCATCATACCAGGTTCTCTCATAGGAAACTGTGGCTGTGGGCTCTTCAGTATAAAAACAAAACCGAGAAGTTAGACAGTTTTTCCATTGCTTAAATTCACTCTTTTTTTTCTCAAAAAAAGATTACACAATTTTATCTACTCTTTTATAGATTAGCCCTGCCCTGGTTTAACACAACCACAAGAATGATTCTGCTTTTGCCATGCCTTTGTAATCATCCTGTTAAGACTTTAATTGTATTTTTCAAGAATCAAAGCTCAGTTGGAATTACAGAGGAAACTTTTGGATTTTCTTTTTGTAGAACCAGACTAAACCCATGTCTGGAAAGAAGGACAAGTTGGTCAATGAACTCATGGTACAATTATTCACATAAGATAGGTTACTCACTATGGCACAGCTGTATACACACTGTGAATAATACTGGGATTTAGTTTTTACAACTATTGTCTTCCCAATTCCTTAAGGGGAGAGTTTGTCATGTTTTGTGTCTGGTTGTCTGGAAGAATGAACTCACCTGGTAGTTCTTCCACTAAAACTTCTTCACCACCAGGGGAAGGCAGCTTGTCTGTCTCTGCTACTGCAAGGAGGAAGAACAAAACAAATTTAAAAACTAACAGAGGATTTATTAAGTATCAACACTTAAACTGAGAGTGTCTCTAATTGGGGAAAAAAATACAGAGCAGATAATAGGATTATTGAGGAGTGAAGTTTTAAAATGTCACAACATGAGCATTTCCAGCATATTAATTATTAAGAGAAAATGTAAGTTGTACGTAAGAATATGTTTGCACTGTAGTTTCTTAAGGCAAGTTACTCTAAAAGTTAATCAGATTAGTGATTACCAAAACCACTGATTTGACTGAACAAACATATAGACTCTGAAGATTTCTAATATATTGGTGTTATTTGATCGTTTCTGAATAGTTAAATAGATGAATAGTAATTTTGACTAAGTCACAAAAAAAACTTTAAACGTACATGTGGCATCCCAGTAATCACTGTCATCTGTTTGAACTTTCCCATTCACCACAGGTGCAGCAGATGTTGGGTCCACTTTCCAGTAGCTGTCATAGTCTTCTGTCACAGGAGGGTCTGTCTCAACTTCTTTCCAGAAGTCATCGTAGTTGGCTGGTGGTGGATCAGTGTACTCTGTTTCTGCTGGCTTCCAGTAGTCATATGGGGGTTCTGTGCTTGGAATTTCAGGCTGAGGCTTGGATGGGGTGGGATCGGCTCCCCAGTAGTCATTGTCTGGTTGCCAGTAATCATTGTCTGATTGAAAAAAAAGTCATTCGTGAACACAGGTTTTATTTCCTCTAAAAATTCTGGAGTTATTCAAAGTGAATTCACAAACATGATATACAGATGGATTTTTTCATATGACCAAAACTAAATGAAAATGAGAAAATGACATATCTTTTCGATTTTTAAACTAAGAAAAAATAGTTAGTCATTGCTTTTTTTGTTTACACATGTTTAAATTTTTATATAAGAGGTATAAATAAAGAATATTAAGAAGGCAGGGGAGCAGCACATGTTGGCACTTATTTCAGAAGAGAAAAGATTTTTAATATTTAGACTAAGAAAAAAGTCAAATAAAAAAGAAAGAAAAGGTTAGTCTTTAGGTAGATACAATTTTTTGATTGGAAAACTACATTTTTTAAGAATAAAAATAATTCAAATGATTAATATGTTCGTGTAGAATGTGTCCAGCCTGCCTTTGCTCACAAACTACGTAATCATTTACTCATTATTCGGAGTTGATTGTTCAATTCAATTCAATTTTATTTGTATAGCCCAAAATCACAGAATTTCTGTCTTAATGGGCTTCACAAGAAAAATGAGGAATGCATAAACACAAATACACAGCAAGAAAAATAACTAACAAATGCTAACTAAACAAGACTAGCACATTTATGCCCTGGAACTCTCCTTCACGGTGAGGAAAAATTCCTAAAAAAACCATCAGTGGGGAAAAAATAAGAAACCTCGTGGGGATCCACATGAAAGAGAGATCCCTCCCCTGGGACGAGCAACCAATGTGTCAAAGATTATTGTTTAAATATTAGCTTATATTGTTCTAATGTACATATGTCACAAATCCATTAAACTGATTTTTTTTTTTTACAGAAACAACCATGTGAATCTAAATCAATCTGAGGAGCCTTGAACATCGTTTTTATTTGAATCCCTCAGTCACTCTTAATTTATTTGGGATGATTTATGATTTCCATCTGCTACATTCTACAAACTTACACCTGTGAGTTAGAAGATTTTAATTTGCTAATCTTTAATTAAAATTTATGAGCATGTGTTGCCTATCTGTCTTGGGAGGTATTTTATTAATTCTGAAGCCCTTTTACACAATGCTGTTTTGCTAAAATGGGATGGAATGAGGTGTTTTCTTGATATGTAGTGTGTGTTCCCTCTATGCACTCATGTGGTCAGTGTGTGCACGCACCAGCATCTGGATAGTAGTCTGTGTATGATTCAGGCTGGGTAGGAGGTTCTGTAGGAATAGCTGAAAACAAACATAGATTAGATTATTTATTTATCTGCAATTTATGAAAATATATGATTTTGTCTTGCTCTCACTTGTTGTGGTGGGTGGTAGAGTTGTGGTTGTCTGTTTGTCCTTCTTTCCCTTTTTGTCACTCTTTGGTTTTTTAGTGGCATTTGGATCTTTTGGTTGCTTGTTCTTTTTGTCCTTCTTTTTCTTTTTGCTTTCATCTGGTTCTCTTCTTACTCTGCTCAAAATCCCTGGAAGTTGGAGGAAAGAAAGTTTTTCAAAAGCACATGTGGTCAAAATAACAGGATTCATACTGTGAGCAGATTATATTTCTTGTTTAGTCTTTTAAAATATAACCAGACAATATAATTTTCTGACTCTCAAAGTCTTCAGATCACTGTAGTTTCTGTGATGAAAAAGCAATCATGAAGCATAAGTACGGGGTTTTCTACAATGTGAAAATCTCAGGCAGAATTCAGACAGCAGATTCAAGTCGGTGTCTGCTTAAGGTCCAACAATCTTTCCTTTTAAGGCTGTTTGGAGTTCTTCACCATAGGCAAGAAAACGATTTCTTTCCTTCCAAAACTATTCCTCCGTTGGCTCAGCTCTAATTACATCAAATTCATTCATTTTTTTTCTAAAAACATATTGACCAGACTGGTTTAAATCAGTATGAATTAAAACCCAAAGATTTTTTTTTTTTTAAAGAAGCCATTTGGAAGGAGGGTTCATCATCATCCTAACCCCAAAGTCCCATCTGAACCTTTGATATCTTATCTATGTTGCACATATTAACATGTCAAACTCAGTCAAAACTAACTCATATGTACCTACCTGCATGTGCAATCCTTTCAGTCTCCCTCTTTGCCCTGATGCTGCTTTTCAGTGGGTGTGTATCCTCTGGAAGTTCTTGCACACTTACTAACTCATCAAATGTTTCATCTTCAATATCTGCTGGCTTCTCCTTTTGAGAAACTATTCCTCCTGCACTTCTTCCACCTTGGGGAATCAACAGGCAGCAAAGAACCAGCAGAGTCACAGAAACACTGTGACTTTTCATACCGGCTGAACCTCTAGGAGAAAGATCTTTGAAATAATGTAGAGTTGATGCTTTTTCTTTTTTGTTTCAGCCGCTCAGAGTTCACACCAGTTCAATATGCCTCGCTCCAAATAGATCTTTTTTCCATGTAATTCACCTTTCACTTCAGCTCCTAACAGATCCACAGCCACAATGTGACAACTAAAAACCAGACTGGGCTAGACAGCTATAGAGAGGGAGGAGGAGGGACGGAAAAGGAGGGAGGTTTACAGAGGCAGAAGGAAAAGATTCAAACCAAAGCAGCAATCCAGTCAGATGAATAGACAGAGTTCCTAATAAACCCATAGCGACGGTCAGGTGAAAAAAAAAAAAACAGATTTAGACCTGAAGATCCCCTTCACCTGTTGGACAAGTTAGAACAGGTGCAGGGTTAAGACCATGGGAGGAGAGTGAGGAAGGGGTGAGCGGTGTTGCAGGTCCAAATTGTTGGGTTGCAACTCGTTGGTTGAAGAAAATGTAAGCACCTTTATTTGTGCTTGCAAACCTCTTCTGAAATCTTTTTCAGTGTATGCAGACAAGAGAAGGAACTCCTTGGACACCAGATTCCTCAAACAGAGGGGGAGGAGTAGAAAGTGAAAGAATGGGGAGCTTAAGGGTTTGATAGCTAAAGAAAACATACCAGTGAGAACATTTAAAAACAAATTAATTGAAAAAATGGATAGAAGTTCTAATTTAATCCAATACTTTGTTTTAGAAGGATTTACTGTTTCATTCCCACTCTATAACAGTGCGTCATTTACTCCCTCTTTCTGGAGGAAAAGTTATGGTAAGCAATGGTGCCACTGAGGAGCACACAAAGGATGGGAAAATTGTTCGAGCAGATGACAGAATTACAACCTTTTAAAGATCTGGTGTTTTCTTTGCCATCCCCCAGTCGTCTACTACTCTGGCGACTGTTTATAGAACAGGTCAGGGTTCTCAATGTGAGGTGTTTTCTGGCAAATGAAAACTGTTTTTGTTAATTAGTTTGTGGATCTGGTCAGATTAATCTTCTCATAACACCAATATATCCCCAATAGAAGAAAAAAAATGAATGACTAGCATCTCCACCTTTTACTGATAATCTTCCCAATTGTTTTCCCATCTTTAAAATATTAAACCACACATCTGTGTGTTCAAAGGAAGCAGAAATGTGCTCCATGTAAGGTCAGAAAAGGACTTGTGATTGATGTTTTAGAGAAAGGGATACACATATGACTTCTTTCTTGCATGAGATGGTTTTGAATGATAATTCTATATCTAGCGGTGGAATGAGCTGGACAAAAATATTTTTCAAGGTTCCCAGGAGTTTATGTTGATGGAGTGAGCATGGCTTTGAACCAATAATATGCCTTTAGGGTCATGTGCATCCCAAAATTCTATCTCCCCACTCCTTGGATTTTCCACACCCGACTAGCTAATTGTTTAAAAAAAAAAACAAAAAACAAACTCTTACTTTTTGTTGTACAGAGCAGAAAGTGGTACACTAAATCAAGACATAGCATGGAAACACATATAAAACACAAATAAGCCAATTGTTTATTGGTACTTTTCTTATACACACTTATCTTTATTGCCGTTTTGTAGAATGTAATGGTGGCGTGCAACTGTCAAAATTGGTTTCAAGCCGGCCGAGAAGAACAGAGACATCCAGAGCAAGGCCAATAAGTCAGTCTGCCACTGCTCCCCCACGTATCATACCAATTATCACATTTGCAGCATTGGCTTATTCAGCCACAGCCGACACTGCCCAAACAGATAAGTATCCAGGTGCAGACTCCACTGACACTAGAGACGGAAGGATGCCAACAACGACATGTGGAATAAAACGCAAAATTGAACTTATTTAATTTATCGCTCAATGGGAAAATTTTTGTGCTGTATTAAACCACAGCAGGCAGAAGGGATGGTGGGTTAGGTGTCTTCTCCTAGGACACCCAGACAGTGCTCAGTGGGATTCGGCCCCACAAACATTCAGTCCAAGGGCAAATATTCTACCACTGAGCTATTGCCTCACCAATGGGTCATTATCTTACATAAAGCCGAACCCACTTGAATCCAGCTTTGTGTTTTGGTGCAAGGCAAACTGCTTGATTTACTGTATGAGTCTTGTCAGACAAACAATTATTTGTTCTTTAATGTGTTATTTTTTCCCCTATACTTTGTTTCAGCATAGACACCTGAAAAGGCAGTATTATAAAATGTAAAAGCCAATTTAACCACATTATCTTAATACGATGCCAAAGATAATGCTATTTATTCAAATAATTGTGCATTTTTTGCTTTTCAATGGAACTTATGTGGTCTTCCAAATCCCTGTCGCACTGTTGTGGATGACAGTAAAATATTTTCTATGAGCTTCTCAGACCATGGGGTTAGAGGAACAGAAAAACTATTAAAGAAAAAACATTGCGATAAACATTGCGAGAACCCTGCAACCCTGTAAGGGGTAGATGGTTTAGAAAGTGACTGACGGATATTGCGAAAAATTAGATTACATTTAAAAAAAAAAAAAAAGATTAAATTGTGCAATCACAGATATGAAGGATGTGACTACTGCTGCAAAGAATTCAGCTCACAGTTCAGGTTACAGTGAGGTCAAGCAGAGGCCTTTCAGCTGGCGAATTGCAAAGAAAAGGAAGCTGGACAGACTTTTTTCAACTATAAACCGAAAACTATTAAGTGATAAAAGCAACAGTAAAAAGTGTCATGAATTGCACTTGAAAATGAGATCTTGACAAGCTTGCCAAACTAATAAGAAGGAAAATACTTTATTCTTTTCCATCTTATACAAATACACACCTTACGGTAGCTCAAAGATAAAAAATCTCAATAAATTGCACATATTTTTCACAAGCGCTGCAAAGTGGTGCAGCATTGGGCATTCTGTGTGGAGTTTGCATGTTCTCCCCATGTCTGCATAGATTTTCTCTCTCCCTCCCAAAACATGTATGTTAGGTTGCTTTAAGAGCATGAATTTAAATAGCCCCTTGGAATGATAGAGTGTGTGTGGGTGGCCCTGCAGCAGACTGGCGACCTGTCGAGAGTGTGCCGTGCCTCTTGCCTTGAATCAGCCAGGTTAAGCTCCGGCCTCCCCTGGTGCCCCATTACAGAATAAGCAGTTCAGAAGATGAAATGAAAAATGATATTTCTGATAAACTTAAAGGATGCGATGCCTATTTACTGTCATCTTTAAACAACTGAGATGGATTTAATGAGAAATAATGTCAAATAGAATAGCATTTTTTGTAGTTTATTGTATTTGAAAAAGCCTCAACTTCATTTTGAGATGCTTGAACATATTTTTTTATGCATTCAGGCTGGAAAAAGAGTGATGTGTTCAGTCATGTAAAAGAACAGCTGTTTACTCTGAATACCAGCAGCAAGTATAGACTAATTAGGTCTTGAGTGGTCACACTAACATCACACAACTCTTCACACTTGGGTGTTAATGGACTTGACATGCATCTGAAAATTCCCTTATGTCAGCAAGAGTGAAGCAGTATGCATGATGTTTAGTGTCTGCACATTGCCTTCAGCTGAGCATTAGGATCTGTCGGGCAGGAAACAATGACATCAGAGAAAAAAAAGAGGGGAGCTGGGGGAGGGAAGTCAGGAGTAAAACCTCAGCAATCCAGCAGGCTCACTAGGTACAAATGGAAACAAATTCAAGGAACTCCATCTTTTAGCTGCATTTTCACAGGATCTTCACTGGATTTCTGATGAACAACTGGATTCAATTCTTTTTTTATCCTTGCAAAATCCATTGCATGATATGCTTTTAGTCATGTTATGCTCCCCTCAGACCACCACTCAAGACTCCAACTTTATCCTGAAGCACTATCAGATTTCTTGGAAATTTTGAGATTTGGAAACAATTGGTAAAAGTAGGATTTTATAGTCATTAGAGATGATAGAGAAGAGCTGGCTGAAAAATCTTTCCATTCTTGCATGTTGTGTGATTCAGCAGATCCAGCCATCCAGCTCTGTGGGACTGGAGCCATGGGTCTCATTCAGCACAGATGTAGCATAAAGCACCAAGATGGATTTTAAAACAATCATTTTGATCCATAACCAAAAACAACTTTATGCTTCAGATATTTCTAGTGGAATTTGGCAACAAAATACACACACTTCTGCAACATTCCAGTTGTTTTTGTGAGATAAGTGGTTTAGAATGCCTGTAAATAGGTTTCTACTGCTTTCCAGAATCATTCAAGTTTCATTAAAACTTCTGTTCAAATACTTTGTAGTATAGAATTGATTCAATTTTAAAAACTAAATCTAAACTTTAATCTTAAGATTTTCTTTAAAATGCAAGTAAAGTTTAAGTAACAAACTCATTTAGTAAATTCTTCAGTTAAGACTAATTTACACAACTACTTGTATTAAAACCAACATGTGGCACAAAACCTATCTTGGAAAGAAAAAAGAAAGTGGGCTCTCTGCTGGTAAGAAGTCAGAAATGCAGAAAAATAGCCACAAGTCCCATTCATTTATTTTTTTGAAAAAATTTGGGGTTTGGAGGATTAAGTAAAATAAAAGTGAGCTCATTTTTCAAATACAAATATCCCCAGTGAGGGATGAATAGAGTGAGTAAATTACAAAATTTTCTATTGAAACAGTTACACAAAAAAGAATTCAACTGTATGATGTTAAAATATACAGCATGTTGTTTGCAATAAAAAAAAAACAGGTCATGATGACAATCCATATTAAAAATGAGGTTACAGGGAGAAAAGATAAAGAAGTTGGAAGATTTTAAGTACTTAGGAGACCAACAGTCCAGAGCAATGGAGAGTGTGGATAAAGAGGCAAAGAAGCGTGTGCTTGGGGACAGTATCAGGTGTGATGGGTGACAGAAGAGTTTCCGCTAAAAGGAAAGGGAAAATGTACAAAATCGTGGTGAGACTGGCCATCCTGTTTGGTCTAGAGACAGTGGCACTGAGGAAAAAACAGAAAACAGAGATGGAGGTAGCAGAGATGAAGATGGTGAGGATCTCTCTGGAAGAGACAAGGATGGACAGAATTAGAAATTAATATATCAGGGGAATGGTACATGTTAGAGGTTTTGAAGATAAAGTCAGAGAGGCCGGACTGAGATAGTTTGGACATATGCAGAGGAGAGAGAGTACATCGACAGAAGGATGCTGGATTTGGAACCACCAGGAAGGAGGCCAAAGAGGAGGTTCATGGATACAGTGAAGGAAGACACGAAGATAGTTGGCGTGACCAAAGAAGATGCAGCAGACAGGGTTAGATGGAAGAAACTGACTTGCTGTGGCGACCCCTGAAGGGAACTGCCGAAAGGAGAAGAAGAATGATAATCCAAATTAAAGTCAGACAGCATCTTTTAGACAGCATTTATTTAGCTTTCTCCATACAATACATTTAATGTACAACAGCACATACTGTTTTCTGAAATAACTCTGTATAAAATAGGGCTTCTACAATCAAGGTACAGTCATAAACTGCTCTGAGGGACATGACGATGGCAACGGTTACACACCTTCATATAAAGCGCAGGATATTGATAAAAGTGATTGTATTAGCCGAGCTACTGCTGAAGGAAGCAGAAGCTTCCACCACAACTCTCAGAGCATCAGACATCCTGCAAGAACCCGTTTTTATTTTCTTCTTTGTCCTTATTTCTGGTTTCTCAGCTGAAGAACCCAAAAAGATGGTCAAATCATAAAAGCACTATGACCTATTGCAAGAGCTGAAATTAAACAACTTTTTTTGGTAGGGTGAGAATAAATCAAGTCTAAGTTGGATCTGGAATAAATATCAGGGTTGAAGCATACGCAGCATTATGACTGCTAGCCAAGGTTATAACTTTACAAAGATTAAACTGTGACCGAAACTGTAAAGACAGAAATGCTTCTGTGTTTTCCTTACATCGAACACTTAAATCACAGCAAAAGTATAACTACTGCACTGAAGCCACAAGAAAACCATCTTAGTTTAACATGGTAAACAGCCAATTATTTATTTATTTTTTACATTTTTTCAAAGTCCGAGGGCCTATATAATGTCAGTAAGTACAGTACACATAACATCAATCAGCTTCACTGTTAGTCAGCTATAATGTTGAGCTTCAGTTGGGTGAATACAAATCGTATAACATTTCTGATTGGTGTGAGAAGGCCTAGGTACCTACATAGATGGAGAGAAATGTCTGTCTGTGTGGTCAAACAAACAGGAGAGAGAAAAGAGAGAATTGTCTCAAGTCTTGAGGTAAGCAATGTGTTTCAGTATAATGCCCTACAGACAATCATACAGTTACAATCATTAATTCTCTATATACAAACGTCCTGATTTACATACACTGTACTGCTCCTCTGTTTAGAGATAAAACTAAATATGAGATTATAGCAATGGTGCAATTATTCTGGGATGACAAGCGGAATCTGACGTGACAAATCCCCACTTTTTTTATGAAGCGAGGGAGACGATGAACATTACATTATGGCTATTGAAGATGGCCTGTTTCCTCTAGCGTTCCTCACACATCCTTATCAAATATCTACAACAGTGCAAATTTTTCCAGATCAATAAAAAAAACACAACTGGAATAACTACATCAGCTTATTCTTGACGTTATGTGGAGAGCAGAGATAGTGAACAATGGCTTACTGACCAAAAACTGACATGACTGTACTGCACTAGTTTATCAAGCTGGCATGTTTAATGGGTAATAAGTCTGCATGCTGCGTTTACATGAATGCAGGAGGTCTACTGTGGCACAATGGCTCAAAAAAATAAAAACAAGAAAGAAAGGGGATGACAAACTAGCGCTCTACACCTCATGGCTCCACTGGATGCAGGCACTGAATTTACTATCATCACCTTTAAATAGTGTCAAGCTTATTCCAAAACTTCTCAAAACAAACGCTGTGCCACCTGAATGAGTTTAGAAAAGGATGAGATGCATGTGCTATAGTAGTAACAGTTTGCACAATCATTGACAATACATACTGTAACTGAGACGTGACATCAACAAGCTTGCCAAAGAAGAGGAGGCTATAGGATGCTACAGTACTAGTGCTACCTGAACATGCTACAGACAGACTACAACGATCAGTGGATGGTTTCCCAGTCGCACAAGGAATGACCCTGCTTTGCAGCAAATTTAACCATCAAAGAGCATCTGAAAACAAAAGTCAAATCTGTCATTTTAATATTTGGATATTTTTTTCTGAAATCTTTTAGATAAAATGCAGTAACTTTTCTGCAGCTTGATGGCTCATGTACTCGACAAAGCTAGCTTATTATGTGCAAAGGAAAGCATCCCATCTGTAGTCAGTTTCTGTCATAAAACTCACGTACGTACGCAAACACATTCGCTTGCACGAGTGCACAAAACCCTGAAGTTAGGAACAATTTCTATCATCACACAGCAATAGTGTTTTGATTATCATAGAGAAAGAGCTAAGATTGCATACTGCACCACACGTCTCCTACATAACCTAGGAGAGGCACCCCTTCATTAGTTTTAGCTCAATCATTTTATTACACACACACACACACACATACTCACACACACGTACCAAAAAGCCTAAACAACCACGCTGGAATAAAATTTAAACAGTTAAAAAAAAAAAAATTACAATCACATGCTTTATAACGGAATGTAGAGAAAGCTCATACCAGACCTTTGGCTTCGGCTTGGATCAAACCGAGCGCGCACACACTCTGCTATGAAACATCTCCTTCACTTTACCGCCATAAGCTGGGAAATCAGAGAACTCTTAGACGTTCTGGTGAAACTAAGGAGTGTTAATATCCTTTTTCAAAATCATTAAACTATCAGTCTCAAGATAAAGCGAAGTGCTGTTACACATAACTGGGAAGTTATGATTAAAGGGACCCTCGTTTCATTCAGAAAGGGGATAAACTGTCATTTTATAAATGACTCCAAATAGAAATCCCTATAATTAGAGGGGATTCTGAACACAGCCTATCAGACTTCCAGAAACATTATTGGTTCTCTGAAAACTGGCTTCACCACTCTATTTCTAGAATAAATATTATTTCGTGTGTATCTTTCATATAAAAATCCAGCTGCAATCAAAATGGAAGGTGGATTTTTCCAGGGAGAGGATATTTTCAAACCTTTTCACAATTTTCTATTGTCTCTTTGGATAAGAAACCTGCTTAGAATGCTTTATTGTTCTCTCTTATTGCCGTGAAGTTTACAGGATGTTAAACGTATGAGCAGTGTATTTGAGTGCGAGAGGATGCTTAGTCTTTAATAAAGCTTCCTCTTTGCATGTAAACATGTGGCTGAGAGATCCTTGCAACACATCTATGTGCATTTTGGACTTCCAGACAGGTGTAATTTATCCAGAATTTGGCAGCTATTGATTTGGCTACTACCTATACAGAAAAGTGCATATATTCACTTAGTTTCTTTTCCTTTACGTGTGACATCTTGAGTTCGTTTTATATGCGACTATTCTCCATTTAACATTTAAAAAATAAATTAGAAAGTAAATTATATATATTTTGGAAAATTCTGCAGGGTGTTTTTCATCTGATCAAAGTGCAGCCCTCCAGGATCAGTGGAAGGTGTAAAAGTGTTTTGATTCGGTTTAGAAAACAAGTCCTGAATTAGGACTTGTTTCACCTCTGAGTGTGCCAGTCAAACACTCATTCATAGACACTCACAGAGCAGGATAGCTCTGACACACACACACACACTCACTCACGCATGCACACAAGTCTTAATCAGATGAGTTTAGCCTCTCCTTCCAGGTCTGGAGCGATATCACACACTCCAGTGAAGTGCATCTCCTTTCTTCTGTTGGACAGTGCTGAGTCGGCTCTGGCCGATTGGTCCATTTTGCCGTGAGAGAGGTGTTGGCTCTGAGGGTCTGGCGAGGTCCCACGGGGAATTCCACCTGCCCGCTTCTCATTCAGGAAGACCTCTAGTCGGCGCAGCATCTGCTTGGGGCTCTTTTTGGCAAACATCTCAACTTCTATGGGACAGTAAAGATAAAAAAATTTAGATCTCACACAGAGCTCTCAGTCTGTTCATATTTGGCTTTTTCAGGGTTCATAGCTGATTCTCATACATTTAGAAAGAGCAGGTTTACATTCTGAATAAAACTACACAGTTACAGCTAAAGTTGATGTCAGATTCGATCCACAAATTTTGAAAAACTTTGAATCCAGATAATGCATTGTGTGCAATTATATCATAAAGTGACTATATACATGTTTCTTCATCTCTCCCCATTGTGGGAACACTTTTGCCCACTGTTATCAGCTGGCATAGAAGTAGGCAGTCCTACCAGGACCTAATTACAAATGCTGCTAATATGCAATGTTTTTTTACAGACCTAAAAAATAGGTGCAAAATGAGTTATTCTCCACCTTTTAGTACACAGCCGGAGTCAGCAATGGTCTTCTGTTGGGTCTTCCAGAGTTGGTATAGGTAGAGATATGTGGCAACATAAAACTCATTGAGCACACCAACCACTTGCTGGCGACGATTGCACTCTCTGATATGGACAAAGGCAGGGAGACGTTACATTTTATGTATAAATATACATAAAATGCTAGTAAAAAAAAGAAAGCAAAGTGAAGAGGTGTGTCTTACCTGGACAGGGCCTCCTCTCTAAGCGCTTGCAAAGCAATGCGTGTCATATTGATGGACATCACACAGAATGGAAAGTTCTAAACCAGAAAAAATGTGCAAGGATACATTATGTCTGCATTAGTCATTACTGAAAGTATTACAAACATATGTAACTGTCGAATATGTCTGAATGTGAACATATAGGTTTAAGGGCGTTTTCATTTCCGAACTGACCGATACTAACAAACATAAAAAATATTTTCTTTGCTGACACTAGGATCTGTAAAACTGCTTTGGATTTGATTTTATGATGCTATAGATATCTATACCTGTGTAGAGTGCTGTGATAGCCTGTAGATTTCCTTGGCCAGTGGCAGAGTCTCTGGGTCCATCACAAAGTACAAAGTATGCATCAGTCCAAGAAAACCAGTGCCACGTAGGTCAGTGGCCGGGTCCGTGCCTGCAGGGAAAAGAAAAAAAGATGCCTTATTATTAAATCATTTCTAACATTCACAGAAAAAAAACTGTTGAACCAGAGGATGACATTTAAAGTAATTTAGTGTTGAATTTAAGCGTAATATGTTTTTTATTTTGCATGTCTCACCCTGAAAGCCAATGTTTTCCCAGTGTGCACCATAGCGAGGACAGTCCACCCTGCTGCCGACCAATTTTTTATAAATGGTCTGCAGGACGCGCATGTGGATCGGCTGGCTGTTATCCACCGGACCTATAAATTACAGACAGACACGTATGTGGATTTAGTAGAAGAACTTATGATTTTTACACAAGGTGGATAATTACACAAACAGATCTACTAAACACACTCACACTGTGCAATGGCAAAGACGAGATCCCTCTCCTCCAAGAGTTCTCTGTGCAGTCGTGGAGGCCCAAAGAGGAAGTGTGTGACTGCAGCCAGGCCTGTCCTGTGAATTGTTGGCTGGATATTCCTCTGCAGATGGTACACATACAATATACAACTGTACACTGACGGTTGGTAACTACTTTGGATTTTTTTACTTTCATTTAAAAGAAAAAACTTGTGAAAACATAAAGCTGTCTTAAGCTGTTTCAATAAAGTTAAACTTTCTTTTTTTATTTTTTTTTACCAGCAGGTCTCCAAAGTCTGTGGTCTGGAAGTACTGCAGAGCTTCATTGAAGGAGATGAGAGGTGTTGGGTTCGAGTCTTCACAAATAGCTGTTTGGGAATTACATTTAAAATTATTAACAAGTTAACAACCTGCCAAACAGCACTTACTAGGATTAGCAGTTTATTCATTCATCAAACCACTAAGATTCAATCTAGATTAATAAACGATCTTTAAGCAAACATTTCTTGCTTGTAGAGGCTTTTAGTAGCATTTAAAAGTCCATTCATTCTGCTCTGGTAAACTTTTTTTTACTCTTATAATTTGGCATTTACTTTTTTCTGAAGACTGCAAAACTTAAAATTATATTTAGCCTCGGGGGCAACACCAAACACTAGCTCCAAACATGTCCCAAGTACAGTAGATTGAAAAAAAGCTGTTCCTTCTTTTTTTTTGGCAGGGATATGAAATCTTTTTTTCCTCCCCTACAGGACTCTTGTTGAAGGTCACACTTTTGCAGCGGTAGTTTGCAACATCACTGCAGAGGCCTCATAATCTTTTTATCCATTATGCAGGTAATGCTAAAAGTTGTCCTGGTTTCTAATTATCTCATAATTTACAAATCTTACTAATTATATCAGTCTTCTCCTTTTTATGGTACGGCCTAAGAAAGTGTCAGAAAGTAAAAGGACGCTGGGTTTTTCTCAAAGAAGAGTGTTTTTTTTTTCCAAGAAGCTTTGACAATTCATTTTCAAATGAAAATTAATTCTACCATTCTACCATTGACCCTAGAAAATAAATATGTAATAAGAATTGTTTCAACATTCCATTTTATTATTTGTAAAGGTCAGGGTTTTCAATGCACAATTTAATAGTAAATTCAAAGTTTGTTTTATTTTGTGGGCTTACGATTTGGCTGGAAGTAAAGATTTGAACATTTGAAACATTGTTAACAAAAAATGGCATACCACTAGGACCGCCGCAGCGGTCAATTTGACTGGACGTCACTTTAATATGCTAATTAGAATAAATTAAACACAACCTAGGAGGCTGACCTTTTATGACTTTTAATATAAACATGTTTTTATCAGTTAGTTTCTGTGTTCTAAAAATGAACGTTTCAAAATTTATAAGCATTTTTATCTCCTTTAGCTGGGGCGCAGCAGCTGGGAGGAAATTGTTGCTATGTTGCTATGGCAACAGACACATTGCTATGGCCACATATAAGTGTGTGTGTTTATATTTGTGGAGCGAGACAAGGAGGACTCTGATGCCATTACAGAAACATTTCAGAAAGGTTGAGTGAGAGGACATAAGGAAATGTAAGCTATGGTTATTATTTTAAAGAAGACAGAAAAAGACGGGAAAAGGTCTCAAAAAACATACATCCAGCTGCAGCTCATTTTTGGTGTTTTATTTGAGTTAAATGATATGCCAATGTATAGAGCTCCAAAAATAGCAACTGAACAACATGGTAATGTGATTTTCTTTGTTCTTGTTTGGATCTTATGTTGGTTCATGACATGACACGGAAATAATTAAGTCATTTAACCATCAGTATAGGCCTACTCAGTTTGACTGGACGCTACACTATTATTGGGCAAAAGCTAATAAATAATAATAAAAAAACACTTTCTTGACTTATTCCTTAATAAACATCAGTGGGTTTATATTTACTGCCATCATATAACTGGACAGATACATCAGCAATGAACAAATGAAACAGCATGTTGTTTCTTACTCGGTTGGATTGTTTCCAGAGCATCCCATTCCTGCCTGGCCTTTTCTAGCTCTTCCCTTTGCTTTTCGTCTGTAATGAGAACAACATAAACAGAAAGAAACAGTTTACAGGTATTTTGCCATATCAAGTAACGAGGAGGCACTTCCTTGTGAAAAAGATAGCAGAAACTGTAGCAGAAAATTAACTGCATAACAAAGTGAAATACTTTATTTATGAGAGCTAAACTTCCACACCTTAGTTATGGTCTGTCTTTAGAACCTGATTGGTAGCTAGGATTTATTCACATAGGAAATAGATGAACTAGAGAGCAACAGAGGAGGGAACCCCTTACCTTCAGGTTTGGGTGGATTCACTCCTGCTGTCAAAGTCTGCAGGAGACCATTTTGCTTCAGTGCTGAAATCTGAAAATAATTATGTGAAATGCAATTAAAGCGCATTGAAAAATTGTTTTGGTCACAGCAAAATACTAAAAATAAAATGCCATTACCGGCAGGGATCTTAGAGGTGCACTCCCATTGGTGTGCTCTTTGCCATAGTGACTTGTTACACCATTTACAGCCTGCAAACAGGATACAAACAATCCCTGAAAACAAGAATTCTTCCCAGCAACATCTTATTAGAAAGGATCAATTAGAAGTAGATTTTAGCTCACAAGCTTATGGTTGGTGTGTCCATTAGTGATCTCCTCCAAAGGTTTATGTTCATGTGACAAACCGTTCAGACCCTGTGGAAAAAGACAAAAACGTAACTTATTAAAATGAGTACAATTTTAATATTTTAGGGTCAATTTGAAGAAAAAAATAAATAATTACCACACTAACCTCACTAACCTATGATAATATCTAGCGATCTTTTCCTTAAAAATTAAACGGATGTTCGAAAAATCATATGATATCTTTAAAAAAAATACAACTAGTCTCTATGACTGACCTATCCAGTTTTTCAATATTCCATCAGCCAGTGGGGGCTGTGCACAAGTTCAAGACACTTATAAAAATAATACAGAAATCCTTTGTGTGAAGGCCAAAATTCAAGATTACTTTAATGATTAAATGATAAGCAGTTTAAAGCCAACCCGGCTGTTTATAAATTCAGCATTACACGAGGACAGAGGGCAGAGAGCAAAAGGTAATGTTATGGCTACAAAGCAGAGTTTTAGCTATAAGCGTAAACCCTCTGTCAACTGCCATCACTGCGACGTGCCAAGTTGGATCAACGATTATAGCTAAAGCGGAGTGACAAGAGTTGACCTTTGGCCTCGAGTTAAACACGTGTCACATACTGATTGAACAAATGAGTTCATACTTGTTTCAGTATTGAGCAAAAAAAAATAATTTAACAATGTGGGAGAACGGCTATTTTTTAAGTGTTATGACATCACAATTCTTTATATATATATATATATATATATATATAAATCACAAAACAATGAATTCCAGCTGTACATAAAAGACAAAAGAAAGAAGGTAAATGATGACTACCTCAGTGCAGGGTGTTATTTCTATATCCTCTTCCATTGCATCTGAGCTTGCTGGCTGTTGAGCTTGTTCCTGATTCTTGCCTCTAATGGCGTTTAAAGTCATGAAGTAAGGTAGGTTGAAGAGCTGAAGCCATCACGGTTTCTATAGTGCATATTTGAAGGATTGGCAAATACCTATGTTCTTCTCATTTTCAACTAAAACATATAGAGCTCTTAATGTCCACAACGAGCAGCTCGATTTGAAATAGATTTTATCAGCTTTAGTTAATAAAGGAATGTGCAGGTTTTAGTTTATTAGAACTGACTAGAAAAATGTATCAATGTACAAGGTTTTTTTTTGAAAACCTGTTTCTCTGCTCTCCTCGGTCCTCTGGCTCAGCCCCACCAGAGGTACATTGAAACTGCATAATAGCATTGCTTGTCAGGGCTGGGCTCTCCCTGTCCAAAACACCTCATTACTTTGTCACTTAAGACAAATCCACTTTGCCTCTGGGGGGTACAAGTATATCTGGAGATTATTCTTGCACCAGAACTACATTACTGGTTCGTCTGAGTTTCTTGTGAAACAACAGCAAATTAGAAGATATGGTTAATAAGAAATGTCTTGTTGCTTGCTTGCGCGGGTTGATGAGTGTGCTGATGCACACTTTGCCTGAAAATGAAAGAAAAGCAATTATTAGGGCATTTAAGTAATAATGTTGCAAAACACAAAGAAAAACTCTGGTGAACAGTTTGATAAATGATTAAATACAAATTTTGCAGCTCAGTTAATCAACCTGAGAATTATTCATGCGGACAATTAGAAAGGAGGAAATGGTGTAATGAATGTCAGTTATTGATAAGGTTCTCCTCTAAATGTAGACAAAGAAGTCTCTCATACACTGAACAAAAAGTTACATTATTAAACAGATTTATGAAGGTAAATGATTTATATGCTAGTTTTGTTGTTGAAAGTCTTTGTGACATTTCGAGCCATCATTTAAATTATCATTTTAAAAAAATAGATTTTTTGACTAAGACAAAAAAAAGCTAACATAAATAAACTGAATACAGCAGGAAGATTATATAGAAGGTCGAGATTATATCGAAGATCCTGGTGGTATCCTGGTGCAGCAACAACAACCTGGAGCTCAACGCTCAGAAGACAGTGGAGATAATTGTGGACTTTAGGATGCCCCCGAGCGCCTTGCTGGTTAAGTAATTCAGGCACGTCCCACCAGTAGGAGACTAAGAGGCAGACCCCAGACCTGCTGGAGAGACTATGTCTCACAGCTAGCTGGGGAACGACTCGGGATCCTTCCGGGTGAGCTGGAGGATGCAGCTGGGGTGATTGAAGCCTGGGCTTCCCATCTGAGGCTGTTACCCCCGCAACCCGGTCCCGGATGAGCGGAAGACGACGGAACGATTATATAGAAAATATTAAATTTATTTAATTAAAAAAATGTAAATCTTGAATTACTTTAATTTTGAATTGAATTTTATGTCAAACTTACATGTGATGTAACCACAAAAAGTCATGTAAAAAAACCCACATACTTTGTAAGATCTTTAAAAAAAAAACAATAAATGATACCTAAATAACAAAATTTGCAATGAAATTGTAAAATAGTTTAAGCCAGCATTTCAAAAACTGGGTTAATGCATTTTTTAAGCAAGAATTAGTTATATAAACTGAATGAAATAAACAGATAAGCTTTCTGGGATAGTATTTTAGAATATTATCAATCCTATATTAGCAGAAGACGACAGGACGGAATCAATTCTATATTAAATGGGATTGATTGTATCTAATGTGACCTAAGTGGATGCAGGAGATAGGGTTAGATAAAAAAAACTGACTTGTTGTGGCGACCCCTGAAGGGAAATGCCTTAAGGAGAAGATGATCAATCCTATATTAAATACTCTTTATTAACATGTGAGTTTTATAGCTAATTTTGATTAATTGAATTAAGCTGTATTTTATCTTCTTTTATCTTTATTGATCTGAAGATTGAAAGTAGGTATTTAGAATCAGAATATACTTTAATGATCAGAATCTACTATAATAATCAGAATATTATCTACTAAATAATCTACTAATCTACTAAAATAATCAGAATATACTTCAATTCTGTTATATTTGCATTGCATGTTCATTAATAAGCATGGCCTCTTAAATAAATAAAATAAATTTAAGAGATGTTTTAGGAATTAAAATAGTGCAACTTTTACTTTTTGCAACTAATTTGCAGACTTTCCCTAACACCATCGGACTAATTTGAAAGTTACACTGTTGAAACATTGAGAAAGGGTTTCTCTGGTCAGATCAAACTAGATTAAAGTCAAATAAACAATGTAATAATTTTATTTTGAGGCGATCAATGCTGGATCTCTGCAGAGATCTCATCAATACGTCAGCTAGCAACCAGTATCTCTAGCAACCAACAAGCTAGCAATCCGTCAACTCGCAGCCCCGCTGGTACAAAGACATAGACACAGCTTTAAATCCATTTTACAAACAATCGCGACGCTTTGCAGCGTGCAAGCTGGCTGTAAAATAAAGAAAAAAAGTCTAAATAATTTGATATATAATTACAATCTATTGTTGATCAGCCAAGAGCCAGTTATGTTGTCTAAGAAAAGCCAGCTGCCAGGCTAACTCTCAGGCTAACCACAGCTCTCTATTCAACTGGAACAGAGATCAAATCAGACATCAACACACAAATAAATTCACTTCTTCATTTCAGAGAAATAAAACACACTGCAGACATTAACTGTCAATGTATGACGGATAAAATGAAAGAATCAGGTCGGTTTAAAAAGTACCTTAGTTTTTGATTGTTTCTCCCTCCAATCTCAGCTTCCCTTCCCCCGTCCAGTGGCCACGGTAACTCAAAGTGCATTATGGGAATTAGAGTTTTCTTTCCCAAACCGATTTCAATTACGTCATTACTTTGCTTTAGTTAATATGGAGCATTCAAGAACAGAAACAAAATTTATTTTTAAAAATTATTTGTATTGTATGCCATAAAGTCAAAGTTGACTCAAGAAAATGTATTCACGTCATTTCAATAGGGTGTTTTACTTCAAATCCATGGGTTTTTCTTTTTTTTTTCGTGAAAAAAAACCATTTATATTAAAATATTATTTAAAAAAAAAACTTTCGTTTGCGAGATCAGCACTGATAACTGTTTCTAGTTTCATATTTTCAATTAATTACAGTTCCAATTAATTCAATTTCTGCTTGTTCTGTCCCTACAAGACCTAATTCTATATTCTTTCTGCACATGTCTTTTTCATTTGTCTCTTTATGATCAAATTAACAAACAAAATTAAATTAATCTTCTGAATTACTTATTGCAGGGTCGCCAGAGCCTACCTGGCTGGTTTCAGAAGAGGCAGCATACACCCTGAATAGCTCACCAGTCTGTTACAGGGCCACATACAGCCAAAATAATATGCATGTTTCTAGAGAGTGGGGGGGAAACCCACACATACACAGAGAGAACATGCAAACTTCACACAGAAAGACCAGCTTTCCAAGCCTCGTCTCACCCAGGACTCAAACCCCAACCTTCTTGCAGTGAGGCCACTGTGCTAACCAGTGCAGCCCGCATTCACTTGTGCCATCATTGATTTTTTTTTAAAGAATTAATGAAAGCCTAAAAGTTGAAAAATGATCTTGTAATAGTTTTCTTGTAAATGTGGTCCCTTAAAATAAAAGCTTATGCTTTTTGTTGGGCTGTATTATTTAGTTATATGTTCAGAGACACCATTTACAGCGGGCAGCACAGAGACTTGAAACAATGGCCTTTTTGTGTGGAGTTTGCATGTTCTCCTCATGTATGTGTGGGTTTTTTCACCCATCCTCCAAAAAACATGCTTGCTAGATTATTGGCCACAATGAAACTGTCCATATACATGAGTTTGTGGATGGTTGTCTGTGTGTGTGTCCCTGCAACAGACTGTAGACCTGTTCGGGGTGTATCCTGCCTCTCGTCTGTAATCAGCCGGGATAAGTTGCTCAGAAGACGAAACTATTTAATTTCACATGTGTGGCTTATTTTTTCTCAATAATGATCTCTGTTCTTTGGTTTTACTCATTTTGGGCCTACGTTTTTAGACCAGGCCAGGAAAATGAACTGTTACAAAACATTTTGGATCAAGCAAAGCTTCATAAATTCGACCAAATGTTACACATCTGGTAATAATGAATGACAGATTTCCTGTTTGGGATGAAATTCACTGTTACTTGATCTTGGGGAATGTGTTGCTGGCTCACATTAAACTCCTAACTGCATATTTAAATAGCTGAACACCTGCTCATCTTGGCAAAATTGGTGTTTCAAACCCCATGAAAAAGCAGGCAAACATTTTCATGATCTACATTTGATTTAGTTTAAAAAGTAACCTTGAACTTTACAACTTGTTTGCTGTCAAAGTTGAAGAATTAAGAGTTGAGATGAAAGATGTGTTTGAAAAACACTAGCAAGTCTACACCCAAGTGACAAATTAAATTTTTATTGATGTTTTGTATGTAATCCACAGAGAAAAGACACTGCCAACATTATTGGTGACACTTTACCTCTTCGCTGAGCCACTTTTATACAAAGACGTCTATGCAATGCAAATAAATACAAAATTAGAAGAAAATTTACAAAAGAAAAAAGAAAGAAAGAAGAGAAATCTGAAAAAAGAAACACTTTTTTCTTTGTTTCTGTAAAGGTGGAGTTTCTGGATTTATGGCTCATTGTTGCACTTTTAAATCTTACCAATAGAGGGCGGCAGAATGTGCTCAGTGAATTCTTCTTTTGACAAATCAACCCATTTGATTAGGATAAAAGTTTGATTAAAATAAAAAAAAAAATAATCTGGAACTGTACAGAAAAATCAACATTCTATTCCTTGTATATGTTTATCCTGAATTGTAACTTTTTCAGTAAAAAACAACATTGACTTTAATTACTTATAAGTTTGTAGTTACCATTTTTCAGACTTCTCATTAGAGTATACATTTTTACAATATATCTGCTTGTCTTTGTATATTTTAAGATTTTTTGGTGCGAGGTCTTCATTTTAAATAGTTTAAGTACTTCCACTTATCCTTAGCTGATGAATGTGTAAGGTGCTGTTATATTTTTTTTCTTCAACTTTTTGCATCAGTTTGCCCAATTTTCTTATGAAATGGGACACAAGAGGCTTCTTCAATAGTGCAAATAATTCAACATATAAGTATAATTCTATTTGATGACTATCTTTTTTCTTGAAAGCTTTTTACTGTTCAGAAACCTATACAAAAGACCCAACATAGGACTCTGATGCCTTAAGTGTGGGACAAAAACGAAAGCTAGTCTAACTCATGCATGCACAGAGCATATGTTAACTATCATTTTCAACAGGGATGCTATTTTGTTGTTGATCCAAAGAGTACTACATATTGATGGTAAATTTTCAAAAGATCCCTGAAAACTACAGTCTTTGTAATGCTAAATGAATTTTCCTACTTTTTTCCAGCTTCGAGCAGATTTAGGTGTGTATTTTACTGAGTAAGCATTGCACGCTAATGCACATAATACATCTTGTGTCAGCAAGAGAGAGCCATCTCCATTGAAGCATTATTTGCCATCCTGTGACGAAGGTGGTTGGCAAAGTCCACTTGTGTCTGAGAGAGCACTTTGTTAATGATCGTCTTGGGGATCCAACCCTGTCAGTGAGAAAAGAAAGTGAAGGTTAGGATTTGGTGTCTTGATACTTTTTCTTGTCAGTTTTTCTGTGTCATTTGATTGATTAAACAGTCTTTGCAGTTATATTTACCTTTAGGTCCAAACTCAATAACCAGGTAAATTTAGTCTTATTTGGGTCTTCATTGCAAGGCTTCATCACGATACAGGTAGGGCCATTCTCTGCTCTGAAACAATCACCAATAATCACTGAGTTAAAAAGATTCCATTTTGAATCATGAAAAAAAGTAGTAGCCTGTAAATTAATATTCAAATTTTGTTCCATTTACATACCTTATTACACCCTTCTGCTCAGGCATTTTTGGATGTTGAGTCGACATCCCAGCCAGAAAGCAGGTGGATCCTCTGCGTTTGGTGCAACGAACGCTGACAAAGTCCCTTGGTCCCACCACATTGCCAGGCGTATCTCCAGATACCTCATGGGTAATCAAAGTGTCCGAACCAATCTTTTGAAGAATCTGTAGCATCACAATACATTTGTCATTATTGAATAGAACACAAGTTTTTATTTGATCAAACTTCAGGCTTAAAAAGTTTTAAGATTGTAACTTTGGGTATTGAAAGCTTCTTACTTTAACTTGTTTAACATTAGGATTCCACTCCCCCATTTGCTCCATATTTTCCACCAGCTCTTCATAAAGGTTGTCCTGGTTTTGGTCGAGAACCACTTCCAATTTGAAAACTTTCCCAATGTCAGGGAGTACTTTACTCAAAACCTTATCTCCATTGGCCTGTAGAAGTGATGAACAAGCTCAGGATTGTAAGGCATGTATGTAAAATCATTCTTTTTCTGTAGATTAGTAAACAGTGTTTAATTAATTGTACTCACAGCCACTGTTTCAATGGTCCAACCATCCTGCTCACTGAGGATGCTGATGGCTTTCTTGAGTGCATTCTCTCCTTGTTTTACATAAGACATCTCTTCCTCATTGTAACCTTTTTCTTCTTCAATACGAGAACCTTAAACCAGAGTAACATGTTAAATGTCACAATTCTTGTATTCTTCATGGTTGTACAGTGATGTATTATAACGACTCACCAAGAATGGAGCTTCGTCGACGGACTTGGCTGACCCAGTTGCTTGGACCTGGACCTGCCAGTCGCTTTAACTCATGCTGAACAGCTACCAGGGCATTCTTTCTCAAACCTGTGAAAAGGGAATGTTAAAAATGAAAACCCAGATATAAAAGTGCAATGAAGTGAACAATAAATAAAATAGCTAAATTGAAGTCGAATTGTTGAACATTCATCATGTTCTCTGTGGACCTCTGCTAGGATATTGTAGATTCAAAATTTTGCAGAAACCAAAAAAATTCAGTTTCTCACCTGTCATGTTTCTCGTATGTCGGTATGAGATGCCAGCACAAAGTTTAAAAGTAGCAGGAAGCATATTTTCTTTGTAGAAGTTTTCAACAAGAAGAAGAAGAAGAAAACCAAAAAAATCAAGTTAAATAAAAAGGCTCGGAACTTTGAGCTGTGAATACTCGACTAAGTGGCAGAGACTGTTTCTGTGATCACTGGGCTTCTTCTTTTAACAGCTGACAGCATGCGTATTTATGAGATGACTGGCCACAAGGCCATCTTGCTATCACTAAATAGATAAACCCACAGATCAACTCGCTGTTCCGATGACCATGTCACCAAGGTTGCTTTGTGGACATGACAAGCATATTTCAGACACTTACAAAACCCATGTAAGATAACATCCTGTGCCCAGTCCTGCCAATTGGCAAACATTAACATAAGTTTTGTACCAGGGCAAAACACAAGAAGGGACAGTCTCTCCTATGTCGTCAGGAAAGATGTCACCAAGAGAGACCCTGTATGACTCATTCATCTCCTCATGGTCCACTGGAGCAAAAACACTCAGTGAAATCCAAGGACTAAATATCACTTTGCTTTGTCTGGTTTCCTTATGATTATGATTGATATCTCTACAAGGCTTTTGTTCAATTTTATTACAAGTGGTTGGAAATGACCCTTCAGCAAGTAAAAAATTGTGGACTTGTGACTGAATTTGCGGCTTTTTTTTCTTAACAGCAAGAAGTAGATTATTTCTTTAGAGATTGATGTTTAAAACAGTTTTTTAAGAGTCTAATCAAACCCAAACTACATAACGTCACTTTTGTACACTTCAGTGTACATAAAATGTTTTCTTCACTTCTCATGAGTCACTAGCTGACAAAAAAGAACATGCATCAGATCATGCACAGCTCTTTTATCTTATCTTTTTTCTTGATGCACGGATTTTTTACAACTTTTTTTTGTGTGAGAACAATAGGACAAAAGTACCTAAATTTAACCTAAAAAAAGAAAGTTTAGGAAACACTAAGAGAAGAAAAACTATGATTAAAAAACAACATATATCAAACATGTGCAACTAGAAAAAACACAATTTAGAAAACAATTTTACATTTAATTCTATACCATTATGATTATGAAGAGGTAATGTGCAGAAGTAAACAAAAAATGAGAGAGTTAGAATTTTTTTGCCCAAGAGTATTGATGTAATGGGTAGTTGTTTTTTGGGTTTTTTAACCGCTTTCTCAGAATTCTTCTTCGAGTCTCAACTTGATGACAAATGATTCACCATCACCTGACGAAAGCATGTTTTGTGAACCTTGTCTACTAATCCTGGGAAAATACAAAATTATCTAAGAGTAATATTGCTACAGTGAGCTGTACGTCAAACAGGCTCGAAGAGTCAACAGCACATGCGATTGTGAGAATTGAAACCTGTCAGAAACTAAACGAGTCATCTGATTAGTGCAAGAACAGAGACAAGAAAAAGTGATTAACAACTCCTCCAGCAATCCTTAAGTTACCTTAACCTGCAACCTCATCCTCATCTGGCCTTCTGCAGGCTGAGTTTTCGTGTTCACCATGGGAACATGTAGGCCTGGAACCAGTTGACCTCCTCACACAGCCGGAGTGGGCAGGCTAACCACGTCTTCCTCTACATTTTTTCAAACAAAGAATCAGGAGCCAAAGTGGGTCAAATGCCTGATCTGGCAAGAGTAGAATTTTGTTTTATTGACCTTCAGTCTAGCATAAAATTGCTTTTGTTTAAAGTAAATTCAAGGTTGGCAAGTGCGCCTAAATCAAAAGGTCAAAGTGTCTTTCTATCATACAAGGTTGCAGTTTTGGACAATTATAACTGTTATAAAGGAGTTCAAAGCAGATTTTAATTTTACAAAACCTTTTTGAAAATTTGTGTGAACTTTTTAAAACAGAAAATTGTTTCTCAGGGTCAGAAGCCAAAAAGTTTTTGGAAACTACTGTATAGTAATACTGTACTGTATTGTTATTGTTAATAGCTAATATTGTACTGTAATCGTGAAATTGTGTTTAAAGCTTGTTTTTCTGTAGGAAAGCCAACCAATAAAACAATCCACTTCATTTCAACCTCACATTAAACTGATTTATATTTTATTCATATCACATCTTGTGTAGATATAAATGCATAATTTCGCAAACTACATGTTTATTGCTTGATGCAGTTTCTAAAGTCCCAGATAAAATGTCAGGTCAAATGTAGATTTAATTTTATATTGTCAGAAAGAAGTTTTAAACCGCCATGTAATGGACCTTAAAGAAGACCAAAAAGCAGGTTTACAGATATAAAAAAAAAGACATGAGGTTGTCGGTGTGTAAAATAAATCGGAAGATAAAATTAGACAAATATAACTGAGTCATTGTGGTAACTTCTGGAGGAAAAAAATGAGAAAAAGGAAGATGAAGTTTCTCTTAAAAACATTGATGGTTCCTTTAAGGTCATATTTTTTCTATAGGTTTCAGCTCACAGTATGGCAAAACTCTACATTATCAAAGCGACTGAAAAAAAAAACGTACAAATCTGACAGTCATGATGGGCAATAGTTATTGTAAAGCAGGATGTCACACAAATCAAATGAAAGTTTTGCATTTCCATGGCTGCCAAAAACAAACAAATTTGCATAAAATGTCCCTTTAAAAAGTTAGAAACATGATGAAAAATTTTACAATCAAGTGATTGTGTTTTTTATCTGTGTGATTCCAGAATAATGTAAATTGTTAGGAAGATGTGTGTTGGTGTAGAATGAACACAAATGATGCCAGAACAATAAAGAGAGTGACAAAGTGTAGAGTATTCAAACTATAGTACAGTTTATTGGGACTTGAATGACACAGTGGGTTTGGCTTTCACATGCACTCAGCACTTTGCTGTACATCACATTAAGAAGAAAAATTTCCTCATGAACTCATTGCACTCCATCCTTTACTCCTCCTTCCCTTTGCTTCTAACAAATGGTGTAAGTCTGTGTGCATTTGTGTTCCCAGCAAAGCAAATAGAGCATGAAAGTCAGAGAATAAACAAAGTGCTGATGTCTGTGTGGGCATTGTCTGAAAGATCATGCGAACAAGGAGGCACTTCAGTCTGTTTCTGATTGTTTTTCCCCATATCAAGTACACGGAGAGAAAGAGCAAGAGAAAAAAAATAGGCATGTGTGAGATTAGTAGGGACAATTAAATTACTGCATGGAACAGCTTTTATCTCAAATATGGAAAATACCACATCCTTAAAACAAGTAGAAGAGCCTGAGCTCTTCATCCCTTTTAATTCGCCGTGTCACTGCGAGAAGGTCACTTCTTAGTGTGGAGAACTTCTTCTGGTGTCTTCCTCTGCTCCTCTTCCTCATCCACAGGCTTTCGGATGAAGGAGCTTGACGTATCAGAGAATATTTAAATGAGGTCAACTTTTCACGTAGCTGCTTATACCCTGTGTCTTTGTTTATAGTTGGGCACAAAACAAGAGGAAGACACTTTAGATTTGTGAGGCAATTTGAAGAGCACATTTAGGGTGAGAGTAAATGGCAAAGAATGTATATAAAATAAAAAAATAAAATCTACATTAAATGACAGTGATTATGCAGGAATTTTGTCAACATGGAAAAGGCATAGGGAGAATAAGAAGAACACTTAAGTTTTGGATGTAGAAAAGAAGCGGCGAGTGACAGAATCAATACAATAATGTGCCTTAATGATCAGAGGTAAAACCTTTTCATTTGGTAACAAAACAGCATGACATTATTTGAAATTGTGCAACTTGGAGGTCAGGCTGAGTGCATGTGTTCCTCTCCACTCCATGGGGACTGTGCAGAAAATTTGAGATCAATAAGTTCCCCCCCAAAAAAAACAACAACAACAAAAAAATCAAGTCTCTGTACAGCATATTAATTAGATTCTATATCCCACAAAATGTCAAATATAAAGTGACACTGTAAACCAAGGGAGACGACATCTGTGTGTTTAAGATGGTAACATCAGTGGAATGAGGTATGCAAAGCGAAAGAGATACAGCTGTCCATACTTACACTTTGTCCATGCATTGAAAACACAACACAATTCTCACAATTCTGAATGTGTGTGACTATCCAATTTTGTATGTGTCTTTGTGTGTGTGCTTTAAGCAGTATGATATGTCTGCAGGCTCGTATCTAGAGAAAGTGTATAAAAGGGACCACATAGTGTGATCCACCTGTGGTTCTATACGGCCGCTAAAAACCTTCAACAGTTCAACTTGACAACAGTATCACAAAACTAAAACTGCAATCTTTGGCCTGAGTGTGCACAAGGCAATATACATAATGTGTTGAGGTTGTTGAGGTGATGTGTTCTGAATGTTTAGGAGTGTTCTGAGGTACAGGATGTGAAGCATAGAGGAAGAAAATTTAAGTGCAGATGGTAACACATAAGTGTTGTAGATAGATGACAGAGATATTGGTACAAGATGCAGGCCTGAATGTATGAGACTAAAAATGACTGAAAAAAGAAACTCCTTTTTTGACAAAAAAAAAAAAAATTCACCAAAGACCCCCAAACTTCAATTCCCTGTGGTGGTCTCTATTATACAGTGGATCCCCTGAATTTTAGCTTTATTTCTATCCTCTCCTGTTTTTTATCAACAACAGTGGCTCTGTTCTGTAGTCCAACAATCCTGAGAGTAAGTAAGGTTTGTTTGAATATTTCCAAACTTCTCTGCAACATTGGCCATCCTAAAACAAATGCCCAGGATCTTGAAACTCCCACCCCCCTCCCGCCTTTCCCATGGTCCAACCATTTAGGTTTTTAGAGAGGCTGTCTCGGCTGCTGCACAGGCCCCAGCTCTGGACCAATCAGCAGCATGGTAGCCCTTCAGAGCTCCTTCCCTTTGTGTTGTCTGCAGCTCCCACTCTGTCACCACACCACTAAGGGGCAGAGTTGGACATGGAGTCCACAGAATTTACACTGGAAGACTGTGTGCGGCTGTTGGAAATAGACACCTCAGGGTGCTGGAGTGAATTAAAAGGAAAGAATAAAATATTGAAAATATTTGCATGGTTTTATTGCAATTGTCTGCATTTTTAAATTCAGTCTATGTTCACCTACATGCCTTCTGAAGATCCTGTCCAGCAGGCTGCGTCGGGGTGGCTCTGGCGGCTGGTTCCAGTCCAGATCTGGAGGTCTCATTCCTTGTGCCCCAAACACATTCAAATCTCTAAAACACTCAGTTTCTATCATCTTAAGGAGAAAAAAGAAAACAACAGAAGAAGAGAATATTTTATTATGAGTTAAATGTCCCACAATATGTCTGTTAACTTACCTCATTTTGCCATGGGATGGAAACACTTCCTGTAGCAAATTTGGAGTAGAAATCATTGTCAGTTTGGTCCAAATTTACTCCCTTGACCGTGGAGAATTGCTCAATATCCAAAACATCCTTACAGTACACTGCCCGGGGCTGGGAGAGGGCAATGACCATGGAAAAAATGAGGTTGAGTGGAAAATGAAAAGACAAGTTTGTTTTATTAGTTTGCTTATCTCTACAGAATTCTTCTTGAGAGAATATTTTTATCCTGTGATGACCATTTGAGTCTATTTATATTATTTTCACAACTAAAATAACTACTCTTGGACTTTTAAGTAGATTTAATAGATTTATGCATGCTATTTATCACAAAATACTTACATCAGGCACAAAAGGAGGCTCCACTATTCCAGCTTCCATCCTCTTGAAGTTAATGTTTTTGAAGAAGGAGTGGGCTTTCACGCCTGCTGCTCCATCTGCCTTGCACCCCAGCCTTTGCTTAGGGTCTTTGGTGAGCAGCTGGCCAAATAGTAGTAAAAGCAAATCACTCATTCGTTCTTCATTTGATCTCCTTCAGCATATGCAAACATCTATCCACAAAATCTCACCATTCTACAGATTGCCTTAGCATCCTCTGTATATTTGTCATTGTACTCCTCTTCTTCCTCTTGTACCCTCCTCTCCACTTCCTCTCTCTTTACTCTTTCTTTGCGGGCACGAAATGGCGATCGGCCGGCAGTCATCTCATAAACGAGGCAACCTAAACCCCACCAGTCAGGACTCATGGCATACTTTTCATTGTTGATCACCTCTGGAGCTGAGGACAAACAGAAATGTAGTAGTTGGATGAAAATTTTACTGATAGACCTTATAAAGTGTTGAGTTTAGTGTTTCTTACCCATGTAACCTACTGTTCCCACTCGGCCTCTTATAAGTTCTCCATCTGGTACTTTAATAGCCAAACCCAGGTCAGAAATACGAATGTGCCCTGAAAAGCAGAGTAATCACGGAAAACCTTTTAAGAAATTAATGCAAGCCATTTCACAATTCTTTATGAGACAACATAGTAGTTCCACAAATAAATTGCAATCCAAAGCAAATCTGAGCAACTGATATTTCAAATCTTACCATTGTCATCTAAGAGAATGTTCTCTGGTTTTAAATCCCTACAAACAGTAAAGCACACAAGAGAAAAAAAATATTTCCAAGGACACATGAAAAACAAATGTGTGAGTCTTGATGTTAAAAAGCTTTGAAGAGCCACCTGTAAACAATGGATTCCTTGTGCAAATGATCAAGTCCACAGCAAATCTGAGCAGCGTAGAATTGGACCCTGTCCTTATCGAAACCTGGCGTTCCCATATTGTATATGTGAAACTTCAGGTCTCCGCCGTTCATGATGGTCAACACCAAACAGAGAGCATCTTTGGTCTCATACGCATATGCTAAGCTCACCTGGAAAAAAAAGAGTGCATTGAAGAGAAGATTAAAAGAAAACTGTGTGTACATAAAAATAACTTTTGGCGTAATCACTCACAACAAATCTACTGTTGACTTTCTCCAAAATCTGCTTTTCATTGAGAGCCATTGATTCTCCTTTCCTCTTCTTGATCCTCTTCTTTTCCAGCTTCTTGCAAGCATACATCTTCCCTGTTGCTCTGACCTGGCAGGCACACACCTGAAAACACCAAACAATGTCAATCTGTTTACAACAATGCTTTAGAGATGACACTTTAAATCTTTACAGTGTTTGTTACCTCTCCAAATCCTCCTTTTCCCAGAACTCTGTACTGTCTGAAGGTGTCTTTAGTGATTGGTTGCCTGACAGAACACAGACACAGGAAAATCCATTATTAGATGCTTATGTGGTATTGATCAAGACAGAGATATTATCTCCAGGATTCAATATTATCCTGAGTCTGTTTTCTGCACAAAGGGTGGAGTCTCTTGAACATAATGTCACTCTGCAGACAGAGATACAATCAGAGCTGTGTTGAAACCCTTGTGTGCTGTCTAAGTACACAAGCATTAATAAAACTTTTAAAACATCAGAGTTTTCTAAAGTCTGCTCGATGACTACAAGGAGACAGGTGTGTAGTTTCTCTTAAGTTCCTTTTTAAATTAAGACAAAAGACAAAAACAACTAACCTTTCAAGCATCTTCCACTGCAGGAAGCGGTCAAAGTACATACTGTTCTGGTAGTCTGCAAATGGTGCTCCACTCAGGTAACCATGCACAGCCCTGGGACGATAACAATATATTTAAATTAATGAAACCAGAGTAAAAAAAAAACCCAATGGTTTGAAGAAAAAAAATCACAATTGCAAAGTGCAAAAAGACATTCATTTTTAATAAGGCTTTTAATCTTTGATTTTATGATTCTTTGTTTTCAGAATGTAGATTTTAGTTTTTAAAATGTTTTTATTGTTTTTACCTTTCTATGTAGCGCTTTGGGATTTTTTCTTAAAGTGTAAAGCGCACTACAAATAAAATGTATTATTATTATTATTATTAAAAAGGTAAGAAAAAAAGACATACAATACATATACTTATATGTATGCCAAATTGTTTCCAAACAAGTGCATGTTTTGTGTCAGTTTGTTGATGAACTTGTGACCTGCCTCTTGTGTACCCTGCCTCTTGCGTACATACTTGCCAGGAGGTTCTGAAACTCCCTCAACTCAATTATGTTTTGTGTGATTAAGAAAAAATTTGTAAGAATGGATGGGAAAAAACTTTTTAAAAAGAGACCAAAAGGCAGATAAACCAATAAACTGCTCACTTGCGACAGTTGCTGAAGATCTCCTTGCAAGGACTGAGCTCCAGGTTTTCTCTGCATTGCTCTGCAAAAGCCTCCGCTACCTCTACTCGCTGAGGTGACTACATTAACACATGAACAAACAATTAGATCTGGGATCACATACACAAATACACAAATTCTCCATTCAAACACTTTACAAAGAGTAAGACAGAATACAGCATAATAGTTCTAATTTCAGAATCACATGGACTATGAAGTAGGTTCAGATGATAATGACATGTATTTGATAAGCAAACTTACTAGTTTAGAGAGAAATGTTTTGATGATTTGATCCCCTCTACTTTTTCTTTTTTCATCTGGCGTCACCTCATAGTCTTCCTAAAAGAAAAAAAAAAGTTTAAAGAGCAATTTCCTGTACATCATTCATATTACATGCCATTACCACATCAGCAGACCATAAACTGAAACTTTGTTTTATGGTTTTAAATGTTCCTGGTAAATTGACTCATTCTTGGAAGCTTCCTTTTATCATAGCAGGATAATTGGATGATCAATTATTTACAAGATCTGCCAGCTCACTTATAAATCATTCATGATGATCTGTGGGTTGCCAAGTGGTGAAATATTTTTATTTATATCTGAATCTTTGGTGGAGGGCAAATCTAACCATAATTAATTTTTACTGTTGTTTTGTCTTAACAATAACATCCTGAAATGAGGAAAATAGTAAGTTGAAATATAAAAAGGCTTGGCTTTCAGTCACGTGAGTTCAGTTTAGAGTGTTGAGCTCTAAACCTTTGGATTTGATTTATGACTTGGTTAAAGAAGGAAAGATTCTCACTTGAGACCACTGATCAGAAAAACAACTAGACTATAACTAAACATAACCTTAGAAATGACAGCTTTTTTTTTAACTCAACCAACTACCGATTAGTCAAAATAAATGAGAAGATATTGTACAGCATTTCTTCCTAAATTGCAATGATGAAGACTCATAATTTGAGGCCAGGACACTAAAGGTTGTTTTTTTTCTTAAATATAATTATCAGCCATCAAAAAAAAATTGTTCTATTTTATTTTCCCATTTTCCCACACAAACTTCAATTGAATCCTGACAGTTTTTGTTAAATGTTAAAAATACAAATTCTTTGTTTTTAATTAAAATGATGAAGCAGATGCTGCGTGGCCATGATGAGGCTGCTTCACAAACCTCTCACTCTGCATCTCTGAGCTCCCACATAGACATACGCTGCTCTCTGCTCAGCGATGAACATACGTGGCTGCTGACACAAACATGTTGCGCCGTTGCACTCTGAACATTTTCCAAAGCCAGTGACATGAAAAACGCTCTGACGCGTTTCATAGCCGGCCCTTTTAACTTCTCAAGCAGCGGGGTGGCAAGATGGTATTCCACGCTGAATGGTGGCCCCCAATCGCTTTTTATTAGTGGGCTTTTTCCAGCATGGTTCTGAGTCGCTTGGCAACCACACAGTAAACACGGTGGGATTCCTTGAGGTCCTGGAGTGTCACAGTGTGTCACTCTAGCGTCACCAGCTTTCCACTACAGAACACACACGCACACACATGTATTCACATACGTATATATACTGTGTATGCACACTTAAGCCCCGAGCTTAGGTGGAAATGGGCTCTAAAAAGCTACAACGTCACTGACACTTTTGAACAATGTAAAAAAAAAATTGTGCAAAGACAACAATGCTGCATATTAATAATAAATTAAACTAATTACTGGATTAAGATTAAAGTGATTAAAGTGTTGATTAAAAAGATGCATTTAGACATTTGAAAGTAGAGATATTCAAAAGCAAAGATAGATTGTGCACAAACACTCTAAAAATAAGGTGTTTTTCTCTCAATCTTTAATCAATTTCAGACTCATAAGCAAAATCTTACCGGCTCTTTTCAGTAATATGTTAATTAAACCCCACAATTGTGGGGGATTCACCTTATTCAGTCCCTTAAAAAGCTGTCTGCTCCTTAGCTGCCACATTTAGAGCTGATTAATAAATGAAGAGTATTATGGGTAGCAGTGATTGTGGTATCAGAGTTTCTATGACTCGTGTATTAGCTTTCGCAGGAATTCCCTCTTACTGAAGTGGTCACTTTTAGGAGTGGGTGCTTAAAAGAGGCCAAAGGCAGGGAACGATGGGGAGGAGGCCAGTTAGGATTGGGAAACAATGATGTCCTTTCTGTCTTGCCACATGCCCACAAAGATATTCTGGACAGAGATAGATAAAGACCTAAATGTGTCATGTGGGAGGTATTTTGTCTAGACATAGATAGAGATTGGGGAAGGAGGAGTAACGAGCAGGGTGAATGACCAGGGGATGTGACTGGTTGAATAATCACTACTCAGTTAAATTGTCCCTCTGGCTGTATTACCCAGCCAGCACCAGCGTATTTACAGACTACAATGCAATCAGAGTGAGTACACAGAAATGGCTGACAGTTGTGTATTTGCAGAGCAACATTCATTCATGGCAGAGCACGGCTTTTCTTTGCTACACTGATAACTATCTCAACAGCTCATAAAAAAGTTGATCATGCACAATATGTAATAAAAGGAATAATTTATGATTCAAGATCTCACAGCGATGGGACAAAATAATTAAATCCAGGTTAATACAAAAAGATTCTGAAATTATTTTGGATTTAAATCTAAATAAAAACTGCTCAGCTTTTTTAAATGTAGACAATTTGATTTCAGAACACAAAAGGTTTTGGTGAAAACTCAAGTCTATTAAAAGAAAAACTCAAAGCTGAACTTTGAACATGTTATCTAAAAGCTCCACTAGCCCATCAACACTGCTAAGGAAATTGAGGTGGTGCTTTTACTGGTTTTATTTTAACCCTTAAGTTGTTAGCACACATGAATATTAACCTAGAAGAGTTTAAAAATAGAAAATAGCTGGATGTAAACCACTTCATTTTTAAAGTTCAATGTTGACACCAGATGTGAGCACAGTTAAAAGTGTAATAACCTTTGTGTGGTTGTTAAGTAGATAGTAAGATTTCCCATGGAATAGCAAAAATGTTAAATGCTGATTTTCCCCTACTTTTCCCAGTGGTCAGGGGATTTTTAATGACAAACTTCTGGTAAAAACCGAGGCTCACTGTGTTTGCATGTGTGAGTTTGTACCATTGCGTCCAGAAGCTGGATGCATCGTTGTAGGTTGGATCTGGTCTCACAGTACAAACGGAAAAGAAGCCGTCCAATTGGCTGTTTTTCACAAATGCTGACATAATCTCTCTCTGTAGAAAAATTCCATTCAATGAACAAAATTTGGAAACACTGACACACACAATAACAACATAGCACACACTTAAAATGATACCTATATTTTTTCCTAATTCAGCACACTGGCTTATATGGGGAAAACGAAGGATCTCCTTCCATTTTTTGCTCCTTCCTTTCCTTTTACCTCCTCCTCCTGCAGTGACAAAGAAAAAGCAAAATACAAAAGCATTAATAAAACAGAACTGTAAAACTATTGAGGTTTATTTTCATCAATGTGAAGCAAATCAACACACAACTATTAAACCAAGTGCTAAACAGAGGAGGGGTTGTGTGTAAGTTCTTGTCTGAATGAAATCATCGTCTCAGCATGCATTTACAGTAAAATCCATAGATTACGTCTCACTTCCTCCATAAATCTCTCCACACTCTTCCTCATGCATGCCTTTTTTCTCTTTTTTTAGTGAAACAGTGTGTAATTAATGTGTGAGCTTACATTCCTTCAAACAGAAACTCTATGATCAAATTAATCCCGTTTAAACTCCAGGAACAACTGGATTGATAGATGGGGTAAACAATCCCAGAATACCAACTGAAAATATCTTAGTTTATGTCTCTTTATATCTATTTTTCCTTTTTTACATTTCCACATTCCACTCCTTCGTTTTTCCCCTTATATGCTATAATTAATTAAATGAATGTACAGGGATTTTCTTTAACTCCTCTGAGCAGTGGAAATTTGCAGTGAACGACTCGCCCAGTGTGAGAGGCTTTTAGAGCAGGCAATGCAATGACAAGCAGGCATCTTTAAGTAATAAGACAGGAATGTGAAACATACTACGTCATGATGGAGCCCCTGACTGAGAGCTTTCACATTTTTCCCATCAGTTCTGCTCAATAATTTGTCCTCATTTTTTCTTTCATGCTGTTTTAAATATTTGGACTGATATGCACATTATCAATTATAGATTGCTATCAGTTAAAACTATGTATTCAAATTTATTCTCCAGTAAGCAATCTTATTGTAATTAATCTTTCATTCCACAACAAAAATTTTATGCCATTTTAAGAATCTTCATTATAACCTCCAAACAAGTCAATTTCTACAGAATGCACAAAACAAAGTGCACGGAATGCTATCATATCACCAACCCCAATTAATTTGGGAAAAGTAAGATTGCATTGATACTGAAGTCAAAATATTCAGAGGCAAAAATGAACTTCTACCTTTTACTCCTCATCAATATTGCTGCACATCACACAAGCTATAGTCTGCCTTATTTAAGCACTAGTTGTTCTTGGCAATGTGTTCAATGTGTATCCCACAAAATACTGTTTCAACTACTTTCTTGTCTGGTAGAGTAGTTTGATCTCTGACATTTGCTAAAACAGATTGAGAAACAGTAGTTTGAGTTCCAATTGAATGCACTTGTCATGCTGTAAGTAATCTGGAGATAAAAGTGTCACCAATGGTATATATTTTTAAAATAAAGGGTCAACTTTATTTATTCCATTCGTACTCTACACAATACTGAGACAGATACAAATATTGTGGTTCCTCCTTTGTGTCTGTGTCCCCCTCTCCAACACAACTGCAAACACAGTTATTTCAATTTTCTTATGCACGTTACAACTTCTTCAACATCATTTCACCTGGAGCATCATTTCACTAGTCTGCACTGTTTTTTCATCAGATTTTGAACCCGCGCAACCCCCCTTCCCATTTCTATGTCATTAGAAGTTTGTTGCGGGTCCCTAAATGGCTCAAGTCTTTGCTTCAGGTTCATGAGTCTTTTGGGTGTTATGGTTGTTTATTACGTACAGCTCTTTGAACCACATATACTATACAAACAAAATCAAAGATCAGGGATTGACATCATTTTGGGATTCTGGGTATGAATCTTCAGCTTGTATTTAAATGGGTGGAAAAAGCAACTACGGCAAGGAGTTGCTACAAAAAATAAGACCATGAAAAAAAAACACTATCTAATCTCAAATTGTTTTTTGAATGGAATTTAAAATGGAATAAACTCAATTAAAGGTTCCATATTTTTCATTAATCCCTCAGCAACATTTCTGAGATCTGTTTAGATCGGCAATTTTCTTTCTACACCTATGCTGCTTAATGTTACACTCAAAGCATTGACTCACCTATGGTCACCAGCTGTGGGGGGTAACCAAAAGAACGAGATGACCGATACAAGCGGCAGAAATGAGCTTTGCCCGCCGGGTGGCTGGGCTCTCACTCAGAGATAGAGTGAGGAGCTCTGCCATCCAGGAGGAGCTTGGAGTAGAGGTATTGCTCCTCTGGGTTGAGAGAAACCAGCTGTGGTGGTTCAGGCATCTGGTTAGGATGCTTCTTGAGCACCTCACTAGTGAGGCGTTCCGGACACTTCCCACCAGGAGGAGACCCAGAGACAAACCCTGGACTCGCTGAAGTGACTATGTCTCACATCTGGCAGGGGAACGCCTTGGAATCCTCCCGGGTGGACTGGAGGATGCAGCAGGGGTGAAAGAAGCATGAGTTTCCTGTCTAAGGCTGTTGCCCCCATGATCCGGCCCCGGATAAGCTGAAGACAACAAAACATTAACGGTAGCTCATAATCAACATTTTGTTGTCATTGTGATGATCAAGCTTTTGTAGCATCAATCAGAAATTCAAAAGACGTAAAAGTTTTGTAAGAAAGAGATTGTATCTACGCTATGTCATGTTGTTTGGTTAAAAACATATCTCTTGTATTGGTTTAAAACTGAGTGCAAATTAAAAATAAACCCTTGTAAGCAACAAGAGTAATATTAGATCTGTTTTTGTTTTGCGAAAGAATATGTTAAGCCTAATTTGAAATAAAGTCTACACAGACAGGACATCAGTAATTTCTTCGTGTGATGTATCATCCAAAATTTGTATAACTACACTACCTGGCCGTAACGTCACCACCCAAATTTAACTAAACAAATAGGTCTGAGCCTTCTATAAGATAATGATTGCATGGATATTTTCTTTGCCAATAAGCTTTTGAGGGAAGTTTACTAAAGAATTAGTTAGATCAACAAGAAGAAAAAGGAATACGTGAGGAATGCAACGGAATATCGAATGCCCTCATACATTTTAAATGTTTGTCCAGAGTAGCAAAAAGTCCCGCTCATGAAAAGTCAGCTAATAAAAATATGAATGGGCTCACAGAGGCCATCAATAAATCATCAAGTCTTTGGCTGCATTTGTATGTTTTTATAAAACAGATTTGTCTCTTGTTTGGTCCGTCACTTACATACAAGCTGAAATATGCACTGTTTTGTGAATTTCACTCCACATAGGTACTTGTCAGTCTAATTTGTTCCATGCGGGCAGTGTGGTCGCCACCCTTTATTTATGTTTCTGCTTAGAAGATCTGACATCATCAAGGCATGTCAAGTGTAGCAAAAAATAAGGTCAGAGAGGGAATGACATCCGTCTGGCAAGACACCAGGGGGTTACCGGCATCCCAGAAATCTGTGTGTGCTTGTGCGCACACATAGTGTCTTTACTTTGACCTCTCTCTATCGGTGTCCCCATGCTCAATTTAAGCAGCACGGGCAGTCCTGTGGGGCTCATCCATCTACAGGTTTAAAAACGTCAATGCTTAGCTGTGAGGTTGTATTCAGAAAGTGTTGACACATTACCATCTTGACCGTTAACCAGTTTACAGATATACGCTCTCGTTCACCTGTGGTCAAATACCATTACTTAAGGAATCAGCCCAATATGAAGCTTATTATTTGTAGACACCTAGAGTAGACCACATTCTGAGAGCAATGTTGAGCAAAAAGCGTATAATATCTGACAACATCTGCAGCAGGATGGAGTGTGAGAACACCGGTACTGGAAGAAAGAAGTGTTGCAAATACTTAATGAGAGGTTTTCTTACACCTACACTGTGCGAGAAAAAAAAAAAGAAAAAATGTTGTTACTCCTCATTTATTCCATGGCTGTGTTGACCCTCCTTCTTCTGAAACAAATGATTATCTCTTTTCTGATGATCTAAGTCTTACTTATTCTCACATCCCCCTTTTTGTCTGAGCTGTTAAATGTCGCCTTGCTGTTGAGTCATGCTGTGGTAGCAAGGTAACAACACAGAAAGGCCTACCAGCACCTGACACTGATTCAAATGTCTTTTGTTCTTTCTTCCTTCTTCTCTACAGCAATGTTGGTTCAAACCAAAGATATTATTTGCATGGGTGCTCCAGGTGAAGACGGATGCTTTTGCAAATGTGAAAAAGAAGAAAACAAGCTTTGAAAATACACAATATGCAGATTAAAAGGGCAGATATTTGCATGAAAACTAAATAACATCCTCTTATTTTTCCACAAAGTGACTCTTGGCAAAGTTTGGTTTTGCTTGATCACAAGAAAGATGTTGATGAGTGCGCACAAGACATACTGTAAATCTGTCACTTCATAGCAGAGCAGTTACCAGAAACCAATCAGAATTTTTCAGATAGAGCTACTTGTGGACTCTAAAGCACTTCAAACATGGATTTTGCATATTTAGGAGTTTGAACTTGAACTTATAGCAAGTGTTTGTGGTTTGTGTAAATCAGGAAGTCGGAGGAAACATTGAGAGACCTGAACAAAAGGGGACAACTATAGCAGGAAGACATTCTTTGTTGACCTGTTTCAGCATGATGTCATATTGGTGGCTCTGTCCATCCAGCTCATTATTAACATCCTTAACAAAGCTCTTTGTTCTCCAGGTGCTCATTATGGCAGTAATAAGCAATGACGATGTGGCTACAACATCCACGAACACGCATTTAAAGCAAACATTAATCGTATGAGTATACCTTCATTTACATGAAATTGTCCTTTTAGCCACTGATGAAAGGAGAGCGCGTAATAATCCACTTTACGAGGGGTTGTAAACTTAAAAACAGTCATGGACAATAAAGAAGAAATCTTATCAGCTAACAACAAAATTTAACTAGGTAACAACAGTGTTTTTTGTTGTGTGTGTAGCATATTACTGTCTAATGTCCTACATCAATGAAGCTTTAAAAAAAGTACACAGTTGTGCCCATTTTCCTGTTTTTATATCCTCGCAAACACTGCTGCTAAAAATAGAGAAGAGCTCAAGGGCATCTGCGGCAATGTGTTATTACAAAGTGAGGTGGTCAAACCAGTCCATGACCTCAGAGCTGGCGAGCTATGACAGTTGTCGCTGGACTAGCTTTAGAACTGGATGCAAGTTCACAAGCATGTTAACAAATCTACTCGCATGAAGGGACATTCAAATCTCACTAAAGCAAGCAGAAGGTGAGTGACATTTCCTGTATGGGAACATTCAGGTGCCACAGGTTTCCTGCTCTATAAATATACTAAAATTGGAATGCGGGGAGGAGAAGCGTGGAATAGGTTGAAATTATATAACATACTGAGGGTTTGTGATCAAACAGCAGTACACAGCAGTGTAATACATGCTGGCTGCCTATTTGAAAAAGCAAAAGAGGACAGAGCACAGTTCAATTGGGGTTGTATCCACATCAGGCTGGTTGTGATTTCAAGGTGCTATGATACTTGCTCACCTTTCTGGGTGTTTCAGGAGGTGGGAATTTGTGGCAATGGAAGCCAGCAACTCCCTGAAAGTTGATTTTCAATTTATCCAGAGTATGGTTACATCACAAGAAAGCAAACACTAAAAGAAAGTGCTTACAATGACAAGAGAACCGACTTATCAACCTGACGGGGACACGGTGGATGTATGAGGGCAGACAGGAGCAAGTGTTCTTTCTGTCTTTCCTACACACACGCACACGCGCACGCGCACAGACACACACACACACACACATTTACACAGCTCTTCCAGGAAATAAGATGGAAATGATTGTGTTATTTTCAAGTTGTTGTCATCTTTCTTTTTTTGTTTTCCCTGATACACTAATTTTTGTCTTTTATTTTCTTTAGTCCTCACTATAAATACCTCCTTCCAAGACTCACGCAACAGTATTTTACAACTGTTGGTGGAACCTTCAAGTGAGCCTGAATAAAAGACTTACAGCATGCTTACTGAATTGGACGTTATAAAGATGTCTATTTTTCTTTTGGAATATATGTATCTTCAAATCGAGACTTATTGATTATTTGATTATTGTACATCAAATATTAATAGGATGCTCAATCAAAGAGACATGGCGGTATTGAAGCACACAGGAAACAAGACACTAAAGAGCTGCATCATCCCAACCTCGGTTTTACAACCTAAATATATATATTTATTGGTTCATGTTACTGGCAAATTTTTATGGTATTTTAATGACAAGTTGTTAAATTTGTCTTTGTCTGCATCCTCTCAGACCACCGTGTCTACGTCTACTTTAGATAATTATCTTCTATATTTCCCAGAATTCCACTTGTTAATCCCTGGAGAACAGGCGTGAACTTGTTGCATCCAGCTGAGTTACGTATACTGTATGTGTGGGTAGAGACAGCAGTAACAATAGAGATAGCAGGAGCCAAACAGCTGAATTTTTCCACTCAAAAAAAATGAGTCACACTCCCACTCAAAACACAACGAGCCTTGTGGCATGTTGTTGATGAAGAAGTGGGTATCTCTGCTTCTGTTTTGCTCTATATTATTACATTGAAAACTGTTTAAAGCTCCGATATTGTTCTTATTTTGACAAACTTACTTAAAAAAAAGGAGAAAAATTAACTTTAGAGACAGTTGACTCAGTTTCTTGCAAAATTGTGCTGGAAATATATTGGGTTCAATGAAATTCTTTTTTCTTCAGCAGCACTCTTACTTGTTAAAAAAAAAAAAAACATCTGTAAAAGTAAAAAAAATAAAGTAACTCTTGACACTTAGAAATTCTGAAATGTGTTTAAAATCAATCCATCTTCTGTATTGCTTATCTCTTTTTGGGTCCACGGGGTGTGGAAACGCATTACAGCTGGTTATGTTTCATAGCAATAAATATATTCTTTTATTCAAATTTTCACGTCATTCTTTTGAGAATTATTTGAGAGTTAAACATAATTTGAGCATGTCTATTTAAGCAAACTGCCCACATGCATCATACAGAGGAATCAAAAGTAGTGTGTAAAAATAATACTATGATTACTGTCACTATTGATTACTATGCATTTCATTTCATACACACGGTTTAAAATATCTATGAATTCTTTAGAGAAAGTTAGCATTGCATGCTTGCGGTTCAAATTTTGGGAGGAAACCACAAATTTACTCCTCTATGTTGTTAGACTGATATGTTAGACTCAGACCTAGACTTTTATTAATATACAAAAAAACAGGCCAATATAAGCTGCAGAACTTTTTTTTTTGACAACCTCCCTTCAAGCAAGTTTTTTTCTTGTCTGGAAGTGGGAGAAAAAGTAGTATGTGGAAACGGCCAATTGGAAATTTGCTTATTTGTACGGTTGGTAAGGAAATGGCTGGTCTGACAACGGAGCATATAACAATAAGGTCCGATGACAAGTGATCCAACTCATTTTTCTGACAGTAGCAGTGACAGCTGATCTCTTGGCTTGCTACGACTTGTCTCAACAGAGTAACTGTGTACACAGATAAAAAAAATGTAATTCAGATCACAGAAAAAAATGTATGAACTACAAATGATCCATCAATCATATTTTAAAAAGCTCATTGGTGTAAATAATTAGTCGGTCTATTACATCTGCACCCTTAAGAATCAAACTACCTAAACGTTACAAGTCACAATTCAGACGGGACTGCATTGCAGCTCTGCTTTTAGGAATCAGACACAACCTTTTGGCTGACTTTTCACAAACCCATTTTTTCACATGGGAATCCTTTCAGGTTGTTAATTTGGGTATTTGTCTTCTGCATACACGACTAACAGCATTACTATTAGATCTTTCTTAATCTTAACAACCTCTAAACTTGTCATGAATTAATAGGCAAGACATGTCATAACACTTACAGTTAAAACTAACATCAGTTTCTAAACACTCTACAGAAGATGAGTCGGAGGCCACTCCACTCTTACAGATGATATTCACATCTGTTTTATTACTTTGGCTTCAGTTAGAGTATTTCAGAAAATACTATTTTTCATTATCTTTTCTCACAAAAAAATCTTTTACTTATGTAACAACACCTACACATCAGTCCAAAGGAAAAAAAAACTTACAAAAAATGATTCAGTGGAGTAAAACAAAAAAAACAACCCAACATAATTCTTGGTTCTGTTACCACAATTCCAAACAGCCATCTGGGTGCAACAATGCAGTTTTTCCTTGTTACTTTCATCCACTATGACAGCTGATGACGTTCACTTGCTTGGCCTGGAATCTACCATTGCTGCCAGAGTGAGTTGTGAATGGGACGGCAGGCAGACACTGCCTCTCTCACTGACACACACACATTTAGCTTAGGGTCTGCTGCACTCATGCAGCTTGCGTCACAGTGGCCAAGTTCAGGTTACATTGAAACAAAGGAATTCTCCCCCACACCTCTTTTTCTGTGAACACGCATAAATCCAAGCTAAAGTCACATCACTATTACACTATCACACTATTACACTTCATTCCAACAACCTGTCAGTTCTACAAGCAAGAGCCCAAGATAACATTCTTTCTGATTTAATGCAAACCCCTTTTCCATCGGCTACTAAACACCACTGAGACAGGAGAGCATTTAAAGCCAACATATCTGCACTTTCTGCTGCTCTGTCACGGTGAACAGATCCCTAACAGTCAGATGATCCTCAAATGACCATGTTGGAGACAGAGTGTTTCATTTCACCGCATACTCATCATTCATAAAGAATCTTCCGCAGAGACCGGGAGAGTAGCTCCACAGGAAGATGGAGCTCGAATGGCAGTAGCCCACTCAGTTTGTTATGTAACAATCAACTTGATTAAATAGCTTATGGGCTGCATCAAACTGATAGTGCGTAATTCCATTGGGCTTTATGTAAGACAGTGGTCATTTAACTAGATGATTTGATATGGTCAGAGCTGCTCAGGCCACCCAAATGGTAATCAAAATGGGTTGTAGTTAGCTTCATAAATCACCAACTGTCTCTCAGCTCCTGCTAATTGTGAAGTCAGACTGATCTTGGAAAAATGTTTTAAGGATATTTATAGTCAAACCCAAATTTTCTTCCTTGGTAAATTCTAACATTTTAAATCTGAAAAAAAAAAAAACAATAAGAGGAAGAAAATAAAGAAGCATGGTCAACTGATTAACATGCACACATATTAATAGATCATAATCTATGCTTAGCACACTGTTTTTCTGATACGGGAAGTGTGAGGATACTAGTATAAACAAGCCACAGATAGCAGTGTAAACTGGACCTTTGTGTTGTGTGTAGTTGGGAGCATTTGTAAAAAGAAAAATGCTTGCCTCTTGCTTCAGTTCTGGTTTTAAATGAAGTTGTATAAACTAACAAGAATAAACAGTCTTTATTTGTTCTATTTAAATTCTCAGACTGTTGCTAATCTGTGACCAAGAACGAGCCCTTGTGCGTGTTTTCTGCATCCAGTACAAAGGAAACCTCCAAGATTTTTGCAAAGAGGCTTGTAATGCCAAACTTCTGATAGTTCACACTGGCACAAGATTCAACCAGTAATGGACTCACAACAACCTGTGACAATGTCAGTGAGTCCACAGCCACAAATCTTACCTCAAACTGTTTAAATAGGCCTGTAAGGCTACATTTATCATATTGAAGAAGTTCATCTGAAAGTCATGCTCCAGCTATTAATTCAAAGGACCATCATTTTGTAATCTTGTAAGGTCCTCTTTTCTCCCACACACAGACAGGGTGGAGACTATTTGAGCATTGATGGAGCAGCTGGAACAAGAAAGATCTGCTGTGGGTAATTAACTGCTGTTATTAATTCATGAAGCCTGATTCATTCAGCCCGGTCGCGCTCCACTACCATAAAACAAATGTCTAGTTTGATGCATATAGGCTAGTGCATTCTTCACCAGGAAAGTGCGTCAGCTCTCTGGTTAATTTAATAACTACATCAATGCCCATCAAGCTCTCTGCCTCTCCACACATTTGCACATTTTTTCAAACTATGTCATGCACATAATGCATGCAAAGAGCGGCCTGACTACTCTTGTGCTCTGTACTGAAATCGTTGCCATAAATGAACGTGGAACTTGGAAGATTTTTTAATTATGTAAAAGGCGCCATTTTTTGAATGACTTATTCAACAAAACAATATAAACATTCAACTAGCAGTTCCAATGAGGAACAAAATCTATTCCCCCCTTGTGAATCTGAGATAATTTTCAAGAAGTGTTCAGGAGAAAATGACAAAAAAACCTGAGGGTCAGAAATGATAGATTTATAACATACTTTAGTCCTGTAATTTTGAAAACGTACTGATGTTGAATGTAGAGTCAATAAATAATCATGACAGAAGTGGTCATTATTTAAGAGTTTTCACTCATTAAATGAATAGATAAAAAGTCTGGACAGTGCCAGGTCATAATGCCGTGAAGAGGACAACATATGTGTATTTTATACTCATTATTTTTCAGCATTGTTTCACCAGAATGATCAAGTGACTTCCTGTCAGGATTGGTTTTTGAATACCAGTAAATGCAATAAAATACTGTGTCATCACCCAGGTAAGTAATTAATGCCATCTAAACTGTGGTAGATTTAATTTATAAACTCATACTGTTAAAAAACAGTGTTTTCTGTGAATATGAATCGCATCACTTTATACAACAAACTTTCGAGCACAGAAAACTTGTCAGCATTGTTAAATATTCTAAATATCTGTTTGTACCTCAATCTATCTATATATACACAAATATCTAAATATCTATTTTAAACAATAATCTCTTCTTAGATACTATTAAATATCTTAGATATTAATCTTAGATATAGTTATGACACATCTAAAATTTCTGTAGATGTTCAATAAACAATTAAAATTTCAATTTAAAAGTGTAACATTTTCAACATAGCTGCATAATGACACACTGGTTATGGTTAGCACACTCTCTTCAAAGCGAGAAGGATGGGGTTTGAGTCAGCGCGTGAAAAACCAGCCTTTCTGGGTGAAGTTTGCATGTTCTCCCTGTGTGTACGTGGGTTTTTTCTGTGTACTTCAGTTTCCTTCCATTCTCTAAAACATGCATGCTAAGTTAATTGACCACTATGGAATTGCCCCTAGGAATGAGTGTGTGTGTGGCTCTTATCAGACTGGCCCTCTGTTCGGGGTGAATCCTGCCTCTCGCCAGAAATCAGCCAGGATAGGCTCCAGCACTTCAACCATGCCCCATCAGGAAATAAGCAGTTCATAAAACGAAAGAAAGTGTAACATTTTCAACATCGTCAAGGCAGCAACGTATTTATAAAAAATTGGATGTATATCTATCTGCCTCTCTTTCAATTTCTATATTTAGATACATATGTAAATACATATATATTTGCGTGTGTACATGTGCATACTTCTAAATAGAAGAACTGTATCAGCCTATTGTTACATGTTATGTAAATCAACCAAATGATTTTGAATGACTGACCTGAAAATTGGCCTGACGACAGTTTGGGAAATAAATTGTAATTTAATTTCAGAAGTTCACAAAACTCCAACCTCTGAATGACTTTTTGTGAACCAGGGAGACAAATACAACAGATACATATCTTTAAAAAAAATGCAATTCTAACATTAAAGCAGATGGTTATCATTACTTCTCTGAAAAAAATTTGACTTGCTAAATTTAAACTAAAAAATGGACGAGATCATGTTTTTTAAAAAGCAAATGAAATGATCAAATTACTATTTTTTAGAAAATGATAAAAATAAAACTTGGGGTTTGATTTAATTCAAAAGTAACAACCCGGGCATCTACAATTAAATTACCAATTCTGATTGGAATACAAATATTTGAGTAGAAACTATTCCCAAACATGTTGTTTTGTCATGAATTATTACAAAATAATTTGGTAATAAGTGATCTATTACTGATCCACCAATATTTGGTTTCATCTTATAAAACAGAAAAATATTGTAAAGGAAAGAACTACGGTAAAAATATTATGAAACTAATTAATTCGCAAATATATTTTTATGACACATCCAACTTTTCAAGAAAGAGGGTTTCAGTTTCTGGCTTTCTTCAAACTGTCATTATAGCTAAAGAAAATACTGTACTTTGATTTGTTGTTTCTATTAATCATTTGATTATTGGAGATCTAGTATTGATTGCTCCTAGGAGGAGGTATGCAAGATTTAATCCAATGGGTGGAGAGATTTACAAACACAGAAAATAACTAAAAAGTGAAAGTTTGAATAACTTGCAGAGATGACTCCTATTGATTAAGAAAAAAACAAAGTAGCACATGATAGACTAATAATATCAGTTAAGGTGAAATAGAAAATCTAAGCTGCATGTGGCCAGAAAAATCTCATTTTTTCTGCAAAGCCCATCTTTGTAGGCCCCTCACATAGATTTCAATCCAAGTCATCAGATCTCCTCCTAAATACCAGTCAGCCTACACTCATCCATCCCATTCCCTGCCTGATGTGTTCCTCTGCACATAGAATGTTGCGAAAGAGCGCTTTCATTTTCACAGAGCGGATGTGGGAGGTAAACCCCTTTAGATCTCTGAGAAAAGGCAGTCTGTCCTGTAAGGATAAAAAGCAGGGATTAATAAGGAGTTTAATTGATCACAAGTAGGGGTTTGTTGCTGGTGTAGTCAGTGATGTATTGCATAAGACTTTTTTCTGTTGCATTTGTTGGATTTTCCTAAAGCTCCTTTTTAGCCTGCAGGCTGCCGTCATCACTACGATTTTTCTTCCCACCTTTTCTGCACATTGAGTGCCAAATCTATGGCCTGCCTGGCTGTTTGCTCTTTAATCTGTAAACTTACCCTCTCTTGCTTTTAGCAGTACAGTGTTGGCTACTATGTTCTCCAGCTCCATCAAACCAGAAAATCCAAAATGCAGAGGTTTCTCTTCAGAAAACAAGCGTCTGCACCGAAAACGTCTTTCAGTATCAGCTGGAACAGGGGGTTTGTCCTCTTCACTCCGAGACAATCTCACTCATATCAAAGTCGTAACGAATAATATAAGATGCCATAGATTTGCTTGAAGTGGAAGTTGGACATGATTCTTGTTCTGGGCTGAACTGGAAGTACGGCGCAGCATTTCTACTCCAATGTCCCCAAAACCATTCCATGCGTAACTTGAGGGTGAAATCTCTCCAAGGCTGAATAGAATCAATTAAAGGAGATCCGATGTATAGAAAGCAGGTCTTCTGATCGGATCCTTTCCAGAGAAACACCAGGATCCAGCCAGCTTTACCTTAGATCAGCAGGGGTTGGCTGAGTGCACCAGAGAGGACATCAGTGCGCCCCCTCCTCCCTCTTCTGTGCGTAATCATTAAAGGCAGGGCCTTTCCGTCATAGCTGCGTCAAGCTGCACGCACAGGCTCCACCGGAACTCCTCACATTAATAAAAGCACACCACCGGAATTACTTAAGATTTTTAGGTCCTGTGCTGCAGATGCAAACAGGCTATACAACTCAACCTGTTCAAAATTACTGAGTAAACCCCTTTGATTTTTTTATTCCCAAAATAAAAGACATAATTCTCACATGCACACACAAAAATTCAGTTTGTTCAGGAATGTATCTATGTATCTACTGTATCTATGAACCTCCTCTTTGGTCTTCCTCTTGGCCTTTTTCCTGGTGGTTCCAAACCCAGCATCCTTCTGCCGATGTACTCTCTCTCCTCTGCATATGTTCAAACCATCTCAGTCTGGCCTCTCGGACTTTAACCCCAAAACCTCTAACATGTGCTGTTCCTCTGATATACTCATTTCTAATCCTGTCCATCCTGGTCACTCCCAGAGAGATCCTCAGCATCTTCATCTCTGCTACCTCCATCTCTGCTTCCATTCCATTTGGATCCCTCTCATTCACACACATGTACTCTGTTTTACTCTGACTAATCTTCATTCCTCTTCTTTCTAGTGCAAACCTCCACCTCTCCAGCTTTTCCTCCACCTCTTCCCTCCTCTCACTACAGATCACAATGTCATCTGCAAACATCATTATCCATGGAGATTCTTGTCTAACCTCGTCTGTCAGCCTGTCCTTCACCATAGCAAACAGCAAAGGACTCAGAGCAGATCCTTGGTGCAGTCCCACCACCACACTAAACTCTTTTGTCTCATCTATAGCACACCTCACCACTGTCTTACAGTCTCTCATACATGTCCTGCACCGCTCTAACATACACCAGATTTTCTCATACAAAACCACAGTTGTTCTCAGGGTGTCCTGCCATACGCTTTTTAGATCTACAGACACAGTGGAGCTTCCTGTGACGTTCGCTGTACTTCTCAATCAGCATTCTTAGGGCATACACTACATCTGTAGTGCTCTTTTTTTTTTTTGGCATAAAACCTGCTGCTCACAAATTCTTACTTCAGACCTTAGCCTACCTTCGACAACTTTTTCCCATAACTTCATCGTTTGACTGATCAGTTTTATTCCTCTGTAGTTACCACAACTCTGCACATCTCGCTTGTTCTTAAAAATAGGAACCAGCACACTTCTCCTCCATTCATCAGGCATCTTCTCACTTTCTAATATCCTGTTAAATAACCCAGTCCAGAAACTCTACCACCTCACCTAAACACTTCCATACTTCTACAGGAATATCATCAGGACCTAGAGCCTTTCTACTCTTCATCCTCTTCAGTGCCCTCTTTATTTCTTCCTTACTAATCCTAGCTACTTTCTGCTCCACTATGGTAACGTCTTCTACTCTTAGTTGTTTTTCCTTTTCTTCATTCATCAACTCTTCAAAGTACTCTTTCAGTTTTTCCATCACATTACTGTAATGTGCCAAGAGACATCCATTCATGTCTTATATCACTCCAACTTGCTGCACATCCTTCCCATCTGCCATTCTTCCCGCCTTGCCAACCTGTATAGGTCCATCTCTCCCTCCTTGCTGATCAGCCTAGCAGATAGATCATTATAAGGTACTTGTTTTGCCTTTGCCACCTGAACTTTAACCTTACGCTGTATCTCCCTTTACTCCTGCTGGTTCTCCTCAGTGCTCTCTGTGTCCAACTTCTTCTTAGCCAGCCTCTTTCTTTTGATACAATCCTGCACCTCCTCATTCCACCACCAAGTCTCCTTATCTATCTTCCTTCCAGATGACACACGAAGTACTCTCTGGCCTGCCTCCCAGATCACACTAGCAAGGAAAATATGACAGGAAAAAAAAAAGTGTAAAATGTCGCCCTCTAACGGCCAAATTGTTAAATTACAAAACGAGCAAGACGAGTTTATTTGTAGCACAATTCAAAGTGCTTTAAAAGACAGAAAAAAATGCATAAAAAAAAAAAAAAAAAAAAAAAATCACAAAACGTGGAATGAAAACAAAGAGTGTCAAATGCACAATTAAACAGACCTGTTTTGAGACTAGATTTAAATATTGTCACAGTAGAGCACTGTCTGACAGCCTCAGGAAGTTTGTTGTCCATGTTTTGTCCCAACTCTAAATACCAGCAGGAGCCTAGTCCCTGAGGTCCTCAGAATTCTAGATAGCTCATAAGGCACTAACATTTCACTGGCCATGGAGAGACTTAAAACAAAAGTAGAGCAGCTTTGAAGTCTATTCTCTGAGCCGCAGGAAGCCACTGCAGAGTCCTGAGCACAGGACTAATATTGTCATATTTTGTGACTTGAGCAGCAGCATTTTGAATAAACTGCAGATGTCCAGACCAGTGAGTAGACCATTGCAATAACATAACCTACTGGAAACATTAAGAACCTCCAAGTCCGTTTTGGACAACAAACCTCTGATTTTGGCAAGATTTTTAAGGTGGTAAAAGGCTGCTGATGTAATCGATTTGATGTGACTTTTAAAGTTTAAGTTTGAGTCCATTATTCACCAAGATTTCTAACTCTGTTTGTCGGTTCTGTAGCCTTTTTTTTTTGCATTTAGTCTTTGAAATTGGATACTTAGTCCAACACCGGCTGTTTCACAAGCTATTTACTCTAAGTCTATCTTAGTAAAAAAACACTATAGAAAAAAAGCGTTTTTTTTTTAAATGAAAAAAACATGTTGAAATGATAATCAGTGTTTGTCATCATTTATTTTCAAGAACAAAAAGTAGATAAATGCTCCAGATTAGGATAAGCCCAACATGATTGAAACACAATGGATCACCATTATATAGGATGTGGAACCAATTTTGGCACTCACATGTACAAAAATAAATCTTGACTTAATTTTTTTTAAAACAAATGTTAAATCAGCTTAATTGATTCCATTTTGCTCACAAATGATAGAATCAAGTCTAATGTCACAAAACAGCATTCACACTGACGTCATTCAGATCATTTCAGATGTGCAGTTTTTATTTCATTTTCTCTAGGTATAATTTATCATTTTTAACTCTTAAAAAACATCAAAGCAATTGCTTATTTTCAACTGAAAATTTCATCATTTGATGTTGAGCTTTTTAAAAAGTTTTCATGGTCTTATACTAAGGTGAGGTACTAGACTCCTTTATACTCTACAAATTAAATGGTTATCCAGTCTAAAACCTGTCTTCCCTGTTGAAAAAAAAAATCTATACACATAAATTTATTATAGAACTTACATCTCATACAATCTGAGCATGAAGCTCAGGGTTAGTACTCATCTAAGTTATCAGCTTTAGGTATGGAAAGGCCTCTGTCCTTCAGCACTTGCATCTTGACTTTCTCTGTCTCCTGTTTAGCTTGTTGTTGCAACCGTTGCTCTTCAAGAATTTCCTCAATGGAAACTTGCTGCAGAACCGTATCACAGGGCTTGTCCACATCCTACCAGAGAGAGACAGTAATTCAACTCAAATTTCAAACTTCTATGAAACGTTTTTGAAATCAATGGTCTTTAACAAACATTCAATGTTTCGACAAGACCTCCACATGCACAAAACACTCCAAACACACATAAATAAGTGTGGATAACAACTTCCACTGTAAAATGTACATTAGAGCCTTTATTTGTTTAAGTAATATTAATCATCAATACGCAGATTTTAAAAACAACACAAGGAAAGCTCTCTATAAATAAGTTAATGTTCCAACCCTCGCCACCACCCACAGCAGGTGATCAAAATTGCAGATACAAACAGTCAAAATGAGCTTCCTCCGCAGGGTGACTGAGCTCTCACTCAGAGATAGGGCGAGGAGCTCTGCTATCCAGGAGAAGCTCTGAGTAGAGCCGTTGCTCTTTCGGGTCGAGGGAATTCAGATGGGGTGGTTCATGCATCTGGTTAGGATGTCTCCCAAATGCTTCGCTGGTGAAGTATTTTGGGCACAACCCACCAGCGGGAGACCCACACGCAGGCCCCAGACCTGCTACAGAGACTAGGTCTCACAGCTGGTCAGGGAACGTGTCGTGATCCTCTGAGGTGAGCTGGAGGATGCAGCCGGGATGAGAGAAGCCTGAAAGTATTGCACCCGCCACCAAGCCCCGGATAATGGAAGGCAGAATGGAACAAGTTGGCCAAAATGTATGATGACCAGCTCTAACTTGTGTTGATAAAGTTATACCACACATCTCACTGTAGTAGCTTTATCTGATTATATTTTGTTTTGTATTCATGAAGATACTGTACAATTATAGAAATATAAAGTATACAATGTCTTCATGTGTATATTAGAACTATATACAATAGCTTTTACGCCAGAAAATTTCCTCTTTGGTGCTACTAAAGCTATTTTACCTTTTCCCAATTCGTTCATTGTTTTTGCCACAGTACTAGTGTTGCATACATGAGATAAGAAATTAGGAGTATTCCCATGCAATCAACATAAAATCTATCTTTATCAACTGCGTCAAACTATAATAATGTCATAGTTTTCTAACATGATTGTTGAAATATAGATACTATAAAACCCCAACGAAGTCATGCTAAATTTATACAACCCGAAAAAAAATGTGTAACCTAATCATTTATGTGTTTGTGTATATATTAAACAGCAAATTTTTTACAAAAAAAAAAAAAAAAACTTTTTTTTTTTTTTTTTTTTTTAAATGGAAGAACTTTGGTCAGTCACCTTCTTATCCGTCTATCCATTACAGGGTTGCGGGGGTGCCACAGCCCATCCCGGCTGATTCAAGGTGAGGAGCAGGGTACACCCCGAACAGGTCGCCAGACAGGGGCCAAGAACTTTGGTCTTGAACCCGTTGTTACGAATCGATTCAGTAAAAGCTCAAGATCTCAGCTTTTCAAGTGGGTTTGCAATTAATTATTTTAATAAAATATACTGCAACTGTGTTTTAGAAATGCATGTTTATGTCGATGAGCTGATGCCATTAGTTGTTTTGAAAAGGACAGAGGAATTCTACATAATCAGCATAGAAATGTTTCCTATTACGAAGGCCACTGCTGGTTTCTCTAAAATACTTTCTTTTCAAGTTTGGCACCAGTTCCGTTGTCTTCCTCTTGTCCGGGGCCGGGTTGCGGAGGCAACAGCCTCAGATGGAAAACCTAGGCTTCTCTCACCCCGGCTGCTTCCTCCAGCTCACCTAGGACAATCCTGAGGCGTTCCCTGGCAAACTGTGAAACATAGTCACTTCAGCGGATCTGGGATCTGCCTCTTGGTGTCCTCTCGGTGGGATGTGCACAAAACACCTCACTGGCGAGGCGTTCGGGAAGCATCTTAACCAGATGCCTGTACTACCCTATATGGCTTCACTCAAACACGGAGGAGCAACAGCGCTACTCCCAACTCCTTTCTTTATCTCTGAGGGAAAAGAAAAAGAAAGGAGCCAAAATGCGATGGAAGCTCATTTCGGCCGCTTGTATCTATGATCTCGTTCTTTCAGTCATCACCTACAGCTGGTGACCATAGGTGAGAGTAGGAACAAGAGCTGGTAAATCGAGAGCTTTACTTTACAGCTCTGCGCTTTCTTCACCACAACAGACAGATGCAGCGTCCTGATTATTGTGGATGCCACACCAATCCCTCTGTTGATTGTTTGGCAACCTTTTCAACTCAAACCTATCTGGGCGATAGGTTTACGTTAGAGATGCACCAAATAGAACTAATCATCTTGTCCATTTCACTAAGATGAGTCCGGCATAGGAAAAAGAAACATTGAAATGATTCTCACTTACTATTTCTCCAAGTAGAACCACATTTTCACCCCTCACTATGAATATTCCTCTGGGAATGTCACCAAATTTCTTTCCCACGTGAATCCGTTCGACTGTTTGATGAAAAACTAGATTGGCTGGAGATCAGAAGCAGAGACATCAACATAATTATGAAAATCAGCGCTTAGTTAGATGGTGGAAATGATATGAACTATCAAATGGAATTCTAATTTAACTGTGATTAGATTTAAAAAAAAAAAAAAACATTTACCAAATTGATCAATACTCCTGAGGTAACCAATTAACGTCCTGCCATCCCGCAGAAGAACCAGATGCTTCTCTGTAGATTACAAACAAGAATATAGTTTAAATTGCACTCATTCTGGAGTAAAATGTGCCTCAAACCCAGTTACTTTGAGTCAGACATCATGATGTTGTTACAAGTAAAAATGTCCCAAAAATAAATACCCCACCATCTTACTGTCAATGTTGTCGATTAGGCTTGCCGTCCCTGGTACGTAGTTCATTTTGGACTGTGGTTTGATTAAGATCAATATCTTTGTGAGTCGTCAAGCCATGAATACTTCAGAATGTATCATTTATGTGTGACACAGGAAGCGCCTTTATGCTGCCCAGCGTTTAACTTCCGGTTAAATTTTAATCCTACATACTTTATGGTTGCGATCTCACTTTTCATTTATTTTCCTTATGATACAATTTGAAAGTACTCGCTTTAAACAAGTGATCGGATGAGAAAATGGGGTTTTATTCTTAAATATTTACTATAACTGTAGTCTAATAACAATTTCCAATTGGTTTATTGGCTGACTGACGCGCATTTTCATCAAAGATCGTATATACAAAGATGGGACACTTCTAGTTTTAAAACTGAAACGCGTTTTGTGGAGGAGTCACACATAAATTAGTAAAAAAATACTTTTATAATTTATCTTTATACGCAAAGACATTTGAAGTGTTTTACATAATCATATACTCTTTTAGGTCAATTATTTCAATTTTGATGGCTGTGTCCTAAAACAGACAGAGTGAGCCATCTGTAATATTGTGCTTTTTAAAGCTGTTCTTGAGCTCTACGTCATCCAGTCGTTTCCTCATTTTAATAAAACAATCTTTAATTCATTTAAGAACGGATCGTACCTGCTGATGGCTCGTATGAAAAACTTGAGGAAGGTTAAATATTTAATTCACTACAATAAGGTATGACGGATAGATGCTGTGAACCGCTGGTAGTTAATGCATCATCATCAAATGCAGTCTAATCTGAGACCTGGCTGGCCCTCTACTACTAACTCTGGAAATAACAACGTAAACTGGAAAAACACAATGGTTAGTGTAGTTTTATTATGTCTGTCATACTTTTAGGGGATCTAAATTTGTTCAGGTGTCTTTGGAAAATACGTATTTTGTAATTTACTTGAATTGATCTCCCTTGCGATGAGTATTTTCAATGCTAGCTAGCTAACGGACTTAGCTTGTATTATGTAATAATCTATTTGCAGATCTAATCGAAGTTTCTTTCAATCTTTTGGATTGAAAGGATCTGCATATTGTTAATCTTCTATTAAATTGGGAATACTCTATCAACAAATTCCTTTCTTAATATCGGTGAAATTTTCCCACGCTGGTTATGCTAACCAGATCAAGGAAGTACATGATGTGAATCATAACTGCTAGTTTAAAATCAAGAGATAAACGATATGTAAAATCTATTTAAAATTTGCTCTTGGTCTTCATATTTTGAGCACTGTCCCTACTGGTATTCAAGAATTACGAATACTTATTAAACATTACAACTCACTGATTGTTATTTTGTTGATTATGTTAACAGGATGCTTCTCAATATCCAAGTTATCCTTCACATTATTGGTATACAGAGTCTCCTCCTTCAGGACACTATGCAAATTCGTATTCTGGTTCCGAAGTCCAGCCACAGTACAATACACAGGTACAGATCAATCATGTAACTCTGTCTTCTTAATCATGTCTGTTCTTTCACCTCTTCTTCACTTAAACTTTTATCAAATCTTTCTGCAGGTGATGCCCGGGGGGTATCCAAATGGCCACGGAGTCTACAGCCCGGGACAAAATCAATATTCTACAAGTGGATTTCATCCATCTAACCCCTTCTACTGTGCTGACCATCAGAGACCTGCCCCAGGTTCATACCCTAACCAAGGCTGTCCCACAGAACAGAGTGGTGGGCCCTCTGGTCAGCCACACACTCAGCACCAGCATCATCCCTATCTTGGTCCTCATTGTCAAGGGGTAAGTTCATAAATGATAAATGAATTCTAGTTATGTATTTCTTTTTGTACTGCGTTGGTACCCAAAGCACTTTACACTGTAGCTCACATTCACCCATTCACACACATTCATACCTGATGGTGGACGCTGCCATACAGGGTGCAAACCACCATCAGGAGCAATCGGGAATTCAGTGTCTTGCTCAGGGACACCTTGGCATCAAAGGAATCAAACCCTCAACCTTCTGGCAATAAACCCCTCGCCCTACCCGCTGAGCCATCCTTCCCCAAGCAATCAACTAATACCAGTAATTACATTTAGTTTTTGTAACATAACTAAAATATGCAGAAGGAAATATTAATAGGTTTTATTAACTGAATGGAAGCCATTGTTAGAATTGTATAGAATTCATTATTGTTTGGAATAACAGCATGCTCTTTACCGTAAAATTTAGGGTCCTGGATATCCTCATGGCCCATACCCGCACTATAATGAAGGAGGTCATGGAATGTCTCCAAATCCTCCATACCCTACTGGTCAACCTCTTCATCCTGGCACCCAAGGTGATGCATGGGGGCATTCCAGCCCATACGCCCCCTCACAGCAGCAGTGGCAGCCAAATCAACAGCCCTCTCATAATCCATATGGGACTCCAGTCCGTCCACTGCATCCTCCTGCGTGGCCAGGAACTGGAACTGGTGCTCCTCCACCATATCAGCCCAAGGTAATCATTTGCAGCTAACTTGCTGTGGCTTAAAAGTATTTTCATTTAAATAAAGAACTGGAACAATACTGAAACAAACTGTTTTTTTTTGTTTTTATTGTTTTGTTGCAGGAACAACTGCACCAGCGGGCTCCTCAGGTGGGGCCTAAGCCCAGGCCAATGCCTCCCCAGAACTCCATGAATGGAAAGTCCGCTGAGATAAGTTCCCCTCCTCAAATGTACAGCAAAAGCGAGAGAGGAGATCCTAATTCTTACCAGGCTGACCCTCTTCCACCAGCCCCAGCTAAAGCACCAGCTGCTAGTCAGGTTGGACCTCAGCCTCTGAGTGATAATCCTGGTCTTGCCAAGGTCCAGCAGGTCATGGCCAGAGTTAATCTTCTTCACGAGGACGTTGATGAGTTTGTTGGCAAAAAAACAGATAAGAGTTACCGTTGTCTGGAAGAATTGCTGACCAAAGAGTTGCTGGAATTGGACTCAGTTGAGACTCAGGGACAGGAAATTGTCAGGCAAGCCCGGAAAGAAGCTGTGCAGAGAATTCAGGCCATTCTGGACCGGCTGGAAAAGAAGGCATTCTAAACTGGACACGATTCATATGCTTATTGATAACAGTCTTCTTTTTTTTCCTTTCAGATCTTCCATGATCAACTTGATAATTCAGTCTAATTTTGCAAAGCTGTAATCAGGGTTCTCTATAAAAAAAGACATTTGTAATAAGACACGTGAATCTGATCATAAATTGAAAATATAAAAATTACCTTCAGCCTCCATGAGTGACTGTGCTGGCTACAAAACCGGACACTTGTTTATCCTCTCCTTTATGTCCCGCATCTGCTAACATCATGCAAGTTGTCACTTGGAATTTTGTTGTGTCACATTTTAAATGTTGATAGTCTCCAACTTAAAAAAGAGCTAGAGACTACTGTCACGCTACTACTACCCTCAGGACTGTGGGTCTGTTTTAGTTGGATCCTACATCATGACAACAAATGCACTTTCATGGCTGTCAATGATTCTGTTTCAGTTTATTTGCATGGACCAATTGTCTTTTCTGGTAAATTCACATAGGTGCTTACACATTTTTTAAAAAATCTTTACTGCAGTTTCTGCTGTGTTTCACTTGCTCTCCTAGCCTTGCATGCACACGGACATCAAAGAAGCACTTCTACAGTCATGACATCCCAGCAGCCATTAATGAGCCCAGAGTGTAGCAGATTAGTTAAGACCTCTAAAGATTGCTGTCCTCATTATTCCATTTTCAGATGACATTGCTTTTTTTAAGTGCAGACCTATTATCAGAACACTATGTATTTTACTCTAGAAGCTACTGTTTAAAAACTGATAAGAACAATGATAGGAAATTTTTTTTGAAGTAATTTTGTATTGTTTTTTTCTTTTCAACCTGTTGGTTTTACTTGCATGAAGAAAAGGGTTAGGTTTTGCCATTTTTGTTGGGGTTTGATACAAGTCTAATCACAGGTGTTCAATCGAGTTTAATTTTCTTTTCTTTGATCAAAACCAAATGTGTACCATAGATCATTGTCTTGTGTATAGTAAGTCTATTTTTTTCATTGCGTTGCTTTAGAAAAATGAAAAGAAGTGCCATATTTCAGAAAAAAAAATGTTTTTTTTATGACTCAAAGAAAATATAAAAAAATAACAAGAAATTTTGCATGGAACAAAAATGTCTTCTGTGATGTGTTCATTTAGAATTTACTATCAGTTTGGATCAATCTTTCAGAGCAAAAAAACACATTGATAAAAGTATGTAAAGTATTTTAAAATGCCTATTTTAATTATAAAATCCTTACTTTCTTTGGGTAATCCTAGTTGAAGTTTTTCTTTGCAAATATCAACAAAATACTTTTCGAAAGTATTTAGTACCAAGTGGAAACTTGCTATGGGTTACGCTATGGCAACTAGGATTCAGATCTTTATATAGACTGCTATTTTAATGCAAAAGCACAACACCCCCTCGAGGCTTCAGGCACACAGGCTAGATTTAATTTAAGGGTCAAATGGCTTTGACAACACTTTGAACACAGAGCTGCTGTTAATCATCGACGGAAAAGCGCAAGACTAAAAACGTTTGGCACTAATTTGCTTCTTTGTCACGCAGAGGCTTCTGAGGATTTGTTTTGGAATAATTGTTTTCTTGCCACCTCAAAGCGTGCAGCTTTAACTGATTTGAAATTTCAATAATCATGCTTCTACCTTTCAGTTGTGTTGTGAAAACAGAATTCTGACGCTACCAAGGACATCTTTTTGAACTGAGAAAATATGTCTTATAGATCTAAACTTCCTGCATCGTGGCAAGATGAACGCCCGCCACGTAAAATAGAAATTGACATGAGTTCACCTGGATTAGCAGTGGTTGAATTAGAGAGAGTCTTATTTACAGGTAAGGTCATCATTAGCCATGCAGATGAAGTGTGGCCAAGACTGTACATCGGAGACAAGTGAGTAATTTAACTCCTCACACCTCAAAGTATGATTTGATTTTTCTTAATATCTTTAAATCAGAAGGAAATCTACAGACAATATGAAATAATTTAACTTAACCATTAAACTTTTAAGCCTGCTTCAGTCCAAAAGCATGTAACCAGAACTTCTCATAAATCAGATGTAAATGTGGAATCAGTAACATGAGACTCCTCAGGCTGCATTCCTCTCTTGGAACCTGGATAAACTACAGCGTTCCTATGTGAGAGTTTCAAATTTTGCTAGTAGATGATAGCGTGTTTCAAATTTGAAATATTTCCACATTCACATATCTGAAATGTTTTTCTATATATCATTACATTACTTAAAAATGTCATTTGTAATGTGGGAAAATTGTGTTAAAATGTTCTTAAAGCATGTTTGGAATTATGTTTTACAGGCAAAGTGCAGAGAACTTTGCAGATCTATCCATGCATCGATTCACTCATATCCTCAATGCAGCACACAGTAAACTCAAAGGACAGGCAGATATCTACGAGAGAATGAACATCACATACATGGGTATACAGGCGCACGATTCCTGCAACTTTGACATGAGTGTCAACTTTGAAGAAGCAGCGGAATTTATCCATCAAGCTCTCAGGGGAGGAGGCAAGGAGAAAAACACTACAATTAATAATTAAACTGTTTTTTTTTTTTTTTTTAGATGAATGGTATTGACTAAACTACTACTACTACTACTAAACTTTATTGTTCTTTGGATTTCAGGCAAGGTTTTGGTACATTGTCAAGTTGGAGTAAGCCGGTCTGCCACCCTGGTCTTGGCTTACCTAATGCTGAAACACAATCTAACTCTTGTGGAAGCTGTGTGTGCAGTGAAAGATAAGCGAGGGATCATCCCTAACCGAGGTTTTCTACGGCAACTCATCAAACTCGATGTGCAGCTGTCGAGCAGACATAGCTAAACCCTCTCCTATACTCCTAACTGGTGAATGAATGACTTAAAATGCAACTTGTGAAATACACATCTGAGAAATAAAGACATATTTGTATTATTGGACTTGTTCTGTTTTTCATTATCTTTGCTTTTATGTTTAATCTTTCTGTCCTGCTTTGTTTGGTCTTCCTTTTTTATTTTGATCCCATTTTGATTTCAAGGATAAAAACTTTTGACTCCAGTTTGTTAAGTTGATTTTTTTTCCATATTTATTAAGATATACAAATAAGGGAATAGTTTAATTATTTTTGAGAAGGTTATAGTAAACTTGTATGAGTTTGTGTGGAACACAAAGTGTGCCCTCTATTTTTTAACAGTTTTTAACTCAATATTTAAAGTTTAATCCTATCCCTCCAAACTGAGAAAAATAAAACTAGTGAATTAGAAGTTTTTATTTCTCACCTTAACTTCCAAAAAGTTATCAGACCTTCCACAGACCCTTTTTAGTAAAGCAAAGTTTAACAATGAAAGTAACATAAATGACTGCTTTATCCGTCCTGTTGTCTCTGTCACCACTAAATTGTTTATATTCACCTGGCATTCCTGCACAGAACTGTTTTGTTCTGGGATGGATCACTACCAAGCAGGATGCAATCACACACAAAATTTTTCTGACAGAAGATAAAATTCAAACATATAACGCTTAAGTTTGATCAATATTTTTTTTTAAAAAAGTACACATCTATAGTGTGACATGGGAATTGTGTAGACCCCAAGAAGATTAGTGAATGTGCCACACTAACTAGTAAGGTATAGCCACTGAAAAGGTTAAAGTGGAACTTAATAAACTAAAAAACATTTCCTTCTTCACTGCTGTCCAGATTTTTTTTATGATATAAAGCCATACCACAGTTGGCTTTTTAAGATACCAACACTGGTATTTTAAAAAGTTTTATTCTACTAAAACATTGGATCGAAGATCTTTTTTTCTCTCAAGAAATTTGAATAAATGATTAGTTTAAAATACCTTAGTTGAAAATAGGATGATATTTGTAATATCAACCAGTTAAGTATCTAGGATCAACAGTCCAGAGCTATGGAGAGTGTGGAAGAGAGGTGAAGAAGCGTGTTCAGGCAGGATGGAAGGGGTGGAGAAAAGTATCAGGTGTGATGTGTGACAAAAGAGTTTCAGCTAAACTGAAAGGGAAAGTGTACAAAACCGTGGTGAGACCAGCGATGCTGTTTTGTCTAGCGACAGTAGCACTGAGAAAAAGACAGGAAACAGAGATGGATGTAGCAGAGATGAAGATGCTGAGGAGTTCTCTGTGACTGACCAGGATGGACAGGATTAGAAATGAGTACATCAGGGGAACAACACATGTTAGTGGTTTTGGGAATAAAGTCCGAGAGGCCACAATGAGATGGTTTGGACATGTGCATAGGAGAGAGAGTACATCGGAAGAAGGATGCTGGATTTGGAACCACCAGGAAAGATGACTAGAGGAAGGCTAAAGAGGAGGATCATGGACGCAGTGAAGGAAGACATGAAGATAGTTGATGTGACCGAAGAAGATGCAGCAGATAGGGTGAGATGGAAGAAACTGACTTGCTGTGACGACCCCTGAAGAGAAATGCCGAAAGAAGAAGATTTGTAATATCAACCAGTTGAGGAATTTTTAAGTTTTAAATAAGAAAATAGTAGATTCAAGAAGCTTTATGGTCATTGCTTTAAAGCGATAAAATTTTATTTGGAAGTTTTCAATCACCCATTTAATAGTTATTGTGTATGGTGTTTACTGGTAATTTTGTTGTTGTGAAAGCTTGTGTGTGTGGATGTGCTTGTGATATATGTAGATGTTCATATTGAAATTTGCACTGAAGTTTCCCCAATTAAAGTACGTAATTATTACTAATATATATTTAGAAAAATAAGAAGTTTGTAATAATTTCTAGCTGGCTAACACAATGAGGGAAATAAGATTGATTATTTACAGCTGTTTTCTAATTAATCCAGGTCAATAAAAGCAGGCCCACAGAAGTGTGTACATGCTGATTGGTGTCATGACAGTGAGTGTGGTTAGGATGTCTACAGATAAAGTTTTTATGTTTGTTTTATGTTATGTTCCTAGCTGTACTGAGACAATCTATCTTCCTTTCTGCTACATTGGTCTCCTGTTTTGATAAAATTTATTTTTTAACCACTTTTATTTTCTGAATAAGTAACTTTATCCTAAATTGTGTACCAAACAATGGAAAGCATTAGGTTGAGGATTTCATTTGGTCTCAAGTCATCTGTAATGCTATGAAAGTTTGATTGGTGGAATTTCCTAAAAGCTAAATATGCAACTTTGATTGTGTTATGGCTTGAATGACATTGTACAAAAGACTTTCATACGTATGAGGATGTGTAAAAACAACACTTACAATGCAACTAATCTAATGCTGTCCATTTGATCCTTTGTTTCAGTTCACCATGATCCATTTTGCTGTGGTTCTCTGGCTGTTCTCTGCAGTGTTCTGCATGGAAAATGACAGTCCACCAGCACAGCAGATTGAAGGAGCTTTAAATATAGCTGTGGATAATGAAATCCTTTCCACAGTGACTGCAGCTAACAAAGACTTTGCCTTCAATTTGTTTAAAAAGTTAGCAGTCCAAACTGACTCTGAAGGCAAAAACATCTTCTTTTCTCCAATTAGTGTGTCTGTTGCTTTGGCTGCCTTGTCTGTAGGAGCACGTGGGGAGACCCGCCAACAGCTTCTAGATGGTTTAGGTTTTGGACAGTACAATCTGGGCCAAAAGTACATCAATCTGGCTTTCCAAACACTTCTGAGAAATGCTTTGTCAGATCCAGATCTCAATGAAGGTGTTGGCGTGTTTGTGGACAAACGGTTTAAGGCAGAGCAAGAGTTTCTTGATGTGTTGAAACAGTCCTACTTGGCAGATGGCTTTGGTGTGGACTTTAAAAATACTGTAGAAAGTGCTGATGTCATTAACAGTTATGTTTCAAATAAGACCAATGGAAAGATTAGTGAGCTGGTTAAAGACCTGGATCCAAGGACTCTGATGATTCTTGTCAGTTACATCTACTACAAAGGTTAAAAACTTGAATATAGAAAGAATGTGTAGTCTTGTGTACCACATGTGTAAGATCTTTATTCTTTCTCTACAGGAATGTGGAAAACTCCTTTTGAGGCCAGACTGACAAACGAGGACGCCTTCACTGTTGACGACAAAACCACAGTTAAAAACTGCACATTTTGAGTGATCAAAGTTACATAGACTCTTCTGAGCTAATTTTATCTATCCATCTTCAGGTGTCTGTTCAAATGATGAACAGGAAGGATAAGTTTGAAGTTTACATAGACTTCACAATTGACACGAAGGTTCTCTATCTACCCCTCATGGGTGCTTATTCTATGCTGCTGCTTCTTCCAGAGAACATGACTACATTGGAGAGCAGCATCAACCAAGCGGCTATCAATAAATGGATGAAATGGAAAAGTTCCAGGTTTGGGAAATTCAAATTTAAACTCTGCCTTAAAATCTTATTACCTCTGTGGTTCTTTTAAAATTTGTTTTATTTCCTAAACTTGCAGAACCTGTGACATATATGTTCCAAAGTTCTCAATCAAAACCTCCTACAACCTAAATACCATATTGGCTGAAATGGGAATGACTTCGATTTTTAGTGACACTGCAGATCTGAGAGGAATTTCTGAGAATATTGTAGTCTCCAAGGTAAGTTTGGATCGACTGGGCATTTCAAATGGTGAAAAGGTTTTTGACTTAATTAACTTTGCTGTTTCAGATTATGCACCATGCTACCCTGGATGTCGATGAGGTTGGGGCCACCGCTGCAGCCGTCACAGATATTACCATTATGCCTCTTTCACTCCTAGAAACCTTGGTCTTGAAGTTCAATCGTCCTTTCATGGTTGTCATCCTTGACATGGAAAGCATTCTGTTTATGGGCAAAGTTGTCAACCCAGCTATTTAATGGAATGCTCATTTCTGCAAATAAATGGAGAAGTTCTATGTATTTCATTTGTATGCTTGTCTAATTTGGGGATAATGCAGTTAATGAAAACTTTTTTTTTTTTTTTTTTTTTTTTTTTTTCCCCTCTAGTTCTCTATTCAGTCTGATCTACGAAAAAGCTGCTCAATAGAACAAAGTCGTTGGTTCAATGGTAGTATCAATCCTAAGACCAGGAGAAAAAGATTAGATTTTTACTGAGCCTATGTATCTGAGGAGCAGGCATCTAAGCCCCCCTAATTGCTCTCACCTTTGGTGGCTGCCTGCTATGGTGCAATGCAGCAAAGTGACTTCCCATTGCGGGATCAATAAAGTACAGTAAACTGTTAGGACTTTTAGAAGGAATGAGATTTACCCTCTTCAGAGTGCCAATCAACAATATTTGGATTCTTCTTCAGAACTGCTTTAAGGTCTTCATAGGAAATTTCTTTAGTGGCTGGGAGGAATAACTCTAAAATCCTTATTGCATTACACTGGCTTAAAGTTATCCTTCTGTAAGTGACCCATTAGTTTTAAAGTCAAAATATAAATTTGCTTGACAAAAGTCTGCATGTTAAACCTAAGTATGAGGGGGAGTAGTAACAGTTTTAGTGTTCCACACGCTCCAGTTATCTTAAATTTTAAACATGTAACACAGATGGATTTTTGTCATTTAGATTTGTGGTTTAACTACTTTTACAATGTTCCAAAAAGCACAAGTTCAGCTAAGTAATTTGGTTTGCAAGTGTTGGCCTCTTCAGATACTGTATTTCCCCCATTTGTTTGTGCCACCAATGCTTTCTTTTCCATAAAAATTATGAATTCTTTTTTATGGGTATTTTTTAAACTTCTGTGTTGCAATGAAATTCGATTTAGGTTAAGCGACACATTCATGCTAAAGAGATCTGCAAATACTACTGAATTACTTGTAACTGTAAGAAGTGCTTTGAGTATATATTGCCCATTACGTTTTACTATATTATCAAGCTCAATCTAAGATTTATTTTTTTTATCTTGAAATCAATATAACCAAGAAATAGCAATTGTTTGTCTAATAAATTGCTCACAAATATTTTTTTTCACACCATTTTTGAATGTGTTGCTATTATATTTAATTTTGCACCTATTTGACAAGGTGGTACATTGAGATGTAAAATAATTTTTCATTTGTCTGAAAAGAAATTTTGAAATATTAAATGTACTTCCAATAAAACTTTTTATTTGGCCATTTATTTACATTAATTGAATTTTTTAAAACAAAAATATCACAATATACCTTTGATTTTTAATTTTCTTAAAAAGTTACAGTAGAAATTTTCAGATAAATTACATACTTTTGTCTTTTCTAAATAAATATTTTCTAATTAATTTTGGAAAACTTGCAGTTGGTCTTTATCTTCTGTGTAAGATAATAGTGTTCCCACAAGGCATTGATTTTTCAATTAAGTATTTTTGTTTTCTTCTGAGTATGTCAGTAATATTTTTAGTATGAGAATTTTTTTTCTCATACTAAAGGTTGTGTTTTAAGCTGAAATTAAAACCATATACATCTGCTGTTATTTGACATGTCTAATACAAGCATGTTGTTTAACATACATTTTTGGATTTCACTTTGTTTGGGGGTTTGAGTCCCAGACTAGCTGTGAGGCTTGAAACACTGGTCTTTCTGTGTGGACTTTGCACTTGTTCTCTTGTATGCGTGGGTTTTTTCCGGTTTCCTCCCACTCTCCAAAAACATGTATGTAGATTGATTTTTGAACACAAAATTGCCCCTAAATGAGTGTGTGTGTGTATAATTGTCTGTGTGTGGCCCTGCGACATTCTGGTGACCTGCTTGTGCTGTACCCTACCTTTGCCTGTGATCAGCTGGTGCATGCCTCTTGTTAGGGATAAACAGGTCAGATGATGATGATGACAATTACAATTTCTTTTAAGCACTGTCAATATATGTTAATATAGCAATGCTTAGTGAGAGAGAAAAACTAAATATAATAAATTAATTTGCATTGTTTTTTAATGTATTACATTTTTTTCCATATTTTTTTTACAGATTGCAAGACCAACTAGTAATCTAAACTTAAATTCATATTAGGCTCAGATGAGCTAAACTAAGAATACCTTATAATGAAAACAGTGAATTAGACATTTTAAACGATGCCTCTAACTTATAAAAGTGGTTATCAGTTCTAGAAAAACTGGAAAAATTAAGTGTTTTGCTAGTACTTTCTTCTTTGTGATTTCAGGTTTTAATTTTTTTTCATTTACTAAAGTAGTTTTTCCACATTCATAAAAAGAGTTGAGGTGGGATGATTCACTTTATTTATTAGCTCTTGAATTTATGCCGCAAAATAATATTTTTATGCCATTTGAATGAGTGAGATTTGTTTTTCTCGAGCTTGAACATTTGCTTGGAGTGCTACTGGACACCCGATTATCCTCAGTAAAAAAATAATCAAGTATCTTGAATCGAACATTTAAGCATAAGCTCATTAACTTATTGCCAGCTAAGGTAATAACAGGTAGGATTCTTTGCAGGTCAATGAAAACAGACCCATCAAGCTGTCTATAGGCTGCTCATGACGGTGACTCTCCCATGATAGTCAGGAAAATATTTAATATTAAGTCTTAATGTTAAGACTGTGCACTGGTGTTGCTTTTAAAGATTTACCCATGTGTTTGTTCCTCTTTCCTTTCTTTTGCATTATTTACTTTTTGTAGTGTTGCAACTTCTATATGTTTATGTGTGTTGTGATTAAAATGTTGCATTCAACTATGAATATTTCTATCAACGTATCCTTTTGCCCAATGTTCTTTTTAGCCTAATATTTACTTGTGCTCTGGGCCTCAGTATTTCCTAACCCCCGTTTACCTAAAAACAAAACAGAACTTTTAATTTTTTGAGCACACTTTTATAACTTGATGGCTTGCATGAGTTTAATTACAATGTGCGGAGGCCCAAGTGGGGCTGGCATGGCTGTACATTTTATAACTTTTACCTAAAAAAAAATTGGCGTTGCAACAAGCTTGTAGCTAGTGATTAAAAGTTTGAATATTGCATTGGCAACTATTCACGGTAAACAGTTTATACTTGCTGCAAAAAATGATGATTTTTTTTGCATCCGGGGCAATCTTAGATTTCACGGTCAACAAATAAGTGCAGAGAATGAACAAACAAGAGGTTGGGACAGAGGATAAACAAATCAAAGTTCAGTTTACCAATCTCTGAAAAGTGGTGAGGTTTACAGACTACATTCTGGTATATATGATGAAAAGTCTTACCAAAATCCAGGGGGAAAAAAAAGAGGTGAGTAATGAATACATTAGCTGAGAGGTTTTGACTTTATTTTGCAAAATGCAGCAGAAATTGTTTAGTTTTCTTGTGAAGGAATTAGGTTTTTCCCTTCTGTTTTAAACAGTGCGTTCAAAAATTCAGATGATTGTGTTTTGTTTCAAGTGTGTATCTGGGATGTTCAGTGAGGTCTAAATTATTTAGAAAGTTTGACTTTATAACATATCCATAGGCTCAATTAATTGTAGAAATGAAAGTTAAGCAGGTTTTTAAGTAATTCAAATGACTTCATGGACTTTCAAGCAGCACCTGAAATGTAATCAAATAATGCTGTCATTGTGAATCTCTGTTTCAGTTCACCATGACACGTTTTGCTGTGGTTCTCTGGATGTTCTCAGCAGTGCTCTGTGTGGAAAATGCCAGTCCACTAATACAGCCTATTGAAAAAGCTTTAAACTTAGCTGAGGAAAATGAAATCCTTTCCACAGTGACTGCAGCTAACAAAAACTTTGCCTTCAATTTGTTCAAAAAGTTAGCAGTCCAAACAGACTCTGAAGGCAAAAACATCTTCTTTTCTCCAATTAGTGTGTCTGTTGCTTTGGCTGCCTTGTCTGTAGGAGCACGTGGGGAGACCCGCCAACAGCTTCTAGATGGTTTAGGATTTGAGGTGTATGAAATGGCACAAGCAGAAATAAATCTGGCTTTCCAAACACTTCTGAGAAACACCTTGTCAGATCCAGATCTCAATGAAGGTGTTGGCGTGTTTGTGGACAAACAGTTTAAGCCAGAACAGGAGTTCCTTGATGTGTTGAAACAGTCCTACTTGGCAGATGGCTTTAGTGTGGACTTTAAAAACACTGTAGAAAGTGCTGATGCCATTAACCGTTATGTTTCAACCAAGACCAATGGAAAGATTAGTGAGCTGGTTAAAGACCTGGATCCAAATACTCTGATGATGCTTGTCAGTTACATCTACTACAAAGGTAAACTTTAAAATAGAAAAATGTGTAGTCTGGTGTCCGACCTGTGTTGCAATCTCATTCCTTCTCAACAGGAATGTGGAAAACTCCTTTTGAGACCAGACTGACAAAAGAGGACACCTTTACTCTTGAAGACAACACTACAGTTAATAAATGCACATTTAATTATTGAATGATTGGAGTTGTAGTAATGTGTCTAGAAATGGTGTTGCTTTTTTCTTTTTAGAGAAATCTGACTTTTACACCCTCCCCTCCCAGGTATCTGTACAAATGATGAACAGAGAGGATGAATTCCAAATTTACTTTGACTTGACACTTGACACAAAAGTCCTCCACCTCCCCCTCAACGGTACCTATTCTATGCTGCTGATCCTTCCTGAAAACATGACAAAATTGGAGAACAACATCAGTCAAGCTAGCATAAACAAATGGATGCGATGGAGAAAGGCCAGGTTTGGGGAGCATCCTTTTAACTTTTTAAAAAAAAAATATTTCTTTGGTTTTATCTAAAACTGTTTTTGAATTGCAGGAACTGTGACATATATGTTCCAAAGTTCTCAACCAAGACATCCTACAATCTAAAAAATGTATTGGCTGAAATGGGAATGACATCTATTTTTAGTGACTTTGCAGATCTGAATGGAATTTCTGAGAAAATTGCAGTCTCAAATGTAAGAGTGGATATCAGAAGGATTTCAAATTTTATAGTCTTGTATTTTTCTTGTAACTGACTGCTGTGCTTTCAGATTGTGCACCATGCTACCCTGGATGTTGATGAGTTTGGGGCCACAGCATCAGCTGTTACAGATATTGTTATTACACCACTTTCTTACCATAAACCACTGGTCTGGAAGTTCAATCGTCCTTTCATGGTGGTCATCATTCAACGTGGCAGAGAAAATGTGCTTTTTATGGGCAAAATTGTCAACCCAACTATTTAATGGAATGCCGTTTTGGGTGCTGATTTTTGCAATGCAATGCAAATAAATGGAGAAGGAGATTTAAAAAAAAAGTTGTTACCTTTGCTTGCACATATTTTGAGGAATGCAGTTGTAGATTTTTTTTCATAAAGTATGATCTGAAACTTCAATCGAGAGAGAAATATTCTGTTGCTTCAAAAAAGCTGCCTTTTTGGGTAAAGCTTGTGTGAACATTTAGTAGATTTTTTTATTTTCTTTGATTTTGTTAGATTTTTTTAGTTTAGCTTTTTTATGTATTTATTTGAGTAACATATATGTATGTAATAAAACCAATACATACATAAAAGAAAAACAACACATGTCTACTCAAAAGGAGTAGGAAGAAGTTCATTGTATTTAACAGTTCTTATATTCCAGAGTACTTATATTTTTACATATAAAATATTTCTATTCTTTTTTTTTTCGCAAAATAAATTCATACCTACATAGCTACCTACATGGGCATACACAAACACCTACATAAACACACATGCTCACGCACGTATCTGCACACAGGCACACACGTGATTTGGTTAAACATCTGAAAAATATTTGTAATACATTGAAAAAGTTTGCAAAAAACATAACATTCTTGTTTGAATGTAATTGTCTTATTTAATCTGACTACAATGCTTTAACGTTAAACTACAATACCAATAATAGTCTCTAGGTGGCAGCAACGCACTTAAACACTGAAACGGTGCATTCAACAAATAAGAAATTGGCGTCATTCTGATTGGATGGCTGTTTGTTTTAGATATGGAGGAATATGCTAGCAAAGAAATTCTGGATGGGCATTATTACAAGAAAGAACGAACAAAATGCAGCCCGGAGGAGGAGGCAAAATTGGAAAGGCAACATTTCTGGAGGATTATTGATGCCTTCAGATTTTACAGGTAGAATAAATTTACAAGCAGGGTTGAGTCGGCTTTTATTTTTTAGGATCTATCATCTCTTTGGTTTGAGGAAATAACAAAAGAACGTGATTTTAAAATGTGTTAATTTTAATAGTTTCCAGTATGAAATATAGATGTGCAGTCTTGTGTTTAACATTTTTCTTTTTTGCTGTTGACATGTAGAGATGCAGAGTCCATTTATGCATATTTGTTGATGTGCAGCACCTCTGTAATTGTCTTTGTTAATTTGTAATTGATTATTTGAATGTTTTTCCTCTCCAGATTTCATATTCAGGACCAGGTAAAGCGTGCTGAACGTCAGTTCCGGAGTCTTTCGCTCAGCCATCAGAGTTTGTTACCTGGTGTTTTGGACAAGCTTTCACTGATCAGTCAGTGTGCAGATCACAACCAGGAGGTTTTACAGGCCATTATTCACAACAGTCTGCACATGTTTGAGAATGTCGAGTATGGAGAACGGGTAAGAGGAAATCCAAACGTACTCAATGCACCATATGTCGATCGACAGACGAATTGATGCAGCGTCCGCAATAATCAGGACGCTGCATCAGTTCTTCGTGGTGAAGAAAGAGCTGAGCCTAAAAGCAAAGCTCTCGATTTACAATTTGATCTACGTTCCCACCCTCTTCTATGGTCTCCAGCTGTGGGTGGTGACTCAAAGAACGAGATCAGGGATACACGCCGAAATGAGCTTCTTCCGCAAAGGGGCTGGACTCTCACTAAGTGAGGAGCTCTGCCATTCAGGAGGAGCTATGAGTAGAGCTGTTGCTCCTCTGGGTTGATAAAAGCCAGATGGGTTAATTCGGGCATCTGGTAAGGATGCCTCCTGAGCGCCTCACTGACGAGATATTTTGGGCATGTTTCATCGCGAGTGGACCCGAGGCAGACCCCTGACCCACTGGAGAGACTATGCCTCACAGCAGGCTGGGGAACACTTTGTGATCCTCCTAAGTGAGCTGGGAGATGCATCTGAGACTGTTGCCACCGACCCAGCCCCGGATAAGCGGAAGACATCGGAATACCACTATTTTGTCGTGTTTTAATAAGTATACCTACTAATTTGATGGGTTTTTTCAATTCTTTTATAGCCTCTTGATCCAAGAAAAGTACGTCCATCATCTACATTTGACATGGATAAACTTAAGTCTACTATAAAACAGTTTGTCAGGGATTGGAGTGAAGTTGGCCAGTGTGAGAGGGATTCTTGCTACAAACCAATCGTACAAGAGATCCAAAGACTCTTTCCAAGTGACCAATGGTAGGAATTACAAATTTAGTGCTTCATATGCTCACCAGCAAATATATTAAGTATTTTCTATGCATCTTACAATTTTTTTCCCAAAAAAGCACTGTTTTTGTATAACTTATTTGCTATTAATATGTGCATTATTATATTTTTTGCATTTTATTATATCAGTGATGTATCTAAGGTTAGCGTGTTGGTCCCGGGTGCTGGACTTGGTCGTCTTGCTTGGGAGATAGCTCAGCTGGGATACATGTGCCAAGGCAATGAATGGAGTTTCTTCATGCTTTTTTCTTCAAATTTTGTTCTTAATAGGTATGGCATTTATAAATTTCTCTGAACACTCTCTGTTTTTTTTATTTTTGGTTGTGTCTTTCTGATCCCTTGTTTTCTGTAAGTAATTGGTATCTATCAACTTAGGTGTGAAAAGGTGAATGCTTTTACATTGTATCCCTGGATTCACCAATTCAGCAACAACAGGAGCGCATCTGACCAGATGAGGCCCATCAAATTTCCTGATGTCAACCCTCAAAGCTTACCACTAAGTTCAGACTTCTCCATGGTGGCAGGGGACTTTGTTGAAGTTTACTCTGAAGCAGGTATGGTATAGCGAAAATGATTAGATTCATGAGAGAGGGTAGTACTTACTTTTTTGATGTTTTGCAGTTTATCATGTTTAGTTTAAGTCGTTAAATAAACTAAACATGATTATTCCTAAATAGTTATTATTTTTACTACTAAGTTTTTACTCAAGTGCTAACATCCACCAGTAGGTTGACTTTAAAAGACATAAAAATACAATTACAAAAAAATATTGTGATACTAAAAAGATCATGGCTTCTTTAAAAAAAACATTGATACTTAAAACCAATTTAGTACAGTAATTGGTTCATTATCAACAAGGCTGATATTGAATGCAAATACAGGTCAATTTGTCATGTTGTTTGTTTTTCAGATTCATGGGACTGTTTGGCTACTTGTTTCTTCATAGATACAGCACATAATGTGTTAGAATATGTGGACACAATTTGGAACATTCTTAAACCGGGCGGAGTGTGGATTAACCTTGGTGAGTCAGTTTTTAACAAAAAATGAAATTATTACTAGCTTTACGTATGCTTGTTTGTTTATATTTACGAACTTCAGAATTGATCCCACATGTGGGAAATTTTTGTTACAGCAGCAGCAGTAGCAATGTGATAATAATAATAAAAAAAAAACTTATTTGAATTAGAGAAGAAACCAATAAATTTACTTTAAACTGCTCACGTTGGTAATGTCAAACTGTCTAGAAATTGTGTGAAAAAAGAGGTTGTGATTGAATAAAAAATCTCGGCAGGAATCAAAATGAATTCATGTACTTGAGTTTGAACTAAATAAGTAGTAGTTTAATTGATGTTTTTTTCTAATCTAACACAATTTATTTTTTAATTTTTGCATACTTATTTCATTCATCAACGTGCAAATTTCTAAGATCCATTGTACCACAGCAGGCTGCCAGGACGGCGCCAGTGTTGGGAGAAACGGGGGATTTTGGTGTCTTCCCCAAGAACATTGAGGCTTGAGCTCAGTGGGATTCGACCTTGCGAACTCCCGGTCCAAGGGCGAACATTCTACCGCTGATCTATCGCCTCCTCTTTTATTTTTATTTTAATCATATTTTTGCTAGTTTTTTGTGGACAAAAACATTCTTATTACTGGTACTATGAAAATGCTTGAACATAAATGTCTATGGTTAGTTGAACATAATTGTTTGTGGTTAGTTAATTCACCATAATATTCAATAATTTTAGGTCCACTCCTGTATCACTTTGAGAGCATGGCCGATGAGCTCTCAATTGAGCTTAACTATGAAGAGATCAAGACTGCCATGAGAAAATTGGGCTTCCTCATTGAGGTAAATATTCATTTTAATAATTAAAATGAATATTGAGGTAAATATTCATTTTAATAATCATGCTAGGTTGAATGGTGGTGCAGTGGTTTGCACTGTACTCTCACTGCAAGAACGTTGGCGGTTCGGGTTGGGCGAGGCTTGCATTACTGGCCTTTGTGTGTGAAGTTTGCATGTTCTCTCTATGGATGCATGGATTTGCTCTGGGTTTTCATCCGCCCACTCATTGACATGCATGTTAGATTAATTGGCCACTGTGAAATAATGAGTGTGTGTATGAATGGCTGTCTGGGTATGGCCACACAATAGACTAGTGTACCCCACCTCTCGTCTGTAATCAGCCTAGTTATGGTCCAGCATCCCCGTTACCCTTAAGCGGTTTCGAAGACGACTAACTTAGTTTTAAGTTTTTCTTGAGTTACAAAACAATCTCAACATTTCTTTTACAGATGGAGAAAAAATCAATGCAGACCACGTATACGGAAAACGACCGTTCCATGCTGAAATATGTTTATGACTGCGTCTTCTTTGTGGCACGAAAACCAGCAGTATTGTATCACAATGGCCAGGATGACAACCAGCAACCCAACTGTCCACCTGCTGCTAAGTCACCACGACGAGAAGGCATTGACAGACTCACGTGACATGACATCATTTCACAAAAATCTAAAAACTGAACTCTAAACTCCACAAAATGAAAAAAAAAAAAAGAATCTGGCTCAAGTTGTCAATGACCAACGCAAATGTCTGTGTGGAAAAATCGTCTCATTTTTTTTATTCTTAGATAATGGAGCTGAATTCCACAAGTCAATTTTTTTAAATTGCAGAGCAATCTTAATCATTTTATCTGCACTAACTTACTCTCCCTAAAGGTTCGAATCAAATCAAATTTTATTTGTAAAGCACTTTTCCAACAAAAAGTTACACAAAGTGCTGAATAGAACAAATAAAAATTTAAACATTAAAATCCAGATTATTAAAAAAAAAAAAAAAAAAACGTAAGTAAAAACAAGCATATATCAAAAATCACACACTCATACTAAACACCGCACACATCCATCGACATTCACACAGCTCCCTCCCCTCACGAACACAACTCTCCCAACCTCCATTTCACCTGAACCTCTAGCTACTGTCTAACTAAAATAAAAAATAAGCATCTGGCCTGATGCTGTTGTGAGGAAACAATAATTGGGTATCAATCCACAGGAGTCGGCCTGCCCATGACTGCAGTGGCCAAAGCCACACGGGTCCACCCAGCTCCAGGAGACATGGGCACCCACAGAAGCCACCAGGCTAAAGTGAGGGACCCGTATCACCCAGGCCAGTCAGACCGCCACAAAGAGCACCCTGCAGACTTAGCAGGAAGAGCTGGTGGGATGGAGGATCCCCATGATAAAACACTCAAATAAGATACAGAGAAAAAACAATAGAATAAAAACTAAAACTGGTTAAAGACTATTTAAGAAATTAATCAGAAAACTAATCATAAAAAATAAGAGCGTGTAAAAACAGAAAACTATGTGAACAGATTTCATCAAATACATAAAAATATCTTAAGCGTAAATAAAAATCCAGTAAAAGCCAAGTTAAGAGGTTTTAAGAAGAGGCTTAAAACCTCTTCTTAAAGACATGAACAGACTCTGGCCCTGAGTTCCTCTGACAGGCTGTTTCACAGGCAAGGACCATAAAGCTGGAATGAGGTCTAATTGTGAGTTTTTGTTCTAACACTTTGTATTTCTAAAAGTCCAGTACCAGAGACCTCAGGGTCCGTGAGGGATCATACTTCAAAATTATTAAAAGTTAAAATTATTATTTTTATTTATTTTATTTTTTTTTATATTTTTGCACACCTGTATCAAAACAAGTTCCTAGTCTCTGATATTTTGCACTGACATGGCAATAAAATCATTCTGATTCTGATAAATAAGAGGGCCCAGGACCAGTAAGACTTTTAAAAATCATTCGAAGAACTTTAAAATCGATCCTGAAACGCGTGGGAGCCAACAGAGAAATCATCAACCAAAAGTTTTACTGATAAACTAAAATGAACAGATGCTATTGCTTGATGATATTTAAGTGTATGCATGAGGGTGATTGTTTGAATTAGAATTATTGTGCCGATTGCTCCTTTTCAGAAACTCACTTTTCAGAAATTACAGCTTATTAAGTGAACACAAATATAATTTTATTTTCTGTTCTCCACATAAACTTTGGAATAAAGCCAACATTTTAAAATTATGGGTGTTAGATTACCATTTAACATGAGTAATATTTGAAAAAAAAAAGTTCTTATATCTTTATGGAAATGATGTAAAGTGCCATTAATTCACGAGTAAACAAAGGGGCGTGGCTTCCTTTCGTTTCCGGTGAAAGGTTGTTTTCTAATTTGAACATCCGCTTCTGTTCAACTTCTGCAGGATAAAAAAAATTCTTAAAAAATTTCTTTTTGGGTCGATCTGACTTATTTTTGAGCAAATGACCAAGAGACGCGCTGAAAATATTCTTTTTAATGACTCTCCTAAAAGAAACTGCAGTTCACTTTGCAGGTTAGACATGCCAGTGGAGAGCATGGTTTCTGATAGCGGTGTGTTTTCACCATCCATGCTCCTCTTGTTGGGATGTCGTCGCAGAAAGAGACCCAGCTATTTTGATGACGAGAATCGGTTCTTAGACGTGCCTTCTTGCTTTGACATAGCTCTCTGTGACACAATGAAGGATGCAGCAGATGTTTTACCGAAGCCGGTTTCTAACTGTTTCCATGATTGTCGCAGCACCTGTACAGAAATCAGTAGGAAACAAGTCCGAGATGTTCATCCTGACTCAGAAAAGGCTGTCCACAAAGATAACGATAAAGTAAGTTTATAAGATTGTTTGAGGTGAATTGTGCCTTAATCAGGACTGAGAAGAAAAGCGCCTGAAGTAAAGTTGGACTCTTTTACTGTAGCTCAGACGAGGACAGGAAATAACAAAGTTAAGTACGTCCGCTTGTAGGTTTTTTACACCATAAATTCATTTCACAACAGACTTCCTCATACAACACCATAGAGAATAACTATGGTATTGTATGAGGAAGTCTGGTGTGACAGAGTAGTATGTCAGAACGGTGAAGGACATGTATGCGGACTGTAAGACAGTGGTGAGGTGTGCTGTAGGTGAGACAGAGGAGTTCTATGTGGGGGTGGGACTGCACCAGGGATCTGCTCTGAGTCCTTTGTTGTTTGCTATGGTAAAGGACAGGCTGACAGATGAGGTTAGACAAGAATCTCCATGGACAATGATGTTTGCAGATGACATTGTGATCTGTAGTGAGAGGAGGGAAGAGGTGGAGGAAAAGCTGGAGAGGTGGAGGTTTGCACTAGAAAGAAGAGGAATTAAGATTAGTCAGAGTAAAACAGAATACATGTGAGTGAATCAGAGGGACCCAAATGGAAAAGTAAGGTTACAGGGAGAAGAGATGAAAAAGGTGGAAGATTTTAAGTATTTAGTTTCCAGAGCAATGGAGAGAGTGTGGAAAAGAGGTGAAGAAGCATGTGCAGGCAGGCTGGAACGGGTGGAGAAAAGTATCAGGTGTGATAGAAGAGTTTCAGCTAAAATGAAAGGGAAAGTGTACAAAACCATGGTGAGATCGGCCATGCGGTTTGGTCTAGAGACAGTCGCACTGAGGAAAAGACAGGAATCAGAGATGGAGGTAGCAGAGGTGAAAATGCTGAGGATCTCTCTGGGAGTGACCAGGATGGACAGGATTAGAAATGAGTATATCAGGAACAGCGCGTTAGAGGTTTTGGGGATAAAGTCAGAGAGGCCAGACTGAGATGGGTTGGACATGTGCAGAGGAGAGAAAGAAAATACAGTACATCGGCAGAAAGATGCTGGGTTTGGAACCACAGGAGAGAGGTCTAGAGGAAGACCAAAGAGGAGGTTCATGGATACAGTGAAGGAAGACATGAAGATAGTTGGGGTGACCAAAGGAGATGCAGCAGACAGGGTTAGATGGAAGATACAGATTTGCTGTGGCGACCCTATGAAGGGAAATGCCGAAAGAAGAAGAAATTCATTTGTGGACTCAAACTTGTACAATTTAATTTCTTGTTGTTTGACTCTATTATACAGAAAGTTGATAAATTATTTCCATGATTCTTTGAAAGTTATTTTTATTAAATATTTTAATTTCATTTGAATAAAATTACTGTCCATAACTTAAACGTTTTACAATTAAAAGTTATGCATTGAGCGATCTATGGCTCTATAATATGTGAACAAATCTACATTTTTTCTGATTTGAAAACCTATAACCTTTTCAGGTGGAAAAATTCTTTAATGTTTTACATTGCAAGTTTATTGTGTTGCAACCACACAGATCCAACATATACAAAATCATCCAGTGTGTGAAATCTTTAGAGAAGCATTTATGGATAGACACATCCATAAATGCATGTGACCTTACTGAATGCTTTATGAATTTTATAATAACATGAACTAATGTTATTCTTTAAGGGTAAGCAGTAGCTTTTGTATGTTATCAATTTCTAATAGTGTAAGAAGCATCGATGCAGATTTTTTTTTTTTAGTTCTAAAACACAAACTCATCCTATATGTACTTGGCTTAACATTTATTGACATATATTATAATTCTTATGAAACACAGTCATAGTTACACACATTTATCTGATTTTCACACAGACTAGTTGTTCACTTTAAGGTTTTAAATGTATGATATGTGACGTTATTGTAGATTATTTTGATATGAATTAAGTTAATTAAGTCAGACATGTATATACATGACTATATACTGACAACATAGAAGAGTGTGTGAGGGACTTTTGTCCCATTTATTAATAATAGCAAATATACATTCATTTAGATCTTTCATATCACTCACGTGGTCACTGTACTAAATGGACAATAAACAATCAATACAGAAAACTTAAAGCAGTGGGAATAAATTTAAATAGCGTAGATGGGTTTTGCAGAGGTCATATAGTCAGAGTTTCTGATGAAGGTATCATTAAGAGCCAATTAGCTGTCAGGCACACGTTTACAAGACTCCATTTCCCATCATGCCTATAGGGTTTGTAGTCGTACTTGAACGAGATGTAATGGGAATGAATGCCCACGAGATGTCACCGTGCAGCTCTAAATTAACAAGGCAATGCGCCAATGTAAATTTAGATACTTGTGGAAGCATTTTCTATTTTCTGCTCGTTCTGATCACTCATGTCAATTTTATATTTTTCTTTGCAGACATACGAAGACACATGCCCAGAGGACAGCACTTACAACTCATTCCACTTCTGGAGGGTTCCCTTACCTCCAATAGATCTTTCACTGTTGGCAGATACCAGTAAACAACAGATACCAGTTTGTTCCACTTTTGTGGAACAAACACTCAATGACTCTCTATCTGATGCTATGGAGACCTGAAAATACTCAGTTCAAAGGATTTATTTGAAGCTGCCCTGTTGTTTCAAGAAAACACACTGACGATTTGATTCTCAGAAGCAAACAAACACAACAGATGTGCATAGTTCCAGCATTATAGTTGTTGCATGTGGAACAGCCTATCGGAGGATCTCAGGACCGCTGAGTGTTTATGTTTTTAAGAATAGGCTGAAGCACCATCTTATTAACTTTAACTTTGGAACTTTTACTTGAATTTTTTTTATTAATCTGATCTATTTTTTATGTCTATTTATTTATTTATCTACTTTTATACACTTTTGTTCTTCTGATTTACTTTTAAGATTAATTTCTTAAACTGTTTGAAATTGTTTTACAAGTTTTTGTTAGTATTCTATTGTTTTATTCTGTATCATAGTTCAGTGTTTCCTCACAGGGGTCTTTTATCCTCTGAACTGTGCCTGCCCAGTCTGTGGGGTCCTTGCTGTGATGGTCTGCCTGGCCCGGCTGGTGCAGGTCCCTCACTTCAGGCATATTGCTTTTTGGGTGCCCAATCCTCCTGCATCCACATGGCGCCCTGTGGTTGTGACGTCTGCAGTCATGAGCAGGCCGGCTCCTGGTGCGGATCTATCCCTAGTTATTGTTTTCTCACAGCAGCATCAGGACAGGTGTTTCTTTTACTCACCATTAGTTTTAACTAAGTTAAATTGACAGTCGCTAGCAGTTCAGGGTTGTGAACGTTGATGCATGTGTGCACTGTGTAGTGCAAGTGTGTGATTTTTTAACGGATCCTTGCTTTTCATTTGTCATTGTTTAATGATCTGGATTTTAATTCTTGTCGGAGTGTTTGTGTAACTTCATGTTTGAAAAGTACTCTACAAACAAAGTTTGATGTGATTTAATGTCTTCAAGTGTTACCCAGCATCTGGACATTGTAGAATGTATTGTTGGGATGTTCTTGGCTGGTTATCTGTGATGTCATTACTAAATTGAATCCAGCCAGTGTTGCAGCTTTTCAGTACGCAAAAGAAAATTTGTTCGTCCCCAGGTTACAGCAACAATGAAAATAATGTTAAACTATTTGGAAGTCGTTTGAGTGAATGGACTTTAAGAGGAAAAACAAACCTGGAAATCAAGAGGTTGTGTGACACATTGTAAGGTGTGCCCATTAACTTGTTTAAAATCTTTTGTAGATTGTTCCGAAAAGCCAATTGTATGAGTAGGACACTTCAGGTCGTTCATTAATTTTAATTCTGCAATAAAAAATTTTTTTTTTTCAGCACTTGTGCCATTTTTTTGTATTGTTTTTCTGCAGGTCAATGCCTTAAACAAACTTAAATTGTAGTAACATGTAATTTTTCTGACTGAATTAAAAACAAACTAATTTTAGTACATAATGGTTTGCTCTATGGTTGTTTCCAGCTGTTGGATATACCCCTCTAACATGTCAACAACTTGATTGCTTCAGAGGTGAAAGACTTGTAATTTGAAGGAGGTGGTCATTAGCTTCTCTAGGTTTCTTGGAAAAAGTTTGTGCACTTTGGACCGGCTGCCAATAAAAGGGGAGTCAGAATTGAATGATTTGCACCTTTTAATAACAAGAGCACACCTATGGTAAGTAATACAGTCTGTTTTACTTTAAAACTAAAAAGTATTTCTAGTGGTTTATGTTTCTTTTTGCAAACCGCCTTGTAGGACATAATGGGAATAGTTAATTAGCTGTTAGAAAAAGGGCCAAAGTTAGTTTGGCTTTTAATGTTAGCAGAAAATGTTACTTAAGCTTTGATCACTAATAGAACTTGTCTCATAAAGCAACTAGATCAAATCTTTTTCTATCCTATGAAAATGTTTTACAGTAAAATAAGAATAAAATGTCTTGTTTTTACAAATGAACAAATCTTTCTTGTGATATGTTGTGATATGTTGATATCCAACTTGATCTTCATTAGCACAATTTGAGCCACACATGAGCAAGCTAGGTTTAACAAAAATACCTTTTTTTTTTTAAATTTATTTATTCATTTATTTTTTAAAAAGACCTAGGTTTAGTTGATGAGATAAAGATGCATGTATTTAAGAATTGTTCCACATATTGTATTTTTAAAGTATAAGACATGATCCTGATGATCATAATATTTTTATCTTTCTATATATGACAATATATTTGTATGCAAATTCGTTTTTTCTTTACAACTTTGGCTACCAAACATTTTTAAACAGCTAGTTTAATTGAGATATTTTTTAACACTCTGCGAGAGAATTGCAATGCTGTTATGTACACAACAGTTCATGGTCTGAAAGGGAAAACTGATGCTGACATGAATTAAATGGTGAATGTTTGTTACATAAAAATGCATTGTTTAAACATCTATATGATCTCAAGACAGAGTGGTTGCAAGAGTTAAAATAAATTGCATATTTCTTGTAAATATTTTTTTCTTCTCATTTTTAATAAGCAGCAATTTGTGAGCTTTTTGTAATATGATAATGAAAAAAACTAATTTCACTTTGTGTCTTCTACATAGAGTATTGATAGTCCCGAGAAATGGTCAAACTTGCAAAGAACTCATTTTGTTTGCAGGAAATCTGGAAGTATTTATAATTGTGAACCTTTAGCCAAGTCAGAAACTTTGTTTTGTGTTTACACAGTTTGGATCTGGGTGGGAGTGAAAAAGCTTTCTTACCCCTTGAACCAAACTCAGGAACAGGATGTTAGCATATTTCCTACCAAACAATGCCCTCCTTAAATGGACTATTGTTAATTCTGGCTGAGAAATATAAATATAAGGAAGGAATGTGGACAAGATTGCTCTGAATCGCATGCAGGTTTTACTCAAATCTTCTAAAAGTGTCAGCTCATCTTTGTTTCCTGTCTGCTGTCTTCGTCACCAGCATGTAGAAAGTCTGCCAGCACCACAATGAGCTTCACTGAGAAGGTTACTACCTTTTTTATATTTGTTTTAGCTGGAGAATTAATTTTACTATTAAATATGTACATATAAATGTATATCTGCTTATTACAGCCAGGGAAGTCTTGGATTGAAGAAACTTTCTTCAAAAGAGAATGTGTAAAGTTTATTCCTTCTTCTGTGGACTTGCACCGGTAATAAATCAAATTGCAATAGCCTTTTAATCATAATTTTTTTCTATACGACTCGGGGTTGGCCTATTTCATAAAGTACACTACAATCAGTGGCTGTAAATAACATTTATTCTGAGAACAGACCTGTTAGTCTTTCAGCCTTTACTTCCAGGAATTTGGATCATGTGTTTAAGAATATCTTTGATTATATGCAATGTCACTTTCTTACAGATGCATCCCAGTATGCCAAGTTTGCCAAAACTTGATCAGGTATGATTAATGATTACTGTTTGTGTTTTCCATACACCTATCAACCATTAACAAATGCATTCAGTCAAAATGTTGTAAAAACTCATTACAAGATTACTTGAAAATACCTTTTGGACAAATAAATAAGGGTTGAATGTATTCTGTTGAATCAATTCTAAGTGTGATGTTTGTTTTAGTGTGCTAAATCCCTTCTTACGTAAAAACCTACTAGATTGCTACAATACAATTTAATTATTGTTGTTGCTAACTTACTCTGCACAAACCACTACATCTGAATTTAGTTTTTTTTTTTTCGTTTTCTCTGACCCAGCAACCTGTTTCTTAATCAATAAATGGAGGGAGGAAAGCTATTTTTGTCAAAATGAAATTGATTACCGGTACTATGTGTAAAAATATCATTCTGATCACAATCAGGCTGAATTTGTAGTGGGATTAGTTTTAGAATTATTATGAAAAGTTCACTTAAGTTTCCTTTTGTGAGATATATTCAAAATAAAAAAATACAGTAGTTTTTTTTTTCTCCATTTTCTTGAAGATAATCTTAATATCACCCAATTTTTTCATTAATTTATGAAAATAAGTCAAAGCGGTTTGCTTTAAGGCACAATTGGTGTCCCACTAAGATTTTTAAAACTGCAAACCTTTAAGGAATGTTAAAACAGATTTTATCACCAACGTGTTTGGCTGCCAAACTCAAGGGGAATGCAAGTTATGTGATGTATTTCTGCTCATTATTAAAAGTTTTTTTTTTTACATTTTTTTTGTGTGTTTTGGTTAGATGTTGTTGTGGCCACCTTGTAGGAGAACACTCTTGGAGAAACTTTGTTCCTCCCATATCTTTCTATACTGGTTCGAACCAGGATGTGGAGGAGATCTGGTCCATGCAGGTGCATACCAGAACCAGTCCTACAGATGCTTATGGGATTGTTGATTTCGAGGACACAGCCACACGTGTTTGTCGGGCCAAGGTCGGTAATCAACTAACTTTAAGCCACCCATTTGCCTTTTTAAACCAGAATTGCATTTAATTGCATTGTATTTAACTCAGTTAGACAAATTTATCCTACAGACTGCGTGATGAGAGGTGTTAAATTTTACAGTTATAAAATCTTTGGTTTGCTGTGGTGTAAGCAGACTTATTCCAGTTCTATGAAAGCAGAGATGTTATCTATTGTAATGATAAAACAGTCACAAGAGCGGCACCTGGAAGTATAGTTTTTTTTCCTAACTGTTCCATGTATTCCCAGTATATTCGTGTGGCGGTGGATTCCAAACCAGAAGCTCTGCTCCAGCTGATGTTGAGAGAATGGCAGATGGAAAGACCCAAACTTCTTCTGACAGTTCATGGCGGCTCTGAAAACTTTAACTTGCCACCTAAAGTTAAGCAGGCTTTTAGCAAAGGGCTGATCACTGCTGCTCTGAGCACTAGAGCATGGATACTCACAGATGGGATTAACACAGGTTAATGTTTTGAGTTACTTTTTCAAAATACCATTTGTTAGCTATGAACTGTCATTACCAGATATTTGAAAACTAAAATCCACCATGATATAGTGTAAATATTAACTAAACTAAAAAAGTACTCAAAGATGGCAGATCTGTGCCAAGGTCTGTGGAAATATGCCATCCGTTTTTCTTGCCAGCCAATAAATGCAGATTAACAACCTGAACAGGTCCATCTAAGGGTCATATAGAGGAATTGACAACCAGTCATCTGCACACACACTTGATGTCAATTTGAAATAACTAATCAGCTTATTGTGAAGATTATCAGTGGTGGGAAAACCCCTGGTATGCACAAAGAAATAATAAAGACTTATTTTCTTTTATCTATCCAGCATGAAAGCAGGAAAAGGTAAAGTCAGCTGAAAATCTCAAGTTAGATATAAAAAAAAACAAAAAACAAAGTAAGCTTTAAAAAAAGCATATAGTGAACTTAAAAAAACATCTAAAGTTAGTTAGATGGCTAAAAAAAGCTGAAGTTAGCTAAAAAGCTACCAAAAAAGAGCTGAAGTTGGCTAAAAAGCTACCAAAAAAGAGCTGAAGTTGGCTAAAAAGCTACCAAAAAAGAGCTGAAGTTGGCTAAAAAGCTACCAAAAAAGAGCTGAAGTTGGCTAAAAAGCTACCCAAAAACAAGCTACAGTTAACTAAAAAGCTACCCCAAAAAAAAAAAAAAAAAAACTAAAGTTAGCTAAAAAGCTACCAAAAAAAAAAAAAAGAAGCTAAAGTTAGCTAAAAAGCTAGGAAAGCTAAAAACACGTCTTAAAACACATGTAGATCCAAATGGTGGCTTGGAACACCCTTGAAATTAAATAATTTATTCATCTTCTTCATTTGGATATGTGCTAAAAATATGAAAATCCACCCATAACTTTTTGAGTTACCTTGTTCTCACACACAAACCCCATCACACAACTTCCCTAGGCATCGCAATAAAAAGTGAAGGAATTTGTGTTTACAGTAATTGTATATTTTTTATCTTTCATAGTTGACAAGTCTCAATAGTTTGTTGAAAATTATGTCATCATAAAATAAACCCTTTAAGTATGAGTCTAAAGCTGATTGGTGAGGAAGCATTTGTGAGGAAATTGTTCGCCTTTTTTCTTTTCTCTGATAATAAATAAATTACTCTATTCATCCCTCACCGGGGAAATTTGTTTGCTGCACTCCTTACACCGCAGCAGGCTGCCCTTCAACGGCGCCAATGGTGGGAGAAGCGGGGGTTAGGTGTCTTCTCCAAGGACTCTAGACGTGCTCTCCGTGGGACGCGAACCCGCGACCTTCCGGTCCGCGGGCGAACGCTCTAACCACGCGGCCACCGTCTCCACCCTTTAATCTTTAATACACAAACTATCTTCTGCAATTACATCTTCAGATGTTGCTCGTGTTCCTTAAAGTTGGTACAAAGCGACATTCCTTTTTACCAGACAGTATTTGTTCTTTGAACCAAACTCACAAAACTAAATCCTATTGAACACTAGTTTTTTCCACTTGACACATTTATCTAACTTGTATGTTTTTATAAGGAAAAGTACAACTGAGACGTATTTGCAAAACCAGAAATAATATATACAGAAAATGCTTGTGTGTATTGATAAACTGAAAAATTAAGTTACCGTAGGTTCAAGTTCATTTAGAAAAACTATCATTATAAACATCCAACCCCACTCTTAGTTTTCTTGTTTATATCAAACGTAAATGATTTCTACAAGTCATATATCTTATATGACAACTACTGATTAGGCTTTTCAACAGTGTCCATTTCAATTATTGGTTTTATTCAAGGAGAAAAGGGATTTGTGAAAAGCAAATTTACTTTTGATTTTTTTATCATAACTGTTATTTGATCTTTTCAGGATAAAGGTGATGAAAGAACATAAAAGCATGCATTTTCTTTGAACTCATTTACTCTTTACAAACCCTTTAGGTGTGTCTAAGTATGTAGGCGAGGCAGTGAAATTGTTTGGAGGCCATGAACTAAAGATGAGAAACACTGTGGGCCTCACTCCATGGGGAATGATTGACAACAACATGGACCTCATAGGAAGAGATGTCAGTACTGAAATTATGCTTCTTTCTTAATTAGATTGCTCAAGCAAAACACATATTTGATACAGCTTACGTTTGAGCTTTGCGTGTAGGTTCTTTGTGTGACAGAAACTCAACAATGTTTCAGGTGTTCAGACCATACCAGCCAATGGGAAACCCTTTGAGCAAGAAGGCATGCCTCAATGGTTTTCACTCCCACTTTCTGCTGGTGGATGATGGCACAGTGGGAAAACATGGATGTCAGCAAGGCCTCAGGAGAAAACTGGAGAAACACATTCAATTGCAGAAGATACATCCTCGTGAGTCAGCGCCTTTGCAATAGATACAGAAAGCACTTTGAAATAAAGTGGATAATGTCATGTTTCTCTGCTCTTCACTAAAGGATTGAACCAAAGAATACCTGTGGTGTGTGTGGTGGTAGAAGGAGGTCCAGCCATTGTGTCCACAGTGTTGTACTATGTTAGCAGTGTGCCCCCTATGCCAGTGTTTGTTTTTGAAGGATCGGGTGGAGCAGCGGACCTGCTGGCATTCTTATACAAACAGACTGCTAATAATAGGTGCGTCTGTAGAGGATTCTAGAGGATTCAACTTGTAAGATTAATTTAGTAAAAACAGGATTTTGGAGCTGACAAATAAAGCGAGATTGTTCAAATAAAACTATCGACTCACAAAAAGACACTGTTGTAAATACCATAAATCAACATAAAATTTTGATTTTGAGCTTGTGTCTTCTTTTTTAGAGAGTTGGAAGCTGACATCGAGGAGGACTTCCTTGATAGGATTGGACTTGTGTTTGAAGTTGAGAAGACAGAAGCTACAAACCTTTACACCCTTCTCCTGCAATGTATGAATCAAAGGGACTCTGTGAGTTTGATTTAATTTGGAATGTGTCTTGCAATTAAAGACAAATGACTTAATCAGTTCATCTTTGTACAACAGATAACCATTTTTGACTCTGAGGCAGAAGATCATCTAGCGCCAGATGTGGCTATTTTAAGTACCACACTCAAGGGTACATTCCTGCTTTAATTTTGAATGACAGTTCTTTCTCTGCAGACATATTATACATATAAAGCTTGATATAAGTTCATAAAATTGGATTTTAATACAGGGAACTCATCTTTTATGTTTACTCTGCTTTGGATTAAAACAGGCACCAAGACAACCCCAGCAGGTCAGTTAAGTATGGCTTTGGCGTGGGACAGGGCGGACATTGCCCAAAAAGATGTATTTGTTTATGGACAGCACTGGCAGGTAAAACTAGTGGAGAAAATTAAAGGTAAAAGCCTTACAGAATCATTACCCTTGATTATTTTACATTATTCTGCATGTAGGTTGGGGCTTTGGAACAGGCCATGCTGGATGCATTGGTAATGGACCGTGTCAGTTTTGTCAAATTGCTAATTGACAACGGCATGACAATGACTCGTTTCCTCACTGTGGATCGTCTTGAAGAGCTCTACAACACAGTAACTACTATATTTATCAATATTGCAGCCACAGCTTGTCCTCTCATTTTAATACAATCTGTGAAGAAAGATATTGAATAAATTATTAAAGAGTTCATTCCAACTTCTACAGCCCTTTTGTTTTGCCTTACAGAGCTGTTTCTGCTTGATTTTTCCTTTGGCTTGTGGTTTAGTAACTGTGTAGCAAAAATTAAGTTGCTTTGCAAAACATTTCCTAAAAGCAGTTTTGATCAAAGTCTTGCTGCATTGATTTCTACCTGTTGTGTTTTGATGTCATCTACATTACAAATATTTTTCCAGTTGTGTTTCTTACATGTAGCTAAAATTACAGGGCTCTTTGTCACAAACTCAGATTTTATCTTTATTTGTTGTGTGGTCTTAATTATTCGTTTTTCTTTTGAACACATTCTTCTAAGAAATATGTCAGCTGAGCTGTTTTATTTAGTGTGTTCTTCAATCTTCTTCAATCAAACAGCAATTGATGATTTATATTTTTTCCTTCTCACTAAAAACAGCATTTTCCTAATCAATAAAATTGCTTTATTCTAGCCTCAGAGGCAAACTCAGCGCTTTCTACACCAACTGGTTGAAGATGCAAAACAGGTAATCAGTGTGTTGTTTGGTGTTTTTCTATAGATTTAAAACAAATATTAAATTTTGGTATTAATTTGCTTATTGGGGGAGAATCTGCATGTGGGTAAATGTATGAATTAATCAATAGATAAGAAAAATGGTCATCTGATAGACATAAATTTATTGTTTGGTTGTACGGGTAGACTTCTCTTCCCGCAGGTTACCACTTGACACTCATAGACATGGGCTTGGTAATTGAATATCTGATTGGAGGAGCATACTGCAGCAGCTACACAAGAAAACACTTCAGAGCTGTGTATAATCACATGCAGGATAAAGTGAGCATTAACAGATCAAAGTTTTTTATGCATCACGCATTTTGCCTAATGTGTAAATGACAGCATTGAGATAACTCTGGCTCTTTATTAAACAGAAACGAGGATTCAGGCCAGACTCAAAAAGGAGCGCCAGTCTTCCAGACCTCCCATTTTTTAGGACTGCACAACCCTACAAACGCAAGGTTTGTTTTTTCATATACAAATGCAAGCATTACCAAAAAGTAAAATTTATGTAATAACACAAGGACATTAAAAACAAAACTATTACATGTTTTAATCTTACAGCTTATTATTTTAATTTCTCTTTCACTTGTTTCATTTGTTATTCTTCTCCAATATGTTGAATCTGTTCATCCAGGAGCAAAATGTTCCACCCAGAAGAAGTCAAGGAATGGCACAGAGTCCAGAAGTGGATGAAACTTCATTAAGAGTTCCGTTCAATTTCAACGACCTTTTCGTGTGGGCCGTCCTTCAGCAACGGCAACAGATGGCTTTGTTCCTGTGGCCACATGGTGAAGAAGCATTGGCCCGGGCCCTCGTAGCCTGCAAGTTGTTCCGCTCCATGGCCTTTGAAGCACGATACAGCAGCATGTATGATAGCGTTGCTGAGCAATTCCAAGCAAATTCCCTGTGAGTTTGAGAGAAACACAAAGTAGAGATGTTTTTGTTTTTACAAGTAGTAGTTTTAGATAAGAAAACATTTTAGATGTTTCCTGTTACAAAGATCATGCCTTCAAAGTGAGGCTAATGATCAGAAGTTGGAAATTAATTGACTGGCCAAAGTCTATTTCTTTTGAGAATTTTATTTCTGATCATTGCTTTTTTGTTTTTTATATTGTTTTTCTCGTAATTCTTTTTCTCCAAAAAAAAAAGTTATATTTTTTCTAGATATTATTTAGTATGAGAAACCTCACTAGTGATTCAAGTTTAAATTCGTTTACTTGGTTAATCAACGGATTCAGGTTTGGTAAAATCAGGCAAAAAAATTATAAAATTCCCAAAGAAACTCCCAGTTGTTCTGGAAATGTTATAATTAAAAATTACATGGATTTCTTTTTCTTGGACAGTGAGTTTGGCCAGCTGGCTGTGGACGTGTTGGATTATGCCTTTCATCAAAACGAGCAAATGGCCATGAAATTGTTAACCTCTGAGATGGAGGCATGGAGCCATTTCACCTGCCTGCAGCTGGCTGTTTCTTCGTGTCACAGACCATTTGTTTCTCATTCTTGCACTCAGACTCTTCTCACAGATCTTTGGACTAGTCCACTCAATATGAGAAAAAACTCTTTTTTGAAGGTAAGAGATTTTTCTTTTACTCATTAGGGAAACAAACATAAAAAGCACTCATTTATTAGTTGTCATTTGATTTATTTATATTAAAAATACTGCTAAATTGAGCTTGCGTAGTTAATATATATATGCTGATGTATCTTGGCAGTTTTGTAAACTTAGATGACACACTTGCTATTTCTGTTTCAGATCATTTTGAGCCTCCTTCTGCCCCCTGCCATCTTGCTGCTGGAGTTTAAAAGCAAAGCTGAGATGTGCCATGTACCACAGACCCATGAGGCAATGCTTTTTGGACTTGATTCTGTCAAGCCAGTGCCAGCCAGTGAAGGATCTGATCATACGGTGAAGTGCCAGTGGTGTACTAATCCAACACTATTTTCAAATGGGAATGGGATTATTTACAGCCTTAGAATCAGACTTTTCACATCCTGTTGCTTTCCCTCTGTCTTTTTTTTTACATGTGACAATCAGGATGCAGAACAAGGTGGCCTGTCATCTTCCGACAAATGTTTTGGTTCCAAGTCAGAGTTTTTGTCAAGAGCAACTGTCCGCTGTCTGTCCTGGATCACAAAGCTCTATGATTTCTATACAGCCCCTGTTGTGAAGTTCTGGTTTCACACAGTATGTCACCTACATTATGTGTTGTTGTTTTTTTGTTTTTTAAAAAGTACTAATGATATCAAACAAATAGTTATTGGCTTTGATGCAATTTTGTTTCTATGTTCAGTGGGTGATTCCTCTTCCTTAATCTGATTTTTAGATGTGCTATTTGGCCTTTTTGATGTTGTTCTCCTACGTTGTCTTGGTGAAGATGGAAGATCAGCCTAGTGTTCAGGAGTGGCTCGTCATTGTTTACATTGTGACCACTGCTATTGAGAAAACCAGAGAGGTGAGGCATCTTGTAAGAAGACCAAAAGGATAAATTAATAGAGGCAATTGTGCCAAAAAAAATTTTTTTGACCCATGCTGTGCCCTGAATAGGATTTTGGCGATTAAGTCCCATTTGCTTCTTGGAGTTTACACGATAACCAGTCTTGTTTCTTTTCTAATAATTGGATATCAAGCCATTGCACAAATTTTATAAGAAACTTTAAGGTAGTTTTGAATGTTGAGAAACTAAACATATTTTTTGCTTTATATGCACCAGATTAGAAATTGTTGCACTCTGTTTTAAGATTGTAAGAAATCATCAAATTTTTAACTTTGGCCTTTGTCTTCTTGTAAAACTGATATTGGCACAGTGAATAAAGACAGCTGCAATAGTAAATGGATGCTTTGGAATTGGCACAAGTTTAAAAATATTACCACAATGCTATTTTTTACAGTAAAACAAAAAGTTACCAAATCCATTGAAAAATTGTAATATTTTTCTCAATCAGGTATTAATGTCTGAACCGAAGAACCTGGGCCAGAAGTTGAAGATTTGGTTTTCAGAGTACTGGAACTTATCTGATTTTATTGCCATCATCCTTTTCCTTGTTGGACTGACTATGCGTTGGCATCCTAATCCGTACCGGACTGCTGGGCGTATCAGTTACTGTCTGGACATCATCTTCTGGTTTGTCCGATTGATGGATCTGCTTGCTGTCAATCAGCATGCTGGCCCATATCTCACTATGATCACAAAGATGGTGGGTTGGAAACTTTCTTTGCACAAATTAGACCTAGGATTGTTGAAAAGTTTGCATTTGGTGAACTCTCTGCTTCCTATTTATGTGGATCTAGACAAGCAACATGTTCTTCATTGTGGTGATGATGGCAATAGTCCTGCTAACCTTCGGTGTGTCCAGGAAGGCCATCCTATCTCCAAATGAGGAGCCATCATGGAGCCTGGCCCGCGACATATTTTTTCAGCCTTACTGGATGATCTTTGGGGAAGTCTATGCTGGAGAATTGGATTGTAAGTGGAAGCAGTATGATTTTTCTGGAAGCATTTTAACAAATACAAGAAATTTATGGTTTCATTCATTTTTTATATAATTTTATTACACATCATGCATGTTAAAAATGCTGACAACCCAAAAATCATTATTGGTTTGTAAAGCATCTCTTTATTTAAAGGGGATATGACATGATTTTATATGTCAAATGTTTTGATTGTATATAATTATTGTAATATCATGCCTATGATCTTAATTTCTCATATTTATTATGTAGTCTTGCTACTATCTATAACCTTTGTGCCAAGTACTGAAGGGCGGGCACTTGTTTTGCACTGCTCTCTTTAAATGCAAATGAGATAGGTCCGTGTTTCTTACCTGAACAACCACAGATAGAAAACCCCATTTTAAAGTTAGTTGGGGGGCTTACTCTTTATGCCCAAGTGTGATGCGTTCCCTTCCCCTCTCCAGGTCCACCAAAAAAAGTGTTCTTACTACTTTAATTATTGTAAACTTTAAAGTATGCACCAAAATGCAGAAAAATTATTTATTTTTCAAAAAGGTTCTGGGGGGTGGGCGATGCCCCCAGACCCCTCAATACTGGGGAGCACCACAGTTGCTCATTTTATGCCCCTCCCCTCTTTAGAAAATCCTGGATTTGCCCCTGGGAGCAGGATCAGATGGATGGCATACTTTGGTAACATCTAGATTAGACCAATAGAATGATGCTAGATTTTAAACAAGCGCTAAATGTTACGTCAAGAGCGTTAAATTTCAAATCTAGCGGCGCATTAAATAAATGTTACTGGATATAATAATCCATGAGCTATGTTGGTCTAGAGCAGGCATGCGCAAACTACGGCCCGCGGGCCACATGCCTGCTCTAGACCAACATAGCTCCTGGATTATGCAGGCACGCAAACCCCTCCATCACAAAAAGGTGGCGGCTCAAGGAGGAGTGTTCTGAAAGTTCTGAAACCAGAAAGGCAATAATTTATTAAACCATTAATATTTGTCGATTAAAAATCAGTTTTCTATCTACATTTTTGTTCATCAACAGCTTGTGATAGCACCGGCCCATGTCCTCCTGCAGCCTTTGTTGCACCATTACTTCAGGCTGTCTATATGTTCTTCCAGTATATCATCATGGTCAACATTCTCATTGCATTTTTCAAGTAAGAGCTAAACTAATTTATTTTTCAACAATTTGATTCAGGAACTAATCCCTGTATGAATGGATATTTTATTCTGAACAGCAATGTCTACCTTGACATGGCATCAACCTCAAACAAACTATGGAAGTACAACCGCTATCGCTTCATAATGACCTATCAGGAGAGACCCTGGCTTCCACCCCCACTTACTTTTCTCAGTCACCTGGCTTTTGCTCTGAAAAGCATCTATGGAAAATTTAATGGCAAGTCTATGCAAGAAGAGAGGGGCTCGGGCCTTAGTAAGTATCACAGATTACATTTTATAAAAAGAGATGTATGCAGACAATAATGTTTTCATCATTGATTAGAGTTGTATCTCGGCCATGAGGATAAGAAGAAGCTGCATGAATTTGAGGAGATATGCATCGAAGCCTATTTTCATCAGAGGACAGAAGACCTCCAAAGCAGTCAAATTTACAGGATGAGAGCCACAGCGGAGAGGTTTGATTAACATACCACTTAACGTTTTTCATCAACATTTCATTTTTTTTTTCTTTTACAAATGAGGAATCATTTATGTTCTCTATTATTTCAGAAGTTGTTACTTAAACAATGTGTACTGCTTTATCTTAGCTTAATGAACTATTGTCTTGGAGTGACAATTTAGTCCTAAAGGTTCCTTGAATTGGAGATAAGATTATCAGCACGTAAGAAATACGAGTTAGAAACTAAAGGTTGCATTTGCTTTGCAAGTTTATTTATAACACAATGAAGGACTTTGTCCTCGTAATTTGTTTAAGTTCAACTTTATACTGGACAAAAATGTATTTTTTTCTGTGTATGTGACCAGATCTGCCCTGTCCCAAAGTTGGCTTGACTCCTATTTACATTCCATGTATTATAGTTAACTAAATTAGGTAAAATACGCTGTTGTTCTGTAAAGTTGTTGTTTTTTTTTTCTTTTTAGAGCAGAAGAAATGTGTGAGATGATGAAGGAAGTATCTGAGAAGGTTGACTTTATTCAAGACAGCTTGTCAGAGTTGGATTGTCAACTAGGCCAACTTCAGGACCTTTCGGCATTGGCTGTGGATACACTGACTCTACTCTCTGCTTCTGATACTTTACATCAAAAAAAGGCTTGCTTGACTCATAGTCGGCTCTCTATAACTTCCCAATATGCCCTTCCGCACAGCTGGACTTTCACAGACAAAGCAGAGGCTGACTGTGAGTCTACAAATATGTGTCAATTGAAGATGGAGTCATGTAAAAGCACTCTAGTGAAAGACTTTTCTTTGATAGCAAATAAAACGGATGGTCATTACATACAAGCCAAAAAAAGCAAAGAAGAAAGTCATAAACATACTGAAGGAGAAGAAACATCTGATGAGGTGCTTTGTTCTTTCAATTTGTTTCTATTTCACAAATGCAGCCACAATTTGAACTTCTGAGATAAAAAATGGCTTGTAAAAGTTATAAAATTATCCTAAAATGTTATTTTTGTATCATTAGCATAAAAGATTTCTTTTTCTCACCAGGATTCACAGCTCACACCTTTCCGCCATCTCAATGATAATTGGTCTGGAGTCTCTAGGACAACGCCACAATCCTCTTGTCCTGAATTTTACGTCTGTGGTAGGAAGGGTCTCACATCTTCTACATCAAGTGAATCTTCCCGCTGTGGGTCTCCTCCTTCTTCCAGAGGTTCAGGGTCATCACAATGCAGAACTTGGACAAATGACTTATACCTAAGTCAGAAGGAAACCTCAATGGAAGAGAAAGAAGAGGAAGAAGAAGATGATGATAATAAGAAACAGAAGATAGTGGAGGAGAAAGAAGAGGAATTATTGCAGGAACAGCTGACAACCACTGAAGTTTGTAGAATTTATCTTTTTTTTTTTTTTTTAATATTTTTTTGTTAAAAACACCAATGATAGCCTAGAAAAAGTATCATTTTTTATGGGAATATATGTTTGGACTCGTCCTCCTCACCTGCGCTGGGAAACAAAAACCAAGTGCAAACACTATTAAAAAACACCAAGTTAATGAAAAATAAATACATACAAGAATATAAAATATTCTCTTAGGAGGCGTTGGCTCAGTGGTAGAGTATCCGTCTTTCGATCGGGAGAACCTGGTTCGATTCCCACTGGGCCCAAGATGTCCCTGGGACTACAGGAGAAAAGACTAAAGAACAAACAAACAAAAAAAATACTAATAACACACACACACACACACACAAAAAAACGTATTCAAACATAATAGTAACAATAGGAATAAGGTAAGAATTAGACATTAAAGACAACAATTTGGCTGTCATATATAAAAATCTTTAGGGGATGTAACAAAGTTTTCTTTTCAGTTTGGGGGAGTTTTTGCAGTCCATCAAAATACAATATAAGAGGGTTCAGACTTTGTAAAATTTATGGGTTGATCCTATGATACTATATTTTTATATTTTCTCATTTAAATGACAGCATTGAGTCCTTCAGCCAATGCTGAAGGAATAAGTGTATATTTTTATGTCTACTCAAGTGGGATCCATCTCCTGGTTAAGAGGGTTGGTTCGTCCACCAGAAATCCTCAAAATAGCCATATCTGCACTAGGTTTGATGTCTGCTCTAAAAGCTTTAGAAAGAGTTTGAAATGTCAAATTTATCTTCTGAAACTTAACAATGGTTAAATTTGATCCATCTTTAGGACAGCAGGTCCAGATGTTTCAGCCAGTGGAGAAAACCTAAGCTTTCCCGCCGGTCGTATAGCGAATCAGAAGAACAACCTTATGGTCACTGCAGATCTCTCTCATCCAGTATAGAGGATATGACATTTTCTGAACCACCTCATAGCCCGGTGAATGGATCATTTCTATACTTAGCTGAAGAGCTGAGGAAAAAAGACAGGTTGTCTCAAAAGAGAGGTTTTGGTAATAATTCCTCTCTAAGGCGCAGCAAGACCAAAGGTAACAAAAAAACCGAATGTTTTCTAAGTCTATTTTTCTGGGATGGATTTAATATAATTAATGTTCTTGCAGAGTGGTCTAAGTCTTCAGAGTTTTTTCAAGATCTGGACAAAAGAGGCAAAGGCCTCAACAGGAAGACGGTGAAGATAAAAGAAAGTTCTCCTGATAAAGTAAAGTGAAACATGCTTCTTCTGCTTAACGTAGTGATACGTTAAGCAGAAGAACATTGAAGAACATTATAACATTGAAGAAATGATTAGATCGTTCTTTAAAATTGAAACTTATTGTTCTTTTAATTACTGATAAAGGAGGCGACTCATTCCCATATGTCTGGAACCTCATGGAGAAGGCATCAGAGGTCGATAGGAGAACGAGCATGTTGGTCAGCATCAACCAGCTTGAATCAGCTCGGTGAGTTCCATATTATAGTATATATTTGAGCCAAGAACAGCAGAAATATATTATTTGATCAAGTTCCAATGCTGTAATATTCACAAGTACGTAAAGTTCTGATACTAAAATAAGCATTATTACCTTGTCTAAACGGTATCGTTGAGATTTTAGAAATCAAGAATAGAAATGGAAATTTTGATCTCGCAATATCAAATTTTATTTTAGAAATGTATGACTTGTAATATTTTGTTTTCAGACTTTGATTCTGCTGATTTATTACAAAAGCAAGTGCTGTCTCATCAGGTGAATATTGTTAAGTTGTTACATAATAAAAAAAGAGATCTCTTAAAGTTTTTTAGATGTCTTTTTGAAAATTATTGACTTGTAGGACATGTTGAGTCCCACACATTCAGCTTGGAACAGTCGGGCTAGATCAATGGGTCGAAGATCTTCGTAAGTCCCAGTTTAACTTATACTTTAATTATAAATATGTATTGAAAAATGTTCTAAAGGTTTTGTGTGTGCGTCTGCAGTTTACAGAGTGGTGTGGGATCAGAAGGTAATTTAAAATAACTCTTTACAAATTTTTGCTTAACATATTCAGAAATTTAGAAGAATTAAAGTTTGTTTGATGATGCTTTTTCCTCCTGTTTGTCACAGCCAAAAGTTCCTCATTTCAAAACAGTGATAGTTTGTATCCACATTATTCTGGTAAGGTTCACATAAAATTGTTGTATTTACTTTATTTTACCTAACAAACCATTTACTTTGAGCAGGACGTTTGAGCCACAATGTTTAGCATTGTGGCCCAAAGCTAGAAGGTTAGGGTTCGCGTCCCGAGTGGGACGAGGCTGGAAACACTGGCCTTTCTGTATGGAGTTTACATGTTCTCCCCGTGTATGCGTGGGTTTTCTCCAGGTATTCTGGTTTCCTCTCATCCTCCAAAAACATAAATGTTAAGTTGATTGGCCACTTTGAAATTGCCCTTAGGAATGAGTGTGTGCGTTGCCCTGCGACAGACTGGCAACCAGTTCAGGGTGCACCCTTCCTCTCGATTTAAATCTGCCGGGCTAGGCTTTCGGCATCCCCTGCAATCCTGATGGAGATAAGCAGTTCAGAAAACAAAACTAATTAGTATCCTTTTCAAAGATCACACAACAGTAAAATGATTACATACACATTTTAAATACGCCTGATTTATATATCTTTTATATCTTTATAATATTTTAATAATCAGACAACTATTAACACTGTTAAAATAGTGAATCTGTAGCTTTCTGTCTGTTTTCAGCTATGGAAAGAAACAACTTGATGAGACTGGCTCACAACATCCCTTTCACCCCTGTTTCCATTTTTGGTAACAATTTTAGTTTCTGTCTTGTGTGTTAATTTAGTTTATTTTTTATTTTAACTGTCAAAAATTTTCTTGTCCATAAATGACTTAAAAACTGTATATTTGTGGTTTTGGTTTAAAGGGGGTGATGAAGTGAGCGTCTATTCTTTGGATGAAATCCCCTCTGATACTGAATCTGGCTCAATCTCCTCCTGGTCTTCCCGAAGCCTTTCTGCCATGCTGCAGCCCCTTCTTAGTGAAGAAGACTCTCTTGGCGGAGGTCTCCGGCAGGGATGCAGAATGTTATGCACATGGGCCGAGCAGAACGTTCTCACACCCGGTGTGGTATATGTGGTCAAAGCCTTTAAACCTGAGGTTGTGCGTGCGTGGCAGAGGTATTTCCATGGTAGCACTGCGCTGCAACTTTGTTTGAGAGTAAGTTTGGCTGACTACACCTCTGGTTCAAACCACACCCCGAATATCCCTGAAATCTGTTTAATCATTAAATGTTGAAACATTTAAAGGAGATCCAACAACAAAGAGCAGCCCAGAAAATGATGAATGTGTTTAACCAAATTAAACTGGAGGAAATGCACCACTCCCCAAGGTTTGTGATTTACATTATTTTGGGATGATTGAGATTTACATCATTGGGATGATTGAGAGCTTATTGTTTTATGTGTTGATTTTTTTTCTTCAGATTTTTGGATGTTTTCCTGGTCCTCTCACATTCTAACGGACAGTGGCTTACTATTGAGAAGAACATGGCTGGGGACTTCATAAAATACAATTACAACACAGGAGAAGAGATCGCCGCCTGCTGTTCATTGGAAGATCTGCTCTTGGCATTCTCTCACTGGACCTACGAATACTCCTGCGGAGAGTTGCTGGTGCTCGATATACAAGGCAAACCCTTCTTAAGTTTGTGTTGTCGCATATTTTTATTTATTGAACTGTTACATCTGACTTGTCTTTTTTTTTGTTCCTTTTCTTTGTGGTTGACAGGGGTCGGAGAGGAGCTGACAGATCCAACAGTCATCATGGCAGATGATCAAAGGTACAATTACAATCAGTACCTGACATACTGTATATCATCAGTAACATCTTGCTTTGGATTTAGACCATATTAGATATTTGATACTTAAGAAGTTTTGCATGAAAGATGTCAAAGCATTTTGAGTTGTTGTAAAATTTTATGCTTTCTATGAATATCTTGCAGCGGTGGCAGGGATGAGGTTCTATTTGGTCCTGATAATCTTGGAGATGCCGCCATCAACAGTTTCCGGAAGAAGCATAACTGTAATTTCTGCTGCCGAAGATTGGGTCTAAAAGGTAAGAAACCTACGAAGCAAGAGATACATCTTATTTGCCTTAGTGCTGTGCAGTGTTTATTAGCATAAACATTTCCCAGTTTGTAGTTTCTGCTTTTGGCCTCATCTACATATGCAAGTATTTGTGTGTCACCTCTGTGTCGTCACTCAGGAGGCCAAACTTGGCTTTGGTAGAAATCTCTTGCAACTTCAAATGAAGACAGCATGCACCAGCAGCCAGCTAATTAAGCCATGCATCTTCGTTTATTTCTATAACAACAGTAGTGTTCGAGGCATAGGGGTGGGCCCTGCTTTGTGCGTTGTGCTGCACGGCCTTTGATTACGTATTAATCATGTCTTTGTGCTGGCAACGTGCTGCTGAGACATTAGCTTTGATTAGCTATTAATTAATGTCTCTGGGTAGACATGATACCGGCATCTTGAGGATAGGAACGCGGAAAGAAACCGAGCTGGAAAACAAACAAGCTCAACTTACAAATGCACAAACACAATCATTCAGACACAGTTGTTTTGATATTTCAAAGGTGCGTGGTGTTTCCTCTTCCTTTTCTTATGTCCTCTTCAAGATTTTTTGAACAAATCAAACCAAATTATTCATGCTGGATGCATGGACTTCCTCCCAGGCCTGTTGTTATTCTCTTTCTTGTGTTAATCTCTGCGTTCTTGGAGTGACATGTCGCTAACTGATGTTTGTGTTGTTCAGATTTAAGACGGCGACCAAGCATTGAAAGCAGTAAGACAGAGGCATCGCTGCAGAACAAAGAACAAGTTTACTACGAAAGCAAGGCATAACCTTAAATATCTTTTTCTAAACTTTCCTACACCAGTCCAAATCTTTTTAATATAAAGCAAAGCAATTAGATAAAGAATAAAAGTTCCATGAGAAATTGTGTGATAGGACATCAGGATTTAATGGGCAGTTGATAATAAAGTTTTTAATATATTTTTCAGTTATTTGCAAGGTTTTTAGGGGATAAGGTTGATATATTTATATACATACACATTTGCATATGAAAGTTGTTTTTGTACATTTACTATGTAACATAAATCCGTGTTAAAATGATGCAGAAAAAAATTACAAAAAATTGATTTACTTCTGATTTTCTCTTTTTTTTTTCTGCAAAAAAATAAATGCTTTGATTATGGAATCCTTCACAGATATTCATTGGCATTGTAATTTTGAGTTTATGGGGGAAAAAAGCAAGACAGAAATGCACCCATAAAATTTCTTTTATTTTTTTCTTCCCACAACAAAATGTCTACAAAAGCGATAAAATATAGAATTTAACAAAAAAAAAAAAAAATCACTTCAGACCTTCACATTATATGTACATTTTAAAAGAGGACTCACTAAGGCCCCTGCATAGCTCTGAACGTCCACTGGATCTGTTTCACCAGCTCTGGCTGCTTGTCACTTTGATGCAAATACATGCATCTGCATGCTTTTTGTTTTTATTGAGAAGATGAAAACTCCACAGCTAAGGTGTCTACTTCTGTCAGAGTTTGCTCAGAGTCCAGCAGAGTCCCCACCAAATGACAAAAAAAAAAGCATCAAATGTAAAAACAGTTTGACAGTGTAAGCAAATACACATTTTCCTTAAAATTCCCCTTTTTTGATTGGTTTTTCATGTAAACTCACACAGTAAAGCATCTATGCCCCACTCTGCCGTTCCTCTCCTCACTAGCTATGGCACTTTGAAAACAAACAAAATGTCTTTATTTGACTTTTTTTTTTCTTTTAATTATTTTTATTGTTTTGTTTTGTTAGTCCTGTGTAAAAGAGGTTCTTGTAGCCCAGGTACCTTTTAGGTTTAGGGCTACAAATTGCTACATTTTGTTTTATTTGCTCTTCCTGGGACGCAAAAGACATTCTAAATAATAAATTAACAGTTTTAAACACTACCCCAATTGCACACATGTGTAATGCATCAAGAAAGTTTACAAAGCATTGGTAGAGCAAATGTCATCTCACTCACACGCGCATACACACACACATACACGTACAAGTTTTCTCAAGAAGGGGAGAAGGAGGTTTTAAGTGTATTTGACTAAGTGTATGAAATGCTTTTCAATCCAAGTAGAGTAAAAACATCCGCACAATTTGTCTGAGTCGTCACAAAGAATGACAAGTGTTGTTCGCTCTGCGGTGTCATTCTGTGATGAAGCAGTAGTAAAGGCGCATGATGTGATCAGCTCCTCATACTGAACAGGCTAATCCATAACATTCAGAATAGATTACCCCTTCCTACATCGATCCCTCCCACAGCAGGTAAAGGGTCTCCAATCCGCTTGAATAAGGCCGGTTCAGAAAGGGCTGATCATGTACAGATGATATCACTTCACACATTCAAAGGTTTTTTTAAAAAAAGAAAAAAAAATCAAACTTCAAATCCAGCAATAAATTTGAAATTGCTTTTATATAAATTAGAGAATTTTATTTAAAAAAAAAAAAAATCTGCTTCCGAAAAGGAAAACAAACCTTGAACTGACTAAAGTGATGTAGAATTTGCCCTAAACCGATTGCCCACCCTGCCAAAATACTCTCCCCTGATACCCACATGAGAGGAGAAAACACAAACCCCAAATGTTTCATTTCAATGAAACGTCATGCAAATAGAACAGAACAACAATAGGCTAATAGTAATAGAAGAATAGTAGTCATAATAAGAACAATAATAGTAAATAGTTATAAAATAAAAAATAATCTTACAATGCAAACATGACAGTAGTAAAAGCCTCCAGTTCTTATTGCTACAATATTTTACTTACAGTGTTGGTTACCACTTGTTCTTTCCAGCACGTTATCTTTCTCAACCCTAGTCCACCCCTTTTGATTCACAGTCTAATGAGGAAAAACAAAATATCAGACGCAAAACATGGTAAGAGTTTGAATTCACTGTCCCTGAGGGAATGTGACAGTTTTAATCACAGCTTTACTTATTGACCTTCTGCGTTGTTTCGAAAGTGGCAAAAAAGCAGTAAATGTGAGCTTAAAGTGGTGACGAATGCAGTGATCTGCAGTTTAACTTTATTGTTTTATAATGTGATCAATTTTCCTAATGTCTACAGCAATACGGGCAGTGAATTCATGCTCTACGCAAACAGACACACACGCATACAAAGACATACATCTATCAAAGCCTTGTCTGGGCAGATTCCATTGCTGACATACACAGGTTGTTTATGCCATTGTTATTCTAAAAACTTCTCCATAATTCTTTTTTTTTTTTTGAAAATTTGTAAAAATATTAAACCCTCTTTATGCAAAGTCTGAAAAAGAGCCGCTCCCTGAGAGATGCTGTGTAGTGCATCGAGTCTTGTTGAGCAAATGATTGTCTTCAAGAGTAACTGGTTTCTGATTTGTGGTCAAGGGTAAAAGGAAATTTCATCTCTAAAAACGAACAAGTAAATTGATTTCTGACACAAAATTTGATAGTGGATACATCTACCTAAACACATAAATGGATGAAAAAAAAATAAGCGCCAGTGTGTTTAATGGTTATACTATTCTTCCTCTTCTGATCATGAATAAGTCGAAGATTTGGCCACAATGCGAATAGTTTTTTGCAGTGATTGAGAAACCCTCTCAGGGCTCTCAGTTTTTAGTGCTGAAGCAAAGCCATGCCAGTCCATTAACCATTACATTACACAAACATCATAGATTAGAAAGAAAATTTTGTAGATCATTGAGAAATTAAATAAACAGCTGAATAATTTTCTGTGAAAAAAGTTTTGTGGTTTGTTAATGGCTCATTTTAATTGTGCTATTATTTTTATTGCTCAACAGTGATTTTTGAGTAATCATTGTGCATACAAAGCATCTAATAAATGTAGGCAGAAATCCCTGATAGTGTTTCAGATTGTTCCTTAACAAGTAATGATGACAATATGCTGAGATACGATATAAGTCTTCCGGAGTGCGTGTCCAAATAATAAATAAACAATTCTTCGGTAAGTGCTACCAATTATGGAATGATCAAGTGTTAGGGGATTATCTGTAATAGCTTTCTGTATGTATAAATGATGCACAGTTGTATTTTTTTAGATCAACAGAGGCATGGTCGACTCCACATTTTACAGTCAGTGCTTCATTTTATATCCTAATCCCAGAATGCACTGTACTACACTTAAAAGTTGCACTCTAAGGTTGAATAAGTCCCACCCAAAAAAAGAATTGCTAGACATTGTCAATAACCAAGAGTGAAATATAGTGCATTTGAAAAAGATCGGTTACCCTGTTTTGACTAGAAAAAAGGAGTACGGGGAAGAGAGAAAGATAAAAATGTGTGAAAGTTATTGCTCATTTAAGAAAGGGTCCTTCATATTTACAGTCCAGAGTGAGGAACACACAGGACTGAATTGTGCAAATAAGAGTATGAGGGGATAGAGCAGCAAATTTGAATAATTTGCTTTAGTTATATTTGCCCTAATTTAGTCATTTTTTGTAAATTATCATTATGTATTTTCATTTGAAACATTTCGCCAAAGTCCGGATTGTTGAGAGATAATTGTCAGGATAAGGGGGATACAGGAAGAGTTGTAGGATTTACTGTGAGGTCTGGGTTATGATTGATTGTTTCTGTTTGATTGTTCAAAAGCAATTCAGCCATTAATGGATGCAGTTATTGCAGCGAGTAAGAAATGATTGATAAGATGGCAAGTCTGCCAGATTCTTTTTCTTGCAAAATAGACTATTTACGTAAATATCTTCACCTTGAAAAGTAGTAGCAATTATTTCTCTTTTTTTTTTTAAAAAAAAAATCCTTCTTATGCTCTCTTTATATTTCTATAAGATCTTATCAGAAGGATTTAAAACCTCCTTTACATATGAACAAAATCCAGACAAGGCTTCTGTATATTTAACAAATCCAAATCGACAGCATTTCTCCCGGTATTATTTTCTCAACTTTACAAATTCTGTACACAAAGAAAACTATTGAATAAAATAAGAACACATAGACAAGTTATCGCCAGCCACAACGGGCTGCTGTATTTTTAAATTAGGACTAACTTATTTGAACAGAACAAGAAGTAATACTGGAATCCGTCCTTCTCTAGAAGAATATCTACAGTTGCTTCTATGAACCCCTCCCCGTCCAGCTTCTTCCATTTCACAATGTCTTCATTTGAAATTTAAAAAAAAAAAACTTTGAAAGAACATCTTTTTTTGAGAGTTGAACCAAATTAACTTACCCATTAAAAAAACCAAAAATAACCAAAAGAAAGATTAACAGCTTAAAATTGTTTCTAGATGTTTTAAAGTCTGTACATTTCTGGTCAGTTCAGGAGACGAGTGGAAGGCCCCCTCACTTTGTTGTCCTGGGTGCACTTCATTTATATATACATTCTTCAGACTGTATCGGTGAACAAGATGGATAAGTGCTGGACATTCCTAGTATTGTTGGCGGTAACTCTATGTTTCTAGCAGATGAATCCTCTCCCACTAGCCTGAAAAGAGCATGGGGGAGCTCAGAAAAATGTGATTGTTGCAATGATGCACTCGACACGGCCGCTGCTGTCATCTCAGACGGAGCAAACTTGATTTCTTGGTCCTTTGCTGCCATTGTTGGTTGCATTTGTACCACAGGCAGTCACTTGGGCATGGCCATGGCAGAATTTGGGTCGGGGTTAAAAAGTTCTTTGTAAAGGGGAGGGAAAAGGACGTTGACTGTTTCTGGGTGAAGTTGCTGGAAGGCTTGGAGTTCCTCGGTATGGAGCGTGCACAAGGCCGACAAGGTGGGAATTCGGCTGATGAGCTGTCAAAGAAGAGAAGAAGTAGTTAAGTATGTGAACATAGATCAGACTGTGATATACCATAATAAGAAACACAACAGTTAAAACTTAGAAAAAAATATCAAGTTTTTTTAGAAGGTTGTTCAGTTGAGCACTTGGGTGTTTTTTTGTCATTTCACCAATTTAGCTTCTTTGTAAAAGAGCTACAACTTGGACTAAATTTGTCTATGTTTTCACTGTCTATGTTTCTGAATTTCAGCGCACCTTAGCCAGTGCATCTTCATCCATGTGGTTTTTCTGCATAATGTGCTGCAAAGCAAAGTAGATCTTCTCCTGGAGTTTCTGGACTTTTCGAGGTTCCATCAGCCAGGGCCTATCTGTTAAGAAATGGATGTAAATTTTCTTTGGTCTCAAAAGTTTTACAGATGATGCACACTTAATTCTTCCTGCTTTGTACTGACCTGTGGAAATTAGCACAGCTGCTGAGAAGAGAGCGATCTCCTCTTCCGTTAGCTGCAGTGAACACAAACTCTTGGCAAAGTCAAACACTGCGCTCACCAAGTCATCACAACCTTAAAGAAAAACACAGAAAAGTTTAAAGACAATTTTTTTTATATAAATTTTGTTCTGTGTGATCTACATGGCATAAAAACACAGAAAATTTTTAATTGTACAGTCAGTCCTCGCCCAGCCCCCATCATTTTTCATTTGAACAAAATTGAATATATTTCCGCAACTTACCTAGAGCTTTGAACATCTGCATGCCTCCATACTTCCCCTCAAACAAAACTGTGTTGTTAAGAGGATTAAACGCCCTGCACATCCGCACCAGCACCACTTCCAAACAACCTTGAATAAAAAATACTGATATAAAAATCTAAACCAGAGCAAGAAATAACATGACCTTTTTGTGAGCAAAAACATGCAACTTAGACCGAGGCAGAAAGATGTTATTAGTTTTAATAAAACCGTTCAAATGTCTCACCTGACTTTAGAAGGAGAATCTGGTCATTCTGGCACAATTCCATGAACCCTGAGATGCGCTTGGCAAACTCTACCACATACTGGATTGCATGGGTGATCTGAATGGCACACTGCTGCCAGAGCACATCGCGTGGCTACACCAAACAGACAAAAATAAAATGTTAATAGTTTAAGTTTGATTAGTTGTTGCTGACAGAAATTTCTTAAATATAACAGAAAAAAAGATGTTCTTAAGAATGACACAGTACAATTCCAGTTTTGAGTACTTTCTAAGTAGGGCAAGTTGTTTCAAAATAAAAAAAATTAAATGTGTAAAATGACAAATTTCTTGGATTGCATAGTGAATGCTATTCTACTTTAGTATTGTGGACGACAAAACACAATCTTACCTTGCTCTGGTACATCTTGACCTCTTCATAAGAATGTGTCTGCCAGGCTAGTTGCTGCAGCTCCTCTGACGTGTACTGGCAGGTCTCCAAATGTGACTTGATAATATTTTGAGCAATGCGGTCTGGAAGACAAGATGACTTATTTATTCTTTTCAGTAAATCAACCTTATGCATGAAGTCATTTACATTACTGTAGGGTGCGTCATCGTGTATATGAACAAAGAGACTCATACTGATTTAATTAATATTTCTTTCATTATTTAGAGAAGATAAGTGCTGTGTTCTGGAGGTATGTACACAACAATATGACATGCTGTGAGCTGGCCTGGTAAGCTCGTTTGATGGCCCTTCAGATTAGGACTGACTCAAGTTGTCTTCCAAGGCTTACTTGTGCTAATGAATCATTTTCCATCAGGATAAATCATGTGTATTTAAAATCATATCATCATGTTTAAATGAAGTTGCATTTACCTAGTTCTCCCATGCTGACATTATTGGGTGCGATTTGACTGTCCTGGTAACCTCCGTAGCTGAACAGGTTGGGTACTGGCGTCAGGTCATAAACTGGCTCCTGCTTAATGTGCTTCATGCCTGACATGTCCAAACCTGACTGGTCTGGAGATGGCTGTGTGGAATCCATTCCATAGTAGCCCCCTGGGACTCCACCTCCATTGCCATGACCACCTTTGGGTAGATCTATGACGTGACCATTGGCATATGTGCCGCCAATTTCATGGTTAAGGGTGGACAGTCCGTTGGTTAGGCTGGATGAGTAAACACGAGCAAGAGCTTCTGCTTCGCCTGTCTGTTGTTGCCGTTGCTCTTGCAGCCGTGCCTGGTGCTTTTGGACCTCTGCGTATAGGCTGTCACGTTGCTTCTTAGACATGCGACCAAACTTAACCGCTGTGTGAAGAGAGGAGAGTTTATTTTTGCAAAATTTAAAAGGAAATCACTTATCTTGTTAAAATATCAAAGCAAAATATAAATAAATGGAGTGTATGAATAGATACAGTATAATATTGTAGATTTATTTGCTGCACCAAAGAATAAAGAGATAAACTGGTCCTTACCATCTCTGGACATTCCTAGTGCAAGACATTTCTGCAGGCGGCAGTGTTGGCAGCGATTGCGGTTTGTTCTGTCAATGAGGCAGTTCCTCTGGCGAGGGCAGGAGTAGGAGGCATTGTTTTGTTGACTCCGTCTGAAGAAACCCTGGTTGTTTGTAAAAAACATACTGGATTTAAGTATTTGCTGAGGTCAACACTAGCTTTCTTCTCTGAAACCATCTCTAAAGTCTTACTTTACATCCTTCACACGTAATTACTCCATAGTGGATGCCTGATGATTTGTCTCCACAGATTTTACATGGTATAACTTCAATTTGGGCTGTAAGAAACATAAAAACACAGAGGACATGTGTGTTAAAATATGGCATTTTGGACTTTTTGCACAAACTGATGCTCTTCAGCTCCCCAGAACAACTTGTACAGCATTTCAGCTGGTGCTCTATTTTTGGTGTAGCATGAAAAAAGGCAGAAGTTGGTTAGTTGATGGTGCTTACTGTGTGTCCAAGTATAGCGCCTGTGTGACTTCCAAATTCACAAGGGCACAGTGACATGTACGTATTTATAATGTCTTTGCAAGAGTTTTTCCACTAACTGGGACACTCAAGGCTGCATACATACGCACACATGTACATCAACACGTCCCCACACACAAAAAAATGACTGGACTGCATACTCAGGTTCTTTGTATTACTTTGAAGCACAGTCCCCCGCAGGTTATAAGAGTTGTCCATAATGAAAGAAATAGTTACATCACTGAAAGACCACACTTTCTTTTCTCTCTTATTTTTTTCTCTTTCCACTCAAAGACACACACATTTAGTTTGCCAATTCAAATTCAGTGACTTGCTTGTTCTAATCTACTTTTAGTCAGGTCTTACTCACTGTGTATTGGCAGCTCCATAGTCAAAGGCACAGAATTAAAAAACAAAACTAATTTAACATTCCTGTTTAGCGATAGATGTACATGGATGTAGAGGTAGGCAGGTATGCTGCTGAGATGGCATAGTCTCTATAAAGAGATTAGACAGCCTTTCTAATCCTAAATTATTTCCCGACTAGCTGGTTCCCTTCTCTGCTGAGCACTGTCTTAGCCACAGCTGAAACAGCCATTCACATCTAATCTCCTTGCATAGTCCTACCTGTAGACAATCTCACATAAATTTATGACTTTTCTTGGAAGTTGTGATACAGATAAATCAGCAACCACACCTGCATGTTTGTCTGTGCATGAATTTTACTGAAGTAATTCCATATTCATGCATTGCACAATTGTTCGCACGGCATTGTTTTACTCTTTAAATACGTCTGCCTGCAGGTATATAGACTTGTGGGAAGAAAAATACATATATGAAGTTTGAATAATTACTTTTTTTCAATTATATGTGAACATGCTTTGCTTCACAGCTTTGCATCCCGAGCATGTTTATGTGTGTATATGTGTATGCTAAATGTGTTGCAGAATGAGTGTGCAGTATTCATAATAGGATCATGTCTTATGAGGATCAATGGATGCAGTTTTGTCTGTCTAGCAACTGAGTAAGAACAGACAATCACATCTATCAATAAGCTACCTGCAGTGCTGGGACACAAAATGTATCATTAGTCAAATTTTTGATTTGTTAGCATCTTTGCGTCAATAAGTGCAAATAGAAAAGTTTTCTGTCATCAGTTGGAATGCAAAAACAAATTTTAACTTGCTTTAGTGCTATTAAATGTTTTAGCTTTACACTGTGTGCAACGCAACACAGTGGTGTTATGTTTAGATTGTGTGAAGGCAAAAAAGCCAGCTGATTTAAAAGTCAGTCTTAATCAGCATAAGATTTTAAAAAAAAATTTCAATACAAGAGAGAATTTCTGAAAGTTAACAGCTGGTATCTCATTTCACAAGACCCAGAACTATGCACTCTTTGGCTATAGAGTCTCCTAAATAAATATGTGGTTGAACATAGCTTCACCTGAAAAACACGCTAACTTTTACTTACATCATAATATTTTGAAATTTATTTTATTGACAACATTATTTATTGACACTTTTAGAGTCAATTTTTGAATGATGAGTCTTGCCGTTGATCGCTTTGGAGACAGGGATGATATTTCACTTTGTACTTGAGGTGTCAGTGCATGCGGTGTGCCTAGTTTTGCTGCCCAAGAAGTGACCCATTTCTACTAGTTCTTGGCCAGTGGACACCAAACTGGGTCAGAGTAGAGTACTGGACTGGGACAACATACAAACTCCATACACAGAGCTGTCAATGAACACGGCCTGTAGCCCACTATTTATAGACCCATAAAACAGGTCAGTTGCACCCGGGATGTGGTTGTTACCAAAAAACTACATATAAGCAGCAAATAGAGACCAGACAACAATGCAACCGCCAAACTCTTTATGCTCCTCTTTTTAGTGCTCACAATCGTCTTACTTTTTATGGTTGCTCCTGTAAATCCCACACTTTCAAACTTTTTCATTAAAATGTTAATCTGCAGCTAAGTTAATCTCTATGGGTTTAAACACCAACGTGTTCAGCCCACACCTGATGCTTTGTAATGTGGATATACATACTGTAGATACGGGAAAAGTTTGTCGGTTTTCAGAAAAAGCCTTTTTTTTTATTTTCCACCTTAGGAGAGTGTTTAAACTACTAGGCTTCAGAGACTTACGTTTATTGTCAATGTTTCTTTTACTCTGTGAAACATTGCATTTCTTTTTGTATCTATAATTATTCCCAAGGGAGCATATAGGCGTGTGGGCATGGGGATTGTTTGTGTGTGGTTTGAGGGTTTATTGAGCTTTTTGCCTCAAAGGGACAAAATGGGGAGAAAAAAAATGTATCCATGTAAACTCAACAAAGTGTGTGTGTGTGTGTGAACATTTGTTTATAATGTGTGGGTGTATGCATTGTTGAGTGAATGTTGTGCCCATTGCCAGTGGGCACCGCCATTTGGGATGTAAGGAGACGGTCATGATGGTATTGCTGTTGCCAGGGTGACCGCCCACTCGCCGCATTCGTCTAGCTGTCACAGCGATGATGTGCTAAGCTGTCATAATTTAAAGGAAGTGATGTCATCAGTGTGTGAAGCCAGCTCGATGTATCATCACTGTTTGTCCTGTCTGGCTCACTGAGTGGTGAAAGATTTGTGAATAGTCCATCGGAAAGATTCCTACTTGCACATCTTGCACATCTATAGGTGTGTTTAATTATTTAACTTTGTTTTTAATGGATGGAGCTGACATAAGTGCCGTTCAAAATTTAAATAAAATTGTGGAAAAAAGAATAAATGGTAACCAACGGATATTAAGACAATCAATTGTTTTAAAAAGTGTGTTTTTCATATCGATAATAAAATCCAAATTAAGTAGGCAGGTTTTAATGATCGTTTAAAATAACAGCAGTAGTTTTTAGCTGCAATAGTAGATTTTAAAATCCAATTGTCGTAAGATGTACATGTTTGTTTAAAATATCAAACTTGCAGTCTGAACACAAGTAAAAGTGAATTTCTAAAATGCATTAAAAGAAGCCTGATACATCCATTTTCAAGCAAAACTTGAGGAGAAAATGCTTCTCATTTCACCAGCAGGAGATTGTTTTGCCCTTAAGCTAACTGGCTTTTATGGGATGGGTGGGATTTCTCTCCAACCTGAGCTGACCAAGTCAGAGCAGTGTGAATGACAGCCTCCTCAGCCAGCAGGAACATAAATGTTATCCTGAGGTTATTATGTAAGAGCAGGCCTGCAACACCAGCGATTCCTTTACTGAGAGAAGAAAAGGATGCATCCAACTAGAGACAGATTTCACTCAGAAAAAGGCAAATCTAGTCGCAAGAATTACACACATGTCTGCATGTGGAGCTGATTGTGACCACGAGAGCTGTGTTACTCTGGCACGTGTGTTGTGATAATTGATTTTTAATGAAGCCAAGATCTCTTGTGTATTTACTGGGCTGGCCCTTTCTCTAAATAGAGTCCTAATTATCTACATAACACAGCACAAAAAAAGCAGCAGTCTCGCACCAATATCTCTCAAGCATTAAAACCACTGCCGTACTGAGTTAGAAACAGAAACACATTCTAATTAAAGAGACTATTGGAGGTTTATATTGGCAATGTAACAGCAAAATGATGCCACTAGATGTTGCTATGCATGTTTAGTTTCTGTCTGTGTTTGTGCGTGTACTTGTAAGTGTTGCCAAAAAGGCAGACTGGACATACATCTTTTATTCTCTTAGCCTGTGGTATGAATCTACAACAGAAGCACACCCAAAGTAGCACCGTGCAATGACAAGGGGGGAAAGACTGGAGGTTGGTGTTTTAGTAAAGCGCTTTATAAAACAGTTGGAATCATTTTCTGGGATAACTTTTGCTAGTGTAAGCCACCTAAGAAATGCAAACACAACTCTTATTGTAGTCCCGGGGGTTGATTTGCTGGAGAAGAATGTGGGTGATATCCCTACTTCATTAAAAAAAAAAAAAAACATAGCTTCTTCCTCGGTTAACTACTTCTGGGAAAATGAAGGAGATCATCATTTTACCCCCAACCTACCCTTGTTAAATTCGAACAGCTCCGGTGCTGGTCTTAGATGTCTATACACTGTGAGTTATGCTATCAACCCTCACCATCTCCTCCACTTCAGTTTGTTTGACTTTTCTTCTCGTCTCTGAGTGTTCCACCGAGCTGTAAGTGGCTGTGTGACTGGGAAATCATCTCAGTTTCTGTTTTTTATGATCTATTTCCATCTTTCAGAAAAACTCTGTTTCAGCCTCTCTTTTTTTACAGAGAGGAAAATGTGCTTCATTGTTTTTCACATTCTCTCCCTCTCTTTCTGTCGATGATGAAAAACATTGAAGAAACTTTTGGTGGTGTGATCGCTGAGTGGATTAATGCATACTGCTGGGAATAGCTTATAGCAGAGCTGCTTGGGTTATCTCCCCTGTGTCTCCTGTCATGTTTGCACATCACACTGTCCTATTAAAATCAATGGAAAGCTGCCATTGCATATGGTTTCAAACGGACGTCTGCTGTGTGCTGTCATCTCTTTTTTTTCATATTGGTTTGTCTGCACTCTCTGAAACATCTGAAAAAATATATCCTAAAGAATGGTGGACTGTCAGCTCTCTTTAAAGTAATAATTAAAAAGAGATACACTTAATTCACTTTTATCTTTGTTTTAAACCGAACATTGTTTTCACTTTTCCAAGTGCATCATATGCCAGTGTCTCCAGCATACCTTTTTCTGGCTAACCTATTTCTCTTTGGTCAAAAACCCCGGCCAAGTATATGCAAAGTGCAATTTGCCATTTATGTTGCATTTTATTTCTCAAGATTTTTTTGTTTTCTATATTAATGTCATATTTCTTTGTTTACAGTGTGCATGCATGCATGGACTGAAACATAACACATTCAGTAGCTTAACATGTCATTATGAGTTTCTTTGTTGTTTTACGGTCATGATTTCTAAACTTAAATTAAAGCTGCCTTTGTCGCAATGATGTATCTTGAAATCCTAAAAATGGCCTTTTTAGTTTAAAGAGTCAAGACGTTTTAGGAGAACTTTAATTGGGTGAAAATTCTTAACTCATTGCATATTTAGATAAAATGTCTAAATAAGTCTATTTAGTTTTACTTTTGTTTTGATTCTGTGAGTTCTCCTCGCTTCTCGGTCCGTCATTAGCCCTGTTGTCTGGGTGTGTACTCAACGTCGTATTTCTCTTGTGAGGCTGCAAACACCATATAATGTGGGCATGGTGGAGAACAAAATTCATACCAAAAACAATCAGATTCGAATGGAATCTAAAAACGATCCGGGAGAACTTGCAAATTGCTGAAACATCCATGAATAAATTAGAAAACTGTTCAGTTATGTTTTTGAAGTGGAAATAGTTTGAAAACATGGTAAAAACCTCCAAAACGTTAATTTAGCATAAACCGCCTCTTTAGTAATATGAATAAAGTAAAATAAGCAATCATCAGCATCTTTTTCAAAGCATAATCTCATTTAGGACATGGGATCGAGCTGTTTCAACTTTTAAAAAAATTCCCCCTTCAGACCTGGGTTTGGACCTGAATTGATTAACAGATGTAGTTCTGACACACTGACATGAAGCAATACCAATAATACCCCACAGGGTGAAATGCTTCTGTACAGTTGTGTGTATTTGCACAGTCTGCTGTTCTGTGTATAACAGTAATAATCATACTACCATGTAGTCGGCCCCTCTCCGCTACCTCACCTCTTACTACCAAGCATCTCTTTGTCCACTTTGTGATGCGAACAGTTACTCTGTTGTTGCATGAGCATATATCCACTGGCACCAACCTTCTCTTTTCCCATCAGTCTATCGTCATCACTAACTCTGCCAACAGAACACACACACGTACCAACAGTCAGAAAAACAGTCATTTTTTGCCCTCCCCCATGCTGTATGTCAGAGGGCATGAGTCGGTCCAGCTTGCCATGTGGCCCCAAAGCACTCTGGGTAATTGCTCAGATAGCGGGTCTGGGATCAGCTGCAGTTTGCTCATAGAATATTGTGCCGCGGTGTGATTGGATGCCATGGAGAGGGAACAGAAGGGGGCCACTGGCTGTCATCCAGTGCATCGATTTACATGCACAAGCACGCGCGCATGCACACACACTCACATACACACACATAAATATACAGGCACACATAGACACACTTTAACATGCTCAGAGAGACTCGTTCAGACAGACAGAAGCACACATTCAGACATGCTTGAGTGAATTTATTTCTGCAAACCCTTTTCAAATAGCAGACGTTAAAGTATGTTTTTTTAAAACTTGCTTCCCCATCTCACCTCCAGCACACACACATACACAGTCTCCCACCCGGTCCAGCATGTCTGCAGATAGATAAGAGAGGAAGGAGGCGTGGGAAAAAATCCACAGGGTAAACTCAGGCCCTGCCATAACGCACACCCATGTGCACATACATGCACACAGTCTGCCCAGCTGCCTCCTCAGATCTTCCTCTCATGATCACTGTACACACAAGCCCACACTCCAACCCCTAAGGTGACCTGTAGGACCCCGATGGCCTTCAACCTTTTCTTAAGGACTAAGAGAGTGCATCAGAGTGGAAGAAATAATTGCAGAAGTGAGAGGCCTGCATCTGGTCATTACCACTCTGAAATCAGCCATGAGAATGCACACACGGTTTTTCACGGTCGAAGCAAACTTGCAAACATGAATCCATACTAAAAATATTATGAGCATTTGGTACCCCTTTTTTATTTTTATTTCCCACTTTTACCTCATCAGTGAAGCACATGTTTACACTGAGTAGTGGAAACGTTGAGAGGTGTTAGTGTTTTGTTCAGTTGAAGTCAAACAGTGCAAAAAAAAATGTGTACAAAAACGCAACTAATATAAATTCCTAAACTAAATTTTGTCAAAAACAATTGCCGGTGACGCCCTTTTTCTCTTTACTCCACGCTTATTTTACAACATTGTTTTCCTTGAGCCTAATTGTGGATGACAGTGTGAGTGTGTCTCTGAGGGGGGATGGGATTGGAAAGGTGGTTCTCCCTATGTAGAGAAATAGAAAGAATGTGATGTCCAATCAGAAAAAGTAGAAAATTGATTTTAGTTTTCACAAAAGAGAGAAGAAAATTTGCTCTAGGTTTTGTTCAAGTTATTTTTCAGGTCCTGTTCTCAAATGAAATCAGGGAGCAGGAACATTGGCGTGACTGAAATTGAATGGACTTTAAAGCATTAATGAAGAGAGCAGCACTTAGTGTGAATGGCTAACTGAATTAAATTACTCAGAGATGGAGGGAAATCGCCCCCTCTTGTTGCAAATCTGATTGAATTTTGATTAAATTGTTCATGTATGCCGACATAAATACTCCGGGAAGGCTTTTATCTACTATGGAGACATGTAAACAGCTGCGTATGCATGTTAGAAAAGTGGTGGTATGAAGTCCTGGCTGTAAGTGCTCCGTACTGACTTTTTTAAACAACATAATACAAAAACTCTTCTGAATATTTTCAAAAACACACAAGCCTAGTAGCATGTACCTATATTTTGGGAATTAATCGCATTATTTGCAGGTTTTAGATAATGTTTTAGTAATGCCTATAGGCCTAACAGACCTATTTTTCCCCCCAGCGTTTGCATGTTGGACTTTTTAAAACAATATATATGTTTTTAGGGGCACGGTAAAACCCCCAACTTTTAAGAGTACATGTATCCCTATATAAAGATGCTACAGTACTAGGTTTTGTCAAGAATGTAAATCAGTTCCCATCTAACAAGCTTTTGATTTTAAAATTTAACCGAAAAAAACCTCCACTGTGTCTTTTTTAATGTAACTGTTAAAACGAGTGTGTGAGCCGGCACATGTGTGATTGCATGTGTGCGTCCTCTCTCAGGGATGGACGCTAATAGCTCGCCTCGGGCAACAATTTAACTCAGCCTAACAAGGTTCTCCCCAAAGTGGCCCCAGGGGCATCTCTCACAGAAGCAAATTGATCACAAAGACTATCACAGCTCGGCTCAGCTCAACCCAGCCCGCTCTGCTCTTTACCTGCTCTGTCTCCAGTGGGATGATTTAACAGAATGGCTTATGAACATTAAATCAGACACTAAAGCAAATGCAGCAGCAACAGGGTAGGCCTCCTAATTGTACTCTCTGTAAGTGGTAAGAGACGTAACGTCAACATTTGCATGCAAACACATAGATAGATACACACCGAGAGATTTAAAAAAACTCGTCCTAGAATGGAGAGCAAAAGAAAGGTAGACCAAATAAGAGTCCCTTCAATGAGATTACTAGCACTAAAACAGGCTAATCTTTGTCATTAAGAAAAGATGCCGCTGTAAGCTAAGTCATATTATAGGCTTAATGTAACCAGTGTGTACTATTCACCTGCTAATGCCGAACACCTTAACAGAGGTTAAGAATGCCGGATCGGAAACATGCAAAAAAAAATTCAATTTTACTTTAGATTTTCTAATCTGTTGTCAAATAAAAACTGGGCTGCTTTTTTACAAATGCTTCATTTGGTAAGAGTTTGAATCATTAAATGCTTTAATAATTCAGTTTATTGTAGTCAGACATTTTTTGTTTTTAACTAATTTATTTAGTTTGGATGATTATAAATATATTTTTAAATATCATACGGAAGTCTTTGTAAATTTAGAGTTTGGAACACTATATTGAAACACACCCTCAGCCATTCGTTACGTGGACTAATCTGCTTCCAGTGTTAACCAAAGTCTACTCGGTGGTTTACAAGCGTGGACTTTGGATGCTGCTATTGTGGGTTGTTGCGTTATTCATTGCTAAGACAAGCCACAATATGCTAGTGCAATGTAATGATTTGCACGTCTGTGCTTATGATAGTGTGCATTTAGGCGAACAAAAACTTGTCTTTTGCTTCAAAACATACACAGAAAAACACTCCCTCTAGTTCCAACAAATACACACACATCCACGCCTGCACTATTATATAACTCCTAAATTCCTCTCTCTCATTTACCCTCTACCTTCGTTGTCTCACTCATTTACTTCCTAACATTTTCCTTCTTTGTTTGTCCTTTATTTAAATTGACCGCTTCTTCAGTTTAGAATCTCATTTTAATTTGTAGAAGATTAAACATAATCACTTCAGTGATTGGAAAAATAAAGTATGAATAATTCCCAAATTTTTTTTGCTTTTTTCACGAATCTTGATTGTATTTTTTTTTTTTTTTACAATCTCCACCTTTAGAAAAGATGATCCACTTTTAGAAACAATAAATTAAACACAAACATTATGCGGTATATCAAATTTGATCACATATGACATACACAAGTTCTTCATATTTATTGCACCCCACAATATTATAAACGACAGCTGATGCATTTGTGTGAAAGAAAAATTTGTTGTGTAATCTAATTAGAGCTTTTAACTAGTGAACTCATTAGTGTTTCATCAAAACGTTTTATGATTTCCTCTGTTTCAGTTGCATTGCGCAGTTATGTTTGTGGAAGCAGTGACAGACCGGGTTGTGTAAAAAAACGTTTAAGCAAAGTGCTACTGAAAATGCGTGCAGACATCAATCATGATAGCATGACACACTGAACTGGCTGAGGGTTCAAAGGTCAAGTATATCTAACTTAAATGTAATGCGCTAAAGTTTCCACACTCAGCAAAGTTTGCTTTGAGAAATACTTTTTGAACAAACAATACTCCAAATGTTTTTGGATTAAAATAAAATAATAAAAAAAATGAGCCTCAAGCTAATTTTACTAAGACAGAAAGATTTTAGCTCCTTTTTAAATCCACAATATTACCCTTGTATTTTATTAACATGTGGAGGAATAAAAGTTCAATGTTAAAAAGTTTAATCCTTGCGCATGACTATTACTCTGTTGTGACCATAAAATTTTATATCATTTTCTGGATTTATTAAATTTCTTCTTGAAGATACATTTTTTTCTGCAGTTGTTTATTTATTAAAACTTAAAAAGATTGATATTTCATTGATTCTGCGAGCAGCCAATCTCATATTTGAATTTAAAAAACCCCCAGTACATCAGTGAAATGTTCTGAGATCAGTCAAACTGATCAAATAAAGTTCTCAAGAGACATTTCGGAGGCAGATTTAGTCATCAGTGGTTTCCCTGGAATCCTTCTTGGTTATGTTTAATAAAAGACAAATCGAAGCGTGCCATATCCTGTGTGTATGTTAAGATTCAAGAAAGATAATTGACTGAAACAACAATAATAAAAAAAAACCCTGTAGACCCATGTAGACAGCCACAGAGGGACAAAACCAACATGGGGTGGATGCTGAGCTCATCCTAAACAAACATGGACTATGATAGCAACTCAGTGGGATCACCGGAGTCCCATCTGACCACATGCTTGTATTGCGTTAGGGTGCTTGCAGCAGGCACCTCGGAAAAGGTCAGGCAGACATAAGGTGAGGAGTAGACTTCAGGCAGTTGAATAGGAAGTAGGAAGTGAGCTCAGAATATAAGATAATTTGTGTGTGTGTTATAACGGCGCCTCAGTCAGTCAGTAGGGCTGTGTTGAGGGATTAACAGTTCGGCCTGCATAGGCTTGGGGTAATCTCTCTCTTCTTACATAACGCTGGGCCATTAGTCAGCACAAAAACACAATAAACAGCACAAACAACAACACTGAACTCGACAACTCAAAACAAGTGCTTCAATGACATTGCCAACCAGTGTCCCAGGCCAATGTTCCCATCTCCGTAAATAACAACTGATTTCATTACAACAATGTCAAACTGATTTGACTAAAATAACATCAACTTTACCTGCTGTATCAGACTCTTACCGTCTACATGCCTACACACTCAATACCTCATTGCTCATTTACTATTGTCATTTTATTTTTAGTGCATTTGTTAAAATGATGATTTGCAGGCATTAGGATGGTTTTTTGTTGCACACCTATGACAAACAATTTTTCACACAATATTCTCTGATTTTCAGCTTCACAGGCTGCACTGCAGCTACAATGCTAATGCTTTACTGCTCTTATTATTATTTGAACAAACATCTTAAGGTCAAAACATACTGAAGTAATGAATACTGTGAATTGAATACCGAATATTGTATTTATTTTGCAATTGGCAAACCTGTATACAGCATATATATATATATATATATATATATATATATATATATATATATATATACAATATATATATATATATATATATATATATATACTGTATATATACATATATATACATGTATATATATTTTTTTTTTACCGTAAAGTGTAAACTAAAGCTAACTAAATTATACAACATAGATTTATCCACACAGACTGTTTCCGCTGACTTTGACAAAAAATTGATCTCAGGATGCTTTCTGGCTGGACAGATCAATACTCACACAAGCCTCGAAACCAAAGCAGGATACGGACTAATTCTATTGGCATGAGGCCGTCATGCGTAGAATTTCAGCTTTTTTTTTGTTTCCCGTGTGTTTTTGGTTGTTCCGGCATTTATATTTAATCCCATACAATTATTTGAAAAAAATGAAAAAGATATAACTTGCGAACGCCTCTAAATCTTGAAAATATCACAAAAAGTTAAATAACACAAATTACATTTAATCGTTAATCTCTTCTTATGAAGGATCACCACTTTATTCTTTTCTCCTCAAACTTTCCCAGCTCCTATAATCTTGCACTTGCTCATAATGTACATGCTTGAACTATTGTGATCGACAGGCATAGCTAACGAAGAGCAAATGATCTGCTCTTGCCTCACTAGATCTCCCACCTAAGCTTAACACTTTGACCTGTCTGACCCCAGAGCATCTGAGTGGTGGAAAAGCTCTTACATGCTTATGCAAGTAATACAACGCAAACACAGACATGGGCTAATGGTGCTGATATAAATACCACTCTGACTATAGGAAACTATTGATATACAGAATATGAGTTAACAAAGTCGATTCATGTGTGCAAACACTCTTACGAAACGTATGTATCTACTTAACCGGTATAAAAATTTCTGTTTAGGCACTGAGCTGATATTGATCAGTACAAAACTAAGCGTTTGATAGCCTGATGTTGATTTCAGAGGTTAAGAATATTTGCTCAAATTTATGGTCAATCTTACCTTATTTTTAAAGATTTAAAATAATATCAAAGTCCAGTTCAAATATATAAAGACTATATTTTTTAGTAAATGAATTTTAATTAAAAAAGAGCTAAAAAGGCTAATATCTTGTGCACTTTAATTGCACCATTTTCTCTTCTACTTTCATCAAAGACTATTTATGACATACCCATTTTTTTTTGTATTTTGGAGGGGTCACCATCAGCGACATATCCCCATTTTGCTTTTAATAATTGAGAAATAATAACTCTATTTACAGCATCCCACAAAACTGAGCCTTAATGGAGAAAAATACAATGATCCATTTTCTGAAATCATAAAAAGGCCCTTACAATAATATTGTATCAGTTATGTCTCTGGCTCTTCCAGGCCAGGCAATGCAGTGACATCATCTCCAGTCAGGGCTTCAGGAGTTGTGGCTTTTGTTAAGTGATAATTACCACGGCTCATGAGAGGCCTCTATTTTTTATAACCTTGGTTGTGAGCACATTTCTGTGTAAGGACAACCGAGACTCCACACGCACACACATAGATAAATACACACACACAGGTTGCGAGTGGGGGCCGCACAGCCCACACTGATTTAATTCTATCTGACAAAACCCTTTGGGGCGTGCAGAGGGAGAGAGGAAGATGGAGAGAGGGAGAAAGAGGGCGAGACGTGCTGAAAGAGGGGTGAGGGAGACGCTTCGGGGGCCTCTTCTGCCAACCACAGCTATAAAGTGAAAGCAGGAGTTTTCTGTATGCCCCCCTTCCAACATGTCTCCCATGCACGAGAGTGGACGTAAGGCCCATTAAAATGTGGATGAAATACAAGGTGCATGACAGAGAAGTTTGCCATGGAATTACAGAAAAAGAAGAACGAGACAGGGTGGGCCTTCTCATGTTGTTGCTCTCTCAAAGTTTGATGATCTGAAGCTGAAGTAGTAGATACCATTTCATGACATGAACACTAAAAAAACATCAAATAGATAAATGTATCAATTTTTTAAAAAGTGAAATAACTTAAAGATAATAAATTATTTGAAAGCTTAATTTAAACACTGTAAATATAAAATGTCATGAAGAATGTTGCAAATGATAATATACATATATAGGTTAGAAGCTATTAAAAAAAACTTACAGGTGGTAAATACAGTATAAATTGAACAACAGTGACACTTTTATAAGTTACTAAAAAGTTGGTCTCTTTGTGTTGTAGGAGTTTTTATTTGAGATGGCAAACTTTTTTACTGATAGGTTATCTCACTCCATCTCCAAATACCTTTAGACATCCTCACAAACTAATTTGCTTGTGTTAAATAGCACCACGAGGAGTTTCAGCCGGTTAAAAGAGATTGTCGTAGAGGTTATATAGAGTACAAGATCATCCCTTACAGTGTGTGCTGCATTTTTGCCTCAGAGTTATTAAAGTACATAATATAAATTTCCAACAAAAAACTTACTTTATCAAGTTTATCAAGTAGTTTGTTTTGGACTTTAAACAACCAATAAATTTCAAATTAATTAAAAGCCAGGAGGGAGAAGCATTTTCTGATTTAAATGGAGTTTTGCCCACAAGGGGCTTATGCAGAGTTAACCTGTCTGTCACCGTTTATCTGTGTGGGGGAGATAGAGCATGCTTGAGTGTATGTGTGAGAGTTTGTGTGACTATATGAATGTGTAAACAGGACGGCTGTGACTTTGGATTTCAACATCCACAGCGCGTAACAGTGCGCAACAGAAATGGGTTAGTGGAGCGCTTGAAAGTATCCGATACAAACATCATTCAATGAAGTTTATCAGTGGAGTATCCTGCAAAAAATAGAGAATTATTATAGTAATTTAAATGAACGGCAGCACCACGCACAATTTCCACCGGTTTGGAGTGGTGCTCCATGTGCCTTTTATTCAGAAATCTACAGATCTAATGCTTTTACGCGTCAATTTGGATAACAGTGCGTGGCAGTACGCAACAAAACGCACGTGGAAATGAAATGTAGCTTTTAAAATAACCCTAGATTTACTCTGGCATGGCCAGACACTCAATGGCAAGGAAAAAAGTGCCCCAAACCATTCTTGAACCTTTCAGAAAAACTTCCAAAGTAAATTAAAAAAAGAAGAATGACATAAAAATTAGATTTGGGAATCGATGTAGGGTTTTTTTTTTTTGTAAAGATGATGCTTATAGGAGGAAAAGTGTTTTCTGACAGAAGTGGACTAGACTTACCTCGCATCGTGTTGGCGTTGCTGGAGCTGGTGCTGAGGCTCTCTTCCTAAAGCAGCAGTCATGAAGAAACAAACATGAACACTAAAAAAATTGGCTACTGAAGGCAAAAAAAATCCTTAGTTAAAAATGATAATAAAAAATGTGTGGATCTTTTTCTTGAGTGTCCACCGTTTGTGAAAGCATCCCAGAGCAGTGCGCAGGGTTGCGGGCTGATGTGGATCTGTGCGTCAGTCTGTGCGCTCTGGTCGTGACATCTGCGCTCTCACCTCTATGGGAGGGTTTCACTGTTTTCTGTGGGCTGAGGGAGGGAAAAGCGTAAAGGAGAGGCTTTACTCAGCGGCCCGGATTGGACTGGAGCACTTTCTGTTCCTCCCACTCTCTCCTGAAGCATCCACACACACCAGCACACACACATTCACACAGTCAAAATTGAAGCGTTATTTTGCCCAAATTAATCATCCATATAATTTCTTTCACACTTGCACTTATTTTAAATCTAGAGTTAAACAAAGTTCTTATTTATTTTTAAGATTTTTTTTTTCTGATAAGATGTGTTTTAATCTTTAACATCCAAGTGGATGTGTTTTATAATGAGTGTTCTACATCAAATTTATAATTTTTCGTTTCGTCTTCTGAACTGCTTATCCCCAAAGGAGTTGCGGGGGGTGCCGGAGTCTATCCCGGCTTATATCAGGCGACAGGTGGGGTACACCACGAACAAGTCGCCAGTCTGTTGCGGGGCAACACACACAAACATTCATTCCTATGAACAATTTCATAGCGGCCAATCAACCTAACACGCATGTTTTTGGAGGGTGGCAGGAAATGGGGGAGAACCCGGATGAAACCCACGCATGCACGAGGAGAACATGCAAACTCCACACAGTAAGGCCAGCGTTTAAAGCCCCACGCCAAATTATTGATTTTTATAAAATATGATTTTTCTACCAAAGTGACTGTCAAACTGTGTTTATTGTCAATTTTTTGTGTACTTGTGTTTAGGCAAGTTGATTTCTTGTAGAAAATGCCACATCATTGATAGTAGTAATAGAATGTAGTGACTAATACTGCTAAAACTATTCATTAATATGTTTGACATGATATTCTCAAAATATGTGGGTATATCAATAGAATTAAGCTTTATTTATATACCCATATAATTTGAGAACATACTGCCCAAATATATATATATAGAAAAATTAAAGAAAAAATAAAGAAATTACAAAAGAAAAATTCTCACACATAAGTACTAATAACGTCCCTGTGTTTTTTGTAGTTTTATTCAATAACATTAATTCTTCTTATTTTTCTCTTTAAAGTATGTAAAACATTTTTTCCATTTACAACAGCAGTTTGATTTATAATTTCATACATCAAAATAAACAATTTCCTCTAGTAAATACCAATTGGATCAGTGAAAGTTTCAAGTTTTGTGAAAGACACTTTTATTTCATCTAATCCTGCAGTTTGATTATAATGTCCAATTCCTTTTGAAAATCTATTTGGATTAGTAATAGTGTAAACTAAATTAATTTAAAACTAATATCCAAAATGTTTACGACGCAGACGTACACAAAGTACAGTATATGAAGGTTAATAGTCCTTATGTCATAGAAAGAGAAGTAGCTCAGGTGACACGCACTGTCTCAGGTGTCCTCTGGATGATTTACAGGGTGGGGTCCTTTCCTTCTGAGAAACAGAGCAACAGTGATCTGGAAAATAAAAGAGTAGATTCCCAAACACTAGTCGACCACTCCAACACACAATGACTGACCTAGCATTGGCTTCTCAACGTCACAACGTGCATTGAATAGACTATGATATCTCAACTTCAAAGTTGGGGTTTTTGTGTGCAGTTAATATCTGTTTAGTTCTTTTTCTTTTTTACCAGAGTGCATCTTAAAATAACATAAACACTGTCCAGTATTACTTTGAATTGTTTCAATGTCTTTTATGATTGATATGTGATTAAATAAGTGGTTCAAACAATGGTATCTAAAGTCTGTTTAAAGTTTGACTAATTTATGGCCAAGCGTTAAAACACATTTAAACATCATAGTTATTTTACGTTTTTTGGGGGGAAAAAATCAGTAAATGTTACAGTTGTTGAAGAGAAATTTAAGTCTTCAAGGTTATACTTAAAGTTTTTTTATTGGAATATAATCTTATATTAAAAAGGAATAATTCTGACTGATTGATATTCCACCCAAAAAGACTGCTTTGACTTCTGCTGGACCCTGTTCGATCACATACTCACAAAATGTAAGATGTAAAAACTATATTATTGGGAAAGGACAGAAGTAAGTGTCAATGTCAATGTTCTGTGTGCTGAAAAGAGGCACTCTTGTCACTCACTGTTAACATCACAGCCGGTGTTCAGCGTCTGTCATTAAAGCGGGTTTTCTGTTAGGGGGTTCAGTTGGAGCCTCTGCCAGCCTGTGTGAGGTGGGCTCATAGAAAACCAGGTGTGGGTGAGAGCCACTTTCACCCATGGTTTGTTTTAGCCTCTTTTGCTGTGACCCAGGGAGGGAGACTCACCCAGAGAAAAAGAGAGAGAAACTGCCCCGAGCACATCTCCACTGACCTACATTTCATCTGTCGCTTTTTTCCACTCTTCCTTTTTCTCATCTCGTATTTCTTCTGTATCAACAGCTCTGTAATTGTGATGTAATGACCAAAGCAAGCGTGAGGAATTTGCAGACTGGTCAGGGTGAAACACTCTGGAGGACAGGCAGACAGAAGAATGAGATAAAGAGAAAGTGAACGATGGATAGGAAGTGGGGGGTTGGGAATGAGTGAGATGGGGTACTTAGTTTTTAAGAATACAATGAAGGGTTCCTCCCATTTGGTCTGAGCAATAAGATGTGTCTTTATGTGATCTGAGTGCTGTGTGGACTTCAATCCATCTGAGGGCTGGGGACTCCATTAAGAAGGATTACCCCTCAATGCCAACCCTTCACTGTTCTTCCAAAGCCACAGAGAAGGCAAAATGAAAAAAAAAACATCACTTGATTACTTTATGTGACCAAATACAGTATGTATGTTGTCTGATGAGTGAAGCAAAGAGCCCATATTTGATGAGATAGTATTCTGGCGTGTAGGCTGCTCTGTCCATATGGTGGTAGGAGGGAGGAAAGCAGCAGACTGGGCCATGCCTTAGGGCCCAACTAGGAAAAAGAGAAAGCAGTTATCTTTTCCATGAGCCATAAAGGCAGGTCCTTCTGTCTTTACAGCTTCTTGTACAGTTACCTACTCATTTATGTCTGTCCACTTTTCTGACAGAGCTGTGTTTGCTTTAAAGGGCTTTTGTTCATTCTTTGCAGCTGATAACTGCTCAAACTGCTGGATGACCACAGTTAGTTTCATTAGTTTTCATTCTAGTATTCATCATCTTTTTCTATGCAAACTATTCTTTATTTTTATGTTATTTTCTGGCCTCCACTAGTGCCACCATGTGGTTACCAGTTAAGTTTTAAAGCAATTTCAGTAGCTATTTAATGGATTGCATTTCCATCACAAGTATGTGTCATGGAGGCATGCAGAAGAATAGATAGATTCAAGTCACCAGCTTAATTTTATGAGTTTTTCTGTATCTGTTCATTACATTTAAAAAGGTTATGTATGGAGAAATATATAAATAACTCCTGACAGCAAAGTTTGTCATAAGATAATTTAAATAATACATAAAACACACTCAAATGCATGTAAGCATTTTACATTTCAGAATTCACCCCTGACCCTTTTGCTCATGTGCAGCCCAGACAACCATGTCTAATAACTAAAAATCATACACTACCTGAGCAGCTAATTACGCTCCCTTCAGTCTCATCTGTGCCAAATGCTCTAAAAGGCAATGCATATAGAACCATTTATCTTTGTGGTAGAGAGGAGATGTTTAATGTTAGTGATTTTGTTAAAACACGACATGAGGCTTAGATCATGTATCCTATATATTTATTACTTATTAAATAGAAATTTAACATGAATAATTTTCTCAACAGTAATCTCTTTGTCTCATAAAAATATCTTAAGCACTTTTAACATATCCATCTGAACTCTTTCTTACTCTTAAGCATGAATTATTTTATTTACACAAAAAGTAAATGTTAAATGTGTCTCAGGGAAGTTACATTTTTGCTTTTCAACCATCGATCTAGTGAGCTATGGTTAGTCTTGTTTGTAAAGCAGGGAAAAGATGTGTGAAATAAATTCCCAGACACATGCACACATGCATTCAACAACAAAATGACCCAATGCCATTATGTGTAAAAAGAACACCAGGCCAGAGACGTGATTGTTAAAAGACAAGAGAAGACATCAAGGGAACAGGTTGTGATAACCTTGTTTCTGTTAAGGTTTTTTATTCACACCACTGAGCGCTGTCCTTGAATCGACCACTAGGAAGTTAACTTATATATAATTAGATAAGTTTCCTCTTGAAAATAAGAAATTAGGCCACAGGTCTCTGAGGAATCTCCCTGCACAATCTGACATGTTCTACGCTGCCTCTTATTTTCCCCTGAAACAAGCAGGTGATTTTTCACTGTACGATTACATTTATTTTTGTGAAGGAGCACGTGTGTCTTTGTGAGCGTGCACATATACTTAAACTCACATGCATATGCATTGAATCTAACAGTATACCTCTGAGATCAGTTGTTTTTCTCCTGCAAACTACAGATTGTTCATTTTTCCCTGACTTCCATTTCCCAAACCGTGCCATGCATAATGTCCCCCTGCGCAACGTGACAGTGACACATTGACATTTCAAGTGAAAGCTCATAGAGTAAGAACGCCAAAAGAGGAAAGAAGAAGGATGGATGAAGAGGAGAGAGCGACAAATTGAAAATACACTTGAGAAATTTGCCAAGAGATACCACAAGTGACATAGGCAATTTCTGTGGAAAAATTACTTCAACATAATTTCAATCCCAAAAAGAATTGAGAGGAAAGCCCTGAAGGAGAAAGGCCGAGTCACCTTGAGAGGCATTAGGGGAAACACTCAGCCACAGCACACACAGGCACACACTACAAATGTGGTTCAGGAAAATTTCAAGTCTTCACATAAATCTGACTCACTTCATCATTTGTATTCATCCACTTTGTCTGTGTCCTTTTTCAATTCTTGCGTTACACATTTGTGTTAAGTGCTCAGAGCCTGTGGTATATCTGAGTTATAAATATACAACCTATTAATCCAACCGGCGCTATTACTAGCATCATCCAATCAAAGCTTTATATAGAGCCAGAGGTTCAGACAAACAGTTTCACGTCTCCACTTCACAGTGCCAATCATCCCATTTTAATTGGATTTCTCTATTATAATTTTTTTTCACTCAAATCCATTAAGATATTAAATCTAGTTTTACATTAACTTAGTCATTTCTCAAATACTCAACAACATAGCTTCTTTCAGATATATACATACAATATAATGTATATTCTCTTTTGTAAAACATAAATCTAACTTGGTTCTATTGCCTCAGGCTCTCTCAAAATAATTCAGTTGTGATTTAGCTAGAAGGGATTAATAAATGTGGGTGTTCAAATAAGGAGGAATTTGTTAACTAGGACTTTTTGTTTCAAGGCTACTTGATAGATGTATCGATTTTATTAAATAGTATGTAAAGTTATCAAACAACAGAGGATGCAAGCTTCAAGCCCCAAACAAATCTCTACAAATTAATATTGAAAGAAATGACAGACTGCAGACCTTACCAGAGTGTACCCTGCCTCTCAGTTGATACCAGTTGAGATGCAGTGTTGGAGAAAATGACTGGATGGATCACGCTTTCCTTCTAATCGGTTTAATTTATTGCAAATCATCACAAATCACTTATCATAAATTTGTCAACTTTACTCATTTCCCTTTTTATGTATAGCATTCAACAACATTTACTCTTCAAACCCTTTTTCTGTATATTTTCAACTCTTTCTCATGAAATATCATTGATTTGATTAGAAATAATCCTTCCCATCAAAACAAACAGATGTATCTTTCATTACCACCTCATCTTATGCTCCCTCCCACCCATGGCCTTTAACCTCTGACCCGTATCGTGTCTATAGGTGTCCAGGGGGATTCCCCAGAAGACCAATAACGGAGCCCTGGGGGACGCCACTCAGAGATCCTCTTACTGTCTGTAGCGCAAGGGCAGCACTAAGCATTATAATCTGAAGGGAGGGGTAGTGATTATGTGTGTGTGTGTGTGTGTGTGTGTGTGTGTTCATGATGATATTGTGGTGGGGGTGGGTCTGGCCAGCATGTTTTTAACCCCTCCCTTGTCCACTTCCCATCCCCTCTCGTTAATCTGGAGTCTAGTATGTGGATTAGTGGACACTCTGCAGCACCATGGTTTGACAGAATGCCACGTTTCCTACAGAGTATATAAGATTATGTGTTTAAGCAGTTTACATTCACAGCTTTAAGAGAATATTGAAGTTAACACATTGCCTAATGACAACTTGTGCAAACAGTTGCACAAGTTGCAACTGTTTGGATGCATCCTCCAAATGCATCCAAACGGCCTGGTTTGATGCATTTGGAGGAATAACAGAAAGTCATGACTGTGGAGTAAAATCAGGGTTTCTGATTAAGATCATCAATGCTTCTAACAGGTGTGGTGAAAGTTCAGACTTGGCGTGTTTTTGTTCTTGATGATTGCCAGATAACACCCCACTGACCCCCTCCTGCAAACAGGCACAGAGACACATCGTTTTACCACAATCATCACCTTCAGCACGGGGTGGATGATTTGTCATCTCGCTTTGTTTGTGCTGAGGTAAAATGAGTCTGTTAGTCTGTTAATCCACGAGGATTAAGAAACAACAACAATCCCCCATGGAGTGTGTGCTGTGTGAGAGTGAGAGAGTGCTGTACAGTAGGTATGTGTTCCCAAGTTTAAACCTGCACGTCTGAAATATTACATTTTGATTCTGCATCTATCTAAAATTTTCAGATTTTTTGATCTATTGGTTTTAAGGTTTTACCATAGAAGAACGGTGGAAGGATGATGATGATGAAGAGGCTGATGATGAGTAGGAGGAGGAAAAGGAGAAGAATTGATGTTGAGGGAGGGGTGTAGCCTGGAAGAGTGTAGGGATTAGTTGATATTTCCCTAGCATTACGTACGCTTTGGCGAACATCTACTTAAGTCCTGCCTTATGCGCCGCTGTCTGGAGCACACACACAAAAAGCCCTCTGTCCCATTCACACACACAAAGACTATTAGTACAGTCCAGCTCATCCTCTCAATACACAGAAGAAAAAAGAGAAAAACATGTAAAGTCTTTGTCCTCTCCTGTCTGGGCCTATTCATTCTCCCATACATGGGAGGAAGAGTAATGGGGGAAAAGAAGGAAAGAATTAGGAAGACATAGATGATGATCTGTTCATTGAGGTTTATGGTTGAGATGGTAAACACTAAGTTACTTCAGAGTGGTTTTACAAAGTCTGAAAGTGTACATATGTACCATAACAAAAGGATGGCCGCTGCAGCTGAAATAATGGGACTTTGTTAACTGAATCTCAGAAGTTTCTGGAAATACCGATCACATCATAACTTTACTTTTACATATAGGTAGCTGAGTTTAAAAGTTTTTGAAAGACTAATTGATGACCTGTCTTGTTTAATTTGAATGAAAAAGCAAGTACATGTAATAATTAAAATCACATTTTACAAAAATATTCTGTTGTTGACAGACATGTTAATAAGAAATAATCTTGCATGATAATTAAAATTTTGATTACTCTTTTCTGCTTTTTCTTCACTACTTTGGTGTGAGTTTTAAAGTAGTTTTTCTCCTTTTGGGAATTTTCTTGTGCTCTCTCCTTCGAATCCTTTTCTGAACATCCTTTACTTAGCCATCTCCCACTCTTTGCTTTAGTGGCTGCCACTTCCAATTTCTCCTCTCCTCCCTTCCCCCTTTTAACTCATTCTGAATTATCCATAGCCGCATCACTCCCTCGCTTTTTCTCATTTCCCTCTCCATCCCCCTCTTTCCTGTCTGTGTGTTTGCTTACTCTCAGTCTCTCGATCGCATCTTTCCAGCGTCTCTCTCTTTGCTCTCATACTTCATTGGAGCTTTTTACTTTTTGCTTCCATCCTTTTTATGCCACTCTCCACTCCCCCCATTCCTCTGCTTCTTTTCTCTTGCTCTTCGCGCTCTCTTTTCTCCCACTCTCTCTGTTTCTCTATGTCTCTCACTTAGTGTAACTGTAGGATATAGGTCAGCAGGGCGGCTTGGCTGACTCGTGTCTAGACTCAGCCTCAGTCTTGGGGGCATACAGTCACACAGCGGAGCACATTGACCAGCACAATCACTGCAGCACGCTGGAGCTCCATTGACTGCTCGACTGTGGAATGTGTGTGCCCATGTCTATGTAAAGCAAATGCAAACACACATTGAGGAAAAAAGCTGAGGGGCAAAGTTCTTCTAAGGAGGTTTTGCGGCACAGTGCACATTATCAAAAACATTAGCGGCATTTACTAACAGGAAACGGAGTGGTAGAAATGTCAGTGTAAATGCCATTAGTCAGGAGTTGATATTTGCAACAGGGCAAAGGTGCCCATAGGGAAGGCCTGTAAGTTGATCTGAAATTTTTAACCACATAAAAATATGTATGAGAAGTTGAATTGTGTGATTTTTGCTCGATTGGTTCCAAAGTTTTTACTCTTTAATTATAAAATAAAACTGTGCATGTAAGTTGAAAAAATGATAACCGTGTCCTTGTTTTAAAAGAGGGGTGGGCAGCTGTAAAGCAGAGTGTGCTGCAGGGAGAGATGCGCTGTGGGGAAGGGTAATGGGGCGATGATGTGTATGTGTACTTCTATTAGTCATGTTGAGGGGGCATGAAGCTGTTGCCGTGTGGTGCAGAAATTAATTATTTTTGGACAAATGGAAAAAAAGAAAAACACTTTTTCCTTCAAAATGATCAAACTCAGGGCAAATGTTTTTTTAGACTCAAATTTGATAAAGGTTGGAATTTAAAAAGTTTCAGATTAAGGAAAGCTTCTGTTTCTAGAAAAAGACAAGTTAATCAATCAATCTGTGTATTTGTCTATTAGTCAATCTTTCTATATATCTTCAAAATGTGATTAAACTGTATCATAAACTGGAAATAAACATCTGACAAATATTCTGTAAATTGTTACTGCACATATAGACATTCCTCTCCGCATAGCAACTTCAGAGTGGTGAAAATGCACATTTGCCAATGGTCTCAATTTGACTCATTCTCATTAAAAATGGTTTGGCTCCGGAGACATTCTCATAAAATAAATGTATCCTCTATCTTCTTTACTGCTTTTCCATTTCTGAGTTGAAGTATCTCGGTTCTAAACTTGACGGGTTTAGCAGGAGAAAGAATTCTGACAGGAATTACCAAAAGCAAAAAAAAAAAGTTCTATTAAAGTAACTGAGGGTAACTAAATTATTTGAATGCTGAAGTAATTTTTTTTGCAAATGTAAGTGAGAAAATCAATCATTTTTGTGTATTTTTTTTTTTAGTCTGCCCAGCAACAGTGGATTTTTAACTCCATCACCTTGAAATATTGATAAATGAATAGAATCAGAGATGCATTTTGTGCGTCTCTGTGATGTACAAGTGCATTGTCAGCAGTCATGAGTGCTTCAGAATATGCCAAAGACCTGGAGTGGGAGAAAAGTGGATCTTCTCATAGCTTTTTAGAAGGCACATCCAGCCAGTGATGTAGCTTCATGTACTCCCAGCCCATAAATAATATTGTGCCTCTTGTCTGCCCTTCTTGTCCCTCCTCTTTCTTCACCCTCACCAGTGGAAAGTTTCTTATTTTATACCATTACATTCACACCTGGTTTATTTTTTCTCCCATTTTAAAATTTAAGTCACTTTATGAGTTAGTCACTGATCCTTTTTCCAGATTCCCAGCTCCTTTCTGTCATTCTATCTTTTCACTGTCTCTTTTTTAAGTAGTGTCTGTAAAAAGCATGAAGGAGTTCTGCTTTTCACTAATGAGAAAACCTCCTGGCAACTTTAACTTTCAGTTAACGTGAAAACAGTATGAAAAAAAGGTAGATGTACGCACACACCAAAACGACATGACATATACAGCGAGACAAATTTTCCTTTGTCAGAAGTAGTGAGTTATTAAGTTTAGATTCTAACTAGTTACATTTATTGTAAACATTCAGAGCTCATTCGGCCACATGATTACTCTTATTCTCATTCATATACGCGAGTGCATAACTGTAATACATTTATCTACGGTATATGTAAGAGTGGATTACTCTTGAGAGATTAGTAAATAGAAATACAAACATTGTATGTGCACTCACAGAAATGTCGACAAAATAACTGGGAATGATGAAATAAAAGACATCAGTTCAGCATATTTTCTTCTTTTTTAATTATTCGATTCCATCTCTGTTCCTCTTGGTGCCAAAATGAATTTAGACTTTTGTTCGGTAGAGAGTTTATGAGTTTATTTTGTGAGCACATCAGGGAATGGCAGTTAGTTCTGGCTCATTGTGACATAATCATTCCCGAGCCTCATCTGATGAAAAACAAAAATCTTTGGAAAAAAAAAAAGCACTTTTTTAAAAAAAAATCTTTTGGGTTTTCTGTTTAAATCACATTTTGTTGTGGTGCACTTTCTGTACTGATACCCACACTGAGGCTTTTTTTTTAGTGCACATGCTGGTACTTTTACCTGTTCACCCTAATCCCAGTTGAAGGTTTTTGTCATGACGACTCTAGATTTTCAGTCAGGGCTTCTTTATTACAAGTCTGTATTACAAGTCAGCCACAACACAATCACCACATACACAACAAAGAGAAAAGCGTTGTAGTATAGATATTGAGAACAAACTTACAAAATTAGATTATTTAAACATTTGAAATTGATTGAAAACTTGGTTCTTGTCTTTCTTTAAGGTGACCAGGAAAGGAAAATAAATGATGCACCATAGAAATGAAATCATTTGAATAATGTCTCTATAAAAATGCTCAAATGATAACATGCTTGTCTGCTTTGAATGTGGCGGTTTTGGTAAGAACCGTGATGCCATTGAAATGGATGTGACTCAGGCTCTCTCAATCAGTATTTGGAGAGAAAATATTCAAGTGTAGTTAGATTGCCCAAAATTACAAGGAAGTAGTCTCAATATAGGCAAAAACTGGTGGTTCAAATTTCTACAAATACAAAACTGGAACCTTAAAATTCTTGTTTATGTTAGCTCCTCTCTATTTTAATAATGATAATAGAGCATCCAAAAAAAACTTTGTTGAGTCTCATAGACACAAAAGTAGCATTTTTTGTGGATGACTCTGCATGATTGGAATGATCAACTTTATCAACTTCCATCAGCTCTCTCTCTCTTTTTTTCTTTTAGAAGACCTGGATTTCAAAATTAAAACCAGACATAGAATCTTCATTTCAAATGCATGGACTATCTCTTTAAATGTAAATAACAAGATGACAGAATAATTTGCAAATCTCTCAAAACAGTATTTAATTTGTTGAACTATAATCCTTCCAGTTTTACTCCAGCTTCTTTCCATAGTGGGTCAAGGGGCAGAGGGCATCAGCTTATCCCAGCTGCCATCAGGCATGAGGCAGGGCACACTCTGGAAAAGCTGCTAGTTTATTACAGAAAAAAGCAAGCAACCACACACAGACACACACAAACTCACCAATTCCCCTTGTAAGTTATTAGAGTTGAGCAAAGATGACTATTTATCCAATGGTGGATTGAAATCTGAGATTTCCCACATTATAATATTATTTAAGTGGAAATTAAAGACCGATACCATATTGAATCATTACTTTTTCATCATTTTGCATTAAGAGCACAAAGACTTAAATAGACAGACACTTTTTGTTGAGAGCAAAGACATTGCGAACATACTGTATATTGTAATTATATGATGGCTAGTAAAGCCTTCATACGATACTTTAGATTGTTCAAAGACTATTTGAGTTGTGTTTAGTGTGACCGACTCAGTCTCAGTGACATCAATGTGTAAGGACACAGACATCAGAAATGAATAACTGTTTGGATGGAAAAGGTTGGAAGAACAATCTTGAAAACATCCTACTGAACCATACTTACAAAAAGAACCTAGTGACACTGATCTGTTCTTTCATCTTTTCTGTTTATCTCATTTTTTATGTATTTTTTTAATCTTTTTTTATATATTTTTTGCCTCCTAAAAAATAATTCAGCTTAAAAATAGTGACCATTTCTATTCCTTTCCAAGAAGAAACTTTTACAGCTAGTGATGTGACAAATTCAACCACTGGAATAAACAAAAGCTCACTAATTGAAATACTTCTCTTCAACATGTGCAAATTCACCTGAATGGAATCCCCCGACAATCCCATTACTTTCACATAAAAACTCATCAGACCAGAAGATAACTCGTCTTACTGACCGCAGTAGGATTTATATGTGTAAGCATTTTACTGATGTAACATTGTAGCTAACCCATCCCCTGATATTCTTTTCCTTCCCCATCTCCATTTACTCTTTTTCTCCAATGTTGCCTCAGGCTTTTCTGTCACTTCCCATCACGCTTTGTTCTAGTGGCAAAAGTGGTTAAGTAGTCCATTTTTAGGTTCAATCTTTCAGTTTTGAAAATACAGAACCTGCTTTTAATCCATATTCACCTCCCTTTTCCAAAATAAGGGATTATATTTACTCAGTGACTGCTTCATATGATGCCTCATGTTTTACCTTTTATCTAACCACATTGGTTTCCCAGCTTTGGCTTCATGGGAGAACCACAGCTGCAGAAAATCAATGATGCTCAATTTACAAACCAACCATACATCTCAGACATTAATCCATAGATGAGTGGGATATACTGTAGTCAAATAACTAAGAGCTTTATTACACTTCAGTTAGAAATATACTTTTTGCATCACACTGAAATACACCATTGCATATCCTACATTTATAACAATACTTTCTTGCTATAGTAAAGAAGAGACATATATGGCCATGATGTAACTTATCAATACAGAACAACTCTATTACGGAAATATATTTAAAAGTAATAGATTTACTTACTATGCACTGCAATTGTGTTCCATTCTGTCACGGTCATGGGGCAACAGCCTCAGACAGGAAACCTAGGCTTCTCTCACTCTGGCTGCATCCTCCAGCTCTCTCAGGAGGATCCCGAGGTGTTCCCCAGCAATTTTTCATCAAATTTGATATCTTGTGCAACCTAAACTTACACGGTTTTACATCTGCCAAACTATGCAATTTGAAGTGCTGCAGACATTTAATAATAATAAAAATAATAATACATTTTATTTGTAATGCACCTTACATTTTAAGAAAAAATCCCAAAGCGCTACATAGAAAGGTAAAAACAATAAAAACATTTTAAAAACTAAAATCTACATTCTGAAAACAAAGAATCACAAAATCAAAAATTAAAAGCCTTATTAAAAATGAATGTCTTTAGGCCTTTTTTGAAAGTGTCCACACTCTGTGGGGCCCTGAGGAGTTCTGGGAGCTCATTCCACAGTCGTGGGGCAACGGCCTGGAAGGCTCTGTCCCCCATTGTGGTCAGCCTGGTCCTGGGCTGGTGGAGGCAGTGGGTGGAATTTGAGCGAAGGTGTCTTGGGTTGATAAGTGGGGAGAGGAGCTCGGTGAGGTAAGTTGGGATATTCCCATGGACACATTGGTAGGTGAGGAGGCAGATTTTGTAGTGAATTCTGAAACGGATGGGAAGCCAGTGAAGAGATTTAAGAACAGGTGTGATGTGGTCAAATTTTCGCCTCCTCGTCAGGACCATGGCAGCGTAGTTTTAGATGTGCTGAAGCTTCTCAAGGCTCCTGCCAGGTGTACCAACGAGGAGGGCATTGCCGTAGTCGAGTCTGGAGGAGATAAAGGCATATTTATATTATTAAAACCCTTATTTATTTTAATAAATACTGGGACTTTTATTTATAGTGAAAAAAGTCCCAGTGCCTGGCAAACATGAAACATTCCAGTGCTTTCTCTTTGCTATGTTTGTGCTTTATGACTACACCTTACAGCCAGCTGTAAGATGTAACCTCTCCAGCAGGTCCGGAGCCTGCCTCTGGGTCTCTCCCAGTGGGTTGTGCCTGAAACACCTCACCAGCAAGGTGTTTTGGAGGCATTCTAACCAGATGCCCAAACCACCCCATCTGGCTTTTCTCGAACTGGAGGAGCAATGGGTATACTCTGAGCTCCTTCTGGTGTGCAGAGCTCCTCACACTATCTCTAAGTCAGAGTCCAGCCACCCTGCAGAGAAAGTTAATTTCGGACACTTGCATCCGTGTTCTTGTTTCAGGTGAGGATAGGAATGTAGATCGACTTGTAAATCGAGAGCTTTGCTTTTCGGCTCAGCTCTGTCTTCACCACTACATATCGATGCAGCGTCCTGATTATTGCGGATGTCACACCGATCCGTCTGTCAATCTCCCACTACATTCTTTTGCCACTTGTGAACAAGACCCCAAGATACATCAACGCCTCCACTTAGGGCAGGACCCCGTCGTGCAGGAGACATTCCACCCCATTCCGGGTGAGGACCATGGTCTCAGATTTGGCAGCGCTGATTTGGCGCTGGCAATGCTCTGGCTTGTTTTCCAACAAGTTAGTGCTTGTTATTAGCTTTGCCAAAGCTGTGTGCCGTACACTGTATTTGTTGCCTTAAACAAGATTTACTAGTTTGTTATGTTGTGCACACATACACTGGTCAGGACTAAGCAAAGAGCAAGAGCAGGGAGAATTCATCATGTCAAAATTGGAAGTGAAACTAATTAGTTGTATTTAAGATCATAAACACATTTAGCAAAATCCTTAAAGAATGGATGTCTTTATTTTTATTTGATTAATAGCTACAGGTATTAAACAACAGACACCAACAAGAATTAAGTGTGAACCCCTCACAAAGCAAATGTTAACCCAAGACTCACCATCAATCCCTACTTCTCTCCCGAGTTGTTAAAGTAAGCATGTAGCAAAGGTCATATTTTTTTGGCTACCTACTTCCACAGTTTTGATTGTATGAATCATTAAAATCAAGCTCAGAGTCAGACCATGTATATTTCATACAGCATTTTACAAACAATGGATGAATTAATTATGCTATAAAACAGGGCATCATCAAACTCCCTGACTTTTTTTTCTCAGTTTAGCTGGATGGAGAGTAGGACTGATGAAAGTAGACCAAGTTTAGGAATAAGCAAAATGCATTCAACAAAAAAGTTTTAGCATTGTTTGAAAAATTGAGCAAACAATATCCTCTGTTGTTGTGGTTTGGATTCATCCCTCATTTTTGTCTTAAGGTATAGTCTTCATTTACCGACAAAAACTTATATCATGTGACAGCCCAATCAGAGACGAGGATGATATTTTTTTAAAAAGAATTTTCAACAGTCAGGTGAAGTTAGTGATAATCTTTCTCAGTGGATTTAAAATCTATTTAGGTCCAACAGGTCATTCATGGTTCTCAGCTCATGGTAATTAAAATGAGGTCTGGACTGCGTCATCTGTGCTGTAACATCATAATCATTTAAACAGGTAGTTTATACAGTCAGATACTAGCGCTAAACTTTGTTCCAATTATATTTGTGCAATTAAAGTTTATTTTAAACATGTTTTGGTTTAAATCATTCCGTTAATTAGATGTAAAGATAATTAGGATTTAGCTATCAAGTAAAGATAGCTAAACCCTGAAAGAGAAATAGAAACAGTAAGAAAAAAAAACCTCAACCAACATAAATATTGGGTTATAATACATATATATACTGTATATATATATATATATATCTATACACATATGCTGTATATATTTTCCGTTCCATCATCTTCCGCTTGTTCCGGGGTCGGGTCGTGGGGGCAACAACCTCAAATGGGTAGCCCAGGCCTCTCTAGCCCCGGCAGCATCCTTCAGCTCACCCGGAAGGAGAAAAAAGATTGAAAAAAGGAGAAGGAGTTGTTCCCCAGCCAGCTGTGAGACATAGTCTCTCCACCGGGTCCGGGGTCTGCCCCTTGGTCTCCTCCCGGTGGGACGTGCCCGAAACACCTCACCCGCAAGGCGCTCGGGGGGCATCCTGACCAGATGCCCGAACCACCCCATCTGGCTCCTCTCGACCTGGAGGAGGATCATCTCGACATCGAGCTCCTCCCGGCTGCAGAGCTCCTCACACGATCTCTGAGTGAAAGCCCAGCCACCCTGCGGAGGAAGCTCATTTCGGCCGCTTTTATCCGCAATCTCATTCTTTCGGTCACCACCCACAACTGGTGACCATAGGTGAGGGTTAGAACGTAGATTGACTTGTAAATTGAGAGCTTTGCTTTTGGCTCAGCTCCTCTCTTTACCACGACGGACCGATGCAGCGTCCTAGTTATTGCTGATGCCGCATCGATCCGCCTGTCGATATCCCGCTCCATCTCTCCCCCACTCGTGAACAAGACCCCGAGATACTTAAACTCCTCCACTTGGGGCAGGACCCTGTCCCTGACCCACAAGGGGCATTCCACCCTTTTCCGGGCGAGGACCCGGGATATACGTATATATATTTTTTTTAAAAAAAGAAAGAAATTAGGACTTAATGAAAGTTTAATACTTTGTAATTAAAGACTCAAAACTATTGTTTCCACTGAGCTACTTTTTCTGTTTTAATTTTCTTTGCCCCGACCATCAATCATTTAGAAAAAAATGTACACTTATAATTGTTCTCACTCACACCACTTCAATTGTATTTTTCCAAAGCAGATGTGAAATATAACTGATTGTCATGCTTTTGTGTAATTTTTTAAATAACGCTTTCACTTTTTTGTGCCCAAGTTTTTGTATGTGTTGTATTTTCTTCACGCCCAATCAGTGAGGGGGTTTATCGACTTGAAAGATTATTGAAAGCTCTGCAGTTCTCCTAAAAAGAGTAACACTGATTCACTTTCCAAAAGCTCACCACCTCTTCCATCCCAGACCATTATCAGAGCCATAAAGACTCGCTTATATAATATGTCCAGCCATTAATGGAAAATAACACTCTGCTCCAACAAAAGACAGAAATGTAATTATGGCTCTGAATAGCAGTTCTACTCCTTATTCTTTCCAAAAGAGAAGAGAAAGAGACTCAGACATGGTGACAGGGAAGGACAGAAAGCTAAAGAAGGGGTTAGAGACCAGACAAGCATTTAGTGAAAGAAAATTATAAAAGGACAGATGAGTTTAGTTGATAGGAACACCAAGGGGACTGAAGGTTAAAGTGAGAAAAAGTCATTGCAAGCTCTTTTGAGGTTGTTCCCTAAATGTTGATCTCCATCTAATATGTCTATGGCAGATTTTCCCAAGTATTCAGGGCAGTAGCCCAGAAAATAGTATTTGAAAAAAGTATTTGTCACTTTACAAAAGTGTGATTTTAAGCATAAGCTAATACTCATGCTGTTGACTAGATGATGAGACATCTTGTTTTTCTCTTCTAAATTAAGTTGCTGTGGTTATTAAAAAATTATCTAGCATTATTAGAAAAAAACTTAACAAAACATAAAGAAAAATCTAAAAAAAAGAAAATATGCAGTCTTAAATTTCTTGATAAGCACTGTGTCGGGAGTTTGTCTTCAATCTTGTCAAAATCCTGCAACATGGCCAATTTGCTGCAGGGAGACACACAAGGACTTTATGTGTGCATCCACAAATGCATCTGCGACAACTCTGCATACATTTTTTCTCCAGCATTCCAATAGAATATTTGCATATGAGTAAATGTGCCTGAAGCGAACGCAAAGGTATTACACACACAAAAAAGGCATGTACCAATACACACACATGCATAGACACACATGCATGCAGACACATTTACTGATATCTAATGTATATACGTGTAGTTATACAAGGGAGTTTTGAACAGAAGAAAATTGAAGAACCAGATCGTCTGTGTCCAATTCATAAGAAGCCACACCCTCTGAAAAAATTGTATATGTATAAATGTACATTCTTGTTTATTTTTTCCTCAGACACATTTGAGTACTTATTATAGTGAACAACTGTTTGCATGACTGCATCATGAATCATGAATCATCTGTGTGTCACAAATCACCCTCTGAACACATCTAACCTTCATGATTTAACTTCTGGGTGAGTTCATGGGTTAGTCAGTGTACAGATGTGTGTGCTTGTGGAGGGGGGTGGTCTTTTCATAATACTTGCTTTTCCAACCACATTTCATGGCTGCTATAACTTACAATGTCTACAATGCTTTATTGTTTTTCTGCAATACTGAGTAGGGCTTCGGAGACAGATTGAAATGCATTTGGGTCAAAAACACTCAACATTCATTTGATAAATGGAAGATAGATTTATTTACAAGCAACCCCCTGCACGTCACATTCCTTTAATGTCACTTTTACGCTTAATTACCATCAACAAAATATTTTAATTCCTCTCCTCGGACCTATTGTCTTCCTGTTTCCACTTCTATCAACGAGAAAACAAAACAGTGATGATTAAAAATGTAAACCCTCTTTTCTGAATAATTTATTTGTGAGTGGCATATGTTAAATATGTGTTGAAAGCATACATTAGATTTGTTTTGTATACAAATCAGCTCCAGGCGTGCACCCTTAGGGGGTAGATTGTAGCCTGCGAGATTTGGCATATAGTGATGGTTGTATTATTTAAATGTGCATAGATCTCAAGCCTTGTTCCTGCTGTTGCCTTAGTTAAGAGTGCATGATTATACCAAACATTATTTTAAGTACTGGATGAAAGAGAAAGTTTTAATCTGGTCTTAGTGAAGCTCATTCAGGTGTGTGCATGTAAAACAGACGGTTTTGTGTTTAGTCTGGATGCTTAGTTACAAAAAAGTGTCGGACATTACAAAAAAATTTGTCAACGACTTCCTTGTTTCATGCAAGCAATTTTAGATCTTCATGTATTTAGGATATCTAATGGTAGTTCATTTTTAATTGGTTAGCTTTTGACCTGTGTTGGCATTTTTTAAAAAAAATATGACACATTCATGCCTCCATATAATAAAGTTAATTATTTCAAGTTACAGAGTTCAGCCAAAGAAAAACCTCAAGTACTTTAGCACTTTCTTTTACAAATTTGCAGAAGATGATTGTCTGTTGCTTTTTTCTCAACGTCTTTTATACAAGGAGAAAAACAGATTTGTTGTTCGGAGGCCACGTATGACCTATGAATGTATTAAGAGGTCAGAGAAAAAGAACCAAGCAAAGAAGAAACATAATTAGAAAATGTTTAGACTGTCTCTTTTGAAGAGGCTTACTAATGTATTGGTTTGTCTGTGTGTAAGTGAAAGATTTCTATTGAAAGAAAATCTGTTCAAGGTGATTTAAAATGAGTTGACAAAGTGGCTACAGCCTCACATTCGTCTAAGGAGATGAGACAAATAGTGACCCTAAGAGGTATAGCTAATTTGTTAGACAAGAAAAAAAAGTTTTTAAGCTTTGCAATATGTTTTCCTTAAAATTTATCTCTAATTTCTGTTCACAAAATATGACAATGAGAAATGGATAAATATTCATATCAGCTTCATGTTTAGTGTAATCATCATTTGTCACGTCACCTCAGGACAAAGTAACAGACTTAATCTCTTTTTGTTTTGTTTTTTAGAAAAAAAGAGATATTTAATAGAGACAATCTGGAATTTTGAATTGGTGCAGATCGCTAAATGGACATAACAATCTTGTGCGTGGGTATTCCAGTACTTTAATAATAGTTTATAATTCTATGTCATCCAAATTATACCTGTTTCATGCCACACACAGGTTAACTCTTTGCCAGAAACAGATGTTTGAAACATCCAACAAATTGCTGTGTGTAAACTGTGGTAAATTATAAAGACTTTTTAAACATACATAGAAAACTGTTGGCATTAGTTCTGTAAAAAAAATGGACTTAAAATCGATAGTTGTGGCCTTCTATACTCAACTTTTCACTGAATGTTCCCTAGCTCTCTAAGCCCACCCGTTTTGGTACATAAATAATATTACTTAAGCTTCATTTGAGTTGTATTCCACTTACGATCAGCATACAGTTAAAAAGTGCATTTCTGTCATTGGATTGTGTCATGAAAGAGTAGATTAGCAGGAAAAACAGATGATGGTGCCTGCATGGTGTGAGCACTGCTGCCTGCAGCCGACCTTCATATGGTGGGTGGCTGCGGGCACGTCCTGGAGTACCGGGCTTTCTGTAATTTTCTCCAGAACACACAGATGGCCAGTATGCCCCTGCATCCATATGACCGTTTCATGTTTGCCGTATTATCAAAAGTAAGTTGTGCGAACGCATTGTAGATTTCATTGTAACATTTCTAACAAAGAATATTTAGAGTGAAAGCAAAAGCATGTGGGGAAAGTGACAGAAACGAGAGTTTGGGGAGGTGTGGGGGTTAAAGAGAGGAGATGAGTGAGTAGAGGAGGGTTACAGAGGATGCTAAAGGGGTTGGGTGTGCGGGGGTTTGAAGCATCTCACGCTAACACAGATCATGATCATCATGTTGGCAGGATCTGAAAGATTAGACACATCAATAGTTTATGAATCTCCACAGAGTTGTGCTCAATTCCCTCTTCTATAAATTACTAAATAAGGGCATTTACATCACAGCACCACTGTAAACTTTTTTCTTTTCCCCACTGTTTCTTTTCATCTTTTTCAAGCTAAAACTTGGCCACAGTCCTTTTGACCTTCGTGAACTACGTTATCACAGAGAAACAGAAGAGGGAACACTGCAAAGTCTTCCCTTCTTTTACAATAGAGAAAAAACAGAAAGAAAGAAGAAGTAGAATGGAGGAAGACTAAAAGGAGAAGAAGAAATAGTGAAGACGCAAGCACCTAAAAGACTGATATAATTAATAGATGCGGCCCGTCGATACACATGAATTATGCAACTTTTATATTCAAGAAAATTACAAACACAACCCTTTGGGAGAGAATGGAGAGGAATCATTATCTGCAGACTTGAACCTTTGTAAAATGCACCAAATTTTTAATAATTAATCCACATAAACAAATAACACATGAATAAAGAACACAATGAGAAGCCACCCAAGCCACAGGAGTTGAGGCAAACTTCCTCTGTAACTTTCCTTGTATTGAAATGAAGAGAACGGAAATGGGGAGTAGGATTAGCAAGAGGAAACCAAAAAAAGGTGGTAATGAAAAATATAATCAGTCCAAGCAGATCGCTAAGATCATACATTTTTTCACTCATATTGCTCCGCTTGTTTCTAAAATATACAGTATGTAAAGTTTATGTTTCAGGCAGGTGACTATGAGTAAGAGCTCGTTAGTTATTCAGATCAATGGAACGAGAAGTTTTTTGACACCTCAAAAAATTTCAAGCGAAATCTGGAAAACAACTGTAAAATGGTCCAGGCTGCGATCAACCTTCAGCTTGGTGCATTATTATTTTTACTACAGTGGCCTCACAACAAGAAGGTCATGGGTTCGAGTCCCAGGTGGGGACGAGGCTTGGAACACTGGCCTTTCTGTGTGGAGTTTGCATGTTCTCCCAGTGACTGCATGGGTTTTCTCTGGATACTCAGGTTTCCTCCCACTCTCCAAAAACATACATGCTAGGTTGATCGACCATGGCATGACTGCCCCTAGGAATGAGTGTGTATGTATGGTTGTATGTGTGTCGCCCCGCGACAGACTGTTGACCTGTTTGGGGTGTACCCTGCCCCTTGCCTTGAATCAGCCGGGATGGCAACCCCTGCAACCCAGTAAGGGATAGATGGTTGAGAAGGTGACTGACTACTATTACTACGCATCATCAATGTTAATCTGCTGATGGAGATATCACTAATTCACGATCAATGTTGAAGCCTCTATCACTTCAAATTTTTTAAATATAATAATCTTCATGTATATACACACAGTTTGTCATTTTCACATGTGTACAAGTGTGTGGACAGATAGAACTATTTGTATTTGTCAGCCATATGTATGTTTGTGTGTGTATATATTCATGACAGCAGGGTAGTGAATGTGTCAGGAGTGGTTAGGGTGGTGTGGCTGAATAGAGGGGAGGACAGTAGGACACCCTGCAGTGACCACACAGTGATGCCCTACAGGGGCTCTGACTGAAAATGAGCAAGAGCTGGACACACACACACATAGACACACACAAACATGCAACCATGGTCACCTTCAGCAGAGAGCAGCATATGTTTTACATAGAAAAAAATCAGAAAAACTAAAAACCAGCCTTTGCTTTGATGTGAACCTTGAAAATGCTAATTGAGAAGATTATTTTTGCTTGTTTGATGCCTTTTTGTGCTTCATGACAATTTTGCAATCAGGATATTTTATATTTAGATGCTTTCTTTATATGTGACATAAATAATCACATATTGAAATGGAAATTCTTTTTTGTTTTGAACTGCAAATAACCCTTGTTTGGGGTTGTTAAAATACTGCATGATATTGTGGATGCCTTTTGCTTAGTTATGAATGAAATGTTTAGTAAAATAATGGATATTTTGGTTCATGCAGCCTTCATTTTACTGAATAAGTTGTGGTACCCACTAGCACTTGACATTAATAGTTTTTTTTTAATATGAACTATCACATTCTTTATTTGGTGCTCACTTTGACACAAAGAGACACCGTACGTTTTTTCGCCTTCTGTTTTTCCGAGAAATTCCCAACAATATGAAATTATTTAGCTTTGTCTTTCTCCTCATTCCTTTTTATTTTCCCCAAACCAAAAAGTAGCCAAGGTTCTATAGCATGGCACAGCAGCAGTGGTGTCTCCAGTTTTTTTTTTTTTTGTCTCCGTGGAGATCTGGGGTTGTGTGGTTCCTAATTGCTGTGTGCCAAAGAGACTGCGAGAACCAATCAAAGAAGGCAATCTCCAAAGACGAGCCAAAACTAATTTGTTAGCAATACACCTCTCTTTCCTCTGCTCATTCTCCTGATGGAAGTCAAGGGTTCAGTTCTATGCCACAATGGTCATGACCTCTTCTTCCTGATCCACCTCCTCTGTGGTTTCACAGAAAGTTCATCTCTGATGCTGCTTTGGTCGTGACCTGGCTCTGAATGATGATACCATGATGAGGGCTGTGACTGGCAACCCTGGCAGAGAAAAGAAAAATGAAAGAAAAGCTTGTATATTAAATTCTCTGTGTATCCATATCTTCAGTAACTATTTTGTCCCAGCAGTCTGTGTCTTTGAGTGTGTGTGTTCCTGTGCGTAAGGGACACACCTCAGGGAGCGTGAGAGCGGAGCAGCTGTGGTCAGAGAGAACACACGCTTTAGCTTTGGGTTTCATTCCTGGCTTGTTCTGCAGGGAATCTGGTAGCCTGCTGAGAGGCCGAGAGTAAATGTGTCTATCAGTGATCACATGTCCGTGTGTGTGTGGTTGACTTTTCTATCCTGGTACACACCTCATACCTTTTTTTGCTTTGTCACTCTCTCCAAACTCATCGGCTTGCACCCTCTCTGAGGAGCTATGACTTCAAAAGGCAAAGTCAAAAAGCGTCTTTTTCACACAGTCAATAAAAGCATGACAGAGAAAACACACACTCGTAGGCATACAGTTTTCTCTGAGAACACACCTTGCATGCTATCTCTAAAGAACACAAAGCGTTCGAGTATAAAGAAACAATCACTCTTTTATAGTGCAGTGATACTGGCATTTAGGGCTGCCAAAGCACTCAGCAACTTCCTTCAGGGAAAGTAAAGATTAAGTTAAGAAAAAAAAAGGGTTTTTTTTGCTGTAAATTTCTACCAAAATTTAAATGCTCGTAAAACAAAAGAGATGAGATTGAAGCTGCACTCTTTTTGATTGACTCTATACAGGAGCTCTGCAGAATGAGCATAATTTTCAGACAGTGTCTCTGTTAGCTGTGTTAGCTCAAAGTGAAGAAACAAACACGGTTGCAGGTCTAAGTGATGCAAGCTCAAAGCAACTCTGATACAAACTCCTTGCAAGCAGGTCACAGATACAAACAGCAACAAAGATGATCTGTGGCATGAAACTCTTGTAATTACAGTATTCCAATCTGCCACCAACGCAGAAGATGGGTAGCAAAATCTGAAGAATAAAGACTATTTGATTGTCATTTAAAAATTAAATTCAGCTAATATTTTAATTTATAAATAATTAAAAAAACACCTATTTATTTAAAAACATTGGTTAATTTAAAACATCACTTCAACTCTGCAGTTTTAATTTGATTTGATTATGATATTCTTTTATTCATTGTGTCTATTGAGATTATTTTGGGCTTTTCTTTTGGTGGTATTTTTTGTTGCTTTTATATACCATTGAATTTTTCCCCATTAAAACTTATGAATCAAAACTATCCTTTAACTGGTTAATGTAAGGCAGCTTTTTTTTTCTGAATGGCCTTCTAGGTGGGATTGTGAAAATACAAGAATAATTAGACTCACAAAGAGTCTAATTTTTCATTTCATTGTTGCAATTGTCTTTTATCCCGCCCTCCTCTACCCCTTATTACAGTAACACTGATAACAAATTAACATGTGCGTGAAAATTTTGAAACATGAGGCTATAACTATGTGTGGAGTTTCTCTGTTCACATACAATAACATTAATAGCTAGAAACTGGTTAGTGTGGCGTGGATTGAGAAACAATTGTGTCTTCATTTTTTTAGGCCTAAATTAAATTAAAAATCTATACAAAGTTGTTTTGTGAAACCCCACAGGTCCTCAGTTCTCCTCCTGTGGTTCAGATTGTTTTCTCACCAACACAGGCTGGTATGTCTCTTTGTGTTCAAGTACAAAACACTTTTGCAGAAACAGGTTTGATTCCTTTCCCACACAATAAATTTTAACTTTTTAAAGTAAAGATGAGAAAACTTCTGTTTTTGTTGAATAAATTAGAGAAATGTTTCATTGAGAAGTTCCATTTATTTTTTTGTATTAGAAAAAGTCACTTTTTTCTTTGGGCTTTCAGTTGCAATTTTTACAATTTATGCATGGCTTTTCTGATTAGTAACAATGATCTGCAACTTGATACAAACTTGAGCGTGAGATGAGTCAAGATTTGAACTTCCAACCAACAATTAATGGTAAATCTTTAGACTTTTGCAGGACACAAATAACTGCTCGGAAAAAGCTAAGTTTTTATTTTTCTTAAAGTGTTAATCCCTCACCTCATTTAATACAAATATGATCACTGAAATTTGGCAGAACAGTATCACAATTTGATATCAAAAAGTATGCAGAGCATTTTCTATACCTAAATTTTCTCATCAGTTCTTCTATGAATCTCTGTTGTATTGAAAATCACTGCTGCAATGGTGTGTTCTGTGCAGGGCGATACGTTTGACTGAACATTCCACGGCAACAATTTTTATTTTGGGAGATGTTTTGACTTTGTTTGAAAAATCTAATTTTATAAAAACGGACAAAATATCCGTTAGTAATCTAATTATTCCATAATGATAATAACACAAATGTTTGTGTTTTATTGTTGTTTGGCACAAATCTAATTCTAACTAGTTATGGGGTTTATATTGCTGGCTGATCTTGGTATAAACTTGACTTTGATTTTTTATCATCATCTGTTTTTATGAATTTTTTTTTGTTGTAACACAAATGTAAAAGCCTCGTTAAAACATCAACATGTAGTTGAAATTGGGGTGCTGTCAAAAAGAGACAAAACCAAACACATTCACAAAGTACCCAGTAAAATACAGTTCTCATTATCGATAACTACAAGCAAGTATAAAATGAAACCCTGAAAAATGTTACACGATATTGAAAAAATCATATTACTCTGTAAAACAAGAAATGAGCGTAGGTAATGTTTAATACACAGTTTAATTCTTTCTGTTTGTGTTTCATTCAGAAAAAAAATGAAGAAAGATAACAGAAGAGGGTGAGAAAAAAATCAAAGTACATCAGGAAGATGGTGGATCGTTTCTGTAAGATAACAATGTTCCTTTAATGCTTAAATTAAAGCACTTATTTGACGGTGTTAGATTAATAAGAAGTAAGATGAAGCATCTTTAAGCGATCAGATGAAATTGCCAATCTATTTTAATCTGTTGGCACCTTGGGACAATACAGTTTCATTTTTGTGTGGACTAATTGGATTTTCAAAAGTATATTGAAAAAAGTCTAATTATATATTCATCACATGGGGAGGTGCAATGCAATCGCTTCATTAAAAAAGAAGCTTTTTCTTTAAAGCAGGTAACGTTCTTTCACATTAGACTCTATTTCTGGTTCTTCTTTTTCCCTCCAGAAAATTACACACTTCACATCGCTCCATCTTTGACTTGAAATAATTTTTTTTCTCATTTTTTTAAACAGAACCATCAGAGAAAACCCACAATTCAGATGGCGACATGCTTGTCATTGTCATTCCTCCTTGTCTTTCTGACCCCGGAAAAGAGATCCACATTGTTTTCTTACTAAGTGGTCAAAGGTCCCTGCAAAGGTCATCATAGGTCAAGAACAGCCGCACTGAACTTAATCGTCTGTTTTTTTCACTTTTCTTCCCTCCTTATTCTAAGCGTCTATGACTTGCATTTTAAAATTTATCTAGTATAAATACTTCTAGATTTGTGTTGCTTTTCCCATCTCACACTCTAACAAAAAAAATACAGATGTGTATTTTTATTTTCATTGATGGTCTCTATCTTCATCTCTATCTTCGTCTTTATCTTCATCTTCATCAAACAATGTCAAACCTAAAAGCTGGCAAATTCTATTTTTGATTCATGAAAATACCTTAACAATAGATTTCAATCAAACTGAACGTTCATCTCGTCTTCAGCTGAATTCTTGCAGCTAGCAGCCTGGCTGCGGTTTTAGAGCAGGCAGACAAAAAGAGAAAACAGACTTGAAAAAGGCAGAGGCGTTTGCTTTCAGCTTGTAAGCCTATTATCACATGTTTCATATCCAAACAGCACCGTCCTCCAAACTATCAGTCTGTTGAGTAATGTGAAGTATGTGTGCGTGGCCTCTCACCCTCTCTGCCCTGCAGAATGACTGTTTAAATGAGATTAGTCCTGACAAGTGAACTTCAGCTGGTAATAAAACCCCTTTTTATCTGCAAAGCAAACATTAGAGCCGCCCACTGAATGAATACCTAACTCCTGAATTACCATAAGAATAGCTCAGCTGAGTAGACTCATAATGCTTAAACTAACAGTGGAGAACACACACACACATGCACGCACATGTATACTTGCACACCAGACACGCTAATGAGTGGTTTCACTGTTTGAGATCTTTGCCTTGTTATGGGTAGAAGCTGCAGTCGCAGCGTCGCCGTGATGATGAGCAACAGGAATGCTGAGACTCAGACAATATTGTTCTGAAGCGTCCAAACTCTCATCACCCTTCACCCCCAAAATCTGTCACTATCAGTGCAAACTTCCTCAGGACTTTTTCAGCCATGTCACAATGACTTCCGAGTTGGATACAAGTTTTTAAAATTGTTTCAGCTCTTGGATAATCTCACATTTAATAATCTTCTGAGACACATGATCCAAAGATGAAAATGTTTTCAGCAGCTTCTTCTTCAGAAAATGAGATAGTTATAAAAATGATCCTGCTCACTACCACGCTCTCCCATTAGACCTCATGTTTCTCAGACCCATGAGAGGACCCACAAACTACCTAAAGCTACTCCCCCACTCCCTACGCTTTGTCTCCCACCATTGCTCCCACCTTCCCTCAAACATACAGGACCACAGGAGCAGGCTGACCAGAGCTGCAGAAGAGTGCAGAGAGCAGGCCGTTGGTTCCCAGGACCGCTGTGCACTTGTCATGTAAATGAAGAAGTCAGAACCAATTAGAGTAATTGCAGCGCATCGCCCCGTCTTCACCACAACCACTGAGCTGAGGAGAAGCATGGGAGAGGGAAAGAGATGGAGAGGAGGGAGGAAGGAGGGAGAGGAGATGTGAAAATGTGGAAAAGCCGGAAAAAAGTAACGGGAAATGGAGTTGTGCAAGGTGAAATGGCAGGTTGAAGAACAAATGTTTGTCTGGAGAAAGCTAAATAAGAATTTATAATTAGCTTTAGTTTATTTAACATTTATTTAATTGAAATAAAGTTAAAATTCTATATCATAGAGTTTTGACGTCTTGAAGGGAAATAACTTTGAAAAAAGAAACAAAAAACCCCAGACAAATTAATTTTTTTGTGACAAGTGAATGCAGTTAAAAAAAATTAGAGCTGAGTTCAGCTAAAAACTTTTTTTTTTATTTGTGTAATGCAAGTAGGAAGACAGCGGTAGCCAGTCAATAAGGACAGTGCATTTCTGCACAAATGCATCCCATTGTGTGTGTGTTTGTGTGTGTAGGTGTGTGTGTGAGACAGAAGGGGGTTAAAGGAAGAGTGGGTGTAACACAGCAGGTGGTACGGACTAATGGAACCACCCCTGGCCTTTCAAGACTACTGTAGGGTTTGATGGTGTGAGAGAGTATGCTTGTGTCTGTCTCTACACACAATGGACTTGTGCAAAGAAGTGAAAAAAAATCTGTCTGCAAAGAAAAAAAATAGAGAAACTTGTAGTTGAGTCCACAAGTTAAACAAAAAAATTACTTCTACAGTAAATTTAAACTTATTTAAATTGTTTGTATTGTTTTTTTTCTTTTTTTTTGTCCAAATGCTGATTATTGATTAATAGTTTTTTTTTTTCCAAATCAAGACCAACAAAAACAATTATTTTGAGTTGTTTAGGCCACGTTTCCGTTGTCTTAATTTATGGTGAGCCTTGGCAAATTTGAAAAGAAAACAAAGAGGGAAAGAGGTAGTTAATGGTAGGAGGAGATTTCATTTTTCTTATTTCAGTTTATAAAAATATGAAATTATCAACTTTGTTTCTTCAAAAATAAAAGCATATTTTTCTGGACTGAATGGTGATACAGTGGTTAGCACGTTGGTCTAACAGCAAGAAAGTCAAAGTTCGAGTCCCGGGTGGGCCGAGCCTTGAAACAATGGCCTTTCTGTGTAGAATTTGCATGTTCTCCCCGTGTATGTGTGGGTTTTCTCTAGGTACCCTGATTTCCTACCACTCTCCAAAAACATGCAAGTTAGTTTGATTACTTGCTATAAAATTGCCCCTAAGAATCAGTGTGTGTGGATGGTTCTGTGTGTGTGGCTGGCGATCTGTTCGAGGTGTACTCTGCTTCTCGCCTTAAATCAGCCGGGATAGGTTCCAGCAACCCCAATAGGGATGAGCGGTTTAGAAGACAAAACAAAAAGGGATGTTTTCTTTTTTGTTAATTTGTTCCTTCAAAATAAATCAATTCTCCGAGTAACTCATTCCAAAGGTCATTCCAATATGAATTGTTTTTCCCCCTCCTCTCAGTTTAAGAAAATATTACATGAGAAATGCATTCATCACATGCATACAATGGTACATAGATGTAACATGTTGTCACTAAACTGTATTTTGTTGTTGTTGTGATTTGGTTCAGTTTCTATGACACCCTCACAAATGTCCTCAGGCAGCTTTTGGGCTGCATAACAACATTTAAAATTGACATTGATTTTTAAGAATATACTTGAACAAACTGCACAAAGAATGATTTCTCACATAGTGAAGATGGTACTTTAAAAGAAAGAGATAGTCTGCAAAAATCTGCTTCACATTTCCACTTTTGAGATTGTTTTACTGAAAACCTTTCAAGTTACTGTTATCTTACTCTAAAACGGTTTAAATTAACTGAGGAGCTTTTAACTTATCTCCACAGCTGAGGTGTCGACCAAACTCAAAGCAGACTACAAAAATAAAAAAAAAAGTCTCCTGGCGTGACTTTTGATTTGACTTTTGTCAGGATTTGCAGACATTGAAAGGCTTGTGAGTGAAGGAGAAAATGTGGAACCAGAACATAAATTTACATGGTCTTCTATGAGAATGGATGCAGAGAGATTGAAAGGAAAGAAGAGATGGACAGAAAGACGACTTCTGGCCCTGAGGCTTTAGACTCTACCTCTGTGGTCAGTCAGCATGTAATTTAATGCCTCTTATCCAGCCAGCCTTCCATCAGATTTCTCTGTCTGTGGACTTCAGTATAAACACTGAGCGCCTTAGGCAACCTGTACAGCTTAAGCAAACACAGTGTGAGTGTTGTAGGCAGGGATGAAGTTGGTGTGTTTTGAAATGTGTGTGTGTGAACAAAAGCTACTTGTAATGTACGATGAAATCCCAAGAGGTCCTCTCTTGTCAAGGGAATGCCACTTTTAAGTCCCTTCAACCCCCCCACTGCTTATGAAAGGAAGTCACACTCACACACGCACGCACAAACTTATTCTCAGTTCATCAAATGCATCCAAACAAAGAGGAGACGCCCGCAATGAAAGATCTACGCCGCACACAGAGGCTGTCAGTGTAAAATGAGCTAGCCTGTTTGAGATTATTTCTATGTGCTAGTTTGGAAAAAATAAGTTTTATTCAAGATAAATTATTAATCAGTCTATCATAGTAAGTGCACATGCAATTGAATTTAAAGAATAAGTTGCAATTAGCAAAGGTTCGGATGCACAAAATTAGTACATCTCGTATTACATACATACCACATCTCTGTGCAAAAGAAGTTGTGGAATTCAGTATCTATTCAAGAGCCCCACGATTCAAATTAAGAGTTCATTTTACTAAACTTCTAGTACGTGATAATGAGTTTCTCTACAAAAACTGAGTCGGTGTCGCAGTACTCTCAGAACTTTGTGTCTTTTTGCAGTCATAGAAAGGGATCCACTGTGATGAAATCACAAAATCTTTGGGCAAGGCAAGTTTATTTGAATAGCACAATTCACACAAAATGTAATTCAAAATGGTTCACATAAAGGAAAAAAAAATGCAGTAAAATCACAAAACATAGAATCAAAAAGTTAAAAAAAATAAATAAATAAATAATTAAAACAGATAAAAATGGCAATTAATCAAAAGCACAGTTAAACAGAAGTGTTTTCAGCCTAGATGTAAACATAGTTACAGTAGAGGCCTGTCTCACAGCCTCAGGAAGTTTGTTCCAGACTTTTGCAGCATAAAATTGAAATGCAGCTTCTCCATGTTTAGTCCTGACTCTAGGCACCAGCCGGAGGCCGGTCCCGGAGGTCCTCAGAGTTCTAGATGGTTCATAGGGTACTAACATTTACTGAATCAATGCAACCGTGCATTACATGTACATAGTACACCATGTTTAAGTTATTTCTGAAAAAGAGTTTAGATATTTTTGTTCAATTGTTTTTCTCAGGAATTGAAGACCAGATCAAGATCAGAATCTGAGTGTTACGGCATTAAAGTTGTCAAAATAATCTCAGTCAGACTGATTTGGTTAAAGAGTTATATAGTAAATAAGAATTTCTAAACCAGTAAAAAAAACATTCATGACATTCTCAACATGCTTCACTCACTGTAATGCATCAACATAGAGAAACCAGTTACTTTTGTAATAACAATTATAAAATATATGATTAATAATAAAAACTCAGTGAATTTACTCTTCTTTCAATAATTCACCCAACAGCATCTCAAACTCATTCAGACTGAAGTGTTCCAGACTGAGAAATAAACTCTGCTGGGAAAATGAAGAGAGCTTTGTGAAGTAAAGCTTTCCATTTCACAAAATGTTAATCTTTCATCATGTAAGGCGATAATGATAATTAGAAAAAGCTGTCTTATACTTCAGAGTGCTATGAAGTTAATTGTGCCTGATGATGATGAAGTAAGATGGATATTTCATGTTTTATTTCAATACACACACGCGCACACACAAGCACAGATGCCATTGGTATTTCTCAATTTATTATTTTTTAATGCTGTGTGAATATTCCCACACACCCCTTCCTTGTGTGTGTGCGTGTGTGTGTATGCCAGGGGCTTCTCCCAAGGATAAGAGAGGATTCAATATGTCTGCCTCCATTTAAGGAGTGAAACATTCATGCCATCGAGCACAGACGGAGTTATACACACATGCACACACACAAACACACTCACATACAACTGATGGAGATGGTATTTTCTTGGTTTATAATTAAAAAGAAAGATACTTGTGTGTTTCACAAATACATGTGAAATTCCAAGTTGTCATTGCAATTGTAATTTTGACCATATTCATATGTGTGTGTGTGTGTGTGTGTGTGTGTGTATGCATATATACTGGATGTGTAAATATATTTTTTCTGTGTATAGATACAGTATATTTATGAATGCATGGCTGGTTGTGCACTTCTTAAAACATTTTTTTGAACCTGACAGACACCTTGCTGATATCTCTTTTGAAACCTCAATGAAAGACAGCTTTTAAACAGCAGCACATCAGCATGCCACATCAATGAATGGGTGTATATGTTTCTCAACTTATGAATTATGAACACAGTTAGCTCTTTTGTTGATAAATTATTACTGATTTGCCCGCCTCCGCAGGACAGTTGCTGGAACAAAAACATTTATACTGCAACCAATTGCATTATTGGCTTTTTACTTTCATTCTTATTTGCCTTTATTGAGAGCAAACTTGTTTGGGGTCGAGCATAAAACAAAACAACTCATTTCAGAAACATGATTTTCATTAGGAAGAAACAAATGTTTATTTTACCAGCATTTTGTGAAGAGTCATGAATAAATATAGTGTTTGTCTCTGAGGTGAATAAAACAACAATGCTGCAACAGAACAGAGAGAAGAAGAAGCAGCAGAAATGTGGTTCGGCTCTCTGTGGACTTCTGGTCACGGCTGAAGGGAAGTGCAGAAATGGATTGATCTGATATCGTCAGTAGGTGTAATCTAAAGTCAAGTAGGGAATAAACCTCACAAATGAGATGGTAACTGACTAATAAAAACAGTCTACAGTGAGGGATGCATGATGGGGGAGAATAATTCCAGATGGGAGGGAAAAAAAAGAAAAATACAAAAACAGAGATGTCATGAATATGGAATGTGTGTTTCTTGTGATTTAAATATTCATGACATAGCTATTAGTTTGTCATAACGGCATTATCAGCTTCAGCATCCAAAAGACGAGAAAACTCTGGCTTGATTGATCTCATCAGGACATCATCAATAATGGATTACTCCAATCACAGTGCTGTGAGGAAGCGCACACTCGCAGACATGCACCAACACACCCCAACGTGTGCAAACAATTATGACACAATCTGTAATTTAAACCTGCCGTTAAATCAGCCTCACTCGCAAAGCTAACTCATTATCGCATCATGACTCACTCTCTTTGGTGGCTAAGTTGGAAAATATTTATCAAAATTATTAATTCTTTTCACATGTACTAATTACACTTTGTTGATTGAAATACAATAAATTGTCTGTCCAATCTCAAATTACAGAACATCTTGAGTGTTTGACCAACGACATAAAAGAAATAATTAGTTGATTTTTATTTAATAACCCAAAATGTGTTTGTTAATCTACTTGGGGGTATTTTATAAAAAGAAAAACTTTTTAAACTGAAACTTTGCAGAAATCACTTTGGATGAATTAACTTAGCAAACGTTTTCACCCAAAGCAAATTAAAAGTGAGATTTCAGCCAAATAATAAACTAAGTCTACATGTAAACTTCTAAGTATCTCCGAGATACTTTGTTAGAAATTACACACACATAAAACTTTGTTTAAGAATTACATTCAAATATTGAGAAAGTTTGGAAAAGTTACATTTTTAAAAATGAAAAATTAGAGGTAAGACAGCCAGTCGGAGAGTTACATGGCTAAAGTAATTGTATCACGCTGGAACCATTGAGCTGAAGAACTTTATTTGATGTGGGGATTTTTTTTTTATTTACCAAAATAGGTTGTGTGGGTTTATAGTCTGCAGATTTGATGTAAGTGCATATTGTTGAGTTGACCTCTCTTTTTGGCAAAAATCAAGAATTTGAAACCAATGCAGACATTTCAGAGATCTGAAATATCATGTGCATGTTCTATCCACCTTGACTTGTTAGTTGTAGAAAATGACTTGTTAAAAATAAAATAGAAAGGTACTTGTTGAAAGTGTTCCTGCACCTGTTACCTCCGACATAGGCTATGAAGGCCATGTGACCCAGACTTGGACGAGTTGTTCAGAGGATTGATGAAAATGTAAATAAAGGAAGCGCAGAGCAGTTTTAGTCCTGTCTAGGTCAGAGTGGTTTGAGTACCAGCTTGGTGAACCTCTAATAAAACATCACACGTTTAGTTTCGCAATAAATTGCTGTCATCTGAACCGGATTCAAAGCAGATTAACTCACAAACCAGAACAAGGAAAGAGTAAGTTTAGGTTTTGGATGCAATTAATGGATCAACTGGGAGCATTAGGATTCCTCACAAGCATTAAATTCAATCTCTACTAGATCGTCGGGAGAATAATTTTTTTGTCTTAGATTCATATGGGTGCGCGTTCTTATCAATATTCATATATTTATGATTACTGAACTTAATCTTTGTCTATTTGCTGAGTCCTCTACCTTTTGAAACATTGAAAGCAATATCATAATATTAGGGTGGCATGGTGGTGCAGTGGTTAGCACAGTTGTCTCATTGCAAGAAGGTCGTGGGATCGTGGGTCGTTGGTGGGATGTGGGTTGAAACACTGGCCTTTCTGTGTGGAGTTCGCATGTTCTCCCCATGTATGCATGGGCTTCCTCCAGATACTCCCGTTTCCTGCTACCCTCCAAAAACATGCATATGAGGTTGATTGGCCTCTATGAAATTGCCCCTAGGGAATGAGTGTGTGTGCATGGTTAAGTATATATAGGGCCTCCTGACAGACTGGCGACCTGTTCAGGATGTCCCTGTCCTCTTGCCTTAAATCAACCGGGATAGGCTCTGGCACCCTCTACAACCCGTCGGGGATGGGTGGTTCAGAAGACGAAATGAAACCAAAATATTATTTCTGTGATTTAGATGTCTTGTAGTAGGGATTTATTTCAGATGGAAAACATGCAGTGGCCCTGCAAATTTATTCAGGAATGGCTTGAGGAGGATCAGGAAGTCTTGATATTTATTGAAGAAGTTTCTCGCCAAATTCTCCATATGTCAGAGCAATTGGGCATCTGTTGTATGAGTCTCACTTTAGGCTCATTAGCTGAGGATTTTTCTTCTCCATGTTTGAGTTTGAAATGACTTTGCTAACCTTCAATGTGTTTCAAAATCTGAAACAATAAACACAACAACACTTTGTAGACTTTTTAAAAAAGCATTACATAAAAGCAAAATGCTGGTGTAGGTCTGAAGTGAAAAGTCTTACTTCAGTGTCTAGACAGCTCTGTATGTGGTTCATGTTCATATGCTCCTTGTCTGTGAACTTTGTTTGAACACTGACTTCCCCCTACGAGCCATACAGCACATCTTACTGTACTTTGATGTCATAAAAATTTCAATGAAGCTACACTAGCAAAATGTCTGCTTGATGTTTGATGTTACGCCGTAGATTTTTGTATTCACATAAATCTGTCCTTGTTAAATGTTTACAATATTTAAAGCCTTATGTTAAATTCCATCTATCTATCGTTTACTTCCGCCTCAGTGGGGTTGTTCATTTTAAACTATGCTCTCCTACAGCCAAGAGTTTGGGGCATTGCTTTGAGAATGTATGGCCACAACTGTGCCTTTCTGTTAATAAAGAAAAAAACACGTTATGGACTTGAAGCAGGTGAATAATTTTTTCTTTTCTTTTTCATCCACTAAAATAAAACTTCACTTACCTTTTTGTGGCTCATTTACTCATATTTGGTAAAACGTTGTTTTCTGGGAAAAGATTCACTTTTCATCCAGCTGGACAATAAACAGTTTTGTATACTTGCACTCAGGAAGAGTGGAAAGTGATTTCCCCATTTCCAGCCAAATCACAATAGGGCTCAAGTCTTGTCTTAGATTACGCTGGAGATTATTGTTAAAGCTGCTGCAGCTGCTGATGCTGCCAAACACAGGGGGAAGGTGTATCCATGCTCATGCACTGGCACATGAGTTACACCACACCATCTCCTGGAACAACAACAAGAAAAAAAATAGGAGTTATTTGCGTCCTATCATATTCTCTGGTGCTCTTGTTGCTGTTGTTTGTGCAGAAAGTTTTGTAGACCTGTGCTTTTGTTTCACATTTCCTTTGAAAATTATGTTTATTTTACATCCAAATTTCTTTGGGTAAAATGCAATATCAATTTGAACCTGAACATATCATCTGATAGATTGTGACGTCAAAACGAAGCAAACAGGGTCAAATCAGTCCATATGAACTGGAAGAGAGACATTTTTTATATAAAATATTTCCACACATAAATAATGATTAGGTCAGCTCAAATAGATCCATACAAACTGTATTAGGTAGCTGCAATTTTTGTTCCAGCACATGATGTAAAACAGTGACCTCTCCTTTAAGTATACACTTGTGTAATTCAAGTAAAATCATAAATATTTAAAATACTAAAAAATTCTGTCTCCTTCAGATTTTAAAGTCATACAGTGCTGTTAAGATTCTCCATCTCTGGGCTTGATTCTCAAATCCCCAAAGTAAAATCTAGTCTTTTTTATTTTGTCTTTTTGTGTCAGAGTCCAACTCACCAACACGGTATTCACACTAACATGCTGTTTTTCTGTGCAAACGTGTGGCTATTTATGTAGATGTATTATAAAGTTGCATTTGTGGATGTCGTCTGGTGTGGTTGTGTCTTGTGGTGTCTCACTGACTCAGCTACGTGTGTATTTGTGTGCGCTGGCTGTTTGTTGTATTCCACATGTCACATTGAGTCATCGGTGCGCTTGTCATTGCCGTAGTGACTTTGTGGTGACATATGCCTCCTTCTCGGCTCCCAGACTGACAGGCCTGTTGCCGTGGTAAATCCAGAGGATGTTGGAACAAATCACACCTCTTCTTCTTCCTTCCTCTGAGTGATGTTCTGTCTGTCGCCTATTCTTTCTTTGTTCTTTTCTTGCTACCACTAGCTTACCAGATTTGTGAGTGAGGAGATACTTACATTACTAACAAAGTCTGGCCGAGAAGAGAAATAGAAACAATTTTAGTGAGAGAAGAAAAATAATGTATGTGTTAGTTTTCTCCTTTTACAAAACTGAAATTTAATTTTCATTGTCAAAATTTTTTGTGGACAAGTGGAAAAGAGAGACTGTCTTTCAAATTCAATTCAATATTTAATTGATTTTTTTTTTTTTTCACAAAAGAGCACAATTTAAAAATCAAATCTAATTCACTCTGCTCACAAGACACTGGTTAAAACAACATAAATGGAAAACCTTTTTGAATATAGGAAACATAAATCTGAGAAAGAAGCATGTTAGCGTTCGATCTAACTTCCTGCGGTGGTATTGCTGTAATGTTGAAGAGAAGCTACAAGCTGGACCGTGAGGAACATGTTCGAGCTTGTGTTTTTTGGTTGTTTTTTTTTTGTTACTGTTTTTCTGATATGTGTTGAGTCTGTTTGAAGAAACATTGTAGCTCAGTGTGCAACCGAAGATAAAAGAAAACTGTTGTATTGGATGGTAAAGGTTCACTCAAGGTTTGTTGTAGTTATTCTGTGTGAAAAAGTCAGCATGCTTATTAAAGGAAGATAAAAAGTAAAGAACAATAAAAGTTGCTTTTGTATGGAAATGCATTTGGTTTTGTTTAAGAACTTTTAGATCTGTTCTTTTGCTTGCAAATCTACGCAGAATATTTTAAAATACAGAGGGAAATTAAATAAAAAAATTGTTTCATTAATGTGTAAAAACAAAATTGGTATCTTGGAGCATAAGTGACCAACTCATGTGAAATAATTTGATTCAACCAAAAGAAAAAAATCTTCAATTTGACTTTAATTTTTTTTTTAATTTTATCAAATTAAATTATGCAGATTATTGATACCTAAATGCCAACTTTAATTAATAGAAAAAATCTAAAGAGAAATCTAATTTTAAAAATAAATGATATTTAGATGCAGCACCAGGCATTTCACTGCTGGTTTCTATTGGTAGAACAAGCTCTAAAAAAAAGACAAAATGTCATCAGACAGTCCCTGTGCAGCCACCTCCCAACTCAGGGCATACTTAGCATTTAAACCCCCCACCCCTCCTGCCTCCACTCAACAGTCCACCACCCTATCCCAAAGAAGCATGCTAACATTTGGCAGTGGGGGGAAAAAAGAAAGATCCACAGACGGGCTTCAGCAAGGCAGGCGGCAGATTCCTATGGCCCTGTAGTGGAGCCGTGGGGAAGTATTTAATTCCTCCACCCTTATGCTTCATTTGTCCTCCAGATCTCCCATGTGAAGCTCGGCGATGTCCACTCATGTGTGTACTTCTGTTGAATTATTAACGAGGGAGATAAAGGCAGGAGAAGAGCATGGAAAGATTAGGAGGAAAGGATGGGAAGAAGAGGTGAGAGTATATAGGAGTGCAGAGAGAGACGAGAACTGTGGTGAAGAAGAGAGGTGTGGAGATGTAGAGAGGAGGTGAGACGTGAGGTGATGAGTAAGGGGGTCAGAAAAATGAGGTGAGAAGAGACAGGAGGTGGGACAAAGATAAAGGAGGGGTGAGAGAAGGCAATGGCACGAAGGGTGGACAGGAAGGGATTGATAATGTTTTCTGTATTAATGCAATCATTCAGCTTCTGCTGGTAATAATCAGAAACTGATTTCTTTTCAGATGATAGTTTTATTCCTAGAGAAATTGACAGTTTGAACACACATTTGAGAATATGTATATCTATAAATACAGTAGATACAATATTTGCATGTATTTGTACATGTGTGCATGTATATGTATACATATGCATGCATCTTCTAGTTTAATTTCAATGTATTTTTTTTGCATACATATAATTTGAAAATATTTTATTTTGAAAAAATTAAATTTCTACGATGCTCTATTATAAAGAGGTAAACTGTGCTTTCGCGTGACCAAATAAACCCCTAAAAATAGAAACAACACATCATGGTAATCGGTGGAATGACCATATCAATTTACTGTATTTGGTCTTAAAAAAATGACGGTAATGGTGTTCACAAACTCCAAATTTAATAAAAACATAAATAAAAACAAAACAATTTGTGAAATGTGTATAGTTTAAAACCATTCTCCCTCTATGCCTTGTGCTTATTTTACAGTCTTTCTATTTATTTAAATATTAAAAAATAGACAAATCTTCTGACTCGAGTGGGAGTCATACATCCCAGACACTGAATACTCATACAGCAAAACAAACTAATGATGGCGTCTATGTTGATGTGTCAAATCAGAAGATTTCTGCTATAAAAGCACTATTTTCCTCTGTGATTTTTTTTTTTTTGTAAAACATACTCTTTTCTTTGACATCCATAGACCTGGTCATAGTAGATCTCAGTCACAACTAAAATGTTCTAATGTCAGCCTGAAAAAAGGCAGCGCACTACGTACTCACTAAATTCAGTCACATACCTTCTTTCATAAATTAAATTTACTAAAATGCATTTATGACTTTAAAAATAATGCATATTCTAACATTAAATCAAGGTTGTGTCAGAATGAATGAATTCTCTGATTAGTCTTGCATTTTGTGTCTGCGTATGTGTGCTGGGTATTAGTGTGAGTTTGTATGGGGATGTGGAAAGGAGGGGTATATATTCTCCTAAGAGAAGAGGCAACTAAACCCCCCCACAACCACAGACTCTCACACACACAAATACACATACAGTGTCTAGGGGGGTAGAGTAAGCCCCGGTGGATTTGTAGAAAGGCCCGGATTGTTCATTAATAAAGAAAGGATGAAAAGGGGGAGTGAAGCAGAGTAGTATAGTGTGTGTGCATTTGTGTGTGTGTAAGGAGTGGGAGAGAAAGAAAGGGGAAAAGACACAGTGAGAGAGAGAAGGGGGGGGAAAGGGTATGCAGTATTAGACAGTAATTAAATAATCATCTGTGTTGCTCTCGTTTATTCCCTCCCCTCTTCCGACCCTTCTTCCTCCTCCGCCTTCTCCTACAGCACTAGCGGCCACAACACCTGTCACAACTCATCACCCTCACACACACACAGACAAACGGAAAGAAAGAAGAGGTTACAGAATAAATCATATTAAAGCCACACATACATTACCAACACACAGGGCTGTGAAAAATCTTTACACTTATGGTTAACAGAAGAAAACTCACTCAACATATCCACCAAAAAAATGTTGATAAATAACACAAGGAAGTGGTGTGGTTGTGAGAGCAGAGGTGTGGTACAGTGTGTTTGAAAGACAGGACGCCTTGTCATTTTAATTTCTACCACTCGGTTATCTTCCTCGGCTAGCTCTTTTCCTTTAACCCACTCAATCTCATCTCTCATGTCAGGAAGTTACTTTCCAGTCCAAGTAAATTCTTACGAGAACTGGGTACAAATTTTTCATTCTTCTTCTTTCGGCATTTCCCTTCAGCGGTCGCCACAGCTGGTCAGTTTCTTTCATCTAACCCTATCTGCTGCATTTTCTTTGGATACGACAACTATCTTCATGTCTTCCTTCACTTCATTCACTGTATCCGTGAACCTTCTTTTTTGGTCTTCCTCTAGGCCTCTTTTCTGGGGGTTCCAAACCCAGCATCCTTCTGCCAATGTACTCTCTCTGTCTCCTCTGCACATGCCCAAACCATCTCAATACCTCCTCTCTGACCATGTTGGAGGTTTTATCTCCAAAATCTCTAACGTGTGCTGTTCATTATCAGAAAAAAACCCAAACTACAAAAGATAATTCTTTAACCAGTTCTAATGTAAGCAGTAGAAGCCCAAATGCTGTAACGTTTCACTCAAAGAAAAGACAATTTGTGATGTGTTTACAAGTTCCTCCTAAAGGACCCTAAACATTTTATCTGAACAGGATTTTATTAACTGTTTTTGACTTGTTCAAACCCGTCTTCTTTTTTTTTTTAACTGAAGGGCTGTGTCTCTTACCTTTGTTCAGGTGTGAAGAAGTTCTGTTTAATAAAGCTCATGTTAGCATACATTTTCTGTGCTCATTCAAAATCCAACTTGAGGTATTGAAGAAAAAAATTTTGGTTGAACTTTTGGTTGAACTTTTTGGTAGAACTCTCAAGTGACAATGATTAATACATAATATCAGTGAATCAAAGATATTGGTTATGTTAAAACAATCTTAGAGTCAGAATTACTTTATTAAAAATTAATCTATTAAGACTGAACTTGAACCATTTTTAAGTTATTACCAATTGCATCATTGCCAAAATTATATTTTTAATGACTATTAAAATGATAACTATTATAATGACTGCAACTGACTGGTGACTTCTCAAGGGTGTACCCTGCCATTCACCTAAAACTAACACACTTGATTCCCAGAATTGGACAAGCAGTTAACAAAATAGATGGATGGTAAAGGGTTTTGGGAACTTATTTTCAAAGATTAGAAAGGTAATAATTTGGAATGTAGCTAAGCCAAATTAACAACACAAATGAACCAAAAGCACAGCAAAAACAAAAATAATTATGAACTTTTTTTAGTAGAAATGCAGTTTTCTGTGTTCTGTAAAAATGACTCACAGGTGTACCGTCTCTCCATGCCCACATTTATAAATCACATAAACAGAGATTAAAAGATGTAAAACATTAGCACATTCATTTACTAGCACATATTCTCTAAATGAGCCCCAGTTTGACAAAGAATAACATTATGTATAATTACAGCCAACCATATGGCCACTGTTGGCGATGCTAACAGGGTTCAGCTCTCATGAAGGGAACCCCCTCACCACACACACACACACATCCACTCATATACACATAAAGTAGAATTAACATCCAATAGTATAAATGTAAATTCATTTTCATGTTCATTGATTCATATTTCTGAGCACTGCAGGGCTTTCCTGTCAAGTTGGGTGCACAAAAGTCAGTATGGCCAGATAATATGGTCTTTGTTAATGATGATCAGCAAGTTCTGTGTCTGTCTGTACAGCAGGAGGTAAGTAGCGTGATTAACATCTGCTGTAAATTACTCATTGATTTTGTTGTTCTATTTTTCTTTCATTTTTTTTGCAGTGATCATATAGTCGTTGGAGGCAATCAATTTGTCGTTATGTACTGACGTAGAGTTTGACAGACCTGCTGTTCAAAGAGGCAATAACAGCCATTGTCAGGTTTTCACTCTTTTAAATATCGTCCAGGTAATCTGGAAGCTTCCTGATGCAATGTACCTTCTATTTTTTGAATTGTAGAAAGATTATGACAACAGTCCTTCAGGGATTCAGTGTGAGATGTTGCAGGGCTGCCTGGGTTTCATCTGTGAATTGTGTTTGCACATTTTGTGTGAATCCAACCAGTCCATAGTCGACCAAGGCAGCACTTTCCGTCTGTGTGTGTGTCATGGTAATTTTCAAGGTCCAGCTGTGTGGAAATAAACTTTCTGCAGGATTTAGTTGTCGCTCTGACAACGGAAAGAGCATTCAAACAGCTGAAATATAGACTCTTGTTAAAAAGTTTTGTTTGCTGAAATCTTTTTAATGTTTACGTTTGAAATCAAGGGTAGAGATTAATTCTTGTAAACTTTTAAAATAATGACCAAGGATTTGAAGGAGTTGAAATATCCTTTTCTACGAAAATCAAAATAAACTAAAAACTTAATGTCAGTTGTGACGCAAAGTTGGTTTGATGTGCAAGTTTTGGACTGATTCATAATCCCAAACACAGACAAAAAGTTCAAGGGAATTAAGAAAGAATAAACTGGATAAAAGCTCAACATGTTTAAATGAATTCTCCCAAGTTTAGACCTTTAAATTGATTTAACAATTGCATTTTAAGTGTGACTAGAACAATCCAATCATCAGCCACCAATAGATTGAGAAGAGTGGATAATCATTAAACCTCAATTTCTTTTTGAAACATCCTATGGCATTTGCTCACATATACAAATTTACAAAAGAGATAAAAATGCAGGAGACAGTTTTAGAAGAAGAAACTGACTCACTGTGTCGTTGCCTAGAGGGAAAAGAAAAAGAAGTAGATCGACTGATTGATTTTGGATTGTTGGGTACATAGTTGACTCATGCAGGGCCATTTTTAAAACCATGTTATCAAGTACCTATGTGTACAAATCTCACAGCCTCCCATGGAAAGAATTCTAACATTTGACACTTTTCAGGTAGCAACTTTATTTGTTTGTAAGTTTGACAGTAGGTATCTTTTCTATGCCTGCAGTATGTTAGGTGCAGGCACAGAAACTTGGTCAAATCTGAAGATATGCTTGTGCATGCAAAACTTTTAAAAAGCCGTAAATACAAAAACATGTAAAGTTCCGTAAACACTTTTAACAACTATAGAATCATCAGAAGCAGAAAAGCCAAGATGTGATCATTGAAAAGAATGAGATTTTCCAACTACAGTATGTAACATAATGAAAAGGAAATATTTATATTAGGGGAAAACAAACTATTGAAAAGCTGCTCATTAAAGCTCATAAATAAATGCAAATCATCTTAATTAGTTTGAGGACCTTGGGTGCCTTTGAGTTTCTTCTGCTTCTCTCTTTTCTCACTTGTTTTTTCCCCTTGTTTGTTTTCTTGCTGCTGTTGTTGTTTTGAAGGCCGTTCTCCCCTTTCTCTTCTCTTCTCCATCTCTGGCATTCGCTTCTGCTTTCTCCTCCCCACTGGTTTAGTCGTTGCGCTTGTGTCTCACGGTTCTTTCATCGCTGCACAGTCGACCTGATCCTACCCTCTCTGGATGCCTGATTCAGTAGAGGGTGACTGAGAGGCTTGGGATGGGTGGAGGTGGGAGTTCTGGGATTATGGTGCCATTTTTTGGCTTCTGTTTTTGGCATCTCCTACAGCAAAAACTCAATTCAGTCAGCAGTGCTGAGGAATAAAAATGGATTTCACTGTATGAGAAATGTGGTACCGTGTTATGAACCCTGTCTCACAAAATTAAGAGGATAAACCCAGTGTTTCACTTTAAAAAATAAAAATCCGCCGTTGCCCAATAAGGCTGTAAAAAGTTTAATTGATCAACCAATATAGCTGCTCCTACTGAAATGGTTGTCCACAGGTTTGCGGAGTGCAACAGTGCAAAATGAGCCTCGGGGCTTTGTTAGGTACAGGATGACACATGTTGTTGGAAGATGTAGATTGAATGCCTGAAGTTGTCATTTGTCTACCTGTTATTAGTTTTGGGACATCTAATTGGTCTCTAGTCTATCAGTGATGTTTTTATAAGCATCTAATAGGGCCTCTTGCTTGGACAAGAGGATGAAAGGAGCAGATAATTGGTCCTGTGGTGCTACAAAGTCACCATGTTTCTGCTACTGTATATTCAATATGCAATTTACCCAGACATCTCACACCTATACGTCTTAACAAGGTGCTGTGAATCACATTTTTGTTTGCACAGCTGGAAAAAGACTGGCCATAAAAATAACTGTGAAAAGTTGTTCTCTGTCATTCTAAAAACACCTTTAAACATATATAAGCTCTATTTTTTTGTTTCTGCATAGAGAGGTTTTTTTTACCAAACCCCCCAGATATGTAAACCACTTTATTGCACATGTTGGAATAATATCTTTAGCTTTTGTGTTCTTTCAATCAGACTACTCGAAGTAATGCTTCATCAGAGAGTCTCAACTGGGTTCACAATTTGCAGGCAGGGAATTTTACAGCTTCTTCTTCTTCTTCTCCTTTCGGCATTTCCCTTCAGGGGTCGCCACAGCAAGTCAGTTTCTTCCATCTAACCCTATCTGCTGCATCCTCTTCGGTCACGCCAACTATCTTCATGTCTTCCTTCACTGTATCCATGAACCTCCTCTTTGGTCTTCCTCTAGCCCTCTTTCCTGGTGGTTCCAAATCCAGCATCCTTCTGCCGATGTACTCTCTCTCTCTCCTCTGTACATGTCCAAACCATCTCAGTCTGGCCTCCTGGACTTTATCTCCAAAACCTCTAACATGTGCTGTTCCTCTGATATACTCATTTCTGATCCTGTCCATCCTGGTCACTCCCAGAGAGATCCTCAGCATCTTCATCTCTGCTACCTCCATCTCTGCTTCCTGTCTTTTCCTCAGTGGCACTGTCTCTAGACCAAACAGCATGGCGGGTCTCACCACGGTTTTGTACACTTTTCCTTTCATTTTAGCTGAAACTTTTCTGTCACACATCACACCTGATACTTTTCTCCACCCGTTCCAGCCTGCTTGAACACGCTTCTTCACCTCTTTTCCACACTCTCCGTTGCTCTGGACTGTTGATCCCAAGTACTTAAAATCTTCCACCTTGTTTATCTCTTCTCCCTGTAACCTCACTTTTCCATTTGGATCCCTCTCATTCACACACATGTACTCTGTCTTACTCTGACTAATCTTCATTCCTCTTCTTTCTAGTGCAAACCTCCACCTCTCCAGCTTTTCCTCCACCTCTTCCCTCCTCTCACTACAGATCACAATGTCATCTGCAAACATCATTGTCCATGGAGATTCCTGTCTGACCTCGTCTGTCAGCCTATCCATCACCATAGCAAACAGCAAAGGACTCAGAGCAGATCCTTGGTGCAGTCCCACCCCCACACTGAACTCCTCTGTCTCACCTACAGCACACCTCACCACTGTCTTACAGCCCTCATACATGTCCTGAACCGCTCTAACATACTTCTCTGTCACACCAGACTTCCTCATACAATACCATAGTTCTTCTCTAGGTACCCTGTCATACACTTTCTCAAGATCTACAAAGACACAGTGCACCTCCCTCTGACCTTCCCTGTACTTCTCTATCAGCATCCTCAAGGCAAATACTGCATCTGTAGTGCTCTTTTTAGGCATAAAACCATACTGCTGCTCACAAATTCTTACTTCAGACCTTAGCCTAGCTTCGACAACTTTTTCCCATAACTTCATCGTATGGCTGATCAGTTTAATTCCTCTGTAGTTACCACAACTCTGCACATCTCCCTTGTTCTTAAAAACAGGAACTAGCACACTTCTTCTCCATTCATCAGGCATCTTCTCACTTTCTAATATTCTGTTAAACAGCCCAGTCAGAAACTCTACTGCCACCTCGCCTAAACACTTCCATACTTCTATAGGGATTCCGTCAGGGCCGAGAGCCTTTCCACTCTTCATCCTCTTCAGTGCCCTCTTTATTTCTACTTTACTGATCCTAGCCACTTTCCGGTCCACTTTGGTAACGTTTTCTACTCTTTGTTCTCTTTCATTTTCTTCATTCATCAACTCTTCAAAGTACTCTTTCCATCTTCCCATCACATTACTGGCATCTGTCAAGAGACATCCATTCCTGTCTTTAATCACCCTAACTTGCTGCACATCCTTCCCATCTTTGTCTCTCTGTCTTGCCAACCTTGCCAATTTTACAGCTTAAACATGCCTTTAAAATGAAGATAAATGTTGCAATTTGTTTGCAGCTTTGCAGCTTTTTCACCAAACTAAAAATGACTCAAAATATTCATAGCCAAAAAAAAAATGTCATAGATATCATTGCTGATGTCTTGTCTATAAATTCTTTGAAATAGTGAGATATTCATAACCGGTTTAATTCAGTTATTTAGTATTTGAGGTGGTGTTAAAGCTGGAGAGGTGGAGGTATGCACTAGAAAAGATGAATGAAGATTAGTCAGAGTAAAACAGAGCACATGTGTGTGAATGAGAGGGATCCAAATGGAAAAGTGAGGTTACAGGGAGAATAGATAAAGAAGGTGGAAGATTTTAGGTACTTAGGATCAACAGTCCAGAGCAATGGAGAGTGTGGGAAAGAGGTAAAGAAGTGTGTGCAGGCAGGCTGGAATGGGTGGACAAAAGTATCAGGTGTGATGTGTGACAGAAGAGTTTCAGCTAAAATGAAAGAATAAATGTACAGAACCGTAGCGAGACCGGCCATGCTGTTTGGACTCGAGAGCGTGGCACTGAGGAAAATACAGAAAGAAGAAATGGAGGTAGCAGAGATGAAGATGAAGCTTTGAAGATAAAGTTAGCGAGACCAGACTGAGATTGTTTGGACATGTGCAGAGGAGAGAGAGTACATCAGCAGAAAGATGCTGGGTTTGGAGCCATCAGGCAAGAGGCTTAGAGGAAGACCAAAGAGGAGGTTCATAGATACAGTGAAGGAAGACATGAAGATAGTTGACGTTACCGAAGAGGATGTGGAAGACAGGGTTAGATGGAAAAACTGACTTGCTGTGGTGGGTCCTGGAGGGAAATGCCAAAAGGAGAAGTATTTAACTCAAAATTTTGTGGGTTAACTTTGTCATACACTGGGCATCTCACAATATAGCGGTATTTTTGTAGCATCTCACTTTTTTTTAAAAAAGTAAGATGATTCAAAATTACAGTTGTAAAAAAATTTCCTACTATGTGTGAATTTTACATCCCTGAAGGGAAATGCCGAAAGAAGTGTCAATTTTACATCTCATCAAAACTCAAGAATCTTTATAACAAGTGAGGTGGCTAACAAAGGGAGATAAAGTTGCGATGATATGTCATATTCCAAAGACGGGTCGGGTTTGAAAGATGGTAAAAGAAGTGTGATGGGATCTGCGGAAGTCAATGTCTTATGCAACAAAACAAAGGGGTGCGACCAGTGGTGTCACTTACAGCAACTTATAAACTACATACCTGCACTGACACACACACACATAGTAAAGAAGCTCATAGATGAAGCAGATACGGGTGTTAAAAATGCATGACTGTACATTATGTGCAGATCAAGCGCATAGCAGCACAGACCATGACTATGATGATTACAAAACAGCCAATTGTTAACTAAATTCTGTTACATTCTTCAGACCAATAGTTTGTAATTTGCGGGAAAAAAACTTTTATAAAATATATTTCAGTTTTTCTGTTAGTTTTGGATAATCTTACAGCAGCTTTTTCTAGAAGCTATGATTATTTCAATGTTACAAAACACCCAGTGGAGGTCTAATTGGATTAAATGACCAATAAGTCACACTTATCAAAAGAACTTCCCGGGCACACTCCTCATAGACAGACTTATTTTCCACATTGGCACCAAATGCTTGTGATTTCTAATGTTCTTATTCTCGCAAGCATAAATTATTCAATATTTGTTTGAATAAATGAAAATGAAAAACAATCTCCAGTGGATACAGAAGGCAATAGCTAATTGGAATTAAAGAAAAAAAAAGTTTGAACTTTTTTTTTTGTTGTTGTTGTGCTTCTTTCTACCACACTCTTTTGCCTTTTATACTTTCTTACATTGTACCAATGGACTGTTTTTTTTCTTTCATGTAAGTTCATTACGTTTAATTTATTAATGTCCAATATTTAATGTGCCAAAAATGTCAGATTCAAACAGATAAAAATGGGGCATTTTCTCCTGGTACGATGAATGCACAAGCTGTTTGCTGTTTCTTGTTGTGACTCTGGGGGCTGAAGGAAAGATGGGAGGGGAAGAAACAGACAGAGTAAGACGGAGGGAGGGGAAAAGAGCGAGAAAGAGTGAACTCTTCAGTCAGACCTGAAGTTTATCTTTAACCAAGTTTCGAGCTCCCAAACCACAATGCTGCTTGGTGCCAAAAGGCACAACTTTACAGAAACTAACCTCAAAACAGGGCTTCAGTTGTTTGGAGGAAGACAACTTTAGACAAACAAACAAACCTCGGAACCTCACAGCAACTCTATTACACAAGAACTCAAATTTAATGCTGTTTAAAGCTCAAATTCACTTTTGTATTCAGTGAAATCTATATTTAATAGAATAAGTGATGGCTGCTGTTGAAGTATCTTTTTTCAGTGACACAGAAAGCGAAACACACTTAAAATGTGCACTTATTCACACAGAGTGCAGGCGCCCAACTATCGACCGACAAGTTTGTCCTTGATGTCTGTTCCACTGTTACTGTGATCAATGTCTCATTGACAAATGGGAGTGTCTGTTGATATGCACGCACGCACACACATCCAAATGTGCACATACAAACTTGTGACAGTTTCAATGTGTGAGGCCGTTTGATGTGCATCAATGACATCACATTTTTTCCTGATAAATCCAGAGGTGAAAATGGACGGTCAAAAGACATATGCCCTTACTGTCAGTGTTTCAATTAAACAAATTTATAGAAAACTGAAAGACCAGTCATTTATGTTAATATTGATAAAATGACATTATTAATAATGCTATTAATTTGTTTAGCTTTTTATGGTGTGGGTTGAACAGTGACACTGCTGGCATCAGAGTGTGTTTGTGGTTTTTAATATGAACGTTAGACATGGGACACACAGATATACACAAATGTGGAAACAAATTTAGAGTTACTATGGTAACCAAAAGCTAGCACACAATGTTCAAGAGGCAGTTTCTCGAACCATTTGCCAATTTGGTTAATTATGTCTTTGTGCCCATGAATAGGGCTTGACTCCCCTTCTATCTAGCCCACTGCCCACCGATCCCGTCCTAGCTCAGGCCTGAACCAGCTGACACAGACACACACTCACGCGCACACAAACACACACACACCTATTGTTTAGGGGGCTGGGTCCAGGAAACTGGGAGCAAGCGGATGGATGTAGGAACATGGAACAGCAGCTCTAATGAGCCATTGGCTGTCAGGAATGGTTAGGCTGCTGCACAGGGCTGGAGTGGTCAGGGTTTTACGCATGCACGAACACACTCACAAGCACTGTCACACAAACACGTTTTGATGAAATGAAAGACACACTCAGTCAAGAGATTCTCATCAATACTCTGGTTTTCATACTTTTCAGGATTTTTGAGATTTTCTCAGCTCCATCACACCTGCGGCCTCTTATTGTCTCTCCTTCAAGTAAATTTAAGACGTAATTTTCACTGCTTTCAAATGCATTTACAGAAAAAGAAACTTTGCACGGTGGCTGTATAGATTTTGGAAGGAGATCAGCATCTGTTAGTCACCACTCGAGTCAGAAAACTGACATCCAGCTCGCACACCACCAAGCATGCGTGTAGTGATGTAGTGTTGCAAACGTGCCTCCTTTAGTTCCAGTCAGCGAGTCCTGCTGTCCACTGCATATGTTTGGTGTGTTTTCCTGCCTCTATTACATGAATGTGCAAACCAGCTCTCATACAATGACAGCCATCTGTCAATACACACACACACTCATCCTCAACCTCAATGTTTTTGGCTCCACCTCCAAACAATATTAAAAGCTGTCTGTGGAGTTGGCAAAAAAATCAATGAAGTTCTAAAGAGACAAAAGGTCCCACGTGAGAACCACGTGAACTTTTCTTGTGGTTGCCACACTTTCCTTTCCAACAGATGTCATGGAAGAGGCTCATAAGACTTGGTTCTCATCTCACGAGTAGCAACGAAACCACACCTGGCATGTTAAAATTAAAACAAATTTTAACTTACACTGTTTCCGTACCACTGTGCCATGTGGGATTATTTCCTAAAATTGAGACATTTTTAGACTTTAGATGGTCAAACGCAAAACGGTTCGGTGGTATTTTCTGGAATAAAGGCAGATTTTTTTTTATGGATTTTATTACAAGGGTTTTGACTGTATGTCTGTTTGTAAATTAGTAGACTGTGGACAATGTTTGCCCACAGCAGGATAAAGCTTCTACATTCAAGTGCTCTGTAATAAAATAAAAGTACAGATGTTATCAATTAGCGAGGGCCTTGGAGCCATGTATGTCTTTGCTCCTCACCTCCTTCCTCAGCCTAATTACAATACTGTCTGGTCTAAAGTTAAAAGATCATTTAGACATTAGGAGTGACCCAATAGGAGTAATGGGTGTGTTTCTATGAACGGAGTGGTCCTTCTATTGTTTTGCTTGTTCTCTTATTAATTTTGCGTTTACAAACAGTGTAGGCTAAATTTCAGCATGGCTCCCCAAATTCAGCCGCGTAACCAGCACGTGACCCCACAGGAAATTGCCATAAGAATGGATTTTCTTGTAATGACCACATCCAGCATGCAGAATATATGCCATAATCTATGTCTGGGCTTGGGCATTAACTGACATCTGGACCACATGTGGCCTACAGGAGATCCACCATGATTGAAAGCTGACTGATAATCGACATCTGGTCCACACAACACTTGCCGTGCAGTAACTGAGCCATAAATACTGAAAGTAGTCTGGATTCAACCCAAACGTGTCTGCAATCTGAAATTTTCTGTAGAAAGGAATTCTTCGACTTGAATGTGTTTTATTTTCTTTATTCAGTTGATACTTCTTTATTTATTAGTTCATTCTGATTTTGCGCTCATTTAAATCCAGAAAATAATGCATGCTTTGTTTGGTCACAAGTGTAAAAGATATAGGTGTCGTATTTGATTTTTCTTTGACATCACAACATATTGAATAATTTTTCTAAATAATTTACCGTATTTATTGATTTTTATGTTATGCATGGAGGCAATTTTATATTTTCACCCCACTTAAAAGCTTTTCATATCTTGATTTTGATAACGTCAGGATTGTAACATGTGAGTCTAAGCATTTTTATAGTTTTTCTAGAAAAAAACAGACACAAAAAGTTTTAAACAATCAATTTGCCATAATATTAGTGGATGTCAACATCAGGTTAAGTTTGGTTATTTTAGTTAAGACCACAAAAAATAACAAGTCCTTTCACAAAAGAGCGTGACCGTGATGTGAAACTACAATATGTTTATTGTATTAACATAGAAATTAATGATGGAAAGCCTGCACGCAATTTTACAAAAATTTGACATTAAAAAATTTGACATATAAAATTTATCCAAAGTGACTTTCAATCAGATTCAAGAGAAATTTGAAGCCAGGCATCTGTATTAACTTCAGTATTCTCAGAGGTGGTCCTATTTGTACTATTGATATTAATCAGGGCTTTTTTGCTTGTTTACTAGAATACAAAATGAGATATGAAAAAGACATATCATTATGTTGACATGTTCTACATAGATTGAATTCACATATTTGCGTTTTATAAATGAACACAATTCATTTTTGTGTGATTCCCCCACTTTCTGATATATACAGTAACATTCTGTATGGAACAAGTTAACTCATGTAACATCTACATGGTTTGCACCAGATAGAATCACACATCTTTTCTGTCAATTTAGTGTCATTTTTCTGTATGACTCGCAGCATCGTCCTTTCTTTCTCTTTTTCTGCTTGTTCGTGCATGTTTCAGAAACACAAACCAAACTCTCCTACATTGTGTTGAATGTGTCGTGCTTACTTTCTCACACATTTTCAAAACAGCAAAATAGTTCTTTGCTTGTAGAGCATGAGGAATTTATATTTTGTTGACGATCAGAAAAATTCTATGTATTTTGCCTCTGGTCATTATCGATATAAATCTTCAATATCTTTAGGTGTTAAATGTTTCCCTGGGGATGTTGTATGGTTGCTCGGGTTTCTATTGTAGACAAGAGGGACAAGGGCTGGATCAAAAACGCCATAATTCAACAAAAAATTAAATAAAAGGAATTATGGAAACTGAAATGACTATTTTGTTGAATTGAAGGCTGTGCCAGGTGTACTTTAGGAAGCAGGGAAAGATTCTTAGATCACTGTGATTTTAAAATGACTTCTGTTTCCAGGTTTAGTCACGAATGTGACGTGTATCGAGACTGACATCTTGAATAATTGGGGAGGAATGAAAGGAAAGAGGAGACTGAGTGACAGTCATAAAGGACAAGATAGATGGACAGCAAAGGAAGGACTGAGGAAGTTGAAAGTAAAGGAGAACGCTGTCACTGAGACTCTGTTAATGATGTACAGATGGCCTACCATTCTCCCCTCCCCACACCAGTAATCTAATGAGGAGACGTGGATTACCGTTAACTCAGATTAATTTTTAACATGGTGAAGGAGACAGTGATGACAGCCACGATTATTATCATTACCATAATCATTCCCACTTTGTCTGCCGCAGTGTGTCCACTTGCATGTGGTTTGTTAGGTATGTGTGCGTGGATCATCACGTAGCTTTAAAAATACTGTACGCAAGCTCATAAGAGTTATGAATTGTGTTCATTTGCATGGAGTCTAGACATGGCATCACGTCATCATCCTTTTGTTTTTCATAAACAATATGTTCTGACCCTCATTTGGGCCAGGGCAACATCTCTACATGTAACGCCACCAGAAAACATGGCATAAAAGAAAAGAGCTTTTGTCTTAGGATGAGTGAGCAAAGATAGGAAGCAGGAAACTGGATTTCCAACTCGATTCTCTAATTAATTTAATGTGGTGTTTCATAGGGCTAAAAGTGCATGAGTAATAGAATAAGGAGGATGAAAGTACAGGAAGAAAATGTTTAAGATGTAAAGTGCTCATGCGTGTATATGAATATGCCTTTTTTTCAATCAGGAATTCTACTTTTGATGTTCTTGGCTGGGTAGAAAAAATATTAATGTTATTTGAACACAGTGAATTGTAAGGATGGTTGAAGAAAAAGTGAGTGTTAGCACAGTGTGTGTGTGTTTATGGTAGGGTGGACAGTCAGACAGTCTAATTCACACACCCGCTCTCTCTGAGCAAGCACTTAGACACAATGAAGCATCACTAAACAATCCCCGTCATTGTTGCTTGAATACAACAGATTTTTCTCAGGTTAAGCATGGAAAATAATTAGCATAATCGTTTTTATCATTTTCATACATTCTAAAAACACTTTCTACTTTAAATATCATTTATTAAATATCAACTGTGTGAAAAACTTTGTCACAACCGACTAAAGAAGACATTAATATTTTTTAATGATTTTATTCAGGTTAAAATTTGTTTTGGATATTCAGAAATTCTCCATTTCTTACTACCGTACATCCTCACCTTTAAACCTCTCCCCCCTCAGGCAATGTCTCTGTATCACTGACACATTTAAATATTATTAAACACTGTTAGTGTTACAGAGATGTCATTGTTACACACACGGGCACGCACATCCATGATCATGCACCGCATCCCCTGCCTGCTGATTCGGGGTCTCCAATGCTGGGATGTGGGTGAAGAGACTGAATGTTGAAGCAGAGCTGTCACATTGCTTGTCTGTCTGTCTTTGCTGAGGCACGCCACTGTGTCTTAATAAGCAGGTCCCTAAAAGCGCGACGATTACCCCAATTAAACAGTGTACCCATCACCATCTCTGGGTCCCCAGGCCCCGAGAGCCTATTAGCCTGTCTGAGGAATTGACAGTGGACTCGTCTGACACAGCCTGTCATCTATGGGTCACACACTTCCATGAAAAATCCCAATCTCAGGGAAAGAATGAAATTCCTTCCTCACAGTCATTCTTAAATCTTACTGTTAGAGATCCAGAGGAGCAAAATAATAATTTAAAAAAAAACACAGCTTTCAATTAAAAAGTATGAATAAAAAAGTTGTCATTGTTTTTTAAAAAGAAGAGTCTTGTTTATTATTTAGTTCTAAAATTGAATTTTTTTGTGTGTTGAAAACCCAAATTATTGAGATTAGGTTTTGGTCTTTGGCATTTACACTTTATTTAAAGGTCTTTTCTGATTCGCCAGTTTAACAAGTTTATGTATCAGTGTAAAAAATTAAAGCTTAAATTTTATTAAAAGGTTTACATCACTATTGCAAGGAGACAAAGTAAGAAGATGCAACTTTGTGAATAAGTTATGCATTGACCTCAAAGCAGATAAAAAACAAAACAGATAAAAAATATTTCTCATATAAGTAATTCACACATACCTTTGTGCTTTGATAAAAGGAGCCGAGATGTTGCAGAAATTAGAAAAAGTTGTGCTTTTAGCAAGAGGTGCACATTGATGGATCTAAAGAAACATTTTAATCTGAGATGGTGGAAGAAAATATCAGAACATTATGACAAAGTTTTGTTAGTACGAACAAGTGAATACACATCTAATTGTGTCTGAGGAGTCTCGTCTAATTGAGTTCCAGCTGCAGCAGATAGAGCACATCGTTCCAAAATAAAGTCCTGCAGTGCATACCAGCGTACTCATTAGTTACATGCATTATTTTCTCACAGCAAATCTATTTGAAAATGTTAATAAAAATGATCAATAAAATTGTTAAAACCTCATTAGGGATAAATGGGTAAGAACACAAGACTTCATGTGTGTGACAAAACGTAATGTGTAATAATTATGTTATATCTCACAAATGTTTCAAATTCTTTCATCAGTGTGTGACCTTCCTTATCCTCATTGATGGTTGCATTTAAAAAAAAAATCAAACACACTCACTCTTTCTGTTTCTCTGTTTCTCTCTCCCTGGCACACACACACAGAGACACACACACACACACACACACACACACACACACACACACAAGTAGGGGTGTCATTTTTGAGCGTGGTGATTCCCTGCTGTCGTCTGGCTGTCACAACCTTGGTGTTGGGCCTGCTGCGTGGGAGAAAAGCGCATTGGGCAGATTCTATTTAGCAGAGGTGTCAAAAGTACTAACATTTTCTACTCAAGTAGAAGTATAAATACCGAGTTAAAAAACAACTTTAGTAAAAGTAGAAGTATCAACTCAAGTTTTCTACTTAAGTAAAAGTAAAAAGTTACCTATTTTAAAACTACTTAAAGTAAAAAAAAGTAAAAGTAATTTTCAGAAAAAATGGAATATTGTTAACAAAAGCGTGTTAACATGTTTTTAACCATTATCACATGCTTCAAGGAGCAGAATATAATAACTAAATGATTCAGTGTTGTGGTGTGAAACTTTATGAATCAGAAACATTTTTTTCTTAACAACCTTTATTGGAAATTAATGAACACACTCAAATGTTTATTAACACAAATAGGGCAAAAAGCAACATTCCTGCAGCTACCAAATTTCACTCTGCATCACTGCCAAAAAAAAAAATTACCAAAAGGCTTTGTTAAGCCTCAAAAGCAGCTGGTTCTCAAAGTTCTTTGAGACAGTTCGTGCTCTTCTCGGGCAGAAGACGAGTCCGGCAACACTGAACAGTCTTTCACAGGCTGCTGAGGCTGGGAGTGCCACATTCAGCCTGCGTGACAGCTGGAATACAGCAGGAAAACATTTTAAGACTTCTGATGTGTCTCCTGGGCACCCAAGGTATGCATCCAGTTGATGTGTCATTTCAAGAGGGTTAGTCTTTTTTAAAGAGGAAAACAAGTCGTCTTGCTCAGATGAAACAGAGCTCTCGCTGGCGAGATTCCCGACCTGAACCTTCAAGTGTGTTCTAATATAATCAAGGCCTGCAGAATAAATTATAATACAAAAAGTTAGTGCAGATGAAATAATATAAGACTATTGTAAAATTACTGTAATGTGCAATGGCTATTATGTGTGCTTGTGTGTGCCAATAAATAAAATGTCAGCCTCATTCCAGCGGCTCCAAAGAAATTCAAAGAATTACAGGACAGTTGAGCACTTACCAAGTTTCAGGACATTTTGATCACTTGTCCAGCAGGTCTTAAACTTAGGAACAAGAATGGCAGAGGCTATCAGCTCTGGGTCAGCAAGCATCTCTCCAAACCGTTTATCAAGGCCTAAAAGAAGGGCAGCAATCAAAGGCTCACAGAACTTGGTAGATCCACATAAATGCTGTAGTTTATTCTTCAGCAGAGTTATGGTAGGGACCAACCATCCCATCTGCACGCTGGTTTCACTTTGAAGAACATCAAGTGCCTTAGCAACTGGACTCATTGTTTTTGCATATTCTGAGAGAAATGCAAGTTCTGCTGGTGTAAACCTGCACAAATACAAAAAGGAAAATAAAATAATATAAAAGATTCAGCCGAGTTGATACAACTTCAATCTCAGAAAAAAAGATTGTTCACTAGGGATGGGTATTGGTGCCATTTTATCAATACTTCTACTCTTCCTCATACCGCTTTGTATTTGATATTTCGTCGGTATTCTTATTGATACTTTTCAGTGTGAAAACAAGTAGGGAAGAACAAAATGAAAAACTTTTAGTTTACAATCATTTTAAACACATTAATTCCCTCTGTGCTCTTACATAGTTCTGCTGCTAGGGTGAAAGAACTTTTCTCAAAAAGTTTGAAAAATAAATTATTCAGATAAATTACTTTGTTTTCTAAATTTATTAAAAAAGACTTGACAAGTAACTTGGGTTTTACTGTGGTGTTTTAATTAGGTATGTATTGCAATTTATCAAACTAAACTTTCAGCCTGCTAAAATTAAATTTGTGTTTGTTTTTCACAGTTCTGATAACAGTTTTGATAATTTTCTGTCTTTTTAATAGACATTTTAAGAGCAACACTTTAGTTAATGTACAAAAGTAGAAAATTGTTGAATCACGTTAATTAAAAGGCAAATAAAACACTTACTGGGGTATGTTTAGTTTACTGCAGACAGCTGCAAGTGCTACTTCACCCCTTTCTTTTATTATTCTCACTAGTCTCTCAACGGCTGAGAAGAATGAATTCCATCCTGTAGGAACTGGCCTTACAAGTTGCAGTTTGCAGTAGTCTTCGATTACTTCAGCTGCAGTTGTTGATCTTGAGCTTAACTTCCACAGACTAGCAGATTTACCAAATGTGGACCTTGATATTTTCTTGTACACTGGACTGTCCTCTGCCTTTGAGGCATCAACTGTGGAGACTAGATTGAGGAGATGGCATGCACATCTGTGGTGTTTGGGTAACTGGAATTCTACGAAATCATCTTCATCCAAAAGTGCTCCAGTGTCAATGAATTCACCCTCTGTGGTTTCCTCTTCATCACATTCATCATTTTGGCCACCACCATTTCCTTCCTCACCGTCTCCATCAAACTGAATATCGTTCTCTTCTGTCTGCCCGTACACTCTGAAGGCCTTCAAAAAGTTTGACCCATTATCAGTTGTTGTTCGTACAATCTTTTCTCTTATATTGTATTCTGTGTAAATGTCATTTAGGGCTCCAGCCAGGGTTGAGAAATTATGAGATCCTTTTAGTTGTTTGCAGGCAAGGGCAGCACAGAATCTTTGCATTGTTTGTGAGCAAAACCAATGGGCAGTGACCCCAATAAAGCTGCGGCGGTGTGCGGTCCAGCAATCTGCAGTAGTTGCGATATACTCAGCTTCACCGAGAAACGCTTTGACTTTTATCTTCATCTCCGCTGAGGCTTTTGCAACTTTATTCACAAGAGTGTTGCGTGTCATAACATTCACATTCGGCTGAAGTTGCTGAACAAGATCAATAAAACATGGTTGCTGGACAATGTGGGGTGGGTGCAAGCCTTGGACCACAAACTTCAGGACTGCCTTGTCTACACTTTCCTGGGAGACTCTTTGATTCTCCCACAACTTTGATTGCTTTATGGGCGGAGCCAACAAATCTTGTGTGGATGATCTCCTTTTTTGGGTTAGTTGGATGTACTTTTCCAGCTTTGTGGGGTGTTTCTTCTGTGGAGAAAGTAAAGGCATATTGAGAGTTGTGTCATTTCTCTGGAATCACAAACTCAGATTATCTTGTACTGTGGTAGTAATGTCATGCTTGAAGTTTATGGATGAAAGTAAACCCACCAGTTAGGGATTGGTTCCACTGGTCTATGCTACTATCTTGACATTACTTCAAGAACCACAAGCCAAAACAAGATGTGGAGTAGGTGAGCTTGGTTATATGTGAGAAAATGTGATTTGAGTTAGGATACTAATAATTATACAATCATAAGACTGTGTTTCATAAGAATTATGTTACATGTTAATAAATATCAGACCAACATATATGATGCAGTTGTGTTTTTACAAAACCTTCACAGTATCATTCTGTGTGAATGTTATTAAATTAATAAAGCATACATTAACGGTCCCATCTCATGCAAAACAACTCTTTCCACATTGTATCCTCTGCACATACACACGCAAAATGTGGGGTTTGCAACATGCATTACATCATAGTTATGAAAATATATCGATTTGGTGGAACGCAGTCACAGACCCGGAACTATGAAAGGCCGGGTCTGCTCATCCCTCCGCCCATCCTGAGAAAGTACAAGCTCCGCCCTCTGCTCTCACTGAGCCGCTATTCCTCCGCCCATCTCTGAGCGGGAGGGGGAAGGCGGGCGTAAACCCGTGCGTAGCGGTTTGGTAGCGTCTGAAATAAGATTTTATCATGTCGATTAATCTAAAAAGCGTGTTCAAGCAAGAAAATAAAAAAGAGGCAGAGCAGCGAACCAGCCTGTATATCGGACGTTGAAAGTGAGTTTGTGAGGGCGTAAGGCCGGAGTGGAGGCGGGTGAGGAGGGCGGGTGGTGAGGAGGGAGGGTTTGCTGCGGAGGGGGGCGTGTGCGAAGTCCGTCCGGGCTACGTCAAAATGCGTCATACTTTAGACATCTGCTCATTGGTTGTTTTGTCTGAGCGTACCAGAAATCCACAGAAAAACGGGCTAAATCAATCTAGAAAGCCCTTTGGTGACATATACAAGGCCCGGACATCACTCTTACAAGCTAGAAAACTCTGGAAAGTCACTTTTGCATGAGATGGGCCCTTTAATGTAAAAATGTGTCTGTTTCTTAAGCGATTTCACACACTGAAATCTGCTGGATCTCTAGGATTTAAAACTCATTCATTGCACCAGTAACTAAACTATATAATAGAATCAACAATAATAATAATAAAGAAAATCTTCCATTTAATGTTTACATTACAGCTTCGCAAATCAGGAAATAAGAAAAAATGGTAGATTTGTTAATATTTTAAAGAGCTAAAAACTGCTCAATATTAAGAATGAGGTTTGAAATTTTATCTCAATTTTATTAAATAATTGTTTCAAAGTTATGCAAGTAAATCATTACAATAAAATTGATTGTAACTTTTAATGAACGGTGTAAATAATTTACTGTCTGTGTTTTTGTTTAATGAAGTCTAAAAACAAAAACTGAAATTAACTTGAACACGTATTGACTTGTTGCGCTTCTTCAACAAATTAGTAAATTTATTGTGAAAAATTTTAAAGCGGATGTATGTAAATGTTACTTTCTGATCTTGTTTTTCTAAAATAAGAAGAAACTGTTTTCTCATAGACTTCCAGGGGCTTTTCCCCGATCCTTGCAATGCTTGGTCTTATCTGAAATCCATGAAATGCGCAAATCATCTCGAACACATCTAAAGTTCCTGCTCTCAGTTGTTACTGAGTGTTGCATGCATTTCTATCTCATTGTTAAAGCAGTCGATCCACTTAATATTAAAACAGTATTACACAAAACAACAATATTAAATCACACAACATCTTACAATCAAAACTCTAAACAATAATTTAACAGAGAGCTAATCAAACACAGTTCAATGGTTACGAAATAAAATAGAACCAGGAAGTAAAGACAAAGTGTTAGCATGCAGCTCGCCATAGCTAGCAAGGCGAAATCCGTACGCATGGCGTACTACGATTTAACTAGGTTGATCATTATTAGGTTAGTAATATGTTTTCAGCTTACCTCGACATGTTTCCTCAAATTTGAAGGCGAAGTTTTGAACGCCATGAGCTCGTGTTTCTTTGGAAGGCAGAGTTTGCAAAGCATTTTGTATGAATCGTTTTTTCGCTCAACAAAGTCAAAAATCTCTTTCAAATAAGGCCATGGGTGGGCTAAACCAGTTTCCTTTTGGGTCTCATCCTCTTGTTTATTGTCCCGATCCCGGGTATCCGCGCTCGTCGATGGCTGGCTCATTTTTGCTTTAGGAGTCCCGTCCTTCTTCGTTGTGTGGTCCTGTGTGTCTCATGTCGGAGATGGAGCAACAGGAAGTTGCGTTGAGATTGCGTTGACTAGGCTCATCCAATCACATTCAAACTGAATGGCGCGAATGATCCGATTGGTTTTACTGACTTTTTCTTTATTTTTAACAGTGACAAAATGGCGATAGTAGCGACTACTTTTTGAAAAAAAAAACGAAGTAAAAGTACAGATAATTGTATAAAAATGTAGCGAGTAAAAGTAAAAAGTAGACAAAAAAATAATTACTTCGTTAAAGTAGAGATAACGAGATTTTCTACTTGAGTAAGGTAACGAAGTACTCTTACTTCGTTACTTGACACCTCTGCTATTTAGACAGATTAAAAGGTCCGTGTCCAGCTGTCTACATTTGTCTCTACACTGTCTCTCTGATGGTCCCGCCACATATACAGTACATCTTTTTCATCACCTCCCAGCTTCCCTTTTACTTTATCAAACACCAAACTGTCACGTGAAGTAGATACGTTACTTTCTCCATCTTGGCTCTGTTCATTTCTGCCTTGCATCTTTGGTTTTTTTTTTATCCTGCCATTTTACAGTATGACTATAATTTAGTGCTTGGAGCAAAGAGCTGCTGTCACAGTGGTTTTAGCTGTTGAATTAGATTAAGCGAGGCACAACAAACCCCGGTAGGGATGAGCTGGCTTTTCTCAGCTGCATGTCACTGTAAGCTTTTTTATATGAAAACTCCAAAGATGCTCCAGTGATGTGGCATTCAAAGTACAGGAGGAGATTATTAAACTGTTTCTCTTTTGTTTCAAAACGGCACGCCAACATTTGCAACTCCGTGGAGCAACAGGAGAATGGGATTTATGGAACCATGCTGTTTTGTAAATCCTTAAACGTTTAATAGGAGTAAATATTATATTCTGTACTGCTCTTAACTAAAATTAGGATTAAAAGAGTGAGTTTTTTTCTTTTTAAAAAAAAGGATAACAAGCTTTTTTTTTTAAATAAATACACAGCAGCTTGGTTGTAGAGTTTTTACATGTGTCTGCTCATGTAGCTCTGAGCATCAGAGCGTGGATGAAGCCATAACTGTAAATGTAAAGCTGAATATGACTTTCTGTGTGTGAGAAAAGATGAGTGTGGCACAGAGACCTGGCCCCAGGCTGGAGCCGTGACTATGTCAAATAGTGTGATTGTGGTCCTTTGGTCCTTCCATTTATCTTCCCCTTACTTTAGCTTCACACATCCTTTCACGCTTCATCCACACCTATCATGTTGGTTTAATCCTCAGTTTGGATTGTTCCGTTCCTTACTATTTTTTTTTCAGAAAGTCGTAATAATTTTTTACCTTTTTGAAGCAGAGGAACAGGTCCTTTGTGATCTACCTGCAAAATAAATGGAATATTTTACAACCATTTGTACATTGTTGAAAAGAGCGCGTGTGTACATTGTTGTATAATAGCACAAATGTTTGGAAATGATATCAGCATGACAAATTTGACATTTCCAGTTTGGTAATACCCTCAACTTGAGCCCACAGATATTCTAACATGGGATTACATGAAATTTGAGCGGACTGACTGCACTCCAAGAGTTTTGAGTTTTGCCAAACTTTTGCCAAGGAATTATTTCCTGAGAGATAGAGAACATAATAAAAGACTGGAATTCGATCTGACAACGTCTGCCAGCAAAAACAAGTCCTGAATGGGCAGATTAAAGACATTTTCCCACCTGTTAGGAATAAAAAGAGGTGGAGGGACAGACAGACAGATACAAACACACATACAGTGGTGGTCAAAAGTTTACATACACTTGTAAAGAACATAATGTCATGGCTGTCTTGAGTTTCCAGTTATTTCAACAACTCTGATTTTTCTCTGATATAGTGATTGGAACAGATCCTTCTTTGTCACAAAAAACATTCATGAAGTTTGATTCTTTTATGACTTTATTATGGGTAAACTGAAAATGTGACAAAATCAGCTGGGTCAAAAATATACATACAGCAACATGAATGAGCAATTTTGGAGACTTAGAAAGTTGTTTCAATGACATGAGCTTCATAGCATGACCTCTTAACTTCTTGTGAGTGATTATGAGTGACTACAGCTGGTGACTTCTCTGAGGCCATTTAAAAAGGGCTCATTGGATAAAAACACCCACAAACGCTACAATGGGAAAGTCAAAGGAGCTCAGCACAGATTTGAAAAAGAGAATCATTGACTTGAACAAGTCAGGAAAGTCACTTGGACCCATTTCAAAGCAGCTGCAGGTTCCAAGAGCAAAAGTGCAAACAATTGTTTGTAAGTATAAAGTGCATGGCACTGTTTTGTCACTGCCACGATCAGGAAGAAAACGCAAGCTGTCACCTGCTGCTGGGAGAAAACTGGTCAGGAGGGTGAAGAGTCAACCCAGGAGCACCAAAAAGCAGATCTGCCAAGAATTAGAAGCTGCTGGAACACAGGTGTCAGTGTCCACAGTCAAGCGTGTTTTGCATCGCCATGGACTGAGAGGTTGCCGTGCAAGAAGGAAGCCCTTGCTCCAAAAGCGGCACCTTAAGGCTCGACTAAAGTTTGCTGCTGATCACATGGACAAAGATAAGACCTTCTGGAGGAAAGTTCTGTGGTCAGATGAAACAAAAATTGAGCTGTTTGGCCACAATGCCCAGCAATATGTTTGGAGGAGAAAAGGTGAGGCCTTTAACCCCAAGAACACCATGCCTACTATCAAGCACGGTGGTGGTAGTATTATGCTGTGGGCCTGTTTTGCTGCCAATGGAACTGGTGCTTTACAGAGAGTCAATGGGACAATGAATTCTTCAAGAAAACCTGAAGTCATCAGCCCGAAGGTTGGGTCTTGGGCGCAGTTGGGTGTTCCAACAGGACAATGACCCCAAACACACATCAAAAGTGGTAATGGAATGGCTAAATTAGGCTAGAATTAAGGTTTTAGAATGGCCTTCCCAAAGTCCTGACTTAAATCCCATTGAGAACATGTGGATAATGCTGAAGAAACAAGTCCATGTCAGAAAGCCAACAAATTTAACTGAACTGCACCAATTCTGTCAAGAGGAGTGGTCAAAGATTCAACCAGAAACTTGCCAGAAGCTTGTGGATGGCTACCAAAAGCGCCTAATTGAAGTAAAAATGGCCAAAGGACATGTAACCAAATATTAGCATTGCTGTATGTATATTTTTGACCCTGCTGATTTCGTCACATTTTCAGTTTACCCATAATAAAGTCATAAAAGAATCAAACTTCATGAATGTTTTTTGTGACAAAGAAGGATCTGTTCCAATCACTATATCAGAGAAAAATCAGAGTTGTTGGAAATAACTGGAAACTCAAGACAGCCATGACATTATGTTCTTTACAAGTGTATGTAAACTTTTGACCACCACTGTATATATGTTTATATGTTGTAATTAAATATATCTAGTATATATACTGAGAGAAAGAGAGATGAATGGAATGATGGATGAATGTATAGATGGAGAAGGAAGAATTGGATTGAAGAAAAATATTGAAGAAAGAAAACAAGAAAAAATGAAGAAAGAGACAAAAAACAAAGAGATGAACATCAATAACCAGTCACCTTCATCACATCGCCCAGTTTACTCCAAAGAGCAACGAAGAATGTCGTTCTTCTGATGGAAGAACGACATTTGCGAGCAATATGATGAAGGAATAGAAAAGAAGCATCAGAAAATAGAGGACAGGAAATGAAAGAGAAGAAGTGGGGTGTGTGTACAAGCATGAGGCTTCTCCTGTCTTAGCCCTAATGGTTCAAATGAGCCTGGAGAGGAAGATGGGGGTGAGGATGGTGGGACTAAATCTGAGGGACAGGAAGTGTAAATGCAGTAGTGCTGGGATGGAGGGGTCTCAGCCTGCAGACAAACGCAGACTGAAGCTACATGACTCAGACTCAACACCATATGAGCTGGCAGCATGTCACATCCCAACCCGTCACTGAACGACTGAACAGCAAAGCCCGTCCGACCACAAAGCGCTGACAATCACATCTAATTGATATAAACATGGCACAGATAAAATGCTTGATTTTGGAAAAGTTAAAAGAAAAATGTTAAAATATGAAGACACTAAAGATGAGATAAGTGTTTCTACTTAGAATGAGAAAAATGAAGTATATAAAATAATCGTTACTAACGTACGTGTTTTATTGGTGTGGCATTCATTATTTGAATTGGTCAGATGTTTAAAGTTAAATGCAAAATAGGAATGATCAAAAACAGATGTATCCTGCTGAGAGTGGGTTCAATAAGTCATTTGACCTGAAATAAGTCTCTCCTTCAATAAATCCTAATCTGACTCTGGAAACATTTTCATAAAAAATAATCTCATAATACTTTTTACGAATTTTTCAAATATTTTTATATGAATGTGCATTAAAAATTTAATCAAACTCAGTGCATGACTGGACATATTTACAGAAACAAAAATAGTCTTTTGGTATTTTAAATGCGATAGTGGATACAAGCGGCCAAAATAAGCTCCCTCCGCAGGGTGGCTGGGCTCTCACTCAGACATCGGGTGAGGAGCTCCGCCATCTGGGAGGAGCTCAGTGTCGAGCCACTGCTCCTCCAGGTTGAGAGAAGCCAAATGGGGCGGTTATGTCATCTGATCAGGATGCCCCCCGAGCGCCTCTCTGGTGGGGTTGTTTCGGGCATGTCCCACCAGGAGGAGACCAAGAGGCAGACCACGGACCCGCTAGAGGGACTATGTCTCACAGCTGGCTGTTGAACGACTCAGGATCCTCCTGGGTGAGCTGGACGACAACAGTCGGGTGAGAGAAGCCTGGGCTTCCCATCTGAGGCTGTTGCCCCCGCGACCCAGCCCCAGATAAGCGGAAGACAACGGAACGGAAGAGTGTCTTACATCTCGTAATAATAGGAGTGACAATAAAATATTCAGTTTACGTTTTAGCCAACGTTTAATTGCTCAATTTATGTATTTTACTGCTAAAAACTCAAATGCATTTTAGCCGTATGGTATGAGTTCATTTCTCTCTGATTGTGATGAAGTTATAACTAATAACTTATAACTAATAACTAATAACTAATATACCAAACTAATAAATTATGTACTGTTTGCAGACGACACTACTCTTTACTTTTCAGGAAAAGACCTGAACCAAATGATACAATCAGTTGAAAGAGAATTGAGTAAAATAAAAATATGGTTTGACATAAATAAATTATCATTAAATATTGAAAAAACGAAATTTATAGTATTTACAAAATTAAAAGTACCTAAACAAATTCAAATTATGCTTAATAACACCCCATTGGAACGAGCTTACGACAGTAAGTTCCTTGGAATGATTATAGATCACAAATTAAGCTGGAAATCACACATAAATTATACAAAAAATAAACTGTCTAAAGTAATAGCAATCATTTATAAATTCAGATTTGTCCTAAATAAAAAAAGTTTGTTTATGTTATATAATACATTAGTACTTCCATATATAACTTATTGTATCGAGATTTGGGGAAATACGTACAAAACTAACACAAAACCAATTTATATTTTACAAAAAAAAGCAATACAAGCAATAACATTCTCATCTTATAATCAACCTACCAATAATCTATTTATAAATTTAAAAACATTAAAGTTCTATGATTTAGTGGAATTACACACTTTAAAATTTATGTTTAAGATAAAAAAAAACATGATGTCAAACTCTCTACAAAATATGTTTATTATTAGGAAAAGTCCATACGAACTAAGAGGAAATGATGTGTTCATTAAAAATAAATTTAGAACAAATGTTAAAAAATTCTGTATTTCTATTAAAGGTGTGGATCTTTGGAATAATTGTAATGATGAACTTAAATTGTGTTTAAATCTTTTATGTTTAAAAAAGAAATTTAAGTTATTAATACTTAAAAAATATGCAAGTCTTGATGGTTAAATTCAAGCTTCTATAAAAAGTAAACAATTATGATGTGTTATGATTATGTTATGTGTTACGATTATGTGTTATGATTATGTTATATGTTATGATGTGTTATGATTATGTTATGATGTATTATGATATTATTATGTTATGTGTTATAACAATTATGATGACTTAGTATTTACTAATGTCTTTTTGCTTTTATTATGACATAAAAAAAAAAAAAGGGTCGGCGTAATAAGCGTTTGCTTCAGCCGTTACCTTTTCGGTCCTTTGCTGGAATATGGTTGTTTTCTTTATTTCATTGATATGAGGTTGCACTGTGACCGAAATAAATAAATAAATAAAATAAATAAATAAATAAAAAAAAAGTTTGTTTTTATAAACGCTCTAAACAGGATGGACAACCAGGAATTTCAGCAACAGGAAGCATAAAAATGGCTTATTTAAGTCACTTCAAATGTAAATGAAGACATCCATCTACCTTGTCATTGATAGAAGGTACAATTACTTGGAGTAATAATTATTCTTATTGTGTTAAAACATGAGATGTGTTCTGTAACAGAAGCTCTTGCTTTTTACACTGCTTTACGTTTTCTCTAATGCAAACATTTATATCAATTAAAACCCCATTTCCAAATTATGCAACTGTGATTACATTGGCGACAGAAAGCAAATATTTTATTTGAAAATTAAATGTGTACATTTAGTAATATCATAACAGAACTCACTGCTTATCCCTGTATTAACTTATTTTGTATGTTTTGGTTTTTGTTCTTTTGCAGTAGTTTTTAAAATTAGAGGCTCCATTTTCTGAAAAATAATTGAAAATTCACGCATCAGGCGCTTGTTAAAATATAAAATAGCTGCTTCTAAATCAAGTATGCAGGATTGTGTGCAATTTTTCTTTTTTTAATTAGCTGTATTCAATTACTAATTCTTAAAAAGGGAAAATTATTGCAAAACAATTACAGTCTCCCAGAATAACAGAATAAAGAATCTCACTGGTTTTACAAACTACGCAAGATGGAAAAAAATTTAAATGAGATATCTTATGCAACTACGTCTTGTCTCTTCAGCTTTAGCATTAAAAATGCATGTGTGTGACCTTTGACTCTAAGTGAAGGTCAACCGACTGCCTCTCACCTGATTCGGTAATCAGATCATGAGGTCCACAAAGAGGTGTGCGTAAGTTGTCCCTCAGAATAGATATCAACCTTCCTGGATTGGAAGAAATTACAGTACCTTTGCACACTCCTAGAGTTAGAGTTACGGCTCAAATGTTGTCGCCCAAAAACAGTGAACCAAAACCCTCACTACCTCTTTTTTTTACCCTGCATTATACATTCCTTTCCAGAATTTTCTTTTATCTTCTTATGGTAAATGCAAATTTAAGTAGAAGAAAAAAATATTTTTCAGGTTTTGAACATTCAAATACTGTATCTGAAGATTTGAATCAAAAAGCTAAAACAAACTTCAAATTTAGTCCTTGTTTTTATCACATGATGAGATGGTAGAACACAAATATTTGTTGTGTTCTGACTTTTTATTTTTATGATAACAGAATTTTGCTATAGAAATAATATTGTTTAATGTGATCAACTCAACCACTTTGTTTATTACTGGGTTATTAACTTATAAACTGTGTCTTATGAAACATAGCGTACGCAACAATATCCAAAACAAAATAATATCTAGTCATATTGATGACAACATCAATAATTAATAATGGTCACCATTTGTATATGTGTGTATGTTTGTGTATTTAGATAAGAAAACAAAGATATTAAAAAATATATATTGAGAATGGGGGAGGAGTTCTTCTATCCGGCAGGAGCTTGGAGAAGAGCCACTCTTCCTGCAGGTCGAGAGAAGCCAGATGGGGTGGTTCAGGCATCTGGTCAGGATACCTCCCGATTATGTCTCACAGCTGGCCACGGAAGGACTCAGGATCCTTCTGGGTGAGCTGGAGGATGCAACTGGGGTTAGAGAAGGGTGGGCTTCCCGCCTGAGACTTTTGAACCCACGATTCTGCACCCGTATAAGCGTAAGACGACCGAACAGATATTGAGAATGTGCAAGCATTCCCCCGACCATCTGCTTTTTCTTTCTTTACTTATCCTGTTTTCTGATTGTAAATTCAAGCTGTTAATTCAGGCTGGCATCATGAGCTTAACTTCAGTAAATATCTTTCAGCCACAATGGACAATATCCTGTCAACAAAACCGAGTTTATAGCTTTTTGTATGTTTATTTTTTGTTTCTGAGTGAACGAAATAACTAACAAACTGGGCTGCAGCGTTATAGCCTATTCCAACTAGTTAGCAGGTGAGAGGCGGGGTACACCTTGTAAAGGTGAACAGTCCATCTGAAGGTCAGAGAGACAAACAACAAATCACACACTCATACCTGGGGCAGTATAAACTGACCAATAGGCATAGAGGGTATATTCAAAACTGTCTTAACACATAAGTGGTTATTATACTCAAACTTTACCAACTTTCTCCTTCTGATAGATTTATTTGTCTTTGACAGGGATTTAGAAAAATTATTTAAACATAGTCTTGGATATTCTCAGCAAACCATGACTGAAATGATTAGAGTATGTGGAACGTCTAATCAAAGGTTCCACATGCAAATAACTTACACAAAAACAAAACTTTTGAATACTTGTGAGCATACAATGAAGTTGGTTGATAAAGCAGAGGACAAAGAACAAAGCGTTAGAGGGAACACGAAGGTAAAAATGATCATGGTACAGTAGAGAGAGGTGTCCATGTCTCTCATCCTGGAAACAAACAAAAAGTAAACACAGGTGAAGGAAACAGTGTGACATTTGATGCTGCCGATCGCTCCTCCACCTGCCCACTCAGGTTTCCCAGGAGACCATTCTGTCAGCTACTGGACAAAAGCAGCGCAAAAAGCCAACACCTCTCTACCCCAAGGCGCTCAGAGACAAAAGGGGGAAAAAAGCGATACAACACCTTTGTTTGCTGAGATTAAAACATGTTGCATTCACGGCCTCCCTCCCATCTTCTCTCCCCAGAGGTAACTCTACCAGGCCAGAGATGTACTGTAACTGTCCATGAACTCTTTCTCCATTCTTGGATACTCAAAAAAATCTGCCTTATTATTTCTGGGTTTCCTATTGTCTGGCCTTCTTTGTGGAGTGTTTTGTGATTCAGTGATTAGCTGACTTGGCGACTTGGCGAAGGGTGAATGAGCCTGTCTCTCCTTTTGCTGTGATTTTCCTGTGATATGGGTATAAAGTTGGTGATGTGACTGGACTTTTGCCCCAACCTGTTTGTTAATGAAACAGAATAGTTTCTGGAAAAAAAGAGAAACAAATAAAATTCAGCCTTGCCCTTCTACATAGGAAACCTGATACTGACCATAACCACACTGGAATCCACACACAAACATGATGCCGTATGCAGTGAAAAAAAGATTTGATGGTGTCCTTTATGTACCCTGTTATCATAACACCTTTATACCTGAGAGATAAATCCATCCATACGACTAGTATTAACTTGATCCCCTGTTGTCCACACAGTCAACTTACGTGGCCACACTCATCAACACTAGTGGTCATCACTCTATTGTTGGCTCCAGGACACACCGTCTTTCCACAAGGGTTTGTTCCAATCTGGAACAAATTCAAATCAAATGGGAAGGAGATTTGATGAGACCTGCCACTGTCTCATCCTATGGGACCAAGACCACTTATCTACCTGTCTCCATCTGCTTTGACTTTTAAGTTAAACTTACAATGTACGTGTCATAAGTTCATTTATCAATCTAATCCAACATTTTTTTTCACCTACTGTGTAAAGTTGTGCAGTCTAAAATAGAAATGAACAAAGAACTGATCTCAAATTAATTCCTTCGAATATTTTGTTTTATCAATGGTAAGTTTTATATTTGCAGGTACTAGAAATACGCATGGTGGTCCGAGGTTTTTGTCAACACATGTGGAAAGATGCTGCCTGTTGGAACCCGAGGTGTTGGGGTCTGACTTTAGTGTTAGAGTCAGAACATTGTTGAGGTTTGCACTGCTTAAAACTGATGAGAAGCTGCTGATTAGATTTAGATCATTTTATTAATTATTATTTCTGAATAAAAATAAAACTTTCTTCTGCGGTTTTACAATTTCCTTTTCAGCTGAAATGAGATTGTATGTTTTTTTATATGAAACTTCACAGTGAAATTTGGTGTCATTACCAGTGACACCAAGATAAGCTCTGCATTTATAACTCTTTATTGTAGTTTTATTTTATGTTGTAGGATGGCTAGGTAAAGAAGTATTTATTTCCAAATTGTGAATACCGGTATCTATGTTCTAATTATGACCAGCAAGTTTTAGAAGTATTGTGTTGCATCTTTGTCAACAAGCCTAAGTCTATTTTTTAAAGTTTTAAAAACCATTTCTAACTGTACCAAAGTGCCCATTGGTGCAGTATTGTAACTTTCATAATCTCTGTTTTATATTCCATTGTTTTTCTTAAAAAAAAAAAGAAGCTCTCCTTATAGGTTTCAGTCCTTATAGACAAGATATTCTTAAAGGTCAAATTACTTGAGTGTGAGGAAGACAGATATGCTGTATGTTTTTATTATTTATTTCACTCCAAAGTTCTTATCATTCAGTGGATAGGTATACTGCAAATAGTCGTAGTTTTTGTCACAGGAAGCAAATCTCCATGCAATGTAAAAACCATGAATAAAACTAAATTAATGGCATCCAAGCTTTGCGGTCTCAATCAATATACTGTATAAACTTATTGTATACTTTGATGAGCTCCAGATTAGATATGACTTTTCAAAAGACTCCAAACTCTACATGCCCATTGGTCTTCTGCATGCTCTTTTCAGGGAATTGAGAGTAAATAATGAAAGCCTCCTTTTAAGCCCTCCCCTCACTACACAAACAAAATGCCGATAATGAGGCTGGGTGAGAAAGTGTAAAGTGGAGGTGTATTGAGGGGCTGTGTAAGCTGGCCTAATCCTCCTTCACAGCATTTGTTGTGTCATTAGAGCTGTATGGGTTGTGGATCCTGTGACACGAGTCCTATTCACGCCTGTAGCCCTTAGCCACTACACACTATTAAGTAGGAAGCGACAATGTTTCCCAGCAAATTCTAAAACAGATGAGGGAGCATCCTCAAAGCAACCTCATAGGACCACAGATGTTCCATCAAGTGATGAGATGTCACACTAGTAAAAAAACAAACTTTGAGATTCACTCAGCAGCTTTATTTTTGTGCAAATCTCCAGTAACACAGTCATTGAGAAACAAGTGTGTCTGAATGAGACAAAAAAAACTGGTTCCATTGATACACCGTTCGTGTTGTAGCAGTTTTATTTGTATGTGAGAATGAGAGCGTGTGATCTTCAGTTTGAGATGGTTTTATGCAAACAGATTTTTCCAGCAATTAGTAAGATCCTAAGTCTGCTTCTCTCCCACACAATAACCACTCTAAGACAATTAGAGATGCTGCTGGTTCATTCGTGTCACAAATTGGAAGGAAATGAATCCTATGCAGGATACAGTACAGTGATGACAAAGCATTTTATTGTGCATTTGCTTTTTGAAAAAGAAAGCGTAGAAAGAAAAAGAAAACAAAAGGCAAACAATTTAACCAGGAAATAAAATTTCCCACAATATTTAAGCAAATTCCAGTTTCTTTGGAAACTGAACATTTTTAATACATTTGGCTCAAATACTGAGACAAAACGGCACCGTTCAGTGTATAAGGCTGAGATTCAATTACACATGGGAAATAAATTTATTCTGCATATACGTGGTTAATAAATAGAAATAAGTGCTTAAAAGTTGACTAAATTATTTATTCTCTAATGAAAGAGGCCCTAAAACTACATACTTTTGAGGAGTATTTAAACGCACCATGTTTATTTGGTGGGTTCTCTACTTTGTGCAGCTGCTGTACATTCGATGTAACTCTTTAGTAACAACCAGTGCTGATTGAGGTAGCAGCGATTTTTTTTCCCCATTTTAATGTAAACTGTACAACTCAGGAAGAAGATGAAGACAATCACATACAGTACAGCATGATGAAACAAAATATTGCTTTTGGCTACAGCTCTTATTGCTGACTCGTACTAATTCCTAAACAGCTCAAAAAAAATAAAAGCAGCTCTGATAACGACTCCTTTTTTAGTTACAGCTTTACTCTCTATGTGTAAATGTCATATTCCCGTATACTAAACACAGATTAACATGCTAATTCATCCCATTAAGTCTTTACCACTCAATACAGCTTCAATATGTGCAAGTTGATCATGTTCTAACATTTTAAGACTTTTTTCTGATATTTTATGAGTAAAAATAAGTAAGTAAAGTTAATTTGGCCAGTGAGAGGACAAAGCAACAACAGTATTAAGACTAGTTTTGCAGATGGCTGATTTCTCCTTAAAGAATGGCTGATGTTTACTTGATATCAACGCTGAAAATTTGATGCATTTAAGAGTTTTATTTTAAGAGTTTAAATACTTGTGGCCAAACTATAACCAGCACCTGCGTCTGTCCTGCATCAGGATTTATTTAGGCTGATCTTTGACCTGATGCTCACGCAGAGCACCTGTATACGTGGCCGTCCACACATGCAGTGCTGTTCCAGCAGAGAGGGTGAGGAAGAAGAGGAAGGCAACTTGGAAACCAAACCAGTCCACAACACCTCCGGCCAGAGCGCCAAACATCAGCTTCCCCAGCACCTCCAAAGTTGCCAGGAAACTGTAGTGGGTGGCCTGCAAAAATCAGGACAAGTATGACATGAATCTGAGTAATCACACCAGGGGAATTATGAAGAAAAAAAGGAGGTACCGTCAAAGTTATGGGAAAAAAAAGACAGAAATAGTAAAAGCGGAACATTTATTAAAAAGATAGACAACTACAGAACTTTTATTTTGAAAAAAATACTACAGATCACTAAAGATCTGACATCTTCAAGTAAAAAGTGCAAAATGGGGACAGAGGTTAAAAATAAAAAGCAAAAACAAACAAGAAGCCGGAAAGAAAACGAGTGAGATCATGCCATGAGATGATGGAGCGAGGCCAGACGAAGAAGGGTATCTGATCCTAGCCTTTAGGCTTTCACGATGGAGTGAGAGAAAAAGAGAAACAAAGAAACAGATTACCTAATCTTTACAACCTTTTTCCTGCCCTTAAGCAGCAGATTAAACTGCTACTCCAGTGACAGCAGCTCTATCGATCAAACAAAACTATTTTTATAATCATTTTTTTTTTTTTTTAATAAATCAATTTTGTATATAGTTTCAAAATCTCAAATTATTCGTCAGCATTTTTCTACAAGGTTCATTTTTTGTGTTTTACTTCAACAAAAAGTGATGCTTGCTCAACACATGGGAGTATCTGGAGAAGGCACGGTGGGGCAGTGGTTGGCACAGTTGCCTTACAGGAAGAAGGTCAGGGAATCAAGTCAAAGGTGGGACGAGGCTTGAAACACTGTTCTTTCTGTGTGGAGTTTGCATGTTCTCCCAGTGTATAAGTGTGTTTTCTCTGGGTATGCCAGTCTCCTCCCACCCTCCAAAAATATGCATGTTAGGTTATGACTACTATGAAATTGCTCCTAGGAATGCGTGTGTGTGAATTTGGACTGGTGACCTATTCGAGATGTACACTGCTTCTCGCATTAAATCAGTCGGGATAGGCTCCTGCAACCCCTTTATGGACTAAGTGGTTCAGAAGATAAAACGAGACTTCCACAAACTATTGCTGAAATAAAACTTCAACTTTGTTTATATTTTTTATTGTAAATTTTTACAGCAAAAATATAAAATCTGTTCTTGTTCTAAGGCTTAAAAGTTATCAAATTAAAAGATAATTAAAGAGAAGGGCTGCAGCTGGTTAGCAATGTGGCCTCATGTAGGTAAGTGTGTATGTGGGTGCTAGTCTGTAACTGCACCTGTGACCAACAGGTAAACTGTTCAGAGTGTACCCTGCCTCTTGCCTGTAACTAGTCAGAATAGACTCCGGCACTCCTGCGGCCCTGAAAGTCATTAATGATTCAGAAGATGAACGAATAAAAGGGAGCAGTTTAGAAAACAAATAACTAGACGTGTCACTTGACACAATGAAAAAAATTATTTACTATGTTTGCAATTTAGTAGCGTCATAATTTGTTTGTTAAAAAAAGTAAACATAATCAGTAGATGGATGAACAAGTTGTTCTACTGTTCTAATGTTCCACTGAAGAAAACAATATAACTGAATGTTTTAATTGAATCATAGTGAGAATAAAATGGATTTGTGTGAAGTGATGACTAACTGTAATAACGATAAGAAAATTGAAAAATGTGTCTTCACAGTGGTCTGCAGGTGGATGTGGAGTGCTCTAAGAGCCTGTGTGACCACAGCTAAGTGGAGTTTCTTTATTCGAAGCAACTTGTTTAACATATTTGGTTTCTTTCTCCTGGGGATCGTTAACAAGCACTCACACTATCATCTTTCTGTCACTGGATAGCGCTACTTTCAATAACAAGCACGTATATACCCGCGACGAGCACTGGCGATCTAATGCCTTCCCTTCCTGTGTGTGCACGCGCACAAGATGAGAGATTCACACACTACTGTATATGTCATGAGAACTTCTCAATTACCTGCTGTACAAATGATCAGAAGTTTGCTGGTACTGCTGTTTATTTGAATCCATTTTTCCAAAATTCCACCTGGTTAGGGATTTCAATTCTGTTTTCTGCTTTGCTACATTAAGATTAATGGATATTTAAATGACAATCAGCTACCTTCAAAGATTGAGAGTGACATCCGAAAGCCTGTGTGAAAAACGATCACCTCTAGGCAACAATGGCCCAGTTACGACAGGGACAAAAGGAGTTATGTCAAAGCAGAAAAAAACGATAGAGAAGAAGAAGATTGAGAGGAGAAGAGAGCATTTAGGAGAGTACAGTACGGAGCGACAATAGGACACGGTGAGGTTGTTGCAAACACAAAGACGTCAGGAAAAGAAGAAAACACAAGAGGAAAACAATGAAACTGGGTGTGTTTGGACAGTAGACTTTTTGAAGTGGAAACAGCTGATGAGAACTGACAGGTATACAGAGGGTGTGGCACTGTATGTTAAAGATGTCCTAGCTTGGCCTTATTTGAAAAGAAGTGCCAAAATAAACATAATAAGATAATGTAGATTACTTATAAATAAGAAGGTCATACAACTTTTAAAATAGACAAATTCTTTGCAAAAGTTACATTGAAAAGACTTCATTTTAACAGTAAAATCCTGTTACCTGAGGTTAACAAACACCACAGTAGTACAGTCTGAAAGAGTTTTTATCTCTTTATCCAAACACCATGACATTTTTATGCCAATGGTAGGAACTGAATCTAACTCTGAAGTCATGAGACTTACCAACTGAGCTTTCAAGTCTCACATTCAAATTCAGGCACTTTTTACTCAGGTGAAGGACACCAGATGCTCCGAGTCTTTGTTCAGAGAACATCGACTGCATCTTCAATTGTGCAAAAAGCAAGTGTGTGTTGGAACTGCAAAGCTACTGTGCTGAGCTTTCATAAAGCCACTAATAAAATTAGATGTCAAACTAAAACATTTTGACAAATAATATAGTATTTATTTTCTCATTAATTTTACAAAGAAGACAAAAATAGTTTTTCAGGGTGGTGTTTTGTCAATCTCAGCAGTGGTGTAATGAATTTTTTAATAAAATAATGTTACGATTATGGTGGTACTGAAAATTTCTGTTGAAGAAACTGTGAAACAAAGCTTTACAAAAATGTACTTTAATGTACAGTTTAATAAAATACACTTATTTATACTATAGTTGAATAAAATAATACCAAGTTAAAGAAAAGGGGTTAACTTAGTTATATGGCATCAGACCCCAGACTGAGGCATGACTAAACTCTTTGTTACCTGAATGCTGTCCTCTGCCCTCTGAGTGCAGTGCATCATTGTGGTGAAGGTGAGCGTCGTGATAAGACCACCCAGGAAGTGCTGAACACTCATGCTGAGGACTGCCATACCTGAACAAACATACACACATTTAAAAAAAGTGAACCAACATCAGTTACAAAATATGAGTCCGGCAACAGTAAACATATAAACTCACAAAAATGTCTGTTGCAAATGTTGTCACTTATTCTACCCATCATATGTGAAAGTCAAACACAGAGACAAAGCAGCTGAAGTGTCACCACCCCTTCCCCCATTTCATATCCCCCAAATCACATGTAGTGTTATTCTCTGAGGGGAAGTAACAGAGCAGTTTGAGTGGAGAACACAGAGGAACCACATTGCCTATCAGTCTCTGCTCCCACTAACACTGAATTATTCAGTCAAGCCGCCAGAGTTTTTTTTGCCGAATAAGAGTCTTCAGTCAGCGACACGAGGCTGTGTGGAGTCAGACAGCTGAGCCGCCAGATCAGACTGAAAGAGTCAGAAGCGGAGTGTTTTCATATAATATTAAAACTCTAAAACTGAAGGTTTTTGGACATTTTTTTTGCAAAGTTTTTTTTTCAAGCTTTGTTTTGGATTTTTATATAAAACAGAGAGAGGGGGCTAAAGTTTCAGTTTGATGAGATGTTTGATAAAACCCTGATAGAGATGAGTTACATGAATATTTACAACAAACCAGCTCTCTGAAGAGAGACCTCTCCTGTCCATAAATACCTACTGCAACATGTACAGATGTGCTGTACACAGGGAACACTGAACATCTGCATAAAGTGTACTGGAGATCAACAGTTTTAAGCAAACACAATTACAGAGTGGTCTATTCTAAAACTTTTAGCTGGCACTCCTACAGCATACACCTGATACTGAAGGGACTCACTAATCACCCTGCAGTGGTTTACTGGATACAAAAGAATAGAAAAATAATAGCACATCAAAGCTGATGTGCAATGCACTGTATTTATGTGGATGTTTATCATGTTTTTCTTTATATCACTTTCAAATCAGGATTAAGGGATTTTGATTAAATAATTATTAATTAAAATTTCAAAATGGAGAAGTTAAGCACAACTACTGACACACTGACGCTACAATTGCGATAGATACAAAATTATAACAAGGTCATGTTGGTGTTTACCAGCAGAAATTAGGCTTGAAACTGAACTCCTTTGACCAATAGCTCCTTCATCAAATTGGTAGGAAGGAGAAAGTGAAGGGGAATATTTTTGGAGTTGGTGAAAGAGAAACTAAGAAAAGAAGTTCTTAAATGCAGTAAGTGAAAGAGTAAGTCTTACTACACTTTGCATTTTGGTTGTTAAATTTAAATCCTGTTTAGTCACAATCAAAAATATCTACTGAGTTGATTCATCGAGAAAAAGTTAATGACTTGTAATGAGGCGTGTGACACTGTCAGCTAAGACACGGAAATGCTTTGTTTCATCTTCTAAACCGTTTACTCCTAGCAGGATCGCGGGCCGATCTAGGCTGATTTCAGGCACGAGAGACAGCTTACATCCCAGAAACAGGTTGCCAGTCTCTTACCTAAGGGCAATTTTGTGGTGGCCAATCAACCTGCATATTTTTGGAGGGTGGGAGGAAACCTGAGTACCCAGAGGAAACCCACTCATACACGTGAAGAAAATGCAAACTCCACATTGAAAGGCCAGTGTTTCAAGACTCGAACCCCGACCTCCTTGCCATGAGGGCACTGTGCTTACCACTCCACCACCATGCAGCCACACACTAGGATGTATTCAGTGAATTGGTGGTGCGTTAAAATCTTGTTGCATTTTTACAGACTGTTTCTTACCTTTCATGAGTGGTGATGGTTCCAGTACAGTGAGCAGAGAGCTCTGGAAGACCATGCTGACAGTACGTAGTACAAACACACGACGCATGAGAGCCCCGATGCTGTGGAGTAAACCAGGAAATATAAAGTGTAAGAAATGAGCACTAACACACAGAGGTTGATGGTGGTGTAAAGGTTGATATCATTACACATTTAAAGGCCTCCCGTTTCTTTTTTATGCCACAAACAAACTATTGCACATTTGCATGTGCTGATGTGCACAAGTAAACAACTCCTAAGACACTAATTGATTCTCTGTTAGTGAAAGAAAATCATCCCCCTGTGGGTTTTGTTCATGACGTAATCAATAACCTAAGGAGATCCCCAGCATGAGAAAAATAATTATTCATTTTTAACATACATACAAACACACAGGCGCACGCAAACATGCACTTACACTGTTGTGTGACAACAGGGATTAACAATGCCAATCACTCAGAGGATGCCTGCCACTCAAAGGACTCAGTGTGTGTGTTTGTTTTTTTTGTTTTAAATGATTGATGTGTAAAAGAAAGGCCGTGTGGAGCCAACATTTCTAACCGATGAAGTGAAACTAAAACAAAATATATGAATGTTAAACTTATCAAAAGTGGATTTCCCCAGGACTCCCCATGTTTCCATCAGGATGAAGAACATCTATTGACTTCTTTAGATATTTAGCTGTAGATTAGATTAAGATCATATTTAAACAATATCTTTGACACATTGGTTGCTCGTCCCGGGGAGGGATCTCTCTTTCATGTCAGTCCCCACGAGGTTTCTTATTTTTTCCCCACTGATGTGTTTTTTTAGGAGTTTTTCCTCACCGTGAAGGAGAGTTTAAGGGCATAAATGTGCTAGTCTTGTTTAGCTAGCATTTGTTAGTTATTTTTCTTGCTGTGTATTTGTGTTAATACATTCCTTTTTTTTCTTGTGAAGCCCATTGAGACGGAATTTTTTTTATTTTGGGCTATACAAATAAAATTGAATTGGATTTGACTTATTTTATATCAGTTTTAGTCACACCTGACAAACTCAGAGTTATATTGAAACCAAAAAATTTTTAATGAGAAAACTGTTTTGTTTTTTTTGGTTTTTTTTTTAATTGAAACTTGGCTAAATAGTTCATTTCCTATTAAAAATTGTCAAATAAAAAAGAGCTAAACAGTGTCAATAAAAGACAGAAGAGCTGAACAGAGCTGAAGAAGAGCTCTGTATCTGGTTACCTTATGGATATTTCTCTTTTTAGTTTGTATGGGTTCACCTTTGATTTCATTTCTGAAGCCTGTCATACATTGTGTTTTTAACTTAACTTTATTTGTGCCTTTTGTCCAAATTCTCAGCCAAGCTTTTCCTAAACTGGAAAACCAACCCTTCACCATTCACATGCTAAAGACCGTCTTCTCTTCGCTGCTCTTTTACCTCCATCCTCAATGATAGCCTTTCATATCACCCACCCTCCAGAGATGCTGCAGTGTGTGTGTGTCCGTGGGAGAAAAAAACAGTCTGCAATGCTGCCACCTCACACGGGCCAGGCTCAGATAAGAATAGGCGTGTTCTCAGGTTGCCAGTAGTGGTTTTAAAGGGAGTCACTCACTGAGCACTCAGCCGTTTCTGATGGGGGAAAGGATAAACCTTCCAACTGAGCTTTTAGAGGTGGTACAACAGCCCACCGGACAGCCCCTCTTCTGTGTGCATGTGAATGTGAGGGTGAGAAGAGCAGGGAAGGTAGAAAAAAAAAATCTCATTTGACAAACAACACACATATAACCAAAAAGAAAACTTTTTTGTCATCATTAGTTTGCATTTTAATTTGAGAAAGTCGTGATACTCACCTATCACAGCCTTATTTAGAAAATAAAATGGGCTAATGGTTTTACCACCAAACAAAAAAATCTTGTAAATCTTAGTAAAACCTGGAGAGTATCTGCTAAAACTTCTCATCTCACACAGTTAGAGATGGCGTTCTTAGGTGGAGTATGGATTAAATTTGTCCTAAGTCGATAACTTCTTTCTTCAATACAGATAAACTCTGAGAATCTGTCTGATTAGTGGAGGAAATGTGTGTATAAAAATACTTACATTCACAAGTCCAGATTTCAAAACCTTTTGAGTCATCTCATGCATACTGTTTGGTCACAGTCACAGACTTGATTAAGAAAAAATGGGAGAAATGTCCAAAAATTTACTAGCCACGTTTTAAATACGTCTTAAGCTGCTGAACCAAAGATTGTAGTTTATTTGCAAATGTGTCCTAGTCTGCTCACACTAAAAAAAGATGGGGAAGAACATAAAACTTAACATGATTTTTTTCTGCTTTGCCAAGACAACATCTTATCAATTAAAGTGACCTTTTATGTACACAATCACCCTTGAAAATAAAGACAAGAAAGGATTTTACTGTCAAAAACAAACAACACTAGAAATATTAAACCAAGTAAAAGAATTTGCAGCTGTTTTAGCTGCTTTAATTTTTTTTTTCTTTAAAAGCGAGCCCGCCAATCTCAGACCAAGAGAAATATTTTCAAATAAAACAAGCCAATGCTGCAAAGGTTTTGACACTTATACAGTAGTTTTAAGCTGTGGATGCTGTGCAGCCAGTCTTCCTGGGATACGTGATCTAATAGACCCGGTGCAGATGAAATGGTGAAAATTTATATAAACTACTGGTTATGAAGGACTTTTTTGTTTAATCATGATTTTAAAATGATTTATTTAATGTCAGTAAAGGATGGACAGCTAGCGCAGTTGGATAAGTGAAAGGGTGTGTGAAGCAACAGAAAAAAAGAAGATTTTCCATATTTGGTTGTGGGTTGATCAATGAGATGGATTTTAGTTTTTTTATCTTGCTTGTGTTCTGCATGATCCGTTGCTCTCTCAAGAGTATCATCGTTTTTCTCTTTGCAAGTGAAGCTTAGGCAGGTTGGAAAATTCAAATGCCAAAAAGTGACAATGCCATTTGTACATAAGCACTTTTCTCTATCAAAACTTTAGAAGGTGGAGGTCTCCTCTGGGTTTATTACTTAAAGAAAAAAGCATCAGAGCCTGTCAAAAGGTCCGAACAATGAACACAAAACTGAAAAATTCTTTACTGTATAACAGGTCTATAAAGTATAAAGATAAAATATCTAGATTCCTAATAGAAATACCAAGGTAATCAATCTTTTAGTGCGGAAAAAATTAAGAGGAAAATGTATTGAAAAAAATACAGCTCTTAGTTTTAGACATACTATCCCAGTATCAGTCTAAATAAAAAAAATTATTTTCATTTATGGTTGCCAAAAAAAATCACTTAGTCTATTACTTGCCTTAAATCTGACAGATTTAAACACTTTGATGAGGTTTTAGTGTCTATGCAGAGCAGTGTGTCTTTTGTTTGTGATTGTGTGTGTGATGAATTTGCTTCTCATACAGTTCTCACACCACACACCACGCAGGGGGTCCCTAAGCTTTCAAACAAGCTAACGTTCACTAAATTTTCTGAACATGCAGAAACGCAAAATAACACACAAACAATATCCAGTGGAGCGTGTACTTGTAGTGAAAAAAAAATTAAAGAGATCTGTCCACACAAACAGTTTAGTGGAAACAAACAGAAATGAGGTGAAAAAGTGATGATAATTGGTGTTTAAAATGGGATAAAAGCACAGCGTGTGAGAGAGTTGCACCGCTTTTCCAGAGGTTTAATGTACTATTATGTTTCATATCACATTCACTTCAAAGAGGTAGGAATTCAGAATATATTTGTGTTGTTTTAGCTGTAACTGGGGGCCACTTATACATAAATATAAAACCATGAGTTGGTAAAATGTTACATAGAAAAAATGGTGTTAATCAATAAAACCCTATGGACAAATTTTAGACTGACTGAAAATGATTTAGATTTAGGCTTTGTTTAACAGTTGTAGGTGATATCTTAATAGATCTAGAAAATTAAGCTGCTCGTTGTTAATATTTTTGCTGTGTGTTGTATATTGTAAAGTCATTTCCTTATGAGCTATTCAGTAGATTAAATTCCATTGGGAGAGATATTGCTTTCTTATTTGACTGATCATAAAACTTTTTGTAGGAATTCAGATTTTGTGTCTTTTATAAACAGTTATACTTCAAAGATTAAAAACCTGTACATTATTTTGACGAATAGGCCAAAAGCATAGACGAGGACTACCTGAATTGAGCGAGCAACAGGCCTCCTAAAGATGAGCCACATATGGAGAAGCCCATTGCAATAACACCGTTCCAGAAGCCAAGTTCCCTTGCGGTCATGTGGTGATCCAACAGGAAAATAGGAAACATGGTAACTGCACCCTGCTCACCTGTACATACAAATATAGGAAACACAGAAAGACACAGACTAAAGATGTGTAAAAGGGCAAAGTGTGAAAGAAAAGAAGAAACAAGGGCAAAGGAAGACAAATGGCAGAGATGCAGGAATGTACAGTCACATACAGAGGGTGGAATTTAATTCACAGTGTAACATGTACAGTGTATCACTTACTAAGCAACAGCATTTTCACCTGAAGATTTGTGAAATACTTCCTGAACAAAAAATCAAATACAATCAGGTTGTTGTATCAAACTGTTTAGCCTGCAAGGCTGAACATGATTTCCCTGAGATGACAACTAAAGGATCAAATGGATCATACCGACGTAAGGCATACCTACGCCTATTCCTGGAAAGTGTCAATAATTGATGCTTGACAAGAAAAAGAACGTCCTCAGTCACTTTATCAAACACAGGATTAGCAGTTTTCCTAAAGCATAAAAAAAATACACAACAAAAAGACACAAACTTCCCCAAATGAAACAGACCTCACAAAGACCTTTCAGTCAAAATAAAAAGTTTCTGTCAGACAGTGAGACTTTCTCTGTGTAGTTTTGAGTGTGGGGGTAATGTTCTGCTGAACATTACAGTAAAATATTCAGTGGTGCCGACTACACGGCATTATTATATTAATGGTGACTGACTTCAGAAAGACGGTGGGACCAAGGAGCTTGTGTGAGTGACAGCTCGGCTCCCAGACTGCTGTCAAAGACGGAACAGCATTACCAACGACTCACTCACTCAGTCAGCCAGGAGACAAACAAAAATAGAGGAAGAGGAACAAAGACAGATGAAACAGACTGAAAAAAATAACAAGAGAAAGCTGAGAGGCTCCCAGTGATAGAGAAGGCAGCAGCAGAATCAGAGTCACGGCTGTAACGGTGGTGTGACAACTCCGCAGAAATGTGGATCATCTCTGTAGAAAACACTTGTCTTTTACTTTTGTCACTCATGTGTTACTGATAGCATATAATACACACACAAACCACAAACTAGAACTGACAATTGATTGAAATTTGTGATGAAACAATTTTAGATAATTAGTGGGATTCTCGATGTCCATTATCTGTGCACTAAGTTAATTAAATTACATAAAAAAGAATGAAAATATGTGACTAGTCCCAACACTCATTGACTTTGTATCGGCCCATTTTTATCTTTGTTATGCTTTCTGATAATTATTGTGAACTGTATCAGTTGAGCTGTAACCGTATCATTCATAATAAAGTAAACTCCAGCTGGCACACACGATACGATGGTTGTTTACTCACGGTTGTGTACTCTTGTGTTTGTCTGGTGTTTGACTCAATGCTCAGTGCTTTCACGGTCCTCCCTTTAACTAATTAGGTTTTTATTAAAAGAAAAGGGTTTGCGGGAGAACATAGAAAAAATGTAGAATAGAAAACCACATCCATGCTGATTATTCTCTTCTATAAATATTCACAAAGCAACAATTGTCCATTTCAGCTGGGATTTCATTAGAGTTCTGCAAGGAATTAACAAAGTGGGGGAAAAAAAAGGAAAGAGTGGGATGGGATATGAGTAGAGATTAGAGGAAAGTGAAGGACAAAGAAAAAATTATGCTAAAAACATCATCAAGATCAGTTAGAAAAAATGTGCAATGGGTCAAAAAAGGCAAAACAAAGAATAAGATAAATGGATCAAACCTGAAATAATGGAAGATTTTGAAAATAAAAAATGTGGGACAAACAGGGAGATCTGAATCACGTCCTAAACTAGAGTTACTAAAACCACTTTATTCATATATTTTAATCACATACTTTCCAAGCTAACTTATTTAGAGTTGTTGGGTTGCAGAAGTTCAATAGTTGGTCTTTCTAAATGCACGTACGTATTAACTAGAGATAAAGACCATTTTGCAGCATCTTTAGAAAAAAATTACCCTAAATACAAAATAAAGATAGCAAATATTCCATATTCAGAATTCTTTAATACTTTTCATATTTTCTTAGGAAATACAGTTTGTCTTCCAAAAGATTCCTCAAACAGCCAAAAAACAGGATCACAAATGATGTCAATCTATAAAATACAGTATCATTATACAATTAAGAGTCACCTGTTTGAATTTTGTTTCATCAAATTAAGAAAATAATCTATTTAAGAAACTTTTAGATAACATAAATGCAGGTGAGCTATTCAGCTGAGATTCGAGTGTGCATGTCTGTAATTGTAGAAGGGGTTTTTGTGGGATCACAGCAGGATAAGCTTAAGATGAGGGTGAGAGGTCGACAAGGACAGAAAGAACAGAGACAGAGGAGAGGTCACCGAGGACATTTTAAACGCCCTGAACAGCAACATAATCGCTCCTCATTGAGAGCAGGACAAATAGAAACATGTGTAAGTACAGTATGTACTTACATATGAAATACAACCACTTCCTGGTACATTTTTTGACAAACCAGAGAGCAAATAAGCATTATGTCAAGTACCATCAGGTCTTGGAGGTGGTATGTCTGATATGGTTGAGAAGCAGTACCTCTGAATACGCAGATCTGGATGGTGTTAACAATTTCAAAAAAGGGTAATAGAGGGTGTTTTTCAACTGGGCAACAACAAGAAAGTACATTTATTCCAGTGTACTCTTAATACAAGTCAATAGAAACCTTTATTAAAATGTAAAAGCAGGATAAGCCATGTGGTGAAAATCCCATTTGCAAAACTCTGAAATAGTTTTTTGTCTTTATTCATAGATACTAGAGTTCAGTGAAAGTTGGTAAAAAATATCTTAATATGTTTTAATGGACTTGGCATTGATTTTATGATCCTGGAGTAAGTACCTAGATGTATATAGAGGTATTAGATATTACAAATCTTTGATATGGGACAGTTGGTTTCACAACCAGAGTTAGAGCTTGGTTTGTGTAACTGGCTAAATTTGGATTTGTGTCAATGAGTATTGGGATTACTAAATCTCCTTATTGAGTTGAAAATACTTTATAATCATTTATACTTTTTTATTGTTGTAATAAATACAATTTAAATCCCCAGCAAAAGTCATGTACGGGCTCTATTTCAACTAGGATGAGATTAAAACTTTACAATTGAAATTTGAGCTGGTCTGATCAGACCAATGTTTGGAGAAAAATGATCACAGATCGGATAATCTGTAAAAGCTCTAGAAGACTGCTAGTCAGAAAGGGAGGATGTTGTCAAATACGTTGTGAATCACTGTCCACCACATCTTACATCCTAGAAGTCTGCTAGAAATCTGCAAGTAAAAAAACATCAAGAATAAAAGTATCTTCAGTCCGAACAGAGGGCATTGACAATTTTGAGTTGGGAAACACTTGTTGCCTTTTCAACAAAAGTTTTGGTTTGGTTTTTCATGTGTTCTTGCATCTACACACCTGATTCAGGTTATTGAGTCAATGTACCAAATTTTATTGACCGTTGATATCACATTATGAACATCAGATGTATTGAAACAGGAACACAATGAAAACTGTAATTACACCGGTCCTCCAGGACTGGATCTTGAAACCGCTGGTTTAAGAGATGAGGAGGATTTGGGCAACGCTGTCACCAGAAATAAGCCATCTATTCACCGGGCAACTTTAGGTCCTAGTCATGAGTTGTGATGGTGGCTGAAGCTATCTACAATGGAATAGAAATAGGCCTTTTCTGAAAACTATATGAAGTCACCTAAATGAAGACAACAGTTGGCCCAAAGTGGAGTCTGAGCGATTTTTAAGGACAATTAATTTTAAGATGGTTCTACAGTAAATTTCACTGAATGTGGTTTTAATTTTGTGGCTATAGAGTTGTGGCTTATACCTAGGTATAAGGTAGGAGGTCAAAAAGGGGAGGGAATGAAAGTGTGCAGTATATGTAGCAGCTTTGACAAAAGGTCTGTCAGAGGACGAGAGATCACCGAGGACACTTGTACACTGTCATTCGTGCCAGTAGCAGAGTACATAGACAAGTTGATACATGTTTAAGCACAACACCACCACACAGACTTACATAAGAACCTATTCACATACATGTAGCACACAAATAGACACTCACTTTTGAGCTTTTCTGGTTCCCCGAGGACATAAAAAAGGTAAACAAAGACATGTTTGTTTGCAATATCTGATGTTGCAACATCTAATGCATTTTAGTGAACTGGCAAACACATTAAAAAGTACAAGAAGTTCTTGCGCTGAGGTTGTTGTGCCATTTGAAGCACAATGAAAGAAAACTGAAAGCAGTAGGTGCAACTGAACAAACGTCTATCGCTTAACTCAACCCAAACTGGTGGAACAAGTGGATTCAAGTTTTTCCCTGATTCCTCTTCATATGCTATTCACCCAACTTAGAATTGATGTGACCTTTTTCTGGTATTTCTGTACTTACTGTTTAATGAATACTCTACATTCAGACTGTTACTGATGTGTGCAAAATACAGAACTTATCTACAATCATTGTATGTATTATCTTAGATGAATGTGTTTACTTGAATTAAAATTTGCTCTATTTCTCTTGAGCACCATGTGGTGGCTGATCATTAATTTATTTAATCCTTCAGCTTCCCTCATGTCCTTCTTTTCCTCCATATAACATTCTCCACACTCTCTTCAAGTTGTTTCCCAAAAATACTGGATATAATAGCAGTGTCTAATACACAGTCTTAAAATTAATCTTACAATCTAAATGCCATAAAGCCTGGTTCTGGTTAAAAATGTAGAGAGATGTATTTTTTTCACTATTTCACCATTTCACTACCACCAAAGTGCTTAAAATGTGTTTCTAGAAAGAGAAAATAAAGATGAGAAGTTGAACAATGATTGGCTTTCCAAGCCATCTATCCACTCACAAATTGGTAATTACTCAGTTTCATCTTGTTCATGTCTCCTGTGTTTCACTAACTTTAAAGACCTCCAATGAGGCAGAAATCCCACCTAGATAAAACATCTAGAATCACTCTCAAGTGTTGTATAAGAAAAAATGTAATTCTGAAAAACAAAACAATCAAGTTTCAGAAAACTTTAAGTTTTCACAAAATACCAAAACAACGTGGAAAATACTCTGTCCTTTAGTGGGACACTTAAACTCATGAATCCAAAACTTGTTCAGTTATAAAACCCAAAGTAACATACGTTAGGGTTTCAGACACCCCTCCCTACACATGCCCCCTCAATCAATGAATGGTTGTTTGTGGGATATATTAAATGGGTCATCCTTCCGCAGTCCATATGGAAACATAGAGCAATCACCTTTGCTTAAACTTTTTAAACAATTTTCTAGTGAGATGTGAAGATTTTTCTTAAAACTATTCCTGGGACAAAAATTCTCTATTTTTTTTCCCCAGATCTTAAGTTCTTCAAACACAAGAAAAAAGAGGCCTTTCAAAAATTGGACTTATCACAATGTCCCTGGACTTTAGGAAGAAACCAATAAATAACCTCCCGGTAGAGGTTCTTCCCGGAAAACATCTGGCTGATAAAAAAAAGCAAGAGTTTTAAATAAAATGTGCATTATTAAATAAATACGGTTTTTACTGAGTGTTTTTGGGATCTGCTGGGAGCAGTGCTGGTTTCAAATCTAAGTGCTGTAGGAATCAAAAACTCCCTCTTGCTTTAGGAGCAGTAGTGTGTCTCTGAAATGAAAGCCCCATAGGCCTGTTTGTGCTGGGAAGGAAAGAATATCTTCATCGCAAAGTAGCTTTTTTACGATATCTTCTTTTTTCCCACCATTGTAGCTTTCTTAAAAAAATTGGGATGGGATAGTCAAGCAAATGGTAAAAGCTGATAATAGGTAGTTGAACTTCATCGCTGATTAATACAGCCTATTTTAATTTCTATCAATTTGGTCTAAGACTGAGAAAGTTTTTCAAAGATTTTCCTACAACCTGTCAGGCAGACATGTGGTTTGGGTAATTGAGTATCTGGACTTTGCTTTTTCCAAGAGGGACCTTGATGTGTTTGCAGCTCGCCCGAAAATCCCGTCAAACACAATAGAGGCAGAGACGTGAGCATCCTGCCTCCAAATAAAATCCAGCTTACCCTTTCACACAGATGAATATCTGACTCATTTAACAATAACACCTCCTACAGTCCTTCAATACACTTTATTATAGAGACATATTACCTAATACATGCAGACAAACACCCACTTAAACACCCTAATACTGTTATGACTGGATTTGTTGTCCAGCCTGGAGATTTGTAACTCATACAAAGCTGAATGAGAGGAGGATCTACAACCCAAATCAAAATGTTCCGTTCCAATGTCTTCCAGGGCCAGGTCGTTGGGACAACAGCCTCAGAGGGAAAACCCTGGCTTCTCTCACCCTGGCTGCAACTTCCAGCCCGAGAAGATCCCGAAGTGTTCCCTGGTCAGCTGTGAAACATAGTCTCTCCAGCGAGTCCAGGGTCTACCTCGAGTGTCCTCCTGGTGGGACGTGCCCGAAACACCTCACCAGCAAGGCGTTCAGGAGCCATCCACACCCAATGCCCAAACCACCCCATCTGGCTTCTCTCAACCCAGAGGAGCAACGGCTCTATTCCAAGCTCCTCCTGAATGGCACGGCTCTTTCTCTGAGTGAGAGCAAAGCCATTGTACAAATCAAAATGTACAATAAAAACAAAAAAAAAAAATGTAAAAGAAAATTTAAGCAAGCATCTTTTAAATTGTACTGAATACAGAAAATTCATTTAGCTCAATGGCTGAAACTTGAAAATGTCAATGTCAATTGAGTATCAATCACGTTTCCACAAACAACTTCAACTAGGAGTCATAACTATTTTTTCTTAATTTATGAAATCAGGTGCAACATAAAGTTTATTTAAAAAAAATGTTTTGTTTTTCTTCCTCAATCGTCATTAGAGCCGGCAAAACTATCTTGGGATCCTTAAGAGGCAGAAACACCCGTTTGGCACTAGACTTACAAAATGATCTTTGGACTGGCTGGAGCTTTTGTAAGCTGAACACCAAATGACAAAACAGTTCTTCCAAAAGACATTTTTTCTTTTATGGAAGAACCATCGCATATCTGTGGAACATCTGTCGATAAAGACAATGCATGACTTTGTCAGCAAATATTGTCGAGCAATTCTTGTTGTTGCGCACAGGAGCATACTGGTGACACACACAGCTGCTGACCCAAATGCTGCTTTCTGCTTGGTTACTGCTGATGTTGTGGATACATACAAATACACAAAGTAATGATAGCAACACAATACTGTTGTTAAAACAAACATTTTCTCATCATATTTTCTGTAGCCTTGTGCCATTTCCCTCTGCTTCTCTCTTCCCTCTGGATTTCAACTAAGGAGAGCACAATTCGCAATGATGAAAAAACACAGCTGCTATGTAAATGTGTTTATGCAATTAATGCTTTAGGTGCAATAAGAACAACCAATGGAGTTTTTTTTATTACTTTTTAAGCTTTATTTAACCAGCATAAACTCATTGAGATTGTAAATCTGTTTTTCCAAGCGTATCCAGGGAGAGAGGAAATTACCTAACATGCATGTTTTTGGAGGGTGAGAGGAAACCCTTGCTTACACAGGGAGAACATGCAAACTGTACACAGAGAGCCTAACGTGCAGCGGTTGAAAGATCACTCATAGTTCAGCCACCACTCTTAATTACAGCAAAAAGTCATATTTTTGGATTATTTTAGATTAAAGAAGCACAAGCGTGTAAAAGAATTGGTTTCAAAGGGACATTTAAATCATTTTTGAAAAAGTTTTAAGTGCTTCCACCAACAACAAACCCATACAGTTGGTCTAGTCAGGAGTTTAAAAACTATCCCAATTTAAAACATTGTTATTAAGCCATCTTTGAGCTTTCAGTGTAAACAATTCAAATCAGCCCATTGATGGAAGAACCTAATTTTCTTAAGAAAATATAAGAAAATCTTTTTTTTTATGAGTCAACATTCAGATTCTACTTTCGAATTTCTCTAAGACAAATGAAAACATTTTGCCCTCTCATCTAGTAGTTGTGTTTGCTGTTTTCTTCCACCTCACAGCTTCCATCCATCTGAGTTTACCCAGACAGATCTCCCATCATGCCAATAGCCTGAGATGGCACAGGGTCACAGTTCACAGACAAGGCTGCCAATGAATAGCCTCAACGTTGGACGCAGCACAAACTCAGAGTTCATTAGCAATAAATGAGGGAGAGGTTTTTTATTTTCTTGTTTATGCGTGTGTTTGAGTGTGAGAAGTGGGGGGTTCAGACAGACAGATTACGGGTCTCACACAAACATACCCACATACCCCATGAACAAAAACAATACTGTCTCAAACAGGCAATTATGCTGGTGGCCTAATCTAAAACACTGCACAGTCTTCATTTTTCTATTAAAATGAGGAAGGTTTTTTTTTATTATTATTATTAATACAGCAGAAAAGTTGTAAAGTAATAATGTTATTACAGAAATTAATCTTAAACATAAAAATATTATGGTACCTATTGTTGTATTCATAAGCAGTGATAGTCGTGCTCTTTTGACAAAGAGGTTGTTGGGGCCACTCGCTAGACAGATTAGGGGTCCAGCCTGCCTTCATATTTCGTCTAGTAGTGTTGTCTACAGGAGCTTATCCGATTACTGAGCCACCCTTAACACTCTCTAGAAAACACACCCTTATCAACTCAGTTTCAAAACAAAGGCAGATATAAATAAATGTATGCATTTACTTAAGAAAAGGCTATGTAAATATGAGAAACAATTATATTCCCACCTCCCACATATATATACAAATATTCACGTAAACACACATCAGCAGGATGTGCCGTCTTCCATTTCAGTTTCTGTACGCCACAGACACAAAGATGCACTAATCCTTACATAATCCCCTTCTGCTACCAAACATCAGACTCTGGCCATATCAACTCTCACTCCCACACAAAAAAGCTTGACTTTTACTAAATTACTTAAACATTTCAGCTTCTCTAGAACTAACATATTATGCACTATTTGTAAAAACCTAGAATACTTTCAAACTTTCTCTGCAGAATTTATAACCGGAGGAATACAGCTTTACAAACTAAAGTTTGATCTTTTCAGGGCATTTATTGTATCACTTCCAAACGGGCCCGACATGGACAGAATAATTTGTAAAACAACAATCTGACCCCAAAACTACCAAAATTAATTCATAGCTAGGTTCTCAATAAATACCAACAGAGACATCTAGTTGTCATCTTTGGTACTGCAACAGACTACTGCATGAAGAGAATAATTTAAACTAGAACGAAGGAGGCTGTTTAAAGGAATGTAATTTCTTATTGCTTCCAGGATGCCCTATTTTTAGGTCTGACCTTCACACAGAAAACAAATAAAAGCAGATAAAATTAAATATGTAGGCCACATCTATAGGGACAGATCAGTCATTTCTTTAGTTTAAAATTTCTGGGTTTCAGACTCTTACATTTTGTCAACGTTCAATTGAATAATTTTCACACAACTTGCACATATATTTAAAGAAGAAAATAAGGTAAATACAAAAATACTAGTTGCAAACAACCTCCGCAGAGTGGCTTGGCTCTCGCTCAGAGATAGGGTAAGGCGCTCTGCCATCCGGGAGGAGTTTGGAGTAGAGCCGTTGCTGACATGTCCAAGTTTCAGCCAATGAGTTAAATAAATTTCCTGTTTTCAACACAATTTAAAAGATGCTTGCTTAAATTTTCTTTTACTTTTTTTTTGTTTATTTTGTTGATTGTACATTTTGATTTGTACAATTGCTTTGCTCTTACTCAGGCATAGATCGAGGAGCTCTGCCATTTGGGGGAGGCTTGGAATAGAGCCGTTGCTCCTCCGGGTCGAGAGAAGCCAGATGGGGTGATCGGGCATCGGGTTAGGATACCTTTTGAAAGCCTCGCTGGTGAGGTGTTTTGAGCATGTCCCATCAGGAGGAGACACAGAGGCAGACTCCAAACCCAAAGAAGAGACTATGTCTCACAGTTGGCCAGGGAACGCCTCGGCATCCACCCAGGTGCGCTGGAGGATGCAGCCAGGGTGAGATAAGCCTGGGTTTTTTATCTGAGGTTGTTGCCCCTCTGACCCGGCCCTTGATAAGCAGAAGACAATAGAATGGGACAAAAATTCTACAACTAGTCTGTTTTCTTTTTTCTTAAATTATTTTTAATGTACTATATTTATCCCTATCAGGGGAAATTACTTTGCTCCATTGCACCGCAGCAGGCAGCCATGACGGCACCATTGGTGGGGGCCATGAGGAGGTTAGGTGTCTGCTCCAGGGACACCAAGGGATGGGCCCATTGGGAATCGTAGTAGGAATTTTACTATCAATTCAATCTTTACTAACTCAGGCAAGATTAGACGAATGAGATTTTAGTCAGATGTGGTCTTAATTTTAACTGGTCTGAGATTGTTGTTTGTAACAAAAAGCATTTGAAAATACAATGTTAATAATTCTTTTGTCCACATAAAAATCATAATGAAGCCCCACAAAAATGTATTTAACTTGGTAAAAGGTCATCAGACTGTCACTGAAACGATACACTGATTGTTGCATCTTCACACTGTCTGTACTGAACCTCATCTCTGTTTTATTTCAAAGTATAATTATTTGATTGTGCAAAACATGTTGTGACTTTTTGTCCTTACTGACCAGACATAGCTGAAATTTTTTATTTTAAATAATTTAACTACTTGTTATTAGGAAAACAAACCTAACCTTGTAAGTCTTAAATGTTCATCTACTTTCTAAGACAAAATTGTAGATTATTTAGACTTACCTAGTTTGTATGTGAGCACATACAGGACTGTCCACGGTGTGCCAGGCACTGCCAGCAGCTTCCTCCACAGCCGCCATGGCACAACAGCATCCATTTGTCCACTCTTCCTATTGCTATCTGCCTGTTGGCCCCTTAAAGTCTCATCATCCAGAATAGGGCCACCCCACACAAAAAGAGCAACCCCTGCATAAACAAACATCAGCAGCAGAAACATCCACCTCCATCCTGCAACATCAATCACTGCCAGGAGTCCACCACCTGCAAACACAGATCCAGCTTTATAGCCAACAACTTGTGCAGTGTTACCCAACCCCAGCTCTCCTCTTCCTTTTAATAATCTAACTGCAGCCCCATCCACAGCAATATCCTGAACGGAAGCAAGAGTGTTCATTGCCAGTAGAGTTCCAGCTACTCCCCAGATGTGTGCCTCTGGGGCCAGAAGAGCACTGGCCAGGCATGTCAGAGCAAGTCCACTGACTGTCCCCACCAACCAGCGACGCTTGGTGCCAAGTCGATCCACCAATGGGGCCCAAAGTACCTTAAGTACCCAAGGAAAGTAAAGGATCTTGGTGAAACCAATGCGGGTGATAGAATGACCGGCTCCTCGCAAGTAGATAGGAAGCAGAGAAGATTGTAGACCATAAGGAATGCCCTGAATAAAATACAGCAGGCCCAGAAAAACAAGTTTGTCATTCATGATCTTCTCCCACAATGAAACTTCTTATTGAGCAGTCACTCAAGTGGTCCATGGGTCAGGTTGCTGTCATTTTGATGATCAAGGGGTTTCAGATGAACAGGGGGTTCCGATGGACTGACAAACCTAAAAAACAAGAACGACTTTCTTTTAAAATGGTTATGCAGAGAGCATACATTACAACTCCAGCATGCAGCCTTAAAAGGCTGGGTCTAGTCTGGCTTTATAGCACAGCTCAATTACAGTAATGTCAACCCGAATAGTAAGGGCCTTTTCAAAGTCAAATGTTCACGAACACACTATATTCTTGTTATTACACAACTGTTTCCACGTGTAGCACGGATATTAATACAATACAGCAACATCATGACTTTAAACATCTTTCCTAATTTCAGTTTGTCCATTCTGTCTGCTAACCTGTCATTAGCATGCTAGCATTCCGTGATGCTAAAGATAGTAATAAACAGATTTATAAACATTTATCTCATCTGTCAGTGATCTATAAGTCATTTTAGCGACTAAACAGTAATAAATTAGCGTAAAATGATAGAGGAGGAGGTTTTTACACATACAAATAATGAAATGGAATCGTCCGGTGCTAGCTGACCGTAAAGAGTCCTCGGGTTGTTTACAATGGTGGGCAACAAGGTTGCCAGATTCTGTGCTGTTATAACCCGTTAGGGAAAAAAAAAATCAAAGTTCAAATTTGAACAAAAATGTTACTATTTCATTTTTTCTTTCTGCAGAACAGAAACAATAAAGTTTGTATTTATATTTTACATATTTGCATTTTATACATAAATTTAGATTTAAATATGTATGTTAGATTTTCAGTTATACATACAGTATGTATTTCCATTCATCTTGCTTTTTAACTAGAATTTTAGGACTGAGGTTCTGATTTAATTTAGAAAAACTCTTTTTCTCCTTCTGAGAAAATTTTGTAATATAGTCCGGAATATAGAACATGCATATTTGTCTTTAATTTTGTAATTTTTTGATAAACTGGTATGGAAAATTAATCTGAATCATGTGCTTTCATTGTTCTCTGAATTCACTTGAAAATCATCATTTAGTTGTTTTTTTAAACAATCATAAAGTAGATTAAATTCATAATGGGGTCACCTTTGCATGAACTCCGGCATGGTGTATTGTGTTCCTACATATTGCTCTGGCCTTGGTAGAGCAATATGTCTATCCTAAATGGTGCAGAAGGTCACTTGGTGCCCATCTCATTCATTCTTTTTTAATGTCTTTTCACTTGGTATTTCACACTAGTTAGTGCGATTTCTATGTTGTCTACCTCTCTCTCCTTCCTCCTTGGGAGAGAGTTTTGTTTCAGATTCCTGATGGATCTTGTGTTCCTGTCCGGGGCGTCACCGGACTGAAGAAGGCCTCTGTGCTTGATCTACCATCCCGTTTCCATTAGAATGAAGTTCATCTACTGACTTGTCAGATACTGTATATAGCTGTAGAGTAGCTACAGTGTTTAATTTACAGTCTTAGACACATTGGCTGCTCGTCTAGTGAAGGGATCCGTCCTTCATGTGATTCCCCATGAAGTTTCTTTTTTTTCCCCATACTGCAGGGTTTTTGGAGTTTTTTCTCACTGTGAAGGAAGGTATAGGGGCCAGAAAAAGATTTTGTTTCTTTTTACAAATGAATTTAGATTAATTGAAATGATCTGCAATGTTCATACCGAGTATGTTCAGACATTCTGCAACTCTTTGACTAGATCACATTAAAGGAATGTCATTTTTTTATAAAGTTCATTCATTTTCTATTTTTGATCACACGGCAAATTCTTCTGATATTTAGAAATAAGATACAAATGCAATAACAAAAACAAGATGACTCGTGTGGATTTGCAGTATAAAAAGCTTTTATTTGCTGTTGTTGAAGCTCCTTCATGGATACAACTAACACTAAATGTTTGGCACATGGACATCTGCATCAGCCGCACCAAAATATATGACTTTTGCTTCTTGTACATTGCCAAAAGAGAACAAAACCAAATCTGAGAAAAGCATAGCTCCAATGAAGTTGTGTTGTCAGACTCATGTTGGGAGGCATCATTCTCATAGAAGAATGTGCATATTGAAGCAGTGCCAACTCAATGTTGCTATATTTTTGCTCATTGCTAAATGCCATGAAGTCTCCTTAATTTGCCACAAGCACATCAGGCACAATGCAGGCTAAGAGACAACAGGTGATTTGCCACATTATGGATGTTTGACTTTTTTTTTGTACTTTAGTTTCAAGCTGTCTTAGTTTTCTCCTCCGCAGAGAGCCAACAAGATCTTCTCATAGTCTCCCTTGGTATCATCCTGTTTAAAAAAAATAGACAACTTTTTCAGCCCTTCTATCATAACAAGCTTACATGAACACACAACTATTCCTATATGTGTGCAATCAAATATCTCAAAAAACTCACCAGGATTTCCTGATAGAGGGTTTTGCCATAGTTTTTCTTGTACTCCTCTTTAATCCGTTTCATGTCAATCTCCGAGCGGCTCACCATGATGCGAGTCAGAATGTTTTTGCGGGTACCTTTACCCTGATGGGAAGATTGAGTCAAATAAGGCACAAATTAAATGACATGTCAGTTAGTTTTATATGTGTGTACTGTATAAAGTCTTTGTTAAATGTACCTTCATGGCCAAATAGAGCTTCTCTGCAAAGAAAGCAGGCCTGCTTCCGGCACATTTCACTGTAGTAGTTCAAAAGATGATTGCAGTTTTAGTACAGTATGCACGTAAGTAAACAGTTTAGCATATGAGTAACAAAATCAGAGAACATTTACCTATTGCCGTGAGACAACTTTCAATATCCCCCTTCAATTCCAGGTCAATGGCTTTAGCCATGTCCACTTTGCTGTACTTTGAGTACCTTTCAAAGACTACAAGAGCAAAGAGCAACAATTTCATTTCTGACTCATAGAAGTTTAACTCAACAGGGTGGCAAAGGCTAACCTTTGCGAAGATGAAGGGCACTCCTGGTGGTCAGGATCTCTATGAAAGCAGAGCAGTCTGTGCCCTTTCTCCCCTCACCAGCCTCATACAAAGCCCTGGCATCACTGTCAATCAGCTGCTCACTAACTCCTTCAGTCCTGTTGGCCTGTAACATAGAAGGATGCAAACTTTAGATAATTAGTTAAACTAACATTGGCATCAATAATCTGACTCACAAATTTCCCTACAATCTCATATAAAAAAAAAACGTAATATTTTTAAATAACCAAATGATGCACACTAACTTCTTTTTAAAAAAACTGCATGAAGGAATCATCTTCAAATGTTAGAAAGAAGCTAAGTTTGTTCAAATACATCCGAAAATAAATATCTATAGCAATTTTACCCTTAAAAAATTTGTTGAGAAATCAGCAAAGAAAAAAATAAGCAGACTAAAACGAGAAGAAATGGGTACGTACCTTACAGAGAGCAAGGAGAGCATTCATGAAATCTCCACTTGTGTCTGATCTGATGTCCTCTTCCAGATCCTTCTTGAATTCTTGAAAAGGAGAAATAACAGTACAAAAGATTTCAAAATCTGGATAGTTTAAGCCTTTATTTATCTTCCTATTAAATTGAGTCTGTTCTTTTGTTTCATGCTGCTATAGAGAACTGTTGTTTTAACTTTTTTTTTTTTGGCACACACCTTCCTTGTAGACCTTCTTTAAGTCCATGATCTGTCTGTTGTTTCTGGAAGCTAGAATCTCAATCAGAGTGTCCTCATCTGTTCCCAGGCCCTGTGTCCAAAATTCACAGGAAGGAGATAAAATATGTCCAGACACAATGGTAAAAAAAAAACTTGCAAGTAACATAAAAGTCTAAATATGAGGATGAAGGCCAGCTATTACTGGTAAACTTTAACACAGTCAATTATTAGTAACCCTATTTTATAATAATGTGAGAAACGTATGCACTTTCATTGTAATTTTAGGAACTTTATTGTTTTTGTACCTTCATGGCCTGTTTGAGCTGGTGGGCGTCATACTGGGCTGGTGTTTTCAGCAGAGCCAGCACCACTTCCTCCAGATCTCCCTTCAGAGCATTTTTCATTGCAGTTTCCAGTGGCTATAAAACAATGAAGCACACAATCACATGTGGAAAATATCCGCAAAGGAACAAAACTGATTAATGTACTGTCCTTTTCATATCACTATGTTGTTGTGATTGAGGGCATTACCTTTCCACTGGCCTGTTGGTAAGCCTGTTTAATTTGCTGCCTCTGATCATTGCTCCTTTTCACCAGGACTTCAATGATGGTGTTTTCATCCACACCTGCATAAAGATCAAGCAAAATTTTAGGATTTTTTAAATATATAATTAAGTCTGTGGAAAGGATTACTGGAAAAGATATTGACCAAGAAATGAAGGGGTTTGTAAATGCTGCTAAATGTAATAACTATTGATGACCAGCAGAGGATGATAACATGCCACACATTGACAGAAAGTACTTTGGTCTTACTTGGATCATTAATGTTTTGATTATCCGAAGCATGTATTCACATGTTCTAATGCATTAATTTGTGCTTTTTAACTTCACCTTTTGCCCTGATGGCCTTGTCCAAGACTCCGGCATCTCCACTTGGGCTGAAATTGGGAGATGGAGTCACAGATCCCTCATTCTTTAAGACCTGCGAATACAGTAAAAAATAGAAATGTGCATGTTTAGTCTCCTTTTCTTCATAAAAGTTTTTTTTTCTCTCTTTTATGGTTTTGTTGTATAAAAGCTTATCGATATGAACAGCTTGGCCTTGTAACAATTAAATATTTTTAAATACACAATGAAAAAGATGAAACAGACAAAAGATCTGATGCCTGTTCATACTTTTAAACAAAAAAAACGGATCACTATTAACACTCCAGAACACGCCCTGGGTGCACAGAACAGCAGTGCAAGCCCATAAGATGTCAGGCTGAAATCATGCAGGATAATCTTGTGCAACTCTCCCTAAAGTTCACTTTGGCGCAACTTGGGAAAGAAAAAGCATAAGTTCTTTCGAGTTGCTGACTTAAAATTGGGAGGGGCACAAATTCCTGCCTCTGAGTCACACTCCCATTATTCAGAATACCTATCATTCACACATTTCAAACTTTTTAAGTCGAGATTTCTCATCTTTCTAGATAGATCTCATCTCTTCTTTCTTATCTTCAGAGATTTGTCGTATCTTTGTCTTCTGTCTTTCCTTCCTATCTCTCACAGTTAAACTCATTCATTCCACTCTAGATCTATCTCTCACAGTTTCGTTTTACTCTTTTCTATGCTTGATAGTTTTTTTCCACTCAAACATACCACAGGAAGAGAGAGAGAGAAAAAAAGTAAAGCAGGGTGGTTGGCCTGAGCAACTTCAACAAAAACACAGCATTACATACTGAGTCATCAGGCATGCCCAGATAGACAGTCTGCTGCAGGAAGGCCTGGATGAAAGACATGGTGGGACTGCGTTGGTGTATCTGTTAGAGAAAAAGAAAAAAGGAGAAAAATAATGCAATGAATAAAAATAGAAGGATGCAAAGTTATATCATGGTAATGGGAAACTCCTTAATGATAGGGTAACATTTAGAGGTGGAATTAATCCTGCAAGCACAAAGGATTTCTCTGTCAAAAGTAATATAGACTAAAAAAAAAAGATCATCCTGATTGAACTTGAGTTAAAAAGAAAACAGTTTGATTTTCAATAAGTGCATCAATGACATCTTCCAAGATTGCCTAGATGTGATCTATGTCAGAAATCATGTGAAGCAGTTCTGATTCTGTATGAAAACTCAAAGTCTCTACTTTAATAAATAACTTCTCTGCTTCTGTCTCCAACCACACCCTCGCGGATTGCGTCAACATCCTTAAAGTGAGAAGATCTATTGCCAGCATATTAACTTCTAACATCATCAACTAAAGTCACAAAGTTTTAAAGCCGAGGGAGAAAAAAAATACAGTTATGTGAAAGATCAGTGACTTACCGAGTGATCTTAATGGGGAGAAGTTTGTCTCGGTGATGTTGCAGGGAAGTTCAAGTGATGGAAACAGTGTATTTATACACTAGATGAGCTCCACCTAGAAGTCAGTCCAGCCCAGAAACTTTCCTGCACTGCTGCTATTGGACTGAAGTGCTTCTGCACACAACTAGAGGGATTCACTGCGTAAACCCAAAGAAAAGTTTCATGTAGCTGATTCAATCCACGCAGCTTACTCAAACACATGTGCTGAAGTCAAGCCAGATCCTGATCTTTCATTAAACACGGAATCTCATGGTAAATCACTGGGATATCCTACATCTGGTACATCCAGGGCTTGAGATAAAAGTCATATAAAATACATTCCCGCTTCTTGTAGGGCTTATAAATCAATATAATATGTATTTGTGTTCGATTTAATCAATACAGTGCTTAAAATGATGCAGAATCAGTAAAAGGCACGTTTTTATATTTATTGGAATGCTTTTTAAATTTTCCTCAAGCATGTGGAAAAATATCTTAGTGAACAAATAATAAATATTAATTCAAGAAAAAAGTAAATACCGGTAATAATAAATGAACAAATAATACATAAATAAATCAGAGATGAAGGGAGGAGCTCGGAGTAGAGCTGTTGCTCATCTGGATCAAGGGAAGCCAGATGGGGTGGTTTGGGCATCTGGTTAGGATGCCTCTTGAACACCTCACTGGTGAGGTGTTACGGCCACATTCCACCAGAAGGAGACCCAGAGGCTGGCCCAGGACCTGTAGAACAGACTATGCCTCACAGCTGGCCAGGGGACGCCTCAGGATCCTCCTGGGTGAGCTGGAGGATGTAGCCTGGATGAGAGAAGCCTGGGTTTTCTGGCTGAGGATGGTACCTTGCAACCCAGCCCCTAATAAGCGGAAGATGATGGAATGGAACAAATATTGCAAAGATAAATATTTTCTTGTATTTAAAGTTGTGCTTAAATGATTAAAGCTCCCACTGATCATCAAGACCCCTTCTAATAACAATAATAACACCACTATATCAAACTGGAAAAGGTGGCAGATAAATTTAAAACGTAGAGTTCATTAGACAGTTATCTAACATCTCTTGGCAGCTATGAACAGCAGGATGACAGAGATGTGAACGTGGCAGATCTTTGTTTTTCTCCGGTCACAATTATTTCAAATATGTTGGAGACAGATTTGTCTGACATCTAACAATCTTACATAATGATTTTGCACCGTGCTCGACTGACCCTACGCACAAAAATTGTTCTATTTAGCATCAAACAAATCATACGTATAACAAAAAGAATTAATGTTTTTCAATAAAGAATTGTCATATTTTAATCTTGTCAATTCCATAAAATGATAAGATTGGAAAATGTTTTTGTGTTTGATTTTAAACAAACTATGTATGCCCTGATCATGCTCATTCACGGACTCATGCAAGTTTGTTCCTCAAGTTTACAGTGGCATCAGTATCCTGAAACAAGTTATCCCACCTCAGCAGTGCTTTTTCATTCCCTTAAACACAACCAATAGCCGAGCATTTTTGACATTTTTCACAACCTTTTCCGCTACGCATACTGTGGTCATATTTACTGTCAGCTTTAAATATCTTGAACATCAGCGTCACAGGTAAAGATCTGCTTAAGATTCCTGGAAAGATTTTTTCTCTTTTGTGATGAGCTAATTCACCTTTTAGGGTGTGGATCGCTGTAATAATGACACAATCAGAGCTTGACAAAACTACATGCCTTGACAAAGGACAAATGCCTTCGCAGAAAAGTCGTCACCAGTAATGTGATGATGAATTTGTTCAGTAGCATTCTTTTAACACGGCAGCACTGTGTAATCACACCAACCAATGGAACTTCTCATGCTCTGTAACATAAATATTGGAGTGGCTGTATTTGGCAAAACAACACCTCACCCACTAATAGTAAAATATATTGAGAGCACGACTTGGATGATAAAGAAGAGATGAGTAGAGAAAGCTGTGTTTTCATTAAAGTGGTATCATAGGTGGATTTATCTCTAAGAAGGGTATGCTAAACAGATGCTCAAGCTGCAGTCCAAATGTTTCAAATGAGTTCCTTGGTCTACAGAGGAAAGGAAATCTGTGTGAAAGAACTTGGCAAGAACAACAGGGCAAGAGAGGGCAGAAATCATCAGAAACAGCAGATGTGGCAATAATATAGACATTTATTGTGTTTGATATTGCAACTGGACACACTACGCGTCAGATATCTTATTTTCATAACCTTTTCACCCTAACACACCTACAAATGGACTATTTTTTATTATGATGAGTATCTAGGTAACCTACATTTAAGCAGCATACCTGCATGAGGTTTCCCAGATAACAAATGAAAACAATGAGACAACTAATGGGTATGTGAACAGTATGCTTGTCTGTGAGTGTGACAAAGGCTCTAGTTACAATCTGTATCTTACAAACAGGAAACCTGAGGATAGTTTGGGTCATCTTTTCACCAGCAGTCCATATTATCAAAGCGAGTGCGTGGTGAAACTTCATCTCTACAAGTTTAATATTTAAAGACTGTTGAGAGTTTAGTTCCCCTAGAGATCTGGATCGGCTCATCTTTGTCCTGCTGGTCAGCATAGCCACACTAAAACTGCACTGAAACAATTCAAGGGATTGCGACCTGCTCCAAGAACTAGGTAGTCCTTTTTGGGAGTTTTATTTCTTGTGTTGTCTTTATTTGTCTAGCTTCATAAAATGTCTGTGATTGATTTGTGTGGCTATTTGGCCTGGGGCGATTGCTAGATTTGTGGTTGTATTGGTAAATTTGTCCTTGGTCAGCACAGAGTAACGCCACCTGAAGGGAAAACTTTGAAGAAGGTAAAGCTGGGTTTTGAGAGAAAAAGTTTGGCATTTTCAATTTTTCCAGTTGAGCGGCTGCCGGCTTATGGTAGCTCAGAAAGTCTGAAAAGCAGATTACCCTCACTGATTGAATCTGCTATGTAAGCTTTTTGACATCTGCAGATAGTCAAGAAGGGTTGAACAAGGTTTTATATTGTGGACTCAGATATGCTGGGATATTAAATTGCACATTAAAAACTTTTCTTTTCATTTATCAAGGTTCAAAATTGATTTTAATTAGGTTTTTTTTGTTGCAGATTTTTTAACTTGATGCTTTTGCAAAAAAAATCAAACCATTGAACAAAGGTGGCAGCCTAGCAAAGTTATTTACACAATGTTCATGAATTCTTCTGCGACTTCAAATGGATCATACACACTGACCTTCCTTGGAAAAAAAGTGGGGAGACATCATTCAATTGCACCTTCTGGAAAGCAAAGTAAGTCCACAACAGCAACAAATCGACAAACGTGCTTTCCTACTGACTGTCATTCATCCTCCTTCTGATGGCATTATTGTCATTTTGCTGGTTTTAAAGTGGCTGTGCATGTTCAACAAATGCAGAGTTACATTTAGAATTAGAAACAGGGACATGTCTCATTGTTTCTGGTGTAGTTTACGTATGCCTGAAAGGATGTGTACCTGGACAACCAAGAACAAAACGGATATCTCTATATTGTGGTAGAATTGCGATGTGAAGAGACTAAAAGGCAACTGAAAAAGTTTTTCTGAAAATAATCTTGTTACCATCCTAATTTTATGCCATTCTTGGTTCTTATTTCATTTTCATTTGGTATGGTCAAGTTTATGCATCAAAAGCATGATTCGAGTCCAAAACTTGATGTGCCCAATTTTTTTAATTTTCTCCTTTTCGTTTTTGTGGTTGCTAAAATAACAAGTCACCTTCATTGGACCTGGTCTCCTGCATTCTCTTCTCTCAATTAATCTATCTTTACGTCCTTTCTCACTACATCCATAAAATTTCTGATTTGACCTTTCTGTAGGTTTCCTGTCTGTCATTATATTCACGATTTCTCCTCTGAGTATGTACAAACCATCTCAGTCTGTTGAGTTGAGATCTCTAAGACCTGCTAACATGCTCAGGCCCTCAAATATGCTTATTCCCAATCCTGTTCATACTCTTTCTAAGATAACCTTAGTGTGGCTAACTGTTGTTTCTCTCCTTTTTCAACACAAACCTCTCGAGCTTCTGTTTCGTGCTCGCACTAAATACCACAATATCATCTGTAAACATCGTAATCCAAGGAAATTCCAGTTTAGTCTTATTCTTATGCCTGATAGCAAAGAGAAAAGGACTCAGCAGTTCCAACTTCACTCTGAACTCCTCTGTCACACCTACAGCATACTCACCCACTCATATATACTCATTCTCATATAAATCCTGCACTGCTTTACCACACTTAACCTACTGGTTGTGGTTTTTTGAATCATCTAAATATACCTTTCACTCTTAGTTGCCTGGGAAACATCTCTCAGCTCCACTTGTCCTGAGGACACAGCAATGCCTGTGAGGGTCAATCACATCCCGGCAGTGCAAGCACTGGAAGATTTACCCGGCAGTGTGCCAGAGCTGATGGAGGAAAGGCCCCGTCCAGTTATTCATGATCCACAATTTGATGCATATGAAGACAACGCAGCAGGTCAGAGAAGGAGAATTTTATTTTGCTGGAATGTTTTAGGGTTTTATTTCTGATTATTTTCTTTTGGCTTTCAGGCTAAACCTGCATTTAATTTTTTTTCTACATTCTATCAACTTTGTTTGTGATGTCTGACAATATCTCTGTTTTTCTGCTGAAAGGTGTTTCTGGAAGGAAAGTAAAAGCATGACGGCACGCCCACATTCCTGTGCAAGAAAACAGAGGGAAGGGTTTGGGATTGGTTCGAATGGGGTTGAAAAGGCCAGGGCAATAAAATTTGGGCCATTATAGGAAATTAATCATTATTTTTATAAGAAGACAAAGAACAGTAGCACAGGTTGAAAATGAAAATAAACAAAGACTAATGTTTGCTAAATCAGCATTTAAAGGTATAACATTTTGTTTGCACAATTGAGAAATGTAAATACAGATTAAACTGCTCTTAGTTACTCATACCAATTAGAAATGTGTCATTTGTTTTAAATACAATAAACAGAATTTAAACTGCTTTAATCATATTTATGTGTTTTCTTTTGTTCATGACTGTGTCAATTAAAAAAACATAAATGTCACTTAAAGCAACATAATTTTTGTCTGCTTTTCCTCACTGCGTCTGTTTATCTTCCATCTCAGAGTTTTTGTTTTGTTGAACGGTCATTAACATATTACGTTAGTCTCCAGAGCAGAATGGGTCTGAGACTATTTAAAGATCCATCTATGAACTGTTATCAACATGTTTTTTTATTGTTCCCAGTATGTTTTCCATTAATAACTTACAACTTCTGCTTCAGTGGCTTGTATCATAAGTTGGAATATACAGTTTGTTTTCTATATACCAGGCATGATCAAATCTTGTTCCACATTTGTGCACACCTCTTTGGAATCATCTGTTTGTCCTTTTTTGTTGTCCAGTCTCAGAAGGTAATATCTATTGTTCAAAATTTGCTTCACTATTCAAGCTGTCGTCCATCACAAAACTTCTTGGACAAAAAGGTGGATTGCAATCAGACGCTGGATGGGTGGTGACCGACGGAAACGTGATGGAAAAGAAGTCAACCAAGGTTCTGTAAAAGTTACATGTTAAATAATTTATGTAGGACAATGGCACATAATACTACCACAAGTTTGCATTTCAGTTAGAAAATGCATTGATCAGTCATTCAGTGAAAGAATTGGTGCTGAATGACCATAAACGAAGTCAGGCTGCAGACTATTTCAATCTGGGCAAATTATGGAAAAAGCACAAGTTTATTTGTAGCACAAATTATACATGAAGCAATTCAAAGTGCTTTGCAAGACAGAAAAATATTGTAAAATCACAAAACAGAATAAAAAGAAACCTTTTTTTTTTTTTAAATAAAAAAATTATTAAAAAAGAGTGATTAATCTTCACAGCTGATTAAACAAAACTGTTTTCAGCCTAGATTTAAACATTGTCACAGTAGAGGCCGGTGGGTGTTATTGACGGTTTTATCTTGATTTATGTCTCATTGGTGACCTTGTACAGTTCCCTTCAGTGACCAGAAAGGTGTTTAAATCAAACTTATAATCATTATTATTATAACATCCAGTTGTTATGAGTTTCCAAATTGGGCAGAGGTTTACCACAGACAGAACATCCTCCAAAATGCTTTTGTGGATATGTATGTCACAATATGCCTCAAACTATTGTGGGGGCTGACACAAAAACTATATGAATACAACAAGTAAAAATTTAAAGAACAGTTTGTACGGTAAAAAGCACATTTAAAATATATTTAAACTAAATTCGTATCAGTAATTTACAATTTAAGAAAAAAAAGAAATGGTATGAAGACATAAATCTTTCAAAAAATCCATTTTTAGCAGAAAAACAGAAAATTATTTAGTTGTTAAAAATCTCACATTTTATTACATAATGTAAACACATCTAAACAAAAAATGGGTACTTACGAAAGAAGACTGGCATGGAAAATGTCAATAACATCAGCCTGTAAACATACCAGAAGTATGACGAAGGAAAATGAATGCTTCTATTGCAGAAGAATTGATTTAAACCACAACCCTTCAAACTGTGAAAATACTAACAACCACATAACTCTGGGGTCACTACATTGCAGTTAATCATTCATTAGATACTATTATTATTATGCAAGTTGGGCCGATCTCTTGACCTTAAAAGAAAACCAACCAGAGCATCCTTTTTTTAGTGTGTGCACAAGATGGCCATCTAAAAATGTCCTCAGTAGAACAAAGTAGAACAAGTCTTCTCTTTGTAAATCTGTCTGAAACCAGATTTGATTCAAAGTTCACTCATTGTACAATAAGATTCTGGCAATCATGTAATTTGTTAATTATATTCTGATATTTTTCTATTCATTTAACACAGTACCTAAACGGTTATTTCAAAATTACCACCCACTTCATAGGGTTTTTCTTTTATTACAACATTTCATCCCATACGAGACTGATTCATTTTATTAGTCAGTTATGAAAATAACATTTACTGATTCATGGCAGGTCTGTGTTTTGACAGCATTTTCAACAGGTTTTTGCCTAACTGATATTGTTTTGAGGTGAAGTGTTGCTTTAATGTTCAAGGTGATGAAATCACTGATGGAACATAGGTGTAGGATAGACCTTGATAAAACCAGACAATGTTTTTACTAATGAAATGATGATAAACTGTGACCTGACCCTTCCACAGGCCCCTCTGTATCTCAGTTGACCATTTCAAGGGACGTAGATCAAGCAATAGAAGAAGAAAAAACACAAAATGACAAGATCTACATACCGTATGAAAAAGCTGAGCTCTGCATTGCTCAGGTGAGGTATTGAGAACCAACACAACAAATGACCACAGGAAAAAAAGTACGATTGATCTTTTTACAATGTCAATACCTATTACATCAAATTTCCTTCATTGTAGATTGGTTTGAAATCAAAAACTAAACAACTTTTTGTATCAAAAAGTGTTCAAACAATCTATGTTTTCAAGACATGTGACTTTGCTGTGTCCACTTGTTCAGTGAAAGGGCACACAGATACACAATTGACTCTTTGTCACATTCTGAGTAGCATTTTCCCTCACATGGTTGATGCTGCAACCTTCAAGCCATTTTTATCATTAATGCTCATGGATTTTTTTGCATCTGAAATCACAAGTTAACTATGTGCATCTGCAAACAGATTGCTGAGGACATGGAGGCAATGAAAAGGAGACATCTTACAGAGGTCCAGGAACTGGAGGACAACTTTCGTGTCACCGCACAAGAATCTCAGGTAATCATTTGTAAGCTATTGTTTTAATAATACAATTTAAAATAATGTCTTATGTCTGTGCTATCAGGAATGGATCATCGAAAAGGTCAGATTTCATTACCAAAACAAATTAAACAATCTACGGAAAATCCTGAATCTTTACCAAAATACAGTGGAGCTGAAAAGGGCCGATTGGGAGAAGCAAGTGAAGGTCAGTTCCTCAATATGAGTCACTAAACTTCCTTCCATCTGAAATAAACATCCAGTAGTTTTTTTTTTCTATTATGTTCCTCAGAAACCTTTCTCTTGTTGACCTACTTATAAACACATAATGGCCAAAAGAGCTAAAAATGTTGAGTAAAAATGACAACATCTGTTGCAGGGCTTGGAGGCCCAAATTGAGCAGTTGCAAGAGGAGCAGAAAGCAGAAAGAAGGAGAAATAGTGAGGAAGCCTTGCAGTGGCATAGAGAAAAGGTTGGAGAACATCCTCAAGGTCTCTCTGTTGTCTAAACTGGAGCACCCTCTTGTGACCTTAAATGGGTAGAACAAAAAAAATTTGGCATTGTCTGAGTTTCACATTTGCTTCTTTTCTAACAATCAGAGCAAAATGCTGGAACTGTTTTCCACCAGGCTTGACGAAATGCACTGCCATCAGGCTTCCAGTGAGTTTTATTGCTTGTGCATAAGATAACTGTTCTTTTTTTTAAATATACTGTATGTAATGTATTGCTCTGAACAGCCTTACAAGAACTGCAACTGGCCAGACAAGAAATTGGAAAGGTTCAAGAAATGTTTACAGCAGCACAACAGGAGGAAGATGAAAATAGAACAAAAGAACAACAAACTGAGGTGGGTTAAGTAGTTCAATGTGATGTAGGGGCCCAATATCTTTTACATTTATTTTATTAAAACACATTAAAAGGAGGGCAAAAATATTTCTGATGAACATTAAAGTGGAAGGTTTTATGTAAAAACTCCTTCCTGGAAAAACTTCTACCATGTTTGAACATTGTTCCTAAATCAAAACCATACCTGAGGAGATTCCCCTTTTAGTTCATGCATGTTAGAGGATTTTGCGGGTATTCAGATACCAATTGAACGCCAGACTGTTCTTTGTAATGCCTTTTGTTCTTTGTTATGTCCACATTCTAATGAAAGCAGAAACTACTTTGGTGCATATGCTCTTCTCACGCTCAGTTCCAACCATAAATCCTGGAAAAGTGACATCACCCATAGCATTCCGCTCCATCCAAATGAAGCAATTCAGTTGCCATTCTGCATAATGTATACAGCTCTATGCAAATTTTTAGAGCCACAAATATGTGGCCACTGGTCCAATTTGCCTTAAAATGGCAACCATCTGAACCAGGAGCGAGCCTTTTGATGATACCTCTGAAGAGCAGCAAACTGCCAATTCAGCTGGCTTAATCTGGCCTCCTGCAGTTATTTATTGGCTAAGTAAAATCTATCAATCAAACTTGTCGAAGGGCCCCACATGGAGAGAACAGCCACTCCTTTTTTAATGGTTCATCTGACTGCGTAGTAAAGAACTTGATTACCTTGTGCTATGAGGAACATAGAAAATATATAACCAGGGACAATGCATTACAGCAAAGGTAACAAAGCCGGAATTGTTATTGGGATAAAAATAGTGACTGGGTAAGTGCTTCCATTTTTTTATAGAAATCCATAGGCGCTGAAGCTTTTTGGAGTCAGACTTTTGTTCTCCTTTTGGCATTTTTCTTCATGGGCCACCATGGCAAGTTAGTTTCTTCCACCTACTGTCTGCATCCTCTTTGGTCCCACCAACCACATTCATGCCCTACACTGCATCCATGAACCTCCTTTTTGGTCTTCTTCTAGGCCTCCTGCCTGGCGGATCCAAACCTAGCATCCTCCTGCTGATGTACTTGCAAAAATGACAATCAGGCAAAAGCAACTTTCTATAACCACTTTTATCCACAGTCATTGAGGGTAGTTTTTCTTCACTGTACCAAAATAAGACCTTTAAAATATATGTGATCCTTTTGCTAACTCGATGAACTCTACACTGTGTTGTGCACGCACCTAGGGGGTCGGAACAGTGAGACATTCATAGTAAAAAAAGGAAAAATGACTCTGAATTAATGTATTTGCAAGCTATTTTCAGCAAATTTTGCATTTCAGAGCCAGCAAAAGGTGTCCTGCTTATTCGTGTATTATATGAGGTAGAAATTATTACCCAAGGAAAACCCAACTGCAATTGTAACTTTGTGTTCAGACCTGTAATGACTCAGAATATCCACTGGAGGAGGCAAATGCCCGTCTGAAGGAGCTGAAGGAGAGCCTGTTCCAAAGGGAGCAAGAGATCAATGAACTGCTGGAAATGCAGCAAAGTCCCATCCCTCCTGTACCACCTCCACCCTGCAGTGTTCTTCTCCCCACTGTCATATTCAAGGTGCTGATCAGACATCAGTCCAAAGTATTTATAACTCAAATTGATTTTGATTGCAAATACACAGTATTTGCTGAACTAATAACAAGTTATATATCTTCCTTCTTTGCTTTTATTGAAGGCCCATCAATTATGTACAGTGATGCCCGAAACTAGAATTCTTTTGGACCAAATGATCAGACACAATTTGGGGTCTCTAGTTGAAGCCAGAGACAAATTGAACCGTGAGCGAGATGCTACAGAAAGTAACCATGACATGGAAGAGGCCACAGAACCAGATAGGTTAGAATTCACATAAATATTTAACAACTTAAACCAATTTTGCTTTGTGTAAAAAATTTTCTTCCCTTTGCAGGTCGTGTATCTCTCAGTCAACCTTGTCTGTTCTGCAAGAAACAGTGAAAGAGTTTGAGGTTTGTCAAATTGCTTTGGAGTGCATCAAATCTGGAGAAACCCCAGTAAATGGTAAACATCAATACTTCATTTTTTAGCTTTAATTGCATCTTCTTTTTTTTTTAACTACATTAAGGCATGTACGGTTTCTGCTTTTTCAATGTTTTTTTTTACATCTGAACAATTTCATCAAGAAATGCATTTATTCAAACAAATGTATGTACAGTAATTTAGATAACTGAGCGGTGAAGTATCTCTTAAATTCAAATTGAATTTGTCATTCATGTTCAGACTGTGAAATGTCAGAGTTGGAGGACATCATGGGACAAAATGCAGATGGAGAGAAAGCATTTGGCCAGCAGCTTCTTTTGCTGCAGGATCAGGTTCGTGGCCCATCACACAGCTCATGTAAAAACTGAAATTCAAAAGCAAAAGCAGTACAATTTAGCCCCATAATTTGTTAGCTTTATTTGTTCTAGGCTACACATCTTGTTTCATTTGGAAACAACTTGTGGGGTCTTTGACTTTGAACCAGCTGCATTTACTAGAATTGCGGGTATTTTTTTCAATTTACATGTCTGTTGTCATGTTTAAGCTTAAGCATGAAAAAGAAGAGAAAAAGAAAATAATTGAGAACTACACAACTGAAAGAACAATGAGGAAGAAATATTACAACATGGTGGAAGACATGAAAGGTGAATTCAATCTTCTTACTAATCTCCTTGGTTCTAAATACATTAAGTCAAAATATGTGTCCAAACTTTTGATTAGGATTATAATTGTATGTGGACTTTTTTTTTTTAGGTAAAATTAGGGTGTTTTGCCGAGTTCGTCCAGTAAATAGAAATGAAGCCACACAAGGTGGGGCCATTGTTGTGGATAAATTAGATGATTATACCGTCACAGTGGAAACACCTCGAGGACCCAGAGAGTTTCAATTTGATAAAGTTTTCAATGCAGAAGCATCTCAAGAGGAATTATTTCAGGATAGCTACAGGTAGGACCAGTCACTTACAAACTAGTCAAATAAATTACAATTGGACTAAAAGTATTTTTCTCTTGTAGGTTGATCCAGTCTGTTATTGATGGATACAATGTCTGTATCTTTGCATATGGCCAGACAGGCTCAGGAAAAACTTTCACCATGGTGGGAGACAAAGATCAGAAGAACCCAGGGGTCATGCCCAGATCTTTTAATGCCATTTTTGATATGATACGGGAGAACAGCGCTAAATTTTACTTTAAGGTCAAAGACAGTATATCACCTTCATCTTATTCGTAAAATCCATCTATCATTGCTTTTTTTTCTTGTTCTATCCCACTTAAATCTTCCTTTGCTTTTTCACCTGTTCACTTCAGGTCACAACCTATATGTTGGAGCTGTACAACGATAAACTCCAGGATCTCTTAGTGAGCCAAGTTAGTGAGGTCTGTTCACAAACCCAATCCAACGGTCAGGCCAGGCGGGTGGAAATTAAAAGGAACAGAAAAGGGGTTGTGTTTGCCCAAGGAGCAGAGACAAAGGAAGCTACCAGTGCCCAGGAGCTTTATGCTCTGTTCCAGCAGGCCTGTGCCAACCGACACATCTCTGCCACCAGTGAGTCTGTAACGTGCAATGTCAACCGGTTCAATCAGGGTTATGCTAAATGGTTTGGATTAATCCTGTTAGTTGCAGTTAGCGTGAGACAGCTATGAACATAATTACTGGACTAAAAGGTGATTGGCAGTGCATTCATATAATTTAGGAAGATGAGAGGAATTGTTTTATTACATTAGGAGATTACAAATTAAATGAATTATTTTGTTTTGTGAGGCTAAGAAGTCATATGACAATTTAATTTATTCTTGTGTAAATTTCTCAAGAAATGAATGTAGAGAGTTCGCGCTCTCATCTCATTGTTGGCATTATGGTGGAAAGCAGGAATCTTACTAATGGGAGTGTAAGCACTGGCAAACTAAGCCTTGTGGATCTGGCAGGCAGTGAGAGGGCAGCCAAGACTGGTGCCAAGGACCACCAACTTAAGGTTTGCTCACAAGTGATGCATTGACAGAGATATCAAGTAAAGAAGCAATTGGAAGTGACAGATGTTTATCACAAGCTTATCCTTTCTTTTTTGCAGGAAACAAACTCCATTAACAAATCTCTTAGTGCTTTGGGAGATGTAATTTCTGCTCTGTCCGCAGAACTGCCGCATGTACCTTACAGGAACAGCAAGCTGACACAGGCACTCACACTGATCATCCAGTTTTGTTTGTTTTTTTTAATCAAAGCTATAAAACAGAAATAGAAACATCAACAAGGAGCTGCATGTTTCTGTGCTGATGTTTGAAATTTTTCTCTCAGGTGATGCAAGACTCCCTGGGTGGAAATGCCAAGACCCTCATGATAGTCAACATTTCTCCATCTGAATGCAATGTCGATGAGACGCTGACATCTCTCATGTAAGAAAAAATAAATTGAAATGTTCTGCCATTATTAAGGTAGTGAGCTACTTATTGACACCGGAATGTGTTGAATTTTGCAGTTATGCAACAAGAGTGAAGGCCATTACCAACAATGTTCAAAAAAATGTGGAAAGCAAAGAGATTGCACAACTGAAAGAGGTACAAACCTCTGGAATCATGTATTCATGTAAAAAATGATCTCATACAGTATGCAGCATCTGAGGATTCTTTTCGCTTCATTTCTTACAGGTGATTATGAAGCTTAGATCTGGACAAACAGTGGAAGACAGTGAAATCTAAACTCTGCTACACATAGTGGAGTCTTCAAAATTTCAAATTCAATATGAGAGGTTTTAGTTTATGTAACGTGGAAAGTATTTTAATTCCCCCTCAGTTGGAGAGTTAAGCCATTTTTTTTACAAGTGCCTTGCAGGAGTTTTTGTTAAATTAAATTCTCTCTATGCAAGTCCTACGGTTTAAGTCAATAATCTTGCATATCTTTTAAATAAAAACATAAGGGTTGGGTTTTCCGGCTAAAAAAGTATTTTTCCTAGTTATATTTTTCCAAGCAGTACAAGCTGCTTGCTTATTTGAATGAAGAAATATGTTTTATTAAGTTTGTAATAAATCATGTCTGTAGTATATTCCTATGTTTGAATGGTACATTTACAAGGCAAAGACCATAATCTTTCCAAAAAGTCTCTGTGGGAGACTGCGGTATAAACTGATTTATTTCTTTTTTGCTCCTTATGGAGCTTTTCTGCTGATTAGGGATTTTTCTTCTGCTAGGTCCTAATTATTCTGTGTCTCTAATCTATACTTTGGGCCCATGAGTTTGTTAAGCCACACCAAATCATGATTGCTAACTTTTGCGTGCTAAGTTTTATTGGCTGCTTTAGATCAGAGGCCATTCAGCACATGTTGACGGTGATTTGTTATTCTTCGTGACGAGCATGGTTTATATTATACTGTGAGTCAGTGAACTAGAGCAAAGTGAAAGACAATGCTACAGTGAGCTACAGAAAACAAATAGAGGGAACAGGACTGATGACTGGACTAAAAACTTATTTACTCTGTGTTTTTTTTTCCAATTTAATCACTCTCTAATTAAGGTTTGCAACCTCTCTATTGCAGTGTAAGATGTCAAAAGGTTATTAACATCATATAGTTTCAGTGAACCGCTGCAAAACTATAAAACAAGATGCCACTTGAAAATCAATAGTTTCAAACTGTAGGAGAAGAATTAGAAATTTAATTTTACCATACACTAATTCTCTGAACAATGATACTTAAAAAAAAGGAACATTTAGTTCCCTGCTTATCGTCTCGATGTTTATACCACCAAACTTCTCCACACAGTCAGTATTTTTACAGTTACGAAAGAAAAACATTGGCATATCTATAATTATGTGGCACGTTCAAGTTTATCCAACCATAAGTCTATCATTCATAATTATTTTGTGGTGAATTAGTTTGGTTGTTTAAAATATGTAAGAAATGGAACATGTCCTTTAACTTATAGACACGTTTCAAACAAAGTGAGACGACTTCTCCAAAGTTATTCAAATTTACAAATCCAGCAGAATAAAATTGTCTTTATTTACATATGTGTTTTGTCCAATAAATGTGGAAACACTCTTATATGCTGCTTTTTTTGTTGTTGTTGTCTTTTATCGAATGCAATGGTTAGTGTAAATTTGTATTACCAATGTTGTAATTTAACCAAGAAACAATGTTTAAATTAATACTGAGGAAAATTGCAAATTATATGAAAACATACAATGTAAAGTCTTGTATTTTTTAATTACATTTAATTAATTTTTAATTTATGCATAAAGATAAATACCGGAACTGATCAGATAGCAGCAGAGTGTGATGATTGAAGCATTAACTGCTTTCTCTGGACATGTTACACATAATGTAAATGTATTTTATATCTGGCTAAAGGTTATTTGACACAGAATTTTTTGTTTGTATGTTAGCTATATTTGTAGGAAAACTAACTACTGTCTCTTTCCATATTTATACTTCCACTTTCAGTTTTCTTTGAAATTTTATAAATGAAAGTAAACTTGTTAAAAAGAGCTTCTTAGTGCACAGTTTCTATTTCAACCAATAAAGATAGATGAAAATCACAAAAACGAGACACAAAATTAAGAAATTATTCATTGAAACAAACTAATTTTTGATTTAGATAAAAATAGTACACATTCTGGTGTTGTACTTAGCACTTAAGAAAATGTTTTTAATATGTATAAATGAATGTTAAGGGAGGAAATAAAAGATAGCACACAACTTAAAGAGCTTAAAATAATCTACTGGATTAGACAAAATAACACAAAGAAAATTCTGTGACAAAAATAACATTTTGAAAAGTCCTTTTCCACTTTCTAAAATTACTCTTCCGCTGCAAACTGAAACTTTAGAAATATGTTTCTGATAAGGTTCCAGCTACATTCTTATAATATTTTTTTTCTAAAAATAGAGTGGGTTGGTTTATCCTCTGATGAACTTAAAGTTTGGGATTCATCTACACACGCAGACTTCTGCATTTGGGGATTTATGAATTTCGCCATAGTTTTCAAAATCTTCAGTCTTTGAATAATTATAGGGAATGCTTCATGATTGTTGAATTCTCCGGGAACTAAAATCTATCTGATATTACAATCCTGTACGGATGTGGTTTCATTGTCAGACCAAAGTCTGCATTCAGGTCCAACTTCTGTCCAGGAACATTTTCAATCTTCAGCCCGTGGAGTAGAGTAGTGAGAAATACAAACATCTCTAGACGTGCATATCCATCACCGAGACAGCGCCTCTTTCCCATCCCAAAGATGAGAACTTTCTCTGTCAGCTCCTTGTTAAGTTGTCCAGATGGACCCAAAAAGCGGTCAGGGCGAAATCTGTCCGGATCACCCCAAAGATCCCTAGTTCAGAAGAAAAACAGAAAAACACCAGCACTTTTCTATCAACAGAAGAAAAAAAAAAAGCCAATTTTATAGAGATACAATTTGCTGTCCTGATTGCTGCCTTTGGGTTTTAGGTACTTACGCATCATAATTGACTTGATATTGATTAATGAAGACGCAGGTATCTTTAGGAATGAAATATCCATTCAAGACAGTGTTTCTTGTGGTGCTAAAGGGAAAAATAATTCATCTTAGTTCATTAATATTGTATGCCAAAGTTTTATTTATGTTCATCAAACATTATGTCTATCTTACCAATGAGGTATGGTAAAGGGAACATAAGACGCATGCCGGAAAACTTCATTTATAAATCCCTCGGTATAAGGCATGTTGGGCTTATCTGAAAAGTTGGGTGGTCTTGCCAAGCCTATGTGGTCATCTAAATAAATGAAAACGACAAATGAACATGTGTTTTAGTAAATGTACTATTTTATTCATTCATTTCTTTTTGCAAAAACACGGGTGGAACAATGCATTGCAACATGCTGAAAATACTCATTCTGTCATATTTCTGTCTCTATTGAGTGAACTATTAAATGTGAAACAATTTATAAGATTGCATTCAGAGGAGTTGGGATTCCAGTTACAGTGTGGATGTATATAAAGATATTTTCACAGCTTTTTTTCAACCACAAGACCTACACAATGCCTCCAAGCTATTTTTAATAATGACCATTTTTCTTGTAAGGGATGCGTAAGTGAAGAATGCTAAATGATGCGTTCGGTGCTTTGCGTGTTACTGCCTTTGTGTGTCTCTGGAACTCTCTCACCCGTCCCCCTTCTGATTCATCCTGTCACCTCTCCCCCTTGTCACTGTGAGAATGCAACGTGCCACTGGACCAGTTCAATCAGCATGCTTCAGATGTCAGAAAACTGGGCTAATGTTTTACGTCTTTCTGCGGTGACTGATGGTCTGGGTAACGTTTGGCTCTGAAAATATTGATTGAGTCTGATTTTTTTATACAAAAAAATAAAACAGAAATACTAAACATCTGGCCTTTGTCTACAAAGTTCAACTAACTTTTAGTAAAACAATTCAAAAAGTTTTACTCCTAATAGAACTTTAGAAAGTATTTCATTTGCTGAGAAGTTATTTCTAGCTAGCAGATCATATCAAACTATAGAGTCACTACATCCCAAAAATAGCCCCTACATTATGTAATAAACTTTGGAGATACAGACTAAAAATTTAGAAAAAATGTTAGTAGTTCATTGACAATTGACTGCAGCTAAATTAAACTTGTTCTGTTGTCTTTTTGTGAATTTATTAACTTTTACTAATAAATAAATAATGTATACTTTATTAATCCCTCACCAGGGAAATACTTCCAGTCCGAGGTTAAACGCAGTAGCACTGCGCCACCGCTTCCTCCACATCAATGGTAGTTAAGTTACACTGGAGCAGCTTGCAAATCTGTAGAGACACCCTTGTGCCTGAGGGGTGTATAACAATATGAAACATTGTACTCTAGTTTATAAAGACGATTTTTAAAGAACGGTCTCGTATATCCTTGAAAGAAAACCCAAAGCCACACACCGCACCTAGATGGGTAAAGAGTCTGATTGCTAGACTAGCCTGTTTGTAGTCCAAACTTTTTACTAGAAGATTTCACTAGATTCACGAGACTTCACAACAATATTTTTACCTAAATAGATTTGTAAAAAACTAATAGCACATGGTTATGTTTCCAGTTTCTTTTGAGAAATGCTTTTGTTTTCCCTTTGATCCTTTTATAAAACGGTTATCATGGTTAACTGTCTATCATATGGATATATGAGACCTTACTGTGTTAAGACAGAAAACATCACCTATCTCCTGATGTATCCTTTCCTGGATGTCAGGAAACTTGATAAGATATAGCAGGCTCCACTGCAAACCAGCAATGATTGTGTCAAATCCTTTTAAAAAGAAAAATGTTAGATGTAGAAAACTACTTTTTTGGTCCAACGAGCCAAGATGAGAAAGTAGAATACATTTTTAATCTAACCTGCACCGAAGATGTCAATGACAGTGTGGATGATCTGAGAGTTCGAGAGCAATGGTGTTTCGTTATTTTCTTCTCTGTCTTCACAAAGTGCAATGAGAGCATCTGTAATGTCTCTGATGCAGTTCTGTAACATGAACATAAAAGAGAACATTAAGACTATTTGTTTTTCTTTGCATTAGCAATTCATAAAATTCAGAGACTTGCTATTTGATTATCTATTTAGACAGGTTAGAAGAAAGAATTTATCATTTAAAAGCATCAATTAGAGAATACACAGTAATCATTATTGTATGACGCGTGTCTTCCACTGGGTTGCTAATTCCTAATTAGGCTGCGTGCGAGCATTTTAGCCAATCTGCACAAGAACAAAGGTTCATCCAGGAGCACTTGTTCATAATTTTTTTTGGCTTCAATCACAATCACAGCTACAATTCTTTGAGTGCAATGCCAGATTAAATAGCTGGAAGCAAATGAGTGGAACAAATCTAAAGAAAACAACACTTAGAGGCACGCCATCCACAACAATATGTCGTCCTGAAATATCTTTTTTACTTAGCAGATTAGATTAGCAGATATGAGATCATTTGTATCAATTATAAAAGATTATTCAGTTAAACAAATGAGTCATTTTCAAATACAATCAACTGCAAAATACTCCTAATAAATAAAATTCTTTATTTTTCCTCCCTCTATAGAAACTTGAGCCTAAAACAGCTCTTACTGTTATTTGTCCAACCTTATTTTTTTAAAAAAAAGTTTTGACATTTTGTAATCTTTCAAACAGAATTTTAAATGAGATGAGAATAAACATTGTCCACAATTGAATGTGAAAAATAAAGGTCACGACTGAGAAATTTTACAATTTTCCTCTCAGAGGTCACAATAGATAATTTCATTCTAGAGAAGCTTTTTTTTTGTCGGAATTTTCTAAATTTGGCATATTTGGAATAGGTCTAAAAGTAATTGGTCTAGGGGTTGAGGTTATACAGAACAACCTATCAAATAATCAAAACAATTACATACCAATTAATATTGATTTCAGTTAGGAAAATGTTTAGGAGGAACAGACACTGCCTCAATCAATCAATGAAGACTGTGATTCTTGATATGATACTGCATATCAAATTATTTAGCTTATCCCTTAATCAAGAAGTTTCAACAAAACAAGAAATATTTGCGCCTTGGGTATATTGCTGAATGCCTCAAAGAACCTTGATGTCGATCTTTTCAAGTAGGTTGTAGAGCGTACTGTTCATTTACCATTTTTTCTGGTTTTAGGGTGATAAACCTTTAATAATTTGAGGTTATCCTGACTTTTGTAAATGCGCCCAAGATTACTCCCAGAAACCAAAATGAATGGGTTCACACAGCTTTCATCTGCTTTCTTAAGCTCTTGCATCCAAGTTTGAAACTTATCTAGAAATCAGCGGTTTCAAAGAGTGCAAAAACATTCTACAGTTAAATGGGTCAACATTTTTTGTTGGTAATCACAAACAGCCCGTCCTCCAGGCTCAAGAAAAGAGAGATCTTTCAGCAGAATATTATTGTACCCTTCAAAAGCCTGATTTTCTGGTAAACTGGTAGTATGCAAATTTTTACTATACATGCAAAAGTATTTTCCAAAAATACTATACATGCATTTTTGGAAAGAAAACTGAACATGGCTTTTCCACAATGATCTGTACCTGTACAGATGATGCGTCTTTCAAGCAGGTCTTACTGATGTTAGCAAGGATAACTCTAAATCACATTTTGTAAACATGACAGCCATTCCGGTCTCAAATTGTGTTTGAATGTACTTTTACCTTATCAAATGTGTTCAGATGTTCTTCAATCCTGTCCTCCATGAATCCATTCATCCTATGAATATACTGGACCATCTCTCTCAAGGATGGACTCGGAATGTAGCGAAACACAGGAAAAAAATCTGCCAGATTGCCAGCACCAAAAATTTTCTGGATTTTGTTGTTGATGTTGACGATGGTGAGAAACTCCTTGTCATTGTGATCATATCGTTTCCCAAAACAAAGAGCGCACACAACATTCGCCACTGAAGTCACAAGAGGTATCACAGGGTCTATACCAACATGGCCCTTCTCTGTCTTGGCATCTTGTTGCCGAAGGACCTCCACCATCTCAGCAGCTTCAGCACACACATGTTCCTCTAGAAGACAAGTGGCCTTGGATCCTCTAGGTTCAGCCTGAGCAAAGGACCTGAGAGCATTCTTACACAGCCTCTTATGAAGCAGCCATGCAGGTCCATACTTTTCACTGAAGGTCATACTATTCCCATCAGCCACAGCAGAGAAACTGAAAAGCTCGGGTCGCCCAGCAAAAGCTTCTCCTTGACGAACCAGTGCCTGTCTGATAGTGGTGTAACCACTCAGGATAACAACTGTTAAAGAGCCCAGATGCAACTACAAAGAAAAAAATAAAAACATCTGAGCAGAAGAAAGAAAATGAACCCGTTTATTCCCAAAAAATTATTTTAAACTTTTACCTTGAAAACATCTCCATACAAAAGCCTCAAGTTGGTAAGAGAGAGGTGTAATTGATCTCCCATCTGAAGCAAGTTGCCAACAAGGGGCCATGGTGTGGGGCCTGGAGGAGAAGGGAATTTTGACTCATGCTGAAAGCAGTAAAAGTTTCTGTGACTTTTTAGCAGGCTGATAGCCGTCAGCACAAGAATGAAAACACACAGAGCCACAGTGACACTGGGAAGAGAGGCGCATAGATTCTCCTTGATGGGTAGAGCTCCTGACAAGATCAGTCCCATGATTGTAGGAACAGGCTATAAGAAAAAGAAAGAAAACAGGCTGTTACTGGGGGGGGGGGGAAATCAAAACCCAACTAAAAAATGTTCAGACTGGGACTGAGGTTTTAAAGAGAGTACAGGAAACAGGAAAAAGGAAACAATGGCAGGAAATGTCAAATAAAATATGTTTAACAATCTTGGACTGTAACCTACTCCAGTAAGTTTAGGTTCCCCTTTCATTTTTCATTAGATTTTGTCCCTTCTTCTAGTGTTTTTGGTATGCAAAACTTAGTTTAAAATGCATCTTTCTAGTTATTTACAATGGTCAACAAAAGCAAATGAGGAGAAATAACTTGAAATGAAAAAAGAATAATCTGGATAGAAAATATGCAAGCAAAGAAGAAAAATAAGAATAAAACAGTTCAAAGTTATAACAGATTAATAATGTAAAAATCATGCAAAGTACCTTCAGTTTAAATGTGGAAATCTGAGCAGCAGGACATCAAATTGGAAAGTTGGAAGAGTTATAGAGCTTGTTGATTTTCTGGATTTGCAGTAAAACTGGACGTCCCTCTAAACAGCAGCTGGCCCCCTAAAGAGGGAGCTGCAGCTCCTCACAAACACGCACAGTGGAAAAAAAAAACAAGTTGGCTCATGTCCCAAAAAAACAATGATTGGCAAAATTAAAGACCTGATCTATAGAATATCCCTCGATCTGTTGTTTAGAAAGATGAAAATGTATCTCTTGTTACTGAGTTTTAGGACACATAAGAAAGGGAGGGGTCACTTTTCTTAGTATAAGACCACCCTCTAATTAATATACAATGAAGAAAAGTAACTATAGTTTATACTTAAAATAATTCTTTATGTGTTGTTACAATAGGCTATTGTGAAGATCCAGGAAAATTGTTGTAAAGTTGTTAAAACTTGTTAAAATTATAATGAACACTTTTGTAAAATAATAATAATGTATAATGTTTTTTGTTTTGTTGTGTCACCGATTGTTTGAAATCTGAGCGGGTTTATAATTGTACCCAACATTGATTTTCTATAACTATGTCACAAGAGGGCGCTGTTTTACCCTTCATTGCCTGGTTTCTGTTATTCAGCCAGTGTTGTTTAGGATGTTCATCAGTATTCTAATTCTTTGAATAACTGTTGTTTATGTTGAGTAACATATTCAATGCAGATTTTCACTCTCCCATTTCATGCATCAATTTTTTTTCAACTGCAAAGCCGCCTCACAGCAAGACGGTCAGAGTTCGAGTCTGCAGTGGAGGCAAGGCTTGAAACACTGTCCTTGTGTGGAGTTTGCATGTTATCTCTGTGTATGTGTGGGTTTTCTCCGAGTACTCCAGTTTCCTCCTCCAAAAAACATGCAAGTTACATTGATTGGCTGCTACAAAATTGCCTCTAGCAATGAGTGTGTGTGTGGATGGTTGCATGTCTGACTCCACAACAGAATGATGACCTGAAGGGGTGTGTCCTGCCTCTCACCTGAAATCAGCTGGGATAGGCCCTCCTGCAACTCCGTTAGAGATACGTGGTTAAGGAGATTAAACAAAACAGACACCAAACTCTTGATTTCTCCTGATGGTGGTTTGCACCTTTCATGGCACTTTCCACCGTCAGGTATGAATGAGTGAATGTTACATTTACCATTTAACAGAATGTACAGTACATACTGTATGTTCAATGTAACACATACTGTATGTTTACTACCAAATTTTGTCTGAATTACAGGGGAAGCATCTTATTTTAAATGTTTAGTGTACTCATAATACAACTTTGCATTTGATTTTGTTTCCTATTTTTTGCCTTCAATCCATTCATCTCACAACTTTCATTCCCAATAAATCTCAGTCTTCATTTTTCCTATTTATTATTTTCTCTTCTGCTTTCCATCAAACTGTCAATTCAGTTCAAGCTCAACTACTGCACACCAAGTGCGGTCAGGCTCAGCAACAGCTCCTTTGACCTGGTGGTTCACATCCTCTTTAGCTCCATCTGTCCATTCTCCTCATTAACAGTGGCAGACACACAGAGTGGAGCCTAAATCTGTGTTGTGTAAAATACGTTCAGACATAAAATCTTGATTAGGAATAACATCCACAGGGATGTCCACATGTTCAATAATCTATTAAATTGGGCAATGTGAGATGTAAAGAAGATTATAGTGAAGTTACCATTAGCGGGCATTGCACATTTAGGAAAAATATACAAAAAGAGACAAAAAACTTGGAAGTAGGTTTTTTGCTAAAACACAATCACAATGTAGCATCAGCAAGATTTTTTTGTGCTTGTTTTACAAATGACCTGTCATACTGAAATCCAGCACATTAATAATTCTAATTGAGGGAGTAGCCCACCTCTTGTCTGATTCCATCCAAGTTAGAGTGGCATGAGCTGGTCTCGATTACTTGACAGGCACACACTATTTATGGCGTTCTTCTGAATATTTTGTTCTTGATTTAAGGGGAAACTTGCTTGATTCTTTCACTCATTAGGTTTTTCCTATTTTTTGAAAAAGTTTTTTTCAAAAAATAGATTTATTTTGAAATATGAACAAAAATTGTGTTTTAGATTTTTCTACTCATGTAGGGTACATTTAATTTTTTTTACGTCTTCAACTTAACTATCAGAATAAGTTGATACTTTTCATAACAATCAATCCTCGCTGTGAAACACTGCATTTTCTGTAATCAAGAGGTTGGAAAAATTGTGTTGAAATAAAAACCAAAACAATTGAGTTGTCTTTCTTTTTTAAAAATAATGAATACTTTGCATGAGACAGGAGCTTGTTGGCGTACGTGGTCAAATCATACCTGTGAGTTGGAAGACCTTTCCAGAAAAACTCTACAGATGGTGGATGCATAGCCCAGCTAAAGTTACGCTGCTTTGTTCCTCCGTTGCTGAATTATTTATTGTCAGACTTTTGTACGTATAGTCAAGAATAATTTTTTAAATTGCTTTCAGGCCAAAGACCCCTGGAGTGGTGAATATGGTATGAGGTTATGGTCATGCAGCAGAGAATGGCATGCCCCACAGATGGACATAGACAAGAACACCTTTACCACTCTACTTTTGTTAGTATCTAATCTTACCATCAATCTTGTGTTTCCCTGTTGTTTGTTACTGCTTGTTTGAATGTCTTTAGGTTTTAGCAAGGTTAAATGCATTGTTTTCAGGTTGAAAAAACCCAACCAGAAATCTGCTGGTGACGCAATCTCCAAGGAGGAAAAAGTCCAAACATTGTTTTTGCAGACAGTGAATGTATTTTTGTCTTTTGTCCTGACCCTTTAAACAGCTAACTTGTGAATAGGTTTTAGTTTTAGTGTAGGCATTTAGGTTTTTTCTTATAAAAATAAAAAGTTAGGTGGATTCTTTATGACAATATATGCAAAGATAACAGTAGCATGGATATGTTAAAAATCTATTCTATTTTGCAATACAAAAATAGAACACATTATAAAATATTTACAAAGGTATGCAGTATTAATAAATGGTAATGCACTCATTGAACTCAATGCTAAAACCTGATTGAAATCATGTTTTGCAAGACATTTGCAGGCTTCAATTAGTTGGTGTGTTACATCATGCCTTTTGAATAATAAAAAAAAAACTAATCAAAACTCTCAACCCAACAGTAAATGTATATACGTATTATCTTTCTTATACTAAACCAACCGTGTCTTGGATTTTGTGGGATATTTTTGGTCTGAATAAATCTCCATGTCTAAATTTAAAAATATGCACACCATTTCTCTTTAATGTCACATTTATCAAAAAGTCTCTTACTAGAGGAGTGCAGAAAAATGTTGTCAAAATAGATCCATGACTTCTCGCGTTATCCAGAAGCATCACCCTCATTGAGATTGTTTCACCCCTTTTCATCTTCTCTTTGCAAATGTGGCAACTAAAGTTTAGCCACAAACACCTGCTATTTACGATGAAAAGGTGAATATGTGGGCGGCACGATGGCGCAGTGGGTAGCACAGTAGTCTCATAGCAAGAAAGTTGGGGGTTCGAGTCCCGGGTGGGACGGGGCTTGGTACACAGTCCTTTCTGTGTGGAGCATGCGTGTTCTCCCAGTGTACGCGTAGGTTTTCATCAGGTAATCCGGTTTCCTCCCACCTTCCAAAAACCTCCATGTAATATTGATTGGCCGCTATAAATAAATTGCCCGGAAGAATGTGTGGATGGTTGTGTGTGGCCCCGTGAGCGACTGGCGACCTGTTTGGGGTGTACCCTGCCTCTTGCCTTAAATCAGCCGGGATAGGCATCGGCACTCCCGGTTCAGAAGATGAAAGGTGGGTTTGTATCTATTTTATCTTCTTGGAGGTGCTCCCCGGCCTCTGCCTCTGCCAGGTCCAGGTTGAGGACCTCTGGGGTTTCCAGGAAGCATCCCTCTTGGCGCAGGACCTTGTGTCACTGGCCTTCTGGGATTCGGAGCAGCCAGTGATACCTCCCTCTGCAGGTTTACATCTTTTCCCGCTGTCCCTGGCTTTGCTTTAGTAGACTTGCTGTTCTTTTCAGGAACATCATCTGAGATTACAGAAGGAAAGGGAAATGGGAATCAGAAAGATGTGTGTACAAATATTGCATAAGAACTCAAATATATCTATATGTTTTGATATTTATATGTGTGATTCATACCAAGAGGTGGCTTCTTCTCAGCTGGAGGTGGAGCAAGAGATTTGTCTGGAAGAAGGTCTTCTAAGTCCTTCAGAACTTGGTTAGTGCTGTCTTTGTTGTTTCTGCGGTTCTTTTCCTCATCTCGAGCCTGAAGTATTAACCACAAACAGAGTGCATTTGCCGACAAATGTATTTTTTTTCTTAGATTAAACAAGAGGGTAAAGTACTGACCATTTGCATTTTCTTTTTAAGGTCAATGTTTGCTTGCTGATAGGCTTTTGACACCGTGTTCAGGTAGTAGATGGCCAACCTAGGGTATGATAAAAGCTTTCTAAGATAAATTTTATTGGAAAATAATGTCATCACCATTAACCAGAATTTAAGTCATGTTGAAGTCAGTTTCCTTTTTTTGATTTTCATGCATCTACGTTTTGTAGCGTTTCACACAACACACTTGCTAACTCATAATGTATTGCAAAACATCTTTGAAAGAATACTATTTGTTCTTTAAAAATGATTAAACCCATACTTACACCATAAGAAGCACAGCAGGCATAATGAGTCCTGGGTTTGTAGCATATGTAAAAATATTTCCAATGAAAGCTGGTAGATCTTGTTCTATTGTTTCCATGACAATATTATACATCTTGTCCTGTCCGCTGAAGAAGACACGAATCAAAAATTAACTGCAGATGTTCTTTTTGCCAATGAACCCCAGATAATGTATTATATCCAGTATGTGTGCATCAAAAACGACAAGATTCTTACAAATCTCCACAAAGTACCATGATTATAAAAAATTGGAAACTCTTATTAGTATCTCACATCTATCTCTCCTCTATTTACCTGAAAGGCCCACAGTCAAAAGATGGTGGTAGAGTCATCATGGTATAGACAACAGGGAGGAGGCTGAGGAACAGCACAAGCAGCAGAAGGCCCATGTAGAAGTTGTTGGAGCGTGAAGCCTTAAAAACTCGCTCATGAGGAACATTGCTTGACATTACAGCCCAGCACTGGAAGTACATGGAGACCAGAAGACGCAACACATTCAAGCCAACCAGGCCTGGTGCATAAAATGCTCCCATCCTGAGGACAGCAAGAGTCAAGAAACGTTTAGAAAAAAATGTATACAGTGAATTGGTAACTTTGATCAAATATACGCAAGGCTTTAGTTTGTAATTTCTGTAAATCACCATATCATTCCTTGGTTGAAGACAAGACCAAGTACATTTCCACTGATGTCAAACTCTCCATAAGATGGCTAGACAAAGAAAAAAAATATGATATAAGTTACTTTACTTTACCAATAAAAAGTCAGTACTCTTCTTCTGTGCTCCTCTCTTTCTGTGTGTTTGTCCCTCTCTCCCTCTTTCTTTCCTTTTCTGTCCTTCTCTCGCTCTGTAATTAAGTTCTCTTTGTAGTTTCCTGTTTCCCTCAATGATTGGGATCACTTGTCTTGCCATATGTCATTGTGCAGTATCAGGTTGACTTAGATCGTAACTCTCCTGTATATACACAGACAGCGATGCGGGGGTCATACAGTGATACAGACACTCACCCCATTGATACACCAAGCTGAATATCACGTTTAGCAACATACAGCTGAGTTGCTCAAATGTCCGACTTGCACATAACTAGCCAGAGCTCAGGAGAAAGATGCTAATTTAATTTAACCATTGACTCTAATTTGAACTCCTACAACAAACACAAGGAAATCAACACCTGCAGAACAGATACTCACAAACCCAGCTTCCAGGTCCCAGCACCAACAATAGTTGAGGAAACGAACGATAAGAGCTCGAACAAAGTCACCAATCAAAATAGTTAAAAAGGTCACTTGTATATCTGACACGGTTAGTTTCATAAATTCCTACAAAGAAAAAGAAAATATTTTTACATGTAATTTAATTAAATAGTTTGAGGAGCATAAAATTTTTTTATATGGCAGCTCACTATTCCAACTCCAGTCTCCCAGCATGGACCTCTGATCACATCTGCTGGTAATATGTTTGGAGGAGGAACATTTGTGGTATTGTAGAAGGAGCTGTAATTTGCATAATATTGTTGCAGATTCCATTCTGTGGCATTCTTGATCGATTTCTCACTCTCCAACTAAAAAAGGCAAACAAAACTTAATACAATTCAACAAGGACTGTGTTTACTCAATATAATTTGCAAATTCAGAAATTAATGAACGAATAAACCATATATTAAATGGATCAATGTACGTTTAGCTTCTTCCGCCTACCTTTCCATTCACCTCATCGAAGAGGGCAAAAAGAAATGTATAAAGATTTCCAAGAAAAAGTGCAAAGATTCGTCCCAGCTGCCATTTTAGGGCGATACGAGGATGATAGTCTTCCAATTCTGCAATAGTTTCAAACAGAGGAGGGCAAACCAATCCCAAAAGAGACATTACAAATTCCACCTGTTACAACAGACAAGAAGAAAAATTAGCAAATCTTGTTTTTCACACTCATTTTATATCAAGACTAAACTAAACATCCACAGATAAACTTACCTCGTTCTTTTGAAACCAAGTGATATCTTTTGGATCCATTGTAGCGAACTCTTGAGAGCGTCTCACCACAAAGTAAATGAGATACCCACTTCCACCAAGGCAGCACAAAATCAGCAGATTTGCAAGAACCCTAAGAAATCGCCGTAGATGGATATTTTCATCTTTTTGATTTTCCTGTTCATCCACAATAGATTCCTACAATGGAATAAAGAAGCCAGAAATGTATTCAGCGGCATTTTGCCACAAATTCACAATTAAAGCCAGATGAGAAGGATTTAAAAGTTTGGGCAAATTTTCCCATTGAGTTTTAAAATTGAGTCCAGAAGTTTCAGAAACTGGTGTTCAAATTAGAAATTCTTATTTTTCAAAGTTCTCCTTTAAAAATAGAATAGGATACACACACTCTAACTAACCTTAAAACTAGTAGTTATGGAGGCGTATTTGTTGTCTGCAGTCTCAGGGTTCCCTATCAGATAATCCCAGCTTGTAAACATCTTCCAGCAAAAGGTAAATTCTCCTTCATCTCCTCCATCTCCTCCCTCATTTGAATTTCGAGCCATACTGAAAAAACAAAAATCCTTGACCAACCATTCAAAATACATATGATGTTATTCTTTTGCTCATTTTTGCTTACGTTCTAATAACAACCATCAGGCTGTATCCAAAGATCCCAACACCTGTAAGCAGGTATGACAGAGGCAGTCTGAACTTCAGCACACCAATTGTTCGTTCATTGTTGTAGAATCCATAAAAGAGAAAGGAATACTTGCAGAAGCCCTGTGGGGATGCATCATTTAGAAACTCGTGGAGGCTTTTCGATGGTTAAATAAGAACTGCTTTTGTTATGAAGTAACAATAATAGTTAAATGTAACTATAAAGGCTTACCCCAAAGTCAAAAAGTACAGAGAAGTCCATAGCTGTGTCCTGTTCCTCTCTAGGAACAGTTTTTCTGGGAATAGAGCCATATGGAAGACCCATAAGAAGCTAAACATCAGAAAAATTAAAGGAGATAAGAGATGAGTGTTGAACTTGTACTTCATAGCATGTGTGAGACTTTAAGAATTTGTTTAGAACAGTGAGATAGCTATACCTCAGGCAACACCACCAGACCAAACATAAATCCAAACAGCACCAAATTTAGGCCATACATCCATCTCAAGAAAAGGAAATATGATGCCACTGATGATCCAAAATGACCTGAAAGTAAATGAGTGAGAGAAAAAAAGTTCTGCAGCTCACAAACAAACAAAAACAATGGGAAAAGATTATGTGTAAGTTTTTGCTTTTGTAAAGAGTATCAACGTGATACCAACTTTCTACTTCTTTTATCTTCCTTTCCCAGGGTATCAAAGCTGTTTTGAAGTTCTCAAAGTCTCGATTAAACTTGATAAGTTTCTGTTGAGGAATTTTAAAAAATGATGATTGAATGAATGAAGAATTTAGTTAAATTTGTACTAAATAAGATGAAGAATGACATTACCTTGGTCATCATGACTTTAAATGCATATAGCCTCCTCCCTTTTCCTTTTCCAAGGGCCCCCTCAAATTTTTCCACAAACTCCTGCGCCTCCCTGTTTCGCCATTGACAAAAAATACATGCCCAGCCAAAATGAAATCCAGCCAAACAGCAGGAAACAATAGCAGTACTAATAAAGAATGAATTGGCTAATGAGAGCAGGATAGACAAACAGCAGCTTCAGGATGGTTTACTGATTAATAATGTTTTGTTAACAACAAGAACTTGGCAAGCAAGATTAACAGTCAAAACAGCATGCATTAAATAGTGTTAAGCTCATGAAAAAGTCAAAACGCCTATCTCATTCCCTACACCCAAACTTGTCTATGCTAATCCCCACACAGAAACAGACACTGTGACCTCACCATCTCTGGCGAGCAAACACACACTCTAACAAATACATTAATTGTCTTAGTGCTGCGAAACCTGCCAGAGCTGTTTGTAGTTGTTTCATGTTGGAAGGAAGGTGTCCAACAAGCGAAACTACGGCCAGCTTTGTTTATTGTTTGTGCTTTGTTTACCTTAATTTAGCGTTGATGCATTGCCATTAAAAATTGCAGTACTGCAAGTGGTGGTGGGCAAAATTTTGAAAAAGGTTATCTAAGTTTTGGTGAACTTGGCATTTTTTTAATAATGCATTCACTGACCTATCAGCACATTGTATAATATACGTAACTCTAATATGATTTCTAATTATAAATAAAAAGAAAAGAAAAATTCTGTTTTGTTGTTGAAAGACTCATTGCTTCATCAGGCTCAAAATTATTATAAAAAACAATCCATTATGCTGATATTATGTCTTGAAATATGAAACTTGAGGTCTTCATAAGCTTTGGGTTCAAACTGACAGGTTAAACAAAGTATTAAAAACATCACGCTGTTAGCTTTCTGAATTTTCGGAAAGTGTCTCTTCTGCTTTTGGCTTTTGTTAACACAGAAGTGTTAACAGATCAGGTATTTTTCTCCACCTAGCCCTGCCTCCTGCATTACAGGGTTCCGGGATGTACAGGGTTTTTTACGTATGCAAAGATTGGATACATATTCAAAGATTGAATACGTAAAAAATATAGCTAAACTAGCTATCTACATGTCTTCCATCACTACATTCACAAATCTCCTCTGTGATCTTCTAATAGATCTTCAGCCTGGCAGATCTAAACTAGCAACATTCTGCTGATACTGTTATCTCTCTTTCCTCTGGACAAGTTCAAACCATTTGTATGTGACCCCTCTGACTTTATCTTCAAAACCTCTATGTGCTGTCCCTCTGATCTCCTTATTCCCGATCCTCTCCATCCTGATCACTGCCAAAGACACCTACATTCTTCATCTTCTGGATGTCTCTCTTGTCCAGAAAACTCAATAAAAGATCAGGGAAAGCAACTTTTAACATTCAAGACTCTTACTTGAGCAGTAAGAGTCTCCTCTTCATCCGCCAGGGTTTGTTTCTTAATGTAGCTATCAGTTTTTTCTTCTCTTCCACTTGTTCCTTTAAAGCTTCAATTTCACTTTCTGACAGAGATTCTTCATCAGAAGATGAGGAAGAGGAAGATGAGGAAGAAGAGCTACAGAACGGAAACATTTATTAGCCTGAAACTAGATTTTTCTTGCAATTAGATAACAAAAAACACTCTTCATTCAATTTTCACACCACTTTGTAATAGACTAAATAAGTTAACAGTAAAAGAGCATTCCAATTCACTTCCATTTTATTTGTATAGCCTGTGATCACAACGGAATGGTCTCAATGAGCTTTACATTGTAGATTGGGGGAACGAAAAGAGGGGAAAAGGACAAAGAACAAAAATGTATGTACACAAACACACAACAATTAACTAAACAATTACAGTGCATTGCTGTGCTATGACCCTCTTTCTCAGAGAGGAATATTCACCACCCCCAAAGAAAAAAAGCAGTGGGGAAAATGAAGAAACTTCATGGGGATCCACATGAAGGAGGGATCTCCTGGTACAAACAGGCAATGTATCCAAGACTGTTAAGTAAATATCAGCCAATCCTACAATATTCTACTACTGAAGAAATCAGTAGATAGCCATCTTTCTGATGGTAATGAACGGAGTATCAAGCGCAGAGGGCTTCTCATTCTAGCGACAAATCTTCAATGCCAACACTAAGTATTTTTAGATTAGACAATGCTGGCACGACATTGCATTTGAATCCTAAGAAACACAAACAAATCAATAGGGGTTTTTTTGTTTGGCATTTATATGTTAAAAAGAATAAGATTAGAAATTTAATTGTAAACCCCAATAGTAGCTTTATGAAAAATGGTTGTCAAATGCTTACCGTACTTATATGGTAGTTTTACATGACGCAAGCATGTACAGTACTACTCTAAAAAAGCATGTTAAAAGTGTTTTAAATATATACAGGTAGATAGACGGAGATATAGCTTACCTGCTCTGCTTTCTACTTTTCCTTTTCTTCTTTTCATCAACCTCCTTTTCTTGTCCTTTAGTATTTCCCTTCTTCTCCTGATTTTGTTCTTCTTTTTCTTTTTTGGACACAGTCCTTCCTTTCTTTTTATTTCTCTCATCTTCTTCACTTTCTTCTTCACTCTCTTCTTTAGCAGCTTTTCTCCTGGAAGCCCTTGATCCTTTACTCTTCACACCTCGTTTTACTGCCGTATCTTCGTCATCGCTGTCTTTCTGGTTGGGCTTCTTTCTTTGTCCTCGTCTTCTTGGTGTTTCATCCTCCTCGTCCTCCTCATCATCACTAGGTTCTTTGACTTTACGTTGTGGTTTTGTTTTTCTGTTTCTGCTTCTTTTTCTTGCTTCATCTAAAATGTTTAGAAGAAAAATGAAACCTCCAACTAGAGACAGTACAATTAGCTGTTTCTGCTAAATGGGAATGAATTTAACAATGTATGAGAAATTTGAATTATAAGACAAAATCCTTTTTTAGAGATAAAGGTATAAATGGAGACAGAAGAAATTTTTGAAGCAGCTTTTGTTAACCAAAAGTGAAAAACATTCTATAAAATGTACCTTCACTTCCACTGTCAAAGTCAGCATCCACATCCATCCCAACTGGAACACATTAGAAACAGATCATTGGGTAAATTAGTTTAGTAAGTTATGTTTGAAAAAATACAAAGTGAATTGACTATAGAGAGAAAAGATTTTTCTAAAGAAAAATATTCTCACCATTTTCAAGCTTCACTATAGTTTCATTTTTTTTCCTTGGAGGCATTTTTCTGAGCAGTTCATTTATTTTCTTCCGTAAGTCTTTTTGTTATTCCCATTCATAAGTCTGTCAACGCTGGCTGCTGATTCACTGTTGGTGTAGTGTGTCAAAAGGGTGGTACACATATCTACACTCTCTCACACACACGCAGAGAAGGACAGGAGTGCCTATGGTCGAGCTGTTTAAAGACTGGGCACCTTGACAACCGTCAAAGACACCAATCCCAACTTGGACGACTCGAAGCCACGAAGAAAACAGAACCCACCAGGTAATGGACTTGTCAGTCAAAATGTTCATTGATACAGTGTCCTGGATGCAAAAGATATAGTTCTTGAATTTGATCAAAATGTATCGCAAGCTGCCATTATTCTTATACACGGTATTTAAAGTACACATAAGTGGATTGTGGTTTTGAACTTGCAACAAAGAAAGAAGACACCGCAATAGATGCAGAAATACAGCTAACCACACATTAAAGTTTGATGTGTTCCCAAGAAATTCAAAATGACAAGAGAAAACTTCTCCATATTTAAGTACTCTGTACTGTGTCACATGTTAGAGATACCAACTCACCAAGATGAATGTCACTTCAGTCTGCATGTATCCTCACTAACAGCCAGGTATGTCAATGTTAAAAACTGACAAGTTAACACTCAGAAAAAGTCACCCTGCCATTTATTAATGTGTGTTTACTGAAATATTCGTTGATACTAATTCTCTATCTTGATATTACAGTTACAATAATGTGTCAATAATTTGTAATTGTGGTGTTAACATTTTCAATTCTCCAAAATCTCTGCATTTCAAATTAAATTAATTAAGTAATCTGTACACTAAAACTTCTGGCGCATTATTTTATGAGCATGTTTCTCTGCAACCACTGTAAAATCTTAAAATTTTCTATTTCTGTGCAATCACCTAAAAGCAAAATCAGCTCTTTGTGCAAGCTGTGAAAAAGTTGCATATGAGTGAACCTCTTGATATAAAAATTAAACTCTTTGAATATGGCAAATACCACTGATTTCTAGAATAAGTATCAATAATCTGGGGTGGCCGCGTGGTTAGCGCGTTCGCCCGCGGACCGGAAGGTCGCGGGTTCGCGTCCCACGGAGAGCACGTCTAGGGTCCTTGGTGAAGACACCTCACCCCCGCTTCTCCCACCATTGGCGCCGTTGAAGGGCAGCCTGCTGCGGTGAAAGGAGTGCAGCAAACAAATTTCCCCGGTGAGGGATGAATAGAGTTATTCAAAATAAATAAAAATAAAAAAATAAAAACAAAATAATATTCTTCAATGTCATTTAAAATAACCATGAGGACAATCTCAGCAGAAGAAAAGTGAAAAAAAATATTTTCAGCAAATGAAGGAAAAGCCCTCTACCTTTCGTCAGCAACATTTCTACTGAATGTTTGGTGCTGTCATTTTTACATGCTTACAGTGGCCTGTGGCAGAGTAGACTAAAGACTTCTCAATGTTACGTGATTAACCCTCTAAGATGTAGCCACAACTTAGCTGGTTATTTACTGTATGTGAGATCTAACCCTTTAAAATATGCAAGAAGAAACATGAGATGCTAGGTCGCCTTGTAGCTAACAGAGCAACACTTATTTGGTTTAAGGAATGTACTTGAAAGACACGTTAAGCTTTGGAAGGCCGCAGTTTTTTGCATCCCTCCTTCTCCATTTCCTTCAAGCATTAAAAATAATCTCAGTTTTTAGCCCTGTTTTCCACATTTAGCTTTGGAAGCTGAATGCATTTCCATTTTAAATGGATTTAATTATAGAAATTCCATAACATTCTACAACTCTACGCTCTCAAAAGAAAGATGAGATGCCAATAGAAGATGAGATGCCAGTTGATCATTCAAATCAGTGCTTGAAGAATCCCATTCTTACACTCCTGTCTACATTACCCAACAGTGAATAACTGCTGCACAGTTAGATGCAACGAAGATTGACATATCCGGTAATGTACAATCCGTCATGGCTCAGTTTCCTGTCACATTGTACCAGGAGAAGAGGAAACTGGAACAGAGTCAAAACACAACTCCAGAAGGGTGATACAAGGAACGTTGGGGGCTGAGGTTACCACAGTAAAGATCAGGTGAGCTTTCTATTTTTCTTCTTTTACATAAAGACAATGTCTTGAACAGACTGGAGCAATTCTAATTAATACTAATCAGTCTTCTCACTCCTGAATGTGATTGGAAACCCACAGAGTGAGCTGTATGAAAGAAAGGATCTACTTGATATGCTTTTGATCTCAAATAACTGGACAGTTAATTCTTAATGCCTAATTATCTTGAATTGATCATGGGCATAGATGAAAATGAATTTGACTGACAGTTATTTATTGTTAAACTCAGTTTAGATCTGACCCATTATCCTCATATCACAACACTTTAATGGCAAAAAAATTCTATGTTTCAATAAGGACAACATGAAAGGGAAAGTTAATGAGTCGGACTGAGTTCTGAACATTATAAAGTCAAGATAGTTAGTTTTAATTGTAAATCTGACAGGTAGTTCATTTAAACCTGATTCAATGCCAGGAAACTTTTTATTTCCAGGAGATAATTAAACTTTGAGACATTGCCATTACACGACCAGACAAAATTGAGTTTTTTTTCCAGATTAGATGCTTACAAGTTCAAAACAATGAATATTCAAATTGAATTTGCTGTACCAAGTTCAGAGCTCTGGTGATGTCATTGATCTGTTGGCAGTAAGTAACGGGATCCATAAACACCATGCTAGATGAAATCCATGACTTTGACAACTTTTTAATACTTTGGCCTAATTTTAGTTATGGGTACTTCATTTCTGCATCAAAATTTATTGGTAAAAATGAATTAAGAATTCATTTACAACTTTAATAACAGTTTCTACTATTTCAAATTAAAAATCATATTGTTTCAAAAGGCATCATGAGAGCATCTTAAAGTTACAAGCAAAGAAAACAAGTACTTATGTTCATTTTCTGAAAAGAAACAGAAGTTACTGTCTTATTTTAAGTACATAGTTCAGAAGATATTATTAGCACACAATAGGCGTACTGACTGTCTATGGCAGCTATCAGATTTTCCCCAGTTCTTAATTTATACATGAATGTTTCAATTATCTGCTTTGTCATTTTGTTTTCATCCTGTCAGTGTCTCTGCAGGCTTGACCCCCCTGTACGTCGTAAGCTCACTTTGCTGAATAAAACCAGGCAGATATCCCGGGGTAGCACGGTTGCCATGGTGATATGTCCTTTGTACAGGTCCCCTGACTGAGTGTTGATATTCTCTTTCTCTGGGTGAATAAGATGGTTTACATCCAGTCTTACTATGACTTCTGTCGTGAGTTTGCTCAAAATCATCTGAGAAGAAAAAACAAAAAGAAAACCAAGTTGTACTTTGTATATCATTTCTTCTTTGATGTAGCATTTTTTTATGTCAATCCATAGATGGTCATGTGATATGTATGCAACAGAATCACAGAGCATGCTTATTTTTATCAATGTATTTCAATCCAAGGAAGTACAATCCCTCATTGTAAAAATGATAAATTAGGTTGTAAAACAACCTTCAGTTAGAGAATTTGAATTATTTTTCTCTTTGTGAAAGTGTTCCACATTCTATGATAGCAACTGCCTCACGTGTGATCAAGTGTGTTGCTTCTAAACCGAATTATGAACAAATGATGTGGTGCATTTATTTCAATAAAAAAGATGCTTTCGTTTTGTCTTCCGAACCACTTATTCCCTACTCGGGTCATAGGGGGTGCCAGAGCATATCCCAGCTGGTTTCAGGTGAGAGGCAGGGTACATTCCCGTTGCCAGTCGGTTACACACAAACACACCACACACACTCATTCCTATGGGCAATTTTGTAGTGGCAGATAAACCTAACATGCATGTTTTTTGGAAAGAGGGAGGAAACCGGGGCACCCATGGGAAACCGACACATACAAGGAGGGAACTTGCAAACCTCTCACAGAAAAGCCAGTGTTCCAAGCCTAAAATGGGACTTGAACCCCCAACCTTCTGGTTGTGAGGCCACTGTGCTAACCACTGTGCCACTGTGCCAACCAAGATGCCGTTGTTCTTAAAAAAGCTGTAATTTTTTTAGATATTAAAAAAAGGTAATTGATTTCTAAATATAAAAACAAAAAAACCCAATAGCAATCATTGTAAATATATTAATTTTGCCATGATGTCTGTTTCATGGTAGACATGAAACATGGCAGACTTTAGAGTCTCTTCTTTACTGTCTTTATGAAGGGACTCTAAAGTGTTTCTTTTCCATAAAAAAAGTTAGTTAATTCAGGATTTTCTTTTTGTTGTTTTCTGAATGTTGTCTTGTATGTTGCTATTCAAATAGTACATAAATTTTTTTAAATGTAAAATTCCAAATAAGTTTGTTAAAGTCTGACCTTCTTGACAATGAATCAAAGCATTGTTGTTTCTTTGTTGTTCTGTAAAGTGGGATGCTTCTCTTCTGGCCTCCTCCAGATCCATTTGAGCCTTAAGAGCTGCTCGTTTGTTCTTCTTCTTGTTCTCCTCATTTTGCTAGAAAGTAGACAATTATCTTTGAATTAAATCAGCTTAAATGATGGATGGGAGTAGTTAAGTTTTGGCAATCTTCATATACATCACAAATAAAGCATTAAAATAAACCACTGAACAACCATTAACCAAAAAAAATCTATTAACCCCACAATCCAAATGTGGGGTAGCTGTACAGTTCAATCTTCCTAAATAAATTAAAATAATTTAAAAATTAATAATAAAATAGAGGCTGTCAGACAAATGGAAGAAAAAAAGTCTGAATTGCCCAATTCATTGTTATAATCAGGTAGTTACCAGCAGTTTGTTAACAAATGCTTCTAGATTAATTCTGTGAACACTACTCTGCTGCCTTCTGCTGGAGAAAATACATCAATATACTGTAGCTGTGACCTCAGAAGTGTGTCAGTGGTGTAAAGTGGTTTGTATGTAACATTATGCTCTATTTCGATTACTGTAATGCTGCTAATCATGACTCAAGATCAGTTAGAGTTTAAACCCATCACAATCCACTGTATAACTATAGCACTCTGAATACAATGTTAATTTCCCACAACTTTCACTCAGTACAAGATGAATATGCTTAGTTAAACCTCTTTAGAACAATTCACATGCTTCTTTCTTTTAAAAAAAATATATTTGCTTACTGCTTGTAGCTTTTTCTTAAGTTCCACGTTTGCTTGTTTGTAGCTTTTGGATGTAGATTGCAGATAATAAATGGCCAAGCTAAAAGGTTTAAATACAACAAAAATGCAGTAAAACTGTCACTAAAAATAAAGTGATTATTTAAAAATCATATTTTAGTTTACAGTAGTTTGTTTGTCATACACCATAAGCAGTATGAAGGGTAACACCAGTCCAGGGTTAGAGGCATAGCTGAACACTTTTCCAAACCAAGCTGGAAAATCAGACTCCAGAGTTTCATGGATTACATCAAACATTCGGTTCTTCCCACTACAAAGAGAAATTATTAGCTTTTACATAAACAGAACTAATTTTTGGCAAATATTTCTGAAGTAATACCTGAATGGTCCGCAGTCAAATGAAGGAGGAACAGTGACAATGGTGTAAATGGCAGGGAGAGTGGAGAGAAAGAGAATTACAAGCAGCATGGCCATGTAGAAGTTGTTGGAGCCTGAGGCTTTAAAGACTCTTTCCTGTGGCACATTACAGCACATCACAGCCCAGCACTGCAAGTACATAGATACATGCAGCCGCAGGACATTCAAAGCTGGCAGGCAGGGTGCATAGAAAGCACCCATCCTATAGAAAAACATAAAGAAGATCAGGAATTATTTTTGGTTTGCCATGTGTTTCATTTTACTACTAAGAGGTGTCAGCTTTAAAATATAAAAAGTTACATTCAGGTTTACATGCAACAATTTCTTTACCATATCATTCCTTGATTGAAGATGAGACCCAAAACGTTTCCACTGACATCAAATTCAGAATAAGACGGCTTTTCAAAAGTAGAAAAAAAAGCAATAATTATGTCAATGAAACAATGGTTTTGTGAATTGAAATCGATGGAAAAAATAACTTACAAATCCAGCTTCGAGGTCCCAACACCAACAGTGATTCAAAAAGCGGACAAGCACAGCTCGCAGGAAATCACCAATCAATAGTGTAATGTAGGTTGTCATAGTATCAGATATGATCAGCCTGACAAACTCCTTTAATGAAAGATGCATTCATTAAGAAAAAAAATACGCTGGACAGTGTATTTATTAAACGACACTGTCATCAAGTGTCATTTACCGAGGTATCTATTCTTTGAAAAAGGAGTTAAAGAAATTTGAAAACAAATTCGAAACATACAGTATACTGGTTTAAGTCTAAGATCAAACTGAAATCAGATCAAACTTTATTCGTGTAACACTTTTCCAAAAATTACTTGAAGTGCTTTTTACATCAATTAAAAACACACAAGCAAAGTAAAAACCAGGTCTTTAAAAATGAAGGAATCAGCCCTGATTTTCCCCTATCCACTAGTGACTATCTCTTAAACAGGGCTTAACATGTAACTAATTGAAACAAACAACTGGCCTGCAGCAGCATTTGGAATAACATTTTAAAAATACCACTTTTTCCATCATTTATATATAAAAAAAGATTCAGAAGCATTAAATATTTAATGCCGTGCACTATTGAACCCTGCAGCAGTATTTACATCATACAGTTACATAATTGTTCCAAAACCCTCATGCACACTGACCTGGCCCACCATAGTCTCCCAACAGGGCCCTCTGGGCACATCGGCAGGGTGAATTGTTGTGGGTGGAGCAGTGTGATTTTCCAATAGTGTAGTATTGAAAAGACTGGCCTCCCACATAGTTATGTTAAACTTGATTATTTTTTCTTCTTCTCTCTGGTACAGATACATTTGGAATATTCATATGAGTGACAAAAAAAAACAATTGTGTATAAATGGGAGGCTAAGTCCTCACTTTAAGATTGATCTCATCCATTAGTGCAATGATGAAAGTGTAGAGGTTTCCCAAGAAAAGGGCGAAGATGCGACCCAGCTGCCATTGCAGGGCAACACGGGGGTGGTAGTTTTCCAGGGCACTGATGACGTCAAACAGCATGGGGCAAAACATTCCTAGTAATGACATAACCATGTTCACCTGAAAGACAGAAAACATTCTATTCAAGAGGCCAAAAGTAAATACATATGTATAGCTTTTGTATAATCACATATGAAATCACTTGGGGTGTATAACATCGGGTGACATACAATATGTACACATGCAGTGGCGTGCACAGACATTTTGGAAGGCAGGTGTTCAGTGAGCTCCTTACGCTAGTTTATTCAGGAAAATGTCAATTTAATTTTAAAAAGTTACCAGCACATGTGGATTGAAATTTAACATATGCATTTACTCACTGATTGGTGAGTGATGTTTATGGTAATGAAGTAGGCAGGACCAAACCAAGGCATTTCACGACGTTGTTTCATTTTTAACATTTAAAAATACATATTAGTGTCAATATAAACACTACATCTAAGAAAAATATTCACAAGGACACTTGGATGATACAGAGGCCGCGGGGCAAGTGCTCCTGAACCACCTGGTTTCAATCTGAGCAGGCCATTGGACATACATATACTGTATACAGTATATTAAAAAATACATTTTCTTTGACAAGTGTTTTTGTTTCGTTATATTGTTGACTCATATTTTAAATTTGTTCATTTATGTAATTGAATTTTTCTTTTACACCTCATTTCTTTCCCACCACGTGTGATTTTCCAGACCATCTAGAGCAAACTTTTGAGAACGCCGCACTACAAAGTATATGAGGTATCCACTCCCTGCTAAACAGCACAAGACCAGGAAGTTTGCCAGAACTCGCAGGAAGCGAGTCAAATGAATGTTGTCATCTTTATGGCTTTCTTGCTCTTCTAAGATTGCTTCCTAAAAAAGTATAAATGGTGTAACTGTAATGTAGTTATATTCATTGTATTCATATCTCAGCATCACCCACCTTAAAGTTTGTAGTAATTGAGGCAAACTTATTATCTGCAGTTTCAGGGTTTCCTATCAGGTAATCCCAGCTTGTAAACATCTTCCAACAGAAGTTAAAACTGTTATCATCTCCAACCCCTGACTCATTTGCATTCCGTGCCATCCTTTATTTAGAAACAGATCCACTGTCAATATAACACAGTAAATCATGTACATTTCAAAAGTTATATTTGAGCTTTATAAACTTACGTTCTTATAACAACCATGTAGCTATAGGCCACTGTTCCTACACCGACAAGGAAGTATGATAATGGCATTCGGAATTTAAGCCAGCCAATGGCGCGCTGGTTGTTGTAGTAACCATAGAAGAGGACTGAATACTGAGCATATCCCTGTGGGTACAGATGGTAGTTTAAAGGTTTAAGAATTGGCATGAAAAAAACTGTAAGCGAATCAAGTAGTAATTCAAATTTACGGGAACCATGTCTTGCGGTTACAACTCACCCCAAAATCCCAAAGGACAGCAAAGTCCATGGCACTGGTTTCTTCAGCTCTGGGGACGGTCTTTCTTGGGATGCTGCCATATGGTCGCCCCATTAATGCCTGTTGGTTATGTAGAAAGAAGATATGTTGAGGGCATGTGGCAGGCCTAGAAGTTTAAAATTGACTTCATAAAAACAAGTTTTATGAAGTTTTTATCGGTAATGTGTTAGCCTTGTTTACCCTCACCTTTTCAAGCTTTGGACGAGTCCGTTTTTTGTGGTTGTGTTCATAAACTGCTGAGTTTAATATGATATGCATACTTTTGTTTGAATCCCTTGTCCACTGTAAGGTACTTTACTTGACTACAAGTTACATAGTCTTTCTTCTACTGTCTAAAGTTTAAAGCACTGTAACCAAGCTCTCAATCATAACAAAAGACGTTAACACATTACTCAAGCTCTTGCACCCTGTGGATCAGTTGTTAAATGTACTACTTTCTAAGAAAACACGGGTGCCTAAAAAAATGAACATCTTTTGAACGTTATCATAATATCTCAACTTTTGAGATGACTAGAAAAGCTGTCTGTTAGTACTGTATATGAACTTAATTAAGTTCCATTGAAACAGTTTGAATACCTCTGGCACCATAACCAAACCAAAGGTAAGCCCAAACAAAATCATGTTGATGCCATACATCCATCTCAGGAATATGAAGTATGAGGCAACAGATGAGCCAAAGTGACCTGTGTGACAGGGTAAATTATTGTAAGTAGTGGTACTTTTTTTTGACAGGAGAAAAAAACTATACGTTTTGAGGATAAGTATTTACTGTAAGTCTTTTGGCAAACATACTTTCAATCTCTTTAATTTTCATTTCCCAGGGAATGCAGGCAGTTTTGAAGTTTTCAAAATCTCTTTGAAACTTCATCCATTTCTGGTTTAATGGCAGAGAAACAATAGGTTTACATATATGTGTAAATTATAAAATGAGTTTATACTAAATATTACTAAACAGGAGAAGAAGAGTCATATAGTTCTTGCCTTGGTCATCATGACTTTGTATGCGTAGAGTTTCCTTCCTTTTCCTTTCCCCAAAGCACCTTCATATTTCTCAACAAAGGCTTGAGACTCTCTAAAAAGGGAGAAGAGGTGTGATTTAATTGCAATTGAATCATATTCAACATGTTTTCTAATCAAGAAATAATTATAATTTATTTTGGTTATTTTATTTTTTTTTCTGTACCGTAAAGTGATAAGTTTCTTTTTCATTGGCCACGGCTTTCCCCTCAAACTTTGGATCAACTTTTTTTTGTCATCCACTGCTTCCTTCAGCTTCTCCAACTCTTCCTGTGTAAGACACTCTGTTCTCACCTGCCCATCTTCATCATTGTCTTCTTCACTTGTTTCATGTGCTGAGCTGTGACATTAAAAATTAAGTTGAGAACATTTTTTTTTTCTTCAAAAAAGAAAAACTACACAGTAGCTAACCTTGATTCAACAACCTTCTTTTGCTTCTTCATCTTTATTGATTGTGGTTTTTCTTTGACTTTACCAGTTTGCACTTTGTTCTCTTCTTGTTTTTTGGCACTCTTGTGTCTCTTTCTTCTATGTTTATTTCTTTCATCCTTACATTCCTCTTTTTCATCTTTCTCTCTCTTTGTTTTCTCATTTTTTATATTCTTTGATTTTGTTGTCTTGTTTTTTGATGCTGAGTTACCTCGGTTCTTTCTCATCTCATTTTCTTTTGCATCTTGCCCATTTTTTTCTCTTCTTTTTGTGTCACTTCGCCTTTTTCTAGTTTTTATTTGATCTTCACCTTTTTCTGATTGAGCCACTTCCCTTGGTTTCTGATTTTGCTTGTTTTTCTCTCTTTCAACATTTCTTCTTTTCCTCCTGTGGTTTTCTCTGCTTGCTTCTTTCTGATCCTCTCCATCTGTAGTGACAAATGGACTATCTTTAATTAAAAAAAAATGCCACTAGTATAAACAAACACATTGATCATCCAAGTCCAGACCTTGATTTAAAGCAAGAATCACATACAAGTTTAATTTCATGTGGGCTAAAGACTTTTATCAACCAGAAAAAATTAACAACAGCTCACAGAATTAACACAAGAGTTTAGAAGCTGCTTTTGATGGAGCAAGAAAAGTTTTTAAAAAAGCCCTTTCTGTGTAAAATATATATATATATATATTGTAAGCTCTAATTATAAATAATTATTCTAATTTTTTCATGGCGTGTGTCCAGAAAGTTTTATTAAATCAATTGTTTCATATATAGCTCAAAAAACAACTCACCTTTAAAATTCAGTCCAATGTGAACTGCAAGAGAAGAACAATTTATCTTTAGAAAAATCAAGGTTATTAAATTAATTAATGAAACATATTCTGACATCCCCTTATTTTCATAATGTTCATTTTCTTCCCTCTATTATTGACAATTATATCTGAATTAAAATGACATTTCTCTAAATCTGTGCTGCACCTTTTTTAAAACTACTATATATATATATACTTTGTATATTATAGAACAAAGCAATCAAGTCAGAATTAAGAAATTATAGCAAGTCCTTTTGATGGTCAGGTATATAGCTTACTGAGAGAAACGTGCTTCTTGTACAGAAGTCTCAGGTTCAAATCCAGATGCTGATTTCTCATTATTTTCTGTTTCCTTCATCATTTCAGTTCTCTCATAATTTTTAACACAACTCAGTTACCATGGCATGACAGGGCTAAAGAAGTACTCAGTGAGAAATACAGCAATATTAATATTTTAATATCTAATATTTGTGGTTTCTTGTTCAAATCAGTGGCTTGACGGGTTTGAACAGTTGGGTGGTACTTTGAGTATAAAACAAAAAGATATTTTAAATTTGATCTATGTTAAAAAGTTTGTAGGATTTTATTTTAAAAATGGAGCAAGTCAACTGAAAAAATGTGAAGAGGGAACAATTTAAAATGTTCTCAGCGTCAATACAATTAAAAGTGTTTTTTTTTTCTTTTCTAAATGTTCATCTCTATATAAAGACGTTATTGTTTAATCTGTTTTTTTTTCTACTGTTTAGCATGAATTTACACTACACATAACATAATCAATCAACATAATCAATGTGATTTTTATCAATACTATACAAGGGCTTAATATGACCAGCTGTTACACTTTTGATGACCTGAGCTTTATAAATCTGATCCTCATCTCAAACATTCAGTGCCACCCTGACCCCTTTCACTGGTTGAGTCAAATCTACCTTATTGTGCACCTGGCACTATTGTACTCCACTAAAGGGGGATAAAGAGGAAAACAAAAAGGGCCACTGACAGACTAGACAGATATTTATGTAGTCAGCCTTTTGATGTGTACCCTTAGTGTAACTGGAGTGGGCAGCACACGGGTCATTACGGGCGGGTGCAGTAGAGAGGCACAAAGGAGACAAACAATGCCCTAATGATGGGAGGGAGGCTTGCCAAGCCCAAAGGGACAGGAGAGAAAGCTAAGGGCCAGGGGCCAGATCCCAAAAATATAGCAGAATGGGAGGAAAACAATTATACTTTATTTTTTTCTTTCAACACAAGTTATGTGACATTTGCATTTTTACTTTAAAACATCTTGAATTAGTAACTGTAAAATTTCTGTTTATTTATGCTGGTGAATCTTCATCCAAAGTTACATTCAAGTCAGTCACAACAACATCAAAAACCAAAGGAACTTCACAAGATTTACAGTGTTTATTTTTATGTCCCTCAATTGTAGAAAATAACAACACAGTATCTTAATTGTTTTCTGCATTGCTTGAGTTGAAATGATAGAAATAAAAAGCATATCTTGAAGAAATACTTACCATCATTCTCAGAAGTGATCAGACTGTCTCGAGGCATCTTGGTCTCATGGTTCAGTAAGTCCTAAAGTAGTGGACGCAACAATAGGATGTGAGAAGAAAAATGGAATCTGTGGGTTTGTGCATCTTCTGCATCCCAGATGATGGCCTCCTGACCAGGTGCATGCAATGCAGTGTCATTAAAGTCAAAGTTGCATTAGAAAGTGTATGGGCATGCTGGGTAAGGGACTGGTACATGATGAGTAATTTGCATGAGAAGTTTACTTTTTCTTCACCACCCACCGATCCGAATCAGGAACAATGATGGCCTGGAAACTTTAGAGCCACACAATTTCACTAGCAATTAATTATTCACAAGAGTTATGACTGCCTTTATGCTGCTGTGTAAGCATTTGTAAAAGCTGGCCACTTTGTGAACTTTCTGAAAAATAATACATGATAGTAATTGAGAGCATTAGGCAAAATAAGGACTTGGACTTGAGCTTTTTTTAAACAGCACATTTGATGCAAATAGACTGTTTTATTTTTAAAGGATGCAACTGAATTTCTGATGTCTTTATTTTCCGGGCAAAAGACATTTACAACTTTGATGTTTAAAATTTCAACAGAAAGAGAGAAAAAAAAAAGACTATGGCACATTGTAGGAAACTTCTAATGGTCAAAATTTCTGACATGAAGAATTACATATATAAAAAGTCTCATAGATAAAAAAAAAATCTGCATGAAAAAATGTTAAATCTACAAAGTAAAACCTCAACGGGTCTGGGGGCAACATCAAAATTCAGCAGGACCATTCAATTGTGTGAGAAAAAATGTTTTGCTAGTTTTTCCTGCAAAATGCTAATTTCTTGTAGAAATTTTTGTACAAGATTTTTTGTTTGTAAATTGACAAGGCCAAGTCAGTTGTTAGGGGTGGACAACTGTGGAACACTACTATGCACATGTGTTTTGGTCACAAGAATTTTTCATGTAATGAGGTTATTGGAGAAAATGTCCCTCAAACACAAAGGAATTTGTCATGACAGTTAAAGAAATGGCAAATTGCAGTAGGTAGAGTTTAAACTTTATGTTGATGATCTTCTGTTAGCAAGAAGAGGCGAATGAATGGGAGTTGTATTGCTGCACAATCTGTAAATATATTTTTAAAAAATGGCAGATATTTGAAAAGTAGTTACAGTGATTGGCTCAAAAAGATATAGGAATGAATGAGTAATTTTAAAAATGAAAGAATCCAACAGTGTGAAAGTTTGGAAAAGACAAATACAGGTGGTATAAAAGTCCTAACTCCATTTATGAGAGCAGACTTGAGAAAAAAAAAAAGAGTCTCCTAATAATTCTACATTTATGCATTTTTATTCCACATGAAGTGGTTGTTTCGAAGGCAAAATAACAGTAAATACAGTTAGAACACCAAGAAATGTGTTATGGACATTTCTTATCCTGCCTCAATAAACACAGCATTTAACATTTAGACAAGCTCTGAAATTGGAAACCAGTAGATGGTGGTGCTGCTCCACATTTACATTGGTGTGGCACTATTCAAAGTAGAGCCATCTTTGACTACCTCAGAATAATTTCTTGGGGGGGTTGTTTTGTTTTTGCTATCTTTATGTGAGCTTTAGGCAAAAACAAAGCTAAGTAAATTCTCTGGTCCACCCCTGGATGTGTTTTACAAAACATGTAAAGGTATTATAACATACCAAAAGTAATTGCAAAAAACCCACAAACCATCAAGTAGGCATGAACAAAAATGAACAATTTCTGCCAAGATGCAACTCATTGAAGTAAAATTATATTTTTGAGAAACAACACCTTGTTAAAAAGTTTTTATTAATGACTTAAAGCAATATCAAAAGCAGAAGAGAATTTGTCATGAGGCAGTGAAGGTGGAGCTGTAGAACCAAGAAGCATAGGCAGTTTTAACCAGTTTATTGCAGTTAATCAGGGGTAAGAGAAGAGGGGTAGGCATGTGCAGCTTGGAAGCCATTCTGTGCAGGCCTGTTGCATCCTGGGCAGGACCAGACAGAGGACCCATCAAAAAGGAAACATGAGGCTAAGGGACACCATAATGGCTGCAGCAGGAGAGCAGAATAGCAGATGATCTGACACCAGAGGGATGAACACCAGAGGTTAAATGACCAGGGGAATACGACACACAGGTGCAGACAACAGAGAGAGGCAATTGGCACCAAGTGCACTGAAATAGGGCCCAGTGCATGATTATAGAGAAAGAAATATTCTGGAAGAGAGGGGATCGTGACCGATTTGGCATAATTCTCTTCCTAATATGGGTAGCAGCCCCACAGAATTATTTTTTTTAACCACTATTTAACTGAGACCTTTCCAGCTGAGTTAAGGAAATTCCCAGCTGTCTGTCATGTTTCCACCTGTGCATCTCGTGTGACAAAACATTTTCAAAACAACATAAAGAATAAAAAAATCGGATTTACACCATTTAACCATCATGCAAATTACACTTACAGTAATGTGAGGCCACTATTCAGCTGATTAAAACTGAAAATCTGATTGTATTTTGTGTAAGATCAGTGTTTGTGAGTACATGAACAGAACATTCTGTCTGCTTTTCAGGTTTGTTAATAAAAGACTGAACATATTTGAAGTTATCAGCATATGGGAGTCAGAATAATGACTCACCAAAATGGTGCCTTGATAAAAGAGAAACGTGCATCAAATGATTCGTCTGCTTTAGGCTTTCTGTCTCATAATGCAGGCCTGAAAGGCAGGAAAAGCAGGGCAGACTGAGAATGAGCTTGTTAAGCGAGGTTCACAGGCACCAGAATATTAATAAGTTACCTAAAAGTAAAGTCAGAGTTTTAAAAAGAATAATTCATTAGGAAAAAATGCAGTATGATGAAAATATAAGCGAATGATACATCTACATTACACAAATTTACTTCAACAAATTTATTTCCTTCATATCATAATTATTTTTAGTTAAACAGTCAAAAGACAAATGCAAAAACATTCCCTGAATGAAAGATTCAACTTGTTTCCGTCTGTCTATGAAGAAAACAACCCATGAACTTTGTTAGCATTAACATTTACTGAGAGGGAGATCTTGGGATAATGTACAGATAGAAGTTTTGCCAGGGGGTGAAACGTGCCTTGTTTTTGTCATGGAAAAGAAGTAGGTGAAAGGAGAGCACAGGTTAATCCAGGTGTGTTTCAGACTGTGAGGACGTTTTTGCCTGAAGGATTAAAATGGGTTAATTATAGCATAACAGATATGTCATCAGAGAACCCTGAATGATGTTTTGTCTGAATGCCTTGCAGGTTTTTCACTGACAAAAACCAATCAATAATCTGGGATGACTTCAGCATACAAGATTTTGTTTTTGATCATTTGAATTAATTTAGTGAAAGAAGAGATTGGTTGTTGAAGGTTATTTTCACCTAGGACACTACACTTATTCCTCTTCCCCAAGCCCTCAATAGCAATATATTTTAAAAAGCAATCAGATATTTCAATCCAAATTAAATTCAAGCAATACAAAAATGCAACAGGAAGAAAATATCAGCAAGCAATGTCGCTGAGAGAAAGAACTGTTGCTCAATGTTGTTCGTGGCTTTAGTTGCACAGCCATAGTGGCTGTGAGTGAGACAAAAAGAGCGTGGTGAATATGCGTGAGTCAAGGCAACGTCATCAAGCCAGGGGGCAGAACTTGTCAGGTTAGGGGTGTTTTTAAGGGCAGGACTTGGCTGTTGCAATTGACAGATTAAAAGAGAACAGGCGTGGTTTATTCCTGCAGTCAGAAAAACACGCGGCTGTGCATGTCTGCACGAGGGAGCAGCAACAAAGAGCAGCCAGTCTGCAGAACAGAACACTGGACATCTGCTGCACACACATGTACACACTCACATGCACACTCACATGCACAACCATCCGCATTTGATTCTTGTGCAGAGATGGTCATTCATAAAGTATAGTAGATTGAATATTATAAACTGTAGCATACAATCAACACATTTCCTTCTATTATAAACATGTTGTGCACATTTGTACTGTAACTGCCTCCCAGTTAGTTACCCTTGAAACTTTTGCACAAGAGCCACGTGTGTTCACAAGCTCTAAATCCAACAATTATCCAGACCCACGTGTAAGGTGAGACTTTTGGATAAATAAAGGAGAGGCAAAAATAAAGAGAGGAGTTTAGATAGGGTACGAAAGGAAAAAAATAGAGACATTCATTCTTTTTCGGGAGCACTTTTATAGGGAAGAGTTTTCTTAAAGGAAAAAGTGCGAAGCAGATTGCATTTTTTTTGTTCATTTTCTGTTCTTTTTTTCCAGTTCTTTTGACATTTGTACTGTTTTTTTTTTTTACTTCTTGTATTTTTTTTACTATTTCACATAGCTATACGTGCTCTACCTACTGTAGTTAAACAAATATGCTCTTCATGAGGTGTGGTGTTTTGCATGAGTAGAACACTCATACATTGTTCTCTGTGAAGCAGCTGACCCTAGAAAGCAAAGGGAGGAGAACCAAGTTCTGAAGCAGTGTTTTTAGTAAACTTCGGTGCATAGCTTATCACACACAGCCCATGTACAGTAAATGGATAAGCTGCCATCTAGCACCACCTCTTTTATCACCAGCTTCTCACTACACCAAAGACAGACTGAGCCGAGCTGGGCTACAGTTTGCATATGAGTGCACGTGTGTATGTGTGTGTGTCGGGTTGGCCAATATCTGCCTAGTAACCACAGGCAGACTGCTCCAGATTCACAGAAGTAATCTCCATACCCTGTCACACATACACACACAGGCCACAACACTCCCCCAGCCTCACATAAAAAGCAGGCTTCAAATTGTGCCATTCGTAGTCATGGCAACATTCAGCTTCTCACGTGTATCCATCATGGCTTTTAGAAAAGAAATAGATGAACACCTACATGGTACAAACACACCAGTATGTACACCAAGCTTTGACAACAAGGGGGATGGGTAAGGATACTCAATACTCAACAACTCTCCTTCTCTCCCCAGCTGGCCCAACACCCTACCCTCTCTCTCGTCAGCCCTGAAATCCATGAACCTTCACATACTAACCACACACATGCTCTTTCTCCTTTACTCTGTATAAGGCTGTATTAACACAATATTCCTTAGACAAAGAGCTCAGTGTAAAACATAAACAAGGTCTCCCACCCTTCCACGTCTTGCCTCCATTTTTCTTGCTAACATTCATATATAAAATTGTGCTGAAACATTTTTGCAGACAAAAGCTGATTTACATTTGTGTCTTTATATATACAAAGAAAAAACTTGTGAATGGAAACAGAGACTAGATTCTATGGATTCTACAAATACATTAAGTTTTTTTTTTTGCATAGTAACTTGTATTCATTCATGTATCTACTGAACTACTTATCTCGGTTGGGGTCATGGGGGTGCCAGAGCAAATCCATGCTGATTATAGTCAAGAGGCGGGGTACACCCCAAAGAGGCCACGAGTTTGTTGCGGTGCATGCCCACTGCATGGTAACTTGTAGATGTTATTGTTCTCGAATTTAAGCTTTACTCATTTAAATTTAATTTGTGTCACTTTCAAAAGGATTTTTTTTTTAAATTGACTGCCATTATAACAAGAACTACTGACAAAATCTAGGTGAAGCTAAAAATAATTAACATTTATATCACATGACGTAATTTCATTCAAACACATTAAACAAATTATTCTGTTTATATAAATTCCTTACATCGTTATTTTTTATGGAGTGCAAATTAGTTTACTATTTTACGTTGCTCATTTTAATTATTCTATTCTTTATGAAAATTTTACTTAATATTTTGTGGGGTTTTTTTTTCCATTTGACAGGTCTTCAACCTCAATCTGTTTATCCGAAAACATTTTAAAATTTCCACTGAAACTTATCTGAAAGTAGATGGGAGAGGAGTTGTTATTAACATACAGTCAAAGAAACTGAAATGCTTGTTTATCGAGATTTGGTTTTAGATTGTGAAATCATCCCATCAAGTTGTTCATTGTCAGAGTGTTTATTCTCCACCGTGTGAAACCAGGGTTAATTGTGTAAACAAAGTCTAGTGTATTTGCTACAGTACATATGTAGATGTAAGAAAGACTAGCTAGACTTTTCAAAAAGTCAGGTGAAATCCATAGTGGTATTCACAGCTTTCAATTTTAGTTTCACTCAGCAGTTTCTTATCTCTTCCGTATGTAAAGGTCTAAACAGTCTATGCTGTTGTTCTATGTCATACTTCTGAAAATCCACACACTGAAAGATGATGACTTGTTTCTTAATTTGCATTGGAAGAGGTGATGTTTTTTACACAACACAACTCTGCCTTTGGCAAGTGAAGCAGAATGACGTATAGTTAAAGCATATGTTGCAACTTGTTCAACTTTACAGCACAAAAAACATACTGAAAGTCCCTGAAAAAGCACGTGTTTGTCTATCAGCCAGTTGATGACATACAGGTTCTAAAAGCAAAACTCAACATGATTTATTTCCCGATAATAAAAGGAAAAAAAAGTCCACGTGATTTGTGTTATTATCTGGTTTTCACATGTGATTGTCATATTCTTCTTCTGTTGTGGTAAAGTATTAAAAATGAACAGAAATCTAAAACTTTTTGCTTGGCTTTGTCCACAAATGTGTTGAGAATTGTGTAATCTGTCACAAGTTAAAGTCTTATTTTGAACCGTGTGTCTGAAATGACCAAACTAATATTATCCTACCTCCCTCTTACTGCAGTCAGTGGTGGCTACAAAATGTTTATCAACTCATAAACTATTTCACAACTACTTTCAGATTGGTACATGTTATGGTCTTTCAGAGCTACTCAGCGGTTACCTTTTGTTACTCCGTGAAAGATGTGTTTACACTTGCATCATACATACAACTATGTTTGTGTGCACTACTTGTTGAGTGAAACTAGAAATCAACCTTTGTCTGGCATAATTAAAGTTCTAGATAAGAAGAACATGTCTGTTTTGAGTCCTTAGGCATTACTAGTTTTGTCAAAAAACAAGCACATACTGTAAAAGATTCGAGCGAGACAATACCTTGAAATCTGATCTCAGCTAAAATTGAGTTTCAAAGAAGTTTGGTTGTTAAGATTCTTAATGTTCTCCTCAGATTTAAGTAAGAATATATTTATTTTTTGTGAAGAAAAGTAGTGATTTCATCAACATGACACAAGTGTCCTACGTTCACTTTATTGTAGTTTGTTATCCATTTAATCCAAATCCTCCTTTTTCTGTGACTTGTGTGGCGTGCCCTTTTGAAATGTGTTTACCGACAGGATAGTGTGTGTGTGTGTGTGTGTGTGTGTGTGTGTGTGTGTGTGTGTGTGTGTGTGTGTGTGTGTGTGTGTGTGTGTGTGTGTGTAGCAGCCCAGAGGTCTCCCATATATTCGTCTGGGTGTCAGGATTAATCGAGGCTGATCTTCAGACAGAAATGACAAATATACTGTGTACACAGAGAGAGATGTGTATATATAGATATGTACAGCTGTAACTACATATCTATATATATCTATATGTGGCTGTATTCGTTGCTTTTTCATTCATCCTTCTATTTAGGTGGATTACCAGTAAATGGATTCGTGTCCTTGTAGGTGGATGACGAGTACACATGTAATAACGCAATCTTCGAAAGGACGCATGCGCACTTCAGACAAACTGTCTGGATGAGATAAACAGAGAGATCGGGGCTCCCCGGGTAGCCAATGGTGACACGTTGTTTTACCCGTGACATCATCCGCCACTCCTCTTACTAAAGAAGGAAACAAACAGGCATCCAGAAGGGACGAGAGACGGAGAGAGGAAGGAGGAAAGGCAGGAGGCAGAGGAAGGGACTGCTAAACCCATTTAAATCCGGCTGCTACAGAGGACGACGACGATTCTAAAAACCCTGGTAGTAACGGGGAAAAAAACGGATCTTACAGGAACCTGACTCCGGCGGCCTTTTTCTTCTCTTCTTTAAAGATCCGACAGAAAAAAGTCATCAATTTTCAGCAGGTGATGATCATGGATTATTGCTTCTTTTGTTTTAACAAAGAGAAGAATTTTAAAGTGAGCTGAAAACAATGAGGTAAAGAGTGAAAATCCGGGTTTTTCATCTGAGATTCTAGTCGGTCATGACGACCTTTAACTGTAGATTGAAAGGTCAGGCGGTTTAAACGTTATTTGTTCTGTTTGTCATCAAAGAAGATTTAAGTTAACAAAAAACAAAAAGTCATCAATCTGACTCCTAATCTAACAAAAACTTAACTTGATCTTGTTTAATTGTATAGAAAAACAAGAGGGAGTGATCTTGTTCTGGTTGCTGTCTTTTTTTTCCCTGTGTGCTGGGGGATGGGGAACCAAAGCTTGTTAATTCCTGTCTACAAATAGAAAAATCATAATCCGAACAGACAAATACACCAAATTACTCTAAAATCACATCGAATAATTCCCCCAAAATATGAGATTATTAAAAAATACAAGACGATCATTCGCTTTATTTTCAAAGTTGGGTTTAGATTAGATTTACTCGAGGACTTTGTGCTATCATCAAGCCGTTTTTAACTCTTTAAGTGAGATTATATAACCTTTGTTGTTACGATGGCTTGTTGGATACACATAAGTTGTAGATATAAGTAAAATATGGCAATATATGTGAATAAAAAAAAAGAGATTTTGAAACAGGAAGCAGGAAGATTGCAGACAAAGGAAGAAAAGGAGAAACAAAGGGAGCAGAGAGCACACTGTCTAGACTGTGGGTTATTTCTTTAAAAATAAACTCTGCCGCTTTACCTACAGTCTCAAATGAACCCCGTTTATAAAATCTGTCGTTTTTATGAAGAAACATTTATTTCCTGCTAAAAACTACATGTTGATTCTCTATTCTAGCCTTCAGTGTGACTCAGGAGTTTTCAGTCTAGCAGGCCTTGAAATCTGAGCTAAGCTGCTGCTGATCAACTCTTCCCTTTTTGTTTGTAACAAAGAATCGAATCCACATAATTTAAAGGTGAACCTTTTTACATTTTTTTATTATAATACATTGTAATTTTTCATATAGATGAATTGTGGTTAATGATTACGACTTGTGATGTTGAATATGCTGGAAACTCCCCAACTTGCCTGGTTGGTTTTTGTTTAAACAGTTCACTTCCTCATAATGTTACCACAGTATGTTGTGCAGGAAGGTGATCAAACTTTAATTTGGATTACTTTGAACCGTTTTTAGTTGTGAGTTTGGTAACGATCAGTCGTTTTTCTGACAGCTGGACTAGCATTGACAGCTGATCCTTAGTGTCCATTGTTCTGCTGTGTCACAAAGTTAGCATTCATTGTTAAGTAGCTAGCACGATTCTCTTTGTCATTTGTTGCTTAAAGTTACTGCGATTGTTTCTTAAATTTAATCTTGTTTTTCTTAGTAATGTACACAAAAGTCCTGTGATGTGTGGATTTTTACTGTAAAAAGTCAAACTTGTTTAGTTAGCTTTGTTGGAACTAGCATCATGATGCTAGTCTTCAGCAGTTGAATACGTGACACAAGTGGTAGAGGATTTAGGAATAAACAGAAAAAGAAATGGTTTCCTGTTATATAACACGATTTACAAGTTGATCAATCTCACATGAACTGGAAGGACATTAAGATCTCTGCTATGTTTCACACCAACCAGCGTACAGCTGCCATGTTGCTGCTTAACAGGGTCGTTGACATGTAAAATGATAGTGTTCTTTTGTATGCTAGTAGTCATCAGAAGCGATCAAATGAACAGTGAAAAGGGCAGCCTGGTACTGGCAGACAAGAGGCTGCTTACCCAACTAATCTACCTCTTCCTGTCTGCCTGGTTGTCATTAATCTAGGTGTTTTTGATCTGTTGTCTCAGCGTGTCTCCAAGTACGCAACTTCCTGTTTTTTCCTTGTTGCTACGTCACATTTCATGTTTTGCCAAATTACTCACATTCTGGTAGTTATTTTTGACGTCACAGTTGGGAATTATGACACAAAGTACTCTATATTTGTCACAAGAAACATTCTGGAACTTTTTACCCTATCTGGCAGTTTTTACTACAAGTTTAGTCATTTTCAAGAAGAATAGACTGCTAATGAAAAATGTATCCTTTTTCATTAGTTTGCTGCCAGTTAATCAGATTGTAATTTCTCTCAGACTGAGGTTGTAATTCTCAGATTTGTGTGTGCTCTGTAGTTGTAAGTCATTAAATAGTTATTAACTTTATGATTAAGTTGCATCTTTATGAGAATCTTAGTAAGGTGAAAGATTGCTTAATGAAAACAGATCACTTCCTAATTACAAAATATGAAGATGAGTCATTTGTGGGAATGTCTATAAGAAATGCCCTAGACCTAATTGAGGTAGAATTGAGACCTAATTGGGATTGAAGGGGGTTGAGATAGGTACATTAAAACAAAGTTGCTGGACAGATGGAAATATAACTTCAGGCAAAGGTACTAACACTAAAATCTGTGAAGCTCTGAGTGATTTCCTGTGGAGATGCACTTTTCATTATTCAGTAATGACTCAAGTCTCCTTTGCTTTTTCAAGCAATCCAAACTTGACATGTTCAGTACAAATTTTCTGTGTCTTCTTAAGACATTTGTGTTAAACTAAAGTGCCCTCTCTACCTTTCAGTCTAATAAACATTCTCACTGTCTCTCTTTTATTCTGTTAGCAATGGCTCAAGAGACAAACCAGAGCCCAGTGCCCATGCTTTGTGCCACAGGCTGTGGTTTCTATGGCAACCCACGCACCAATGGCATGTGCTCTGTATGCTACAAGGAACACCTGACACGGCAGCAGAGCAGTGACCGTATGAGCCCAATGGGTAAGACCACACACAAGTATGAAGTTTTTTTAAGGAGAAACACTGAAGAAAATACTAGGCATAACTCAGTTTAGGTTTAAAAGTTTATACACTGTTAGCACTGTGGAAGATTTTATTTTTAGTTCTGTTTGGTCCTAATTTCGATTGTCTATTTTAACTTTTTGTGTGATCACCTTTTTCCTTAGCACCTTTTTTTGTTAATGTAGTGTTTAATATTTGGACTGGTTTTGCCTATAAGCTTACTGTTAAAGATTAATTTTTAAGGCTCGTTCTCTATATACCACCTAGTTCTTGATACACATTTTTTTAACAATGAAATATCAATATTTTAAGATTAGAAAATGAGCCGGGATAGGCTCAGACTCTCCCGCAACCCTGTTAGAGATAAGCAGTTTAAAGGCCAATGAATGGAACAAATTTAGCACAATTTTATGCAATGAGACATTCCTTTGTTATTAATTATACTCTGTTGTTTTTAAGGGGCCACTGCTAGTCCTACCTCAGATGCCTCAGCCATCCAGAGACTAGAAGCCAGTCTAGCTAAGGTTGATGCCTCCCCCACTTCTTCACCAGAAATGTCTAGGTTTGTATTGGTTATTGTAGTCTCTTTCAGTTACTTTGCATGTTTCTTTTTATTCTAAATATTTCCTGGTCTTTGCACCTCCAGAACTGTTCAAGGATCTCTTCCTGTGACTCAACAAATGACAGAAATGAGCATCTCGAGAGAGGACAAACCTGAACCTTTAGAGCCTGGTAAAACTCTTATATAATAAATATATCCTCAAGGATGTTTTAACTTTGCAAAGTAATTCACACAATTAATATTTCCCAGACATTTTTAAAAGAGCCTTGCTTATTTGGACGAACAGCGTTAGTTTATTTTTGATGCTTTGCTGCACACCAGAAACCTAACAGTTGGTTTTACTTACAACCTCCAAGAAAGAGTCTGTGTCTAAAAATAAACCTGTTTAAAAATACCTCCACAGCAGAGGAGACTCATGTTTGATCCTGACTGCTGGAGTTTATCTTTAAGTAGCGTGCTGTTCCTTAGCAAGAACAAAAAGTACAAGTCACAGAAAAACTAAAAATACTACATATATGATTATACTTAAAAATAACATTTGTTTCTAATGCCTTGATTAGAACTTATTAAAGTATTACCAATTTTTATTTCTTGCTCTTTTTTTTATATTGCCTCTAACATGTTGTCTTTTTTCATCTTGTTTTAATGTGCAGTTGTAAATCAGCCTGCTGCCTCTAGCCCAACTCCTGTAGCCTCTTCCAGTGTTGACGAAACAAAGGGTGACACCCCAAAACCCAAAAAGAATAGATGCTTCATGTGCCGCAAAAGGGTCGGCCTTACAGGTGAGCAACGCGTCTAAGAATACTCTGACACTCACATTACAGCCGATGACTAGGGATTGAAAAAAGTTAAATTGAAATAAATAAATAAATAAATTGTTTTTCTTTCCGTTTGTCTCAATTGTTCTGGTTTGTGCTTCCAGGGTTCGATTGTCGCTGTGGCAACCTGTTCTGTGGCATTCATCGATACTCTGACAAACACAACTGCCCCTATGATTATAAAGCCGAGGCTGCTGCCAAGATTCGTAAAGAGAACCCCGTGGTAGTGGCTGACAAGATTCAGAGAATATAGATTAACAAATCGGCAGAGTTGACAACAATGAAACATCTTGACAAAGACTGGAGTATGAGTGTGACCTTGACTGGCAAACAGAGGATAGAAAGGACTTGATTTAAAAAAATTGCAACCTCAAGAAAAAAGTAGAAAAAAATAAATTTCCTGTTTGAGGGAGATGCATGAATGATCACTTTTGTTTTTGATTAGTTTTGTTTTATCCTGTTTTTTGTGGTGTGACTTTGCCGCTGTTAAGTCTTTTTTTTCTGTTTTTAAGGATATGTATTGTCTTATTAAGAGCAGACCAGGCAAAACATCCAGGATGTGCTGTGCTCCTCTCACCCCTACCAGGTGCCGTTTTGTGCCAAACTGCCACTTCGATTGTGTCAAAAACAGGATGGTTTTTGACAGCATTCAGACTTCAAAAAAGACAGGCCATGCAAGTTGTTCTTCAAGTTGTCCTTCTTCCTCACTGCTCCGTTGGTACTGGAGTCGATGGTTCCCTCCACGTACAAGAGTTCTTGTTACTTTGTATTTCCTAGCTTTACCTACCTCACAGCTGCTGTGTTGAGCAACGTCGTCTTCCCCTTTACTTTAGTCAGCTTTGGCTCTGTTTAAACAGTGGATCATCGTGACAGTCGAACTTGGTGACCCTCTGCTTGGCTTGCCTTGCCTCTAAGGACATAGATTGTTCAGCTGTCATGAGACAGTTCCCATTAAACTCTGATGCACCATGCTTACTCTTGATTTTGTTTTGCCATTTGCTAATTGTTTTGCAGTTGCAATAGATATAACTTCAAACAGGGTTTCCCCAACTGGTTTGAGTGGACTTCGTAATCCGACACCTGGGGTTAGGTTGTGCACATACAAGTGTGTGGCTTGAGAGGAAGGATGGCACTCTTTCCTGGTGGGCCTGGTAGGTGAATTTAGACTAAAATATTGTAGGGGCATAAATGGATGAATAAGTGCATGGGTTACTCTTCATCTACCGTAGTGTTTCAGAAATCACTCAAGTTAGGGTGTTGGTCATTTTATTTGCTAAGACAATTATCTGATGTGTTTTAACTTGTTTCTATTTTCCATTGTACTGATTTTGGCGCAGGAATTCAGTGCATTTGTGGAATTTTTGTTCATTTTTTTTTCTTTTATGCGCTAACACAACATTCATGTGAGCACAGTGTGTGTGTTGATGTACGAATGCGTTCACCTCTCTTTTTAAATCCCTTATTTTTTTTTCTAGTTGTGAAGCTATCCAGATTATCAGCACATGTTTACAGAAGTACAGGAGCATGCCAGAACTAAACTTATTAAGACTAATAATAAAAAAATAAACAAAAAAACAAGATTAGTTGTAACTTTTCATCTGTCCAACAGCTATTGGTCTGTGTGTTTGCTATAGAGCACCATTGAAAAAAATGTGTGGGTGTTTTTTTTTTTTTTTTTTTTTTTTTTTTTGGTTGTGCATGTGCACATACCTATGTGAAAGTGGGTTTCCATGGCTGCCTGACACATGTATGTTTGATTTTTTTTTTTTTTTTTTTTCCCTGTGAGGATGTTTTTCATTTAAATAACTGTATGTATCTGTTTGAATTTTTTTTCCCTTTTTGACTCTTAGTTATATGCAAATTTGTACAAAAAAGAGAAAAAAAACCAACAAACTGTGTTGATATTTATGTATTACATATAATCTTGCTATCCAGCATTACAACAGAATAGTATCATGTAAATAAAACTGTACAGAGAGACATAACCAAGCCTCCCTGTGTTGTGTTCCACAGCTCACAGATTGTCTGGTTTGCTTTCCAGAAGCAATAAATAAACCTTTTATGAACTTTTGTTACATGGAAAGAAATTTCTGGCCTTTGGGAACTTTACACTGAACTTTACACTGAAATATAGTAAGACAATTCAGGGAATCCAGGATGGTCTGTAGTTAACTAAATAAGCTTTCAGCAGTGCTGGAAAGAAGTGATCCATAATGATTGATCAAATTTTTTATTACTGGTATATGCCTGGTTTGACACCAGAGGTTCCAGTTTTACCTTGTAAATCACCCAGGATAACCTGACCTCTGACGATAAACCTCAATCAAGACTTGCTTATCTGGGTCACACAGAAAGTATTAAATCCTGGAGATGGAAGAATGTGATCCTGTTCTACTTGATCTTTGCTTACAGTATACAAAACTTTCACCTAATGTCTAGCAGACGTTGTGTTTTCACACACTCTGTTAGGAGATCCAGGACATTGTGTGTTTGCTAGCAGTGCAACAGCTGTTCAGACAGCTGAGATGTCCTCGTGGTGTTCCTGTGACTGAACTACAAAGATCACATTGCATGAACACATGTTTTACACACAATGGAGGAATTCCACTTAACTGCATTTTCGTAGAGTAATTTTTATTAAAAAATTACCGTCCTAACAGAATCTTGTGTGTTTTCTTATGTGTAAATCTTATGAATGAGACAGGACAGATAAACACACTGAAGCAGTGGGGGATGAAATAGGAACTGACATGCTTCATGTGTGACAGGTGCCGCCATGATTTGTTTCCAAAGTGTGTGTGGCACATGTGCAAATTTCAACACATGCATGCCAGTTTGAAATTTGTTTTTACCTTGTGATCTTCCCATGGGAATATGCTCATGTTTACTGGAAGTTTAATACTATACAAGTAAATATGAATAAGAACTTCCTTTCTTGCTAAAATAAAATTTTGTCTACATGTTCATCCTCTTCTTTGATAAGTCAGCAAAAAAATGTCTCATTTCACAAAATGTTTACCCTCAAAATAGATCAGATATTTATAGTGTGCGAGACTTGGAAACAAATGAGGAAACTGTTTTAGTGAACATGGAGAAGTTTGTACTCATAACATGATCCAGGAAACAGCTCTTTTATTTGACTCAGTAGTTTAATCTATGAAAGCAAGCGCTGCCATCTGGAGGTAAAAACTGGAACTGTGATTTTTACACATTTAATAAAACATGCAGACTTGTATGCATCATGCCCTGATTTTTGTATTTATAATAATCGTTTATATTGTTGATCTCTTGAATGAAGATTGAAGATTCTTCTCATATCATGGTGGATTTTCCCTTTGTGGCTAGAAATAAATATTGTCAGATAAATCCAAAATGTTACTAAATTTGTATTTTATTTTTTTTTTTTGTATTTTGAATTACTCTATTCATCCCTCACCGGGGAAATTTGTTTGCTGCACTCCTTATACCGCAGCAGGCTGCCCTTCAACGGCGCCAATGGTGGGAGAAGTGGGGGCTAGGTGTCTTCTCCAAGGACCCTAGACGTGCTCTCCGTGGGACGCGAACCCGCGACCTTCCGGTCTGCGGGCGAACGCGCTAACCACGCGGCCACCGTCTCCACCCAAATTGACAAATAACTGAAAATGCAACAGGAAGAATAAATTTGCCTAAAAATTGTAGCCACCTACCTCAGTTATGTAAAATACACAAAAATACAAGAATATTTTATTTGTGTATAATACAGATTATACATGTGTATTGTGACAGTAAAGGCATTTTTTATACTGAGTTATATATTTGTAACAATTCTTTTTTACTATAAAGTCATCAATCATGTATTTGGACTCTGTGAAACTCTGTGGACATTGTCCACATTGTGTCTTCCCTTCCCCAGTTATTTAACCCCAGGTGTTCATCACTCCATGTCAGATATTTTGCTGTTCTGCTTTTGTGCTGCAGCCATGATGGTGACCCTCCATGTCTTAAAGGCTGTACTTGTCTGCCCCTGTTCCCTAACCCTTTTATAACTGCAATAAACTGGTTAAAACTGATTATGCATCTGGGTCTACATCGCCACCTTCACCACATCATGACAAGTGTGTGTGTTATTCTTGTATTGGGGGGAAAATACCATATCAATATTTGTTCATTTATAGTTGTCATGAAAAAAATTTGTACATCCCGAATAAATCCCAAGAATCTGCACAAGTCATTAGAGTGGCCAAGATCTTAATGCAAGATCCAAAAAGAAATTTCCGAAAGTGGCTCTGAATGAATATGCATCTCACCACCACAGGAAAAGTACAACTTCAGATTGGTTAGCTTAAAAAAGTTTTTATGTTCTCACAATAAATGTGCTAAAGTCACACGTATTGTTCCTGATAAACAAATAACTGAAATTTCTAATGTGATGACAATGTTTTCTTCTGTCATCAAAACTGCTTTTGCAATTGATTTAATGCTCCAAGAATCACAAAAACTTTGATTCAGTTTGAAAGGCCATATATATATACTGTATATACGTATATGTTTATATTTATACTGTATATATAGTAGTGATCAATGAGAAAGATGAGCAATACAAAAAAAATTAAAGTCAAGATAAATAAGATCAAGTCCAAGCAAGAACTTTCTTCATTGTTGTAAAAATACTTTTTCCCCCAGGAGGTATGGTTTGTTAATCATCTGGTCATAAGCATGCACTATGTTTTTTGTTTGAATAAATTACAGAGCGAAAAAAGGCTAAACTATTGAATAAAAAAGAAACACAAGAACAGCATAGTAATCCTTTGGCGATCATCAATCCCATCAAAAAATAAATTTGAAAATTAAATCACCCGAACACACAACGGCCACAGTTTATGTGTGATTAATAGGATTTTGCTTTTTGCAGGATTAACCACATCCCAAGAAGCTATTTTGTCAGGTTGTTGTTATTCCTCAAAGCTTTTAAACTACGTAGTAACATGTTCTTTTGGTAAAGGTCAAGCAACAAATGAAATATTCTGACAATTGCTTTTATGTTTTTCTTGTATTTTCTTCATTAATCTCTGACATTTTTGAGAATTTTATTTAGAAACTAATTTAGTTTTTGTGCTTCTGTTTTTTTTCCATCTTGCTGTTGTGTTTGAAGTTTCACATAACCTTTGACAGATTTCTTTTGTTGTTCTTCTAGAGATATTCTTGGTCTAAGTGTTTGTAGAGGATGTTGTACATTCCTCACAGTGAACAGAACAGTGCTACATGTAACTAAACACTGTGTTCAACTGGATTGTTTTTGTACTTGTTAACACGTTATTAGTGCTTATTACACTCTCCTGCCCTTCGACCCTCCTTCACGGTGAGAAAAAACTAAAAAAAAAAACATCAGTGGGGGGAAAAAAGAAGAAACCTCATACAAAAAAGATCCCTCCCCAAGATGAGGGAAGTTCTCACCTCTTCTTCTTCTTCTCCTTTCGGCATTTCCCTTCAGGGGTCGCCACAGCAAGTCAGTTTCTTCCATCTAACCCTATCTGCTGCATCCTCTTCAGTCACGCCAACTGTCTTCATGTCTTCCTTCACTGTATCCATGAACCTCCTCTTTGGTCTTCCTCTAGCCCTCTTTCCTGGTGGTTCCAAATCCAGCATCCTTCTGCCGATGTACTCGGTCTCTTTTCTCTGTACATGTCCAAACCATCTCAGTCTGGCCTCTCGGACTTTATCTCCAAAACCTCTAACATGTGCTGTTCCTCTGATATACTCATTTCTGATAGTGTCCATCCTGGTCACTCCCAGAGAGATCGTCAGCATCTTCATCTCTGCTACCTCCATCTCTGCTTCCTGTCTTTTCCTCAGTGGCACTGTCTCTAGACCAAACAGCATGGCGGGTCTCACCACGGTTTTGTACACTTTTCCTTTCATTTTAGCTGAAACTCTTCTGTCACACATCACACCTGATACTTTTCTCCACCCGTTCCAGCCTGCTTGAACACGCTTCTTCACCTCTTTTCCACACTCTCCATTGCTCTGGACTGTTGATCCCAAGTTCTTAAAATCTTCCACCTTGTTTATCTCTTCTCCCTGTAACCTCACTTTTCCATTTGGATCCCTCTCATTCACACACATGTACTCTGTCTTACTCTGACTAATCTTCATTCCTCTTCTTTCTAGTGCAAACCTCCACCTCTCCAGCTTTTCCTCCACCTCTTCCCTCCTCTCACTACAGATCACAATGTCATCTGCAAACATCATTGTCCATGGAGATTCCTGTCTGACCTCATCTGTCAGCCTGTCCATCACCATAGCAAACAGCAAAGGACTCAGAGCAGATCCTTGGTGCAGTCCCACCCCCACAATGAACTCTGTCTCACCTACAGCACACCTCACCACTGTCTTACAGCCCTCATACATGTCCTGCACCGCTCTAACATACTTCTCCGTCACACCAGACTTCCTCATACAATACCATAGTTCTTCTCTAGGTACCCTGTCATACGCTTTCTCAAGATCTACAAAGACACAGTGCAGCTCCCTCTGACCTTCCCTGTACTTCTCTATCAGCATCCTCAAGGCAAATACTGCATATGTAGTGCTCTTTTTAGGCATAAAACCATACTGCTGCTCACAAATTCTTACTTCAGACCTTAGCCTAGCTTCGACAACCTTTTCCCATAACTTCATCGTATGACTGATCAGTTTAATTCCTCTGTAGTTACCACAACTCTGCACATCTCACTTGTTCTTAAAAACAGGAACCAGCACACTTCTTCTCCATTCATCAGGCATCTTCTCACTTTCTAATATCCTGTTAAACAGCCCAGTCAGAAACTCTACTGCCACCTCACCTAAACACTTCCATACTTCTATAGGGATATCGTCAGGGCCGAGAGCCTTTCCACTCTTCATCCTCTTCAGTGCCCTCTTTATTTCTACCTTACTGATTCTAGCCACTTTCCGGTCCACTTTGGTAACGTCTTCTACTCTTTGTTTTCTTTCATTTTCTTCATTCATCAACTCTTCAAAGTACTCTTTCCATCTTCCCATCACATTACTGGCATCTGTCAAGAGACATCCATTCCGGTCTTTAATCACCCTAACTTGCTGCACATCCTTCCCATCTTTGTCTCTCTGTCTTGCCAACCTGTATAAGTCCATCTCTCCCTCCTTACTGTTCAGCTTAGCATACAAGTCGTCGAAGGCTGCTTGTTTTGCCTTTGCCACCTCTACTTTAACCTTATGCTGTATCTCCCTGTATTCTTGCCTACTCTCCTCAGTCCTCTCAGTGTCCCACTTCTTCTTAGCCAGCCTCTTTCTTTTGATACAATCCTGCACCTCCTCATTCCACCACCAAGTCTCTTTATCTATCTTCCTTCCAGATGACACACCAAGTACTCTCTTGCCTGTCTCCCTGATCACATTAGCTGTAGTTGTCCAGTCATCTGGAAGCATCTCCTGCCCACCAAGAGCCTGTCTCAACTCCTTCATAAAGTTCAAGCAGCAGTCTTCCTTTTTCAGCTTCCACCATTTAGTCTTCTGCACTCCCTTCATCTTCTTAAACTTCCTCACTGCTATGGTCATCTTACACACGACCATCCTGTGCTGTTTGGCAACACTGTCTCCTGCTAAAACTTTGCAGTCACTGATCTCTTTCAGATTACACCGCCTACACAAAATGTAATCTACCTGTGTACTCCTTCCTCCACTCTTGTAAGTCACCCTGTGTTCCAGCCTTTTCTTGAAGAAAGTATTCACTACAGCCGATTCCATTCTTTTCGCAAAGTCGATCACCATCTGACCTTCTGCATTCCTGTTCTGGATACCAAACCTGCCCATCACCTCCTCATCATCTCTGTTCTCACCTGAGCGTCCTAAAATTTAAAGAAAGATACACACAACAAAACACAAGTAGTTTTTAATGTGTTTCATTGTTGACTCTTTAAGAGTACATGGAGGGATATAATAGAAAAAAATACAGTAAGGTCAAAGCAACAACATTATTATAGACCAGATAGATCTTGGGCTGAAGTAGAATGAAAAATTAAAAGATCTGTAACTAGAGGGAGTTCATCATTGAATATTGTTAAAGTTTCTTAAGCAGATAAAATAACAAGTAAAAACAAAACACATGCCCACTGTAAAGTGTACCTGAGAAGAGGTAATTATGAGTAACCCTGTAACATACTGGTGACCTGTTCAAGGTGTGCCCTGCCTTCATCCCCATACTAAGGAATATTTAAAATGAACTATTAAAATGTAGAAATAAAATGAACCCAATTTACCATTAAAATGTTTTTAAAAAATGAATTCTTTTATAAATATTTCACTGGTGCTGAAAAATGACAAAATTATACACCCATTATTTGCTTTTTAAACAACATTTGTATACTAATTATATAATATGTAATCAATTAATGTAATTTTTCTTGTTTAAAATAAACTTTAAAACTATTTTTCAACCAAGTGTCCCTGCGCAAATCAAACCACTAGGGACGCTGTTTAAAAACGGTTTTCCTTTTATTCTATTTGACCTCTGACCCGGAAGTATTATTTGGTTTGTGCGCTCGTCTTAGCGCATTGAGACGTCGGTGAAACGACTATTTTTTTTTTGTAACTTGCAGAGTTATTGAAATGAGATTGGCGTCTCAAAGATAACCCCTTTATTCTTTTCACAGAGTTTTAATGCTAAAGAGGAAGTGGATAAGACTGTGAAGTTTTTGTTTTCTTAGCGTGGTTCAGCCTGACAGAGAAGTGGCATTATGGCGGATGTTACTGCTCGTAGCCTGCAGTATGAGTACAAAGCGGTAAGAAACATTATAAGTCTTCGCGATGGAAAATACGTTTTGTTTCTTATATAATCTATTAAACCGTTTATTTGATCGTGTAATGTTTTTAGTTAGCTTCTATGCTAGCATGTAGCCAGTGGCATGTAGCGCCACTCCTGACAGTATAATATGATAATGTGATGTTCCAACACGTTTTCTCTTTATTTATAGAACTCAAACTTGGTGTTGCAAGCTGATCGATCCCTGATCGACCGGACACGTAGAGATGAACCCACAGGAGAGGTGTTGTCTTTGGTGGGGAAGCTGGAGGGGACAAAAATGGGAGACAAAGCTCAAAGGACCAAACCCCAGAGGCTGGAGGAAAGACGAGAGAAGTCAGTGATGTTTTACATACTTTAAAGTTTATTTTCTTCACAATGAATCGAAGCTACTTTACATCATTTTAAAATTGATGGAGGTTGTAGATTTCTCTAAGCTAAGAAATTACTGAGAAGAAAAAAAAATAGCTATTAGAACTACATCATGAAGTGTTTAGCAATATTGGTTCTTAAATTTAAAACAGTCTTGCATTTAGGATTATTAAATTAACTTTGAAGTTTAATGTTTTTGTCAAGGTACTCTTCATCTTTTGAAGAAGTCCATTTCTAGATTTGGTGGACCTTTTTTTATTTTTATTATTTATCTGAAACATATATGTGTTGTTGTATATCCTTCCCTTTGTCTTCTGCTTATCCGGGGTGCTTATCTCGGGCTGCATCCTCCAGCTCACCCGGGAGGATCCTGAATCGTTCCCTGGCCTGCAGTGGGACATTGTCTCTCCAGCAGGTCCGGGGTCTGCATCTGGGTCTCCTCCTGATTGGACGTACCTGAAACACCTCACCAGCGAGGCGTTCCAGAGGCATCCTAACTAGATGCCCGAACCACCTCATCTGCCTTCTCTCTACCTCTACTTTTTTTTTAGTTCTGATGATTGCAAATAATAATTTATGTTTTTTTTTTTTTGTTTTTTACTATTCAGGAGACGGAAAAGAGATGACGACAGGCATGATATCAACAAAATGAAAGGTTATACCCTCCTTTCTGAAGGCATTGACGAAATGGTGGGCATCGTGTACAAGCCCAAAACCAAAGAAACAAGAGAGACCTATGAAGTGTTGCTAAGCTTCATTCATGCTGCTTTAGGAGACCAGGTTGGAAATTTGTCACTATTAAAAAATGCAGCATTTATTGAGAGTTATTTGTCTACAGTTCTCCTAATCATATTCTGTCTGTTGTGCAGCCTCGTGATATTCTTTGTGGGGCAGCTGATGAAGTACTGGCAGTGCTAAAGAATGACAAAATGAGAGACAAAGAAAGGCGGCGAGAGATTGAGCAACTTCTTGGACCCTCAGATGACACACGTTATCATGTGTTGGTCAATTTGGGAAAAAAGATTTCAGACTATGGGGGAGACAAGGACTTGCAGAATATGGGTAAGCTATAAGAAGAAACTGTTCAATTCCTTTCAAAATTATCTTTGAAGTTTTATGGAAACAAAGCACAATGTTTCATTTATCCACAGACGAAAACATCGATGAAACTTATGGCGTCAACGTGCAGTTTGAATCCGATGAGGAGGTGAGGGTTTTTTGTTAGTTACAAAACTTTTTGGCTCTCGTGAATCATGATAATTATCTTTAATTATCAATAATTATCTTGATTTGAATTGCAACATTTATAATCTTTTTTCAAAGATTAGAATAATGGAGAGGTTGTCTAATTTGTTCATTTTGTGTCACTAATCATTATTTTATGCTGCAGGTGGGCGATGATGACCCGTATGGTGAAGTGAATGAAGACTCAGAAGATGAGAGTGAAGGAGAAGAGGCAATCGTAAAAACCACACTTTCAGCAAACGTAAGAGCAGAATTATTGTCCGATTTTTCTGGAGTTTTCTTAATTTTCTTCAAATAAAACTGTATTGACCAACATCTGTTTACAGCTTGGTGAAACAGGTGATGTCATGACTGTTAAGAAGAAAGATTTACACCCTCGGGACATCGATGCTTTTTGGCTTCAGCGTCAGCTCAGCCGTTTTTATGACGATGCCATCGTCTCCCAGAAAAAAGCTGATGAAGTCCTTGAAATCCTAAAGGTATGTGCGCTAGTTGAGCTGTTAATTTAAACAACATTGTTATACATTGTATATTTTTATGTGGGTCACATTATTCTTGTGATTACACAGACGGCCAGTGATGACAGAGAATGTGAGAATCAGCTGGTTTTGCTTTTGGGCTTCAACACCTTTGATTTTATTAAAGTCCTCCGTCAGCATCGTCGCATGAGTAAGTCGGACGACTCACCTGACGAAATTGGGTTTTTTTTGTTAGTAGAAATATTCTAATTATCTTTCCTTCTGTCTTATAGTCCAGTATTGCACCATGCTGGCCAGCGCTCAGAGTGAAGCAGAAAAGGAGCGGATCATAGGAAAGATGGAGTCTGATCAAGAACTGTCAAAAATTCTCTACCAGCTCCAAGAGACAGAGAAAGAGGACATTATCAGAGTGAGACCTCTTATTTTTTATTTTCAGCTATTTGCATTAATCCCTTGCTGTCATTTTAATCTGTCTGTGTCTGTCATTACAGATTTGTTACAGTAACGTGAGAATTCAGTGTACTTTGAAGGCAATTACAGCTTTTATTTATGTTTTTCAGGAAGAGCGTTCCCGCAGGGAGAGGGTGAGGAAATCCCGTGTTGATGACTTGGAAGCAATGGACGTGGATCACGGCGAGGTAAATATTTTTAATGTCTGCAACACTGTCTTTAATGTTTTTCTCTGGAAGAAATTTTCCCTATGTAGCAAAATTCGCATGTAAAAACTCATGGTGATTTATCATTAATTTTTCATCACTTTACAGTCGGTGGGACCGCGACAGGTTCTGGATCTCGAGGACCTGGCTTTTTCCCAAGGCAGCCACTTCATGGCCAACAAACGCTGCCAGCTGCCAGACGGCTCTTTCCGCAAACAGCGTAAAGGCTACGAAGAGGTTCATGTCCCTGCGCTGAAACCCAAACCCTTTGCCGCTGACGAGGTTTGTTCACAAATCTTTAATCAAACTTACTTTTCAAAACATATCTTGCATCTAAAATAATCATCTGTCTTCAGGTTTTAGTTGCAATAGACAAGCTGCCCAAGTACGCCCAGGCTGGATTCGAAGGGTTCAAAACTCTAAATCGTATTCAGAGTAAACTTTTCAAGACAGCCATGGAGACTGATGAAAACCTGCTTGTGTGTGCCCCCACGGTAAAAAAGACATAAAACGCGTGTTAAAATTCAGTAAGCCTAACTATGCCTTTAAGCCGTTTGTTGTTTTTTTGCATCCAGGGAGCTGGTAAAACAAACGTTGCCCTAATGGCAATGTTAAGGGAAATTGGGAAGCACATAAACCTGGATGGGACGATCAATGTGGACGACTTCAAAATTATCTACATTGCACCCATGCGCTCACTTGTACAAGAGATGGTGGGAAGTTTTAGTAAGGTGGGCTCATATTTCCTTTTGGTAATAATGACCTTGGAAAATCTTTGAAAATGTTTTCTGTGCAGATTTCTCATCCCCAGACATTTTATTTTTCCCCAGAGATTGGCCAGCTATGGTATCACAGTGTCTGAACTGACTGGAGATCACCAGCTCTGCAAGGAGGAGATCAACGCCACTCAAATCATAGTGTGCACCCCAGAAAAATGGGACATCATTACTCGTAAAGGCGGAGAGCGCACTTACACCCAACTAGTGCGCCTCATTATCATTGTAAGTAAGATAAACAAGTCAAAATAAATCTGATATGAAACCATGAATAACCACGGAAATGTTGGATCATTCAGGATGAAATCCATCTGCTCCATGATGACCGTGGGCCTGTGCTGGAATCTCTGGTGGCGAGAACCATCCGTAATGTGGAGCTGACGCAGGAAGATGTGCGTCTCCTGGGTCTCAGCGCTACGCTGCCAAACTATGAAGATGTAGCCACCTGCCTTCGTGTTGATCCTGCAAAGGGACTTTTCTATTTTGACAACAGGTACATCTTTGAGAAATTATTACTAACAAAGACACTTTAATTTCTTTTTTGTATCAACCTAAGTCACTGCATTAATTTTATCCATAGTTTTCGACCCGTGCCTCTGGAACAGACCTATGTTGGGATCACTGAGAAAAAGGCAATCAAGCGTTTCCAGATAATGAATGAGATTGTTTATGAAAAGATAATGGAGTATGCCGGAAAGAACCAGGTAAGCTTTGTCTTTAACGAGTTTGACGCTGCTAAAAAAAAATGTGGTTAATGTTTATTTTCTTCTACCCGAACAGGTGTTGGTGTTCGTCCACTCCAGGAAAGAAACGGGAAAAACTGCCAGAGCCATTAGAGACATGTGTTTGGAAAAAGACACTTTAGGCCTTTTCCTCAGAGAAGGTTCTGCATCTACTGAAGTGCTGCGAACGGAAGCAGAGCAATGCAGAGTAAGAGGAATCTATTAATCTTCCTGTTTATTTGTGAGCTTCCAAAAAAAACAGTCCTTCTTTTGTCTAGAATATGGAGCTGAAGGATTTGCTCCCTTATGGCTTTGCCATCCATCACGCTGGAATGACCAGAGTCGACCGTACACTGGTGGAGGATTTATTCGCTGATCGGCACATTCAGGTGTTGGTGTCCACAGCGACTCTGGCTTGGGGTGTCAACTTGCCAGCACATACCGTCATCATCAAAGGAACCCAGGTTTACAGTCCAGAGAAGGGTAGATGGACCGAGCTGGGAGCCTTGGACATTCTACAGGTTAGTTTTTACCTGAGTGTTTGCAATAATGAAGCTTCTTTTATTTATTTGAACAACTGTAAAATCTCTAATTGCAGATGTTAGGTCGAGCTGGTCGTCCTCAATATGACACTAAAGGAGAAGGAATCCTGATCACATCTCACGGAGAGCTGCAGTACTACCTTTCACTTCTCAATCAGCAGCTGCCCATAGAAAGTCAGATGGTGGCCAAGCTGCCAGACATGCTCAATGCTGAAATTGTGCTGGGAAATGTCCAAAATGTAAAGGTTAGTAACAAAACATAAAACATATCAAGCTGATCCAAGAATGAGGCGTTTTTTTTTTTCATTTAATTTATTTTCTATTTCAACCAGGATGCCATTAACTGGCTTGGTTACACCTACTTGTATGTGCGCATGCTGCGTAATCCCACGCTATACGGCGTTTCACACGATGACCGGAGTTTAGATCCTCTTTTAGAGAGACGCAGGATTGATCTGATACACACAGCAGCCAGTGTGTTGGACAAGAACAGCCTCATCAAATACGACAAGAGAACTGGAAGTTTTCAGGTAACTCTTTACATTGTATTACGATGTGAATACATGCTTGTTCACACATGTATTCACATGCTTGTTTGTTTCTAGTGTAGGTAGTTTAAAAATATGATCATTATTTTATTCCCCCTCAAGGTCACAGACCTCGGACGCATTGCCAGCCACTTCTACATCACTCACGACTCAATTCAGACCTACAACCAGCTGCTGAAACCAACTCTCAGTGAGATCGAGCTCTTCAGAGTCTTTTCACTTTCTTCTGAGTTCAGAAACATCACAGTGAGAGAGGTACTGGCTCAATGCAAATACTAGATGTACAGTCACCTGTAAGATCCTAGCACTTCTTCATTTAAAATTATTATAAAATATTTCTTTAGGAAGAAAAACTGGAGCTTCAGAAGCTTCTAGAAAGAGTCCCGATTCCTGTGAAGGAGAGCATAGAAGAGCCCAGTGCCAAGGTGATGTTCAGCCCAGTTTCTCTTAAATAATTGTAGATGAAGCAACATTTTTGAAGTTGAAGAAAAGTTCAATTTTATAGCCATATTTGTTTCTTTGTTCTCTCAGTAATATTTCTGGGGAGGAAAAAGCAACTAATTGTGATCTTTGTTCTCATTTCAGATAAACGTGTTGCTCCAGGCGTTCATCTCTCAGCTTAAACTTGAAGGCTTTGCTCTCATGGCCGACATGGTGTACGTCACACAGGTAGAGCAAAATGTTAATAATAAAACCCTTTTACAAAGAATATTTAAGCCTTATATAAATTTGGTAAAATTGACTAGTTTCTGTAAGGTATTAAAAAAAAAAAAAAAAAGCACCTGGAAAAAAAACTTAAGAATTCTGCTTACATAAGCAGCCAGTTCAGTTTTTCTAATTGACTGTGCGTCGCTGTAAATATTTTCTTTTGTTTCTTCCTCAGAGCGCTGGACGTCTGATGAGAGCCATCTTTGAGATTGTGTTAAACCGGGGATGGGCTCAACTCACAGACAAAACAATGAATTTGTGCAAAATGATCGACAAGCGAATGTATGCGGACTTTCCTACTTTATTAGGTCATGTTTTCTGTGTTATTTCAAACTGTTAATAGTTCTCATATTTTGTAGGTGGCAGTCCATGTCTCCACTGCGGCAGTTCAAGAAGCTCCCTGAGGAAGTTATCAAGAAGATTGAGAAGAAAAACTTTCCCTTCGAGCGACTGTATGATCTCAATCACAACGAGATTGGTACATTTCTTTTTTGTTGTTGTTTTGGCAGACAGATGTGATGGCGGACAGAGCACATGGTAACTTGAGATTTATTTTTATAGGTGAGCTGATCCGGATGCCAAAGATGGGAAAGACGATTCACAAATTTGTGCATCAGTTCCCCCGTCTGGACCTGGCTGTACACATCCAGCCCATCACTCGCTCTACGCTCAAAGTGGAACTCACCATCACCCCTGACTTCCAGTGGGACGACAAGGTCTGTAACCAGATCGAAAATACATTGTGGCTTTTGTTTCTTCCTCTGCTAAAGAACTTTCGTTTTCAGATTCACGGGTCGTCTGAAGCTTTCTGGATTCTGGTTGAAGATGTGGACAGTGAGGTCATCCTGCACCATGAGTATTTCCTCCTCAAAGCCAAGTATGCCCAGGATGAGCACCTTGTCACCTTCTTTGTCCCAGTGTTCGAACCGCTGCCGCCGCAGTACTTCATCCGTGTTGTTTCGGACCGATGGCTGTGTAAGCAACTCCAGCAAAACACACGCTATCTTCTCCGTGTGACTACCTAAATTGACTTTTGTTTACTCTCTCAGCTTGTGAGACTCAGCTTCCGGTTTCCTTCCGTCACCTGATCCTGCCCGAGAAATACCCTCCACCCACCGAGTTGCTGGACCTCCAGCCTCTGCCCGTCACCGCTCTCCGAAATTCAGCCTTTGAGGCACTGTACCAGAACAAGTTCTCCATCTTCAACCCCATTCAGACACAAGGTACGAAAAAAAAAACTAGCTGCTGTAAGATTTCTAACTGAAACCTCCTGAAGTGCTACCATAAATTTGAATGTTCATTCCTTCAGAAAGCTGTTGGCATTAGATAACCCGGGCTTTTGTTTTTCCAGTGTTCAACGCCATCTACAACAGTGATGATAATGTGTTTGTTGGCGCCCCCACTGGCAGCGGGAAAACCATCTGTGCAGAGTTTGCCATTCTCAGGATGCTGCTGCACAACGCTGAAGGTCGCTGTGTTTACATCACACCGATGGAAGCTCTGGCTGAACAGGTGAACTACATGCTCAAATATCCAGGGTAAAGTCAGAGAAATACACACACGGTGATCTGAACATATTTGTCATCCTTCAGGTGTTTGCAGACTGGCACCAAAAGTTCCAGGATGTTTTGAGTAAGAAGGTGGTCCTGCTGACAGGAGAAACCAGCACAGATCTGAAGCTCCTGGGTAAAGGTGACATCATCATCAGCACCCCAGATAAATGGGACATTCTGTCTCGCCGCTGGAAGCAGAGGAAGAATGTACAAAATGTCAGCCTCTTCCTTGTCGATGAGACTCATCTCATTGGAGGAGAAAACGGAGTAAGAATCAAATCAAAGAGAAAAGTTCTACTTTTAATGTTAATTATTTGTGTTAATCTTATCTGCTTTCTTTCCATCAGCCTGTGTTGGAGGTCATCTGCTCCAGGATGAGATACATCTCCTCTCAGATTGAGCGTCCCATCCGCATCGTGGCCCTCAGCTCATCTCTGTCCAATGCCAAAGACGTGGCCCACTGGCTGGGCTGCAGCACCACGGCTACATTCAACTTTCACCCCAACGTCAGACCTGTTCCTCTGGAACTCCACATCCAAGTACGGAAACATCATTATCTATAAAACATTTACCACAAAGTCTCCTGCTCACACGTCACCTTGTTGTTACTTTAGGGCTTCAACGTCAGTCACACTCAGACTCGCCTACTTTCCATGGCCAAGCCGGTATACCACGCCATCATGAAGCACTCTCCCAGCAAACCTGCTGTGGTTTTTGTCCCATCTCGCAGGCAGACTCGCCTCACTGCCATAGACATCCTCACTTTCTGTGCTGCCGATGTGGTTCCTCAGAGGTTGGTGGAAGACTGCAACAAATAAGTCCTGTTTTTCTGAATGACATCAGTGTGATAAAAAAGGTTTCATTTTCCTCCGTAGGTTCCTGCACTGCACTGAAAAAGACTTGGCACCATTCCTCGAGAAACTAAATGACCCAACTCTGAAAGAGACTCTGGCAAATGGTGTGGGTTACCTGCACGAGGGTCTTTCTGTGACGGAGCGTAAAATAGTGGAGCAGCTCTTCAACTCAGGTCCGACTCGCCTCATCACTACACTTGTGTTACTGCTGACAGATTTAGGATGAAGGAAATGTAATCATATGGATTTTGAACACAGGTGCTGTCCAAGTGGTGGTTTCTTCACGATCCCTCTGCTGGGGCATCAACATCTCTGCACATCTCGTTATTGTCATGGACACACAGTTCTACAATGGAAAAATCCACGCGTATGTTTCTGATTACAGATTTAACCCTCTGTTGTCTAAAAATAATTCCTATGGTTTTTAATAAAATGCTCTGGCTTTCTTTTTTCTTAGGTATGTCGATTATCCCATATACGATGTCCTCCAGATGGTGGGCAAGGCCAACAGACCCATGCTGGACATTGAGGGATGTTGTGTCATCATGTGCCAGGGCTCAAAGAAGGTGAATTAAGATCTCATATTTCACAGCTAAAATAGATTAATCTGAATTGTAGAGCAAATATAAGAGGAAATTTATCTTTTCTCTAAAGGACTTCTTCAAGAAGTTCCTGTATGAGCCGCTGCCAGTGGAGTCCCATCTGGATCACTGTCTCCATGACCACTTCAACGCTGAGATTGTCACAAAGACAGTGGAGAACAAGCAGGACGCTGTGGACTACCTGACCTGGACTTTCCTTTATCGCCGAATGACACAAAACCCAAACTACTACAACCTTCAAGGTGAGCTCAGCCTGCGTGTGTTTTTTTTTCTCAAGTGGGAAAACAAACCAAGATGCAGACGCCAAGTCTAATACATGGTGGGTTCTGTCTTCTCATCAGGTATGTCCCATCGCCACCTGTCTGACCACCTCTCTGAGCTGGTGGAGAACACTCTGCATGACCTGGAGCAGTCCAAGTGCATCAGTATTGAAGACGAAATGGATGTGGCTCCCCTCAATTTGGGCATGATCGCAGCTTACTATTACATCAACTACACAACCATCGGTTTGTAGCAAACTGCCTGTCGTTCATGTTTCTTCATGGAGTTTTTTTTCTAAGCAAGGCTTTAATGTAATTTTCTCCTGCTGTTAAACAGAGTTGTTCAGCATGTCCCTCAATGCCAAGACCAAGATCCGTGGCTTGATTGAGATCATCTCTAACGCTGCTGAATACAAGAACATTCCCATCAGACACCACGAGGATACGCTGCTCAGACAGGTATCTAAAATACAATATTGTGAGTCAATTTTTTGAGGTCTTCAGGGTAAAACTAAGTTTTTTTTGGCTTACTTTTCTGTTGTAGCTCGCACAGAAAGTGCCTCACAAACTGAACAACCCTAAATTCAATGATCCCCACGTAAAAACCAACCTGCTGCTGCAAGCCCATCTTTCCAGGATGCAGTTGAGTGCTGAACTCCAGTCGGACACCGAAGAGATTCTGAGCAAGGTTCAGATTCCACTCTCACATCTGTGTTTCAAATGTTTCTCCAGCATGTTAACGAGTTTGTGTTGGTAGGCGATCCGTCTGATTCAAGCCTGCGTAGATGTGCTGTCTAGTAATGGGTGGCTGAGTCCTGCTCTGGCTGCCATGGAGTTGGCTCAGATGGCCACCCAGGCTATGTGGTCCAAAGACTCCTACTTGAAGCAGCTGCCCTTCTTCACATCAGAGCACATCAAACGATGCACAGACAAGGTAAATGTTTTTGAACTGAGATAACGCAATGAGGCATGAAGGTATAAATGGGTTCTGTGGACTTATTCTAACAGGGTGTGGAGAGCGTCTTCGACATCATGGAAATGGAGGATGAGGACAGGACTGGTTTGCTGCAGCTCTCAGACGTTCAAATGGCTGATGTGGCTCGCTTCTGTAACCGCTACCCCAACATCGAGCTGTCATATGAAGTGGCGGAAAAAGACAATGTCAAAAGGTTTGTTGCTATGGGTCACTCTTCATTCCTTTTCTCTCCCCAACTTAATTATTGCAGATAACAATTTGACCATTCAGTGTTATTAGAGAAAATTTCAAATGAGCACCTAACAGTGTTTATCTTTTCTTCACAGTGGTGGTCCAGTTCTGGTTCAAGTCCAGTTGGAGCGAGAGGAGGAGGTGACCGGTCCAGTCATCGCACCGCTTTTCCCTCAGGTTTGTCTCATTCATCTCTACATCTCCATCTGTTCATTTCTTCAACCAACTTTATTATAACTTATTTTCATTGGTGCAGAAACGTGAGGAGGGCTGGTGGGTGGTGATTGGAGATCCCAAATCCAACAGCCTCATCTCTATCAAGAGGCTGACGCTTCAACAGAAAGCAAAGGTCAGTAATTTGCTCATGGTGAACATTGTGTGACCAGAACTGTTCAGATTATTCATTTTACATCCTTCTCTGCAGGTCAAGCTAGATTTTGTTGCTCCAGCGATGGGTGTCCACAACTACACCTTGTACTTTATGAGCGATGCATACATGGGGTGTGACCAGGAATACAAGTTCAGTGTGGATGTGAAAGAAGCAGACAGTGAGGGAGAAAGTGACTCAGACTAAACAACTTTAATTTTTTTGTTAGTTTCATACAAGAAATGTGTTTTTTTTTTCTTGTCTTTGTTTTAACAAAGGGGAACAGTTTTTTTTTTCTTTCTGTAGATAAATTAACTTGATTTGTTTCTGTATTGTACATGTAAGACCAGCCTTTATATTGACTATTTTTAAGTGCAACCATCTGTACGTGGTGTAAGATTAAAGGTTTAGTTTCTAATTACAACTTCTGCAAAACCTAAGCAAAGGTCCAATTTTAATCCAGGTCACATTTGAAACAAAATTTGACGTTTAAATTTTTTTCTTATCAGTTTCTTGAGTTGGTCTTCATCTTTCCTATATCTATCTTGAGTTTTCCAAATAAAAAAGAAAAACAAATTTTTTGCCTTTTTTTCTTCTACTTTGTAGAAAGTTTTTATTCGAACAATTAAAGATTGAGGCACAAAAAGCAAAAGATTTATTGCAGAAACAAAAGAGACAATCGTGTGTATAAAAAATTGAGAAGACATGAGAAGTTTTTACTAACTGAAAAGAAAAAAAAAAGGGCATGTGCAATTTAAAGGTTTATTCATCTTCTTTAAATCTCCAAATGGCAATCTCTCCATTGTCGCTGCACGAAGCCAATAGTCCAGCCTCTTTTGGGTTCCAAGAAACACAGTTTACATCCTGGTTGTGAGCTTTGGTCACCTGAGCAACTAGTGAGAACACAGGTTCATCAGGATTTGCTGTCACATCCTCCTTAAATACTCGTACTGCATCATCGCCACAGGCAGTAGCGAGAGCACCAGTCAGTCGACACCTGAACAGAGGAAAATTTGTCAAAAGTGTTCTGTTTTATTACATCTATCACAAAATTTCCAGAATAAATTATTTATTTATTCAGCTTACCAGACAACATCATACACCGTTCGACCATGATACCCTGACAGGGTGCAAACACACTTCCAAGACAAGTTACCTTTTAGTAAAGAAGACAAAACATTTTGATAATAGGTTTTCTTTATCTTGTTTTAACATTCATCTAATAAAAACTTACTCTGATCAACTGTTGGATACTCTTTCCAAATCTTCACAGTGCGATCATCACTACAAGAGGCCATTCTCTCTCCAGCTGCATCAAAACACAAACTCCATACAGTGGATGTGTGTCCCTGCAAGGTGGCACGACACTCCCAATCATCATCCTCTTCTTTGTAAAGGCAAATGTTGTTATCATAGCTTGCAGATGCCAAGAGCTGTGAACGCATGTGGGGAACAAATGGTTAATAGATGATGATGCAGAAAACAAAGTAAATGCCAAAAAGTTCATGCAGAGGTGTCCCTGAGTAAGACACCAAACCCCAATTGGTCCTGATGGTGGTTTGCCCCTTGCATGGCAGCTTCCACCATCAGGTTTGAATGTGTTTGGGAATGAGGTGAATGTGAGCAACAGCATAAAGCACTTTGAGTACCCACGCAGGTAGAAAAGTTCTGTATAAGTAGAATCCATTTACCATTGAGGTCTTTTGATGTGTGTGGTGACATGCTGTATATTTTTTATCAAGCTGTTGTAACAAGTGCAGTTTTCTTTGCGGTCGTCTGTTTGGGAGGAAGCTTGATCGCAAGGGACAACAATTGGCAGGACAGACTGATAGAAAAATGTGCATCTGTGGTGGGAAGAAACGTGGACTCATTGGGAGCTATTTTGTAGAGGAAGATACGGGATTTAATGCAGGGTATCCTGAAAAATTCCCGTCAACCTCTGCATGATGTGGTCACAACCCAGAAGAATACCCAAATTAACAGGTACCTTTTACTGCGCTGTACGACAGAGGGCTTTAAGAGGTTGTTCACCACCTCAGGCAATTTAATCAAGCAGATGAGCATGGAAAGAACTGAGTCCAGTTAGTTTACGTTATTATTGATAGTGACTGTTATTGTACTGTTGTCATTTTTTTGTATGGGTACAGCCTGTGCATGTGGGGTGTTTAGCTGCTGGACACCAGAATTTCTTCTGTAAGAGATTAATAGTTTTTAATCAACCTTTTTACATGGCGTGTGTGCCTACCTCTTTGGTTGGATGCCACACAACATGCTTCACATCTTGTGTATGAGAGTTAATAACTGTAACACACTCATATTCATCTTCTTCATCCACTGTGGAAAAAAAAAAAACAGAAAATTGAGTAACTTGTGATAATGAAACGAATTTATCTCTTTGGTGTTATTATTGGATGTATACACTAACCTTCCCAAACCCAAACACTCTTATCTCTGCTACATGTAGCCAGTAGATTCCCTGAAGGAGCCCAGGCCACACATTTCACCTCATTTTCATGTCCTTCTAATACAGTCAAACTCTAAAAGACAAAAAAAAGATCAAATGGATTTGCAAAAGTCAAACCAAAAAAAAAAAAAAACCTTGTCATTTCACCTCAAAGTCATTGTCCTTCCTCTTCCAGATGCATGTTGTTGCATCAAAACTAGCAGAAGCCAGATAATTCCCACAAGGAGACCAGGCAACTTTCCTCACTGTACGTTGGTGTCCATCCTCCAAAACATTCCTGCAAACCCAGGAATCTCCTAAAAAAGATCAAATTGATTTTAGATAGCAAAATATCTTTCTATCGTATCAGATTATTCCTTTGATAATTTATTGCTGCTATGATTATAATGATAGCAATGCTGTCATTGTTTTTAGGTGAAAATGTCACCACATGTTGCTTCAGGAAAATAATCTGATCAACAGGAAGTGTTAAAGATCCGGTGTTCTTTATGATCGAATTATCATAATTTACCTTCACGTCCCCAGATTCGGATAGTTTTGTCTCCTCCACATGAAGCCAACAGAGTCCCATTAGGACTCCAGCTAACAAACCAGCACCGTGAGTCTGGATGAGCAGTGAATCTCTGGATCAAAGACAGAGCCTCCTTCATGGCTGATCGCTTCAATCTGGACCTGTCAACAAAATCTCACTGCACCTAAACTACCCAGGAATGTTTTGATCTGCTCAAATAAACCAAACAACTGTCATTTGCTAATAGATTGAAAAAGAGCTTACTTTCGTTCACATAACATTTAAAGCGGAAATGCCGCCATTTTCATTTATCTACCTGCTGCATTGTGGGAAACATGTGCAATCACATTTGACAGAAATTCCTAAATATTTCCTACGCCTAATATTTACTCGTTAAAATATTTTAAAAGTTTTGATATTAAGATCAGGATGAAAACACTGCGAACACGTTCATAGTTTTAAAAACTTAAATACTATAAAATTTTTGGTTATTTATTAGCACTACCAGTAGGTGGCGACATTTATTTTCTTGCTGCTGTTTTCCACAAAGAAGAAGTTTGCTTAAACAGGAAGTGGCTATTTTCAGGAAGCTAGCGGAAGCTCTCTTTTGTTTTCTTTTGTGTTTGTTTTTCTGTAACATGTTAATGATTTATTTTTAATTATGATGTCTAAAAACATCATTTAAAGAGGTAAAAAATTCAAGTTATTTTGGAGTTGGCTTGTTTTTTTTCTTAAAAATTTGTGACATTTAACGTTTATTGTCCATTAGCTTCTCAAGCTAACAACAAAGCTAACAGGCCTAAAGATTAATGACCGTTCTTTGACAAAAAAGATCGTAAAATTTTTAACGACAAGCTGCTACATCTTTATGAATATTAAGTTTTTTCGCCAATGATACTTCGAATTGTTGTTATTAACTTTATTTCGAGGTAATCTTTGTTGGATCGCCTAGCTTCCTGAATTAGCTGATCTAATACTTTAGCAGCTGTCAGATTTTTGTCTGTGGAAAAAAAGGAAAACAAAAGGGATCTAAGAAAGAAAACACAATGTACGCCCCGCCGGGTTCTAATGCTCCTGGAGGCCGTAGAAGGAGAACTGGAAGTGCTCTTCCTAAACAACCAGAGAGGAGCTTAGTGTCTGCTTTACCCGGAGCTTTATCCATCACAGCTCTGTGTACTGCTCTGGCTGAACCAGCCTGGCTCCGTGTTCATGGAGGAGCCTGTCCTAGAGAAGAACTGGGGGTATCAGACGTCCTAGGATACATCGATCATGAGCTTCTTACTGGTAAGAACCATTCCGAGGAGGTAGTTTTTGTTCACTTATGGTGATGATAAAGATTCATGAAATGTCTGAGAGTTTGTAACCTCATCAAAACCTCATCATGTCTCCACAGAATATTGTGTCAACCCACAAACTATCCTGCTGTTGAGGGTGATCGCAGCCTTCTGTTTCCTGGGGATTCTCTGCAGTCTCACTGCTTTTCTTTTGGATGTGTTTGGACCTAAACACCCTGCTTTAAAGATCACAAGGCGATATGCTTTTGCTCATATACTCACAGGTATGGACCGATGAGTAATTGTCCCTGGGAAACACACTCCACCCACATTGCCCAGTCTGGATGGTGTGTATGATTGGTTGGTGATGGTCAGAAGGGCCGATGGCGCAAAATGTCAGCCTTGCTTCTGCTGTGGCTTCAACAGTAGCATTCCATTACCTCATATGGAGTGAATGATTAATGCATATTTGAAGCGTCTTTGAGTGTACTGACAAGTGCTATATATGTACAATGCAGTAGTATTATTGATGTACGTTTTCATATTTCTGCTGCTTAACTTTTTTTTTTTGTCGTCTCTAGTGTTGCAGTGCGCCACTGTTATTGGGTTCTGCTACTGGGCCTCGGAGTTGATCTTGTCACTACAACAGCAACACAAAAAATATCACGGTTCCCTCATATACGTGACCTTTGCCATCAGTTTCTACTTGGTGGCAGGAGCTGGAGGCGCATCCATCCTCGCCACAGCTGCAAACCTTTTGCGCCACTACCCTACCGAAGAGGAAGAGCAAGCTTTAGAGCTTCTGTCAGAGATGGAGGACAGCAGTGAGACTTTCCCGGTTGATTACGACATTGCCAATCAGTTTCAGCCACCACCGGCGTACACACCCTAATGCCATCAGACTGCCCAAAATAATGCTTTGATTTTCCTTCTTCTCTGAGCACAGCTATGCTTGGCGTGAGAACAACACTTTATCAAACTGATATCTTTGCAGTTATTCTTGGCGGTGAAAACAGTTTGTGCACTGGTAGCACATAAATTCTTTGAATGACAGTGCGTGGATGCATGCCAGCTTCCTTTAGTGGTGTCAGAAATTTAGGAGATCTTTCTTACTTTCACCACTGAAGTGGTTAGTGGTGTGCATGTAAATGGCTTATAGGATCAGGTCCTTACATGTAAAGATAATTAAACAGCAAGGAGTCCTTAAAAGGGCCCAATTCAAGGAATTGATGACGGAGCCACAGCCGGATCTCTGCGTTATTATTGGCTGGGGTTTCACTGGTTGCCATGGTGGTAAACGGGGCTTTGTTAAACTGCATTGTCATTTAATTTGATGTGCTCACAATGTGTATGTTCTTTTTTTCCTTTCTCTTCATAAATCATAGATTCACCCGGACATGTACACTGACAGGATTGTTTTAGACATTTTATATAAATTAACAGTTGAACCTTATTTATTGTTGCGTCTTTATCTTGCTCTTTTGCCATGTGACTGTTAAAACACTTTAATTCGGTAAAAGTTCAATTTGTTCACCTGCATACTTAAATAAGAAAAATGTCAGAAAAATGAATCCCAACATTGAGAACAGATCGACACAAAAAGTGATCTTCACAAATGAAAATGGTTTTATGTTAAATGTATTTAATTTTTTTTTTTTAAAAAGAAACCCCTCATTTGTACTTTGTGATTACATGTGTGTTCATTTATGTCTATGTTTCCCATGTTTAAAATTTTTGTTTTTGTGCAGATTTCTTTTAAGATCCAGTCAGATTTGTACATCAACAACCTACATAAAGCTACCTTTTGAGGGTTGAATTAGAGACTGATATGGTGATTCTAGTTTGTTGTACAAAGTCTGTCAAAGGCATTCTCTACATTTTACCCTTCGATTTTCACTGTATTTTCATCATCAGTATGTAAATATCGATTGTTTATACATAAAGTGGTCATAATAAAAGTAAATGCCATATTTTGCCTCCTGCTTCTTACCTGTAACTCAACATTACATCTTTCAACTTTTGACAAATACATTCTGTAGTTTGGATCTGAAAGTGACTTTCCACTTGTCCGGGGTATTTCTGGGTTCCCTGTCTAGACTCAACATGGTATTACAGAGTAAGAGCCTTACAACTTAATAGACTTTAAAGGGCATATGGTATGTCACTTTGTCTCTTTAAAAGTGATTCTGAATCCTCTTTAAAACACCTAATTGACAATTAAATTATAAAAAGGTGAATATAAAGTTTTGCTTTTGTGTCTGAATAACTTGTATGAATTATTGGATTAGCAGGGAAGAGTTCCACATGAAGATATGAAAAGACAATAGAGCTTACGTTGTAACGTCACTTGGCCACACACTAATGCTATATAAATGGACCTCCTTCGTGAGATCAATATCAGGACCATTAGAAATCTTCACTCCATCTGTTGAGACATTTTCCACCTGAAACGAGACAAAAGCCTCATCATGCTGGCAACCAGGACTTTACTGTCAAAACAAACAGTGGCTGTTCTTTCTCGCCAGCCTGCCTGCTTTGTGCACCATGGTGAATATGGCAACTGGGGAAACACTAATGTTGCTCTGGTAAGCTTAGAAGATTTAATGGTAACCAGTGAGAAATACTTTGTGTTACCTGCCTCTGTATTTGTTTCAGGTTTTCTCAGGATGTGGTTGGTGGGATGGGACTGATGTCCATGAGGGTGTGTAGTAAGTATCAGTATCTAAGTTGTTATTCATAAAGTTTCTGTTTATTAGAATGCAACTGAGAAATCTTCTGTTTCAGCACCATGTACCACTTGAGCCGAAACGGTGCTCGCTTTCAGATGTTTGCTCCAAATCAGCAGCAGATGAATGTGATTGATCACATTAAAAAACAACCTGCTTCTGGTGAAAACAGGTGCAAACCACTATCATTGCTTTATATTCATTGGCAGGCTGGCAGGCTGTGACTGATTTGTATGTCTAGATACTTTTCTTGACTAGATGTAAATCTAATCATATGTATCCATTGAACAGGAACGTGATGATGGAGTCAGCTCGCTTCAGTCATGGACTGGGAAAGATGCATATGCATGATCTGTCCACACTGGATGTTAACAACTTTGATGCAGTCATCTTTCCTGGAGGTCATGGGATCATAAGGAATCTGTGAGAAAAATTTTGATATGAGTCAATTTTCCCACACTCAGGTATAAAAAACTGGATTAATAAAGTCATGAGTAATACAAGAGTATTCATCTTCACCCTGTAGATCCTCTTTTGTAAAGGATGGCAAAGACTGCAAGCTGCACACTGATGTGGAACGAGTGCTTAAGGATTTTCATCGTTCACGTAAACCCATTGGGTAAGTATGATAGTTAGTAGAAATCGAAAGACAAATAAAAAGGAAAACAAGTATTTATTTACCTGCCAAGCAAAAGCCAAATTGCAACCATACAGATTCAAATACTTACTTAATACAAAGAAACGATATAAAAAGGTTAGTTTTGCATGCAAAAAAGCTTGTAATTGCTGCTTTTGACCAAAATTCTAAGTTATTTTCCATACTTTGCAATATTTCTGTGAAAAGGACAAAATATTTTTTTCTTTTTCGCAATAACTAAAGTTTGTCAAACCAAACAGATAATTCCTACTTCACAAAATCTCTGAAATATATATGCAATATTATCCTTGTAAAATAAGTTGATGAATATTGTTCAACTGCTTATAAAAAAAAAATCAGTTTTTACTTAAAAGTTGTTAAAGTGAGGAGGTAGTGAAAGTCTTTCTTTTTATTTGTTACTAACCATAGTTGACAGCAGGATGTCAGGTGCAATAAAAATAGTCTTTATGCTCTTAAGCTCACATTAGACGAGAAGAAAGAAGCCCTTCCAGGCAAATCCTATAAAGAAGCAACAACAAAACGTGTATGTTCCTACACAATGAACGCCCACTTGCAAGAGGTGATGAACAAACCGCTAGGCAGATTTATAGAAAGGTCAAGCAGAAGGACGCTCGCTATCAGGAGAAGGACAGAAGATTCCAGGTGGTAGAAAATGTGGGATTACAGGAATTAGAGAGTGGAAACTGAGGAAGAGCAGGCAAAGAGTTTCCAAACAAGGTCAAATGGTAGGTTGATCCCTGACCCACATCTAAAAGACCTAATTCGTATTTATTACCATAAATTCCAGGAGGAGGTTTTAGCCACTGAAGGTGTTGTTGCTCCTAAATAAAAAGGCAAATACTGTTGAAAAAAATTCTCAAAAGATTGAGCAAAAGAGCAATTATTGATTTAACTATGAAATGCACAAAAATTCTCAACTATTTCTTCTTTTTATGAGGATTTCCAATGTGATTATCCATGTGTGTCTGCTAAAAGTCAAATGTTTGCTCTTGTTGCAGTCTTTCCAGCATGGCCCCCGTGCTGGCCTGTCGTGTGCTGCCCAGTATTGAGGTCACCATGGGTCATGAGCAAGATGAGAACACTCGCTGGGGGAACTGGCCTCACACAGGCATGGTGCAAATGGTGAAAAACATGGGTGCTCGTCACAATATACGCGAGCCTTACATATCCTTTCAGAGATTATTATTTTTCTTTTACTATCAATTAAAGTTCAAATATTTTTTAATTTGCATATCAATCCTCATCATCTTTTTATTTAACTTGACTCTTTCTTGCACGAAGCGTATGTGGACGAGAAGAACAAAGTGATCAGCACCCCATCTTTCATGTGGGAGACAGATTACCACTATCACTACATATTTGATGGGATTGGAAATATGGTCAAACATGTAATGCGCATGTCGACTAAGTAAGGAGACAGTTTTGGTTTGGCAAGGTTCTTGACATGTAATGAGGAATAGATTCCTCCCTGATGTTGTATATAGAAAAAATGCTTTAATTAAAAGGCAAAATGTGGTCAGTCATCTTCTAATCCGTCTATCCCTTGCCGGAGTGCCGGAGCCCATCCCGACCAATTTAAGCCGAAGGGCAGAGTACACCCCGAACAGGTCGCCACTCTGTCGCGGGGCCACACACACACACACAACCATCCACACACTCACTCATTCCTAGGGGCAATTTGGCACCAGCCAATCAACCTCGCATGCATGTCTTTGAAGGGTGGGATGAAACCGGAGTACCTGGAGGAAACCCACGCAAACACGGGGAGAACATGCAAAGTCCACACAGAAAGGACAGTGTTCCAAGCCTCTTCCAATCCGGGACTCGAACCCACGACCTTCTTGCTGTGAGGCTACTGTGCTAGCCATTGCGCCACCGTGCTTTTTTTCTTTTTTGTAAAAGAATGTTGCACATGTGGTGAATTAGCCACTTCTTGGAATCAAGTGGATTTCTTTTCCCTCCTTCAATTTATGATCTCAGTTAAGGACAGAGTTTGCTTATATTCCAGAGAAGAACAGAAATTCATATTATTCATACTAAATGGTGAAAAATTATGCTTATTGTCATCTTTCGGACAACTTTTGCATCTGCATTGCTGTTTAAACTCTTCAAAACACATTTGTGCATCAGGTTAAAAAGCGTACATTGACATAAAAATAAAACATAAATTAAACTCTTTATACAATGCAATTATAAAAATGTAATTAAAATAGAAACAAGTTATTTATGTTTAAATTTGTCACTTAAATTTCAAAGATAATAAATTTACTGATAAGCTGAAACAAGGGAGGAGAAATGAATGTGCATTCTTGCTGAGATTTGGAGCAGAACAACAGAGATTAGGGACTTTTCCTATTCATATTTTTTCAGAGTACTTCTTTTGAATCTGATAAGACCAGGGTAATTAAAAAAAAAAAAAAAAGAATACCGTAGTATTCCCAATAGAAGCACACTTTCTAATAGAAGCGCACCCTTTCATATTTTCCGGAAACTTGAATACAGCAAGTTAGTCTGACAAAAATAAGTCTTCAATATGTGACTTTAGCTCAAGTTTGACATGCCATCCCTTTAAATAGCGCTATTGCGCATATGCAGCTTTTGCTAGTACCGGTGTTGCGCTCAAAATAGACTATATGAACCCAAAGACGACTATTTAAAAAATAAAAAAAACTTCTAAAAACGTCCACACATTAAAACTTCCTCTTCCATAGCATGGTATTAATCTTTGACATTTTAAGTTTTTTTTGTTTTTTTTGTGGTCGTAGTTCTTTTTTTTTTTAGCACAAAAATGACCAAAAAAGTATCTATATATTTTGCGGATTCTTTGAAAGATAATTTCATCCTTTTATTGTTCTGGGGACCGTGTGACTTGTTTTACGCTTTAAAACCTGCATAAACACGAAGAGAGACTAAAATAACTTTTCGATGCAAATCGAATAAAAAATTACAACTTAATTTTGTTAATTTGAGGCACATTGTGACGACATAGATCGGATATAATCCAAACAATGGAACATGTCACATGGGCTAAAACTACTTTTCTGAAAAATAGATTATATATATATATATATATATATATATATACATCGATAGATATACATAGACTTTTTGTGATTATTCCTACACAAAACACCTCCGATAATATGCAGGCCACTTTAAAGATTATTACCATTATTTGAAAACCCCCCCGTTTTAATGTGTGAAGTGGACGTTTTTTTCCCGTAGTGGTTTTTGGGTGTAACACCGGTGCCGAGCAGATTTTTTTGTTGTTGTTGCAAATAGCTTATTTAAAGACGCACACCCCATCAGTGCGGCCCTGCATGCGCGTGTATTGGGAATAATAAAGAAATTGATAACTTTATACTCCTTTCAAGATTATTTTGAAGAGTTAGTATTTAGCAGGGGGAAATTCAGGGGTGGGGAAGTGGCGGGCTTTTGGTCCACCAAAAAAAAAATGTTCTTACTACTTTAATTATTATAAACTTTGGGCAAAAGATGCACCTAAATGCAGAAAAATGACTTTTTTTTTCAAAATGTTCTGGGGGATGCCCACAAACCCCCAATACTGGCAAGCACTATAGGTGCTCGTTTTGTCTATGACCTCACGCCCCCCTTTAGAAAATCCTGGATTCGCCCATGTTCAGTATTCCTGTAATACATAAACCAAATTTTCTTTAAGTTGTCTGATATTTAAAACATGCCTGAGCAGAAAAAAAATTATTAAAAATTTTAATTAAACTTTCTAAATTATAATTCAAAAGGCATTCATATCCAGGATATAACAATTTATTTATTATAAACATATAAAAATGACAAAAACAACCAAGTGATGAGATATAAAATTTTCCACTTTTTTTTTACAAAGCATCCAAAGCTGTCGCTAGAAACAATCCTTACTTTACATTGGCTCTTAAATCTGGGAACAGTACAAACATGTTCTTAATGTAGCTACAAGTATCTTTAACAGGTTTCTTAGGTGAAAAACAAAACCAACTTCTGTTGCGTACAAAAAAAAAGAATATTAACAATTGGCTACTGGCCACCAAATTCATAAACTTTAAACTCAAAACAGAATCAGAAGTCGATGTTCACAGTGTTGCCTTCACATCAACGATGTGAAATGTAAACTTTGCATATTATATTCATCTTCATAAATACACAGAAATACAACGGATAAAAAAAGAAAAAAAGCTTCAGTCATTTGTAATAGTCTGACCACATTTGTTTGATTGCAGCTTGTTAGACTGACCCATACACTGTACTGTAACTCATCTAGCCAAAAAAAAAAATCAAAAAGACAAAAAAATAAGGCCTTGTATTTTCCCACAGTGTTGTGGGTTTCTAATTAAGTCATTTTTAGACTGATTTAGTTGGAATAAAGTAGTTTTGTTGAATTAAAAATCTTACAATGCAAGAAAAAAAATTCCTTCACATTAAACTACATACAGACATCTGTACATTTTTAAACGGAGAAATTGATCAAACAGAACGTGTTAGTTAACAGGCAACCAGAAACAGGTAAATATCAACATTTGCTAAATTAATCTTTGTATAACAAAAATGAAAAAAAAAAAAATAGAAGAGCTCAGACACTCAAGAGTATCACAGGCACCATTATAAATGGAGCCAGATTTGAGCTTGTATGCACATCTGTATCAGTAGTACTTGTTTATTACTATAAAAGAGGGTCTTTACGGGAGCAGCCATTATGATTTGCTATTAAGTGTCCAAGTGAGGGTGCAAGATTGTCAAGGATAAAAAAAAATAATATTCCCAATATACAGCTGCACCAGGTTTATTCTAAAACTAAAAATAAATACTTCTTAGCTTGCTTTTTAGTTAAAGCATTAATGCAAAAGAACATGTGGAAATAATCAAGAAGTGATGGGATGACATTTTATGGCATTAAACAACTCCTGTAACAAAAAAAGTAAGCTTAAATGTTTCCAGTGTCCTGGACCACAGTGTTGCTGTCCAGTCAGATTAATTGCTATTTGGTATCTCTCTTAGATGCTCCTGTGGAGGAGAAGAAAGAACAATGAGAAAACATGCAGGAGGTGATTAGAGTTAAAAACATTAAAAAACAAAATTTAGTCATGCATTAATTAACAACATGCACAGCAGCAGGCAGGAAAAAAAAAGGATTCAAACAGGTGAGAAGTGGGAAAAAAAAGAAGGAAAGAGGTGAGAGGGCAGCAGCGTGACGGACCAGGTTTAGATGCTACAGCAGTGCTGAGCTGGAGTCAGAGTCTGAATCGTGGCCGGGGGTGTAGCGGGGCTCACGGGGACAGACGGACTCCTGAGCCCGCCGGTACTCCTGGTACTCCAGGCGGAGAGCGTTGAAGCGCGCTTCACTTAAGGAGCGGCTGTACTGGCAGCGAGGAGGGCTGACTGGGGGTGCACCGAGGACAGGATAGGCATGGATGGGAATAATATGGAATGAGCTCACAAAACAAAATAAAATCACAGCACTAGGGTACGAAATAAAGACATGCAGCACCAATAGAACATGCAACAAATTGAAATGATTTGAAATTATATAATCATTCAAACACTTTGGTGAATAGAGAGAAATCTTTACCTTTTTTTCGCTGATCCTGGAGGCCACAAGTCTGATCACATCTGGTTTCCCCCCTCCCTTTCTGAAAACCTGTTTGGCCAAACTTTGTAACCTCCAGGACCTCGGCGTCCACACAGACATCAGCAGAGTCCCACTCGTAACTCTCATCTACTGATGTGTTCCTTCTAATGAAATACACAGAATAAGTGGTCATACGACACAATCAGACAACAAACACAATATCTGGATCAAAGAGTTTTTGGCAAAATAAATACATCCATTAGTGGAGAAGATGTTCCAGTGTGTTCTTTATCCCAGTTGTGGGAAGTGTTTCACCTTTTCACTCTCCTTTCCGGTCGCTCCATCTCAGCTCTGTATCGCTCATTCTCCTCCGTGGTTTCTGGGGAGCTGAGCAGTGTGGGGGTGATGGAAAGGGACTGGCGGAAGAGTCCGGCACTTCCTCTACCGCTGCTCTGACTGGCGTAACTAGCCCGGCCTCCCTCTCTGCTCTCAGCATGTCCACCTCGTCCCATCATTCTCTCAGGCTGCCTGTAGCTCTCTGCTTCCCTAGGAGGGATTGGGGAGTAGTAAGGTGAGGGCCAGCTGATATTTCTTGGTAGATAGGACCTAGGAGGAGCTCTCCTAGATTCTACATGGGACTCTGGCCAGTGCTGGTACTGTGGGTAGGAAGTGGGCATGGGGACATACTGGTGTTGGGCTGACCTTAGAGATTCCTGGTAGGAGGGAGACCACCTGGGGGAATCAGAATAAACAGCAGCCTGATGTCGTGGATCTGAGGACTCCAGCAGAGGAGAGATGGAGGTTTGTCTGGTGGGGTACATCGGAGGGAGGTATGAGGGTCCAGCGTAAGATCTATGTGTATGAAGAGGCCTCTCTAAACTTCCCATGCTGGGACGCCTGATTGGGATGTATTCTCTCCATGATGGGCCTGGCCTGGGGAGGGAAGACGGCATCCTGCCTAAACTACAAGACTTGACTCTAACATCTGACGTTGGGAATTCATCCCAGTAACATTTCTCAGAAATATACGGTCTTGGACTCTCAAAGTGCTCCCACCTCTGGGAACCTAAGCTGATGGATTTCTTAAGGAAAGGCGGCGGTTGGCCCATACCTGATAGAGTCCTGCAAGGACCGGTACTTACAGATTTTCTAAGAAACGGCACAGGAGCCTGACTTATACGGGACACAATGTTATTGGCTCTGCTTCCCTGAGAGGCTGGTCTTTGGGGATGTTCAGGTGGAAACTCCCTGCTTCCTGAAAAGCTTTGAGAATGTTGGGACATAATATCTGCTACACCTTTAGCTGCACTGAACAAGGTGTGAGCTGATCTTGATCCAAGTCTGGAATCCGACCTCTCTGCACTGACATTTCCGGCTCGAATTCTTGTTTTCTCATCGTAGAGCTGCCTGCTGGTTTTCTCCGGACCGGGTGAAGATGTCACGGTGTCATCGGGGAATCGTACTCTCGTCTCTGCGTGGGGAGGACGCCGACTGTCTTGTTTTTTACCAGCGATGAAGCCGGTCTCCCTACCAGCTACAGAGCTAGTTTGTGGTCGCTTCAAGCTGCTTTCCAGAGTTCCCTGAACATGAACTTCCCAGTTTTTAGGAACCACATCAGGCTTTGCAACAACACATACCGCTGTCTTTAGCTTTGAGCTTTGGTCTGTGTTTACTGAGACCTGGGATTCTTCTACAGGCTCATCCACGCTCATTTCAATAAAACCTGGAAGGCTCAAGTACTCAAGAATTGCAGTTGTCTCTAGAGGAGGAACTTTAGGAGGTGATGTGGCAAGTCTAGTTTTACTGGAATCCGACATTCTGGGGACAGAAAAGTGGGACTGCTCACTGTCTCCTTCAACAAAAGTCAGAGTTGGGATAGGACTAGGGCTATGAGAAAAAAGACATCTATCACTTCTCCTGGAGTGTGCTCTGACATCTTCCTTCTCCATTTCAGAGTAAACAGTAGAGAGGGTCTGGTCACTACAGCCTTGAGCCTCTCTGTCTTTGGACTTTTCTCTTGCTTGAGGATGTTCATACGGCATTGTGGAATAGTCCAATGGGCTGGGATCTGTTGTGATAGTGCAACCCGCCTGGTCATGTGGTGGAGAAGCTGAACTTCTGGGCAGCTCGTTAGTTGGTGGAGAACTGGCAGGCAAATCACAGCTCTGCGAGCTGGGATTAGTGCTCGAACCTACATCTTCATTCTGTGGTTTGTTCCCTAGGTTCTGATCAAAGTTGGACTTTGTGCGGAAATCTTGATTTCTTTGTGAAGTTGATGGACGAGCTATGTCAGATGTTTGCAGACTGAGAAGAGAGGTGTCAGGGGAGACATCAGGGAGAAATGTGTTCTGGGTGACTGGAGAACGAGAACAATCCCCAATATGAGAATTGTCCGTTCCTCTATGAGTACTTGACTCAGGCAACGATGTGTTATGAGGACTCAAAGCAGAAATGAGGTTAGTAACAGATGTAACTGGACTAATGTCCCATTGTATTCGAGATGAAGGGAGTCGGTCCAGTGGACTGCTGGCGTTACTGAAGTAACACGCCTTCCTGTAGTCAGAGACCCGACTTGTTACACCTGAAGGTCTGGTCTTCTGTCTGATGGTAACGTCTTGCAGCTTCCATACAGGTTCCTCCTCCGACTTAGCCTCCTCCTTATAGAGACTGTCGGATGGAGGCTCTTCTCTACTTTTACTAACAAGTCTTTGATCTCCTAAGAAATTTTTTAACTCTTTTTCTATTTCTTCCCTCTCCTTTGCGAGCTGGACACACTTGTTAACGCTGTCTCTCTCCAATTCACTCTCAAGCTGTGAGACCATGGTGCTGTCATCAGTCAGCAGACTCTCCATTGGCTGGTAGCCTGAAATAAGTGCTCTTTCTCTGTCTCTATCTAGAAGTTTCGTTCTCTTCGCCAAATTTGGGAAGAGATCTTCGCAGTGGTCCTGCATGCGATATCTGCGAAGGGAATCTCTTGGTTTTTTCTCACTGTTATCTGAATAAAAACTGGCTCTTTCCAGAAGAGCCTCAGAACCTTGTTCATCATCAGAGTAAAAGCAGCCATGACGGGAAAAGTTTCTGGCCATGGCCCGGACTCTCCCAGGAGACAGAGGAGGCCTGCTCAACTCCGGAACATCTACAGTGAGAGGAGAGTCTTTCCTCTCATCTCTCTCTGAGCTTAAAAGACTCGACTTGGGAGAATCTCTCAGTGATGACCGATTGCTTCCAGAGCTGCTCACACCACCGTTACTTTGTAACGGATCTTTCCTCAAATTTCTTTTAGTGGAAGGACTCAAACCCTCTTGCAATGGCTGAACAATGAAGCGTCCATCTGGGCCTCGGGAAATAGACTCCAGAGCTGTTGGTGAGGGGGACTGAGAGCCCAGATGACTTTCAAAAAGGGTGTAATGAGGTGGAGGAGAAGAGGTAGATAAAAGCTGTTTTCTCTGGTCATGGTATTCTCCGTGGCTGCCCTTGTTGAAGGATGACCGATTAGACAAGGAGGAATTGTTGGATAAAAATGGAAAAGATGGACAAAGCTTGAATTTGATGACACTGTCAGGGGTGCGAGTAGGCGAGCGGGCTCTGAAAAGAACAAGAAAAGAAAAAAAAAAAATCACAAGGTGCAAAAACTTGACATCAAAGATAGAAGTTGTAGATCAAAACGTCCCAAGTTTGTTGTCAAATAAAACCAGATTTCCAAAATAACGTGTAAGGATGATGCTTGATGAATTACAAATTAAAACATGTTGACTTACTCTTGTGTTGGGCTTTTCTGAAAAGCAGCGGGCAGATCTATAAATATGTGAGAGAAACACAATAATATATTAAATAGGTAAGATTTTCTAATCATGCCAACCTCCTCCCAACAAAGTTTGAAAGGAAAATTGTATCTTTTAGCCTGTATTTTCTTACCACGTCTCTTCTGTTTTCTATTGCCAACATAGCATGCTATTGCCAATGAAAGAACGATGAATAGAATAAGAAGGACAACTCCCGAGATGACACCAGCCAGGAGAGATTCAGGGATGACCTCTAAGAAACTTGGTCTTAGTGGATAAATATCCAATCCTGTAATTACATTAAAACTAAAGTCATTATCAAGAAATAAGTCAGAACTTCATACATATGAATTATTAGAAATGGGCAGTTCATTTTAGAATAAAACCGTACCCTCTGTGGAGACGCTCACTACCTCACTTGGTTCACTAAGAATTGTGTCACTACAGGACATCAGCCTCAGATCATAAGTAGAGTCCTGAGAAAAAGGAGCCAAGAAGTCAAGTTTGATGACATGCTAGGTGATTTTAACGGTTGAAGTGAGAAATAATGGATAGTTACCCTAAATAGTCCTTGCACAAATAGTTCACTTAGATTGGCAGTGATGTTGCTGCTGATGACGATCCACTGACCCTTTTCCCGGCGGGCCTCCAGGATGTAACCTGTCAGTGGAGAGAGTGGAGCCTCAGGTGGCAACCACTGGAGAAAAACACCTTTTTCTGTGCGATTCACTGACAGATATACAGGAGGAGCCAGGGCGGGGAGAGTGGTCACAGATGAAGGTATCTCTGTTGGCAACGCTGAAAGACAATTCCATACAATTTATTTACTACTGCAGAAGGAATTAAGTAAGCTAAAAATTTTTAGTTTAATTTTACAAACCTTTTGTTCGCACTGACACAATTTCACTAAACGGTCCTGATCCCAGTTTATTCTGAGGTAGGATGCTGAACTGGTACCCAGTGCCAGGGAGTAAACCGGTTACAAGCAGGTAGTTTTTCGATGTTGGCACAGGTAGAGATGCCCACTCATATTTCCCCCTGGATGTCTGTTTCACCCTACAAAACACAACAACTAGTTATGTCTGCCGTACCAGTCCAGTATTTGAGATGTTTTTTTTTTTTTATGTAACTCACCATACTGTATACTTCTGAGGGAATCCACCATCAAAGCCTGGAGTCCAGGACACGTTCGCCTGGGTCATCTCCGTTGTTATAACCACAGAGGACACAACATGAGGACTGGTGCCTGATGATGAGAAAAACCCTTTTAGATTTAATACTTTGTGCTACAATAATGTGTCACATATCATTTTGAATGTTTGCAAATAAACTTTGATGCACTCACCCAGCACTTTGATAACAGTTCCTGCACTAACAGTAGCCACACGATTAGTTGCCAAACACTCCCAGCCTCCATGATGATCTTTGCTCAGTGGCCGCAGTAGAAGAGAGCCGTTTGCCAACACACTGAACGGCGAACGAGGTGTAGGACCAATCTGTGTGGAACGGTAACGGGAAGTTGAGATAAAGGATCAGATATGTTTAATTTTCCATCAAAATGTCTACACGTCTTTTACCTTGCTCCAAGTAATATTCGGAGTGGGGTCTCCACTAGCTTCACAAGGAATGATTAACTCTCTGCCAACCTCCTGGAGATACTCTGGAAGAGGAGGTAACTGAAACGATGGTGGGTCCTAAAGAAGAAGATTAAACTTATTTACTTATGATGAGTCTTAAAGTTCAAACAATCTTTCATCTTAAAACAATACAATTGTTTCCAATAGCCTTTTCACAACAGCTTGCTGAGGTTCCTGATTTGCTTCTTTGTGACATCTTTCAGGCCACGTTTGGCAACATTTTAATGCTTGGGTTTGTTTTTAATAATTTTTCTGCTACAATTTTACAAAAACCTTGGACTGAAAGTTTGTGAAAAGTGTTGGAAGGGAACTGAGGCAGACTGAGCTCATCTAAAAGACAAAGTGGAAAAAATGGGCAAATGAGTATGATGGAAGAGGCAAAAGAGGGACAAATTTCAAGAGTCTTTAGAGCCAATATCCACTCTGGATAAAACAGAGAACCTGCTGCATATGAGCGTTTTGTGGTTAAGGTGGACTGTGCTGTTCTTGTTTAATAAAAACGGTTAAGCCTCGTTATACTGCACTCAACCTATTAGGTAGATGGTCTACATCTCTACCAGGCAGATCTTAACTATTTTTCTCACTTGTCTTCTCAGGTGGGCGTCTGACATACACATGTAACTGGAACAGCAGGAACAAAAACAGCTACTCAAATCCTTTGATTTGTCACCAAATGATTTTTTAAAATATTTTTCTAAGCCCAAAAGCTCAATTATACCCTCACATGGGGCGGGGGGGAGCTCTTTTGAAACTTTGATGGTCAGGCGACATCTCACCTGCAGCATGACTTTGGTGGGCTCAGACTGTCCCATGGTGCCATAACTATTATAAGGAGTACAGGTGTACATGCCCACAGCGTTATCATTGGATGTTGTGATGAAAACTGAGCCCTCTGAGTTCACCATCCAGCCTGGGAACTACAAACCAAATTAACCAAAAAAATATATAACAAAAAGGTAGAGGCCAATTTAATTCGATTTTTGATCAATCTTCACAAAAAAACACTTTAAACTCTACTGTGAGGATCTTACATTGTCAAGATTCAAATTATTTCCATCTTTTGTCCAGTTGACATATAGCACCGGTGGATCAGCCTGAACAGGGCAGATAATAACACCTTCCATCCCTGCTGGCAAATAAGTTTCCCGAGGCATTCGTCCTACACGTGCAGGATCTAAAAAACAAACAAAAAACTAGTAGAGTTCATCTTGCTAAAGAGATCCTTACAAACTCTCCAGATGACAGACTCACGTTTCACTTTTAGATGTGCTGAAGCAGAGGGCGGGGTCAGTATCCCGTTAGTCGGGATACAAGTGTAGTTGCCGGCATCTTCTGGGATTAGATTAGGGATTAAAAGTGTTCCATCTACCAAAATCTTCACTCTGGATTTGAGGGACCTGAATTGAAAAAGAAATTATGAAGATTTTGAAACAATCTATCAATTTCAGAATGAAGTACGATGCATTTAAAAAGTTTTCTTTTTTCACTGTCTTAGAAGCCAGCCCAGTCTGAACAACAATCCCATTTGTATCAGGTTCACAGGCTGCTCACACTCAAATGATGTAATTGTCTTATAAATAATCTAATTACATCTGATTGCATTAGCATCATGCTTTCGGAAAACACCTGACTGATTACAAAAATTGTGTGTTCTGCGTTTTTAATTGTGAGAGAAATGTGACCTGTCAGATCTTTCTCATGCTTTTCTTTGTAAGAATGAGGACTTACTCTATGTGATAAACATTCTGTCCTTGTTTCAACCACTCATAAGTGAGGTTGGAAGGATAAGCATCAGCCTGACATTGCAGAACTGCATCTTGGGTCATGTTGAGAGTGGTGTCTTCTGGGGAAATGATGATAAGGGGAGGACCTTTTGGGATTAGGGCAAAGAGGAGAAAGTCAAGTTTAGTTTCAAATCATTGCAAAGCTGGACACAGCCCTTAGGTGGCACTAAAAACACCTGCATGCAAGACTGTGCACCTGACTCTCATCTCAAAACTGTAAATCTTTTGTGATCTAAAAGAAAACTAATGTGCTGTTACAAGTTGTCAGTACAAATCTTTATCTTAGATCCCACACAAGACACGCAGAGATTTTATCTTTATCTTGTGGTTGAAACCTCAAAACTGACCTTGAACCTGGAGTTGTGTAAAATGGGTCAGGTTCCCTTCAGAGTTGGACACATGGCATTTATATACTCCTGAAATCTCTCTTGTGACGGAGGCCAGAGACAAGGTTCCATTGAGAACCTAAAACATGTTACCAACAAGAAATAAGGTGGTCAAAGACAGAAAAAATGAGGATGAAGACATGTAGCAGCCATGAAAGGACAACAAAGCTAGAATTCTAAGAAAACATCTTCATTATCCTTTTTTTTAATCCGAACTGTAGCTGCCATCTATCTGTTACTCAGCCTCACTTTTATTTTTTCATGTCTTTCAATCGGACTCTCATCTTTATGCCAAACAACAGTCGGTCGGGGGTTTCCATGGGCACCACAGCTGAGAGTTAGAGAGTCTCCGAGCAGAACTTCCACAAAAGTTGGTGGTGTCTTTATAAACACAGGTGGAGCTGGAGAAAAATAAGAAATTACTATTACTACAAATCCAAATAATTACGTATATAGAAAAAAACAGACTTTTTATCTAACAAAAAAAGACACTGTAACTTAGTAAAAAAAAATGTTTTTGTTAGAATGGGTAACTTGTACTTGGAAGAACTTGAAACAGAACTTTGGGCCAAAAATGAAGAAATTAATCTTACAAAATAAGGATGAAAAACAGGGATTATCCCTGCTAAAGAAAAACTATACAAACACGAAGGTTAATCTTTTTAGCTATGCGTGTTGAAAAGATATGCTGTGTCTGAAATAAACTGCAAGAAATATGCCGCTACTGTTTCTAAACAATGCTTTGTGTAGAGTCCCAATAGGGCAAAATATTCTGAGGTAACACACTCAGACGACATTCAATATGTGCATGGTGTAATATTATTATGCTTTTTTAAAAAAAAAAAACGGTGTCATCTGTAACCTGATGCAGTGTATGTAGGCCTCTCATTCACTGTAATTTAATCATGCCAAATCCCTACTTTGCACTCTCAAGGAAACTTTTTTACTTTGCTTCAACACACTTGGTGTGTGCGTGCTTGTCTTAAGAGTCAAGAAGAATGTGAGTTAAATGCCTTGGACATTTAACCTTAATCTTTGGCCACAACACACACATGAACTGGCCTGATCTTCACATAGAACCTGCTTGTGCACGGCATTAACACTAAGAAACTCCAGCCTGTCAAGGCCTGAGAGTTCGAGCCAGGCCCCATGCTGTAGCTGTTCCAAATAAAACCAGAGGAAATGATGAGAAATGAAACCAACAGCTCTAAAATTCCCCAAAACCATGCAGTGCTGGACCTGTGATGGAAAGGAAAGTCCATGTGCCATTTTGGAAGTCGTCGGTTTTGCTGTCCAGGAGAAGGATGCGACATTCAAACCAGCCCTCATCCTCCAGGGTCACACGTTCCACCAGCAGAGAGGCGCCCAGGGTCAGAGACACACGCCCTGTGAGTGGAGAGGGGTGATGAGTGGGAGGGCATAGAGAAAAAGAAGGTCAGCACCCACACACAGGCAGACAGACAGGTCAGCATATACAGGAAGCGGGTTTAGCCATCAGGAATCTAGCGTCACAAAGCCCACAGTCAAAGTCAGAGACAGTGGGAAAAGATCTCTTGCTTTTATTTTAAATGCTTTTTATAAGAAAGAAAAAAGACAGACAAAAAAATAAATTTAGAATTTAATCAAAGAAGTATGTTTTCTAGACACCACAAAAAATTGTAACTAAGTTCGTTCATACTTTGTTTGGAGTAGCATTACATCTTTTATTAGTCAAAAAAGAAAGGGAAAGCTGTTCTATTGTTCTTCAATTTTAAAAGCCGAAGCAATTTTTAAAGAAACTTGAATTAAAAATATGTGAAAACAGCATGTAGCCAGAATTAATTAATTTATCCGTCTCCTGAACCGCTTATCCCTGACGGGATCGCAGGGGGTGCCGGAGCCTATCTCAGCTGATTCCAGGCGAGAGGCATGGCACAGCCCGAACAGGTCACCAGTTTGTTGTTGGGCCACACTTAGAGACAGACAACTATTCACACACACAAAATCATTCCTATAGGCGATTTCTCAGTGGCAAATCAACCTAACATGCATGTTTTTGGACAGTTGGAGGAAACCAGAGCACCCGGTGAAAACGCATGCATATACGAGGAGAACATGCAAACTCCACACAGACAGACCAGAGATTCAAGCCTTGCCCCACCCCGGGACTCAAATCCCCAACCATCTTGCTGTGAGGCCAGAGTGCTAACCACTACACCACTGTGCAGCTGTAGCTTAACTAAAAAAGTTAATTTAGCAATGTTGTTGACTTGGAATAAGAAGTTCGGCAACATTGTGGTCTGAGTGTAAGATGAGAAAAACATAGTCTGAGGTGGAGCGTGAACACATGAATCACTAAAGTGATGGTTAGAATGATTCGCCAGTTGATGTATGGGATGTGGAGCTTGTCATTTAGTGTTCGGGCGATGAAAAAGAAAGGCTGGAATGAGCATGCCAAACATTCTTGATGCTTATTTAGTACTACATCAACTACACAAATCTCAAAACAGCAGGAGGGAAAATTCAATTTGATTTCAGCTCCCAAAAAAGACAAATAAGTGTTTATGAGATCAGATGACAACTGAACTTGTGTGTGAACACCTCAACCGCAAATTGATTTAACCACAAGCATGCATATCACACTACCGCACATCCAATCTCCCGCTTCCTTTTACCCCCCCTCTGTACTTCTTACAACTTCTTGTCAGGCTTTGAAACTTGATCTGCTAGTTGCCTGGTGACTGCAGCAAGGTTTTCAGGGTACACCCCCTCCTTTTATTCTGCCTCTCAATGAACTCCTTTTTTTTTTTTTTTTGCCCTTCAGTTTGAGGGCTTTAAACGACAGGAGGATGCAGGCATTGAGGGGGACACACACGTTGCTCATACCAGAGCTTGCCAAGGCAGTTTGAAAGTAAACACAGAAGTTCCCAGCATCCCCGTTGCTCTTGTAAGACATTAACAAGGTATTGTGTCACGTTCGGACGTCCCTGCAAATTACTGCACTAACAACTTATTCAAAATGAGTTATTTTTTTTAACTCAAATTAAAGGAAAATAATCCATCCTTTTTATGACAAGGGTCCACACTGTATTGCAACATTAAGAGATCTGATTTATCACAAAACCTTGAGGCAACATGGTCACTTCACAATTTTTTGTCCGTTTTATTCTCATTTTTTTCTATAAACTCTGTCTCTGTTTGATGGGATATTTGTAAGTTGTGAAATTTGTTTAATTGTTTATAACCTGAAGATTGGGTAAGACACACCCTTGCTGTCAAGATAGACAACAGCTAACAATTAACCCTGCATTCCTGACCGGGGCCGTTGCTGTGCTGTAGAGTTAGTTTAATTATTGACTGACCTCGTAAAAGACGGACAAGCATCTGATGGGAGGTGCTCATTGAGAAGTTCCATAAAAGCGAACGTCTGCTTTCAGGTCAGTATCTTTTAAAGGGCTAGGTATGGCTGGGTGAAGGGAAATGTGTAGGCAGATGATAGCAGATATTAGGACAACTTTAGGCATTTTCTCCCTGGTCTCTATGACAGGATTTCCTCTCAGATCTGCACACTCCCTGTGCAACTTGCTGTAATAATACCCAAAAAGTGTAAATCAAAGCAAATCAGAAGGTAAAAACAATACCATTCTCAGACATTTTGTAAAATTGACCCCTGACTAGGTTCATTTGGAATGTTTGAAGATTACTGGTGATAATTGATCTGGTAGAACAGAGCCTATGGGAATCCCAGAGGACCCAGAAGCACGTGGAGCAAGTGTACATGTTGATTTTCAAATTTCAGTGGGAGCCCTGCCCCTGAGACTACACAGGGGAATTCTGGTTTCACCGTCGAACACTTAACCCTTTCCCGTAGCCTTCCTCTTGTCCATCACTACAAAGAGATGGCAGACCCCCATTCCTCGTGCTCTCACGTTACCATGGCGACAAGACTGAGAAAAGCCCGAGTTGTGGGTTCAGATTGAATCCGGTTGCTGTAGAAACACAGTATGGCTAAACATGGGTAGAGGCGGGTCGATCGAGAAGTGGGGGTTGGGTTTCTACTGTCAAAGATTTGAAAAATTACAAGAGGTGAAAAACATGCTTGAATAATAAAAAAAAGCATCCAAAAGCACAAGAGCCAGAAAGGGGAGAGTGACAAATGAAAAGCAGAAAAGGAGGACTTTTCTTTTCAGCCTGTGAATAGAAGGAAAACAGACAGGCTGTGTGACAAATGTTGCTTTATCTATATTTGAATGTTGCATCTTGGGACCGAAATCTCAGCTGGCACTTGGCAGGTGTTTGTCCTCAAGATGCAAGAGGAAGTCCGCTTTGTGGTTTGGGCCCCTCATGTCAACAAACGATGCCCACATGTATCAATACTGAATAAAAAAAAAAACTAAAAAGCGATCATCAAATAATCCAAAGAAAAAGGAGAATTAAACATGAGGTTACCGAGAGGTTATCCATATTATTTGCGTCGATAACCCTCGGACAGCCAAAGAGAGGTTGGCCTTTCTGACCTTTGTGCTCTAGGAGACACATTCATCACCCCTGCCCCCCTGGCGTCCTACATTAGCACAATGTGCACAAGTCTTCATGAAAGATGAAGGCTGGAAGACTTCATTCAAATGAAGAGCATTGTTGAAACAAAAGCCACTGCTTCAATCACACTTACTCTCCTCCTTGTTTTTTACTGTTGTTCTTATCACATGACAGTCTATCTCCAAATGAATCTTTGTTTCCAACAAGTTCAGCTGCAGTGCAGCCAAGGGTAAAAATTGTAAATGCTAATCCACTAGTGCTTTTTGAACTTCAACACAGCCTCTTCATATTAGTGAGTCAGGTTCTCACCCAGTGGGTGGCAGGTTAGGCGCAACTCAACTTTCAAAGAGGTACCGCTGGCTGGTGAATCGCCTTGTCTGACTCGTGTAATCTCCTATTTCTCTCTTTTTTCAACAAATCCAACTTCCTCCGACAGCAAAACTAGACACTGAAACAAGTAGTTGCATTTGTACAAAGATCTTTTAGTCTTTGCGTGAACTGAATCCTTTATTTGAGAAGTTTTTTGGCCTTAGCTCATGCAGAGAAAGTTTTTGTTCTCAAAGAAAGAGATTCTTATATCGAGGTTTCCCGCTGGTACGTATTGCACCACAGAGAACTGCTAGTTTTATATGCTACAATAGGAGGGCTGGCTGTGCAGGAAGAAAGATTATTCTGTTTAGAGAAGCATAAGCTTTTCAGTTCTTTGTCCATCCGTATGTGCAGTGGTGCATTGTGGGATGTGTTTGGATTTTAATACAATCATAAGTCTGGGACCAGCCCCCTGCCTCTGACAACTCACCCTCCTGCTCCCCCAAATTTCTCTCTTCAATCCTCCTGTCCCACTAATCAGTTTAACCCTCTTATGAATAGCTCTTTGTCATGAGATAGATTACAGTTAACTCTGTTCCAGGCGCTCTCTCCAGCTCTGTTAACCTCCTGCACTTGCAAGCTCAAAGAGCTCACGTGTTGGGTCTCACTACAACAGCAGGTTAACCAGCAACAGAAATTATTCCTGGTGTGTAATCAAAAATGAGTAAATTTCCAGATCATAATAATCAATCAATAATAACTTTATTTATCTGTTAGGAACTTCGTTCGCAGACAGAGCGTCGGGATAAACACAGACAGATCAATAAAGTGCAGTGTAAAAACTACATTCTTTAAATACATTATAAAACAATATAAAACAATGTTCCATTTTGACAAAAGGTATTTGATCTACTTTTCATTCCAGATCTTAAACTTTATTTTTGAAAAAAAGAAGGGGCGTCTGAATTAATATCTGATTAAAAAGGCTGCACATGACTGCAAGTTTCATGCACTAAATCCCTGCAGCATATTAGGATCAAAGACAAACAGCAAAGTTGCTCAAGTAATTTATGGCAATAGGACAGGAGTCTATTACTCCGAGTTGGGAAACAAAGAATTTTTGAAAAACAGCTATCCAGCCTTCATTGTGTTATTTTTGGCTGCACATCACCCATGGTCCAGAAAAACTGGTTAAAGAATTGGTTTCACATTTCAGCAGCTACTAGGATGTACTAGTCACTTGTCTAAGGTCTGCTTCTCACCTACTAAATAGCTGAGATAGGCTTTAGCTCACTGCACGTCCAAAATGAGTGTAGTGACGTGGAAAATGACTGAATCAGCAGGATTACTTTTTCTTTACTTTCAAAGACGCAAAATAGACTTGCAAAAGTCTTTTGCAAGCTCTTCAGTTTATTTTCCCACAGGCTAGCAGAAAACCTATTTTAGCACTTGAATATACAGTTTTATTTAAAAACCCAAATGTTTTAGGAGACAAAAACTTCCTTAGTTTTCGGAGAATTGCACACTGTGTGTGATGGGGACCTGCTGAGCTGGGGGTTCACTCATTGTTGTTCTAACCTCAGGTCAGTTCTCACCTCAAAGTCAACTGATTTACGTCAGGAGAAAGGAGACATTTGATCTACCCTGCGACCATAAACTATCATGACATAGCAAAGCTCACACATATTGTCTGGAGCAATACAACTCCAGCCAGATATAAAAGAGCATCAGTCACAGTTTATCTAGTAGTTTCCTCTTTGTTGCGAACTGACAAGTGTTCAACCCTCCAGGGCATCCAGGGTGTGAAACACAGGGGAAAAGGGATGAGAGACGTCCATGTCCTACTGATTCCTGTGAGGCACCCAAGAGACTGTCTCTCTAAGATCTAAACACGCTAATCTTTAATGTCTTTGGCTTGGACTTGCTGGTGTAGGAACCCCTTCTGTACAACTACAATCTCAAGTATAACTGATATTGTATCAAAAGTAGCTGGTTTAATGGATACAAATAATGATTCAAGATATTTGTGGCTCTGTATTGTTATCCGAGCAACTATAAATAGTGTGATTTGGACAGAAGATGTGCAGCTTTTGGTAAAACTTTTATGTCAAATACTAAACACTAACTCTACTTGCAGTGCAACGGGTCCTCCAAATATTTACACACACTTAACATGCTGCTTTTGTGTTGATTCATGGTTTGTCTGTTAATGTTTTTAATGAAAATTTGCAACATAAAACTCTTTTTTTTTTTTTTTCTTTTATCTCAACGGCTCCAATGGTGAGAGAAGCGCGAATTAGGTGTCTTCCCCAAAGACACTTAGGCATGGACCCAGTGGGAATCGAACTGGCTTCTCCCAGTCTAAGGGCAGACATTCTACAACTGAGACAACACCCATCCCTCTTACTTATTATCATTTAAGTGTACATATCAATAAATTTATTACCAATGGTCTCAATTATACATATTGTAAAGCCTGTTTAATGTTTTCTTTCTTTTTTCTATCTTGATATTCTTTTTTTCATTTCAAATTTAGACAACGAGTGGTTAATCAACAAATAATTTAAATAACAGCACAAATCTAGGCTGTGCCAATATGATAAGATTTTTTTTTCCCCCGCTTCATTGTGTACAGAAACTTTGCTTTAATGTTTTATGCCAGACAAGCCTGAACAAAGACCAGGTTATGACTCCAGACCTGACTGTTTCATCGTTAAATCTGAAACCCGACAATATTTTAATTTGAGGGTAGAATACATTAGACCCTCATCACTGACACGCTTCACATGTTGCCATCTGCTTCCAGTGGGAGGGGAAATATGAGGATCTGTGGCAGACAGAAGCAAAGCCTACCGCAGACACATATACACAAAGGATGATTACAGCAAAACATTAAGACTCCTCAATCTACATCTATGCTGTGGTATTTTTAAAAATATCTATTCAGAAATTTCAGAGTGCTACCTTTAAAGATATAGTAAACAGATTTAATTAAAAATAATCTGTTTGTAGGAGTGCATTTTCTTCAAGTCTTTAAAAACCTTGAGTGAAGTTCTACACCTGCCACTTACTGAAAATATGTCTGAAGTTTTCCAGAAAGTAACCTCCAGAACATGACTGTGACCCAGTTGTACAAGTATGTAATTTTTTTGGTGGGGGTGTGGTAGTGGTCCTGTTGGCTTTGGAAAAGTAAAAGGATATTGCGATACCCCTCTTTGTCTTTTGTTCTCTGTTAGACAATGAAAGGATTATTGGTCTCCGGCAAGAAAATTCCCATTATTCCCATTGCTTCATGCAGCCTCCTTCCAGCACAACAATCTCCTCTTACTGGGTCACCCCTCAGCATACTAATAAAACACCGTCAACAGACAACCAAGCCCCCACCTACACATTTAATCCCCCTGTGAGCAGTATTACTGGTATCCCCCTTCTTCTTGCTCAGCTACCCCACCCCCTCTAGCTACTGCCACCGAAGCACACTTGTTCTCGCCCTTCCTCTTTTTTGTGCTGTGTTAGATTTAACACCACCTGTAATTAGAGGGACATTGCTTTGGGTGTATTATCCATTTGGGTGGGTAATTGTTTCACCCAAACCCTCCTTTTAATGGTGTTCACAAATACCATGCATGACTAGACGGATGAACTTCAACAAGTTTAGTCGCTCAATCAAATTGCCCGTTACAACAGAAAAGTCTTTAGGCAGCTTGATATATTTACTTTGTCTTTTAAATACCTAAACATATTTGAAGCATACGTTGATAGTAAATAAAAAATCCTTTATGCTAATTGGTAACATATTTTTCATCAATTTTCTGAAAAAGGATGTTGTACTCACCCTGGTAGTTGGGGTGAACACGAGGAGCGTAGACTCCAAATTTGATTAGGATTGGGACGTTGTAACCGAGACGCACCCATTCCACAACATGTAATGGAAAAAGATTTGGTGTGGTGGCATCTTTGGATGGAGAGAAACTGCAGGCCAGTTCTGCTGAGCCACCCTCTCTGGCATGAACCAATGATCCAAGACTTTGAGGAACACCTGTAAAATGAACAGCGTATCACTGAGATTAAGTACGGTTTAAAATAAATCACATACATCAAGTCACAATTTTCACAAAGAACTTATTAGAGGCTCAAACAACCCCTCGCTTGTATTTCTGGGTAAAAAAATTGTTTCCCAATAAACAGCTCATAAATGTTGAATCACAAATTTTGGCCAAAGATCCGACCAAAGATTAAGACAGAGAAGTTTCAACATGCAGTTGTAATAACATATTTAAAATATTTTTAAAAATCAAATACCAAATGAGCAACTGATTGTGACTGCTACAGCCAGGTCATCAGAGGCCATGTACAACAAGCATGTGGCATTTGGTAACAAGATAGTTTGGCTGCAAAGCCTCCAAGCAATCCCATTAGTGACACCTGCAGCGGTCTGCATTCGCTCTTTCTCCTCCATCTCCCTAACTGCCATGTGCTAATACGGGTGTGTGCTCCATTGGGTGCCAGTGTTTGCTCTACAACTCATCTGGCCTGGTGATTTCTTTAATCTCAGCGGAGGGGGCTGGTGATGACACTGATGCAGGGCAGCAGGACTCTATGGCTGCTCCAGCCGACCTCTTACCACCCCCTGGGGTACACACATGGTCTGCAGACCAGCACAATCAATCCCTCCACCACCAGCCCCCCCGGAGCCCTTTCGACAAACACATGCATGCACGCACAGTGCCGTGCCGGGGTTGGGGGTTGCATAAATCCAGGATTGATCTAAATCCACTCTCTGAGATATTATTTAAGTTGGATTTTGGCCCTATTCCCTATTATCCAGACTTGTCTGAGCTGTATCCCCTTCCTTATCACTCTCTCTTTTGGGGTATGTAAGGATTTGTCTACATGAAACATATGCAACCCCATTTACAAAGCCTCATTAGAACAAGAAAGGCAAAAATGTTTTCATAATGGTGATGTTATATATACTTTTTTTTTCAAACTAATTTTCAAATAAAATGTAAAAGACACACTTTTGTGGGAAATTAATATATTACATTTGTCAATACTTTGTAATTACAAAGCAAAGGATATCTTTTTATTGTTACGGCATACATTTTAAAATACAGATAAAAAAAACAAAGTTTAAGAGCAAAACCAGAGTACATTTTACAGCATTCTGATCAAATACATGGAGATCACCTCATATGCATTATATTTACGAGTTATGCGACTTAAACGTAAAACAGTTCATATGAAGTGCCTTCTTACTACCGGTAATTTAGTTTCAATGAACTATTAATAATTACAACAAATGACCTCATTTATAATGATTTGACATATTCTAAAATTGCTGATTCCCGCTAATTGCTTAAGCTACAGTTTAAAGCACACAAGATAACTTTTTTCACATCACAACAGGTCAAATTATCCAAAACATAAACATTCTAAAATGTTTTAAGATAGTAAAACAAAAGCTAAAATTTTAAATTGAAACTGATGTACTCACTTAACATAAAGATGGCTACAGCGGTGGTGAGAGCCTGAAACCACCGTCTCTCAAGTCCCATGGCAGTCTGTCACACTCCTTCACACATCTCTCAGTCTGAAAAATAAAAGCACATATTCAGTATCCTCTCCATCAGTAACTATGATGTAGCATTACATTAAATTTGCTACAGAAGAACATGGCTCACATCCCCCCTACTGACACATGTAATCCCCAGGGTTAACAACAACTCATTATCCAGAAAAAAATCCAGATGCAACTTATTTACTATACAAGTGTAATATATTGAAACACAGAATTTTCTCGCAAACTGGACCTCTTGCTGTGCTTGGGGTTTAGACAAAAAAAGATCATTTGGGAAGAACTACAAATAAGAAACAAGACATGCAAAGAGTGTGAATTCTTCTCAGGTTTGCATCCAAAGTACATGCCCGGAGTGTGCGCATGTCCATGGCCAAAGAGAAGACGTATTCAAGGCACTAAGTGTGTGTACAGATTAACCTGGTGCTTGTCATTGGTCCAGCTCATCCAGTAGGTCTCATCTCACAGTAAATAGGCCAACAGCAATTGACAGGTGACACAAGCAACATTGAAAAGGTACGTACATCTTCTAATTCCAGATGTTATCTCATTAGTAATGCTTACACCAGAAGTTTGCATACAATCAGAAAGACAAGCGGTGGATAACAAACTTTTATCTGGACCATATTGACCACAGCCATAACTGAGCAAACAACGGCACCAAGAGCTGTTTGCCCTGCTAGCAAATGGAAAACAGTTCACTCAAGTGCACCAACACAATCCACTGATTTTCATCTCCTAATAAGTCCCGCAAACATGACTCCACTTGAGCAAATTGTAGTTCTGTTCATAGTCTGAACAGCTGCATCAACTTGTGAGGTCGCCTCTTCAAATTGGATTGGAGGCAAGTTTAAGTTGTTGCCCTTCAAACATAATAGGAGGCCTCACACCTTTCCCTTAAGACACTCCTTTCAGTACCCCTAATACCAGCTTATTACTTAAAGTTGATTTAGGTAACATAAGAAGGGGGCTATTCTTAGATAGCAAACAGGAGTTTGATTCATTCTGTTGAAACTGGAGATGAACAATGGAATTGCCTATTCTCTTAGTAGCAAATAGACAACCCAGAATAGTACTACACAAAGTTTTATATATTTCTACAAGTATGTGCACCACATTTTCTGTGGTGGAAGAGTGACTAGTTCTGCAATAACTTTTCCAGTGGATTTTCTCCAAAATCAACAAATTGAGATTTGGAGAAATAGAAGAAAAAGAGGAGGAGCAGGACAAAAACAAATCTCTCTCTCTCTTACCAATTTATTTCCTGCCTGTAGCTTTTATTGAAAGAATTCTAGTGCCCAAAATACTTCAGCTTCTCTCTACAAGCTGAAAAAGAGAGTGTATTATATTTGCAGAACGGGGTATTTGTGGTAATGGAAAAAACCCCAAAACATTTCAATCAAATAAGCCACATTTTTATAATGGTTATTAGAATGAACAATCCTTTCCCAATGTGCCCATGGAGAATTCATCAGAAATATTATGTTTGTGTAATGAATCTCTTATAGATTACGCAAAAGCTGTCCAAATTGGGCTTCTAAGGTTTTTTTTAAACCAACATAATTAAACCACTAATTGAAATCAATACTTTTTTTTTCTTACATTTTTTCTTGCGTCACCCTGCTGAACGTCTGAACCTGAATATAATAAGATGGGGGTGACTAGAAGGGGAGGATTTGCTGCCACAATGAAAGACAGGCAAGTTATTTCCTCAGGCAACAAAGAGGACTAAGGCCATTTAATTGGCATGTGCTTTGTCTGGGCTCTCAGAGGACTTGAGATGTAAAAGTCTAAGAAAGCAACACTTAACGACAGTACCGTCTGCCATTTTTCTGTGGTTTCACAACAGCGCACAACAACATTTAATCAATAACAATTCCAGCACTAGCAATCAAAAAACCCCTGACTTTACAGCGGAATTGACCAATTGCCATAAATTTACAGGACTAGCCGGGTTTTCTCACATTGACCTCTGTGGGGGACATGGGAAAATCGAATATTCAAAAATCCTCCAAACTGAAGAATTTTTAAAACATAAATTGATTTTTAAAGGTTTTGGAATCCAAACTTGAACTCAGTCAAATATCTCCTCAGCGCTCTGAAACATACATGTCAATACCTTGTAATGGGTCAGAGTCTCACTGGATTTCATTGACACAAATTGCTTTGGATCGAGTCATGACTTAGCCTCCTGGACGGTACAATTCTAACACTTAGTCTAATCCTGCCTCGTGCTTTAAGTGTTAAAAGTGTAATCGAATTAAAGATCAAACTGTTGAGACAAATCAAGGACAATTTTGCATTTGACAGTCCAGTTATAACAGTTATAACTGTTGTACCAGTTATTGGTCATTACTATTTCAATTTGCTTATTGGGTTCCACATTTTCTTTGGGTAGACAAGCTCTGTGGATTATTCACTCATAAACTAGGTTTGATTTACATTCACACTTATGGGACATAATAAAACCTGAGTCTTTAGATCTATAAATTATTTTAACCTGTAATTGAGAAACTTTTCACAAGTGAAAAGGAGGAATTTAGACATAGAGGAAAATTTCACATTAAAAGTGACAAGATATACGTATATACTTACAAGGAATAACAGTAACATGAGTACATCCTTGCGATACACATAAGAGTATACCTGAGTACAGGTTTAGCATCACATTACATCTAGAGATTTAGAGGTTGGTAAAGTCTTCACTGTTGAACAACATATCCATGTTTTCATATATAGTTATAGAGACCATCTGGTCAGACTCAAACATATGATATACTCATGCATCTCCACTGTCACACCCATAGATCTTTTTAGACACATGGAAATTTATGTAAAAAAACCAAAAAAATTATTCTTTAGGATCAACTGTGTGGTGAGCTGTTTATTTGTCTGGTACACTTTATATTCTCCTCTGATATCTATATACAGACTTTTATTTTCAAATGAGTTTTTGAACATGTGTTATCCCTCAGTACCAAAGCAGGCCCATCACTGATGCTTGTGACGGATACAGACCTGATAAGCAGTAGTATTACTCTCTAGTAATCCTTGATAATCCTGACAGGCCGTGACCTAAGCATAAACCTGCGCGCTGCAGGAACCGCAAGTGTTACCAGGACAGAAACTTTAACATGTTCCAGGTAAACAGAAACGCCAAACGCAAATATTTGCAAGTGTCACACTTACACATACAAATCACTGTCATTAAAGCATGAACAGGTTTAAAAATTTGACTGGTGACTGGGCCACCCCACGCAGCACAACGATCAATCCATAGATTTTTTTTCTGTGGCATCGCAACCCAGTTTAGAAACTTTATTGATGTCTGTTTTAACTAAAGGAAATAAGCTTGGGACACACTACAGAATGGGAGTGGAGTCCCCAGCCTGGGGAAAACCTTATACAGTGTATGGATTAACATAGTAAAAACTTCATGCATGTTGTAACGGATTGTAGTAATAATTACTATTGAGTAATTGTTGAATGCTTGTTCACTCTTTACACACACATATAAAAGCAAGGGGCCTTTGCTGTCCATTTTAGAACAATGTAGAGTTATATGAATAAACTGTCTTCTTTGTAATAAGAAGACCGTTTTTTTTCACTCGGAGATGATGTGCACTCTTTATCCTTAATGAAAACAAAGCAGCTAGATCTTGCCACTATTGATTTTTTTTTTTTTTTTTTTTTTTTTGATTATTTTGAATTACTCTATTCATCCCTCACCGGGGAAATTTGTTTGCTGCACTCCTTACACCGCAGCAGGCTGCCCTTCAACGGCGCCAATGGTGGGAGAAGCGGGGGGCTAGGTGTCTTCTCCAAGAACCCTAGACGTGCTCTCCGTGGGACGCGAACCCGCGACCTTCCGGTCCGCGGGCGAACGCGCTAACCACGCGGCCACCGTCTCCACCCAAAATGAATTACTCTATTCATCCCTCACCGGGGAAATTTGTTTGCTGCACTCCTTACACCGCAGCAGGCTGCCCTTCAACGGCGCCAATGGTGGGAGAAGCGGGGGTTAGGTGTCTTTTCCAAGGACCCTAGACGTGCTCTCCGTGGGACGCGAACCCGCGACCTTCCGGTCCGCGGGCGAACGCTCTAACCACGCGGCCACCGTCTCCACCCACAATTGATCTTGTAAGTACAATTGTACTTGTACAATTGTACAATTGATCTTGTAAGTCTTGAATCCACTTTACCTTCAACGCAATGTTTGCCGTAATCTTGTTATGATTGCTTTCAAGAATCACTGTAGAAACAATTCCATTGATCCAACGTCAAGAACATTGGTTTGAATGCATGGTGTAGATGTTAAATTTTCATTTCCAAATGAATTTTTCACATTTGCTTTTTAAGTAGTTGTTCATTTGAAGTATACATTTTTAAATTAACAATGGAATCATCTATACCTCATTAGAGTCATTTGACCCTCTGTTATACAAGAAAAACCTTTGTTAGCTTATTATCTTTAAACATTACAATATACCAATCTTGTATCATTTGTTCATTAATGTTTAATCTAGGTGGCTTTATGTGCCTTTCATGGCTTGAATATTTTCCATCCTTACGTTTGAGGAATTTGAGAGACAAATGTGTAATAGCTGTTGTTATTTGAATTATTCAAGACTTCCCTCCTAAAGACTTCCCTCCTAGGACAGCCTGCTGCGGTGTAAGGAGTGCAGCACACAAATTTCCCCGGTGAGGGATGAATAGAGTAATTCATTTATTTTATTATTTATTTTATTTAAACTCTTAAAAAATGAGCTTTTCTGTAAATTGCAAAAAAAAAAAAAAAAAAAGCCATAGACCATTAGAAATGTCAAATGAAGTCAGAACCACTGAACCTAAATGATAATACATAATGAGCAACGCTTAATAGATGGATAAAGATCATAATGAAGACCTTTTGAACACAACAGAGAACAGATGTGTGCTAGTAACTATCTTCTAATGGAACAGTGTTAACCAGCACAACAAATACAAAGAGGACAGTAGCACGATTACATTATGCTGAAAAAGCAGGAGGCAGCTGCTGTTAAAACAAGCTTTTTGTTCAGCACACTGTTCAACAGCAGGATGAGAAATTGTCTGGGGCACAAAAAAAACCCCCAACACAATTCAACAAGCTTTTCTTTCTGTTCTGCTGAGATACATTCTGATGAACACCTGTCGTCACTACAATCCCCCATCAAACGAACGAAGTGTCTTACTTTCATACCATGAGTGTGATAGAAGTAGATGAAGCATACCGCCCTAAAATATGTTTCAATATTTTTATTTAAATCCTGAATAATGTGTCGTTTTAAAGCTCATGTCAGATTGTTAGATCTATTTTTGATGATTTAGCATGAATACAGACAGATTGAAAGTGGTGCAGGTGATCCCCCAAACAGAAATATTTCATTCAGTGGGTGTTTACATACAAACAACAGCTTGAACCTTTTCTCCACCATGAAACAAAAGGTAATGATCTCTGTACTACCAAGACCTTCACTGAAAAGCATCTAAAACACTCATTTTTCAGATGGTTCTGTTACACATCTCCTAGGGCTCTGAAATAGCATTCCAAGATGATCTGCATTTAGTAGGCCTACAGGGAGGGTTTTAGCCACCTTACCTTGCTTGAGGCACTTTACACATGAGCTGAAAGTACAGTCTCTCAATCCATTGATGCTCTTCTTTCACACTCTTTTAAAAAACAAACGGCTCCTTTCTCATCAAAGAGAAGTGGGATTAAAAACCAGTTATAAAAGCCAAAAACAAAAAAAGGGTGAAAATACAAAGATAGTCACATTTTTCTTTGCGCACGTGTAATCAAAAGTAATCCTGATTATCCATGAGGAATGGAATCCCAACTAACTTTTTCAGTGTTTTTCTACATCCATAAAACTCCACAAACATCAATCCATTTAAAGTCTATTTAAACTTTCCACGCGGTAGGCTTTAAGTGCGCAGTCTTCTCAGTAAAACTTGTCCAAAGTGAGTTTTTATGGCATTTTCACTTAGAAAATATGCCCAAAAAATGTGTCTGAACGACCAAAGTGCACATGTAGCATCCAAAACGGCGCAAGTTTCATCAGAGAGTTGCACCACACGCTTTGCGCCCCGCTGTTGACTCTCAGTGGTGTGTGTCCCTCCTCACATTATCATCTTTACCTCCTCCTACTACACACAACACACACCTTGTCAAATCAAAACAGCCCATCCGTAATTTCCTGTTTTACCGTTCAGATTAAACTACATCTCTAAACAGTTTACACACTTCAACGAGCAATTTAAATGAAACTTAGAAAATCAAACACACCAAACAAAACGTCATTTTTATAACTCCATTCAAAACCAAATCTTTCATATGCACAACAAACACCATAATATGAACACAATTATAAACCAAATATTTCAATTCTTTTTATATAGCCCAATTTTATTCACATTGTAGAATGAAAAAAGTACAAATCAAAGGTTAAAAAAGAAAGAAAATGTATGTATACAACTACACAGTTAAAAGCCGACTAAACAAAAGCTAGCTAGCTAAATCATTTCAGCAAATTTCTGCCCTTTCACCTTGCTTCTCCTCCAAATGCCCAGCTCAGGGGGGGAAGAAACCTCATGGAGATCCACATGAACGAGAGATCCCTTTCTCCTTTCTTTCTCATCCAGACTTAATAGAATCTGATGACAAATTTGTTTTGACAAATCAAATTCATTTGGTTGTTAATATGTTCTATTAGTTGTATTTCTCACATCGTCACTCGGTAATTCTTTTCAAAGAGTGTGTTGTTTTGCTTTGTTTTTTTTTTTTTCAAGAACTGACATTTTTTTAAATCTGTTTTTGGTGTGTTTTTTGTGTGCTTGTTTCACCCTATTTACGACAAAAGTATATAATTAAGGCAATATTTGATTTGATCTTAGTATTGGATTTTGCACTTGAAATTTATTATTAAAATTAGGTTTTAAATCAAATAACAGCAGTCAAAAAGATAATTTAGACATACTTGTATATCAGTTGATGAATTAAACGATTACAGGCTCATGTGCTAGCATATCTGACATTCTAAACTTTTTTTTTTTAAACAGAAATAACACAAGTTTACCTAAGACGTATTTGTTTAGTAAAAATAATTTTTGAGCCTTCAAATGATCTAGCACGAGAGGCATAAAAAATATCAAGAAATACCATCTTGTGAAAATGCGACGTTACAATCTGCTTTAATTTTGATAGAAAATAAATCTACTTCCGTCAACTTACACCAGTGGCTGCGTCACTTGACGAACCTGCTGTTTTAGCGCCTGAGACAAAAGCGTCTTATGGTGGGAAAGACTTGTGACTGTAACAAAAGAAATACATGTCGCTATTTCACACTTCTAATTCAGAATTAGTCTAACATGCAACAAGTAAATCTTAGATTTGCAAGTTTCATTAACATTTAATAATGGGAGTGTAAAAACATTTAAATGTCATGCTTTTGTTTGTCTTTTCAAACACATTATGTAGTGTTTCATTAACACTTTGATATTCAAAATGTAAAATTTTATCTCATTCCCATGATTTAATAATAATACTCATTAGCAAATTATAGGAGTGATTCTTATTTTAAATAAAAAAACATTCATATTACACCCTCTGTAAACTGATTTGAGATAAGTAGAGAGACGATAGATGCTAGATAGATGATTGGTTGTTAGATAATGGATAGATAGATGATAGATAGATAGATAATAGATAGATAGATAGATAGATAGATAATAGATAGATAGATATTAGATAGATATTAGATAGATAATAGATAGATAAATAGCTAGATAGATAATAGATAAATAGATAGATAGATAGATAGATAGATAGATAGATAGATAGATAGATAATAGAAAGATAAATAGCTAGATAGATAATAGATAGATAGATAGATAATAGATAAATAGATAGATAGATAATAGATAGATAATAGATGGATAGATAGATAATAGATAAATAGATAGATAGATAATAGATAGATAATAGATGGATAGATAATAGATAGATAGATAATAGATAGATAGATAGATAATTATATAATGGATAGTAGACAGCTTTATAAGTTTTCTTCTGTTGGTAGAGGACTTAGCACGTTAGCATTTCAGACATTAGCATTTCTTTTAAATTATTTGAATTTTCTTCAATAAAATTACACATACATCATAACTGAACAACTGTAAAAAGCATGTGAATGTTTCATACTTAATTTGTTTGCTTGTTTTTTATTATTATTTGATCGAAAAGGTTTGGGCTAAGATATTAGTATTAGGCCATGCTTTGTTAGCTTACTGTTGGAAATGAAGTTTTTATTTGAAGATAAGTCACCCTAAAATGACAGTATTAGTTAAATAGCAAAGTTCTTTTCTAAGACTTTTAACGTAACTCTAAATTAATCCAGTTTTGTCCTGTATGATTAATTCTAAACTTGTTGTTTTGGTTTGTTTTTTAGGAAACTATTGTTGAAAGTAAAATGTACTGTACTAATTACATGCTACTAGTAAAGAAAGGTGGCAGAGAGTTGAAAAGTTTAAGGTGATATATTGTTCTCAAACTATAACTTGGTAGTGAACCTGACATTCAACGAGAAAGCCTTGAAAATATCCAAAATTATACCCAGTGTTATACTTTTTTTTTTACCTATATATTTTACCTATATAAAAATATATATATACGTATATATATTATATATACGTATATATCAGATAAAACAATAATATTTTCTTTGATTTGTTTCTAAGAATTAATATCTTTAAAGGACACAGGAAAGACAGAACAAAATGCAGAAATTATGCTTTCTACTTTGGATTTTGCATGAGAGTTTTTCCAAGAAATTTTCAGCATTTAAGTAAGGTTTTAGAAAGAAAAAAGTTTCTAAGCTGGTAATCTGTCTAATTCCAGGTAGTTTATGGTTGGTGTCTGATTGCGTAGGCACATGCAAAGCCAAAGAAGATGGGCAAGTAACCTTGAATTCTTTTGCTGAGCAGCAGGCTGCAAAGCATCTGAGGGATTATAAAAGTCCACTTCATGGTTTCACATGTACTACTATCCTGCAGGAACAAAATCAATTCAATTGCCTCTCATCTGCAAAACTTTATGTTCCGTTGAAAATGATTTGCAAACATTCAACAATTAATAAGCAAAAGGTCAATCAATGCAGTTCAAGAAGATAATGACAGCAGTATTGGTTTGTGTGGCTCTTGGCACTGTTTACTCTTGTGAACAGGCTCACCATATGGTGATCAAAGGATTGGAAATAATCACATGAAATCCTCCAAGAAAGAACCAATCTGAAGAGTAAAGAGGCATTATCTGGATTACAAGGACAACTGTGTAGAACAGTAAAAATGATGAAGACTGAATCTTAATAGTATTTTATTGAATATATATTGTACTCAATTATTTGAGGTAAGCATGTTGATTAGATTAAGAGGTACATATTTTAACAACTAATAGGTTGACAACAAGATAAGTTTGACAATTGAATACAACCTTCATTACATTTGGTCTTGTGGTAATGGAATGGCTGTTTCCTGTTTTTATTTTATTAATTCAGTAATCAATTAAACATGTAAAAAAAATTAAGATCAATGACAATGAGCTGAAATGAAAAGACTAAAAATTCTATCAATAATACAATCATTTGCTAAAAGAAAAAACACAAACCATATGTAACGTGCCTTGCAAAACTGCGTTGTGAACTTTTCAACCTTTCACCACATTTCAGGTTGCAGACATAAGTTTATAAAACTCTTTTTTTGCAAAGAATCAGTGAGTGAGGCAAAATCATCCAGAGGAATGAAATTTATTGGATATTTAATTTTTAACAAATATAAAACTGAAAAGTTGGGTGTGTAAATTTATTCGGCCCTTCGATATGCAGTACAGCAAATTCTCCCAAGGTTTTCAGTGAGGATTTCTGAACAATCCAAAGTTGACCAAAATTATCAATGATGATAAATGGAATCCACCTGTATGTAATAAAGTCTCTGCAAAAATACACCTGATTTGTGATAATCTAAAAAGGTCAGTAGGAAAAGGGATACTACTTGTATAGTGCTTTTCTACCTGCTTCGGAACTCAAAGCACTTTACATTGTAGCTCACATTCACCTATCCACACACACATTCATACCTGATGGTGGACACTGCCATGCAAGGTGCAAACCACCATCAGAAGCAATTGGGGGATCAGTGTCTTGTTCAGGGACACCTCGGCATGAACTACAGATCAAACCAGCAACTGTCCAGTTACAGGACAGTCAGCCTACCCACTGAGCCATTCTTCACTAGTAAGCTGAGGATTGGGCATACTTTGTTAAATGACACTCTTCGGCTCATGGGTAAACCTCCTGATGAAAGGTGTTGCAGAAAAGGAGGGTGTGTTGGGGGATTTTGCAGGTTGTTAGCCTGGGTGAGGTTTCTTAGAGGAATATTTTGTTGGTTGAGAAGCAAGGGAAGGGTTTGGAAGCTATGCTCTGGTTTTCCAGGCAGCCAGGTTGCTGTCTCAGAATTTGGCCATCTAGTCCAGTGGGATGTGGTAATGTAACAATTTGACAAAGACCACCATTATATACAACAAAGTCTCAGAGGTCTGTTTAAAGTACGGGTAGCATCATGTAGAAAAAACTCCAGTCTGAGATACTGTTGTGAAAAAGTTTAAAGCCAGATTTGGAAACAAAGATTTCCCAAGCTTTAAACATTCCAAGGACCACTTCGCAAGCGATAATATAGAAACGGAAGGAGTATCAGGCAACTGCAAATCAACAAAGACTGGGACGTCTGTCTAAACTTTCGTCTAAAACAAGGAGAAAACAAATCAGAGAGGCAGCTAACAGGCTCATGATCACTCAGAATGTATTGCAGAGATCTACAGCTAAGGTGGGAGAGTCTGTCCATACGACAACAATCAGTCGTATAATGGTCTTTATTGAAGAGTGGCAATTAGAAAGTCATTTCTCAAAGACATCTATTAAAGGTGCTGTTTCAAGTTCACCACAAGGCACCTTGGAGACACACCAAACTTGTGGAAGTGGTGCTCTGGTCAAATGAAACAAGAATCTAACTTTTTGACAACAATGTTTGGGGCAAAAGCAACACAGCTCATCATCTTGAAAACATCTTCCCCACTGTCAAACATGATGATGGCGGCATCATGATCTGGGCCTGCTTTTCTTCAGCAGGAGAGGGGAGGTTGGTTAAAATTGATGGTGAGATAGATGGAGCCAAATACTGGATGATTCTGGAAGAAAATCTGTTAGTGTGCAAAAACCTGAGACTGGGACGGAGACTTGTCTTCCCACTAGACAATGATAAACGAAGCAAAATCTACAACGGAATGGCTCACAAAGACAAAGTCCAGACCTAAATCTAATGGAAAACCTGTGGAAAGAATTGAAAACTGCTGTTAAAAAACGCTCTCCAATCAACCTCAGTGGGCTCAAGCTGTTTTTGCAATGAGGAACAGGGAAAGATATCAATTTGTCAATGTGCAAAAACTGATAGAGACAAAACCCAAGCGACTTGTGGCTGTAATTATTGCAAAAGGTGGCTCTATGAAGTATTAACTCAAAGGGGCTGCATAAATTTGCACACAAAATGGTTCAAGGTTGAAAAAGTTCAAGGGACCCAATATACATTCTCGAGGCACTGTACATTTATGTATATCCTAACATAGATCCAACACATGCAAAAAAGTGCATGCAAGCATAGAATGTCCCGGCTTTAACATAATTTAGTCATCAAAGTCTGGGATGTCATCATAGGAGTACCCCGGGTAGCCCTTTGAAGCGTAGTAAGCTATCCGGAGGTGGTAAATTCCAGGCAGGAAGACCAGGATCCCAATGATTAGGACAGGCACTGTGCGATCCGAGTCCTGACAGAAAGAAAATATTTCACATTAAATAATAAAAAACAGCTTTAAAAAGGTGTGCTTTGTAAAATACTCACAGTTACTCCAAAGTATCCAGACAGAAGAAGAGAGCCAATGACGATTAAAATCGAGCCAATCAAGAAAAGCACTGTTGCAAGCGCTATAGCTTTGTATGGGACTTTGGGAGGGCTCCTTTTAAACTAGAGGAGAAAGAAGTATGTTCAATTTAATCACAATGTTCAATAAATTAATAGTAAACTGAAAAAGTTTTGTAACGGGGGTGTTGAGATCCAGTTCTGGTTCAATACAGCTGATTCATATAAACAGTCAGCAACAGTCAATAAAATTTGGCACATTGACAGAATAACCTGGATCAAGTGTGTAGATGCAAGAAAAATGGAAAGCCTTCAGGAATCTAACCCGCCAGGACTGGAGTTTTAAATTCTATTCTATTTATTTGTACAGCCGAACATCATAAAATAAATGTCCAACGAGATTCATATTGCAGATAGAAAAAAAATAGATAGATTAGAAAAATCAGGTAAACAATTTCAGCACATTTCTGATCTTAGACCCTCCTTCACAATAAAAAAATGTCACCCCTTCCCACGACCGCTCTCCCCTACTCCCACCCCTGAAAAAAAAAATGCAGTGTGAAAAATGAAGAAACCTCATGGAGACCCACATGAAAGAGGGATCCCTTCTCCAGGTCAAGCTGCAATGTGTCTAAGACGGTTTGACAGGCATTATTTATAATAAAAAAGGTTTCGCAGGAAAAAACAGGTTTTCTAACAATAAAAATATACCATTTTTCACACTTCGATTTAATTTAAAGAACTTTAAAAGCTTTGCAAAACTATCACAACAAAGAAAGGTAAAGTGATCATATTGAAAAATTTGTAGATAGTAAGAGCCACCAGCATTTTTATAAGTCCAAACTAAAACAGCCTAGGATGGTGCCCGTAAATTAATTATAGTTTCATTAATCAACGTGGTACTTGCAATTTAAAGTTTCAATCATAGTGATCGTCACTTAATGAAAACAGAAGAAATCCTATAAATATTGTACTGAATGTAAAATGACAGTAATTATTGGTCATTAACTCTGACTGGGAAACACTAGTAGGGATCTGCCTCTTTAAGTTTAAAATAGTTGATCCTTTCTTACCTGTAAATCAATATAGCCATCATCCTCAGTAGGTAACCTGGAGTATCTAACTTTACTGCTAGAAACATTCGGAGACACTGTATTACGAGCTGGCATTTTTCTTAACGCTGTAAACGTTTATGTTTCAGAAGGATCGGTACTAATTAAAGACTTAACACTGCATCCATACATATAGATCATTCATAGTCCACTAGTGATGGAAAATGAAACGAAGAAAAGTAAGCAACAAGTTTCTAAAACGTGTTTTGAGATGAGATAACAGAAAGGCTAAATTTGTCAGACTGAACTCTTCCGTGTTAAAATGGAGCGATGCCTTCTTCTGCGCATGTGCGTCATCAAAGGCGATGAATACAATTGGAAATTGTTATTTCAGTTACTTTTCTTGTTTTAAAAGTTCAAATTAAATTATTTTAACCTAATTTGAAACTGTTTAATTTTAGAATTCACTTGTACAAATTGACATAAAACAGAAATATTAGAAAAAAATAGTGGTTTGATTTTGTAACACCCTAATCCTACCACTAGAGAACGTAGTTGGGATTCAATAAAATGACCAGGTCATGAGGATGAGCTGCTGGGAAGCCCTGAGGTGTCAATATTCATTTCATCTGGATCTTCATTTCCCGAGGTCTTTTCTTGGAAAAGCTTTGTAATCACACTGTGTTCTCAAAAGATACAGTTTCAGTCTAGCCGGCAGATTTTTAGATGCAATTTCATCAAATTGAACCTGAGACAGTCCACCTCCACAGGCTATTTTTAGCCTTTGAAACCAATCCTCTGCACCACATATTATATTTGTTTCCCATAGTAGCAAAACAAATCACAAAGTTTAGACATTATAAATTACTTTGTACTTTGCCTCAAAATATGCTGATTTTCTCCAAACGGTTTTAATTACATACATAATTAAATCATAGTAAATTTTTTCATTCAAATGATTGTGGCTCATATAAATGTATGGATTAACATATTCAAACAGAATTTTAAACATAAAAGATGTGGGTTCTTAGCTACATGTTGATCTCCTGCAAGACAGACAAATCAAAAATTGGGTTTAGGGAAAGCCTGACCATGAAATAGGCAAAATACGTCAAATCTACCAGCTACAGATGATCACCTCTGATCTGAATAATTAAAGCTGGACAGTTGTATAGATAAATTTAGACCTGCCTCTTAGCTGCATGAGTCACAAGTGATCATTTGTGCATGAACTGACCTTGGCTGTGAGTAGCATTGTTATGGTCTCTGGCAATGCAGTTGATCTTATGATGGATAAGAACCCTCAAAGCATTTTTGAGACTTATAATTAGTCTGTTTAGCAAATATGCAATATCATTTGCCGTAAATGTCTTTTAAGAATAAACTGTTTTTTTTTCTTTTGCTTTCATTAACAAGCTTAAAATAAATGAGGATCAAAGTTGGAAATATAGAGACAAACATCTCCATAAATGACTGATTGAGTAGAGGTTATGAATGACTAAGATGCTGTCTTCACTGTTGATCACTGCTAACCATTGTCAATTGTGTTTTAAACCATGCCCTTTTCATACTCCAAGACAGAGAGACATGGCTCTATTCCCCAGAGCACATCAAGCCTCCGTCACCTGTGCATCTTCTTTTGTATGCCAAATAACTTCCCTCTTATTTGTTCTGCTATCTCGTTCGGATGTTCAATATCTATAGACAAGGTCAATGTGCAATTTTTTTTTTTACCTTCACTCAGTCTGCATTTAATGGCCTGCACCACAATAATTAAATAAACTTTAAGATTGCATGTATTTATAATTATTCAAGTATGATCAATTCAAAATGTGACCAGTGATTGAAATTTTTTATCTGGAAGCAACAGACTTATGTTTGCCTGCAGACATTTCCATCTCTTATCAAGATGTTCAGTCTGTCTTTGGCTTCATGCCTTTTAGCATTTTTTCTTTCAATGTTTCAATGCACGGCAAACAATAGACAGTTCTTGCAGTATATGAAGTTGATATAAATTACAGTACAAGTTTATGTGTGCCTTCAGTGTGTATGCATACAGTTATGTTTGTAAATATTTGTGGTAAAATGAGAGAGGCATATGCCCTCTGACAGCCCCTCTGTGTGACAGTAAAGAGTAAGAGAGCAGCATTTAGGCCATCATTAGAGTCCTGCTCATAGAGGAGTTAATTGGGTCCGTCGTCATTACACTAACTGCAGGCAGAACCATGCCTGAAACCCGATAAAAGCTTCAAGCATTATGCCACTTGAACATCATGCACTTTCCCTGTGGCTCAGGCTTTCTACTTTTAGATCCAGCAGGTTATAGAAATGATCAAATGCATCATGCGGGTGGTGCACAGGTGCAGCAGAGCAATAAGATTTCCAAAGTTTTAAATAAGCTGGAACAGTCTCCTATGATTACTGTATTTCTATGCTATTTGAGGTAAGTAGGTGTGTGCCTCTGTATGTGTGTGGTGATTATGGAAGGTGTAGCATTGTGTGTCTTAAGATGAAAACAATAATTCAGCTGGCTTGTATTATTATGCACTGTTTGTATGTCCTTAAAATATCAGATCCATGACAAACAATACTGTGTATGAAAAAGGGTGGCGGTTAGCACATCCCTTCGAATGACATGTAAACATCTGTTCTAGTCATTCTGTTTATAAAAACACAGTTTTATTATGGTTCAAACCAATTTTTTCAAGTACAACCCAACATTTTTTTTCTGCAAGGTTGTTTATTACTTTTCAGAATTTCCCCAAGATTTTTCCTAAGCCCCAAAATAAAATCAATCTATCATGTAAACACGTCTAGAAGCTTTGACGATAAGGCTAACATTTTTTCCCAACTACCTTTTTAAATCCTTTAAATACATATTCTTTTTGTTGTTTGTGCCTATCCTTTCTCGTCAGCAGGAAAACCATTGTGCTTTTGTCACAATTTGGTCGCATTTTTGTTAATAAATGAATTTAGCATCTTAATAATGACCCAGTCAAATTTCATTGTCTTTTCATTAAACCACTTTAGCAGAAATGACTTATTAATGAAAGTATTTTTGTTTCAGTTAATAAAAGCTGCCAACAGTGAATTCAAGCCACATCACATTCATGTCAGTGATTGAGAGCAATTAATTACAAGACGGGTCAGTCAACTCTGATTGAATCACTGAGAGCTGTAACTAAACCGAATGCCATGAATTTATGTCAGATAAGGCTGATGTGATCCCCACACCACAATCGTATTACCACTATGTGTCAGGGCTGCTGCAGGATACAGTGATAAGTCTGGAAATCCACTCCATTGCTTCTGATGAGCTGCTCTTTAATCCATTTTTCAGGTGAGAGCCTCCAGTTAGTGTGAGTGTGGGTGGACAGCTGGCTCCTACATCTCAACCTGAGGAGCTTCTTCGGCTTTATGACGGAATCTATCACCTTTTCTCAATACCAATATTTCATTCAACCTATGGGAAAGGAAAATAAAACGGTTTCACTAATGTACTGACACCCGAAAGCGGAAATACATTTCTGATAAATGAAGGAAAATCACAAAAACAAAAAAAACACCTGCAGGAATGGTCCTCATTAACCTGTGACTTAAATCTGTTCCCCACATTGTTTTATTGAATTTTTCCAAAGTCAGAGCAGCTAAAGGGGAATTCTTTGGATCAACAATTAAACTGGATGTCATTGAAAATGCCAACTATAGAATGATTGCTCAGTTCAGCCCTGTTGCCTCTTTTATGGGAAATGTGTATTCCAATTCAAAGGTATTGATTTCAGAATGTTTCAAACCCAGTGGCCTCTCACTGCATGACTGACTCAAGCGAGTATAATTACTTTCCTTAAAGAAAGCACTGCAGCCTCCAATAATTGTTCTTGTACAGAGAAATTAGCAGAAAGCCAAATTCATTGCGCTGCATCATTATTTTAATCAATAGTTTAGGCATAGATTTTTACTGGCTTGTTTTTGCTGTGGAACATGATTGCACAATAATCTGAAAAAATATCAGAAAAGTGATTTGTTTATTTGTCTTACAAAATGATAGAATTAAACTTGTCAGACGTCATGACAATTCTAAGTAAAATTGCTTTGAAAATTGCTTGCAATTTTGAAATTTAAATAAAATTGCTTTCTTGGCCACTCTGAAACAGGACTGAAAAACGATGTGTTCCTTTACACAGTGTTGGTTTTAACTTTGTGAAGTCTATTTGTTTATATACTTGGCAGGAGATCAAATAAAGACAAACCCTGTAGGCTTTATTTGGTAATTATCGGTTTGCTTTAGAGATGTGTTCAACATCTAGCCCTCTGTGCAGCTAATTCAGATCTCACGTCAGCTCCGAAAAACGTTGACGACTTTTGGGAAACCTAATGATTTGACCGCACTGTTGAAAGAATTTAACTGACAGTATTCATCACTATTTGTATACTTATGTTTCTGTGAAACAAAAAAAAAATAAAGGCTGATAATCAAAACAGCAAAACCACTACATGCTTGTAAAGTCTTCTTCTTTCGGTATTGTCCTTCAGGGGTCGCCACAGCAAGTCAGTTTCTTCCATCTAACCCTAACTGCTGCATCTTCTTTGGCCGCGCCAATTATCTTCATGTCTTCCTTCACTGTATCCATGAACCATCTCTTTGGTCTTCCTTTAGGGCTCTTTCCTGGTGGTTCCAAACCAAGCATCTTTCTTCCGATGTACTCTCTCTCTCTCCTCTTCTTCTTCTTTCGGCATTTCCCTTCAATGGTCGCCACAGCAAGTCAGTTTCTTCCATCTAACCTTATCTGCTGAATCCTCTTCGGTCACGTCAACTGTCTTCATGTCTTTCTTCACTGCGTCCATGAACCTCCTCTTTGGCCTTCCTCTAGTCCTCTTTCCTGGTGGATCCAAATGTAGCATCCTTCTCCTCTGTACATGTAAAAACCATCTCAGTCTGGCCTCTTGGATTTTATCCCCCAAACCTCTAACATGTCCTGTTCCCCTGATATACTCATTTCTAATCCTGTCCATCCTGGTCACTCCCAGAGACATCCTCAGCATTTCATCTCTGCTACCTCCATCTCTGTTTCCTGTCTTTTTCCCAGTGCTACTGTTTCTAGACCAAACAGTATGGCCGGTCTCATCATGGTTTTGTACACTTTCCCTTTCATGTTGGCTGAAACTCTTTTGTCACACATCACACCTGATACTTTTCTCCACCCGTTCCAGCCTGCCTACACACACTTCTTCACCTCTTTTCCACATATATCCAAACCATCTCAGTCTCGCCTCTCTGACTTTATCTCCGAAACCTCCAACATGTGCTGTTCCCCTGATATACTCATTTCTAATCCTGTCCATCCTGGTTAGGATGGACCAGCTTCTTCATCTCTGTTATCTCCATCTCTGTTTCCTGTCTTTTCCTCAGTGCCACTGTGTCCAGACCAAACAGCATCGCTGGTCTCATCACGGTTTTGTGCACTTTCCCTTTCATTTTAGCTGAAACTCTTCTATCACACATCACACCTGATACTTTTCTCCACCCGTTCCAGCCTGCCTGCACACGCTTCTTCACCTCTTTTCCACACTCTCCATTGCTCTGGATTGTTGATCCTGAGTACTTAAAATCTTCCACCTTCTTTGTCTCTTCTCCCTGTAACATCACTTTTCCATTTTCCATTAATGTTCACTAACTAAGTGGTGAAAATTAAAAAATCACTTGCTGAGATTTAAACATTCATATTGTAAAGAAAACATGAAGATTGTAACAACTTCTGAACACAAAGAGTGCAGCTATTATTTATTTTTTGCATTTAAATTCAAATGAACAGCTTTTAGGGCATTTTCAGGATGTTTTTCTGTTGTTTTATTAAACAAAGAATTACCTCACCGCTTTTTTAAGTTAGGTTCAATATGTCCTTCATAAAAATGTTTATGTATTGATTAAGCGAAATAGAAAACAGAAATGACATTTTAAAAAAAAAGTTGAATAAACTGCATGGATAGTGCTTCGTGTTGCAAACGAGATTGAGTGATGATTCTCAAAGCAATAATAAGAGAGTGATTGTACATTTTTTCCATTAAAGAAGGGCTACTTGGCAACAATTAACAGAAACATGGCATTTAACAGAGTCTATAAAACATTGTTCAGGTTTTGCAACCAAGGGTTTTTTGACATTCAAACCTCTAATAAGACGCATCAGCTTGAATAGTCATGCACGCTGATTTAATCAGTCATTAGCCATTTCAGAAAATCAACACAACATTTAATACAGAATGAAAGGAAATAGGGTGGAATGACTTAAAACTTACAAAACAATACTGAATAAGTAGTTGAGTGACTCATGCAAACTGATGGAATGCTTACAAATCATGCGTAAAAACACATTCCAGGTTTTATTTTATTTAATCTCTGTCAGCAGAAATTCTCCAGTATGAATAGGTCAGCATTGGATAAATCGGCTTAAATGAAAATAACCCAAAAGCTTGTCGGGTAAACTGAATAGTCACATCAGTGACCTAAAGTCAGCTCATAAAAGAAAGAACCACTCAAAGCAGCAATGAAATGGAGCCATGCAACATCTGGACAGAGGAGATGTAGCAGCTGTTAAAACGAACAGCAAATAAAATGCATCCACTGCTTTTGAAATTAAGTGGGGTTTTATACATGGGCATGATATTTATGGACCACTACATTTGTTCAAACTGAGAGCAGATGGTACTCATACCAAGTAAAACTTAATTATTCCTAATCTACATAAAAACAAAAGAGAAAAAAACAAAAGTGATAGTAAAATATCTTCAAGGCAAAACCCCTAAAATATGCCATGATGATTATTTATTGGTGTTTGATTAAAAAAAAAAAAACATTACTCACTTGTCCTGAATGCAGCTTCTTGTTAAATGACATTCAAATAATAACTAATAACGACAGAAGACAATTGAATTCAACAACACCATCATTAGTTATACTTAACTTTAAAAAACTTTAAAAGTATAGAAACTACCAGTCATTTAATCACGCAAATTGCGCACATAGGTCTCTACAATTGATTTTTAAGACAGTTTTTATTGAATCTACCTCAAAGTTTGGCCGGACTACAGCATTGAACAATGCTTTTACATTAAGTAAGGTCATTTAAAGACTCTACATGGATTTACTAGTTGGCAAGGTGAGTGACGACCGTCTGAAAAGTCATGCGGGGTCCGACAGTGACTGGTTGTGATGACGCACGGCGAGTGATGCTCAATGGGAGTGAAGTGATGTGAGGGTGGATGCTGGTGGTGCTGGAGGGATTTAAGAATGAAACTATCTTAAGAGAAGAGTGAGTGATGTGGAGATTTTCTTCATGTGCAGACTTTTGGAGCACCTAGGAATTATTGCCCGCATGCAGATGTGTGCGCTCCCCGTTCTGAGGGCACTTGGCTCTCCTCTTTGCGCCTTCAAGCAGCGCATCTCTGCTGTTTAACTCATGTCCAAATGGGTCTCGCCCAAGTCGCTGGGGTGTGAGACTCAAATTTAAAGTTAGGTGAGTCCCAGATAAATTACTGTAGAAATTTGCGTGCAATTTGCTGTTTTTTCTATCTGCTTAATAAGATTTTACTCATTTTGCGTGCTGATTTTTTTCTTTAACTGTTGGATTCAGTATGAACAGGTTATTGTGTATGTATTTCATTTAAGAAAGGCAAGCAGTTCTTGAGAAGCATGTGAATTGAGGGTATGCATGTTTTTAGACAGATTCAGAACAAAGATGAAGAAGTTATGCAGAATTTGAGGAGAATTTGCCTTAAAATGTTGAGTTAGTATTCTTCCTCCCTTTTATCTCTACAGTTCTAAATGTTTATTGAACCCTATGGATTCAATATGAACAAGATATTAAGTATTCATTTAATTTAAGACTGGCCAAGCAGTCCTTGAGTAGAATGTGATTTTGAGGTATACATGTTTTTGGTAGACTGAGGATGAAGATGATGAAGTTATGTCAGTTGTGCAAAATTTGAGGAGAATTTGCCTGAAAATGTTGAGTTAGTATTCTTCCTCCCTTTCATCTCCACAGTTCTAAATGTTAATTTAACCCTATGGATTCAATATGAACAAGCTATTAAGTATTCATTTGATTTAAGACTGGCCAAGCAGTTCTTGAGCAGCATGGAATTTTGAGATGGATTGAGAATGAAGATGATGAAGTTATGTCAGTCGTGCAGAATTTGAGGACAATTTGTCTGCAAATGTTGACCTAGTCTTCTCCCTCCATCTATTCCCACAGAGTTAAATGTTTATTTAGCCTAATGTCTTGAAAAAAAATCCCCAAACTTATTTTTTATTATCAACACAGCACTCAAGTTTCAAGTAGATGTGTATTTTTAATTTTAGCTGATTATCCCTAATAATGAGGCTACATATTGCAAAGTAAAAAAAAAAAATTACATTTAGAAAGGATCAAACTGAACCTGAATGACTGAAGAACTCATGTAGAGAAGATTCAAGCGGTCCTATAATCAACATGTGTGTCTGCATTGATACCAACCAACCATTACAGTGAGTTCAGCAATTGATTAGCAGTGATGTTACTGAAAGAAAGAGCTTGTCTCTTTAACATGTGGTTGCTCATTGATTTAGGACCACCTTATTACACCTGCCCTTTCACTCGGCATCCCCCTCCGAAGTTGTGTGTTACTGTGAATATTAAATAGATTAGTGCTGGAAGCAAGTGTGACACATGAATATACAGAAGGAGCAATCCAATAAGAAAAAAACAATCTTCTCAGACTGATTCATTGAAAAAGAATATGAATATAAAAAGAGATTATTACTGGTAATCCGCTTAATGTTCAGATTCTGGTTCAATCTTTAAACATACAAACCTATGTTTGTTAGAGCAAAATGAGATACTCGTGGAAAGTATATTTCTACGCTCTAGAAGCAACACTGACTCACATATTCATCTCCTTTCAGCTTTATAATAACTGATGAATTAGGCTGAAATTGTTTCTCCCCAAACATTTGATTAGCTTAATTTATTTCCGCTGATTCAACAACCTCGTTTATTTATAATAAGAATTCACGTAAAATGAAAAAGTTGTTTTGCTTCTATAGGTACCTGAGGTTATTTTGAATTTTTTAGCAAGGTGATGGTGTTTTCTGTGATGCACATTGTGATAAATATATAACTCTTAATTAGCTTATGGGCATTATTACCAGCCTTCTTCCTGTACTTGAGTGGGTGGAAGAAGCTCCGAGGTGGTGTGTTAGGAATGCTACCTCATGCAGGCTTCATTGCACTGTGCCAGCACAGCAGCTATCCTGAAACATAAAAGTCAGTCAAACATGGTAAACATCTGAACATGCAGAGCGGAGCGGAGGTTTGTGGTGCAAGAAAAAGGTCACTCAGTGGTTAATGATGTGGTGGGGAGACGTGGAAAGAAGTACTCCAGACCTGAGGTGACTGCATAAGTCTTTTACTCATAAATACAGTAGATGATGGATAAATAGATGGATGGATGGAAGGATGGATGTACTGTATGGATGTATGGATGGATAGATAGATGAATCCATGATGGATAGGTGGGTAGTGGTACAATAGTAGACAATAAATAATAGACCAAATTTAAAAAATAATAATGTTAAGATAGACAGGACTCAAATGAACTTCTCATTTAAACTCCCAACAAAGCAGCTTAGCTAAATCCAAACTTTGTCAACAGGGACCTTTCTACTTTTACTTGTCTCATTTAATCCTCATATGTTTAATCCGCTCTGGAAAGATTACTTCAACATCTGTCAATGTGAAGAAGCTTCTGTCATTGTGAGATGATATTTTGCATGGTGGGAAAAAAAAAACCTCCAATCGGTTTACATGGGGATCAACGCTAAATGACGTTACAAATTGACAGAATCACTAAAGTGGTTGTTATTTGTTTTTTGAACAATACAAAAATTGGTGTTACATTTTGATAAAAGTGACTTACAAAATATTAAAGTAATTTTTTTAAGGTTGGAAATTTCTTTATTGGAAAATGTTTTTTCCAAAAGTGTCTTTTTTTTTTTTTTTAAACCCCAGAGTATTTTAAACGTTGCTTCATCTTTTCCGACATAAAAAATCACTCTCTCAGATGGAGGGTCTAGAAAAGGTGAGCGTTGTTCGCACACTGGTATTCGACACTTTCCTCTGACACAAAGTGACAAATGCATATAAATAAATGATGAAATCCACATGCCGTGGTCATGTTAGTGGTTGTGGAGTAAACACGGCGCCCATTTCTGCCAAAAATATTTTTAATTGCCTAAACAGGGAAAAAAATGACATACAAGCAAAAATAACCTCAAATCTATTTGTTACTATAAAATATAATCATTTTATCAAACTACGTAAATAAAAAGGGTTTTGAAAAAAAAAACCCTCCTTTTCTTGAGTGTGATTTATCAACATTGCTTAGAAAGATAGATAGATAAAACTTTATTAATCTCTCGCAGGAGAAATTCTGGTGTCCAGAAGCAACAGAAATCACACAAACTATACAACTATACATACAAATAAATAAAAACAACACACACACATAATAAAATGGGACTCAGTTCCTTCCAGAAACATCTGATCTATTCAATTGTCTGAGGGCTGAAGGGATGAGCGACCTCCCAAAGCGCTCAGTCCTGCAGCACAGTGAGAGGAACCTCTTACTTCGGGTTGTCTTCTGCGTCGTGATAACATCATGAAGAGGGTGACGGGGGTTATTCAGGATACCCTGCATTAAAGCCCTCATCCTGTGGGCTCAGAGTCTACATTTCTGCCCACCACAGATGCACACTTCCTTATAAGTCTGTCCAGCCTATTGATAGAAAACTTGTGATAAATAGAAATTTTCTCTGAGGTGCTCCCTGCATTTTGCCTAATTGTTGCAATAGGTAGAGGTTTTCAGTCCACTCGAACAATATTTAATATGAAATAAACTCTTCTGATGGTTTTTGACAAGTGAAAAGATTTTAAAGATATAGACAGATGGAATTAGAATAAATTTACCAATATGATACAAGCATGTACATCTCACTCTGTTTTCATATCTTTCTAATTATGAAAAAAACATTACTGTGTTTCAGTTTAATATTTTTCCCAAATCATTCTACATCTTTGAGTTCTAAATTACAACCGTAATCCCACAACATTTGATCGCACAAAAAAGCTTGTCTTATTTAGATGTGGGACATTGATTTATTTAGAGAGATTAAGAGCAATGTCAAGCTTATCTTAATACATTGTAGGTTACTTGAAGATCATGTTAGCGGCACAAAAGCAGAGATGATGCAAGCTGTTTTATCTTTGACCAGTACAAGTTAACTCCCAGTTGAACCTGAATTTAAATGTGCGATGTTTCTTAAAAAGTTCAAATGTGAAAATGCAAGTCTTCTTGCAAGTTTATTTATTTTTTTACCTCATATTGCGTTGAGTCGATAACAGAGATGAGACTGTGGTTACATTGATCTCACAGCTGTAGTCAGGCATCATTTCTAACCCACAGCTGCAGTACCGCTGAGCAGCAGTGAAATGGAGAGGGAAAAAAATGCAAACGTCAAACAATAGGCAAAAAAACAAGGATGGATGCTTCAGTGTTTTGTTACTGTGTGATGGTTGTGTCACTTCTCTCAAAGTGCACTTTTGTCTCTTTTTCCAAAGGTACTGGATGATGTCACTGTATGCTGACTCTCAAAATGCCCCGACATTCAACCGGAACAGCCAGGATGTTGAGTCCTACTTACTTCCTATCCTGCCTAAAGAAAGCTTTTCCCCACTACAGCTGTCAATCCAACAGATTTGAATTTTTGTTCCCAAGGGAAATATTTGCTCCACATGAGGACATACTTGTGAGCTCATCTAATCTTATCCAAAATATTCTTTTAAACTGGCTTTGTACCAGCTACCTGCCATTCATAGACATAAAACTATATTTTCAAGACAGAATTTCAGGCCAGTAGGTGTCTTTTGCATAATCTAAATTTTCTATCTGTGTTTATGCACAAGATCTTGATCCACTGCCAGCACAACGGCTCATTTAGCCAAGGCATCGTCATTCAAATGATGTTTTGACAAGACCGGCTTAATGTGATCATTACTCTAATAGCTTTTATGAGAAAGCCTAGATCTCCTTCCTCTCCTGTTGAGAACTTAACTATGTGTATGTTTTAGCCTTGGTGAATAAAACAATATCGGGAATCAGTGTCACATAGTCCGATTGTCCAACTAGATGTTCCAGTGACAACATGACCTCAAGTTCTTTGACACCAAACTGCTCCAACTGCAGCGAAGCCTTACTGCCAGAGCTCAATGTGGTCAAGGCTGTGATTTTGGGCATGATTCTCGGTATTTTCATCCTGTTTGGAGTTGTTGGAAATATCCTGGTAATCCTCTCTGTGGTTTGTCATCGACACCTGCGGACTGTCACGCATTATTTTATTGTCAACCTGGCAATAGCAGACTTGCTGCTGAGCTCCATAGTACTACCTTTTTCTGCCACCTTTGAAATTCTGGATCGGTGGGTTTTTGGACGAATTTTTTGCAATGTTTGGGCAGCCGTGGATGTGCTCTGCTGCACCGCCTCCATCATGAGCTTGTGTGTGATATCTGTGGACCGCTACATTGGAGTCAGTTACCCTCTGCGCTACCCAGCTATAGTTACAAGACGCAGGGCCCTGCTGGCCGTCATGCTATTGTGGGTTTTATCTGTAATAATATCTATTGGACCTTTGTTTGGCTGGAAAGAGCCGGCGCCGGAGGACGAGTCTGTCTGCAAGATCACAGAAGAACCAGGCTATGCAATCTTCTCGGCAGTGGGCTCTTTCTACCTCCCTCTTGTCATCATCTTGGTAATGTACTGTCGAGTGTATGTAGTCGCTCATAGGGAAAGCCAGGGCCTGAAGGAAGGTCAAAAGACTGAAAAGTCAGCCTCAGAGCAAGTGATTCTCAGGATGCACCGTGGAAACACAACCACATCAGAGGATGAGGCTTTTCGCAACCGCACACATTTTGCACTTCGACTGCTCAAGTTCTCACGTGAGAAGAAAGCTGCCAAAACCCTGGGCATTGTGGTCGGTTGCTTTGTGTTGTGCTGGCTGCCTTTTTTCCTGGTGCTGCCCATTGGTGAGTATTCTCAAGCTTCTTAACACATTAGACGTTTGTGTTTTTGTTTATTCTTCTAGTTTTGTATCATTATTTGGTGGAAAAAGTTTGTACGATACTAGCCAAGCGCAGGAGATCCAAATCCAGAATCAAGATCTCCAGACAGGGTACATTTTTTGTTTATATGCTTCCCAAATTTTCACCTTTAGATATGTAGCCAGTTGTGTTAGTTTTTACTCTGTGTTTTCATCACAGAGCTGGCTCAAAATGGAGTTTTTTCAAAAGCAAAGCCAAGTGTGTTATTACTTGGCCTTGGTGTACCCTATGTAGCCGGCTACCTGGGATCTTGGCATCTCTTAGATCTAAAAATAGGAGGACAGCTGCTATGGCTCTCTCCCAAGCTCACGAAGCAAGAAGCTTTTTAATACCCCTAGGAGTAACAAAGGCATTTTTGTTGGAGTTTGTTTAGTGAATTAATTATTGGGCAACTGCAATGCCCTCCACCAATCCTCAGTAAACAGTTATGTTGTCATTCATAATATTACCACTTAATGGCCTGAGCCATTAGGCTGTAACTCCCAGTATGATACATACATTGCTTATCTGTTGAATTAGTTGCCCGCTAATTGTTTGGTTTTGTCTAAAGTGCCTCTTGGTAGGAAAATAAAACCCCAGACCTAACAAGCAAATCAAAACAAAAACAGTGATTTATCAAAAAACTTCCTAATACTTCCAAATCCCATAATGATTTCAGTTTGAGTATTTTTTCACTAAAACATTTTTAGTCATTAAACTTGTTTAATTTATTACTAACATTAACACATGTTAAACCACTTTGGAAGTACAATTTAGATTTTGCATCAATTCCATCCATCTACTCATTCACCTGTCAGGTATTAAACACTTTATATTTATTTTTGAGATCATAATTCGGTAGTTGTATTACTCTTTTTTAGATGATATTGAGGTTACAAGTATTAAAATGGAGATTAAAGTCTCCCAAGCAACACAGAAGAAAATGTATCAGATAGCATCCAGTAAATAGGTTTCCAAGGAATGTTGGTTGATGTTCATTTGTCCTCTGCATGTACAAATAAAGGACACAAATTTCCGACTGACATGAATTTAAAGTACTGGCCCCTGCATCGTGTTTAAAATCCTCTCTGCCACCGTTTCTTCTCCCAATAGAGTTTGTGACTCAACTCACCTCTGTGCCACTGCTTCAGTGACAGATGAACCTATCACACTGGAATCAGACCTTATACAATGTTTCTCTCTGGAGCAAAAAGCCTGATGCAAGCCAGTTTAAGGAAATAATGACATGGTTTGCCAATCTTAAATGAACTACATCATACATGTTCTTGACCATATCAATGAAAATCTCAAGCATAATGTGTGCAAAAGCTCTCACAGCCTCTGCATGGTTTTTTTTATGCATTTCACGCTCACATGCTTGTAAATATATTTAGACCAGGCCTTCGAGGAAAGAAGTCAAATCCCCCGGTGTCGCCCAACTCTCCTGTATTACTACTGACTTCTCATGCCACGTGTAACCGTGTAAAATGAATTTAGCAGTGACTCACAAAGCAGTGGCTAAATTTTGATGTGTAACTGGACAAGAGACAATTGTCTGTTTCAGTCTGGTGGAGAAGATAAAATTATATCATCAGAGAAAAAAAACTGCAAGACTTTGATCATTGTAATAATCTTGAATTCTTGTTGTTAGACTAGAGCTATTTTTGTCATCTCGGGTTATTGTTTCAGCATCTCAGAAAGAGGTCTTTCTAATTATCATCAGGTAGACCTGTGGTAAATTGAAAACAGTGCACATACATTTGGTACTGGAAGGATGTGAATAGCTGTTTTTTTACAGTCAAAGTCTGTTGTTTGATTTTGATGTCATTTTCTTTGATAAGAATTTCAATTTTCTGTATGAATAGCATGGATGCAGAAAACTTACAGCTATTTAACAGGCAGATTTCTTTTTAAAAATAAAGTGTCCAGGCTGTAAGTGAAAGCTTGTTCTCGAACTTAGAATGATTCTATTGTGTATTTTTAAAATGCAAGTCAAAGACAGATGCAACTTAGAAGTACCTCCGACATGTACTCACGGTGTCTTTTGTAATTCACTCAGCAATTTGTATTTGAACCATAAATAACGGTGTCAACCTTCAGACTGCAATCATCTCTCTAATTTGAGTAGGTTTTTTATATTTGAAACAAATTTATTCTATTATATCTGAAAGTCAGACCCTTGGCACATAACCATCTCAGGCTATGAAAGAGTGGGTTTGAAAGTCTACAGGAGTGTGACATAATGACTGTTTTCATTCACCTTCAGTGTTTGCTCTCAGTACCCGCAGTCAAAGTGTTGCAGCCAAAAAGCCACCAGAACACAGTCAGACAAGAGGAAACACTAAGGGTGAGGGCGACGGGGGGCTAATATGAAGTCAATATGATTGTTAACATGTGTTGGTTGTTATAATGTTTTTACATCAGCGATAAAATAGATCTTCTTCATATTGTCGATGCCTAAGATAAGAACTACAAAATGAACAAAAAGAGCTCACTTTGGAAACTTAAATACAGTTTAAAGTTAAAAACAGGCATCCTTAAGATCTTACTTACCTCAGGTCTATATTAAAAATTTGATCATTATTTCTTGTTATTTCTTTTATTTCAGTCACATTGTAAATTCATATGAAAGAAATTTACATTTTTCCTGAACTTGCATTAACAAAAGGACCGAAAGGTATCGGCTGAAGCAAACGCTTATTGCGCCGACCCTTGCATTAGGAATCAAATCTTACATTTACACAAAAGTTTGAAAGAAATGTTTTGATTTCAGTTTTTCACAAAAAGTTCAACTAGCACAGAAATAAACCCGCACATGATTTCAAACTGCTGTATTTATATAATGGCAGATATTAAAGTACAAGGCTCTGTTATTCATCTGACATGTCTATGTAAGAATTTGCAAAACGGGAAAAGAGCGATTAATTTGCAGCATCACTTTATAGTTGTTTTTGCTGTATCAACAACACAAAGAGATCGTATGTTCTTTTTACTAAAGGAAGCTCCGGAGAGGCTGACATTTTACCAAACACTTACTCCAGACTTGCTTGCAAATAGATAATCCGACGCCATCAGCTGATCTCACTAGGGGTTGAGACCACCTGTGATGAGCTTTAAGCCCTGCTGAACTCTCACAGGAAATGTTTAATCAGTGAATGGTCCCTTGTTGTAAAACACCCTCAACAATCATATTGTGTTCCTATTTTTGCTCAGTCTCTTTTCACTAGAGTTTAAAAACAATAAAGTCAGATTTTGGCTTGATTCATTGCCACTGCCAAACAGGAAGAATTGCCTGTGTGGTTTGCTCACATGATGATTGAATTGAATAATAGCACAGGCAAAAGAAGGTTCAACCATTCTTTTAACCCTATCCGTGGACAGTCAGGTCATGGCCGTGCTACTTAGCAGTCATTAGTCTGTAGGTCGTAAAGCATTCCTGCTTTAAGTCAGCTGATACATCCCACCAAGAGAAGGCCCCAAGAAAGACGCGGATCATGCAAAACATGAGAAATTACTTTCCCAGACTGTCCTGGGAATATCATGGGAACCCCTAGATAAGCTCAACAAAGTGGCGAGCATAGAACAAATTTGAGCTCTCCCTGTTTTGGCTGCTTGTTCCTTTTACTCAGCCATTAACTGAGGAAAATAAAGAAAAAATCTTTATCCGTACTTTTGGAAGAAGAAGAGCACTACTTGTGTTTAATTTACGTTGTTGCATAAAAAATAAAATAGTTGCAGATCAGTGACTATGTAATAAGAAATCTATCTTTTGCTTAACTTTTTGTATCTCTACCTCCTCACTGCATTTATAACATCTCCCTGAAAGTTTCTCAAATCACTTTTTGTATCAACAGCAAAAAAACAGAACTAAGCCATGAGGTATTCCATCGAGGTCAAAGACAAGATTATGAGGATGAGTCTGATCTAATCTTTTAGATCTCCTGGATTCCATGTTTTTAAGAGTTTTTTTTTCATATTTAACCTTCTAAAACCCAGGGCATCCATTTGTAGGAGGTTAAATTGATGTTGCCAAACGCAAGAGGGATGGCAGCATTCTAAACCCCTTGTGTCCTATGCTGAAACACTCTGCAATATTACTTCCAGTGAGTCAGTTAGTTTATACATGGGTCATTTTTACATGTCGGACTGTGGTTTGATAGATGTCCAAAAATGCTGTTCCCTCATTTAAAAGAAACATTCATTTTACTCTTGAGTGCATTTTTTAAAACTTATTTTGCCATTTTTCACTTATTTTGTCAGTCTACCTTTTTGGTTGTTTTCTGTGTCATCTTTATTTATTTTTATCATAAATATGATGCCAAAGGCTGAAGAAAACTTTTCTAAAACTGATAAATGAACTCAGCATACTTCAGAATTTTACCGGTGGTTTTTGACTATCTGGGTCCAGTGAAGGACCAATTAAATATGTGTAAAACTTTATGAGCAAAGGAAAAAACTTTGAGGATTGAAACCATTTCCCTGATATTTAGGTCCCAATCTGATAGATATGTTGGGGGGAAAAAAACGAGCTCCTCATTTCTGAACCTGTATCATCATAATGAAACTCAACAACGGACATATTACGCTGTAAACTATTTAAAAAACATGTAAAGTGAGCTGCTTGTTTATTGTTTGATATTTTCTTGATTGATTAGTACTTTCATTTAAACTATTTGTCCTTCAGGATATGCATTAAATAGGCTTTACAAGCTTCAGCCCATTCCTCTTTTGGTTTGTGTTGTTCGAAGTGTCAAAATGGGTGTAGATTACAATAACATGAAACAAACCAAATACAATAATAAATAGCACGCACATCTGGAAATACCTGAAAACATCTGTCCTCCAACATTCCTTTCCAAACCTGATGAAGTTGAGGGGTATCTGCATACCTTGGTAACAGAAAATCTCTAGTATTAGAGTAACCGCTATTTCAGCTTGGATGAAATCCCTACCTCTTTGTTGAGTTTTTAATCTATCAAAGAATTCTTTTTTTATGTGGCTGCATGATCAAAATCACCACATCTACTAAAAACAGACCACACAACCTAACAATTACACATTATGCAACACATTTTTAAGGGTATATCTATACCAAAAAAGAAGAACCCTTTTTTCTTTAGTGACAAAACTAGACTCACAAAGCAAAGGATGTCTCATCGATCTTGCACAACAAAGCATTCATCTTGCAAAGAAGACATGCCAGAGGAGATGAATAAACTAAAAATCTATCAAGAGTACTGGCAGTAAGAGAATTGTGTTTTGTGCAACAGCTAGAGATAAAATACACTAACTGTATGGACTGACTGAAAATGACTTGCTACTGAACTCTCTCACCTTTTCTCTCTATTTATCCAAACATCGTCATCTCATTATTAAGCAGACAATGTTTTACTATCTGCGACAGCCTGCCAAATAAAGCGTTTCACAAGACACCTTCTCCCCTTTCACTTGGAAAAATAGATGACACAGTGGTCAATATAGAATAAGAACTCATTAAATCATTTTAATGTTTGGTTGCCAGCCAATGAGCCTGTGACGAAACATCTACGTTTACACTGACAAGCCGACCTGCATGTAATTTGTCCGTTAAGCCATTACCTGTGTTTCTTCATTAAAGATCACACTCCCATTCATGAGCAGTGCTCTAATCAAAAGCAGGGCTAATTATCACTGCTATTTTATTTCAAACCTAAGAGAGGAGTTAAAATCTTAGAGTAATTGGACATGAGAGAGTTCAGACTTTCGTGAGCAGATAAAGATAATAAAGTATGAGGGTCTTTAAAACTAATCATATTCCAGGTTGATGGTATATTGACCTCTAACAAAACAGACATGAGAATAAAGTTTTGTGTCCACTAAATGAACATAGACTACAGTTTTTTTTGTTAATGGGCAAGCTTTAGAACAAATTTAATCTAATATTAGTGCTTTTCTTCTTCTGGTGATATTTAACATATTTAATTACTGCTGTGTCTGTTTGCTTTTTCTAACATATAAAAACTATGTTTTTACTTTCTTTCTACTAAAATGTGTATCCACTCTCGCTCCAGGCTCTATGTTTCCTGCATACAGACCTTCAGATACTGTATTCAAGATCACCTTTTGGCTGGGTTACTTCAACAGCTGCATAAACCCTATTATCTACCCTTGCTCCAACCAGGAGTTTAAAAAAGCTTTCCAGAGTTTACTTGGTGTTCACTGTTTGAGAATGACTCCCAAACCACACCATCATCTAAGTGCAAGTCAAAGTCAAACCCAAGGGCACGGGCAGGCTCTCACCCTGGGCCTTGACAGCAGGGGGACTCCCTGTAGACTCAGCCCTTCCTCTTCCATAGCTCTCTCTAGAACTCCTTCCTCCAGGGACAGCAGAGAATGGAAGGTATTTGTTGGAGGTCCTATTAACAGTGGATCCAAACAAGTTGACACAAGCAGAGCAAAAATGGCTAAACTCTGCAACAAAAGCATTCACCGGACCTGCTGCTGTATCCTGAGTTCGGAGTCTTCACATCAAGATCCTCCACCAATTGGAGAGCTTCCCACCATTAAAATACACCAACTGTCTCTGTCAGATAAAGGAGAGCCTGTATAACCTCTGTAAGCATTCACATATTAGTTATTGCTTTCTTTCTGGACAAATAAATTATATGTGTATGTATATACATATACAGGTGAGTCTATAAATAGTAAAATTATTCATACCACTGGCAAATTCTGACTTAAAGTAACTTTTAATCACCAAAAATCATTTTTGGACCACAAGTGGTACAAGCTTTTTCTTTTGGAAAATAACCTAACATTATGGAAAGGATATTATGGTGGAGGGAAAAAAATCAACTTCTATTGACATTTGAACCATTGTGGAGTAAATGTAAGGATTTGGCTCTTATTGCCAAAGATTACCAGACAAATTTCCAGCAGGACGACCAAAACGATGGTTACCATCTACACGAAGTGTTTGATTCTTGCAAAAAGCTAGAAAAAAATCTTTCTAAGTGATAATTGAGAAGAGTAGGAATAAGTTTGGATATGCAACTTCTTGTTGAAAACTAAATACATTTGAGATTTTATTTCTCAAATTTAATCTCAACCTTCATCATTTCCCATTAAAACAAAAAGTTCTGCTTGACCAAAAAGTACATACTGGTAACTCCAAATTTGACAGGAGTATGAATAATTTTGGACTTCCATATGTACTATGTAACTTTCTGTTCCAAAAAAAGGTTTCACGTTTTAAAATGTGAATGTTTCAGGTGGAATAGTTTTCTTTTCCTCCCTTTGTCTTATTTAGACAAAACTCGCTGAACCCAATATTTTTATTAAATTATAGTGTTAGCTTTTTCACCCTCATTACGCAAAATACAGCTGTGGAGGAGTTAATGTGACACTGTTTTTGAGAAAGGACAGCAAAATGTACTGTAGTTTTGGTATGCACACTGAGTAAAAGATTTTCAAATGTTTACATATTTTATATATCCATTGAAAAGTTTAAATACATCAAAGTGGGGAATCTTAATCTTTTGCACAGTCTCATGAACCATTTAAAAAAAATGTCTGGTTGCATTGTTTCCAAAGTTTGCTGAATAGTGCTCTTGTATTTTTGTGTACATCTTAAAAACACCCAATGAGAATGTACTTTAGCCCCCCGGTGTCACAATAAATTTTAAAGCCGTATTTCCAAGAAACGAGAATGTTTTGAACTGTTATTTTATTGTTTTTTCCTTTTTTAAATCTCAATATATATTGCCTCTCAAAACATTTCCCCACATTCCCACAATTTCAAGTATGAGCAGTGCCAGATGGATGTCTTAATATACTTTTGTGGAATTTTTTTTACTGACTGTGGTTGCTGGCCTCAATCCTGAGTGACCTCCAGCTTCTTAAAAATCCACCAGATTTAGAGATGTCAAGATAAATCTCATACAGTCTCAGACATTCTTCTCTCAGGCCACACTCTTTATTTTTTAATAATCAGTTACTGTATACTGTATGTCTTTGCCTGGGCTTTTCGAAAGCCGCCAGAGTGGGTGCTTTTTAGTCAAATCCAAAGGCGAGAAACTTCGAGAGTTTAGTGTGAGTTAAAGAGTGTGAAGAGTCTCTTGTTTATGTAGGAACATCAAAGGGCGAGAGGACAACTGCTGTCAACTATATCGATTTAGTTTCTGCTGGCTAGTCCCTCAGTGCAACCAAGATGTGCTCCGTATCCGAGTGTGGGTGGAAAGATATGCAACCAGCATCGTTGAGCCAGCCTCCCCCTCTCCAAGTTAAGATCAGTCGTGGAAGCAGAGTCGACAGCTTTCCCTGTGGGGGAAGAAAGGAGTGGTGGGAGAGCGTGGAAGTGTCCGTATTGTCATTGACTGGCCTGCCTGAGAACCTGTAAATCAGACCCATCTCTGTGTAAATGCCATTAGGAGATCTCGCTCTGGTGATAAATTACAGATGGTTCAGATCACCTAATTTAACCTCTCCCTTTAATCTCTTTCCATAGAAAGTGGTGTTATTCCAATAAAACCTCAGCTACTTAATAGCGTTGTGTGTTACCTTATAAAGATTTATAATCTCCCTGATGAAATGGCTGTAATGAATATTACCATATTTTGATCTAAAGCTGTACCCATAGATTGAATGAAAGCCTGACCACTACGCCACCATAGCTAATCCTTGGAACAAAATCTTGTGTTATTTTCACATTGTATTGGTGCAATTAAACTTGATAGCAAAACACAATTCTTTCTCTAACGAGTATTCCTCAGTGTCTATCATTGTAGTGGATTCTGTACCATGACAGATCAGTTTTGTTAGAGAGCATGATCTTAAACAAGCAATCTGTATGTTCCTCTGTGATTCAGAGCATTGTAAGTGGTGCTGGTGACTCATGTGTGCACGCTCCCAGGAGACTTTAGTCTTGTAAAAAGCTGCATGAGGTTTATTTATTAATGTATTCCCCCCTTAAAGCTTTTATCAGTGGGTCAAAGATGTTGCCACGAAGGAGATTCTTCTCTTCAGCCTAATCAATGCACTCATGTGTTGACTCCTCAGTAGACAAATGTCAAACATCCAAGAGCCTCGTTCCAACTAACGATGAAAGTTTACTCATTGTCCCATTGCTAATGGTTTGTTTTGTTCACTACATTGGCAGATTGTCTTTGGGTGATGTATACAAGATGTTGGAGTATTAAAAAGCAGCTGATACCCAGATCTTCAGTATCACAACTCTACCTCCACCTAGTGTATCATTGGATTCACCCTGTTCGCTGCTGGGATGCAGTCTCTCTGTCAATGAGCATGACATTAACAATGCTATTTATCAGAATAGTAAATGATCAAATATAACATACAAATATATAACTTACAAATCTAAGACTGATAAGACATTTAAATGGATTTTTTTTTATATATATGCTAAAGTAAAAAATATAAACACTATCCCAGGGACATCATTCACAAAAAAATGCCTGGATTATGTTAGAGCTCTTGAAAATGATTAGAAATAGTTTTTATCTGTTCTTTATCATGAATGAAAAGGTTTTTTGTTAAACAAAGACCTGGATCAGTTTAAAATTCTGAACATTAGGTGCCTTCTATGAATAGAAAGTTTAGCATTTTTTCATTATTCATTCCATCCAAAAAAATTTGCATTATCTTGCTATCAAAATATAAAAATTTGGAGATTGAACATAAAAATTGTTTCTGTTAATTCCTTTGATTTTTTTTAAATATTCACAAAATATTGCCATTACAGTTATAATTCAAATGAATCTGTACCTTTGCAGCATACTCTGTTCCTTTTTTTTTTTTTTTTAGAAATGGATTACTCAGAGTGTGGGTGACAGACAGTTTGAGCATAAAAGACATTCAAAGGAAAACTGAAACAGGTTTTTCTTTATGTTGTCGCAATGAGTCATTCTGCAATATATGGATCTTTTTAAATGTCACAATTATTGTCAATACCACAAATGATGTATCAGTAGGTAGCTTATCATTTTTTTTCCAACACAAAAGAAAACAAAAGGAGTAAGGTATGTACATGTGCACTTAAAAAAAACTAGTGGATCAATTAAACATGCAATTATCAAACTCTTAGAAAGTAATTTTAGAGTGAAAGACGTGTTCTTTAATAATAAACATTCACAGAGCTACGATGGTTTTATTATTTTTTTCTGCAAATGTTGTATTAATGTTAAACACTTAAAAAGAAACAAGAACAATACATTTCCTTTTACAGATTTTTAATTCACTGAAGTCAACAAAGAAGTTCAAATACTGAAGCGCTGATAATTTGTCCACAAAAATTTCTTGTGTCCTACAAAACATTCACATGTAAGAGCATGACGCATGGTGGAAGAGGGCAAACAACAAGTGCTCAACATTACAACTCTAGAAACCATTTCTATAGATGTTTCCTTTAAAGTTTAATCACTTCACATTGTAACCTTTCAATAAAAAAAAAAAAAAAAAAACCTACACTTGACAAATCAATGAGGAAAGAAATGATCTGGTTGCAATGACAACCTGCCATTGGGTTAGTGCACATGTTAACAACCTTCAAGTGAATCTGGTTGTGAAAAAGACTGGAAATGGAGAGGTTTGGTTACATAATACAGTATCTGGTACTTCATTCACATTACTAACATCAAGGACATCATGAGCACACTGTGAGGGACTTCATATACATACACATTTTTTTTTTATCAGGTCTCAAAAGTTATCATTTCACTTCTTTAAAGAGCCTTCATAGATACAGTGTGCTTTCAATATCTTACACAACAGGCAAGTAGGTTAACATATATCCTAAAACATACTCAATATAAACTGCAAGCTCACGTACACTTTACCATTTGGATTGTTACAGGTGCAAAACAATTTCTGTGTAAATCGTGACTCAATTCTGGATGCCATTTACTACAAAGCTTGCATGACTTGTTGTTTGGATGCAGACATCATCTGCTCATATACAGCAAAGGTCAGTTAGCACCAGGTGCAGAGAGGTTGCCGGCAAAACGCTCCAATCAAAAATTTCCGAGGCGTCCATCTGTTATCAGAATGACAAACGCTGGTCTGATTATTGGAGGTTTGTTACCTCGACACGGAGGAAAAAAAAATTGATGAAAATGAGAGAGAAGGTTCATATTTCTTCAACAAAATGTCACGAGCCAGCCAAACCCCCCCACTAGCAACTGACCTCTCGGTTATAGAGAGTTGGATGAGTAGTTTAACTCTGAAATACCCTCTATTTTCCTTTTAGTGCAGCACTTTTTAAGAGACATCTTTATAAAATAAAACCAATGAAAAAGAACAAAGTGCAACTGTAGATTTAAAGAAATTTATGGTTAATTCCTTAAAATTATCAATACTTTACCAAAATCAATTAATGCAAACTTCAATTAAAAATTAAAAGGCCCTAGAAAATTTAAGAACATAATTTGATTAGTGTTTTTTATTTTATAAGCATGTAAATAATTTAGCTAAAAACTGATCAGCTTCTTTTTCAGCTAACAAGGTGGTATGTGCATGATAAAATTTTAGAATGTTTGTGAAATAGAAAAAAAATGCAAAAAAACAGATTTTCCCTAATGAAATATCTTCTAGTTTTCAGATTCACAATCCAACAAAATAACTACAATGTAAAAGATGTACAAAAAATTTAAATGATTTGATTGATAATAAGAATACACATTAAAAAACAGAAAAAAAAACTGCTTAAATTTCCTTCTTTTTCCAGACAGGAAAGATGTGGAATAGTGCTCTCCTTGACTCTTTCATGAGGTGAGATGGTGGTAGAATGTGAAAGAAAATTGAACAAAAACAGGGTGCAAGGAGAGTCAGAGGTGATGAGAAATGTGAAAGTGGTGTTTGTGACCTCTGGTCTCTTCACACCCTGAAAACCAGGCTGCATCGAGAAACTAGTTTAGCCGAGGCTGGTGATGTTGGCTTTTCCACCGGGGGGCGCAACAATGCGTTGGGTGGTGCGACGAGGGACGTTGTCGTCAATTTGGGCACCTTTGAAATAATGAAACACAAACAGAACTTAGCAGCAAAACAAATCAGCTACCAGGATTTAAATCTTTGCTTTTACCCACCAGACAGACTGAAGCCAGACTGGTGGAGGTTGCGCACTGGCTGATGGGTAATCTGCTGTTGCTGCTGCTGCTTGGTGGGAGAGGTCTTCACTGAGGAAATCGTTGACATCACCTTAGGGGTCACAGTCACCTCACACACCGGTCCATCGTACTGGCCTCTAGGTACTCCTCGGAGCTCTGTGAGCTACAGATACAGCTTGACATATCAGACAAGAAACAAATTTTACTAACAACACTTCTCAGAAGACTCACCCTGCTGCGAGCTTTTATTCTCTTGTATACTTGGTCTGGAAAGGGTTTACGGCTGATGTAACGGCCACACCCCTCTGTAGTGTGTAAGGTTCCCTCTTCCAACACAACCTTGCCCTGGCTGATCACCACTAGTGGACCCCCGCGCACCTCAGTCCCCTCAAAGATGTTGTACTCAACGGCCTGAGAAAAAAGACAGGTTTGTACATTCAAGGACTGAAAAGTGAAAGAAAGGCAGAGCACCTACTGACCAGGTTGTGGCTTTTTGCTGAGATGATTTTTGTCATGTCAGGGTCCCACAGGACAAGATCGGCGTCGGACCCCACAGCAATACGGCCTTTGCGTGGATACAGGTTGAAGATTTTGGCTGCGTTTGTGCTGGTCACTGCCACAAACTGATTTTCATCCATCTTACCAGTGACCTTTTGGGGAAAAAGATAAATCCAATTTTGCCAACTTGTCTCATGCACAAACATAGATCCATTATTTTAGATTTCATTCTCTCTGACATGTGTTTAAAATGTCTGACATAAACCTTACCACACATTTGTCCCAGACCAGAGACATTCTCTCCTCAGTGCCGTTGGTTCCCTCTGGAATCATGGTGAAATTATCTTTACCTGCAGCACGCTGAGAAGTCTGGAAAGTGCAGTGAGCGCTACCAGTCACCTGCAGGTCCCCACTAAATGAGAAAAAAATAAAAACCACCTTTAATAAAACAAAAAACCCACCACTTTATTTATTGGGTCTGTGTTTACAAACTGCTTTTTTCCCTTCAATTTAATAACAATGGATTACAAGTTTGCAAAGAATGATTTATGATCCATGTCGAAATGCTAAGAATTAATGTAGCTGAACAAAAATAACCCACAGCAAAGAGCAGTCAGACTTGTCATGTCACAGAGTTCAAGCTATCTTTAGATACCAGAACACCTACCATGACAGCAGAGAGTTGAGGTAATCAGGGGTGGTGGGATCAGGGCTGAGGGGTGGAGAAGTGACAAAAGATGCTGCCTTGGCCCAGTTCTTACTCCAGTAATGGGTACCATCTGTGCCCAGGCTGGCAGATATGGGCTCTCCATAAACCACAGCACCTGTAGGAGCAGACGGTTGTTGTCAGCACAAAATATATATTATTTTTTAAACTCAATTTTTCTTCCTTACCTCTTTTCCTAGCAAGAGCAATGACGTCAGCCGCACTTTTGCTCATCACTTTGGTGATGTAAACAGGACAGTTTGTCTGGTTGGCTATGGTGACCGAACGATTAACAGCCTCGGCTTCAACCTGCAAACAATAACAGAAAAAATAAATAAATAAAAAGAAGTCAGGCAAACAGGCTTTTTTTCTTAAATATTTTCTAGACAGCGTCTATAACTAGAACCCTTACCTCTTCTGGACGACTAAGCACATGGCCTTCAGGGCCAGTAATTCCCAGCTCCAATATGCGTCTCTGCTCCTAAAAATCCATTCGGTGTCATTACAATCCACAAAGTGCTTAAAGTTTTGCTCATAGTTCAATTTTGACCGGTTAGCTTACTTCAGCAATAATGTCTCCATTCTCAGCGTGTACCTGAGCAATAGCTCCCAGATCTCTAATAACGCTGAAAACCTCATAGATCTACAAAAAAAAATGAAATAAATCGTTAGTCAAACAGCAATACGGCTGCACCTGCGACACCTATCAGCCTGTGAGAAACTTGGCAGTTAAAGATGACTGCAAACACTGCTTTAATACAAAGCACATGCCAAGCATACCTGAGAGTCAGAAAGTTGGAAAACATCCTTGTAAGCCAAATACACCAGGAAAGAGTTGACACCTGAAGATGGGAATTGTGAGAAAAAACACAGACAAAGAGTGCAGAGAAAGGGGAAAATGCAGAGCGAAGAAACAATGAGAAGAATAGTGAGACTGTTTCCCCTCAAAAACACTTGCAGCAGAGTGTTGATTAATTTAAGCAGAAGCAAAGAAACACAGCAGAGTTTAGGTATGGGTAGAAAACATTCCCGACATACCATGATCCTTTACCAACATCTCCATCTCTTCTTGGATGCCTCTGTTCCACTCAGTGATATCCACATGTAAGGAATAGTCGCAGCAGGATTTGCTATCAGCCCATTCCCTCCACTGTTTGAAAGCAGCCACCAGGCTGACGCCAGGCTCAGGTAACACATGATCAACTACAACATACAAACAAGCTTGATGTTAAATAAAATCAGACGCTAATTAGACACTTTTGTTGTAAAATATTTTACTAAACAAGATTGCTATGTGTTAAACTGGCTCAAATGCCACCGTGCATACTGATCATGGTTGTGCCCCCAGCCAGGGCTGCCCTTGTGCCCTGGTAGAAGTCATCTGCTGACACCATCCCACGATCCGGCATCTGGAATCGAGTGTGAACATCAATACCACCAGGCATTACCATTCTTCCATGGGCCTCTATGATCTTTACTCCTCCTGGAACAATGAGGTTGTCTCCTATTTGCCTGGAGAAAACAAAACAAAATTTACAGAAATGACTTGAAAACTGTTAATGAATGCTTTAAACTATTGAAAACAAACTTACTTGATGACACCATCTTCCATGTAGATATCGGCCAAAAACGACTGATCATCATTGACAATTTTGGCTCCTTTGATGAGGAGACGATCACTCTGCAAGGAGAGAGAATGACTCAAAACACCACTTCCATTTGTTAGCAAAAACTATATTAATTCTGTGAAGTAGAATCATCGCTAGTGTACGTCTACAATATGTAAAAAAAAAAAAAAATGGTTTGAATGGAAATGATATGTTATCCTAATTCAACTTCCTTTGCATACATTTTTATACTTTCATTTCAGTCTAATTATATTTTTAAAAAAATTTATTATGCGTTGCAATATAATTTTAGCCTATTCTGCCCTGCAATATAATTTTAGCCTATTCTGCCCTCTGCTGTTTGTCTTTTAATGTTTCATGTTAGAAAGTTTGTTTTTGTACATCAGTAGCTTATTGAAATAAACTTGCTTTGGCATTATGGACATACATAGTTTTTAATCCCCAAACTAAGCTGGCAGGCGTAGCAATGCATCAATCTACACAAGCCATGTATGTATCGACATGATTGCATTGGCCAGGGCTCTGCTCTAAGTGGGTCACATAACTTCAACCTTTTTTTTAACTACGGGTAGTGTTCAGCCCTTTTATTAGTTTCAAAAAGCACATGTGAAATATGAAATAAAACATATATGACAATCGTGATGATTAACTGTTCAAAGGGTCATCATAAGGATGTGAAAGACAGAATTTTTAGACTGCTTCGCAAAGTCAAAATGAATCCCTGTGATTATGCAACGGACAGTGAAAACTGAGCAGATTACTGCAGGATTAACACATTTGATAAAGTGCCAAATTGTATGTGTTATGTTTTGTATATACATGAGAGGGTATTGCATACACAAAGCAGTGTTTGGAGCAGTTACATCACAAGAATGTAGCGGAATAAAAAAGTCCAGTGAGGACCATTGTGTGAAAAAGAGGACTTTTTTAATTTGATCATTTTGGAGAGAGCAATTAGTGATGCTTCAATTGCATAATACAGACAGCTTAGGTTCTAAATAAATAGATTGTCTAAGCTAATGTAAGTAAAAACATTAACAAATAAATGCTTAACACATTTTTTAATCATTGCAAAATTTATATTAGATAAATAAATAAATACGTTGCCTTTTTGAGCATTGTGAGAACACCAAGTGTTCCAGAGTTGTTGTTTAAGGCAATCTTCACATTTCTCATTCTGGACACAACATGACATAGTTTCAATTTAATAATACAGTTTAGAGACAGGGTAAAATCAAACTATTTGCTTCTTTTATGGCTGATGACAGGTACTGATTGCAAGTTTAAAGGCCTGCTGCACTGCTGTAGAATGTCTAATGCCTGCATGTTGCTTCATGTTCACACCCAGATGTGGCCTGCAGCAAAACGACAAGTACATTAATTGTTCAAATCAAACTTAAAGCACGTCTACATGCATTAGTGTTGACAGGTAGATCACAGGGTTTTGGGTGGATAAGATTTCCTTTTCCTGATCTACTTTTATGATGAGATTGTTTCTATTATAATCATGCTGTTAAGTTGTGAATGACAACAGCCATTTAATCAACTTAGCATAATTAATCAGAGTTTCTTGGTATTAATTCGCATCAAATCGGGTTTATAAGAGATAGAAAAAGCAGAATGATGTCATGTAAAGCAGCAAAAAGAAGATAAATCAGATGATGAAAACAGAGGGACGTTTTAAAACCTGCAACTAGATCAATTACTTTGAATATTAAAATAAATAACATCGGTAATCGGAAGCAGTAAGAAGATCTTGTATGTGTTCATTTAAGAAAATTAGTACTAAAATTAACTATTTCGAAAGTAAATTAGTTTCATTTACTCCAATAAATTAGAATCAAACCAGGTTGATTTTGTGATGTGATGGAGCAGAGCTGATGACAGTCTGAGCTAAACGGTAGCTTTTCATCTTTTCTGGAATAAAATAGCCATCACCAGAAAAGAAGGTATAATGCAAATATATTTATAAAAATCAGCAATACTCACTGTGATTCGTGGAATATTCTTCTTTCCTTGATAACCGGACATTTTGTAGTTTGTTTTTTTTTTTGACAGCTGCCCTGCCTTTCGGCTAATGCTAGCTAGCTGAATGAAAGGATGGATGGATGCTCTGTTTGATGCCTGACGACGCCCTGCCTGCAGTGGGTTTGTGTCTCAAAACCTCAACCAATGACAAGTTATGCACGATGGATTTAAAGCAAAGTAAATAGGTTTGTTCTGATAGTGCTATGTTCGAATTTACAGCCTGAGCAGGTCCATTAAGACCAGAAAACCACCAAAGAAGACAAGGACCACAAAGAAAGATGGCGCATGCGCACTGCCCCGCCCTGCTTAGCTATAGAAAGTATGTCCAAATGCTTGTTTTAGTGTCTAATACAGTTACACTGATTATAATTCATTATACACATGGTAAAATCTGAATTATAATAAACATTTTAATATACAAAGAAGAAATTAAAGATACAGTTTTATTAGCTGTAACAAAATTTGTTTGTTTCAGACTAAAGTACACTAAGATTATGATTTAAGAAGCTTTTGCTTCCTACTGAGTTTTATTTTGTTGCAAACTTTTTAATATAACTTTAAACTACTTAATTATCAGTATTTTTGTACTGATTGGTGAAAATGACTTGTTGTTTTCATCAGGATAATTTAAACAGCAGCCTTAATATTTGTGTATTTGGTGATAAGTATGTGTGTTATCTACAATAGACTGCCATTTACACGTTGAAAAACAAGATCTTTAGAGATCACATGTACATTTTTAAATTTGGAGCCAAGAACAGAACAACAGCGTTTTTAAAAGTTTTAATGTCACTTGCAAATTTGTCACAGTGATTACTGTGTTAACATGCACCATCATACTTCTTTAATAATTTCCCTTCAGGGGTCGCCACAGTTTCTTCCATCTAACCCTATTTGCTGCATCTTCTTCGGTCACGCCAACTATCATCATGTCTTCCTTCACTGTATCCATGAACCTCCTCTTTGGTCTTCCTCTAGGCCTCTTTCCTGGTGGTTCCAAACCCAGCATCCTTCTGCCGATATACACTCTCTCTCTCCTCTGCCTATGTCCAAACCATCTCAGTCTGGCCTCTTTGACTTTATATCCAAAACCTCTAATGTGCTGTTCCTCTGATCCTGTCCATCCTGGTCACTCCCAGAAAGATCCTCTTCATCTTAGCTACCTCCATCATCACACAATAGACAATTAATGTAAAAATTACACATAGATTTTGTTTTAACTTGAGTTTTTATTGGTGTTTACATAGCTGGTTACCACAGAGTGTTGTACCTTACTGTACGTATTGAATCTGAAAATCTGCACATACAGCAGTCACTGTCCTTCATGTTCTGAGCTTTTTTTTGTTGTTAAACATGTAGCGTTATTTAACATATTCATGTATCACCCCATTAACAGAGCTCACTGTAGCTAGCAATACAGAAGTTCACAAAATATGCCTTCGGTCGTAATAAAAAGAAAAAATGTTTTGTGTTGTCATATTGGCAACAAGACCTACTTACAGTTTCCAGTGAAAATTTAGTTCGTTTTCCAAAATGTTGTTTTTACACACTGAATAACTGTACATAAGCCCATTGGGACTGTGTCTTTTTTAGGAGTTCGCATGTTACATCATGCATAAAAGCCTAGACAAGTAGTTTTAAGCCAGTACGACTGATACTGTACATTATAATCAATGTTTTTTTTTAAGTCTCATGTAATCCATTTACATCCATTTACCACTGTCAGAAATATCATGCAAGCAGCATTTATACACTGCATGCTCCACTGACACTGTACATTGTTATTGCATCGTATTTTGTGTATTACTGTATAGTGAAGTCCATTTTTAAGTCTCCAAAAATTCTTCTCTGTAATGCTGGTTTTAATCACCGAAAGTATCAGTTACCAAGAGAGAGAGAGTAAGAACATATCACTTACACAGCTACAATGCATCAGATATGATACGCATCTTCAAAATATAAACAAAGTATGCAATGCTGACAGGTATTCTTTATGTGGGGGCAGATCACAGCTTAAACAAGAATTCACATCTACTTTTTTAAATATCTAAACAGAAAACGGAAGAAAAACAAAATCAGCCTTAGATATGTCACCAATGTGCAAAAATGAAAATAAAAAATTTGGCACTTTGCTACAGCTGTTATATGTTAAAGAAGATATGAAAGCAGAAATACCTAAAAATAGCATATGGCTGGTACACTGCCTTCTGATCTAGGTTCTGGTGCAATAATACACTTCAACGTGGTCTATTAAATCCTGAAGCTATTCACGAGATTAATGATTAAGCTCCTCAACTTTATAGAGCCAGAAATAGGCAGAAAATTCAGGGATGATATATTGAAACTTTGGAGAAAGAATTGGAAAATTGATCCCAATCCATGGCGTCACTCAGTCAAACCCTTCTTTCACTGTTTTATCGACAAACTACAATTAACAAGTCCCTTCTGCTCCAATTGCTTCTTTCTACTTGATTTTTTTTTTTTTTTCAAAAAAACATTAATTCATAGATATCAATTCATTCTTTTGCCATTTAAGACACAAAAAATGCAGCGTGAAAGGAAAAGGGCCCTATTTTTTTGGTACTTCAACATCAAGACAACTTCTGTCTGAAGGTAACTGATGTCAATTTCTGTCAAACATTTACAAGTTCATTTAAGTCATGGACTACAGTTAAAATACTAAGACCCAGTTTCACAATCCGACAGGGTGCATGTATACTGTAGTTTAAACTACATCTAAAATGTTACACCAATTTATGTGAACTGGAGAGAAAATTTGGGATTTTGACAAATGCAGAGTGAGGGTTTGACAAGAGGAGAAAGATTTAGAGCACTGAAGATTGGAGAACATCTAGGCACTGGTTCTGTTCAGTAAGAGCTTGCAGAGGTTGTGACAATTCTTTTTCCAATGTACACCCTGAAAGACATAGAAAGAGGATTGAAGTGTTGGTGAGATTACATGAAATGATCATTAGTTCAGATCCCAATTTCTGCTTCCATGCAGGTCAATGCTGCTTGTTGCTTCACACATTTTGCCCAAAATATTTATCTTTTTCTAGATGAACCAATCCAGGATACTTTAGGAAAGTAAAAGAATTAAGTCACAGGCTGGTGTAAAAACTAACCAAATAAAGGAAACTATCTTGAAAACATATAATTCAGGGCAATCCAAGTAATAAATACAGGATAATGGACTCACCCAAGGCCAAGAGCCAGCATGTGTGAGATGAGCAAAGATGGGATGAACACTTTGAGAAATTCAGCAGAGAAGATGCCGCCTTTCTTCATGGCCCCACTCTTTCTCATACTCAGAGACACTGAGCGTCGGGGGTGTCTGAAGTGGAACTCTCTAAAAAGAACCATCATTTGACTACATTGTGGAAATGTTTTTTGAGACAACTGAATGGGATGTTGTGACATGTTATCAAAAATTCAAAAGATAACAGGCCTTACTTTGGGGGGATGTTTTCAGGTCTGCTTGACCAGTCAGCGACCCATTCTATTTCTTTATTCATTAAGATATCATCCTCTCTATCTTTTTCTGTTACATCATCTTCAGACTAGAAAAATGTGATTACAAAAACAACCTCAGATGAACAAAGAAAATTTAGTTTTACTATTTTAATGACAAAATAATATTCTTACCTGACTACCTGTTGGGCTGGACATGTCGACGTCAAATGTTATTTGTCCCTCATCCTGCTCTGGACTTGGTGGCCTGTGAGGACTGAATCACCATTTTAAGATAAATACTTTTTATCTTTCTTTTGTTATATTTTTAAATGAACACTAATACGCAATTGCTTTCATTCCTACCTATCACAGGTGGAGTTACTTGGGCTGGATTCATGTTGTGCATCAAGGAGGATTCGTTCCATGTCACCATTATGAATAGAAGAGGATGATGGAACATGCTCTAGTCCACCAATTAGATTTTCAGCATTTTCAGCTACTTCCAAGGTTTGAAGAGTTTGACTCATGCTTTCATTTGCATTTATTTGGTCAGTAGCAGGTGTTTGTTGCAGGCTGGTCTGGCTCCCCTGGCCATCTGTGTTTCCATTCAGTTCAAGTTCTACCCAAGAACCTAGTTTACAAAAAAAAAATCAAGTTCAAATTGATTAAATTCCTGGTATAGCAAATAATAAAACACGTCTTTATGAGTCACACACAAATATATACATACTTGTTCAGTAGGAATGATTATCAAATTTTCTTTCGGGGATAATTAAAGTATTTTCAATTCAATTATCGATATCATCTTATCAACAATAGTACTCTCATCGACAACCGATTGTCAATCCGGTATCTTATCTATACTCCTATTGTTATTAGCGTAAAAACGAGTAGAGGAAGACAAACAAACTGTACGGACACAACCAAACCTTTTATTTTGGTGCAATTTAAACAAAAATGAACTTTCTATACATCAATATTTTTATTTGTTTTACATTGGTTGCATCTGTATAGCTTGTTTGTCTTCCTCTATTTGGTTTTACACTAAAAAAGTACGAAATACAACACCTAATTGATAAGCTTTATCAATAAGAATACTAGTATTGATAAGATGATCTCAATAACCATTGCTATTGTCAAGGGATGCTATTGGAGAGGCTTTCACACAATACTGAGTAATTAAAAGCCGTATTTACCGTTCATTTTAAAAATTACAAGATTGCTCATGTGCAGTCAATTTTTAATGAGCCAGAGTGACATTAGGGGAGATAACCAATATAGCTCTGACTGCGCTGTTACAATGGCGGCATGGAATGTCCCATAATTGGCTTGAAAGCGAGTTATGTTGTAGCCGTGTTAATGTATGACACGCATACATGTATACACGTACAAATTGATAGGTAAGTATATACAAAACTTTCTTCAGCAATGACATTGCATTTTAAGTGTTTGTGCAGAACATCCAAGTCTGTGTGCCACTGCCCCACAAACAGAGTTATGTAATCTGTCAAAGCCTGCGGGGATTGTGCGAACACAGAATGTAAACCTTGTGATACAGAGACGCCCTTCTCTTTAATGCACAATCTGACTTTAAAACGTTTTAAATCTGGATTAGAAGAAGGAAAATCTTTGTTTGACAGTGAATTTTCCGATCAGTTTCCCATCATTGCTCTAACGGGGGTCTTGCATAACTGTGACGCGCAATAAAGACAATTTGCACAGACGTGCTGCTGTTATGGCGATCTACAACCCGAAAGTGACTCACTTTTTATCCCAATCCCTCACTAAATAAACTACGTTAAAATCATGTTTAACTATTAATTATCTTTATATTTGACGTTTAGTAGCCCTCGTCACAACATCTGACGATGAACTTTAAGATTTTTTTAAAACAAAATTTCGATCCATTTAATTTTCTCTCGATAATTCGCAACACGGATAAGAAGAAAGTAAGATACAATTCAACGATGATACATATTATACTGGTCTTTTGTTCCAAACTTGTTTTCATTTTTCCAACTAAAGCCCACCCAACACAAATATCAAACACCAATTGGCTGTTAAAACGCCAATCAAAATTTTAGCCGAATCTGATTGGTTATCTTATGACGTAAAACAATGTCATCCTCCACTCCTAGGAAAAGATGAGGAAATTCCGTTCATGTAACTTTTACTCTAAATCCTTTAGATAAAAAAAAATCACTTGATAATACGGTGGATAAAAACTATTATTTGTTAAAAATGGCGGTGAGTAGCTGTGGAAAAGACTTACCTTGAAGCCCAGGTTCTTCGTTATTATTTTGAGGAGCTGCTGCAGTGGACATGTTGACTACTGCTCTGTTTGACACGCACACAAATTTACATGTGCGCATGCGTGGAATCCTCAGTTTATCTCTGAAAATGATTTTGTATGCTTACAACTTTAAAAAGATCAAAAGTTCGCCTTTCCCTGCGATAAAAAAATAAATAAAGTGTACTAACTGCAACAGATTGCAAAGTAGAACAGTTGTAATGCACATTTGTGAGTCATTGTGTCCATTAAATTGAACATTATTGTCATGATGGTATGGACAGTAGGTGACGTATTGACTAGGTTTGATCCAAACATTCTTTAATATAACAGTAATTAATTTCAAGTGATGATGACTTGCAGCAATTATTGCATTAAAAACAGTGCAATTAAATTCAGTTAGATTTCAAGATCCTTTATTCTCTGTCATCTTAATTGTACTTTACTCCATTTGTCAAACTTAAACAACCATTAGTAGTTTTACACCAAACAAGATCAAAACATTAGTCTCATGTGCCCCTTAGAACAATCAAAAAGAAATAAAAGTGAAATTTGTGTTCAGTTCTTGTTATATACTGGGTATTTTAACTACGCTGCTGCAGATAGAAAAAGATAACTTGTTACCCAATTTAGTTATAAAAAAGGGTGCCTTTAATCAACATGTAGCTCAGTTCCAATGCCAACTTTTTTAAAAAAAATTGCTCTGAAGGTATAATATTCACCTTACAGAACAGTGGTTTTATCCCCTGAGCATTTTTAAAATCTAGTGCACTTCTCAAAACATACTTGATTATCTCACTTTTTTAAATCAATAAACAAAAGGCAACAGGGCTCTTCTGAAGATTTTTGTGGTTTACAAAACAGTCAAGGGTAGTCTGTGTATGAACATGTGACTTTTTTTTTTTCAAACTACAATTTTCTATAAAAAAAAACTAAAATATCACAATACAAGATATCTCCTTGAAAGGGTTTAACATTTTAGAGTTTAGAGCAATGAATGAGACAAAAAAAAAACACTCTAAAGCTTTCAATTTTTTTACAAAAATAAAAATGACAGCCACAGTCTTTAGATATTTAAAAAAAAAAAAAATTAAAGACTGAAAAATAAGAAACAGTAGAAAAGTAGGCCATCATTAAAACACAATCCTGAACCCTGAGAGACTGGCATGTGACAGTAGTTAAGCATCACCATATTAAGACTGGTGGTTAGTTTTCAAGTGCACATCCTCAGTTTTCTCATACAACCTGCTGGACAAAAAGAAAGCTCCATAACCCGATTTAAAGAAAATATATAAAAAAAAGTTTTGCTTCTTTTCCGTTTTTTCATCTTTTACCAATCAACTACAGATCATATATTTTACAGGCTGAAAGAAGAGGTAAATGTCACAAGAGTGAAACTTTATTGTTAAAATAAAAAGTAATCTCTCTAGCCAATCAAAAAACCAGAATGAGCTAGGAGGACCCAATTACAAATATGAGAATGCCGTCTTTCAGAGACAGAAAAAAACTGTTTAATGAAAAAAGCTATGGCACAAACAGAAAGTTAAGCTTTAAACTGACTGGATCAGACCCTGAAGCTGTAAAAGTCATAGTTTTGAAAAGGATGTTACAGTGCTTTTCATTTCAGGAGGTGAAGACAAATAAAAATAATCTTTGGACATCCAACATCGGTTCTCGATGTCACAGAACTACCTGTCCAGATCAACAAAATGCCACGTAGTACATAAAGTATTTCCAACGTAAACAATCTTTTCACTTACTCAAAGATAACAGAAGAAAAAAAAAAATACAAGATGAAATTCTAACCCTCTTGTATTTTGTTATATAAAAATAAATCCGGTGGATGGATTCATTATCTCATCGGTTACAGTACAAAAGACACACAAGCCATCATGTGGCAACCAAAAAAATTGGAATACGGCAAAATACAGATAGTTAAATAATTAATCAACAATGACATATGTTGTTTCTTTTATTTATCGACCTCCCTTCAATCATTATTACATTACAAACATAAGCATTTGTCTTGACCGAGCCTTATATGGTTGTGGACCTAAATTCAATAGAAAACAGCAAGGCTAACGCATCTTTTTTTTATATATATATCTATAAAAGATTTCCCTAATTTCAGAATGAACAAGAGATGTTACTTTGGCATGGTGAGTAACCATTCTGAAAACTAAAAGCAGATGTTAAAAGGACAACACTACAACCTTTTTTAGCCTTATGAATGTCCCACACCAGATTCTTTCCCTCTGTTTGACATTTTTTGTGGAAAGGAATCTCAGCGGTATTTAAATCGGCTACCAGTGCAACTACAGTTAAGATCACCATAACAGTTTCTCAAATGCCCAGAATTACAGATTTGATCGTATTAAGCAAAATAAATGCATTTCTTTGTTAATTGGAAATCAATTCTAATCAAAGGAAACAAGTTTAGGGTTTTTCTTTTTTTTTTTTTTTTTTTAGGTTTTTAGATTAGGAAGCAGAATCTAAAGAGTCAATTCTAGCAGAAAACATTAAAGCCCCATCCAGACATGCATAGCTATTCATTAACCCGACTGTTTCAGCTAAACACATTAGTGTCACACCTCAGTAACCTCCCTGGTTCCATGACAAACAGATGGCCTAAAAGATAGGTACGCACATGTCCATATTTAGCACAATTATTTACTTAACTCAGGTTGTAGGTTTGAGTAAATAACATCACAATCCAAACCTTCTGGAAAAATAGTTGAATCAATGAGTTTTGACAGTATTTGGAAAATAAATTAACAGGGAACAGCATTTCTTTTAAAGGTAACGATGCAACAAAACTATGAGAAAGAGGGCGGCAAGTCGCTGTTCGACCAAATAGGACTTAATAAGGTATTATTTCCTGGTTCTTTTGACCTCCAGCACAATTTTACAACACTAGCAGAATTAATAAGTGTACAAGAATTGATAGTAGCGTTGAAATATGGGCAGTGAAACAAATATCAGTACACTGATCAATTCAGAGTGAATAAATATCACCTGCGCTATGGTTTTCTGCATAACTGTCATTTAAGTAAGGTCATACAGAAACAGTCCAGGACTGAGAGAGAGGGAGGAAAAAAGCTGTTTCCTGAACAAATGGGTAAAGCGTCCCATGTCTGCAAAGGGCCAAAAACAGAAAGTGTTTCACTAAACAGTTGCATCTTAATCACTTTTTTTTTTTTTTTAAGCAGAGAACGTCATTCAACATAGCTTTCGAAAACAAGCTTTCAGAAACTTTTGCAAGAAAACTGTCAATGCTTTGGGTAAAAAAATAAACTGAAGATACATTTGTTCAATGTAGACGAATGAAAGCACAAAAGTCAGTTACGGATTTCCAGAAAATGAGTTTTTTTTGTTTTTTTATAGCAATGTTTTGTTACATTAGCAACATGGGCGGTGAATTAATGATCCATTAGTAAGCATGAATGGAGTGTTGACTGCGTTAGCTGTTTCAGATCAGTTGTGAAAGGAATTTGGTGACAAAGAGAAAAATACTAATATAAATATTCAATTGAAACTCCTAAAATACAGTAGTAACAAAAACTGACCAATAAATGAATAATGTCACTATGGCACAAAAACAATAAAAATTGTTTTCCCTTTGGTTCAGGTTGTAGTAGTGATACAAACGGAAGCTCTTTTGATGGAGTGCTACTGATACAGAAAACCCATGACACAAAGTAAAAAAAAAATTAGATATCGAAAAAGCCCAACATGTTTACATTTTAACTACCCATAGTTTGCATCACATGCCACGACAGCTTGTGGTCTTGTGTTAATGCCCCTATTATATTCACAAGTATTTTCATCATAAATTTTCAGTACAGATCTTAATGGTTTTAGGATTTGCTCAGAAAAAAAAAAAAAACAAAGAAAATGCAGTTTTTATATTTCTATTCTGAGAAAAGGGACAAGAAAAGAAACTGGTATTTAAGTGGCACAACATTTGCTAGTTCATCTTATCCTGAAACGTATATAGATTATTGGTAGTGGCAACAGCAATGATGTTGTCCAGAGGGTGCCACGCGGTGTGGAGGATCTTCTTGCTAAAGTCCAGACTGTCTACACTGATTTCATCCTTTTTTCGCTTCCCACCCGTGCTTACTTTGCGAGGTTTCAGCACTGATCTTGGCTTACAGTTTTCCCTTGATGCCTCAAAGGTTACATCCTGTCTGTAGCCTCTGTCGAACATCCTGAAGAAGTTGTTGTAGGAACCCGTCATTATAACACTGCGGTAAAAAGAAAATTGTGTAAGCAGCAGCTCGAGCATTTGTCAAGAGATAATCCAAAAGAACACACCCTGTCGGAAACGCTTAATAAAAAACAAAAAAATGCAGCCTGCCCATTCTTGTTGACAGACAAGGTGATAAGACTTCTTTTCTGCAGTCTTAAGAAGAGAAATCTTTTATGAAAACACATGAAAGAATTTTTTTTCCCTCACCTATCATTTCCATTCCAACAGCATTCAAACTTATCAAAGATGCAGTCGTTCTCATAAAGCGAACACAGCTTGCTCCTAAGATACTCATGGACCTGATAAAAGAAAGTCGTAACAATGAATGTTAAAGAAAAAAGAAACAAATTCATAAAAAAAATTGATTGTGTTGCCATCAGTAATGACCCTGCACTCATAGGTTACAAACCTGATATGTCTCTACCGGTCGACTTTCCATGTTGAGGTCCCAAATTTTGACAGAAAGATAGTCACGTGTCATCATATAACGACCACTGTGACTGAACTTCACGTCTGAGATGGATGAAATAATTTCAGAGAAAAATGAACGGCTGTTTGGGTCTTCTGGCTCCTCAAACACTAAGAAAAAAAAAAAAGAAGAAAAAAGGCATTTGTGTTATGTTTACATAGAAAAAAAAGAACTGTTGCATTGGAAGGATAGAAATTGATAAGGGAACTGATATGTAGATTTTTCAGCTGAGTGAAAGCTTTAGAGCTTGAAAGTGTGTGAAAACTAGCTTTCATGGATAGTGCCTACTAAGAGGGATGGCAGGGGGATTACTTAATTGTTGATTATTAACATTTCTTTTCATGCCTAAAGAGTAAGAAATAAAAAGATAAACATATCCCAAATTAGCCTATCATAATTCATAACTCTTGCATCAAAGAGTGAAGTTGAGGGTTAACTCACACTAGACATGGTTGCCATGAACCGGGTGAGAGTATAAGTATTAATATTCATTTTCTGAACCGCCTATCCCGGCTGATTTCTGGCAAGGCAGGATACACCCTGAACAGATCGCCAGTCTGTTGCGGGGCCAGATGTAACCACACATCCACACTCATTCCTGGGGGGAATTGCGTTGCAGACAATCAACTTAACATGCATTATTATTGAGCCTCAACCCATTTTTCTTGGCCTGCATGTAGAGTTTCACCATTACTAGAGCACAATTTCATCAGTAGAGTGCACAATCTCAGAAAAAAAGACAGTACTTTCGGTAAATGCAATGAAATCCATCGTTCTCTTTACTTTATGGCTGATCATTTTAAGTCGTTTGGTCTGGAGTGGTCCACAGCTTGTCGCTAAAATAGCCTATTGCTTTGGTGGTAAAAAAAAAAAAATTTTGGAGCATTGCAAAAAAAAAAGAACTTGCATGTCTTGTTACATGGCCTCGGCATAGATTCCATGTGAACTGTAGCAAATCTGTTCCCAGACACGATTCAGAGCACTCAGACTGGTCCAACATGCCACACTTTTGTGATCAAAAGCACTTAAGTCGAGTTTAAAGTTGCTAGTGTCAATACCTCTTATGTTCTACTGTTTTTCTTTTCAATATTGTTATGATGTGATCCTAAGAAGCCAGTGGTTGTAAAGAGACATGAATAGTAAATTTTTGTTACATTTGGCATGCTGGTCACACAGTGCCGACGCCCTCATGTCACACAAGCGTATGGTTCCCTTGCTGCTGCTGTAAACCAGAGTGTTGCACTGGTTTGGGTGGAATTCTGCAGCTGTGATGACTTCGGTCAGTTCCTCCATATTTGCTGGCTTTATGTCAACAATGTCTGAGGAAGTGAGGTTAAGGTGCGATTCAAACAACCTCATGGAGAAAGAGTTATCATGACAGCAGCATGTTAGACGGAAGTCAATACACGACTGATGTTCTACCAATTGTATAGAGCAGACAGGACATGTACGGTGTAAGATTTATGAGGAATTAATTCAATTTATTTAATCATTTTTCTAAAAATACTTCAGTCATCCCTCAACAGGAAAAAATTGCGTGCTGCATTACACCACAGCAGGCTGTCACAACGATGCCAATGGTGGGAGAAACGAGGGATTAGGTGTCTTCCCCAAGGACACCTAGATATGCGCTCAGTGGGATTCTATTCCCCAAACTTCTGGCCCAAGAGTAAGCATTTTACCACTGAGCTATCACCTCCCCCACTGTATAGTCCAATATCACAATGATATCAAATATCACAGATTAAAAAGAATTTTGTGGTATCTTTCTTCTATTTAAATATCTATGCAAACTCTTTACAATTCAAACAGTAGTTAAAACAATTCTTGAGTATTTGAAATTAAACAACCAAAGGATACTAAAACTGTGGTCAGTGATCTCCAGATGCCACAGGTTAATGCGTAGGTCATCCGCAGACAGATAGGTCTCGCAATCGCTGTTGACTGAGATTGAATTGATATGATAGGTGTGGCCGTTTGCAAAAACTCGTCTGGGACTGGCTTCCACCATCAAATCCATTGGCTTGAACACTGGTACCTAAAAAAAAGCATACCGTCAATGACAACAGTATGGGAACCTAAGCTTATAATCTTTTTACATCAGGGTGAAATTATGAGAGTGAATGGTGTTTTCTAGAATCTGAATGACAGAAATTTATACATACCCGTAGTGCTGTCACTGTATTTGGATCTCTGTATCGTCCATCTTCTTCTTTTAAATTGTAACCCTCTGGTCTCTTGTCACGCTCACTAACTTTCCACAACTTGACAGTTTTGTCTAAAAGTGAGATCAGACAAGTTTTTGTTCAATGCGCAGAAAAAAAGAACCGTCTCCAAAGACAAAAGACAATGTGTAGATTATAAAAGCAAACACTAGCAACTTAATCTTAGTAGAATGTTCTGAAACAATGAAAAGTAAAAAAAAAAAAACACATTGAAAGTGTGATGGTTGCCTTACCATTTGTAGACAAAAGAAACTGTGCTGCATTCTGCTGAGGTAACCAACGAATCTTGTTTATTTTCTCCTCAATTTCCAGACTTTTCAGGTAATCAAACTCGGGCTCGTGGCTCTGGAAGGTGCTGTAAACATTGTACTCTCCTTTGCACTGTGGTTGATTTTTACTCTGCACAATAACAAACCATAAGTCAGACTTAAAGTTTTAAAAAGTATTTTCAATACAGAATCTTTATAGTCCAATAAATGACTTCTTCATACCTCTGGCTCCTGCTGAAAGATGACAACGCGACCCCCTTTGTCGCCTGTAGCGAGGAGCTCCCCGGTATGGTTAAATTCAACAGTAGATATAATATCAGCTGCCAAAACAGTAATACAAGCGTTGTTATTTGATACTTTACTATTTTACAAAGTGGTTTTAGTAATTGAAAAATTACTCAAAAATATTTGCATTTTAAAAATCATCTTCATGATTGGCTAAATATGGTGACATGACATCAGAATCAGAAAGACTTTTATTGCCATGGTCAGTGAACAAGATTCAGAGACTAGGAACTTGCTGAGGTACTAATGTGCAAATAATAAACAAAGTAATAAAAATAATAAAAATCAGGAAATGTAATCTATGGTAAAAAAAAAAAAAAATGCATCTGCATTGTGCGCAAGCATTGTTAAGATAAATCTACACTACACAGTGTTGGGGAAGAAAAAAAAACACTAAATGACTTTTCATCTGCAACTGTTTAGCCCTTTTTAAAACTCAAATCTGCCAACAATCATCTTGCATTTACAAACGGGGTCTACTCTATCTTGATGCAATCTTTAACGTAAGCAGTAGGACTGTATCAACTCCTTTCACCGAGCACAAAGAGCTTGACACGACCTGCCTCCATACAAACTGTTGTGTGACATAAACAATGGTCAATGACTAATTTTCTTTGTAAAACACATCTAAAACTGTTATTATATAGTATAATGTTAATATTATAAATGATATAGCTCACAGCCAACATAAATGTAGCAATAGGTAATAGAGTTAGTGAAATGTTAAGATCGTCACTTGTTTTCAGAACTAAGCTTGCAACAGACAACTGCAATATCACATGTGATGTACACACACATTTAGAGCTCCATTACGCTCACCAGCAAACACATCCTGAAAGATAACTGTTGTGGCCATTGTTAAACTTTGAAGAAGTCTGCTGTTATTTCATAATAAATGTTGACACTTAAAAGTACGGTCTGTCTAATGAAATTAAAAAAAACTGTTTAAGATTAAGACTTTTTAAATATATTCTGAAGAAGACTGAGCTTAGTCTGTATTTAAAAAAAACCCCACAGATAGTAAAGATAGATACAATGCAATATGGCACATGTTGATGGTGAATGCTGTTTATTGTGAGTATGAACACAATTAAATATCAATACATTTCAAATAATCAAAATGTTTCATTCTGTCATCTTCCGCTAATCCAAGTTGGATCACGGGGCAACAACCTAAGATGGGAAACCCAAATCCCTCTCCTGCTGCATCCTCCAGCTCACCCGGGAGGATCCCGAGGCGTTCCACCGGCCAGCTGTGAAACATAATCTCTCCAGAATGTCCGGGACCTAACTCTGGGTCTGAGTGAGGCATTCAAGAGGCATCCTAACCAGATACCCGAACCACCCCATCTGACTTCTCTCAACCCAAAGGAGTTGATTTGTCACCAATCACGACTATTTAAGTAGCAGTAGTTTGGGGTAGGCATTTATAAGCTACTTCAGCCAACTGCCTTTGGGTGTTTCATTTAAGATTGAAAGCTGTGTGAATTCCCAGAAAAAACAACCAAAATCTTAAGTTCCTACCCACAGCTGGTGGTCACTACCCACCACCTGTGGGTAGTGACCAAAAGAATGAGATCACGGATAAAAGAGGCAGAAATTATTTTCCTCGGCAGGGTAGCTAGGCTCTCAGAGATAAAGTGAGGAGTTCTGCCATCTGAGAGTAGAACCTCTGCTCCTCCTAGTTGAGGGAAGCCAGATGGGGTAGTTCAGGCATCTGGTTAGGATGCCCCCAGAACGCCTTTGGTTGAGAAGTTTCAGGAATGTCCTATCTGGGGACCCAGAGGCACACCCTGGACATGCTCGCGTGAGAGAAGCCTGGGTTTCCTGTCTGAGGCTGTTGCCCCTGTGACCTAACCCCGCATAAGCGGAAGACGACGGAACGTAAAGTCTGACAAAGTCTTACGTGGAAAAAAAATGTGAGAATGACACAAGACTAAATATGTTAGGAAGAAGTTATTATCATCAGATGGACTTACCTTCGGCTACATCGTCATCCATCGCTCCCTTGACTTGTGAAAAGCACCATTGCACGTCGTTGCTCCCACCACCGGGCCCTGGTCAAACATGCAAGTAATGTTAACCAACTAACAACTTCTTACACATTAACTACGTTTGCTTACTTTGAAAGAAAGATCGCATGTGTTTACAAATTCCCTACTAGAACAGAAGCGATCAAACTTGTATGCAACGAAAGTTTAAACGTGTTTACTACTTTTACAACCACCCAGACAAACATGGACACTGTTATTAGCATGCTAGCTTAGCATGATTGTTTTAACCGTAAATGAGAGAAATCCATCATAAATGCAAAGCAGAATAAGAAGTTAAATGCTTGGTTTAAATGAATGTCAGTAGCTAAGTAGATTTCTTTTTACCTGCCATGACTAGGAGTGAAACAGGAGGATCTTTGTAGCAGACTTAGGCCCTGGACTCTGAGCAGTTCCGACCTGGATCTCCAAGATTTTAGCAGAGATACGCAGAAGGAACAAGATCCGATTCAAAAACTTTTTCAGCGTCGTTACTAAGCAAACCGGGAGTTGTTTAGAACCAAAAGAAAACAATTTGCAACCCTAGCTGTTGTTGAACAGACTTTGCTCTCTACTTTAAGATTTCCCTCGCTTCAGTCTCTATCATTACTCTTTCAAAATGGCGCAGCGCGGGCGGCGTGTAGCAGGAATAAAAAAAACGGGGATGATGTTCCATCAATTAAACGATCCGTCAGTTAATCAACTAGTTAAGTGACTGAAGATCAGTTTTTTATACGATTATTTATTGTCATTTGCTATAGCCGTAAAAAGAAACTAAAACTTTTTAAAAAATTAAATAGTGTAAACGCACATCCCACCCACGTGAAATGCTCCAGTGAAATAAATCGAGCAAACCCACGCGAATGAAACGAGTAAATGAAGTCAGAAAACCCGGAACTTTATCATCTTCAATCATTTCAAATAAGAACCTAAACTACGGTTGGAAATACAGTTTTACAAACAAACGGGCAAAAAAAGTATATATTATAAAACCGGTAAAAGATTAACTATGGTTTACAGTCAAGAATATTATTGAAAGTAGTTTATTACTCTCCGAAGGGAAATTTGATATGCTGATTTCTGTGGAAACTTTATTGCATAATTTTACTTAATATTTTAATAGCTTGTTTCAGTCATCACGGAATTTGTAAAAAAAAAAAAAAAAAGTCTTGTTGATTTGACTTGTTTGAGTCATCACGGAATTTGTAAAAAAAAAAAAAAAAAAGGCTTGTTGATTTGGTATAATTGGTGCCCAATCATACACTGAAAAACGTGTTACAAGTGCAAGTTTTTATTATGAAAAACAAATAAGATTAAAAAAATGCATCGATTCTGTATGATGGGATTTCTAAAGTTAAGGTCTATAAATTGTTTAATATTTCTGCAAGTGACGTTCAGACCTTGAGCTTCAACACACACTTGTTTTTTTTTTTTAGGTAGAAACCGTTTATTATCAATATCTCATTCAAATTGACACGTTATATTCAGTACTACTAGTGAAAGGGAACAGTTAACACTATTTAGCCGATATAGATTGCCTATATAGCCATGGAGCCCCCTTCCAGGGTGGCTGGGTGCTTACTGAGAGATCGAGTGACGACTCTGGTTCGAGAGAAGCCAGATGGGGTGGTCCGAGCATCTGGTTAGGATGGCTCTTTAATGCCTCACTGGTGAAATGCTTTGGGCACGTCCCACAAGGAGGAGACCCAGTGGCAGGCCACGGACCTGCTGGAGAGGATATGTCTCACAGCTGGCCGGGGAACGCCTTGGGATCCTCCCAAGTGAACAGGAGGATGCAGATGGGGTGCGAGAGACCTGGGTTTCCTGTATGAGGCTTGTTGCCCCCTCGATCCAGCCCTGGAGAAGCAGAAGGCAACCCAACAGAAATATACTATATACTGTACTGTCCTCTATGGTGCCCTGCGCAATCAGATTCAGTTAATTAAATTACATTCATAGTAATTTATGGCATGTTGTAACATGGATTTTAAGTAGTAGATTTAATCATAAACTCAACAAATGCATGAGCCACAACTTGGTTTGTTCAAGACAAGTTCCTTTAAATGTACCCTTTGGAGTTATTAAAAAAAAAATAAAGCAGCACACAAAACATTTTGCTTTACTATAAAAAAAAATTGTTGCCTTTATGTGAAATATGTGGACTTAGTCCAAGTGCATTTTCAATCTTCAGAAGTCTTTATTTCACTTTCCCACCATAAAATATGTGGTCCACCTAGCAAGGAGTAAAGCACCAAACAGCACTGTATAACTGAAGAGAACAAATTTCAGAATTTCTTTGAATGTCCGGAGAAAGCGGATAAACAATGGATCCACCTCAAGATTCACTTGTGGTGTCTTCTGCCTTTGATCAAGCTGAACTGGGTGTCCCATGTCCTCACCTCGGCCCATTATGTGACACACACACACCTGTTAGAATTCAAAAAGAGAAAATTATTTTTAAGTTTAAGAAACAAGGGTGATGAGGGAGCAATTAAATATAAAATAAAGTAATAAAGAAAAAATAGATTTTGATTAAATAATTTTTTCTTCTATTGTTACTGATTCAGATGATCTTTTACATTAAGGAACAAAAAAAGCCATTAATACTACAAAGAGTTCAAGAGATTGCTTTCTGTCTCAACAGTATGTTTAATAATTAATCTCTAAATGGAACCTCATGAGTTCTGTATAGATTTTCTGAGCAGTAATAACAATGTGGTTTGCGATAACTTGTGAAAAAAAACATGTTAAAATAGTCAGACTTGGCTTATAACTCAACAGTTTGCAAGTCTTTTTTTCTTGTGCTACTGAAAGTTATCCAGAAAAGGCTTAATTCCTGCAATTTTTAAAATAATTTTTTTAACAGTAATAATTTTCAGAATTTCAGTTTTAGCAAATGCAAAGTAGATTGTTACAACACATGAAGACATTTATTACATAATTTTATTGCACAATGAAAGTAGAACATCTACCTTGATGCAGCTGAAGAGAATCCAATCAGTATGGGTAGATTTCTTGTGCATCCAACACTGAAGTGTACATAAGTTGATGTGTGCAGTTCAGTGTTTCAAGTCCTTTTTTTTTTGTGGAGGAGGAGCCACAAGCCAAAACAGCTCCCAAGGACTTAAATCTCTTGGGATTGATCTAATGGCAATTTAAGTGTCCAGCACACCTGCTCCTCAAACAGAAAGTAAGTTTAAGATCTTGCTTGTAAGAAAAACAAAAATGGAATCAAGTAGAAACACCTAAAAGATTTCGAGCTGGGAAATTAACATTGATCCAAAAAAGCTTTCCCAAAAATATCTCTCAGCGGGTCACACTGTCTATATACTGTCAGGGATGAAGAAAGTATTGACTGCTGCACCCTCCTGGAGCACAGTTATCCTCTACCGGAACATGGAGCAAATGGCTCCCTAATTGAATCAGTGTCCAGCACTGTCAAATCATAGGCTGAGCTCTCTAGACAACACAGGCCCATTATCGGCTGATCAGGAGGCCTGTTACTGTGCTAATTGCTTCTTCAGAGAGCTGGACCACAGCTGACAGATACACTCCTCAAAAAGGAAACAAGAATAGGTTTGTGTATTTTATTTACTTAATTTTGTTTAAGTAATGTTGTAGATACTGTGTGTAACAAAATCACATAAGCTTCATAATTCAAATTCATCTTTAACCTCTTTGTTGAGTTAAATTCTGACAAAGGTTCACATTATACATACATATGTACATTAACCATGTCTGTAACAAATGTTAAAAAAAAAAAAAAAAAAAAACATATTGACATATTGTGTGCCAAAGTGCCGAGTGGAGACAAAGCGTAATTATTTATGAAAACAGTTTTCCAAATGGATCCTTAAATATGCAGGGGTAAAGAGCTCAGAATAGCTTAGCTTGGTCAAAAGATTATCTTTCACACAACCAGCACACACATCCAGAAAGCATTGGTATTAGACTGTTGTACGCAAAGTTTAAGCATTCTGTACTCGAGATGACTTAAGACATCTGTGATTCAGGTCGGTCCATCAGTGATTTGATCCAAGTTGTACCATTGATGAGCTTTGTTGTGGCTATTATGTACTCCATTCCACTGTCTTCCATTTGAGACAGGAAACGGAGGGCAGCTATTTCCGCATAAGTCACTCCACCAAGGAAGAACACCAGCGTTGTCCGATTTTCCCCTTGCTGACCTGTAAGACATTGCGATTTAACATGTTTGGTACAGCGGGAAGAAAAATATTATTTTCTTTTTACCATCCTTAAGACTACATTACTAAAGTCAAACCAACTGTCAAAAGAATCCCAGTATTATTCATTTCGCCGATTCTTCTCCTTAGATAAAAGTCCCCTATTATCACCATGACAAACCAATGCAAGACATGCACGTAGCAACAAGCCCAAACTTGCTGAATTTAATTTGCAACTTCACAAGAAGTGTCTAATTAAATCTATTGTTCACAAGAAATTTTATGGTGTAAATGCCTGTTGTCAGAACTCAAAAATGCTGAACCAGTTTTTTTTTCTAACTTGAACAAAAGCATACAGAAAAACAGGTTTTGTGGCATAACCTGCCTTCAGCCATCAATCTCCCACTGTTCAGCAGGTTCCTTAAATAAAACAAAGCTTTCATCTTATCTCCACATGGCAGGCACAGCTTTTTATTGGAATACAAGCAGGAAAAACAAACGGCAGTTGTGGGACTAAACCTACAAAAACAAGATTACTGTCTCAGAAGGGTGGCTTTAGGTTTAAATCTGTCAGTGTCAGTAGATTTATTTTTTGCTTTCTAGATTTGTTTGCATCATTAACTTTTGCAGTTAACCGTGGAAAACCTGTTTCTGGTTAGCGGTAGATCATTTTTGCGTGAGCACAACAACCTAACCAAGCCATTTCCTTGAAAAAATTTGGCTATTCTATGTTGCTCTGAATGCAAGATATAACTTTGATCTATCATTTTCCTCAGCAATTGGTTATAGATCCTCTAGATTTTATTGACCGATATTACACATTATAAACATTGGTTGAATCACAAACTATTGTTTAATTTTCTTAGTAAAATCTTAGTTGTGTATCTCTTTTGGTAAGTTTTGTTATGAGTGGAACAACTTGGCGTAAAACTTAAAAAAGAATTACGCTTACCACTGTTTTACATTAAAAATTGAGATTGACTATTTAATAAAGATCTTAGATATCTTTAGCAAGCTACTTTGCCATAATGCTCACGTTTCTTATGAAGTCCAGATGGGAGTTGTTGCCTCTCTTCAAAATGTGGTCCCGGGAGCATTTTCAGTACCTCTTCAATACTACGCCACCCAGGCCTCGCCAGCACTTGGGTCAAACGGATGCTCAGTGGAGCATAGCCGCTGTACACATATGAGATGTCATTGGGGTTCTGTGGGAATTGGAGAAGTAAGGAACCACTCAAAAATAACAATTTCAGCTACTCCTCAAAATAGACAAATTCTCTACCTGCTCATTTGCATCTTCCATCCACAGTTTCAAGGTTTTTCTAATGGTTGGATAGTTATTCCTTGAGTTAGTTTGCGGCTTTAAAAGACCAACCTTCTCCAGATTGTTCAATGTCAGCAGATGTTCATAGCCGTAAGTCTTTATGAAAAAATAGGAAATATTTTACAAAAGATTACAGAAAATTTAAGATTCAAAGGATGACCATGCAAAGAAACACAGCACCACTTTACCTGAAGAATTTCCCTCTTGTAGAAGTCCAAAACCTTCTGCTTGAGGCCGTTGTTACAGACAGATTGCATGCACACCAAACGCAAAATCTTGATCAATGGATCTTTCTGGGAGATACAGTCTTCAATGTACGTGTTCACCTGCATTACAAAGTTGTTAAAGATTTCAGGTAACATTTAGACCTGTACATGTAAGAAGAATGTTTTTAATTAATAATGTAAGAAACCAGAGCTTTGAAAAGTCCACAAATACCTTGTCAGTTTCTACTCCTGTCATAAACTCCTGTTCCACGGTCAGATTGTCAAAGAAGGATTCAGATGCTGGAACAGAAGATGTTATGATGTATGAAGTGATAAATCAACTGATTTTAAATATTTATGAGTACAATTACATATATAAACATTTCATACGTGTAATTTGAGAAGCAACTGATCAGTGTTCTGAATGCGGACATTTAGATCTATGAGGCAATTATATATTTTTCAGCCTAAAATGAGAATTTCTAGACAACCTAACAACTGAGGTTTTTTTTATTTTTACTTACTGGTTATTTCCTTAATGAGCTCAGCAATAGAAGTGTGGTTGGCCAATGAGCTTCGTGCTGCCTGCATGTGAGGCAACTGAGACACAAACTGCTTTATTTCTCCCACGGTTTTAGCGTTATGGCGTTCCTAAAAAATAGAAACAAAGATGGCATACATTAATTAATAATTCATTATATATGGGTACTTGGGACAGCTACATTTAAATAATATATTATAGCCCTTCAAGCAAATCATAACACACGGACATAATTTCCAAACACATAAAATGCACTATTTCCACTTTGCCTACAAGTAAATACCAGTGCAGTCAGTGCATGGTTTGAAAAGGAAATGAACGAAGCAAAGGCTTTTACTAATTCCAAACCCCCTCCCACCCACTCATCAAAACACATTAAACCATTTAATGATTTATATCCAGTACCTAGCATTCGAATGACATAAATTCTTTCAATCATCAATCCAATTTTTATTGTTAGATAATTAGAATTTTGAGGTAAAACATAAAAATGTCTGGTATACAGGCACAAACTGTGCTCTACAAAATTTTTTGACAAAATAGAGGTTTAAAACAAACCTTTTTACCAAAAACCCTCAGTACCTAATATTTTTATCTGATAAAGCAAACAAAAGCAAATCACCTCGTGAAGTGTTCCACCAGAATAATTACAGCCTCACTTTATCACCTCCAGTTTGAGATAAAGTTAGCCCAATAGATTCCTGTAATCTTTGCCAGAAATTGCCGCAGAGATTACAGATCAAATCACTGGTTGGAGGAAATCTAATGGTCCTCTCTCAAAAGCAATGTAATTGAATTTTAAAGTGTTTTGTGAAACGTATCCCATCAGGAAACAACAATAAAATGGAAAAAAGTCTGACCTCAAAGGCAGCAGATATAATTTTGGCCTTTTTGCTGAGTGCTGCACCCACAGCGTTGAAATTTTTGTCCCGAATTTCTGCATATAGTTCTTCTGCAGAATTCAGCTGCAACTTCTTAGGCTCTGTGGGTAAATCTTTACTTCCTTCACTTTGCTTCTTCTGAGCAAATTTTTCAGGAGGTAGTTTGACATATCCTGCAAAATATATTTTAAAGACCTCAGCAAAGAAACTGAACTGTTTAGACTGTAACTACTAGTACTTTGAAAACACAAGTTGGGATCTAAAACAACTTGTGTTTTATATCACAAAACAAGTTGGGCGATTCTTTTCCCCCTAATAATTGAGAATGCTATAAATAAATCTTGGTCTCTGTAATGATATGATAACAAAGTTAAGTTCAAAATTTGAGCAGGTTTGTAAGAATTTTTTGCTTACCATTAGTAATTCCATAAACTTCATCTATGAGACCTTCATAGGTAAGCTGTGTGGCCAAAGGTGTGAGCAAGTCAACGTTACGATCCAAGAGAAGAAGTGTGTCGAAGACTGGCAGAATCTGATTTTGGGTGCCGGCAAACTCCCTCTTCATTCGTAACATCATGTTGGCAACATGCTGAGGAGTAGCAGATAAGTATCAAATTTATGTTACATCAGCTGATTTTCAGGTCCCTGCTGGACTTCAGAACCCAGTTGGAAGGACAAGACGGTTAAGATTCAAAATTTTTACCCGTGCATTATCTCCTTTTCCAAATAGTTGTGGAATTGTACCATAAAGAGCCTGTAACGTCATGAGACCTTTGGCTGTGTGGTATAGGCTCGTTTGGTCATTTTCCAAGTAGCATTCCTATTTATTAAAAAAAAAACATTTATTGTTTGCTGCCACAAAACATTATGCTAGATTATTTTCAAGAAGAAGTTACAGCTTGTACTCACTCTGAAAGCACTTTCATACTCCATGGAGAGCAGGTCTCCATCATACGGAATAAGATCCAGGATATATTCATCAATGTTGATGAAAGACCCCAATACACCTTGCTCTTTCAGTCGTTGTTCACATAGCATGCTCCGCCGAGGCACAAACAAAATGTGGAAATCTCTCGACGAATGCATCTTATCCTCACTGAAAAAAAATCACAGTTCATCGCACTAGTATTAGGTGATATTAAACTATTTATTACACAATAGAAAGAAATGTCTTCAAAACTATTGATGATAGCTGCACGGTGACACATTGGCAAGCACGGGGGCCTCAGAGCAAGAAGGTCGAAGGTTTGAGTCCCTGAAATACTGGTCTTTTGTATAGAGTTTTCATGTTCTCCCTGTGAATGTGTGGATTTTCTCTGGGTACTCCAGTTTCCTCCCACCTTCCAAAGACAGTACATCCATGTTAGGTTAATCGCCTGCTATGAAATGAGTGTGTGTGGCCCAGCAACAGACTGGCAACCTGTTCGTGGTTTACCCTGCCTCTCGGCGGAAATCCACTGGAATAGGATCCGGCACCTCCACAACCCCAATAGGAATAAGCAAAACTATTAATGCTATAGGATTATATACCATCTACAAAAAGGACCTGCGTAGACTGTACAACCTGAGAAAGCTCAGGTCCTTCAACATCTGCAACAAGATTCTCCCCATGTTTTACAAGTCCATCATAGAGAGTGCACTTTTCTACCCTGTGGCCTGCTCAAGAGCTGGTATAAAACCAAAGGACACCAACAAACTAAAACAAACTGATCAAAAAAGCTAGATCCATGGTTGGCTCACCCCTTGCCTGGGTACAGGGGGAGGCAAGAGACAGAATGATGGCAAAAACTGTTGTCAGTCATGTTAAACCTCTCCTATCCTTTCAATCAATCTGTGGACCATCTGAGGAACAGCTTCAGTAACAGACTCCTGCAGCCCTGCTGCTCAAAGTAACTGTACAGAAAATCATTTCTGCCATCCTACATCACTCTTTAAGTGATCCTCTAGTCTGTAACTACTGTACCAGTCTGGAGGTAGATACCAGTTCTTCTTTGGTCTTTCTGTTTGTACTGCACCGTCAAATCTCCCTTTGGGGATCAACAAAGTATTTTCAATTCCATCATACCTGAATACATTCTCAGCAATAATGTCCATGAGCTCCAGCCTGGGACGGACAAAGAAAATGACGTTTTTCACATCTGCTGTAGGGAGCCGGCCACTTTTAAGGGTGAACATTTTTTCCACTTCATGCTCCTGAAAAAAAAATTGTAGGAATTAATTCAAATGAGTAACTATGTATACTCATATATGCTTATGACCCCTTGGAAAAAACAACAATATCGCAATAGATTTTTCAAAGTTATTTAATGATCAATATATAAATGTATCAATCACAAGTACATTTGAATGATATTTTGAACAGAGAACCTCTAAAATAATTCATATCTTTTTTGACACCTTAATTTTTAATTGACACACATAAATGAGAAAATAATTACCTTAAGTAACGAATACTGAGCAATCAGTCCGAAGGGTCCTGTTAGATACTCATCCCAAACTATGGCCTTAAAAACAACAACAAAAAAATACGTTAAATTAACACAAAAAAAACTACTAAAGACAAATCTCCCATTATACACAAAAATGTATTTGTTGTTCATGTGTGTTTTGAAGAAATCACAAATTAGAAAATGATCAAGATCAGTTGATTTGATCGTAAACTGAACATATTGGTTTTATTACCTTACTTCCAGCACATTTGTCCAAAAATTCTCGAAGATCTTTTCTTGCAGCTTCTCTAAGAATGTTTAAATTAACTCTACCATAAGAGAGATGAGCCGCCATTTTTACTCCGGACTGCACGTCACATGACCAGAGGCGGAAATATGGTCAGCTGATTTAAGATGAATTAAATATGCAATCAAACACAGACTCACAGAGTTAAAAATAATATCGATACAATTTAAATGTCAACTTAATAATAACTGTAAATCCTTTCAAAAATTATTTATAAATTAACTGTACAAGTTAATAAATTTGTACTTCCGCTATTGATTCCTGTGACTATAACTTCAACATTTAGGATGAAAATGGAGTAGAATTAAATAGATATGTCCAGCTAAATTATACAAAAATATTGTAGTGGCCAAAAATATACAATTAAAGTATCTAAGAATAACAAAAATACCCAAAAAAAGTATGAAACAATGAAGATAATTGGGGTTATTCTACAGAAAAGTAGAATAACATCCTCATTATTCCTTATTATGCTAAATTACCGGTTTTATTTTTATTACATTTTATTAAAACAATGACAAAAAATTTTGGTGACTAAAATATATAATTAAAGTAAACAAGAATGACAAGAACACAAAAACATGGGGAAAATAAAAAAATAATTGTAGTTGTTCTATTGAAAAGTAGAATAAGTTTGTGTTTTACTACTAATAGAAGTAAATTTGCTTTTTTTCCCCCATAGTGAACTGTATTAAGTTTTTATTTTTATTGAATTTTATTGAAAATTTGACAAAACTTTTAGTGGCCAAAAATGTAATTGAGGTATCTATGGTTAAAAATACAAAAATGCATAAAACAATGGAAACAACTGTAGTTATTCTACAGCAAAGTAGATTAATTTCGCACTCTCCTGGTAATTATACAAAATTGTTTTTTTTTCTTTCACCAAATTGTATATAGTTTTTATTTTGATTTAATTTTTTTTTATTAATGCACAAAAATTTAAGTGGCTAAAAAAATGACAAGAATTCCAAAAAAATGCACAAAACAATAATAATAACCAAAAAAAATTGTAGTTATTCATTAAAAAAGGGGACAAACCCCGCATTCGCCCTCCAGTAAATTGCTTTAGGAATTTACTGATAATTTTTCAAAATGACCTTTTAACACTAAAACTATATAAACTGTTTAACTTTTCCCATTTTTAAGCAACGTTTGTAAAAAAATACAAAAGTAGAGGAGCGACGGTTTTTCTCTCTAGTTTTAGTCATATTTTGTGTTGTCTAATTTGATTTAAAACACACACACATCTGGTTGAGAGAAACCAGATGGGGTGGTTCAGGTGTCTAGTTAGAATGCCTCCCGAAGCCTCGCTTGTGAGGTGTTTCGGGCAGTTCCCAACGGGAGGAGATTCGGAGGCAGACCCCGGTTCTGCTTAGGGAGAATTTTTTTTATTACCTAATTGCGTAATCAATAAAACGTACGCCAGATTCTGATAGAAATTGAAAAGAGAAACGTCTTCTTTTGTGCAAGAACAAGTTTGTCCGTTAGATGGCGCGATGCACCAACTCTTCAATATTATAGCGTTGCAGCAACGTACTTTCACTCAAACATAGATTTCTTTCAACACGTCATTTTTTTTACTAAATACAACAACAAAAAAATGTATAAATAAAGCTAACACAATTAAATAAAAAACCTGCTGATCTCCAACGAAACATGAACAATTTTATTGCAAGTAAACCAATCAATGAATAAGATAATCAGATGATTTATTGAAGCATCTATTTGACTAAATTTGACAAAAATATTTCAACTTAGTAATATGATTTTGATATGTTTTCAACCCAATTTTCTACCCTCAGTGAACATAATTGCTCCTACGATCGTTCTCAGATGACTGATCTCTCACTTGGATTGCCTGAATGGAGAGATAAATTTAGACAGTTCTAGAGAAGACTGAAGTCGGAGGATGACTGCCCACTTGTGAGCATCAGTATCATCACTCCAGATCCAGGGGTTTCCTTCCCGTGGTACCAAGGGCTTTCCATCCTCCATGCAGGAAGAAAGATCATTTCCCACACATTGTAATGCTCTCCTGTACCTCAAAAAGAAAACTAGTACATGAGGGGGAATAAAAGACAGGGGCGGGGTGGAGAAAACTGGATTTGGTGACAAGCACTACAGGCAATGACTAACTCTGTTGGTTGCAGAGAGATCTAGCTTCATTCCCTGACTGCATCTTAAGAGAAGAGGCAGGGATCGATTTACAGGTAGAGTCTAATCTCTTTTCCTTTCTTATTTACAAATTGCATTTGTGCATGTACATCTCTGTGAAGTGATTGTGACTCAGTGCATAATAGTCTCACATCCCAAGTTGAATGAATGCAGCACTTCATTCAGAAGAGAGGATCTGTGAATCATCTTGTTACTACATTGTCTAAATTTAATGAGATGTAGTGATTGTTTTTATGAACCAGTTTCTTATTCATTTGTCCAAATTAAAGGGAAAAATGTTAAATATGTGCTATGCTGTCATTACCCATGAAAGTGCAAGCGACAGAGCTTTCCAGAAATGCAAATAAACATCTGGTTGATTTTGCTGATAAATATATCTCTTTAGAAAAAAAAGGCTCATAAATACAAATCTTGGATGGAATAGATTTTGTCTGCTGTTAAGAACCCCCTGCATTATATTAAAATATTGTAATTAAGTGCCAAGTTTCAATTTTTGTGGTTGCTTCTCTACAACTGTTTGTTTAGTAGAGTACATTTTTGTTCCTTTATCATAATTTCAACATGAAAATGATCCCAATCATCCCAGATTAGTGCATCTTTGTTTCACATTCTAATATAGAAAATCAGACCTAGTCATGTATTTAGGGGGTTGCATGGTTGCAGTCAGTCTTTGGGCGTTGCTGCAGAATTTTCTTTTTTCTTTTAAGCGTATGTTGGGACTTAATGTGCCTGTGGACTTGGAGGAAAAGCATTACAACTGCTTGCAATGCTGATGTGGGCTGGGCAGCTTTAAACTCCAACAGAGCTCCTTGACAGGTGATTCACCTGCCTACTTTTGATTTAAATCTCAAACTTGGAAAGTTGCACATGATGAATCCAACAAAAGCAGATCTGTTTTTCCCCCCACTAATGCTGAAAAGGGTTGACAGAACAAGAATTCTAATTTTACCACCACCACCACCTCCTACTACTATAAACCTGAAGCATACGGATTAAATGGGGGAGGGGAGAAAAGACTGAATGAATGCTGAGAAATATCTGCAGCTGCTTCTTTTCACATGAGCAACCACAGTGATTGGACGACACCCTTGTGCTTTTACCCTTCTTTCAATATTTTTTGTATATCTGCTTGTGCATCACTGATTCTTGTGTAAAGAAGGACAGAAAAATGGAGAAGACAGGCATGGTTATATAGCATAAGTGAAAACAGTGACGAAGAACACTAGAAACATAAATATATGACAAAAATGAAAAAAAAAAAAAGATGCAGGAATAAGGGAAGTGCTTTACCCACAAATAGCGTGATTTAATGCCAAAGGATTTTGAGGCAACTTTACTCAAGTCTTCTTGTAACATAAATTCTATTCCACTATCTACAACAATGACCTGTTCCTCACTAGACACATTTACACATGCACAAAGCACTTAATTACTCCAATTCCAATCCTTTGATTTTGCTGTTACCATGGTCACAGCTGGTGAAGGTGCATAGCTCCATGTTCCTCTGCTGCTCTGTATCCAGCAACAGAGCCATGAGCTGTTTTCAGACACTATTCTGGAAAAAAAATACTGAAAAAAATGGTAGACAGGATGTTGTCAGTTATGCCTGAGATAGCACACCTTCATCTTCATATTCTCATCAAAGCGGTGAATTAGAGTGGTTTCGCCTGTCTCAAACTGTTTATTAGATAAGCAGAGTGGAATGTTGGAAAAGACGAGTGTAATTAATTTGACTTTTCACCAAAACCCCCTTGATAATGGGGGAAAAAACGTAAATACAAAACAACAAAACCAGATATTCTTGATTAACTCAAGCATTTGAATCAGCAGCATTTTATACATTTTCACAAAACTATATAATCTGTTGCTTTCAAGTGAAATTACTATGTCTTGCCAAAACATTGTAGCCGAGGTAAATATACCAAAATATTTCTTTTGTTGCTGGTTGACAGCAGTTTGCCAAGTTGTGTAGAAATACTCCAGGTTATTGTTCCCTGTAGCTTGTTTGTCGGGCGAGAAGGAGAGGAAAATATATCCAGCAGATTGAATACACCAGCAGAACAACAAAAGTCAGGCTCTTGGCCAATCCACTACAAAAATTGAACTGTGACTTTATTTCTTGTGTCATAAACCATGTAGTAGTATATCTCTACAGACCAGCTGCAAGTTACTAGAAGTTATGAAGTAGCAAATGGAAAACATCTTTGCAACCAAACTTTACTGCGTGAAATAAATTGCTTTGTTTGTACTTGTTTTCACAAGAAAATATGGGAGAAATTGAAGAAGCATGACTGACCAGTGGTCAGCAGCCAGTTCTTCAGCTCCTTCTTTTTTCCTCTGGGGCAAAAAGGGATGAATCATTATCAGCAAAGGATATTTGAGACTTGCTGTCGGCTTCTTTTGAAAGACAGTTAGTAGAGTTTTTTGTGTTCTGTAGCATTTTATTTGTCAAATATCAAAGAAAGCTGAAGCTTGGAAGTGTTTTCTACCTGTTTTATATTTTGGAACAGTATGCAGAACTAAGAATGAAAATCAATGTACACAACACCACGCCCTACGTGCCTCGTGAGAAGAGCCAACATTTATAGCAGGATAACAGCATGGCAGCTTTTCGGTCTCTTGATGGTCTTTCCTGTTTGTTCTTCAGCCATGTGGGACCTGGAGCCATGCCTGCTTAGCGTGTAGTTGTGTGTTTTCAGGCCATTACAACACTGACATTTAAGAGGTGAAGAGTCCTCACAGATGGTTCTGCAGATGGTCCTTGTCAGCATCATTATCTGAAAGGAAACATTGATGATTTGTCAGTGCCACAGTCGGATACTCTGAGAATTCCATGGTTTACTTAACCCTCAGAGTCTTTTGGTGCATTCTTTGGTGCATGAGGCATGCAATAAAGCCTTATAGAGAGATCTCAGACTGAGTAAAAGCCACTGTAGCTGGGAGCTGTAAATAATTAAAAAATGCTGACTTATGTGTTCTTCCTGCAGCAGAAGGCTTGTGTGGTGCAGTGTTTTACAATTTTGCCTTGGTTCAGGCCAGAGAGTGTCGTCGTGCATGCAGCTGACCCTCTTCTTGAAAGTTTGATGAACAAATGGGTGGCTTCCTTATGCATGTAGTGGTACTTTTTACTCTTTTTTATTGTCATTTTTAAGTTGCTGTGGTGGGTGTGAAAAGTGACATTTGAGACGTTAGTTAAAAAGCAACCATGACAGAGTCTGAGATTTATTTACCATCAAAGGCTTATTACTTTTTTCATAATAAAAATGACAAAAATTAACATCATCATTCAGGAAAGTGAATCTAAACAGTGTCATTAAAAGAATCCTGTCTATAGCTTTGGTTAAAATTGGTACAGTAGCTCTAAATGTGATTTTATTTCAGAGAACCCATCCCCCTCTTTTTTGTTCGTTGCAGCAGATCTATTCAAATACATTCACATTTTTGGTTCGTAATTTACAACCACTGAAGATGGAAACTAGATTGCTACTTATAACCGTTTCAGAGGTTTATACTCTCGTGATGTTGTATACAGCTTGTGTTTATAGCTTTGTCAGATTTGTGATGGTACCATTTAGATGTCTGAATATATCTCGTATATCTTCTTCTCCTCCTTTCGGCATTTCCCTTCAGGGGTCGCCACAGCAAGCCAGTTTCTTCCATCAAATCCTATACACACGTGTTCTCTTCAGTCACACCAACTACATATCTTCATGTACTCCTTCACTGCATCCATAAACCTCCTCTTTGGTCTTCCTCTGGGTCTCCTACCTAGCAGCCCCAAATCAAGCATCCTTCTTCCAATATACTCCCTCTCTCTCCTCTGCACATGTCCAAACCATCTCAGTCTGGTCTCTCTACATTTATCTCCAAAACTTTTAACACATGTACATATATATATTTAACATCACGTATATATATGTGTGAGACCTTAAATCTCTCATCAGAACCTGTTTCTGGTAATTAATTAACAAGTAGTGCTTCAAAAACAATTTTACTTTATGGTCTCTATGTTAATAAAAGTAACTTTGTTGCAGAGGAATTTTTTTAATTTAATTTTGTTGATATTTGAATTGATACATCTACTACCGGTATTTATTTTGAAAGAAGAAATTAGAAGACAAAGTCACCTTGAAAAAGACTTGAACCTAAACTATTTTTTCTTGACAGTCTCAAAATTAGTTTTGTTTTTTTATTAAATACAAAAATTGTGTAATCATGGGGTAAGTTTTAAACACATGTTCTTTCAGCTATCAGATCATATACCGTTATCTTTGACGTTGTATTTATGAATAATAGCTCTTTTTTTCAAACAGCAGTTTTGTAAAACCATCCAAACTCATAGTTTCAAATAAAAATTTAAAACCAAACACTTCAAGGTCGATTTCTGTCTTTGTGCGGGAATGTTTTTTTAAAAAAAAAAACACAGATGCGGTAATAGTGACAAATAAAACATTACAGAGTGGTGAACTTGAACTGAATTCTTGAACAAGTTTTTTTTTCCGCAAAACTATATTTTTTATTGCTTGTAATCTAAGTTAATTGTTTTAAAACCATGTAAAGCAGATGTTTGTAAATGTATTAATTTGAACTATGATATAGAAAAGTTCACTTACACCTTCACAATTTTATTCACATGCAAGGTACACCCAGAGTGTGGACATGAATATAAACCGGCTATTTACTTTGCATTGGAAAAAGCTTAGATAGAAACTGCTGACATGAGCCTGTTGAGATGCTGCATTGACTATTTGTGAGAGTTTCTGGTAAATGATTGGTTTTGTCAAGGCAGAGCTTTAAAGGATTAACATCATGCATAAGTGAGTTTTTAACAAGGCTAGAAGGCGCCAGTAGAGACATGGTTTTCAGTGAATGCATCTGCAAGACTTTGCATTGATCTGCAGTTTTTTAACCTATTTTAGAAATATCCTTCCAGGGAAAAAGCAAAATAAATCCCGTCCTGGATCTTAGCTAAATTATTCTTTCAAATAGGACACAGTAGTGTGGTAAAGATAAGACAAAAGAGTTCTTAAAATACAAACATAGTTAGCACAGTCAAACACTTTCGTTATCATAGCTTTGAAGAATGTCTTTGCCAAATTAAAATCCTGTCTGATTTGAGTATGGAGAGGTTATTAGGTCACGTGTAAAACAATGCAGCTTTGAAGAAGATACTCAATTCCAAAAGTGGTTAGTAAAGCATGGGGAAAAAAATTGAGCATGATCATTTGTCCAATTAAATGATGCAAAAAAAAAAAACTTTTCAGCTGAATTTAATTAAACTGGAGAAATGGCAAATCATTTAATGTTGCTGCAGGACACTTTCTTTCACATGGAACAAAAGACATTTGTTGGGGTAGAATAAGCTCTCTCACCCTGCCTTTCCTGTTTTATATTATTGATCGCGTTTAGCTTTCAAGAAGAGGATGGAACAAGCTAGTTTGGCATTTTTCTGTAAATGCAAATTGACCGATTGACCATTTGTGAGAGCCCAAGTTGTTGCACAATGGCATGGACTAAGTGGAATTAATCCAAATCTGTGTTTTTGTTTTTAGCAGATGCAAATGAAATTACCCTTCTGCTTTCATATTTTTTTCTTTGAGCTTTTTGTATCTAATTCATAATGATTCTTGTCTGATTAATCCATCGGTGTCCAGCTGCTTTGTTGTCACCATATTTGCTCTCTTCAGTTTTCATTTACACAGCGAAAGTAACACAATCTCGGACAGATTCTTTTATTCCAAGCAGCTCCACACATGTAACATTTTTCTTAAATTGCAAGTACATTTGTCTGATGACACGTAAGCTAAACTGTCCATTCGTCTCTCAGAGAAGTCTAATGGCTATCTAACCTGTGCTCTGAGACTTGTGAAGAAGATGTAAAGAAACAGATTTGTATTGACTATATCCTTCTGGCCTAGAAATGAAGACACAGGCTTCTTATTGGTTCTCTTCTCCCTCAAACGAAATTCTGCATACAGTGAATGACCTCAGCAGATGACTGAGATGATCAGGCAAACAATTGTATCACAATGAAACTCTCATTCTGGTCTTTACTGTTGTAATCTTATCGATAATCTGTAATTTGAATATACTTATGTTGACTGTGGACCACTTGTGCAAATCCTGATTATCACTTTTCATAACGCTTCATCAGAAAACATCATCACAGTGGCTTTGTGACATTTTGAGGAAAGTACTGGCGAATCTGTTGCTCCTCAGAGAAGAATCTACCAACTGAGTGAGTCATCGTAATACATACAAGATGACTGGTACATTGAGTCAGAGTCACAGATGACGCAGATTTGATTTAATTCATAATATGTATTGCACACTCTGATGGTCACAATGATGTCACTCTTGTGGGACACCAATGCCTAAACTGATAATATGAGGAAATCAGATCATAATATCATAATCTGGATATTTAAATGATGTGTCTTTTTAAGTTATGTGGATGAATCCAAGCAGTGCCTTAGAATTTCATAGCTATATGTGTACTACGTGTTTGTTCATTAGAGTTTAGGTCATCTCTGGGGTTCTAACTTTACTGTCACTCGAGTATAAAGTTGTCTATTTGATACAGGAATGGGTTTCCCCCTCTAGAAAACACAGGGTAGTTTGTAATTATCTCTGCATGTTGACCACCATCTGTTTCTCCCCATTTCTCACAGGACAGTATTAGACAAAAGTAGGAACAGTTATTTTACCCACTGAAAGAAAAACTCTTCAGAGCTGCACTACACCACTTTGCAGTCAAAGAAATGCAAGATCAGTCAGATTTCTGGCGAAACAACTTGTTCTTTGATGACTTTGTTGCCAGTGCTGAAGCAACACCAGTATTTCAGAACCCCATCCAAAGATAGTTTGATGTATCTACTTTTTTTTCTAAAAAAATCTAAAATGTTTAAATTGTCTCCTGTTTGTACTATATTTTCCATCTCAGGGTTTGCTTATTTTGCTTTAAAATGATATATCAAACGTCCTGTTTCTTTTTCTTATTTTAGTCTCATTACACACACCATGCATTCAATTTTTCTACTCTCGTTATTCAGCTTTCTCATCATCCTGCACTTTCACTGTTCCTGATATTTGATGCTTAAGAGAAGCTTTTAGTTTTTCATGCTGCTTCTGTTTGGTGTCTGCTGATTTCCTCCGAATACTGCTGGTTCCCCTGAGGCCGTTTGATGGCTGTAGAATTTCTGCTTTCAAAGTCTGTCAGAGACTTGAAGCAGCCCAGAGTGAGCTACACAGGGATAGACACACATACACAGATTGGTGATGTCTTTACATCATTCTCGCTGCACTGCTCTCAGACTGAATTACATTGTTAGTGTATCAAATGACCAAAGAACTCACTATTATCCACAGTAGTCATTACTGCTCTTCTCAGCCTATCTTTAGACTATGTATTAAAAGAATTCAAGCAACTAATCTTAACACACTGGTAACAGGATTGTTGTTAGAGTACTACTCACTATTAGTGATGAACTTTCTCTTTGTCTCACTTCGCCCAGCTCTGTTTTAACCTTGTGGAGCAGTAAACACTTGGAACTATTCTTGTTAATATAAACTTCTTTCACCAAGAATAAATGAACCCACTCCCAGTACACCCATTGTAAACAAAAACAAGGTAGTCAAAAAGAAAAGAAACATTTGAACTCAGAAATGCTTTATTGCTGGATCTTACTCTTTTAGAGTCACAGACCTCATAGTTTTCCTCATATTTTTTCTTGTAACGGCTCAATTAAGTGACCATGTTACCTCAATTTGCTCAGGCGTATCTCCACAGCCCTACAGATGGCTCATATAAATTTAAATGACCTAGACCACTCATTTCAGCGCTTTTTGCTTCCAGTTACTAATGCACAGAAAAGCTCACAATGTCCAAAGCATTGTTCTGTTTGCTGTGGGCACATTGTTCCACTGTGTACACTCTTATTGAAATGATTATATAGTTAGGGCTGGTAATTTACAGATCTGTTTGAGAAATGTGTTTGGAGCGTTGTCTGTGTCGTTTTATGACTCACATATGTCTGCAAAATGAATTTGTTCAAGCAGGCTTGGCAAGATAAGAAGGTACTAATTAAGCTATAAATCTGGCACTGAAAATTGGGCTTATGCCTCCACTGAAAGTTGTGATTTTTTTTAGCTTGATATGTAAATTCATAGAAAACAAAATGACAGATTGACAGACACACATTGAGGGGAGATGGAGGGAATTGTTCATTTTCTGAAAATATTATTTGACTGTTGTGTCTTCCAGTGAACCAACAAATTTGGCCATTATTGATTACTTTAGTTGATTAACTTTGCTCACAATAAAAGCTCGGGTAGTACTAGCTTTTAGTTTTTCATGCTGCTTCTGGGGTTGTACTAGTATCACCTCTGAACGTAAAATATTTTGCTGAAAAAGTTGCCAGAGAAGAGGAAAAAGCCACTACTCCATTGAAAACACAGTTTAACTACAGTTTCTGTTTAAAATCATTTTTTACTTCAGCTCTAAATGGACAGTTGACTTTCCATTTTATGACTTCAGTCAAGCTTGCATAAACCTCTAGTGAACGCAGAACTACTTTTTGTCTCCTGCAGCATCTTAATACCCCTCCACCTGCAGGCTGCTATAGTGCAGCATGACTGATACAGTGATGAGCAGCGGCTCAGGTCGTTGGATGTCCAATGACAGGCCAAGTGGAATGCATGCAAGGTAAGTGGAATTTTTATAAAACATTGGTCTTTTCAAACAAATAGCAACACGTAACTGTGCTTTTTTTTTTTAACAACCTGCATCCGTCTCCAACATGTGATCGAAAACAGCGATAAAGAACAGTAAGTTGATAAAAAAACAACGTAATTCTAAGCACTCTATTCATACCATCTGCCCGCAAAGAAAAGTAAAATACTGCTCCAATGTTGTGACTTAGAGCCAGCAAAAAGCATAATCAAACTTACATCAGCGTATCAGAGTGGCCCATGATGTTTTGCCTCTGTTGGGAAGCACACACGCATACACACACTTATAGCTACTAGACACACACACAAACATCCCACACAAATTATTAATATGGTGATCATTAATGCATTCAGGATATGAATGCATGAGTTGCAAATGTATTAATTTGAATGACAAGTAGATGATTGGATGCTTGGAATATTTTTGCTATAAATGTACGTTGTGGGCTGCACAGTGGCTTCACAGCAAGAAGGTCGGGGATTCTCGCCCTTTGTGGGGTGAAGCTTGAATCACTGTTCGTTGTGTGTGGAGTTTGCATGTTCTCTCCGTTTATTTGTACGTTTTCTCCACATACTCAAGTTTCCTCCCACCTTCCAAATACATAAATGTTTGGTTGATTGATAACTGGGAAAAAGGTCCTAGGAATGTGTGTGTGGGAATGGTTGTCTGTCTGTATGTGTGGCCCCACAACACAACAATCTCCACAAGGATAAGCAGTTCAGAAGATGAATGAATGAACCTATGTGCTGGCATTTATTATGTGTAATCTGTTCAGACATTTATGGTAAGTTTGTGTACAAAAAATGTGCAATTTTGTGTGGTCCATCCCCAACCAGATATTGTGTTTGGTTGATAGGGGTAAATGGAACACACAGCAAGGCTCCAGCCCTGGTCCAGACCTGACAGATGAAGAGAAAGAGATAATAAACAGTGTGATTGCCCGGGCTGAGAAAATGGAGGCTATGGAACAGGAAAGAATTGGGTGAGAGTTTATAAAACATGCACATTTTCAGAATAAGCCAAAATTTAAACTGATTTTAAACATATTTGTGAATTTATAATGACTGACTAAAAATCTTCCATTTTATCTTGCTGCAGGCGTTTGATAAACAACCTAGATGACATGAAGAAAACTGTATGTGGAGATGGAGTTTCCCGCTGTTTGCTGTGTGGAGAGCAGCTGGGCACATCAGGGGCCAGCTCAGTGGTGTGTGAGGACTGCAAAAAGGTAGAAAATCAATAACTTTCTGCGACAGTACTTACTACAGTTTAGAAAAAAGGTTACTTTGATTAACTTTGATTCCTTTTGTAAAGAACATGTGTACCAAATGTGGCACGCAGTGTGGCAGTCGGCCCCGTGCTGTGTGGCTGTGCAAGATCTGCAGAGAACAACGAGAGGTGAGGGCTGTACACCGGCAGAAAAAATTAATTCGAACAGTCTGTGAGTCCTAGATTATTTTCTGCCTTCTCAGGTGTGGAAGAGATCAGGTGCCTGGTTCTTTAAAGGCTTTCCAAAGCATTTTCTTCCATCACCAATGCCGTTGTCGAAAGTGAAAGAAAAAGGCTCCCAGGAGGTAGCAGACCCTCAGAGGCCGGCAGCCTCTCAGCCTCAGAGTTACCAGGCAGCAAATCGACCACAGCAACCAGGTAGACAGTCAAGTTTTACAAAACATTTCTTCTCTTTCTCACTCACTGGTTATTACGATGCGTTTTTATTATTTTTTTAGGACAGAGTCCGGCTCCTGCTACAGATCAGCAAGTTTCAGGTAAGTTTTTTTTTTTTTATTTTTTTTTTATTTTATATATACAATAGCCTTCCATTTTTAGGCTCACATAAATAGGCCGGAGCCTATCCCAGCTGATTTAAGGTGAGAGGCAGGGTACACCCAAAACAGATCGCCAGTCTGTCACGGGGCAACACATTCACACACACTCCCTCTTAAGGGCACTTTGGTACCGGCCATACCAGTCTGTCAATGTCTGATCCCGTCAAACCTCAGAAGCTAAGCAGGCTGGGCCGGGGCTGTACATGGATAGCCCATGTACGGGGGTGTACGTGGGTGTAGCCCATGTATGGGCTGTACACGGCAGCCGGGCAGCCCACGGTGTACAGTTCCGGAACCCCAGGTTCCACGGTGGGACAGCCGTTGAGATTAAAATTGCCGTTGTGTCCCTGGGCAAGACACTTCACCCACATTGCCTAGTCTGAATGATGTGTGTGCGATTGGTTGGTGATGGTCAGAAGGGCCGATGGCGCAAAATGGCAGCCTCGCTTCTGTCAGTTTCCCCCAGGGCAGCTGTGGCTACAACAGTAGCTTACCATCTCCTGGTATGAAGGGAATGAATAATGCATGTGTGAAGCGTCTTTGAAAGTCCTGAAAAGCGCTATATAAGTACAATGCATTATTAATCAACCTGGCATGCATGTTTTTGGAGGTGTGAGGAAACCGGAGTATCTGGAGGAAACCCCTGCATAAATGGGAAGAACATGCAAACACCACACAGAAAGGCCAGTGTTCCAAGCCTTGTCTCACCCAGGACTCGAACCCCCAACCTTCTTGCTTTGAGGCCACTGTCCTAACCACTTCACCGCCCCCAAAAGTTAGTAATAACCTCAATTATGACGTGAACTGTCTGATCCGACATTCAGGAAGGGTACAGAAACCTTTCATCTTCCCCTTGAGTCTGATAATCACTTACTGTCCATGCAATCCTCTACTTGCTGCTTACCTCACATGTATGCTACTTTGTGAAATGCTGCTTACTTCACATATATGTTAGGTAAGCAGCATTTCACAAAGTTTGAATTAATTTCACAAAAACTATTTTCTGACACAGTAACAACAGGCATATTTTCCCGTAAATAACCTATTGTTGAAATCACACAAAGACATATAGAGTCACTGTACAGAAAGAAATTAGATCAGACAGCCGTATCTTTGAACTTCATTTTCAAAATATAAAAGATTTCAAATAAACGTGTAACTTTTCACACACATAAGGAGTTGAATATTTTATTACTGTATGCAGTCATTGTAATGGTAATAAAAATTTGTGCTGATTAAATTCAGCTAAAACTGCTGCATCAATGCACAGAAATGCTACACTGCAGTTTACAACCTAGAAAACTGATGTGTCAGCACATCAAGAAAAGAGACTAATCCAATTACGGATACTACCGTATTAGTGTCATTATGTTTTCATAAAATATATATTAAAATATTTATTTATTAATTTTTTTTTTAGAAAAAATAGTTCTGCTCTATAATAGCTCTGAAAAAGGAGTATTTTCAGTTTCTTCAAATCAACTCTTTCTTGCAAATAACCTGATTGTTTCATTTTTCTGTTTCTAATGATCAAATATTTAATCTGCTTCCTAGAATTTACAGTTCCCCTACTCTTGCATCTGAGGGAGATAAAACCCCCACTAAACAGTCAAAAGATACATGCCTTTACATGGAATGAATGTCCAGGTGGTGCTGACATGAAGGGTTACACAACTTAATTTTACACTGTGATTACCCAAGTAATGTAATTTCCTCAAGAATAGGGAAGCTGCCTTGGCATTAGCACCATAAGTCTTTTGTTTCTACAGGCTTTGGCTGCCAAGGCTTGTTGTAGTGTATGTAGGTCAATGTCTTTGCGATGAAAAAGCTGCAACTTCAAAAGTATCCTGAGATTCGACAATATTGCAGATTTTACTGCAGTAAAGATCACAAGTGGGTGGATCAGAAATTTTTTTTATCTACTGCATGTGACTATGCGTTTAACTAAATCATGTTTTTAGGTGTGGAGTCACAAACCCGGGCTGGTTACCCACCTGTAGCTCCTAAGCCAGTTATGCGAATGGCCACAGGGGGGGCTGGCCCTGAAGATGCTGGACAGGGCAGTCCAGTGGTGATGAAAAAAATGGTCCCTGTGCAGAGCTCCAGACCACAACCTGCTGTCTCTGCTACAATGGCCCAACAAAGTGAGCATTACTAAAGACACAACTCAATTAAAAATAAAACCAAAACCGTCAAAAGGTGTCAAGAGATGTTGCTTTGCACATTTTGCAGTGATTAAATGTGGTTTCAGGTCCTCCAGCAGGAGATGGAGGAGCTTATCCTTCTGCAACAGCTCCTGCAGATCAGAGAGCAGTTCATTCTGTTAGAGAGGATAGGAGGTCCGCTGCCTATACAACCCCTGCTCCCCGACAGCAACCTCCTCCAGCTGAGGAGGAGGAGGAGGTTAATGACTACGACTCAGACGAAGCAAGTGAGTCCCCATCTGTTCTCACTTTTTCATTGCGAAAATTGTCTTAAAATTTCCCATTCATTAAATTTTGTGGGTTGCTTGACATTTGTTCCTTCCCAGGGCTGAATTTAAGTTTTTCTATTTTGTTTTATAATCTCATCTGGTAGCTTGAAATATCAAATGTGTGTCTAGTCACCCTAACACACTTCAAAGATACAAAACCAAATTGAATTTGCTTTTAATATAATTCATAGTACATTATCTTCCAATCTGTAAATCCATGACTAGTCCTTCTGGCTAACCAACAATTATTGTAAGCGCAATATGTCATTATACATAAAAATCTAAATCATGAACTCAAAACATCACTCGTACTTAAGTTATATGTAAATCTGCAAGTGTCTTTTCAATTTTCTTTTAATAATAAAAATTGAACCAATTCATCCCTGTTTTAGCCTGCAGCAGCAAATGGACTGTTTTCTTTCTCGGGAGATTAGATTTAATTTATTTTTATTGGGATCTGGGTCTTTGGAGCTGCTCAAATAATTTGAGATCCAACAGAGATAACAAGTTATAGATTTGCTTTCCCTCACATTTATTCCCCGGAGTGAAGGAAATATAGCAGAAATAGTTTTATGTGCCAGTTCTCTGTGGAGATGTAATTCTGTCATCGGGTTCTAACTGGTATCAGTATACCCCTCAGTAAATATTGGCGGAAGTATCTTGGTTATTAAAGCATGCTTGAATTCGTTAAGTTTAAAGAGGATGGTGTGTATTTGTGTTTATTTGGATTCTTATCAAGTGTGGTCTATTTTTGATAAGAATTTCTTCTAATCTAATTTATACTGCATGGTGAACCAACCGCCTCACAATGAGCTTCAGGTGCTTGATTATGTCAAAGCAAATTCTTGAGTTGGACATAGTCTCTTTTTAGTTTTAACGCCTCAGTCATTCAGTCAAAGGAACATAAAACAAACTACTTTTAACAATTTGTTTTGTTCATTTGTGCACATTGGATTTTAAACTCCAAAACTCTTATCCTATTCCCTTCTCATTTAAATATTCTTTTAATGGATTTGCAAAGATAAAAAATCTTTTCCTATACTTTTTGATTTGATGGTTGGGTCACTATATCTACATTGCTGTTGTTTAACACAAGGAATACTTTGGGTCTCTTTCAGCAACCCTCGGTTCTCTTGAGTTCAGTCTCCTTTATGAGCAGGAAAGCAACAGTCTACACTGTACTATTCTAAAAGCAAAGGTAAATGAGGTTTCTCTTCACTTTTTTTCATTATGCAATTTCAATCAAGTGGTTTATGTTTAAAGTTTGAATGGTATTTGTTTCAGTAATAGTAGTATTAGTAATGTAGTATTAGTAATTGCTTTTTGCTATTTGGGATCGGATGCACTTTCTTTGTTCAGGGTCTGAAGCCCATGGATTCAAATGGTCTAGCAGATCCTTATGTGAAGCTCCATCTGCTGCCTGGGGCTAGCAAGGTAAAATGAATACGTATACAAATTTAAAAAAAAAAAGAAAGAAATTGTTGCTAAAGACCTCTTTGAATCTTTGTGAAAGCTCCAGTCTGACATCTTGTGGTTGCCCAAGTGGATTCTTTCATTTTTTAAAAGGTATTTAGAGGATAATTATGTCTAACTCTCTTTCATTTTCATGCCCGAATCTGTCTGGGATCCAAAAGTCTAATAAATTGCGCACAAAAACTCTGAGAAACACCCGCAACCCTTCATGGAATGAGACGCTTACTTACCATGGCCTCACAGATGAAGACATGCAGCGCAAGACCCTTAGGTCAGTTATATATCATCTTTACATTCAAAAGAACCTTTTTTTCTTCAGTTTCTCATCTTGAATGTATAAAGTTTAACTAACTAATAACTTTCTGCTTTTTTACATTTTTTTTCACAGACTTTCTGTGTGTGATGAAGATAAATTTGGACACAATGAATTTATTGGAGAAACTCGAGTGGCATTGAAGAAGCTGAAGATGAATCAGAAAAAAAACTTTAACATATGTTTAGAGAGAGTAGTACCTGTAAGTTAAACAATTCAAATGTGTTTTTTTCCTTGAGTGGATGATTTTTTTTTTTTACCCTTAGTTTTCTATGTTCAGACTAAGAGAACTGCAACAGCCGGCGGCGCAAGAGGAATTGCACTCTATGAAGATGAGGCAATGCTTTTGTTTCCAAGCATGTTAAAACGTGACAAATTCCACCATACCTTCATGTCCAGAAAGACTGTCATTAATCCTACTTTGCCCTGTTCTAGCCAGGGAAAGATGGAGCAGAGGTTGAAGAGCGTGGACGGATTCTGATTTACCTAATGTACAGCACCCAGCAGAATCGTCTCATTGTTGGTGTTGTGCGCTGCGTTCATCTGGCTGCTATGGATGCAAATGGCTACTCTGACCCATATGTAAAAATGTAAGTAGAGCAACTTGAAGAACAACTTCTAAAAATATTATTTATTACTCCCAAAATGGTAAGAATTTATTTCTATATATGTCATTTGCAGATGTCTGAAACCTGACATGGGGAAGAAGGGCAAGTGCAAAACGCAAATCAAGAAGAGGACTTTAAACCCGGAGTTTAATGAGGTTCAAGATGACTAAAAATTAATCAAATTGAAATGCTCCTTATTAATCAAACTGACCTATCAAGGGTGTTACTCTATTATATTCTTATTCTATTTTTCTGGCTCAATTTGAAGGAATTCAGCTACGACATCAAACACAGTGAATTGGCCAAGAAGATGTTAGACATCTCAGTGTGGGATTACGATATTGGAAAATCAAATGATTACATTGGTAGATATTTACGCAACATTACTGCTTTTACCCAAGCCAAATTAAACATGTCAACTTTTGGCCCAATGCCTCTTTAACCTCTCTCTGTCCTGACAGGTGGTTGTCAGCTGGGTATCACTGCCAAAGGCGAGAGACTGAAGCATTGGTATGAGTGTTTGAAGAACAAGGACAAGAAGATAGAGCGCTGGCACACCTTGTATAATGAGAATCATGTTGCTAGTGATTAACCACACTGTGTGGGTTCACACTCATTCTCACCAGTTGGTTTGCATTCATATTCCACTGCATTTCTACAAATGTAGGGGCATTTTTTAACACATCTTACCATTCCTATGGCACTATTCCAATTTCCCTTTTTTAAAATTTAGCATATCCTCCACTCCTCTATTTCTTATGAGCAATTTCTCTGCCTGCGCTGATACTCACTGCCTCTGGCACAAATTGTAGTGGAAATTGATTTGAAGTTTCATTAAAAAACTATGACATAAGTCACTGAATATCTGCACAAAGGCTCTTGAGCCTGACAGTGAAATTATAAATTGCTCTGATCTTGACACATTCTTCACTAAAGGAAATTAAGTTTGAATAGCAGTGGTACAGAAGAAGCTAAACATGTTACGGCATCTGATGTCAGATCTGTTCTTCAAACTCACCAATGCCTTGACAAAGCTCATATCTGACATTAATTAGACTGTTAGATTCATTAGGATTTTCTCATGTGATTAAAAAACCCTCCCCATGCGACATATAGGGTTATGAAAGCATGGCAGGCTATACACATAAAACAACATGCAGCTGCACTTTAAAATACTGCAGCTGTATAATCATATTGTATATTTATATAAAGAAATGTTTACATATTGATACATTGCTCAGGTTAGTTTAGACATCTGACATGGCAGATGATTCATATGTGAGTGGACCATGAGCTTGCAAGAATCTCTACTTAGTAGCTGTTAAGTTGTAATTTTTAAATATGAGGTCACACCTCCGTGGTTTAGCGCGAGTTTTAATGTCATTTTAATAAAACAGTGTGTTTACATTTTATTGGCACTGTTAACAGTCAGAAGTGGAAACACTATTATTTCTTTTTATTAACTTGTTTCTTTGCAAGGGAAAAGAATCCCATTCTGCTGTCTTTGCTACTTTGAGGGTTGCAGTTTACCACGATACTTCAGAGGTTCTCCACTGCAGTGTTTACATTAATTGCGCACAGTTAGATCTTCAGAACAAATTTGGGCACCATGCTCAATAATGAGGGAAGGAGGAACGGGTTATGTCAAAAGTATGTGCAGCTACACCTGCATGTACTGTGTTTGTGACTCTCATGTGCCTGGGACATTCATGGCCCACTTTCAGCCCAACATACCCTTTGCACAACCAAGGCCATTTTCCCTCTGCCACACCCTGATCATTTAGTGCTTTAGTGTGCGTTTGTTCACTAATCACAGCAAACCAAGTAAAGCACACTTTTCAAAGGCCTAAATTTAAAGCTTTCTGCAAGATAAATCATTGTCTAAATTTGAAAACGAAACACCCTATGCATGAAATGTCTTGTGGTTCAAGATATATATACTTTGTAAAAAAACAAACGATCTATCGTAACTTCATCGATGTTTACACTTCCTTCCCATGACATTCCTATTGATACATAATACACCGTACAAACGGCCATACTCTGCATGATTATGATGACTGTGGTGTAATTTGAATAAGCTGGTTTAATAGCATTTACAAAGTTTACTTATAATCAACTGAGCATAAAAGCTTTATCAACTCTTTCAAAAACTTACTGGGTTTGTTCTCAGTGTTTGATAGACAGGTCCTGTGCACACACATTCCCATTCAATTCTCTAAAAACCTAATTTTTCTGTAAATCCAATGTGCCCTCTTGTGGCAGTATTTCACGCACAGACCAAGATTATACAGCACTAGCTACTCTGATCATCACTCAGTGATTTTCATGTAATACTTAAAATAGAAAAATGCAGTCTTTCATGAGTTAAACTCACTGCTGTTTACTTGATACTACCGGTAAAGTGGAATGTTCTTTACATCTGTATTTGTACATAGATAGTGCATGCAGTTCTAATATGTATGTTTGCAAAAAAAATACTTTGCATGTAAAGATTTTGCAAAAACTTTACACAGACTAATAAAATGTAATGAAAAACAACATGTCTTGTTCAGAACCCTTACCAATAGAAGATAACCAAAAAACATAAAAATGCAATTGTAGAAAATATTTGATGTTAAAATCACCAAATAGGATTTGAATGGTGATTTTAAAACAAGGTACGAATGTGCAGAAAATTTGATGAAAGACAGGGCAGAGTCATTCCAATTAGAATAGACTTTATCCTTTATTTTATATACTATAATTAGAAAAGGAAATATGTTCATTTTTAGTAAATATGTGGGAAAGAAACCAGGCGCTTAGTTGCATGTATGTTTTAGATATTGTTAATTCTTTGTAATATTATTCACATAACACAATTAATGACAAGTTTCAAACTTGGATTGAAGTATCCACTGACCAACCACTTCTTTGGTCTCTGTTGAAAAAAATGTGTTGGTTTATTTTTCAACTTGTTCTGCTTTTTAAAAAATCACAATGACCAAAGAACCGGAAATGCAGAAAAACTAAATAATACTAATTAGAAATCCCATTGATGGTACAGCCATAGAGAGTGAGATAGATAAAGAAGTGTAACCTGCAGAGGTCAGAGGTGCCCTGCAGACCCGGGACCCTTTTAGAGACAGTCAGTCAGTCACCTTCTTAACCATCTATCCCTTTCGAGTTGCGGGGGGTGCCAGAGCCCAACCCGGCTGATTCAAGGCAAGGGGCAGCGTACACCCCGAACAAGTCGCCAGTCTGTCGTGGGGCCACACACATACGACCACACACACACTCACACTCTACTTTCTTATATGAAACTTTTCTATCTGCGTTGGCACTTAATGCGTTTTACATTGTACCTCATGTTCACCCATTCAAACACACTTTCATACCTGATTGTGGATGCTGCCATGAAAGGTGCAAACCACCTTCGGGAGTAATTTGGGAGTTTGGTGTCTTGCACAAAAGAACCTCGGTTTGAACTCCGGGCGCGGGAGCTAACCGGCAACCCTCTGGTGACAGAACAGTCACCCTACCCACAGAGCCATCCTTCCAAATCCCATCTCTCTAGCAGAATAGCCCTATCATTCACCCATTTAATAAAATCTTTCCTCGTGCCTCTCCACCAGGCACACCCAATCTTTTCCCCACCCTTTGTTACATTCTATAACCTCACCCCACCTCCTTCTTGACTCATCACCTTCAAAGCAGTTATTAAGCATGATAACCAAAGGAGCTCTCTATTTCAAACACCCATATCACCTCAACATCTGCTGATTTTATTCAAGGAATAACCTGCCCTGGGTGTTACCCATAAAAATAGTTGGGAAAATAAATTAATTAATCAACTAATCCTAGAAACACTTTCAATTCCCCATAATTGGAGTGAAATAAGACTGATGTAAATGTTCACACATTTACCCGAGTGCAAGTTTGAGTGTCAAATTTCCTTAAACAGGTAGACCAATAAGATGACAGCTCAAACTGATGTGCACTCAGGTAAATCCATCTGAGACACAAGCATTACAGCCGGTCTGTGCAGAAACACTTGCAGTAAATGTGCAAGATTTAGTTAGTCTCAGTTTAGATAATTACACTTCAATACACTGAGATGGAAAGTGGATCTCTTCTTCAAGCTGCTTTTGTTTTATTCTGGCTCATTCAATCTAAAGCCCAGGACGTGATCGGACCGAGTCTTTCCTGTTTCAAATCGACTCCAGCAGATGGAAAGACACTCATTACTTTTCTGCACCAAGACACAGCTGGTAACCGGTCAGTGTTCTTCACCGTGTGGTCAGAAGAAATGGCACTAGTCAAATGCCAAAAAATCACTAGTAGACGTGCTGCGGAGGAATACCTCACTCTTTGCAACAATAATAAAACTTTGGATGAGGAAGTTACCCAGGGGTTTAATATTACTATGGTGCTGGATTTGGATGCTCAATGCTCGCTAGTTTCTTCTGAGCAACCAGAGTTTGCGAAGAATATCAATGGAGACGGAACATACGGGAAAATTCGGAAGAAACGCGCATGGATATTGCCAGGTACTCTGTGGTGCGGCAGTGGAAGTAAGGCGGTGGGATATGAAGAACTTGGTAAGCAGATTCAAATGTGATATAAACATTACTTATCCCCACCCTATCTTTAAAAAACAACATATTGATGTTGTAATAAAGAATGACTTAGAAGAGATAAATTACTTTAATGATGTGAAACTTAAAACCTGCAGCATGCTGGGCGTTACCTGTTAATTCATCACCTGTCTCTGCTCCATCTTTATATACTAAGAGAGGTAGATTATGTTACCATTACTGTAGGTGACAGTAAACCAACTACTATAATATTATTGTACAACAACTGTAATGTTACCGTAACACGACTACTGTATTGTTACTGTAACACAACTACTGTAATGTTGCTACAAAACAACTGGATTGACTCCATATTCCATGTTGAGTTCAAATAAAGTATAATATAAACCCCACTACTGTTGTTACAGTAGCCCAAATTCTGTAATGTTACTGTAACATTACTACTCCAATGTTAGCGTAACACAACTAGGCCTACTGTAATATTTCTGTAGCATAACTACTCCAATCTTAGTGTAACATAACTACGGTAATGTTACAGTAACCCAATTACTGTAATGTTAATGTAACAAAACTACTACAATTTTAGTGTAACACTACTACAGTAATGCTACTGTCAAATAACCACTGTAATGTTACAGTAACCCAAATACTGTAATGTTAATGTAACATAACTACTACAATTTTAGTGTAACACTACTACAGTAATAATAATGTCAAATAACTACTGTCGTGTTACAGTATCCCAACTATGGGAGTTATATTACTGTAACATAATTCATCCAATTTTAGTGTAACACAACTACTGTAATATTACTGTAACACAACTACTTTGTACTGTAATGTTACTTTAACACAACTACTCCAATTTTAGTGTAACATAACTAGTGTATTGTTACAGTAGCCCAATTACTGTAATGTTAATTTAACATAACTATTACAATTTTTGTGTAACACTACTACAGTAATGCTACTGTAAAATAATTACTGTCATGTTTCAGTAACCCAACTACTGTAATGATACTGTAATATAACTACTCCAGTTTTAGTGTAACACAACTACAGTAATATTACTGTGACATAACTACTGTAATGTTACTCTAACAAAACTACATTAACGTTCTAGTAACCTAATTATTGTTATTTTATTGAATTAAACATAGTTTATTAATCCCAAAAGGAAAATTTAAGTGATGCAGTGCAAACACAGAACCAAAAGAAAAAAACACAAAAATGAAGAAATCAACTATCAAAAACTTGTTTACACATGTAGATGAAAAAACTGTTATGAATGACAATTAGTTACAGATTGCAAAGTGAAAGGTTAAAGAGTTTGATGAAAGACGCCAGAAATGATTTTCTGTACCGTTCCTTTGAGCATGTTCCTTTAATATTGCTGTAACTAAAGTAATCTTACTGTATTCTATTGTGAAATAGAAATGCATGTTATTTAAAAAAAATTCAAAATCCGCACAAATTTTTGAACATTTTGTGTATTGACTTGTTATAAGTTTTCTTTAAAATGCCTGGGGCAGGAATTTTTATGCATTTAGTTTAACAGTAAAGAACAGAACATTATTTGGTATAAAATCCTTCAAAGAACACGGGGTCGACTTAACTGTACAGAACGTCTGTGAACGAATAGCCATGTTCACATTTTTTCTTTGCAGGGATGTTTGAGGGTGCAGATAAATGCTGCCGTGAGCACGACCACTGTCTCCACATCATCCCAGCTTTCAACATAAAGTACGGAGTCTTTAACCCAAATTTCTTCACAGTCTCACTCTGTGATTGTGACCAAAGGTGAGCCCTTAAGTGCTTTTGATGGAATTCAAATGCTTAGAAAGGAGTCCAAGTATTTGTTGCTTCCAGGGAAACCTGTGGGGACTGTAATTCAAATCTGCTCGTATCACTCAGGGTGGCATGAAAAGTAACATTAATTCCACACCTCTAAAAGTTTTACTATTACAATTACAAAGAAGAGCAAGATAGGTATGTTTTGTTCTACCAACACATTGTAAATTAACTATACAGTTTTTAACATTTTCCATATTTTGTTGTCTATTTGCAAGGAACTAAAATACACATATTTTGTAAAAGAAATGAATAAATATGGAAGCATTCATCTTTCTTTTCCTGATCTTATATTTATACTGTAACTTGCTCTCTGTTTACTCATTACCAGGTTTCGACAGTGCCTAATGGACATGAATGATAGTATTTCTCACATGGTTGGCTACAGCTTCTTTAACATTCTACAGATTCCCTGTTTTGAACTCAAAATCATGAAGCGTTGTACAGAGATGTACTGGTGGGGCATGTAAGTAAGCAATTGAAGATTTAGCTTCACATTAATTTATAAAAAGTGGTGAAAAGTTGTATAAAGAACCATGTGTAAGCAATAGATAGATTTACCTGATTACTTGTGTAATTTGTTAATAGCCCAATAAACTTTTGGAATTTTTTAAAACTCATTTTACTTTCTTGATTCAAAGATAATATTCTAAAACAAATGATAGAGTATTTCCAAATAGAAGTTTGGAATGAGGGTTTAAAATTTTACGTGTAAATGTATGAATAAGCTTGAGGCACAAATAATAAAACTCAGTAAAGGTACCAGAAAGACTTAACTTTGTTACTGTGTCAAATTTTCAAAACTTTTATTACCGTGCTCCAGGGCTAGATTTTAAACCATGACACATAAAAAGCGTTATATTGGAAATGCAACGACAGCCAAGTTTCTTCATTACGTATTTGCAACTTCTTGATGAGACCTACATTCCTAAATAAAATACAAAACATACAACTCTTTATATGGATAAATATTCAGCAGAAGACAAGACGGATAGCGATGGACCCCATTCACCCAGGTTATGAACTGTTTGTACCTCTCCCATCAGGGAAACATCACAGGATCGTAAAAACCACCACTTCATGTCTCAGAGACAGTTTTTCCCCAGAGCTGTGAAAGCAATCACCCCTCCAGCCTCCATCCTCTTGCATACTCATCAGACTAGTACTAAGGACACTTTACAGCAAAAAACACTTTAACAACATTGCACTATTTATTATTTGTTTAAATCATTCAGTTGCCTATTTATACTGTTTGTGTTATTTTTACTTTTATTCGTACTTCTGATTTACAAGAATATATATGTGTGTGTGTGTTTTTTAGCCTGATGCTTGTCTAAATTTCATTATAAGAACAGTGACAAATAATCTTGAATTGAATTAGAGTGGTCTCGAGTGACAAGTAAAACTCCTGTAGTCTTTTAAGATTATTTTACATCCATTTGTGTAGTTTCATGAACATTTTTGCTCTCTGTAGGTGCAAAAGAGCCAAAAAAGCTCCATATGCTGTCTTCAAAAAGCCTCTGCCATACAACAGCACTAATGACACAAGCAAAGACCTACACTCTGGCAGTAATGATTTCGCAAGCAGTGAAAGGCTGAATTCAACAGAAAGGCCCGTGATTAAGCTTTCCAGGAAGTCACCTAAAACCAAAAGTGGATGTGGACAAAAAGAAGCTCCCAGAGGAGACACTTTCCACCGCAAAAGAATAAAAGGGAAAGGATGTAAAAGAAACCAAAATTCGTCTGGAATTACACCTTCAGAACTACACACAGTGTCAAGGGCAAAAACTGCAAAGCTGCCCAAAAAAACTGATCCTTCTAAAAATAACTTACCAATCTCAAATAAAAAAAGAGCTGAAAAACCAAAGACTTTTATGGACAGTTCGTTGCTCTTTGAAAAAAGAAATCAAAACACTTCGAAGGTGCCGCCAATCTATCACCTAAAAACACCATCTGCAACACCCTCTGTATTCCCACTGCTCACGCAAAAGCTTGATGATCAGCTTCCACCAACACCAACAGTTGTGGGTAGTCACCAAAATATCACAGACCAAAGTCACATTTGTGGCTCAACCCTGCCTGATAATGGCATCATTTATTCAGACTGCAAAAGTGGTCTTGAACATAAATATCTTTCCAACACAACAGCAACACTGGCTAAAACAATCAAACTGAATAAGCAATCATCCCACCAGAGTGCAGATTTAAATTTTTCGACAGAAATACCAAATCAAAACATTTTCCCAACTTCCCATACACCTGTTACCCTCAAAACACAGAAAGCCAAACCCCGAACAATGAGTTCTCTTTATAAAAATGGCAAGTCACGGAAGAGGATGGATTTCTATCTTTTGCGGAACAAAACAAGGCAAGAACAGTCAGCTAGTAGCATAGTAAATAACAACCAAACAGACAGAAGTCAGCACAGCAGACTGGATAATATGGCAGGTAAGTGCTCGCACAAGTCTTTGATCTGGGGTTTTGGGAAAAAAGTGAAACCCACAACACTGTTATTACAGGAGTAGCTATACTACTCTCGACCACACAGGGGAAAATAGTGACTTGAAAAGACATGTTGTGACCCTAGAGGGATTTAAAAAAGGGTTTTATGCAAATGATCTTTTACTGCGAATTTTTAATGATATAAATAATATACAAATGCACATTTTGAGAAATTGAATTATGCACAGTGTCTTGTAGCTGACAGCTAAATAAAGACTTTACATCATTTAGTGGTGGTTTATGTGCACTATTATCTTTAAACAGTCACTAGTTACTATTTGATAAACAACCAATAAATCATTAGACAGGAGATGCATAATCATTATGATAGGTGCCTTTAAAAAGATAAAAATATACTACATAATTAAAAACAATAACTACAAAAATGTTGGTTTTAAAAGATTAAATCTATTGCAATAGAAATAGTTTTAATAACAACCACAAGCTGATAGTGGTATTCCTTTTATTTGCTGCTCAACTTCCAAGCAAATCAAATGTTTTTTTTAATGTTGAATAAACCTGTAACAATTAAGTTGGCATAAGTCACATAGAGCAAAACAAACCTCTTTAACTTTTCTTTCTAAAGTTTGAGGAATGAATGATAAAAATTTTTTTATTGTACAGTGCCAGTACATCTTTGACGTTTTCCACCGATCAGTTACTGGGTAATTAACAGCAAAACTGCTTCCTGTTCTTAAGCAAATGCAAAGTATGCAGCCAGATTTGCTGCATGATTTGCTGCAGATAACATAATGTATGTTAGTTAGAAGGATATATACTGTTACATTCACAGTATACGAAAAAGTTTCAAAGCAAGGTTTTGTCAGTGTAAATATAAATACATTTTATAGCAAAATTTATGGAAACTATTTAGATAAAGGAAAAAATGACTGAAACATTTGTGTCATCAACTTTTTTGTTTTACTCACATTTTTGTATGGGATGTTTAAACAATACTGCAGAAAGATTTAAAGCCACATTCTAGCCTCCAATCCAAATAATAATAATAATAATAAAAATTTTATTTGTAACGCACTTTATATCTCCAATGGAGATCTCAAAGTGCTACAATGACCAAAAGGAACAACAAACAGCATTATCTATCTATAATGAATCTGTTATCTGAAAATTGAGAACTTAATTTGAACAAGTTTAACATTGAGAAATTTTTTTAGACGTTGATAGAAGTCACTTATATATATCATATTTTTCTTGCTTCAGAGCAAGAAAAGAATGAAGAAAAAACTATGTACTAACAGCATAAAAATTCCACAAAAATTCCATTGGATATTGCCTCTAAAAAGATGGCCTGAGGCATTTTTCCCCGTTGGAACCACTTTAATAGGCAATTCATTCCTCCAGTTGGAACGGGGTGATAATTGTCAGCAATAAAAATGTTTAAGTATGTGGAAGTTTAAAAAAAGGAAGAAGGTAAACCTTTTATTTGGTATTTTAGCATCAGTAAGCAAACAAAAATAGAACTGGTATTGTTAGTATTTTGTTTTGATTTCATGACCTGTGTTTCTTTTGTTTTTCAGATTATTTGTTCCAGTGTCAAAGTCTGAAACATCTGGATGACTGTAAATTGAAAATTTCCCCATTAGAGACTAAATATAGTCTGCAGAACACGGAGTCCAAGACTGTATACCACTGTGACTGCACTAGCCGGTAATATAAAAAATTGTGCCAAACAATTAACTGAGAAAAGATTAGATTAATGGAATAACAAATACAGAAATCAAACAATTGCAAGAAAATTGGTCTTTAGAAATTTAGGTGTAGGTCTCAAAAATTAGAATGATGCAAAAGATATCCTAAAAAATGTTTTTTTTTTTTTTTTACGGTCTAACTTTTAATCACAAAATCAGTTTTGTATTTATATCACACGGTGCGAAAAGCTTAATTTCTATAAAAACACAAGCATTGAACTTCCTTGAACTACTAATGTCAGTAAGCCGATATAGTTGTGCATTCCTAAAACATGTTCAGGGTTCAACTGCAGGTTGCAGAAAGATTAAGTAGCACTATGCCTGCCACACTGAAATAACGATGGACAGAAATTTGGTTTAATTTGAGTCTTTCTCAAATCAGCAGATGAGAGGCAGGTCACATCCTGGACAAGTCCAAATCTATCACACTTGACTAGTTTTAATTTAGACAATGTTTTTCTAAGTGACAGTAGAAATGCTGCAAGTCATTTGTATTCCAGTATGGTTAAAAGACAAGACGTCCTACAAACAATTTTTCTCTTGATTATCTCTTAAGTGATTTCACAGACAAATTTGACAAAATAATAGAAACTATTGATGGATGAATGAAGGAATACTTTATTCGGTTTCAATTTAAAACCAAATAAATAATATTTTTACCAAAAAAAAAAAAAGTCAGACAGCCACCAAAGAGGAGGCTTATTTTTTGCTTACCTTGTAACAATAAAAAACATAAATAGAATTCACAATAAAAATGTCCTTTCTTTTTTTATTTAAAAAAAAAAGAGCATTTGTTGGTCCAATTAATATACGATAGTACATAATTTATTATTTTTTTACCATAGTGGCATAATGTATGGGACAGTAATAATTCGGTCTTTAAATGTGTCTGATAATTTGACAAAAGAAGATTTTGTGAGTTCCTAAGATGAAAACTCAATAATGAATTCTGCTTGTTTGATAAATGTCTGTTAAAAAAATAAATAACAACATTAAATTTAAAAAAGGCAAATCAATAAGTAAAAATGCAAATACGGGAAAAGGGGAAATAAAAATAAATGTTTGTAACGTCCAAGTTTTTTTTTTACAATGATGACTCATTTGTTTTTGTTGGATTCCACAGCTTGGCTGTTGAGATTGAAGGCTTCAAGCTATCCAGCATCCTCTCGTCACTATTGGAGAATTTTGTCTCGCTGCAGTGCTTCAGTCTGTTAAAGGAGAAAAAATGTCATCGCAAAAAGAGGTGTTAATTTCTGAAATGTTTGATTCAAGCATTTTTTTTACAGAGAGAAGTATAGCCTTGTCTTAAATTTTTTCTGTCTTTTATGTTAACTTTGTAAAGATCAGACAAGTTTTTTCTATTTTAACATTATTCCTTGTCTTTTTTTGTAGATGTTTTTATGGTTTCAGTAAAGCCTCTGACCTACATAGGGCACTTAAGAAGATAAAAGAAAAAAATGCTACTATGAAGGGGATTTCATCAAGTCACAAAGAAAGACGACTCCCTCTTCGTCTTTATAAGCGATGCTTGAGGCTACAGAAGGAAGCTGATCTTATGGCAGAGCTCAAATGATGGAAAAGGGAACTGCTTCATGGAGCAGCTGGCAATATTTGAAAGCTTTATTTTCAATGCAAAATGTTCCACTTGATTTTTCAAGTTTTAAAATGTCAAATGTTCTGCAATTAATTAAAGCCTGAAATTTAAAATATATGTGTATATGAAACTAAAACAGAGAAAATAGCATGATGAATGAAGACATGCGTGAATTTCTGACGTTAAAAAAAGTTGGAAAAGCACGTTTTATTGCAGTCGAGAGATACTCTAATTTCTCCTGTGTTCGGTTAATGAAAAATCAAAATTTATTGGCGAGTAATCCATGTAAAAATGGTGTCGTAGTCTTCACAACACATCTTTTTAAACCTTCTTTTTTTTTAAAAAAATCTTCAGATAGCATTTATTTCATCCTTATAATATCTTCGTCATTATGAATGAATAGTAATTTTTTGTTTGTAATGTTTAGCTCTTTAATGTACTTCACATATATTTAACCTGGAATTAGTGCCAATCCAAACCTGTTGATTCTATTTGCCTTTTTGTTCTTTTACAGAGAGAACCGTAGAATTCTCTCTGTAAAGAAGAACAAAAAGAATTTGCTGAAGATGCATGCATCACCTGGCAGTGGTGGAAAGTAACGAAGTAAATGTGCTTCGTTGCTGTGCTCTAGTTAAAAAACTGTGTATCTGTACTTTACTTAAGTAAAATTTGAGACCTGTACTTTTACTTCGCTACATTTGAGAGCAAATATCTGTACTTTTACTCCGCTATTTTTTAAAAGTGTGTTTTGCATTTTTTGTTACATTTTCGGTCAGGAATTTGAAAAATATACAGTTTTTTTTTTTTTAGCGCAACTTGAAGCCGCATCGCCAAAATCAACCTGTAGAGGCAGCAGTTGATCAACCTGCCGTCACCAAGAGGGAGGAGAAGTAATGAATCGAGGACCAATCAAAATTGAGAGTTAACATTTTCCGCAGTCTTTCACCACCAAAAAACTAACATCAAATATAGCACAAATTGAAAAAGAGTCAGAAGATCGTTGTTCGTAGAGTTTACTTTTAAATAAAAAGTTGAGCCATCATTACATGGAGCAGGGGCGGATCCAGGATTTTCTAAAGGGGGGATGACGTAATTGACAAAGCCAAAATAGGGCGACTGGGCCCCCCTAGGACATTTTGAAAATAAGAGTCATTTTGCTGCATTTTGGTGACCCATTCGCTGGCCCTGCAAGGGAATAGCTTGTGTAGACTCCCCCCCGCCCCCCCGTTCCTTTCTTCTTCTTCTTTTTTTTTTTTTGTGGACCGAAATCGGGGAACGGGAGTTGATACTCTGGATCCGCCCCTGCAAAGTATTTAACTGCGACCCTACAGCACAAAAATAACATTTGAATTATGGTCGAATACTTTTACTTTTTACTTAAAAAGTAGAATTTACACCAATTACTTTTGGTAGATATTTTATCGGTACTTTTACTTAGATCATTTTTTTGCCTAATCATCTATACTTTTACTTCAGTACAAAAAGTGAATACTTCATCCACCACTGCCACCTGGAGATGAGGAGGATGAAGACGGAGAGGAAGAAGAAGAAGAGAATTAAGAAGAAAAGGCTTGATTCTTCATCCCATTGTGCCGACAACTGTAAAAATGTAAATGCTCATCTTTTAATGACGATGTAATTTATACTACCTCAAAATCTATTCCTGTGTTCATGGCAAATAATTTAGTTTGTTTAACGGTTTAAATCGTGGTTTAGATTTAAGTTGGTTGCGATGATCAGAGAAACTCCTGATGTTTTATCTTTAGAACAAGATTAATGGAAACAATGTCTTTCTAAAATTTCTTGATATTTTCAAAGCTGTTTTTCCTGATCATAGTTAAAACAGTGTTATAAAGTCCGAAATCAAAGTTGTTATTTTATGAAAACTCAACTGATCGTGGAAACTTTTATATTGCACATAGAATAATGTTGCAAATCATTTAGCAAATTCTTTTACATGAAATATTTTGAACTTTTATAGCTTTTTTGTGGGTCAATAGTTCAACATATGTTAAATTACATAAATTACACATGTTGAATTAAAATCTTTTTAATTCCTAGGGAGATTTTAGATTGATCCGAACATTTGCTTGATTGTAATTTTTTTAAGTAAACGTGATATGTACAAGAATAATTACGTTAACTTTAAAAACATGTTGCCCTGTCCAAGATGAATACACAAACATAAATATTTATTGCATAATGTTTATTACATAAATGTATTTATTTCAGGTAATTTGCCATATTTGGACTTTATTTTTAAGAAATCGGCTTCAAGGTTCAACCGTTCTAAGTAACCCAGTGGGTAAAAAAACAAAACAACAAAAAAAAACTTTGGTTCATCTTTTTAAAATAAATTCTGACCGGATTTTGTTAAAATATTTAAACAAACTTAAAATAAGTTAAAAAAAAAAAAAGAAAAACCCTGATTGAACTGACAGTTGGTGTCCAGGCGTGCGGTGCATTCTGGGAGCATTTGGTTGGCCTTGGAAACATGGCGTCTCTCTGACAGCCTGCTGACTCCCGTTATCTTCTCCAGTCAATGAAACAGCGGCAGGGCCGGCAGCGGACTTATCAATATTTATATTTTAAATGAAAAATAAAATATCTTGAGATTAATTTTTCTTGCTGAAAGGGTCACGTTTGAAACGGCGCGACCTAATAAGGTGTTTAATACAGGTGTCACGCCCACTCTGTTCGGTACCGTACGGTAAGTTAGCTTGGCTTTAGCTAGCAGCTAGCTAGCTGCCGCTGTTAGCCTGACACTATTATTATGAAGGAAAGCTTTCTGTTTGCTCTCACTTTACTTCACTAGTCTGCCTGCTGTCAGAGCCCAGCGCGAGACAACACTGACAGAGGAATGGCAGTTGTCTTATCTTAACTAGCTTAGCAGCTTGACTAGGGCGTTTCTGTCATTCAGACACTGAATTTTTAATGTTCGACCCTTTTGGCATTGCTGTTGGAGGAGAGAGCGATGGGCTCCGGGTCAGCGGATTCGTCCCAATGGCTTTCAGTAAAAGAGGAGACAATATTTCTACACGATGGACTCATTCGGGTGACAGATCTGGCTGAACTGCCCAGTGAAATCGGAGTGTCAGAACAGGGAGACATCGAACAAGAAGTAAGTAAAAACATAACTCAATATTACAGCTTTAAAAAAAATAATTCTTAGTTCTATTACTGTGTAATAACCTGTTTACACCTCATCTTCTTACACAATAATCACCAGAGATCAGGTGCTAACAAGTTTCTTTTCTTTTTGTTATGGACATCCAGTCTGCTTTTAGAAACCAGTTTACTTCCCAATAGAACCTCAATCCACATTCAATGACACCCTCCCTAAAGCCAATAACTCAATTTGCTTTATATATTTACAGTAAAAGTTAGAGCATGTAAATCAGATCAATTAGGTTGACTGAAAAATAAATGTTACATCATGTTCAAATGTCTTTACCTTGCTAAGATCACAATCATCAAACTTCTAATGTTAAATCTTGTTTAATGAACCCGATCAAAAAGGTGTAAAAAGGTTTTTGTCATGCCTGTTCTACCTTACCTTTAAAGGGCAGTGTTGTGATCTGGTTTGATTTTGGTTGCCATTGAAATCCATTAGCAAAATAATTTAATGAACCATTCTATTTTATTATTGTATGTTGACTTAGATCAATTATTGGTGATAATCATATGTGGGTTTTAGAGTTGGTATTTTGGATAATTTCCACAGATCAGTCTTTTATTTTGCAGGCGAAGGTCTAGAATGATTGCAGTATGCTGACAGGCTTAAATCCAACAATATGTATTTACAACCTGGTTATCTAGCTATATAACATTAGACATGCAGGCATAAAACACTGTGAGAGACACAGATGTCACATATTAACACGTTTGTAAATTATTATCATTTAGCCCTGTTTTTGCTATGTTTTTGCCTGTTGATGTGAGATTTTGTGTATACATATATATTTTGTAGCAAAAGGTTTAAAACTTTTGTTATAGAAAATTCCATAAGCTTAAGAACTCATTTTTATTGAATAGTAGTACTTTTCATTACGAGCCCAGCAACAGACAGTGAGAGACATTTCTCAGTTTATTGTTTTATTTTAGTGTTATTGTATTAGTATTTTGTTCTGACAGTTTTTCTGCCTGCTTGCATTTCATTGACTTTTCTCTTTTCATCAGAAAATATTTCTAAAAATTTGAAGTAGGGTTGCTTAATAACTCGTTGCTGTCAATAACTGCAATTTTGTAACTAAATTACAAATTTTTGTTCTTGTAATTTTAACAAAGTTTGTAAAAAGTCTTAAAGGTTTTGTTTCGTATACTGAACGGCCCATCCCTAGTATCAGCACTTATCCCGGCTGAAATCAGGCAAGAGGCAGGGTTCACCCCGAATAGGTCACCAGTTTGTTGCAGGCGCACATGCAAACAACCATCCACATACACACACAACAATTCACACTGTGAATTTGAAATTCCCAGGGGCAATTTCAAAGTGGCCAATCAACTAAACATGCATGTTTTTGGAGGGTGTGAGGAAACTGGAGTACCTGGAGAAAACCCACACGTACACGAGGAGAACTTGCAAACTCCACATAGAAAGACCAGTGATTCAAGCCTCGTCCCACTCTGAGACTCAAACTCCAACCTCTTTGCTGTGAGACCACTGTGTTAAACACTTTGCCACCATGTAGCCTAGTCTTAAAGGTACAAGAATTAAAAACAAGAATTTACCATTCAGCCATCTGCTCAATAAAATAATAGTTTCTTACCTTTTATTGTGTCAAATCAACTGAGCTTCAATTTGTCATTTTTATTTTTCTTTTTTACTGGAAGTATGGAGGGATTAGTTGTGTAATCAGATGTGCCTTTGTAAACTGATACACTAAAATAAAGATTGTTACTTTTTTCTTGCGGCTTATCATATAGTGCTGTAAAAAAAAATCTCCACAAGCTGAGTTTGTCTTGTTAAACCTGGTTATTTTCAGAATTTCCACATTTCTAGCTATTCTTGTCTGACTGACTGGGTCATTATATTCTGTTTTCGTAGGTGTTGTGATGCTGCCTATTTTTACCCAGTGGTAGCACCATGTTTCAGAGCATAAAGGAGAAGGCTCTGCATACAGTAAAGGGGTGTTACTGTAACATAAGGAGCATATCTGAAATTGAATCAATACAAATTGTGCCTGCTAAATGGTATAATGGATTTTTTTCCTAGTTCATGATCTGTGGGCCACAGCGTGAAATCAATATCTGAAAATGCTGTCTAAGTGCATATGAGGCGCATTGTTTTACTTGTGATATGCAATACCTAATGTGCATTGCTTTCTCTGACAATTAGTTTACTGTCTGAAAAGATTAGTTTATTTTGTTGAGATGATTTATAGAAAATCATGCACTGTATAGTCTGTTTGAAAGTAATGAACTTTGCCTAAAAATCTAAGAGACTAGGTATGTAAAAATAACAGTGATTGGTGTTTTTTGTCTCCAGGAAGAATTGTACAGATATAAGTGTCAACCAACTGTAGCTAAAGTCTAACGCCTTTGCTTCAGTGTCTCTGCATAAAAAAAATATTCTGTTTATCATTTCAATCATTTTTTAGGGTTACGCACTTATTTTTAAGTTGATAGCTATCAATGCCCAAGATTTGACAACTCATGTAAACATCCTATTCTTCTTCTCCCTCCTGTCTTTCAGATTCTTACGTTTGAGACGAAGAATCCCATAGAGCTTGCTGAACGTCTGCGTGCTGTCTGCGGTAACCAGAGCAATGCTTACGCTCGTCTTTTGGAGTACCGCCTCAATGCCCTGCGTGGTTTGTGGGGTGCGCAAAGGCAGCTGGCTTTGGAAGAGCAGCAGGACAGAGAGGGAACAGGAGGCGCTGATGAGGAGACATTGGCTTTGCTCAAAAGACAAGGTCTGCTCCAGCAACCTGAGCAGGCACCCTTCACTTCTCGCGTTGGTCTCTTGCTGGTCTTCCCCCTTTTGCAATCTCAAACTCGCAGCGATCCAGCACTTTGCGGTGTCACTGCTGAAGTACTGCTTGCTTGCCTCCGAGACTGCCAGCCACTGACTCTCAGCAAAGAGCCTGCCGACTGCCTTAACGGGTTAGAAGGACTCTTGTGCTCTTGGCTTGAGGATGGCGTCCAAGAGTCAGGCCAACCCCAAGGGCAGGCTGGGTTGCACACGCAAAGACAAAGAGAAAATTCTGCAGCGGCACTGGTGGCTCTTGCATGTGCCAGGTAATGCCAGACTTAATGTCTGCATATTTATAAATGTTTTTCTACACAGTCCATTAATCCATTATCTTTTTTTTTCCAAAAGTATCTCAGTAATTCTTTAATGAGACATTTTCTTTCCAAGAGACTAAACGATACCCTTTCAGAAACAAGTGATGAAAATAACAGCATCACAGCATAAAAGTCATTTGTCAAACAAGACGACTAATCAATCAATGAGTCACGTGAAACTCAAATTTGCCTTGTCATCACGTTTAAAATAAACTTTTAAAATAATCATCTGCTAAGTTTTATAGTCCCTGTAAATGGTGCACAAGTGACAATTATTCATTCAAACTTTAAAACAAAATCAAAATTTTACCAAATGACTTTTCATGGTTCTTTTACATTAAAACTGCAGCAACAAAACAGAGTTCATTCTCCTCATCGTGGCTAAAATGATCTTAAATGCTTGTTTTCCACTAGAGCGTCCAGTAGAACAACCCATGTTCTGTCACGTTGTATGTTAGCAAGTATGTTAGTATGTATATTAATACATACAGTACTGTTTTCTTATTCTTCTGGGGAAATGCATTACATACTCTATTCTCTTCTTATTATGCTTGCATGATTCACTTGTTTTTTTTTTCTGTAAACCCTGATTTAGACTCTTTCACAACCAGAATTCTCTTTTCTTTGTTTATCTTCAGCTGAGGCTGAGAGCCTTTTTGTTGTGGAGAACAGTCCAGCTATGGTGCCTTTTCACCACAATGGGACCTAATAAAGGGCAATCAGCTTTACTGCCGGGGTTTTGTAAAAGCTAGCTGTTCAGTCTCTATATTAACGAAATGGACTACATGTTATATGCTGTTATATGCTGTCAATAAGTTTTAATAAAACTTACTAATAAGCTTGGAAACTACAGGTTGTTTATTGCATAAAAAAACATGCAAACAAGAGAACAATTTGACAGCTCATATAATTAATAGTGTAAAAAAATAGTTTTTATCAAAGTTTTTGTTGATGTTAATAGTGAATAGGAAGTAGGATCATGTGGTAATGTATTTTTTTGCTATAAATTGAACATAATTAGCTTGGTACAATTTGTACTTTATACTTTAAGATACAAATTTACAAAAATAGGTTAAGTTTGTCCAGTTATTGATTTGAACTTTGCTCAGATTAAATGTCTTGTAAGACCTTAAAGAAGGCCATGATGTGATGTGCTTCGCACAATTTAATTTATTTTATGGCTTGTTGTTGGTTTTAAAAAATTGCATCCAGGCAACACATTGAATTATATACATAATAAAAGGTTATTATTCTTTGTCATGCATTTTGACCAACACTAAAGTAAAATTACTGATCTATAAACTTGAACTTAATTTTAATACATTTACCTAACTATTTTCTAGGGGTTCTTTGAAGACACTTATCCACACAGTTCATCTGCTGCAGAAGCAAACTGAGCTAGGCCATCTGCCAGTGTCAGACGTGCTCTACAGGTGAGGAAGTTCTTTTACTACACTTTATCAAAAAAAAAAAAAAAATTCTGTTTATTGTTTGTTTTTATCCCACTATGCTTTTAAGGTTTTATGTAAAATGGAATTGATTTGGACATAAAATACAATTTTCTTAATAAAAAAGCTTGAAATAAAAAATGTGAATCATTTATCAAGAAATAACTTTGAATCTCTTTGTTTAAGACTTCTGCTCCTTGAAGGAGGCCCTGGCTCTCCGTCCTGCCTCTTGGGGGGCAAACACAGTGTTTCTTGGGGTTTTGAGGACATGTTGCCTACCCCTGACAATTCTGCCGGAGGAGCAGAAAATAAAGGTAAAACCTATTTTCTTAAAAAAATGTGGGATACTGTGTTGTATATTTTTTGTCTTCTATTTGTTGTCAGTTGTTTTCTTGTAATGTGACTTGTTTCATCAGGAAGGATAAAAATGTATTATTTAGTGTCATTTGACAATAGTTTTCTACAACTGCTTGTATAGTAAATTTTTTTTGTTAAAATAAAAGAAAAATAAAACTGAATAACAATTGTTTTAGGAGTCAACATATAGAAGGCAAAAGTGATTTTTCACTCTCCAAAAATCGATCAGTTGACCTTGAAGCAGGATGGAAGCTGATGAGGGTGCATTGATATATATTTACTTTTTTAGGGTTCATCGGACACTTCCGCTGTTTTGCGTACTGGTATATTTGATATGTAATGATATTGCAATTCTTACATTGCAAAACTATGTAAAAATTAAGCTGGCCCAGCTTTGTTAGTGTTCTCATATTCTCACCTGGTTTTTGTAATTTACTCCGTTTGATCCACATTTGTACTTTCCATGTGCCGACTAAATGTTTTTTTATTTGTCATAACATCCTCTAAATTTTTCTCTTGTCTGTGTGTGCTTTTTCCAGATACAGACTTGGGTCGCTGTTTAGCCACAGATGGGCTGTATCTTTATTCAACTAATTCCTCTGGTAGAGGGCTCAGCAAGCTAGGCTCTGGTTTACACGGGACACTGAGGTAATGTGACAACCATTCCAACATGCATTTCTTCATTTGCACCATTAAATGCTCACCAGAAGACAACAACAAAAGGACCAAAAATACATTAAAAATATACATTTTCATCATTAATCATTTGAACCATCATGTTAGTTTTAGGATAATTTCAAGACAATGTACGTAATTATTAACTACGTAAGCACTGTGAGTGTTTGACTGATTTCAATGGCACACATTCATTTCTGGTTTCCATAAATTTATTTAAGGTTGTTCTGAAGAAAAAACTTTTTAAATTTTCAGAAGAAGGCAATATTCTTAAAAAAAAAATAAATTAAGTTTTGTCACACAATTCACTGATATGTCGTTGGAAAAAAATTGTTTTGCAGATTCCACAAATGAGTATTTAGTTAGTAATAAGTGAAACAAACAGCTTTTCTTTGGGCAGGAACCAGGGCTATTTGACCAATCATAACAGTGTTATTAGTATTCATCTGTTTTTGATTGTTTTCAGCATGACCTGGCATGACATGCAGCTTGTTCAGGTTGCATAGACAGAAGCTTTTATAAACATAACATTTGATTCAGATGCATGAATACCATTGTCTGGACACAAATCCATTTTTACCATTGATTGCATTCATTCTTAGTAACTAAACAGATTCTTGTGGGGTTAAAAATTATTGCTATGGAATCAAATATATTTATTGGAGACAAGATATTTTTTTTTATCAAATTATCAACAATTTAAAACCGGATCATGGAGCTTTAAACAATTTCTATACTGGGAAGAATCTCAAAGCTCAAACCAGCTATTTGTCACTGGCTTTTGACACCGTGGACCACAACATCCTGCTCCACAGACTTCGCACTGTAGTGGGCCTTACTGGGACCACCCTTGACTGGTTCCAGTCGTACCTCTCCGGCAGATCAGAGTTTGTGGCTTTGGGGCAGAGCAAATCACTTCCACGTATAGTCAGCTGTGGAATGCCACAAGGGTCTGTCCTTGGTCCAACCCTGTTCACTATTTACATGATTCCCCTTGGACAAATAATTCATAAACATAATCTTTCATTCCACTGGTATGCAGACGACACACAACTGTATATGAAAATGAACGCTGCTCTACCTTCAGCTCTGTCATCTGTGCTTTCGGTCTGCCTGGAGGAGATTAAGACATGGATGTCTGAAAACTTTCTCCAACTCAATAGCAGCAAAACAGAAGCCATTCTCATCGGCACGCCTCACCAAACCCAGTCACTTTCCCTCGGTAGTATCCCCATTTTTGGACACAGCATCCCTCTGTCATCCTCTGTAAAAAACCTTGAAGTCAAAATGGATTCTAACCTCACCTTTGACTCCCACATTCACCATCTCTGCAAGGTTTCCTTCCTCCATCTTAAAAATATAGCCAGGCTACGTCCATGTCTTTCCAAACCTGACGCTGAGAGGTTGATTCACGCCTTCATCTCCTCCAGGCTGGATTACTGCAATGCCCTTCTTGTAGGGATCCCATGCAGGGGCTTACAAAAGCTCCAGCACATCCAGAACTGTGCTGCCCGGATCCTGATAAGGAGGCGCAAATATGACCATATCACTCCCATCCTCAAATCCCTCCACTGGCTTCCCGTTAAATACAGAATTCAGTACAAGCTCTGCCTCCTTACCCATCAGTGCATACACGGCACTGCACCTGTCTATCTCCAAGAACTCCTAACCCTCCACACCACTGTCCGAGACCTGCGCTCCTCCTCCTCCTCCTACTGCCTGCACCAACCAAGGACCAAACTCTCCACTATGGGGGACAGGGCCTTCCAGGCAACTGCTCCACGGCTCTGGAACGATCTTCCCGAAAGCTTGAGGGCTCCACAGAGCGTTGAGGCTTTTAAGAAAAGACTTAAGACATTTTTATTTCTAAAGGCTTTTCAGCAAAGTTTTTAGTGTTGTTTTTTTTTTTGTGTTGTGGTTTTATTTAATTTAGCTGTTTGTTTGTTGTTTCTTTTGGTCATTGTAGCACTTTGAGATCTCCACTGGAGATATAAAGTGCGTTTACAAATAAAATTTATTATTATTATTATTATTATTAAACTGGATTTACAAATATATCTACATAAAAATACAAAATTAGCTTATAAATAAGCAATTATAGAAAAAAGCAAACAATTCAGATAATGCAGCAATAAAATAATTTTCTTGTTTGTTTAGGGGTTTTGTGTATTGCCGAAATGAAGAAATTGAGCCTGGTTGGGTGGTGTTCAGCAACGGTTTTCTCCTACATCGACCCTCCTCCTTCGATGCCAAGCCTCATCAGCTGTGCCAGGTCGTTGACCCCTTCACGCTCCAGGTATGGTTTATATTTAATAGATGGAAATGAATGGACTTTTTTTATTATTATTATTAAAATGTACTTTTTTTTTAATATCCACCTACTATTAAGTTTAGCAATGAGAACCAAAAAAATTGTGGCAAAATGATATATTTTCCAAATCTTCTTTTTTGTTTTATGTTCAGGTGTGCCAGATTGTGCCCATGCCAGCCCATCACTTTCCTGTAGGCAGCAGCATGACCACAATGCACCTCTGTTCAGATGGGACTTACCTGTACTGGGTTTGGTCTCCAGCCAGTCTGAATGAAAAGACACAGAAAGGCCACTCAGTCTTTATGGATGTCTTTCACCTATCGGTGTGTGCAACACATCCTAAAGTCTTTATTGTTGTTTTGTCTGCTTGTATTGAATTGATTTCTCTCTTCTCGATGGTGCAGACCCAGACCGGGCTGTGTGTTGCAGATGTTTTACAGGAAAGAGTTATTCTTACTCGCAAGGAGGGCGAGTCTTCCAAGTGCTTGAATGAACTTCTTCTAAGTCGAATGTCACGTTTCCGGGCCTCTCATTCTGCCACATTGGCTGCTCTTACAGGCTCTGCAATTACAAACACTGTCAAAGAGGAGCAGTCTGGTAATGGTAGAAAAATTATTACATTCCAAATAAAAATCTGCATATGAGAATACTCAAAATTCTCATATGCAGGAAAAATTTGACTGTTTTGCTTTTGTATTTTTTCCTCTTGGAACTTTATGTTTCTTATTTTGCAGCAGTGAACACCAGCTGCGGTCTCCCTTTAAAAACTCTGAGAAAGACCCCAATGTATGTGTGTGGAACCTATCTTGTTATGCTGGTTTCACCTCCTGGCGTATCTGGTAGCTCTGCAACACGGTCCCTCTTCGGAGGTACTAGCAGCCTGTCTTCTCTTAAAAGTAAGTGCACAGATTAAAATGTCAAGTAAAACTTGGTAGTTTAAGCATGAATGTCTATCTGGTTATAAAAAACAAAAGTGCTTTCAGTACTTTCTACAAACTTATTCGCAAACCATGTTTTTCCCCCCCAGTTTTGGCCTCCAGCCTCGTGTTTAACTTGACCGATGGCCAGTTTAGCAGCCGTGCAGACCTCATTGATGCTCCTGGCAGTTCTCTTGGCAGGGGAGCCCAGGTGACAGGACTTGGTGAGCTTAAATTACTCTTAATTAGCAAAAATGTTCCAATTCACAAAAAGTGTTGTTTTTTTTGTTTGTTGCTACGAACTGTGTAGCTCCTCAATGACATTGCACACATTTTTTTTTTTACTACGGGCGCATTTATCATACCAGTTAACAAGTGCCATCAAACGCCGGGCAAAACAAAAAAACAATTTAATACCCGCTCTAGGTTTTCACACAAACACAAATGAAATAGCTAACCTCGTGGCGGTCATCTTTGAGGTCCTTTTGGAAACAAACACATGCTGTAAACAAGAGCTTTCTGGCTCTTCTGTAGTTGTCTGGAACGTGGCTCTTGCTCTGGAGTCTTTTAGCATGTGAGAACGTCCCACATAAATTAATGGCCCATAATCTTGTTTGTTCTAGTCTCGCAAGAACAATATCAAATGACACAAGCTGAAATGTTATTAATTCAAACACACTTATATTCCGGAATCTTACAATTTAGTTTGCGTTAAACTTTTGTATTTATGAATATGAATCTTTTTTTACTGATATTTCTTTCTGTGCTTTTTTTACTTCAAAGGAGCATGTTATGATGCAATGAACAACTTGATCTGGACCTGCTCCAGTGATTACATAGATCAGTGGTGCAATCCTGGAAACCAAGCCTTCCATCATGTGTGCCATAGGCTTGGTGTTAGTCATGTCATCAAAGAACCCAAAGGTAAGCACAAATCCCGCAGACAAGGGTCATATCTTTCTTTATTTAGTCAAAAAAATTGTTTAATCATTTGCAAAACTTTGCCTTTTACAGAGGAGACTGTTATCACTGGTGAGGTGATCAACCAGCTACTTCATCACGTAGGTGCTATGTGTATCCACCAGCTCAACCTGCTGGCAGCCAGCAGTAATAGCTTGCCCCTGGGAGCCTTGCTGGGTAAACAACATCCCATCGAAGCTAGTCATTTCAGCAGCATCTGTGACGTTATGGAGAAAGCCATGGTGAATGGAGACACCTGCATCATCCGCTGCATCTTGGTAGTGTTCCAGGTCAGTCTTGAATCAAATCAAACTTTTTTTTCATACAAAAAAAATTCATAAATGGCTTTCAATAAAAGAAAAGCAAAAAAAATTTTAAAAATAAAATAAACATTATCAGACACCATCAACTTCTCATACGTTCTTCCACCCCACACATACATGTCTTGGTCATCCTTCAACACTATTTCTCCCTTGACCAAAGGTAGAACATGATGTTGCTTCACTATGATGTGTTGCAAGTAACTCAGTTGTTTTTGCTAAATTTATTCCTACCTATGACCAGGTGGTTTTTAGGTTTTTCAATCCTCAATCGGAGCAGAACAGGGAAAGTGTGCGTCGTTCAGGCCTCCTCCTGTGGCAGTTACTCATGGCTCCAGTGGATCAGATAGGAACAGAGATTCAGAAAGAAGTGTGCCTGGCCATCAGGTATGTTATAAAATTTATATAACATACCAAACATCACGTACTCTATATAATAAATAATCATAAATTTGTTTCTCTATAATCAATAGACATGGTAACATAGTCATAGTTCTATCTCATTTGTCTTTGCAGCTCAGGCCTGAATACTCTGTATCAGGGGGAGGCTGAATTAAACAAACTACTGAAATTGGTTTTGACTGAAGGTATAAAAAGCAAAAGATTTGTTGATGGACATTTTTGGTGTTTTTCTTTCTAATTTCTCCCATGTGTCTATTTTTTTTTAATGCTAAATAGGTGAAAGAAACAGTGGTTTGTCTCAACTTCGGGATGTCATCCTTACCAACCTAGCAGACCATCTGCAGAGGAACAGATTTGGGAGCGAAGAAGATGACCACTACATGTAAGTGAAAACTTGTTCCACATTAACATGTCATATATTAACGATACAAATACAGCACTGTTTTCTACAAGCCCCGTGTGTAACTGTTACAAGTGACATAAATCTCTCTTTCTTACAGACTAAATGATGAACTACTGCACTGTATCCTCAAAACCGTGGTCCGAGAATCCTGCCTCCTCATCACTAAATGTCAGACTGTTGCCAGAGATGACTTCCAGAAGCTGCTCTCCACTGTGCCAGTATGATTATCTTTTCATCAGAACTTAAATGCCACATGTGTCGCACAGCGTTCAATAAAATTCCTCTTTTTTTTGTCTTTTCCTACCTCTAAGGTGGTCTCACCTTGTCTGCGCTACCTCATGGCTGTCCAAAACCACCTCCTCAGTAATACTATTCTTTTCCGTCCTGATGATAATGACGACAGTGACAACTCCCTACAAGGGGAAACAATGAAGGTACAGGTAAACATCCCATTTAAGTACCCCTACCTCTGTGCATGATCAGTGTATTCTTCAGTCAGCTCTTTGATCGTAGAAAGGGTGGGCGTTGTGAATGTGATGTCACCTACATCAAAACAGCTCTATCAAAATGAAGCCAATTCATTTTCTATTTTTTATATTGATAGAGTTGGGTTGAATTTTGCAGTAATAGTTTGGTCTATGTTCACATGACAACCACCTTGCCAACCAGGAGTGAGCTTTTCGATGATACGCACCTCTGCCATTAGAGAGCAGCTTGAGAGTACTGTTTAAATTTTTGCACATATGGGTCTGAGTCTAACAGCTACCACTGCTTTATGTTTTTAGACACATGTAGACACATGTAAGTTTTCTTTTGGAAGAAAAAACGTATCTATCAACAGATGCTAAGACCTCACTTTTCTATTCAGCATTGAGGTTTCTGCATCACATGATTGTAATTATTAAAAACCTTTGAGGCAGAGTTACGTAAGTTTGGGCCTTTTTTTTGTTGCTTTGTTTTTAGGAAATGCAAAGCAGCATTCTATCCCTCGCTACTAAAATCCTAACAGGGTCTGATGAAGTACTGGAGACCCTGCAGGACGTCACGACAGCTCTGATTAACAGTGATATACTTGATAAGGAAAACAGGTAAAAAATTCAAATGAATTTTTTAAAAACATTTTTGTCCTTTTCCTGTCCCAATTGTTAATATCAGTTTAACAAATTTTCTTTGTCCTTTGCCGTATGTGCATATCCTAAATATAGACAATTAACTATCTTCTTTTTTATTTGCTTCTTGTCTAGGTTAAAGGGTTTGGAACAGGTCACTAAAGCCACTATGCTGGGACACCTGCTACCTGTCTTACTCACATCACTGATGCACCCCAACATGCAAACACTGACCCTTGCTGATGCTCTGATGCCACAATTAGTCCAGCTGGTGCTCTACACAAGCCAGGTTTAGTAATCTATTTAAAAGTCTGGTTTGTATTAAGAGCCACAAATATTCTTGTATATTAAAATACTTTTTATCTACAGACTGCCCTTTTACTAAAGACTCAGTCTCCAATTTTTACTGATGATCTTCCACTAACGAGTGGTTCATATGGACAAGGAGCAAAGGGATATACATTTGATGAAAAGTAAGAGACAGCTTTTTGGAATTTGTTTACAATTAAATTTTGACATATTCTGTTTAAAGGATTTTCTAACGGAACAAAAGAAAGTAACTTGATCTAAAATGGGGAAGGGAAAATCCTTTATCTATAAGATATGTTTTCTGTTTATATGATTACTTAAAGAATCCTTGATGAACGTGAGGAGCCAGGTTTTCTTACTGGACTAAAAATTCCTGCCCCGTGGGCTGCTGGAAAAACAGTAGAGACAGTGCACCCTGTGAGGGATAACTACAAATTTAAAGAAACTGTACACATCCCCGGAGCGCGCTGCTTGTACCTCCGCTTTGATTCTCGCTGCTCCTCACAGTATGACTATGACAAGGTAACAACTGTCTCTCTATATGCACCACCCACACTGGAAAAATAGTTACGTGTAATTTTTTGTTGTTGTGTGTACATTTTTTCACTAAAGCAACCCTCAAGATGATTTTTAGCCATTAAGCCTGCTGTTTTGTACTATAGCTTGTCATCTATGCCGGCCCGAACACCAACAGTCGCAAAGTCACAGAGTACGGCGGAAACACTCTGGGATATGGCAGCCGCAGTGTCTTGGGCACAGGATGGCCCAAAGATCTTGTCAAGGTAACTGAAGCTAATATGTAAATGCAAATACATATTCCAGTTACTACCGGAGCCAACATTCCCATGTTCTGTTTTTTTTTTTCTTTTTTCAGGTTGAAGGAGACACTGTTACTTTTTCTTTTGAGATGCGAAGCGGCCGCGAACACAACACTCCTGATAAAGCCATGTGGGGGTTTTCCTGCACGGTCAGAGCACAGGTAAGTAAAAGCATTTTTACACTAGTTTTCTATTTAAAAAAAAATAAAATGTACAATTTTAATAGATGTTGTAGAATGTTCTTAATAAGGTGTCATACAAATGAGAAGTCAAAAATAGAATTTATTAAAGTCAAAAAGTTTAAATGCTGCAGCATTGGAAGTTCATGCAAACCAAAGTTTTATCGACAGAAGTTCAACGATTTGACCAAACACTCATGTAAGGACCTTCGTTGTTAGGATGGACTTCTCTGTTGCTAGGCTGGATGTCTGATGATAGGCTATGCAAATTTGGTTGGGCTGAACATTATGTATGTCATGCGCAAGTGTTATCTTGCACCTACAACCTTGCTTGAACAGAGGCTGTATTATTAGGATTCAGTTTGTAAAATGTATTTTTGTTTGTCCTTGAGTGGCTTGGAGTCTGTGTGAACAGGCTGTAAAAATATTCTCACACCATGGATATGAGATAGATGTCTTGTTTCAGCACATCAGGTTAATTAAAGGCACCCATTTTCACTTAGTTGTTTTCAAAGTGAATATTAATCTTACTTAATCTTAATTTTTCAACCACAATAGACAATTTAGACTTTTTTAACATATGAATGCTTTTGTTGACAGGAGTCTTCTGAGGATGTGTCTGGGGGCCTCCCCTTCCTTGCAGACCTTGCACTGGGTCTGTCAGTACTGGCATGCTCAATGCTCCGCATCCTGTACAATGGACCTGAGGTGACAAAAGAGGAAGAAGCATGCCACGATTTGCTCTGCTCCAAATTGCTGCAAAGGTCACTGAGCTCACAAAACTCCCTCAATCCGCCACTAAAAATTACACATTCCTGATATTACAGTTTGGTATGGTGACAAACTAATGATGATTTTATTTTTTGTTAGGTGTCAATGGCAGGTGGAAGCAAATGGAGCGATTTCACCTGCACTCACACCTAGCCCTTCACCCCTGCCTCTCACTATAGAAGAAGACAGGGAGTTCACTTATCCAGCCGACGTACTCATCCCTCCTCCAGGCCTCATGCCCGGGACATATTTTGACTTGCCTCGTATCCGCCTTCCACCGGGTATTATGAGCAGGTTGAGAGAAGTCTCTGGAAGAGCCCGACCACAGTTTCGTCCAAGCATCAAGTAAGAATCAGAAAACTTTCCTTTGGTCTCTCGGAAGGTAATTTATTGCAGCCACTTGGCTAAAAAGACACACTAAAAAGAGACATAATAACACAAGTATGTACGTAATAACACATGTATTTTATGGGTAAAATACAAAATAAATAAAAAAAAAACAAAAATACATATTGATAATAGTAGCTAGGGTATTTCGTTTCAAGCTTTTTAAGTAAAAGACCCCTGACAAAGTGTATAAGTTTAAGGGCTAAAGGAATGAAAGAAAGAGTTGCAATTTGTCCTAAACAGAGGCATCCGACATCGCCAACCTGATTGTATTTATCAAAAACCTGAAAATAACATGCGCTTCTGCTGTTGGTCAATAGTTTCAACTATTCTTGAATTGAACTTCCAGAAAGACGTTAGACCACTGTTGGAGACATTCAAAGAGGCTGATTCTGTTTTGTTACTCATTGTGGGTTAGCCTTGTCAAATCTATAATTCTGGCCTTATTATTACTATTTATTTATTATTTTCAATTTATTCAATTTATTTATTCTTTTTTAGTGTCTGACAAAAAAATTTTTTGTCTCTCAGGGAAGTGATACGACCAGATGTGATGGAAGAAGTTATTGTATCCTGTGTCATAAAACACTTGAGTCTGGTCGATTCCCTTCAGTCACTTGTCAACTACCAGTATCGGGAAGATCACGTGGAGGAGTACGACTTAGTCTGTAAGATCATGGCTGAAACTTTCAAGAAGATTAACGCAATGCAGCGTCAGTTGCAAGTGAGTTAATGATGCACAAGGAATGGAAGCATAAGGGTATTGTAACTGCCTGAGTTGTTGAAGACCTGTGTACAGTTGAGCATGAAAGTCTTCCTACCCCTGGCAAAATTTGACTTAAGGTCCTGTAAACCCAAGAATGATTTTTTAATTTTTGGATTGAAGTGACAGGTTTCTACAGAAGAAATAGTTTTCTATAAAAAGCTTCTTTTATTCATATCTGACATCTACTTAAATGGCCAGTTTAACATTTAAGACATTTAAGTTTAACATTAAAGACAAGTGAGCAAAAAAGTTAGCATTTGTTTCTTCCAGTAATCTATAATAGTTTTATCAAAAAGATAAATAGGAATGACTTTGGACATGCAACCTTTATTTTCAATGTAAACAAAAGGTAAGAAATGCATCTCATGCATCTTCTTAACATTGTCTTATGTTTCGGAAAAATTGTGATAATCTCAGTCATGAAAAGAATTTGAAAGGGTTATTAAAATAATTTGGGGTTTTTGTACAAATTCATTGTCTTTTTTAGAACCTGTTTGACTCTTCTTTTTTTTTTTTAGTTTTAAAATAGGTTTTAAATTAAGGGGGAAGTTTATGGTGAACAAGGTGACCTGATTCTTTTTTTTTTTTTTGCACAGCAAAAATAAATTGAGGCCACCGAGCAGAACCAAACTCTCTTGCTTTTCTTTCAGAGTGTTGCAGAACTGGAGCAGAAGTGGCAGAATGAGGTGGAGGAGGCCCAGCAAGGAAAACTGGAGAACAACACTCCTTTCTTTCACGACTACCACTTCTTTGAAGTATATACTTTTTATTTGTTTTAAACCTTTTTTTATTTCTTTGTGAAGAAATTATGCAGTTACCACTACATTTTTTTTTACTATTGATTCACTATATTTTTATTCTAGAACAAAATGAAAGAGTTAGAATTGCTCTGCTCTTTGAAGGAAATCCCATTCGATTTTGGCGACTTGGAAAATGTTGTTCTTGCACTAAGGCAAGTAGTTAAACATTTTAACTAAAGGTACATTTGTACTCTTACAAAGTGTAATTTTTTTTTTTTTTTGCTAACAGGGAAAAGTTCTTTCATGAGGTGAACGTCTCACATGCCAGAAACATCACCCCACTTGCCAAAACTAAAACACTTGTGAAAAGTTTGATGAATCGGTCCGAGTTGCTTCTTCATGTAACCATTGCTCCACATTGCAGAAGCCTAACAAGTACACCTACTGGAACAACAGCTCCAGGTACGCTCAAAAATTTTTGATGTAAGAGAAGATAGGCAGGGAAGATAGTATAAAATTATGTGAACTGCGATGCTGCCTATATAAAAAAAAATCTATTTTTGTAGGATGTTTTTCAAAGGTCTTAATGAATCCATTACTTAAATTTGCCTTCAGTGGTTGGACTCATGCTTATTAATGGGTGAACTAAAAATGAAAAAGTATGTTGATATACCACGAACTTAGTGGGACATTAAAAACCACAGCCAATTATTTTTGTATGGTGAACCAAACATTGGCCCACTGCGTGTTTTTGGTTTTGACAAAAAGTTCATAAAGTCTGAAAAGTCTTAACGGTTGCTCAATATTCACAGAGTTGCTGAGGTGTCACTGATAGGGGATTTTTCATTCTGCTTTAAAGTTAATTCTTAGTAAAGAAAAAAAAGTTGTAGTTTCTAATCATTTTTTAACAGTGGTCCTTGGTTTTGTTTAGCTTCCAAATCAGTTTCAGATGCCAAAACGGTGATTCCAATGGTCAAGCAGCCAGTCTTCCTGCGTAGCATGTCTGCACCTTCTGACTTGGAAATGATCGCAAACCAAGACCTGGAGTTTACACACGCTTCACAAAGGTTTTTTTTTTTTAGTTTGATAAATTGCATATTCAGTAGGAAGAAAATAGATTTTTTTTTGTTTTGCTTTTTGTTTTAGAAGGCGACATCATCCGACCAGTCACCGCAGCAGTTCCTTTACACTGTTACAGTCTCTGACTGTGGAGGACAGCAGAGATAAGCCTACATACAGCGTTCTGCTGGGACAGCTCTTTGCTTTTATTGGGACCACACCTGATCAGGCAGTGAGTTATCCAAAGATCATTCCCTTGTTTTAAATTTTGTTGACATCTCCTGGCTGTTTGGTTTAATTTTTTAGTGCCATAGTTGGATGAGAATATGTTGATTAATCCACAAGGGATTTTTTTATATATATACCTGTCATGTGTGCAGGTGTCAAGTAGTAGCTTTCTGGCTGCTGCACAGACACGCTGGAGACGAGGCAGCACCCGCAAGCAGGCACTCGTTCATATGAGGGAGTTACTCACTGCTGCTGTTAGAGTAGGAGGGGTCACACATCTGGTTGGGCCGGTCACCATGGTGCTGCAAGGTGGTCCAAGGTCAGAGAAAAGTTCAATATAAAAAGATGAAGTAAACTTGACATAAAATTGTGCAAAATTTAGAGTTATTCATTGTTTGTTTATTTTTGTACTGCAATAAGTACTTTCATTATGTAGTTCCACACTCTATATTTTTGTGTGCAGGATTGAAGAGTTGACTTGTGGTGGAATGGTAGAGCAAGTTCAAGAAGCTTTTGGAGAAACCATGAACTCCGTAGTGTCACTATGTGCTCGCTATCCTATTGCTTGTGCCAACAGTATCGGCTTGCTTTGCACAATCCCTTACACCAGGTAAGTGTGTACATACCTATTTTGCGCCTTTTTATGTTTTTTATATTGCAGACACAAAACAGTTTTCTTTTGGGTTTTTTTCTAAAGGAGTGAGGAGCAGTGCCTTGTTCGAAGTGGTCTTGTTCAACTTTTGGACAGTTTATGTAGCTTAAGCGGTCAGAGAGACTGTAGCTCAAATGAGAAGCAAACCAAGAAACAGAAAGTTGCTACCATGGCCTGGGCTGCGTTTCAGGTGCTGGCTAATCGGTGCATCGAGTGGGAAAAGGTGGAAGGTGGGAATTTTTTCCTCTTTCTAGACGTTTGTGCTTTTTGAGTTTGTTGTTATGGTTTAAATGTAAAAAGGCTCTTTCTGTATGAAAGTCTGGTACTTATGAATGCTTTTCTTCTTAAGGTGGTTCAACAGATGCAGTTCATTCAGGTCTGGCTAGGCAGGTGTCGAGTCTGCTGACCAATCACTTGGCTAGAGCTACAGAGTGCTGTGGGAATCAGGCTGCTGGCAATGATGCTTTACAGGATGTACTCAGTCTGCTCAATGACCTCTCCAGGTAAAATAATTATTTTAAGTTTTACTGAATTAAATGTATCTATCTACGTACCAGCATGTTCTATTTTTCTGTGTCACAGGAGCCACATTGGAAAAGCTATTCTGAGCCAACCTGCTTGTGTTTCTAAGCTCTTGTCTCTACTGCTGGATCAGAGACCATCACCAAAGCTTGTGCTGATCATCCTGCAGCTGTGCCGAGCTGCGCTTCCCCTCATGAGCGTGGAGGACTGTGGTAATGTGGCCCTGCCTTCATGGAGCTACTCTATAAACACCCTGGAAGCTGAGCAACAAGACGCCAATGACCCAGCTTCACGTATTGCTGCTCTGCTGTTAGCTAAGCTGGCAGACTATGTGGTACCAGGTTAGTTTCTCCACCAAGTGAAAATCAAACATGTGAGCTCATAACAATGAAAATGTGAAAATGTTGATGCACAGGTCAGTTTTAGTGTTTGATTTCAATGCAAAAAAATGTGCTATTTTGCAGGTTGTCAGACCCTTCTTTCCCCCAGTGCTTCAGAGCCAGACACAAGTCTGTCACAAGCCAGTTCGAAAGGAGCTCTCAAGTCAGATGATATCGGTGAGGAGGCTGAGGCTGTTGATGGCAAGTTGTCCATTTTTATACACAAGAGGGAGGACCAGTCATCTCACGAGGTTCTGCAACCACTTCTCAGGTATATTTTATCTCAATACTTTCAATTAATCATTTACAGTATGACCTTTCCATTTCCTGAAGTTGAGCTTTCATTTCCTGTTGTTTGACATGTAGCAGCTCTGAGGGTCGCCCCTTTCGACTTGGCACAGGAGCAAACATGGAAAAGGTTGTAAAGATGGACAGAGACATGACAAAGGTGAGTGAAAAAAAATTAAGATGATGTAGAACTTTTTAAAAAAGAATATTACACAAATACATACACAGCTCATTTGTGGTGGAATTACAGCAGTTGGGCCTTTCGCAGAATAAGGCACCACTAATAGTGGCCTGTAACAGTGCCTTAGACTTTTGCTACAAGTGCCCAGGTAGTATAGCGATGGTCAGCTGTTTGGAAGTGCCCCTCATGAGAGGCACATCTAAGACATTCAACTTACAAATTTATGTCTGAAAACACAACTATAATGACCCTGAAATCCTCAAACGAGCTCATGGCACCACACCTCTACTTTGAGAAGGTACAGGGACTCTAATTAAATTTAACTGGATCTTATTTATGGTTTTGTGTTTTTCTGTATTTCTGTGTTTGGTTTTTAAAGACCACCTTTGTGTCTTAAACAAACTTTTTTTTTTTTTTTTAAAAATGACATGTTTATGTTGTGGTACTCATGACAATCAACTTGTATTATATATAGAATGGAAGCTGCGAGGTGGTAACAGAAGAATCTTCTGCTGCTCTAAGGAAGGCTAACAAGTGGGCTCAATCCGGACTTATCGTGAGTGTTGGTCCACCCGTCGAAACCTTGGCTCAAGAAACTGCGGGTGGCATTACCACTGGTGATAGGAAGAAATCTGCACAAACTGCAGTTTGCAGAGACCGCAATGCTGAGCTGGCCAGGTGCTGATTGTTGCCTTTATTGATTTTCAACCCAGATTAACTTTTCAGCTGAAGTAGTTCCTGATCTTCATTGATGCAGTGAACAGAAAATGTTTATATTTGGTTAAATGTATTTACGGTATGCTCCAATATGTCATTAATCTTGATTGTGGTGTTAACAACTCTTTTTATAGGTCAGATCCTGTCCGGCCGTTTATCAGCGGACATGTTGCTAACAGCATGGCGGCAGAGGTTATTGCTTTGCTGCACAGTCTTCTCACCGCTCCAGAATCCAACACAGCACAAATCTGGACAAGCACTGTAGAAAAAGTAAAGTCCTTATACAATTTTACAGTCTCGATGATGCCTGTTATTGTCAGTGGAATAATTAACTTCTTACAATCAATGATTATTATGAATTATTGAAAAAAATGAGCTTGTTTTGGAAAATTTTCAATGCTCATCAAATAAAAGAATCTAAATGCTTATTTTTTTATATATATCAGGTGCTTTCCCGTGCACTGATGTTCATTCCCCAGCTTGGAAAGTATGCAGAGAGTATTTTGGAGAATGGGAGCAGCAGCGGTAGGAAACTCGCCAAATTGCAGGCAATTGGACGACAGGCTGTTGCTGCACTATGTGCTCTCGGAGGTTTCAAAGAAACTATTAAAATTGGTTCTGAAGTTCAGGTTAGTAAAAAAAAAAATCTTTTTAATTTAATCAATATCTTAACTGTTGAAATGAACTTTCTGTGTCTGCTCTGTAGGTGGTGGGTAAAGGAGTGCTAGGTAGTGTTGGCATAGTTATGTCAATAAATGAGCAGGAAGGCATTGCTACAGTTAAGTTTCCTTCCTGCGAATACCGGAGAGCTTGCAAAGCTTCAGATGTCCTCACAGTTCCAATATCTCGCCTCTGCACTCCAAGATCTGAGGCAAGGATCAACATCCCTTTACAATTATTTAATCTTCTGGAACATGAATTTCTAAATTGTTTTAGATTTACTTTGTAAATCTTATCACCTACTTCTTAACAGGCTCTCCCTCTCTACAAACTCTCAATCACTGAAAAAGTGGTTCAAGCTGTGCAGTCTATGCTTCTGCCACAAGAAGGTAGTCTTTCCATTCACACCTCTCTACCAGCAACAGGAGACGGTTCCAGTCCAGTGATGGCTGCAGTGCGCCTACTCGCAGAAATAAGAACAAGGTTTCACAGCAACACAACTTGCTTTAATTTATAGAAATAGCCTCTAAGTTTAGAAAATCAGGTTTTCAAGCTTCTTTGCGACCATAGTTTGTTGTATAATTTTCTCTTCCTAGGGCTTGTTTGGTGATGGCACAGTTACTGGAGGATAGCTCTTTCTGTGAAGAATTTATACAGCAATGTCCAGCTGCTGTTGAGGTTCTCAATCTAGTTGCTCAGGAGTGCAGTCCTGGTATGTTGGGCTAAACTACCTTGACATACAGATATCTTCAGTTTGTGTAACAGATTTATTTTGTTTTCTGCAGGGGAGCGTCTCAGTATGGTTGAGGCTCAATGCGAGAGAGTGCGAATGTTGTACAGGGACTGTGCAAGGCCACCACCCCCACCATTGCAGACAGACAGGCGGCAGGTATGGCTCTCTTTAAAAAAAAAGGCCTTACTAAGGAAACACTGTTGTCTTTTGAAATTTTCTGGAATTTATGTGTTGTTCCCCAGGGCTAAATTTTTGGGACCAAAAATCTCATTTTGTTTTAAATCTTTCTAAACAACTTCTCAGACTAGGTTTCTGTTTTCCTTAGATCTTAGAATTGGTGTTTTTTTGTTTTTGTGTTCTTGTTTTGTACTAACCTTGTCCAAGATGAACAAAATGGAGAGATGGGAGGGTTTTATTATTGTAGGTAGTCATGGAATGTTCTCACTTTTTGATTAAAGACTTGATTTTATCACTTTTATGAGTCATATTTTTCTCTCTCTTTGTTCTGTAACTCTTTGTTCCTTAAATGCACTCCTTACACCAGCCCAAAGAAATCACCTGGAGTCCATCCAGAGTTTTTCCTCCAGTCCGTGCCTGCATGTTTTCATCTCGCCTCACCTCAGTCACCTTCTTGGCTGATCCAAGTGCAGGAGGAGGGCTGCCTCGAGGAACTTTCATCTATGCCACTTCTCCTGTACCTGTTCAGGTGAGAACAGTTTTCCATTACTTCCTCTAACAAGTATTCAGTATTGTTCTAACAAGTATTGAGTCTCAATGACTTTGGTCTTCTTTGACTCCACAGGCACCATCTTTCTACTGGGAAATAGAAGTTGTCTCCTATGGAGACTCTGAGGAAGATAGTGGCCCGATTGTGTCCTTTGGTTTTGCAACCGAGGCAGAAAAAAGAGATGGAGCATGGACCAACCCTGTTGGCACTTGTTTGTTTCATAAGTATGTTATTTTTCTTCAACCCTCCTGTTGTCTTTGGTCAAAATGACCCACCACAAGTTTAAAAACCAAATAAATATCTCCTAATTAATCAGTTTCCCACCTGATGTTTTTTTTTTACTTTGCCTAGACCGGCCCAAAGTAGAACAAGTGATATGCTGCTTTTACTTATATTTCCATGTAGGCTGTACAAAAAAAAGGTACAAAGCCTGCCTTGGGGTCAGAACCCAGCAGTCACTTCCCTAGATAGAGCAGGTAACAGGAAGAGATGTGAGTACTGCCCTTAAAAAGACTGTAAAACACAAACCGTGTGCTGCAGGTGTAAGAAAAATATCTACAAAAGCTGTGCACTTGCATACTGCCCTACATGTGCTAATTATTTGAATGGGTTAAGCTATTTTTCATTTCTATTTTTATTGTAGATTGTTCTAAATTGTAGAAGAAAATTTGAGTAATTGAGATGAATAAAAATGATTTCAAAAGTCATTTTTGCATTTTTCTTAAGCTACTGAAATACAAGTGAAGAAGAAAAACTCACATTTTGTGGTGAAACACAAGTTGTTTCTTCAAGCAAAATAAAATCTGGTGTTTAAAATGAAAAAAAAAGCTGCTTATATTGGGGATTTAGTGAGGACAAGTCATTTTGATTCCGAGGACACGAGGTGTATACGGAAAGTGAGGACAACAGGAAGGTTAATAAATTCTGGGGTTTTTATGCTTCCATGTTTCTGACTTTTTTGTTAGCTCCCGTTTTATTTGTGTTTTTACTCTATTTATGAATGTTTTTCTTTCTTCTGTGAGTAATGGACGAGCGGTGCATTACAATGGCTCCAGTTTGCTACAGTGGAAGAGTGTTCGTCTGGATGTGACTCTACTCCCTGGTGAGATACACCAATAAATAACAACCTTATGAGTTTATTAATCTGAGTGTATATAGCTCTAGTTAAGTAGATTTGTATGTTATTGGTTTGAAATCAACTCTTTATGAGTACACTTAACTGTTGCTTTTTACCTACAATTCTTTTTGTTGATTTGTCTTGTTCTGGCGATTACACTCAGTGATATTATCCTAAATATATATCTAATCCTCCCGTATAACTGGAAATGTAGGTGATGTTGCTGGAATCGGATGGGAGCGTTTTGAGGGAACTCCGCCCCCACCTGGTCAGGCTCCCAAAGGCAGAGTATACTTTACTTACTGTGGACAGCGACTTGGTCCTGTTCTTGATGATGTTGCAGGAGGGATGTGGCCTCTGGTACACATTCAGAAGAAGGTCAGTTTTTTGTGTTTTTATTTATTTATTGTTGTATGGCTGAAGTTCATTTGGATTTTTTTTTTTTTTTTTTGTAATGTTTGGTGTCTGTTTTTTATAGAACTCAAAGATTCGTGCCAACTTTGGAAACCGGCCTTTTGCCTATGCAGAAGGCCAAGCACACAGGAATGCAGCTGACTTTTGCATAGACCTTGCAGAAGAAATAAGTGCAAATTTTGAAGCACTTCCCTTTGCCATGGCATCAGACAGTGATAACGATGCAGGTGCAAGCGTTACTTCAGACTCCGGCTCACATGGACCACCTTGTAGAATTGCTGCAGTCGCAGTTCCTCAGCAACGTAAGTATTTCTGTATATTTCTATTTTATTGATAATATGTTTTAATTCATTAAATTTTCTTTTTCGTTGAAACAGAATATAACAGCGATCAGTCATGTTACTACAAAGTGGAGCTGAGCTATGAAAACCTGGTGACTTCAGGTCCTGAAACTCATCTCCCACCCATTGCAGATGATGAGAGTGATGACGAGGATGATGATGATGCCCCAAGAGTAAGAAAAAATCTCATTTCTCCAGTTTGTCCAAAGCTTTTTACAGTGTATTTAATTAACTAATTATGTTTTGGATTTTCAGGAGGATCATTATGCTCTGCTAGTGAAGGCTTGGGAAACAAAGGTGTTCCCTACAATTCGAAGACGTTTCCGTAATGAGGCAGAGAGAAAATCTGGTCTGGATCAAATCAAGGGAGCTCTGCAACTCGGTAAAAATAAGTAATGTTTTGTTTAGAAAGAGCGAGAAGTCTAGTGCATAAAATTATTATTAAAACATTTGATCTGCAAAGAAAACATCATTTAACTGTGCATGAATGTCATCAATAATAAGAAACAGTTATGTTATAAACCATGTGAAAAACATGTGGGAATAAAAAATGCGCAAAGCAGTAAAACATTGTTGCATTGCTGTTTGTAAAATTTATTGTAGAAAACCTTGGAAGCATGACGCTCCATTCAGTTTTAGATTACATTATTTTAATGCACAAATATTGTGCTCACTCTTCATTCATTTATTTTATACATTTTGTTTTTTTTTTCTTTTAAAAAGCTAGACTACCAAATAAAAAATTCTTGTTTTTCCATTACAGTGATGTTCTTTTCACTTATCTGCAATATTCATTCTGTAATGTTTCCCATGAACCAGGCATGGTAGACATTGCAAGGCAAACAGTGGAGTTCCTGTATGAAGAAAACGGCGGTATTCCTCGTGATCTCTACCTTCCCACTATTGAAGACATTAAAGATGAGGCCAACAAGTTCACAATTGACAAAGTTCGAAAAGGTATAGTATAATTTTTAGTTAAGCAAACAAACCCTGACTTTTGTATAATTTTTTTCCTTTTCAAAACATTTTGTTTCTCCTCAAAATAAGAAACACCTACCAAACAAATGTCTAAATTGACTGAAATTATTTGTTCAACACAGGACTGACTGTGGTCATCCGCTGTCCTGACAGCAACAACACCAGCAGCACTACAGGAGGAACAGCATTGCCAAAATTTGCAATCCGAGGCATGCTGAAGACTTTTGGTTTACACGGGGCAGTGTTGGATGTGGACTCTGTAAGTGAAAATATATAATTCACTAGTTTTTCCCACCCCAAACGGTTCAACTAACTTGTTTTCTGTGCCTGGTAAGGTGAATGAGCTGGTGCAGGTGGAAACATACCTGCGCAGTGAGGGTGTTCTGGTCAGATACTGGTACCCCATTGAGATACTTGAACGTCCACCTGCTGGATCTCGGCGCACTGCTTCCAACGGCTTAGTCTCATTAGACAGTAGCAACATCCAAATCCATAGGTATCATAAATTCCTTGTTTGAACTACGTATCTTTGATTTCTGCATGCAAGCTGAATATCTGCTTTATTTCAGGGAATTACTTCGTTGTGAAAGTGCGCTGGCTCGTTTGTACTGCCGTATGGCCTTGCTCAACATCTTTGCCCCCAAAAATCCTCACACATTCACTCGTCTCTTCCACATACCCGCTATTCGTGACATCACCCTGGAACATCTGCAGCTTCTCTCCAATCAGCTCCTTGCTCCACCTCTGCCTGGTGTGTGTCGGATAGCCTGAATGTCTCACTATAATGACATTTTCTTTGTATAACTAATTTTATCATTTTGTTTTTCATGCAGATGGCACGATCAGTTCCAGTTCAATTCTGTTGGCTCAGTCTGTGCTCCACAACCTAGAGGGCCAAAGCTGCTCTCCTACAGATTTGTTTTATCAGGGTAATGCTCAGCCCATCAGGGAGTGGCTAACAGTGGCCATTACTCGTGCCTTGCATCAAGGAGAAGAGAGTTTACTAGAGCTCACAAAGCAGATCTGTTGCTTCCTACAGGTCGGTTCTGATTGCAGAAGTATGATGTTATATAGTTTTTTAAGTTTTCATTACCCACACCGAAAAATGCTAATAATGGTGTTTATTTTGTCAGAATGCCCCTGAACAATTTACATCTGAGGAGTTTCCTGTGACAGAATCAAAAGTTAGCCTGGATGTAAGTTTTCCCGGTGCTGCATTTGTGATTGTGTCCTGCAAAGAAAGCCAGTTAGGCTGCCGCAAAGAGTAAGTCTTTTTTTGTGTTTTAGGTCATAAAAAAATAATTTTGTATTCTTACAATCAGCTCTATGTATATTTTTCTTTTCATATTAATTTCTTTGTATTTTTCCTCTCTGTTAGCTCAAGCCTGTACAAAGCTCCCTGGGCTCGGGTCATGGTGTACGGTTTAGGTCACAAAGTACGCAGAAATGGTCAGCTGAATCTAATGGAGGCTGTGTGTTATCCTCTGGATGCCTCACCCACCAACACAGGCCTTACTCCTCCACCGACAACCAATCAATTCCCTTCTGTTATTATTCCTACTGATAAGGTGCACATCAAACTTGGTGAGTACGTACATCCCCTAAAGAAAGATAATGTAATTACTCCATTAGATATCTCTCTATGGTAACAAAACATTTATCATTCATTGAAATCTATACAGTAATATGCAGTGGTTTGGAGCAATACATACAAGTGTACAATACAACTACTATCTATACTGCAAAAAAGAGCCATAAGAATAATTCATAATGCTGATTATATTGATTACAGCAACTCATTTACATTCAAAATGATTAAAGTTTACTGATTTGGCTCATTTGCTAGCAGTATTACAATGTAGGTGGAGACGGTGGCCGCGTGGTTAGCGCGTTCGCCCGCGGACCGGAAGGTCGCGGGTTCGCGTCCCACGGAGAGCACGTCTAGGGTCCTTGGAGAAGACACCTAGCCCCCACTTCTCCCACCATTGGCGCCGTTGAAGGGCAGCCTGCTGCGGTGTAAGGAGTGCAGCAAACAAATTTTCCCGGTGAGGGATGAATAGAGTAATTCAAAACAAAAACAAAAAAAATACTTCCTGGAAATGCACAACAAGATTTTTTAGAACAGAGATGGGAGTTATGATCTAAGGGGAGAGTTCAGTTGAAAACATCCTGAGGTCTGTACAACATTAAAACGTTTTTGTTTGTGGAGTGAGGTTGTGGAACAAACAATGTGTAATCATGATCCAGTTTAAAAGTGGTACAAACAGGATGCTGGCTGGAAAAAGTCTTGCCGTTTATTGTTTGTTTGTTTATTAAATTTATGTTTCGATAAAGCCTAAACCAATGAAGTAATGTTTTGGTTTCCAATTTCAGGGGTGTCACCTCCTCCTGGTGCTCTGTTGGTGCTTCACTCTTTGCCACTAGAGTTTCCACTCGCCATGGCATTCGCTGAACAACTGTTGACATGGAAACTGGGGGAAAACAGTGCACGGTCAGAGGACGAACTGGACACAGTTCCATCATCAGTGTTGCTGCAGGTGGTGGAACTTCTGGGTACGCTGTGTTTTTTTTTTTATTAACAGGATTCACAGTATGTTTATTTTGTTTTTCAGAAAATTTAATCCGCTCAATCAAATGCAACAAAAGTCCATTTTTTACTTTAATGTTTTTGAATTGGAAAATATGAAGTGATACAATATTTTTTCAGTTTTGTTTATTTGGTCTTGTGAAAATGACTCATAGTCCAAAATAAAGCAATAGCTTTTGAACATTAGTGTAATTGGAAAGAAGCTAACAGTTAAGAATACAATACTTGTCAAATTGTCTGGACTTTTTTTCCCATGATTCTATGTTTCTAGTTTATACATATTTCATTTCATGTCTTTAGGTGGTTTGCTCTGGACCACTGATTTGGCTCCTTCCATCAAAGAACTCATCTTTCACTTGTTAGCTGAACTTCTGCGAAAGATTCATCACTTGGAACAGCGCAAGAGCCCCACCGGACTTTCCAGCTCCATAGCTCTCCTTCTAAACCCCTGTCTCGCAGTGCTCATGGCCCTCCAGACTGAACTGCGAAAACTGTACGACCGAGAAACTCAGGGATGGACATCCGCAGGGGTAGGAGCAGGGGGGTCTTCATCTGGTGGTGTTGCATTGGCCCTTGGAGCAGAACAGAGTCGGTTTTCCACCTACTTCCACGCTTTAATGGAAGTGTGTCTGGCCGTAGCAGAGGTTACACTTCCCCTAAACGTTGGCAGTTCATCAGTAGGAGCCCTGTCCTCCACCAGTGCTCCTAACCTAAGCGACTCTTCATCATCATCGTCATCCTCCCCAGGCCAAACCCCACAGAGCCCGAGTCTACTATCCAAACGTAAGAAAGTGAAGATGAAGCGTGAAAGAGCAGCAGCTGCTGTAGCTGCAGTGGTTTCTGGGAAACGAGGTAGCGGAGGAGCGAGGCTCTCGGAGAGCGACAGCGCGCTGCTAAACATTGCTGGCAGTAAACCGGAAGACATGCTCTGGTTTCACCGCGGCTTGACTCTTCTCATGATCCTACGACACCTTGCTAACAAAGACCCGCAGGGTTTGAGCGTGACTAGTGACGCTGTGACGGATGCCTGCCAGGCACTGGTCGGTCCCACTGCACACAGTCGTTTACTGGTTCTCTCAGGCATCCCAACACACCTGGAAGAGGCCGTAGTTCGAAATGCTATTCGCAGAGCTTGCAACGCACATGGTGGGCTTTTCAAAGATGAAGTCTTCATTCCACTGCAAGAAGAGGATCCCAAGAAGAAAATAGCTGCAGTCTTAAGCCCTCAGGATGGGAAAGTTGGGCCTGAACCTGAACGGATTTCCCCTAACAACAGGGGACCAGAAAGTCCTGACAGCTCCAGCAGTGTCACGCCTGCTATGAGTGTTAGTGCTTCAGCATCTACTAGCCAGACATCCATCTGCAGTTCCTCCCACACTGCCAGCGAACTTTCTGTTGACCAAGAACTCTTAGCTGTTCCACCTCTCACACCTGCAGCCGCTGCCTCAGCGGTTACTTACCCTCAGCAGGGTCCACAGGATGCTCAGACTGTTTCTAGTCAAGAAAGTCTGGATATTTCTCTGTGCAGCACTGGTAGCCTGGGGAGCCTAGGCAGTCTGGGAGAACCTCTGGACACTACAGACCCCCAATGTGCATCGGAGGCGGCCTCCATACACACTGTCAACTCACTGGATAGTAATGTAGTCGTGGCTCGGCCAATCAAAGGCTACGCCGTCATTGAGGTGAGTTGGTTCAGAAAATAGTAAAAAGCCAGCTGTTGGATTTTGATGGATTGTTGTCTTTCTTTTTGTTCCTTTAGAAAGAATACACAATACAAATATTTTATATAAAGTGCAGAAGTCTCATATATGACTATCCTATTCTTATTATTCAAAATACATTTCAGATGGCTAAATTAAGTGGGTTTAACACTGCAGATCAATAAATCATTTATGTTTGCATTTAGACTTAACAAAAAACACATTTAAACTCTTTCTGATTTTTTTTTTTTTTTTTATCAGGTTCGGTCTCGAGCCAAGGTGGAAAAGATTCGTGCAAGTCTTTTTAACAGCAGTGACTTGATTGGTTTGTCCAGTCTGGAAGGTGAAGAAGAGCTCATGGAACTGACTACAGAGGAAATTCTGACCGCTTCTAGTGTGAATCAAAGCCTGTTTGACACACAGGGAAGCTCTGCACTTGAAGACTACTTCCTTGACAAATCGATCAAAGGTTTTAATCAGATATTTACATCTTTTTCTGTGTTGTTATTCCATATGGATGAGATAGTTTGACCAAAAGTACCCTTTATTTTTAAGGTGATAGGCTTGTTTCTGGAGCCCGAGACGTCCTCACGGATATTTTTAAAAGCTGTGTGCACTCAGAGCAAATGCTGAGTCTGACACCAGCCAAGCCTGTCAAAGTGTCAGAAATTTACCTCAGCAAAGAGCAGATCAACTCTCAAACCCCTGGAAACTTGTTGCATACTTTCTTCACAAATGTTCGACCTCCCAAAAAACTGCTTGAAGACCAACTCACTCAGGTTTGCAAAATCAGTTGAATCTAAATGTAGTGTATGATGAAGATAGTTTTGCTTTTAGTTTTAGAGTATAATTTCTATTTTATTTTCAGATTCCTTTCCTTAAATTCTTGTTTCACACATGTTGTCAGCCTGTTAAAATTGAAACTTTCTTTTAGATTTTGAGAAAATATGGGATTGCCAAGCCAAATAAGAACAAATACAGCAAAGCAGGAAAAGAACAACATCAAGGGAAGGTAGTGAGCACCAAGAGACCCATCGCCAAACCCCCAACCAAGGAAAAGTCCGGGCTCAACAGTGTCAGGTAAGTCATTTTTAGATAATATCTAAAAGCAGGTAATTGTACAAGTACATAATTTCACCCACAGGATTACTTAACAAATTGTTGTTTGCCTATTGCCAGAACTGCCCTGAGTGAGAAGAAGGCCGTCCTAAAACCAAAATCTCCTGAGAAATCTCCCCCCCAAGAAAAAGATGTAGAGAAATCTCCGGCTAAAAAACCTGAAGGTTTGTAAAAAAAAAAGAAAATCTTGACACTCAATTCCAATTTTATTGGAAACAAATACTAGAAGCTGCTCGGGTAGACGGCAGCAGTATAGAAAATTAATTGATGCACTTTTTTTAAAAAAAGGAACATTTTGAGGAGCATTAAGACCTCTCTCTGTTAAAAAATGTTATGTAGAAAAAAAAACAGCTTTGTAAAGCTCACTAACTTTCTAAGTAGATTGAATGACAGTCTTTAAACAAAAGCACAGAGTATTTAAAAATACCATATTTTCTGCACCTTCAATGAATGACATATTTTAAAACTTTTTCCATATATATCGTGCACCGCATTATAAAGCGCTACAGTAAAGGCTGGGGTTACGTTATGCATCCACTAAATGGTGCTGCGCTAAAGGGAATGTAAAAAAAACCAAAAAACAGTCAGATAGGTCAGTCAAACTTTATTAACAATTACAAAACAGCTTTCTGTTTTTATTCCCAAAATGAATAAACAGCTGTTTTATTATTTTCTCCAAGATAAAGTAGTAGTATTTTCGTGACACAGTTTATCTTTTAACAACTGCAAGATATAACATGTAGTGCAACATTTATATCACATAGTGGAGGGGAACTTTTCCTCCAGTAAACACGTAAAAAACAGTTACGGTAAATTAAACGTTAGTGCAATCACAATATAGTAACACTCGTAATAGTGCAAAGCAATAACAATAATAACTCAAATAACATCGCTAAAGCAATAGCATAATAACTTAATGTTGCTCACGCATTAATGTCCATATTCACAATATGACCAACCTTGTTCAGCTGTAAACTCTGCGCGGAAACTCTGTTTAGTCTTGTTTACTTGGCGCAGCGCATCCTCTTGCATCCTCCACTTCCTCACCATTGATTCGTTAATGTTAAACTCTCTCGCTGCGGCTCTATTCCCGTGTTCTACTGCGTGACCGATCGCCTTGAGTTTAAACTCTGCGGTGTAACAGTGTCTCTTGGTAGGAGCCATTTCCGGGTTACACAAACACACAAATGGAAATGAGACGCCGTTTCATGTATCCCAACATGCACCGCACACTACTTCTTCTACAGGGGAAAATGGAGTCAGCAGCTGCTTACCGCAGTTGCGAAATCTGTAGTAGCTCAATATTGATCCATCTATAAGGCGCTCCGGGTTAAAAGGCGAATTGTGGACTTTAGAGAAAATTTAAGGTTTTTAGGTGCGCCTTTACGTGCGGAAAATACGGTACTCAGAAATTTGAGCTCTAAATACAACTGAAATTACAAAAATATGCCAATGACTTTCAGGATATTTTTTTATGACTGAGCCCCTCTTATCTCAGGGTTTTATGTTGTGTTTATGTAATAACTTAGTACATCTGAGAGTTTTTCTTTTTCATCTACACATTGATACCATGTTACTGCATAACAGTGAACGTATGTCACTCTAATCTTTTCCACAGTTCCAGAGGAGAAATACTTGACGCTGGAAGGCTTCTATAAGTTCGCTGTTGATCGCGTTAAGCAGGATGTTCGCAGTGTCTGGAGAGCCATTTTAGCCTGTGGCTATGACCTTCATTTAGAAAGGTGAAACTTGGGAAGCTGCGTCTTTAAAAAACTAAAACTTGCACAATTCTCATTTTACCACCTGAAATTTAAAAACAATTACTAGTAAAACAGTTCGTTGGCTTGATGATAAATTACAATACTTGTGTACATAATATACCTAAATTGGTGAGTAAATGTTCTTCACCCAAAAGCTCTTTTTTCTTGTGTTAGATGCACGTGCATAGACACTCGTCATGCCCAGAAAGCTTGTAGAAAGTGGAGTTTGGAGATGGATGTTGCACTGGTGCAGTACATCAACAGACTGTGCCGCCACCTTGCTATCACACCAGCCAGGCTGCACCCACATGAGGTGTACCTCGACCCCAGTGATGCTCCTGATCCACGTGTGGCCTGTTTGCTCAGTGAGTAAATTAATTGCAATCAAATAAGCACATCTGTACTTCCCCTCAATCTAGTCAGAGGAGTTTGTTACAGTTCTTTCTTCGTGGTCTTTTTGGTTTAGTTGATGTAGCTGAAAACATTTGTTGGCATGTTTGCAGATGTGCCTGTGGAGAGCCTGCGCTTACGTTTCGCTTTGCTGCAGTCTCTAAATAACACGCTGGAAAGTTTCTTCCTGCCGCTTGTGGAGTTGAGGCAGACGCACACATATCAGAATAGTATCGCAGCTCTGTTGTGTGAGGCTAAAGGTGAGCTGAAATTCATTACTCAACTTACAGAGACAAAATTCTCTGTTCATTTTGCTATAAAATATTTTCTCTTCACCTACATAAGGTCTAATCTTCTACGACACAAAAGTAACAGTAATGAACAGAGTGCTGAACGCCACCGTGCAGCGAACAGCTGACCACGCCGCACCAGAAATTTCACTGGACCCGCTAGAAATTGTTGGAGGTAGATTTTTTTTCTTTTTCTTAACTTAAATATTTTGTTTAACAGGTTCATATCATGCTGAACAAAGTCCTAAGGACTTTTGTACATTCAATAGAGAAATTTTATGCTGTTTTACTTCTGCCAATTATACTCTGCAAGGAACATATTACTATCATAAATATGCTTAGAAAAGACTGTCAAAAGTTTTTTAAAAAGCATGATATGGGTACTTTTTCTGTTTTCACATCAGTTACATATTTTGGCTAGCTTGTACAAAGTGTATGTGTTATTTGGCCGTCAGGGGAGATCCGATCATCAGAAAATACGTACTTCTGCCAGGCAGCGCGCCAGCTGTCCTGTGTGCCATCGTCTCAGCTTTGTGTGAAACTGGCAAGTGGAGGAGACCCAACATATGCCTTTAACATCCGCTTCACTGGAGAAGAAGTCCATGGCACAAGTTAGAACTTTCTGTTTCATCTTATCTTTTTGCATTTTACTTTTGCTATGTGAGTGGTCGTAGCTATTTAATCTTTTTTAAACCTAACCGCAGATGCTGTGAACATCTTTTCTATCTAGGTGGCTCTTTCAGACACTTCCTGTGGCAGGTGTGTAAGGAGTTGCAGAGCTCTGTGCTGTCGCTTCTTCTGCCTTGTCCCAGTGCTGCAGCCAACCGGAACAAGGTAACATTTTGGCTCTGCTTTTGCTTTATTTATTTTGTCTGCTTTCAATTACCCCTGAAGTTTATTTTAAAAATCTACATTGCTAATGTTTTATTTTATTTTTAAAATAAAAAAAAATTTCCAAGAGAATTTGCTTGTCAAAATGAAAACATCTAGTGGTGCTTTTTTAATTATGTCTTTGTATTATTTCTTTTCTTGTTTGCAGGGGAAGTACGTCCTGACTCCCTGCCCTATCAGCTATGCAGAAGAACAACTGTTGCACTTCTTTGGTCAGCTTTTAGGCATAGCCATTCGTGCTGATGTTCCTCTTCCTTTGGACTTGCTCGGGTCTTTTTGGAAAGGTCTGGTCGGCGAGCCTCTCGATCAAGAGCTGGATCTACAGGAAGCGGATATGCTGACCTACAACTACGTTAAAAAATTTGAAAATGTAAGAGACTTTCACATGTGTTCTGTTCCCAAATTTAGTTTCATGTAATCTAATCATAACATCCATATAAGGAGTTGTTTATATTTCTCATTTATACAGTGTTGTCTGCCCAAAAATAATGTATCAATACTTGAAGAACTACTTCTGGTTTTTGCTCACTAGCTAGAATTAGTTGAGTTGAGAATGCTAACATTTCTAGCACATAACATCTTTCAGAAGATCAGCATGAATATACAAAATGATTTATTTCTAATCCTCTAGGTGACAGATGAGAGTGATCTGGAGAGCCTGTGTGTTGAAATCTCCTCTCAGCATCACTCAGGTGAAAGCCCAGACTCCCCCGGCAGGCCGTGCTGTACTTTTACCTACATCACTATGACTGGAGAGGAGGTGGAACTTTGTGAAGGTGGACGAAGTCTCAATGTCAGGTACACTGTAGCTTAGTTTATTAAATCTCTGGACATGACAAAAAAACTTACAAAAAAGTCTGCACAACATCAGATTTTGGTTCTGCTTTCAAACCAAAATGTTTTCTCATGTATGGCTGAAGCTGGGAGAACAAGGATGTGTATGCACGGGCAGTCCGTAACCTTCGTCTGAGAGAGCTACAGAACATGGAGTGTATGACAGCAGTACGAGCAGGACTCAGTTCCATTATTCCCCTGCAGCTCCTAACTATGCTCAGCCCTCTCGAGATTGAGTTGCGCACCTGTGGTCTGCCTTACATCAACTTAGAATTCCTCAAGGTAAAATTGTATTTTTAAGATTGTAAATTCTTGTATTTTTCAGAAAAAACAATTTGAATACAGAATTACTATTTGTCTTTCTTGGCAGGCTCACACCATGTACCAGGTTGGTCTGATGGAGACTGACCAGCACATTGAGTTCTTTTGGACAGCGCTGGAGATGTTCACTCAGGAAGAGCTCTGCAAGTTCATTAAGTTTGCATGCAACCAGGAACGCATCCCGTTCACTTGCCCCTGCAAGGACGGAGGCCCAGACACCGCCCATGTTCCTCCTTATCCCATGAAAATCGCCCCTCCCGATGGAGCTTCAGGTAACAAATTAGAAGAGATCATCTTCTCTTTTTCTATGGGAAAACTTTGAATGTTTTTACCATTCTTTTGTAAATTGTCTGTTTATAATGAAAGTTTTGGTCGTTTTTTGTTTTGTAAAATAGCTTAATGTGAGCTTAATGTGAGTTAGAATATATACAATTGTTTAATAGAGTTTGCATTAAGTGTTAAGTTCGTATGTATGTGTTTGCATGCTTTTATACACAGTATGCATGTATGTACGTACAGTATATGTATGTGTGTTTATATCTATGCATATATGTACGTATGAATATAGTCATTTATTTTTTTACACATTTTTGTTATATAGTATAAATCTGACTGACATTGTTTAACGGGGAGGTGAGATACAACAACTGTCTCAAATTTAGCATAAGACTAAACTTTGTTTTATGTATTTGTTTGTATTTCCAGCTATAAAATTAAATATGTTTTTTATGACAATAACTTTCAAAATGTGTCAAAATTTGCAACACTTTCCTTTTTTCTTCAGGTCAGCCAGACTCACGCTACATTCGAGTGGAGACTTGTATGTTCATGGTGAAACTTCCTCAGTACACCTCTTTGGATGTGATGCTGGAGAAACTCCGTTATGCCATTCATTACCGCGAGGATCCTCTTAGCGGTTGAGGAGATAACTCAACATCTACCCAATACATTGCCTTTCCTTTTAATTTATTCTTCCCATTTTAACATCACTTGTCTGAGTTCCCCTCAGAGACAGGCCACTTTGTGTTTTGCTGCTCCAATGGGCCACTATCATTAAAAACAGAGAAATTATAGTGGCAAATAATGTGTTCAGCATTCTTTGCCATTTTCTTTCAGTTTACACAAACCCACATTTTATGCCAATGCTTGACAAATATAATTTCAGGAAATTCAGGGATGATCTGAATTGGCTCACAATTCTGCTAACAATTCTGATCCAGATGCACTGAGTTGAGATGAAGGCATTTAGGTTAAAACTGTGATTATTTTTTGTTTTTTGTATTTTTTTTTTAACACTTAACAAAGTCCAGTCAAGTATTTGAACTTTACAGCATAATTGGAATCACTTAAGATCTGCATTTTACAATTATGTGTTCAATGACTGAACATTTTAGCACTTTGGGAGGTGTATCGGTGAAACTAGCTCTTTGCGGGGTTATTGAAATTTGCATTGCCCATGAAAACAGTTCCACTCCCCGTGCTTAAACAGCTGCCTCCTTTTGTTTCAACTGTAATGGACAAAGTCTCTTTTAGCAGAATTTTGTCGACTGTGCGTGAACAAGAAACCCTAATCATGTTTATTAAGAAGTTAAAAAAAAGTGAAAATTAGCTTCTCTAATGAAAAACCAACTTATGGCGATGCTTACATTACCTAGAAGCAGTTGTATTTGGAGAACAGTTGAGGACAGTACTTCAGTTAATTGAATTGAATATACTTTATTCATCCCTAAAGGGAAATTAGATTGCTGCAGTGCAAACACCTCGATCCCCCATCGCCCCGCCGTCTCCATGGAAATCGCATAAACACAGGGTTGAAACACCCTGGATTAGAAATGTCTCCTTCTCCGCACCTCCTCCAGAACGTCTCTTTGTCCTCAGCTCCCCTAGGACCAAACCAACTCCCCCAGCCACGGCGGATGTGGCTCCAATTTTTTTGCCTGTTTGAAAAGAAACAAGATCCTCTAATGAACACATTAATGTTGCGCAGGTACTCCAGGCTAAAGATACAACTCTTCAGGAATGTACGTATACAGTAGCAGTATTCCTACCCCCTGGCCAAAAGAGATGGATTCTTAGTTCAGTCTCAGTGGGACCAGGTCAGTTTTTAGCTGTTACACCATGCAGCATGTGTATAATTAGGGAGGCTTCATACAGGTCAGTTTGTTTTGGTTAGGACTATAGAAGGGAAGTAGACAACAATAGAAGGTAAGTTAAGGACCCATCTAGCTATTGTTAAACAAGTTTCAAAACTGTTCATAAATCAGTTTATGAACTGATCTCATAAAGCTTGTCCTCAGAGGCAGGGCAAAACTCAGGTTAGTATTCAGAATATACAGCCAGTTTTCAGCCCCTTCTATCAGATTAAAAATGCCTTTCGGACGAGAATCGAAACATCTCAATCTTCAAATACACTGTCCAGAAGACAACTTAAATAAACCAAGTACATTTCATTTTAGTCTCTGAAGAGAGGAAAATTAAGTCGTGTAAAATTAATATATCAATCAGTTTACAAAATTCTTTTATTTATTTTTAATGAGTAGCTGTGGCAGCACGTTAGGAGAGGGGGATTGAATTCTAACTGTGGCCTGCTGATTCAGAAATACTCGCCTTTCAGGATTGTGAAATCTGTGGCTTTGTGAAAATGGATTGGATTTCTCATAAGCTGCTTTCCTGAATTGTGTGCTATTGAATGTGTATCAATCCCACCTGCTTCCCATCGCATACAATCTACGCTCATACACTGGGTAAGCTCTGGTGGAATATCATGAGTTCTGCCTTTGCATAGTTTTACTTTAAAAAATGATTTACTGATTTTTTTAAAGATAGTTTTACTCATTACCAAATGTTTAGCTGTGTATAAGAAAACTAGAAAACCTGTAAATAGACTGAAGTTCTGTTTGATGACATTTTTTTACTTGCTTCTCACTTTTCTTCATGACTTTGGTTTTAGTTTGCACTACTCTTCCAAGAAAAGATTCTAAAATGAGCAAGATAGGTGATGTTTGTTGGATATCCAGTTTGTTGTGTTAAGCTTTTTAAAATAAATTTTGGAAATACCAATTATCTTATCACCTTTGTCTTGTTCCAGAATGGATTCAGTTTCTGCTACTCATGGTGAAACATGTTTTCTTGTGTGAGTAAAATTGCCATTTTGTTTGGGTAGAATCGATCAAACACAACAGAACTGACGTAATGAATCGGATTGCTGAATTGCTTGCAAGTTTTTGATTTGATTGTTTGGATGGGTGATTTACCGCTGCTAATGGGGATGCTTTCTCTTCGACTTCCTCCTCACCTGGAGGAATCGTACACTAGGATATAATAAAGACATATCCATTAAAAGAGGTGTTGCGATAAAATGTGTGCTGTACATTTACTTGATATTTATTATAATTATTTATGGTTGCATTAACTTAACTTTTACTGTCTTACCTCTGCACATTGGAAACGTAACATATCTAAAAATGGATTATACAAATGTAAAGAATTAAAGGCATTTGAGATTTGTGTCATAATAAAGAAATGTCTTCATGTACAAATTCTGTTTCAGTGGTGCAGTTTTTTATTCCGGTTTGTGGTTCATCCTGAACTGCATAGTTTGCTATTAATCTTTTCTTATTTTACAAATCTCTGTTGATTTAGAGAACGCTCCTGTCATTTCATAATAGATGAAGAAGCATGTGTTTTTTATTAGGTGTACCAATAAGTCTGTACGTTTACATCACTTCTTACTGTGTAATAGACAAGTAGAAAACCAACTCGTTCTTTCTATATATTTTGTTACACTTCGTTTAAAATCCTTTATAATATGCCACTTAAATCAATCCAGGTAGAGCTAGTTTATGCAGCTGAGGGTCTGACCACCAAGGTCCCTATTGTCGGATGCCGCCCATCTCCTTCACTCGCCCCTTATAGCCCCTCCTGCAGGTGGTGAGCCCAACAGAAGGGTAGGCCATGTCCCTACCCATGTTCCATGAGCAAAAGCCCAGTCACCAGGCCCTCGCTCTCGTGCCCCACCCTCGGCCTTGGCTTCACGAAGGGGCCCTAGTAATCCGTGTTCAGGCAAGGGCAATTTGGCCATTCTTGATCTCTTCATAGGGGTTTTGGGCACGTCCCACCAGGAGGAGACCCAGAGGCAAGCCCCAGACCTGCTGGACAGACTATGTCTCACAGCTGGCCGTGGAACATCTTGGGATCCTCTTGGGTGAGCTGGAGAATGCAGCCAGGGTGAGAGAAGCCTGGGCTTCCCAAATAAGGCTGTTGCCCCCGCGGGGAAGGTAACGAAACGAAATAATTCAGAATTTCAAAAATACCAGTCTCTATCATTTTAACTTTATTCTTATCTTTTAAAATTGATTGGTTTTAGAACAAACTGAAACTTATCATAAGAACCCAGACATTTATTCACAAGGTTGATTTCAGAAGAGCCGATAAGCTGATTTAAAAAAATTTAAAAATGCAAAAATTGTTTAGAACAATTTCTCTTTTCAAGCATTTGCAATGTCAACAAAATACTAACCAAATTGGTCGATTTATTGGACATAATTAAAAATTACTCAAAAATTTGTGAAGCTAAAAGTTATAAGTTTTGTATTGATCAAAATTTATGTAAAAAGTACTACTTTTATGTAACACCTGTGATAACAAGGCACAGAAAGAAATAACTTTATTTATTCCTTTTAAAATCCGTTCAACATTTTTACACAGTAAACAAACTCATCAAAACCACACACACACACAAGTAAGTTTGTGTTCTTTATACATTAAAAAAATCAGAAAATGGTGAATCATTCCAAATCGACCTTAACCTTTTTCGTATTTTATAAAAAGTAAATAGCTTCCCTGCAGATTTACACCCCTATTTTTGTTATTTGCAGGGAAAAAAAGAGAAATAATTGGTCTTTGTAACATGCAAAAACAAGGTTTAAGACTGAGAAATACATTCAGTCACGTTTACTTCACATTTAGTCACAATCTAAATAACACCCAGTTGTTTTTTAAGCTTTCTTAACTGTTCCATGCTGATGTTGTTTCCACCACACACTACTACCACCACTGGGCCCAGATGCCGGACAAGCTTGCCCTCATCTTGTAGCTTCTTGATAATGTCACTATACACAGCAGCAAGAGCAGCACCACAAGCAGGCTCAACCAGGATCTTCTCGTCATCTACAAAAGGAAATCACAACTACCTCAATTTCATTGCTGACTGTAGCTTATAATATTTTTCGCATGAGCAGGTTGTACTCACCTATAAAGCGCTCCACAGCTTTCACAGCCTCACAGTCAGAGACAACTTCTGACAAAACCGAGTGCTTACTCAGCAACCTCATAGTCTGTGCTGAAACCCTTGTCAGGCCCAATGTAGTTGCAACACTGCAGAGCCAAACACAATATCAGTTTTCAGCCCAAAACAATATAGGAAAGCCACTAAAGCTGTTGTTTTATTACTTGAAAGCTCTTTTAATGATTATGGAGGGGCTTCTACCTGGTAATTGCAGGTAACGTGACAAGTGTCCCAGCCGTTATTGCTGCATTGAGACTGTGTGCCCCCATTGTTTCCATGGCTACAATGGGAACATCAGCCCAGCCAGCACGATGTAGTCCCTCTATGACTCCATTAAGAAGGCCTCCACCTCCAACTGAAAGCACGATTGCTCCTGGTTTTTCCCTCAAGTCGTATTCCAACTCCTTCACCAAAGATGTATGACCTTCCCTTTACACACAAGCAAAACCTGGCAGTTTTTTGACATTCAAACAATTAATATCAACTTCACACAGATATGTTCTCACACTCTCGTTTTCAAAGCAGGGTTTCTAATAAATACTGTGTGCTATGAATTATTGATCACAAATTGCACTTATGTATATTGATACTGACAGATGTCTGACTAAGCAATCTTTCAGGTCATAAGTTGGGAATATTTCAAATTACACTCATAGACTTGCTGTCTTTCATGTTTTTAATGTAGACCTGTTTTTTCACTTGGTAGATTCAACAGCCTTTGAAGTTCTTCACTTTAACTTATTAATCTGCTTCTGTGCATTATGACAGGAAAATACTAATCTCTAGAAAAGAGGCCTGAGACAGAGTTTGATGCACTACCCTAAGGTATCAGTGATCCCAAGGTAAGATCACTGATAAAATATTGTATCTTCTATCTGACATGTCAATTCAATGAGATTCTGCGACTGTTCTTTGTGTGGATGACAAAATGTGATAAGACTGAGACTATAATCAGTCATACACACACTCTCCCCCTATCAGTGACTTGATTTCTTCATAGTGACATGTATGTAGTAACATCAGCCCATGGCAGGTTGAGATATCTCACCAGATAAGGGGATCATCAAAGGGAGAGATGAATATCCAGCCAGGATTATTTGCCACAAGCTGCTGTCCAAATTCAATGCTTTCATTCAAGGCCTGAAAAATAAACAATTTAGCTTCATTAAATCTGCAGGGATTCCGCTGACTTCTGTTCAGGTGCCTGGAATTCACTCCTTGTTTTGCTTAAAGCTAAACCCAGAGTCACCTTCTTAATCATCAATCCCGATTAGGGTTACGGGGGAGGCAGAGCGCCTCCCAGCTGATTTAAGGCGAGGGGGAGGGTACACCCCAAACAGGTCACCACTCTGTCACAGAGACACACACGATCATACACTCATTCCTTAGGTCAATTTCATAGTGGCCAATCACCCTAACATGCATGTTTTTGGAGAGTGGGAAGAAACCGGAGTACCTGGAGAAAACCCACACATACACAGGGAGAGCATGCAAACTGCACACAGAAAGGCCAGTGTTCCACGCCTCGTCCCCACCCGGGACGCAAACCCACAATCTTCTCACTGTGAGGCCACTGTGCTATCCACTGCGCCACCGTGCAGCCCTAAAGATAAACCAGTTGCTTAGTTATTTTTGTAAAAAACACTTACAAAATTTCTAACCTTGCCATGAATTAACACAGCAGCTCCTTCATCTTTCAGCCTTTCCACAGTGAGGTTTGGTGTCACACATGGAACCACAATTGTTGCAGGTACTCCAAGCTGGCGAGCAGAATAAGCAGCTGCCATTCCAGCATTTCCCCCTGTGGACATCCAAGTTCTCAAACTGAAAGACCTCAATATATTCAAAAGCATAATCAAAAAGGTAAAGGAGATTTAGTTCAATTCTCACCTGAACAGCAAACAAATCTCTCACATCCTCGCTCAGCCCACTGAAACACACACACAGAAGTCCACCATGAGACAGATTTACTACCAGACTAAACCACTTACAACTGGTCCAAGCTGGTGCCTTTGGATTAGTTCGGAGTTATTTCGCCAATGTTTTAGCAGTTACATGCTCTTTTATGGTGACATCAAAGTGCTTACAGTTTTACAGAGGTGACCAATGCCTCTGATCTTAAATGACCCTGTTGGTTGAGAGGAATCCAGCTTGAGGTAAACAGATGTCCCAGCCACTTTAGTCAGTGCAAGGCTCTGCCTCACTGGAGTAACCACATGAAGAGGTTGATGGGTTTTCATCTTCTACTTACTGTACTAAAAAAGATAAAACAGCAAAAATTATTTTAACTATAACGGACATTATATTATTCAAAACTGCAAACTGATAATGGTTTCTGAATGTAAATGCAAAGCACCTACGGTCATTTTTTTCTGTAGTATCAATTTGCTCTGTGATTATTGTAAGTTTGCTTCAACTTACCTGACGCCAGTAAGAGGCAAAGAACAAAGCTGGGCCTGTTATAAACTTTCTCCAAATGATTTTATTCCCATATTTCTTGGTAGCTAAATGATTATATACCTGCTTCTGTGTGGGCTTGCCAAAGGAGGCACAACTCTGGACCAATCAGCTGTCAGTTCTCTGACATCAGACCTTTCCCAGTGACCCTGGTGATGGGACAAATCAAAGATCAATGCAATAACTTGGTTAATTTCACCCCATTGCATCAAGTTTAAGATGTTTTTTTTTCAACTTCAAAAGGTGTTTGCAGCTTGTCCTGAACTTTCCTGGCCTAAAGTCCAAAGAGATTGTTTACTAAATGACACACAGTTCTCTTGTTTGTGCAGATAAAACCACATTTTCAAAGACCCTCATTTATGAGAAAGTTCTTGTTCATTTGCGCCACGAGTGATATCACAGTCTCATCAGTGTTTTATATGATTTTATCATCATATAAAACAATCGGAACTTGGAGTGATTTGCATGGCCTATTCCCTCTAAGGAACTGTGTGCACAGCTGCTCCACCAAAACAGACATGACTAATTTGGGACCCATCTTCAACTTCCAAAACTGGGCTCTGGCTGCCTCAAACTGGATGGTTCAAACCTGAATGATCCGGTGTTCGGAACCACCCAGACACAAGTTTGTAAAGTGATATCTTGGTGGACTAGAAACAACTTTCTGAATGGGAGACAACCCTATAATTTTAAGAAACCACCACGGTTGTAGTTTTACCTTTCGAGATAGAATTTCACCATAATCAAGTTCATTTATTGATGATTAAATGTTTAACATCTGAATTGATCTAATATTAAAAAGTAAACTCAGAATGGAGGTTATCTTATTTTTTAAAACTTTTCGGCAGAGAATAAAATATACGAACAAGAGAAACATCTTTATTACAGGACTCAGTTGTCCCTCTTGAAAAAAAATGTAAAATAAAACAAAACAAAAAAACCATATTAAAGAAAAAAGAACAGCTTTTTAAATTTTACTACGGGAAACATGTGGTTGCTTTTGGTCTTCTTTTCCAAATTATTCTTGACTGCACTGAGCATAAAAGTTTTCATATCTTGACCCATCTGTTTTTTTCTATAAATGGAGAAAAATTAAATTTTTTGCACGGCATATGTTTAAGATATAAACAGCTGAACAGTTTGTTTTCACAAGAGTTGTGAAAACTTATTAACATCTGTCTATTAATAGATAGAGATTTGCATGGCGATATTAACTTATCAATGCAATTTAATTATGTGGCTAGTTAATATTTTTCAGGTCAAAATAGAATAGGGCACATATGTTACAAGCTACCAATAGATGAAGTACATGGAATCATAAGCCAAGTAAAAACAAGTATGGATGTGTGTGACATAAGATATTTCTTGTTCTAACTTTGTTTCTTAAAGACAGCAAGTGTTAGAGTTTAAACCGAGGTCATTGAAATGAGTCACAAAAAAGTCATACTTGATTTAAATAATGAACTTGTTCACTATTACGTACGATTGATTTTGCTCAATCTGACCAGCACAGTGATTTCAAGGTTACTTAAACATTATAAATGTGTACATGTTCAATTATTTTTATCGGTATTTATTCAGCTATAGTTTATTACCTGAATTAAAAGTTCCATTGAATTTGCTGCTCACACACAGAAATGTAATTATGTGGTTAATTTTCTTAATAATTTTCAAGATAATTTATTTCAAAATAGAAAAGGGCACATATACTACAAGCTAACTATAGTAGTTTTTTTTCGAAAGCTTCTAAATCAACTATAGGTGTGAAATTTATTTATTATTCCAACGAGTTTTAACCTCTTTTGAAATGAGACACAAAAAAGTAATACTTGATCTAAATAATGAACTTTTTCACTATTTAGGAGTGATCTTGCTAAATCATAACAGGACAATGATTTCCACGTTACTAATTCATTTTAAATGTGTACATGAGTCATCCTCCTCTCTTCTGGAACATTTCCTCCCTCCAAAGTTGGCTTTCTGCCCTAATTATCCTCACTTGTAGCCAGTTGCCTCTCTCTATTTCCACCCGTGTCTCGTCTTCCCCTGGTTATTTAACCGATACTGTCCTTCACGCAGTAACCATGATGGTGTTTCCTCAACGTCGGTTTCCAGACTGAACAAATCCTACTACTCTCTTTCCTTACCCCAGATTGACTGCAATAAACTGGTTCAAACTGTACAGGCATTTTGGTCCTACATCTCAACCATCATCACCTTATGACATGTTAAATTTATTACCAGTTTTTATACATAACTGTAGTTTATTTCCTGGAGTAGAACTTCTATTGAATTTGCTGCTCCTGTGCACACACAGCAGCACTAAAAAAAAAAAAAAACCTCTATGGCAACAGAGAGAAAAAAGAAGAGGAGAAAAAAAAGGAAAAGCTTTGACAACATGGCGCAGTTTCCTTGAGAAAAAGTTTCTTTTTAACTGCATACAGACGCTTTTTTCTGGAGTTTGTCGCTTTTTAACGACTCTCACGTCGTGAGTGACTTTTTTTTGCGCATATTTAAGCGACTTTTTGAGGGAAAAGTCGACGTAAAGTTTCCAAAGAGTGTGATGGGATGAGAGGATAACTATTACACAAACTAACTGAGTGAGACAGGATGGAGAAACAAGCTACTCTGAAAGAAAAGGTAAATGAGTTTAGACAACATCTTACTTTTACATAACTTACTAGTTTTGATTTCCTGTGTGTTTTTTTCACTTTCATTCTCCATTTTTATCCTTGCATGCCAGGCAGGAAATACCGAATAACCATTCCTGCTAAAAACTCGTAAAAAAAGAACCTCTATCGATTTTCCAGTCATGCATTTTTAGCATGGGCCCTTCTGGAATAGACGATAACTAACATTGAAACGATTTTTTTTTGCCAGTGGAGGATAATCCTCAACACTTCATATTCATTTAGTTTTGCATGAAGAATTCTTTCTTGCTCAAAATGTAACAAAATAGTTTGTCTGCACAGCAAATCTTCTAATTTCTCCCCAACAAAACTGATAATATGCAATGCATGCTATATTTGTCTTTGCTGAAGAGAGTGAATCTGTGTGTGTGTGTCCTTATAATCAGGTTAGTTGTGTGTATTGGTGCAGGCTCTCATTATCTCTCCACCCTTCCTGCTGAGTAGTTACCCACATACACAAGGCAAACCCCCAGATTGTTGGGATTGAAGCACATTCCTGCCAAAAAAGAGAAAAAGCTCCATATTCAGAATCCTTAGAAGCTCTGATCTATAATAGATGCTTCTCTTGACACCTCTTTGGGTGTGATTCTTCACATGTCTGCTTGTCACAGCTGTGTGTGCATGTCATGTTCTATCATCCTGTTTGTGCATTATCAAAAAAAAGGTGATTCTTCAATTCTGTTATGCATCATCACAGGATGCAGTTGATTAAATCATAATCTTATTTTAGATAGTTTTCCCCCTCATTTCCAGACACATTAAACTAAAACTTTTTTTTATTTAATGAAAGAGGTAGAATAGATTCGGGTTCAAGAGTGCTCGGAAATGCATGCTTGATACTATATTTTAGCTTGATGTTGAATCTACTCAATATCCCAAAGCTCTCATTTTGGCTTCTTGTCCTCTCTGGGCCTCTGGAAGTAATTACCAAGCCTGCCCTATCCCAGAATTCATCTGGAGGAGGTGTGGTGAGAAAAGAGGTATGGTTGAAGCTGGTTTGAGAAGGGAAAGCACAGATTGAAGTACAACATTCAACAAAACTTAGTTATTGTCCTCTGTTCACAAGGCTAACTAGTGTCATATGTCAGTGATTACAGAATATATCCTGTAACGAGAGGACCAAAAGATATCTTAGTGTTCTTTTCGATGATTGAATAGAGAAACAATGTAAAAACTGGAAAGTTAGGAATGATGTTAAAAAAGTCCAACTTGAATAAAGATGTGCTATTGTTATTTTTTTGTATTCCGAAACAGGATTTCTATCTGGGATTTAATCCTTTGTTTGTGGCTTTGAGTTATGGTTTGTGGCAGTTACAACAGCTTAGTTTAGCATCATAAAAGCAAAATATTTCAACCATGGATTTTTTTTGTTTAGTTTAACAGCTGAAATGACATTGAGCAGACAAAACAGGAACCTGGGTGGGACAGATAAACTCAACACTAGCAGATCTGTACATGTTTTAATATGGTGTGTGATATGAAAGAATTTGGCACGCATGTTTTATATATTCTTTTTAGAAAAGCTGCTGTGCTCTGCCTTTCATTAACATTCCCTCTCTCTTTTGCTTTTTACTCTGCTCCAACTACTGTTGTCCTGCCAATGGACAGCAGACAGTTTATGTCAAAGCAGCCAAAAACACAAAAATGAATGAAAAAAAAAGTCTAACATGTGCAGTTTTCCCAGGCACATTTTGGCTTCCAGGTGTGAAAGCTGGATGTAACATTGTTGTTTATAAAATTGTTTTCATCTTCAACCCAAAAAGTAATGTTTTTTTTCTAAAGCTTTTCTCCCCTTTCCTCCAGTTTTCAATCTTCGGCACCCGAGCTGTGGGCAGACCCGTCCGCTGTGTTCCTGGAGATGAAGCTGTCAGGTGTGGTTTCAGCAAAGCAGAGTTCATGGAGAAGGTTCAGCAGAGCAATGAAGCGTGCCAACGAGGCGACTTTGTGGCAGCTGTCCATTTGTATAGCGAAGCATTGCAAGCCGACCCGCAGAACTGCATCCTGTTTAGTAACCGTTCTGCAGCTTTTCTCAAACTGGGCCAACATCAAGCGGCCCTGGATGATGCTGAAAAAGCTTGTGAGCTTAATCCCAAGTGGCCAAAGGTAAGTGTGGCTCAAAAATTTTAAATTTTCATTCACTTAAATTTTCCCAAATTCAGCAAAAATAAAATACATTTTAGATGTTTATTGAAATTATTACTTGATAAAAACTACAACAAAGTACTACTTTTAGAAAGATTGACCATGAAAATTGTATTTTTTATATCAGCATTGCTGCCAAAGGTGTAAATTTGTGTTTATTTTTCTAAGTGTTGATTTTCATTCCTTAGTTTGAAACCTTTAAATTCCAATCACATTTTCACATCTCAGATGCATCATCATGATCAATGTAAACTTTTCTGGGGTCTCGTATCTGATCTCGTTCAGGCCGTAAGCACTAACCTATAATAGATTTCACATTACTCTGCCACAGAGACCACTAGGAGACCTATTCGTCTCTGTGATAGAAATGCATTGATTTCATGATTTAGCAAGAAGGGATACTTTTGTCTTTAAAGAGAGAGATTGATGATAATGTGGTAGAGTGGTATTGATGATAATTTGTCGCTACCAATGATGCATCAGGGGCCACCTCTTCATTGATCTGGGGTCATGTACCCACAAATACACAGGTAGGTTTCTTCCTCTGAGAAAATTTGTAATTACATGAGAAACTAAGATACTGTCATGTTGGGTTTTGTTTGATCATTTTTTTGATTATGTCTCATTATTCGTACATAAATTTGTGTTGCTATAAATTTAGAATCACCTTGTGGTAATATTGTTCTCATAGCATATATTCCATGTCGTTGTCAGATATTATGGCTTTTTTTATGGTGAAATTTCACAACCTTCCAATACTGTGTTACAAAACCAATAATTGAAAATTGCTGTTATTTTCTTAGAAAAAGTGTTAAGTGTTTCATTTAATTTTCTAAACCGCTTATCTTAACGAGATTGCGGGGATGCCAGAGCCTATTCCGGCTGATTTCAGGCAGGAGGCGGGGTACACTCCGAATAGGTCGCTTGTCTGCTTGCAGGGCCACACATACAGAAAACCATCCTCACACACTGAATCCTAAGGGCAATTTTCATACTAGCCAATCAACCTTACATGCATGTTTTTGGTGGGTTGGAGGAAACCCACACATGCACGAGGAGAACATGCAAATTCCACACAGAAGGCCAGTGTTTCAAGCCTCATCCCACCCCAGACTTGAACCCTGAGCTTCCTCCTGTGAGGCTACTGTGCTAACCACAGCGCCACCGTGCCACATTTCTAAGTGTATACTTTTTAATAAAATATCTCTGTGGTCTTTTTGGGGTGGTGTGCTTAATCTGAGCCATGTGGATCTGCTTTTTTAAGTCACATCATTGACTTTGATGCTCAAGTTTAGTGTTATCTTGCCTCATGTAAAATCTTATCCTCACCATCACAATTTAAATTTGAGATGTGAGGTAGAATGGATGGATAAAATCCATCTATAATATTGATTTTACACATTGTTGGTGTTTTACATTTCTAAATTTTCCACCAGGGTGCGCTCTTGTCAAACAAAATTTTTTGGTTCGTCCATAAATCCAATTTACAAGATGCTTTTTCTCTTTTCTGTGGAGTTAAAAGAGACTAAATAATCAGTGTAGTTTTTTTTTTATCTACTTAAACACATATCATTATTTCAGAACAAGATTATACGATCAGAACAACATGTTTTGATTTTTCTTCAAAATGCAGTTTAGCGTTTTCAGATCCAGTATGAATGATTTATAGTGACAATATGTATTACAAGTTGTATTCAATCAGGCCTTCCTTGCAGAATCAATTAGTAATGGTAGTCTCGCGTTGGCCTCCGGGAAAAAGAGGCCTGGCGTTTTGCAGTCCATCTGCCATGCCTGGATGTTTGATGAAGGAATGGGGATTAAATCACAGGAGTGTGCTGGCATTCCGAACCTGTGTGAGTACATAATATCATCAATCATACCTTCGTATGACTGCACTCCTGTATTGGCCCATCAACCAGTGACAGGCATGGTGTTGCTGCCCCAAGCACCAGCGAGCAGCCCACCCTCCTGAAGCCTATAGCCAGCCTGTGAAGGAACTCCTTGTCTAATCTGTCAGTTTTCTCCACTTTAACTGCCAGACTACTCTCTTTGAAACAAGCAAGAAAATGCGTGGTTAAATGACCCAAGACAGCTTTGGGTCTTTTGTACCTCTCCCTCGTGCTGAAAATAAAAAGCTTAGATGAAAACAAAATAAAAAATACTTTAATGGACAAGGACACATTTCTGTGATTTCACATTTAGTTTCCTGTGGGAGGGAAACAGGGATAAAATGGAAGGATAAGCAAGCCTTCTCTTCCTATGCACCATTAATTTCAAAGCACAAAAAGCTGAAAACTCCCACAGTTAAACTCACTGATAGATGTATTTGTCATTTGATGGAAAATATTTCAGCATCACTTTGTATTTCAGTGCATCTCGAGTGCCTGTTAGGTCCACATGAGTGAGTGAGAGGACAGCACTGAATCCCAGTCTATTCTGCTCCTCCATCTGGTCTCTCCATCTCAAGGCTGCTGTTCCAGTGACATGTTAAACAAACAGCCCTTCCTGCTATCACTCCCATCCTCCAGCTTGAGTGCTAAGACAAGAGGTTCCAGGGAAGAAAAAAAAAATCTGGCACTGCAGTGTCAGGGGAAACAGCGCCATCATTTGCATAGCTTCTGATTATGGGTTATGATGGCGCTTATCAGGGGTATTCTGGCTCTTCAAATTTTTATTGCACAAGTTTTAGATGAAACACACTTATTAAAATGGTTAAGTATCATCACCTTTTGGTCTTTAGATGACGGTGTAACTCTCTTTTTTTAGTGCTTAAGCATTCTCTGGATATATTTTACTATTTTACAACAATAAAATATCCATTTACATTCCAGTGGAGTGGCCCTGGGTATTACTGACACAATGAGTGTTTGCACTGGAAAAGGTCAAGACTGGAGTGCTGAAAGAGGACTTTAATTACAGCAGCATCATATTCTCTAATTGTACAGAGGGTGAATGCCGACACCCTGGAGTAGCATTAAGCTTCTGTTTCCTTCAGTGTTCTTTTTGAATTTCTGCCTAAATGAGAAATAAGAAGAATAAAGTCTTAGATTTTTTAAAACATAGCTATTATGTTTTTGTGTTTGATCTATTTTTATTTGATATAATTTTATTATATAACTGATTACAGTGTTTAATTGTAGTATGTGACATATTTTCAACTTAATGTTATAGACAGTTATAAACATAAAGAAGATATACAGAGATGTATAGATATAAAGAAAGTGGAAGATTTTAAGTACTTAGGATCAACAACCCAGAGCAATGAGGAGTGTGGATAAGAGGTGAAGAAGCGTGTGCTGGCAGGCTTGAATGGGTAGAGAAAGTATCAGGTGTGATGTGTGACAGAAGAGTTTCAGCTAAAATGAAAGGGAAAGTGTACAAAACCGTGGTGAGACCGGCCATGCTGTTTGGTCTAGAGACAGTGGCACTGAGAAAAAGACAGGAAACAGAGATGGAGGTAGCAGAGCTGAAGATGCTGAGGATCTTTCTGGGAGTGACCAGGATTGATAGGATTAGAAATTAATATATCAGAGGAACAGCACATGTTAGAGGTTTTGGGGATAAAGTCAAAGAGGCCAGACTGAGATGGTTTGAATATGTGCAGAGGAAAGTGACAGTACATCAACAGAGGGATGCTGGGATTTGAACTGCCAAGCAGGAGGCCTAGAGGAAGACCAAAGAGGAGGTTCATGGATACAGTGAAGGAAGACATGAAGATAGTTGGTGTGACTAAAGAGGATGCAGGAAACAGGATTAGATGGAGGAAACTGACTTGCTATGGCGACCCCTGAAGGGAAATGCTGAAAGAAGAAGAAGAAGTTATAAACAGTTAAACCCATTGTACATGCCAGCGAACCACAAATTTTTGGTGTGTAGTTAAATAAAACTGAAAACAACTGAATCATCAATAAGCTGTGTTGTGACGCTTTAATAGACTGTCGCTTACTGTATGTGGCCTGGTATTCTTTTCACTTTTAGAATTTCATGGACAGAAAATTTATGTTGAAATAGAATCTATTGTCAATTACTATTTGCTTTTGTGGTTACTAAAAGGGATTAAATGACCAGCTAAAACAAAGCTTTTTATATTCACCCCTTTTTCATGTGAGCGCAAAATACAAATCTTGAGAATGATTTCACACGCACCAACTTTTTTTTAGTCTATTGTACACACAGGAACTCAGTGACGAGGAAGTTGGCGATTTGTGTTATACTCAGAAAGTTTTTAGTGCAGAAAATGGCTGGAAAATTAACCACAAATCTCACAATTAAGATGAGCTGTTTAGTTAGTTTTTTTTATGGCTGACAAGGTCATATTATCAAAAGATAATTTTCTAGAAGGTATATGTTATGCCTGGTTATTCACTTTGTAGTTTTGATGAAGAAAACCAGATAAAAGAAACAACAAAAGTCATTTTTACCTGGTTGAATTAGTATTACATTGTTAAAGCACTGTAGATAATTACACCATTCGCTCCTCTGGTGTTTCTTTTTAAGAGGACTTAGGGGCTTGTTAAAAAAACAACTTGCGACCGACGTTTGCTATGATGTGGAAAAAACCCTCATACAAGTTGTATTTGCCCCCCTACTGACCGCAGGATTGCTAGTTTAATAAATACTCCTGTGGTTTTGATATATAATAGAAATTCAAGAAGTTGTAGCAAAGCAACACATTATTAGAAATTAAATATAAGTTTTTGAATAACTACGTTGCAATAGCAAATTACTCAAAGAAAAAAAATCATATCAATAAATGTAATAAGATTAAAAATAAATGTTGAAGGAAAGAGTGAGCTGATAGTATGTATCAATGAATATTTATCACACCCCGCGTTACATATTTATGATCATTCTGAGGTGGTTTGATTTGAAGGAAGTGAATTCAGATGACATCAACTTGCAAACACGCCCGTAGTTATAAATGATCAGCTATAAAATATAAATGCCCCGAGCTAGTTACGAGAATACTAAAACACTCAGAGAGAGTCAATGAGATGCAGGAGAAGAAAACTACTCACCATGTTGTCTTTTTATGTGTCATGTATTGATTATCCTAGTTTGTGGAGATGAGTAAGTTGTGACAAAAAAGTGGGACAGAGAAGATCAGTAACATCTGTTACAGCTCTTCTTTAAGCTGTCAGGTTAACATTTAATAATTGTAACTGTCAGAAGTGTTTCTGAAGTTTAAAGAAAGCTTGAGATGTTTAAGAATGAATGGTGCTGCTGTTAAGATGTCACAAATGTGACAATGTCCTTCCAGGAAATATAAATGCATTCAATATTTTGACAATTCAAGTTTAATCTACTGAAAAATTAATGTATAGTTATACAGCTTGTAATGTGTATCGTATGCTTATAATATAAAATTTAAATATTCCTGCTGAGTTTCAACCCTCTCTGATCTCCCTGGCTTTTTTCCACGACAACTTCGGCACTCTCCATGGAGAGAGCCGAGTCACGAACCACTAATGAGAGGGTTCTGTTTGAGTCTACCCAGCCGAGGCTTGACCTAATGAACAAATCAAATGAATGGCATTTAATTATAGACCAGCGAGACCAACATGGACAGAGGGTTGGCGCTATTGGGAACAAACCTAAAATTATTTGTCTGGAAAATCTGTGAAATGAGCGGGAGCAGTTAAATTCTGACTTTTTCCTTTCAAAGGCATCTGTGGTTGAGCAGCACAGCACACGTGTTCTGACCATGATGAAGGGAAAATGACCACACACACACTTAGGCATAGATCTTCTGTTTTGATTTCAACACCACATCCTTGGCAGCCATATTTGTCTTTATCCAGATGAGATGTTACATGTTTTTTTGTTCATGTGCTGCCTAGCCACAACAGAGTGAATGATGAAAGAGAAAACAGTCACTTTAAGGTCATTCATTTAATTGAAATTAAGTCCAATCTTAAATCTTTGTGAATGTACTTGTCAAAAATGATCAGTTTGAATTTATTTTTACATGAAGCTATTTTCACTTTGCTTTTTTGTTGGAAAGTTTAGAAAAGTCAGATTCAGAGAAATATATTTTTATTCTGGATTTTTTTACTGATGACTGTCAAAGTGGTTTGTTTCTGTAAGTTACCCCTCATTAATTCTTGGTAAAAAAATATCTGTCCTGGAAAACACAGCAACTGTCTTTCTGTCCATCATTAAAACACATGCATTCATACACCAGTGATGTTGGAGGGAAAGAGTGAGACGTCTCAATCAAGTGTACAATGTTAGAATACCGAAGGTGTGGGGGATTCAAACTTAACTTTGTAGTCTACCACCTAGACCACTGCTGTTTCGGACCCAGGTACTTTCATCTCTTGAATTGGTAATGAAATAAAAATATAACTTCAAAACATCTGGTTGGTATCAACACTCGAAAAGTGATTTGTGTTAACTATTCGCTCGTGCTGATTATCTCTGGTGATTAATATGAATGGTCTTTGCCTTGGATTACATGCACATGCAGCACATTTTTCATACTTGTATACATTTAAAAATTGTAATAGATTCCCCAGAGGAGTCTTACGTTGTATTACTAATGATTTGACTGACTGGAATAATGATTAAGAAGAGGCGTTTTCGACAAGTAAACCCAAACTAGACCTTCTCAGTCTAATTAAATCCTAGATAATTCTACTTTAGAGAAAAAAAAACAGCAGCCCTTTACACCTGTTTAATGAAACTCTTGGAGTCAATGGGGGCAATCCCAAAGACTGAAAGTGAAGCAAGCTGAGAGAGGGATCAAGATATCCTCATTTACAAAGAAATTAAGAGTAATTTACAACTACGGGTCTGTTTGTAAGTTGAAATTGTTGTTTTAAAATTGCACTTTTAAAAATTGTAGTTAACTACAATTTAACTACAATTTCAACTTAAAATGACTCCAGTCTCCAAACTTTTAAATATACAATCAGTATTATCTGACTAACTCTGGGTTGAAACAGTCGGTGGTAGCTTTTAAAAAGTGGGGTTGTGGTCTCACTGCATCTGAGCGTTAGGACTGTTGTTGGATGAGGACTGATCTTCGTGTGAGTGCTTTAGAACATGGGAGGAGCCTGTGGCTCATTAAGAAGTGAACAGTGTGTTCCTTTATGTCTGTCCGCAAAAGTCTAAAATAAAACCAGAAAACATGATTTAATTTCCACAAATTCAAGAGAAAAGTCCTCAGCGGGTATAAAAATTGTTTAAAATAATGACACGTCAGTAAGTTGACGACGTTATTAACTAGGAAATTTATTGATTAGCTGGTGTAAGTTGATGGGGTACTTGTTGCAGGGTCTGTTGAAAACGGACAAAGATTGTTGGTCTTTTTTGTTACTAGCAGACACCAAATTGGCATTTAACTACCAATACCTGTCTACTTTGTGATTACATCTTCTGTTTTTGTGTTCATCAAGTTTGAATTTTTTTAGAATTTCAACAAATCCTCATTGTAACTCAGAACCTCACAAAGAAATGGAAAACCAGTGAAGAACATTTATCAAAAAATAAGACGTCTTGATTTTGTTACAACTTGTGAAAGGACTTTTAACCATCCTCACTTCATTCTCACCTCACTTGTGAACAAGAACCAGGCTTAAACTACTATCCTTGAGGCAGGACATTATTATTGACTTGAAGAGGGCTCCCCATTCTTTTCCGATTTAGGAACATATTTGTTGTTTCTCCCTACATGCCATTTAGTTGAGTCAGACTCTTACTGGAAACTGACCCAGTTCCCTATCAGCAATGTGGACCAAGCTCTGGCACTGGTTATAGCCTGTAAAAAGACCTTTGGTACTCCCTACTCTCAGAGCATCCCTCATGATTCCTTGATGCCTTTTCCATATCTGCAACACAAATGATGCTGATTGGGACAGGCAGATTGATAAGGTGTTTACAATTAAAAGAATGCTGCATCTGCCTATTATGATGAAAAAAAAAACTGACCAAAATACTAAAGCTCTCAATTTATTATTTGATCTACATTTTTGCCTTCACTTATGATTATCAGCTGTAGGTAATAAAGAACAAAATTACAAATATAAGCAACCAAAATTAGTTCCTTCTGCAGGGTGGTCGGTTTTCGTCCAGAGATTTAGTGAGAGGCTCGGATGGGCTCGGAGTAGAGCCGTTGCTCCTCTGGTTAGACCCGGGACTTGCTAAATGGGCTGTCCAGGGACACCTCAGACACCTCCCAGTTGACCTTGAAGATGTACAGTAGGTAGGCTGAGAGAAGTCTGGGTTTCCTTGTTGAGGCTGGAGCACCCTAATTTGGTATGGCTTAACTTTAGACAATTATCCAGAGAGTTGAAATGGAATACTGACAAGTTAAAATAGTTGGTTTAAATTAGTTAGGTTAACATTTACAGTATGTGGGTTTTTTTTTTGCAAGACTTGAATTAAATATACCTTATTAATCCCCAAAGGGGAATTTGTGTGCTGCAGTGCAAACCCCAGGTGTTTAACACCTTGATGCCCCCTCGCCCTTATTCACCGGCATCCGAGTCTGGTTGCACTGTGTCGCAACCTGGCAACCCATAAGCTAGAGTCCAATGGGTCACAAAGTCTGGCTGCGGTGAAGAACACCAAACTGGCTTCTCTGTATTTCACTTGGTCCGACTGTGCGCCTCTAGTTCCCCAAGCGAGCAACTGGACGTTTCCATGGAAACTGCAAAAACACCCAGAATCTATCACGATCAGATCATATAATAATCAATCATATCCTGATAAGAATATTTATTTTGTAATAATATGAAAGTGTAATAACGCTACCTTTTTAGTTTAGTTCAGTTGGTAGAAAAAGTTTCAAAAAAGTCTTCTGGACAGTTTAATTCTTGAACGAGACGTTTCGACTTCCATCCGGAAATCATTTTCAATCTGAATGAAATGGACAGAAAACTGGATCTTTTTATACTAACCTGAGTAAAAGGTAAAAAATAGTAAGGACAGGCTCGACCAATGAGCCTGTTTTACTTAAGATGGACGTGAATGGCTCCTATTGTAGCCACAGACCAGTAAACGACCCTATTATAAAAATGCTAAAAGTCTAGTGAATAGAAAATACCTGCTAACGAGAGGCGTGAAACAGGGTCACGAGGTGTCATCTTTAGTCCATGGCTTCAAAAGGCTGCTGTAAATACCGGGCAAAATGTATCTAACGCCTCCACTCCGATTCAGAGAGGGACTCTGTTTCATCACAAAGATGGCTTCCTTCACCCCTCTTTCAAACCAACCTTTCTCTCTACTTAGAATCTTCACCTCACTGTCCTCAAAAGTGTGTTTGGTGGATTTAAGATACAGATGTACAGCAGACTGTGGACCACTTGAGGCTTCTCTTCTGTGTTGGTAAAGTCTTTTGTGGAGTGGCTGCTTCGTTTCCCCAATGTAGTGTTCTTTGCAGCTACCTTCACTGCACCGGATCGAATAAACTACATTGCTCTGTTTGTCTGTGGGCATCTTGTCTTTGGGATGTACTAGTTTCTGCCGTAATGTGTTGACCGGTTTAAAGAAAACCGGGATGTCATGTTGTCTGAAGATTCTCTGTAACTTCTCGGACAGTCCTGACACGTAGGGAATAGAGACTCCATTTTTTCTCTTCTCAGTTTCTGTTTCCCTCTTCTCACGTTTCTTGGACGTTCTCACCCTAATTAGGGCCCATTTGGGGTATCCACAGACCGAGTGGGCTTTTTGGACATGCTGTGTCTCCTTCTTCTTAGCCTCTGTGCTCGTGGTTACCTCCTCGGCCCTGTGTTGTAAAGTTCTGATGACGCTCAGTTTGTGTTGCAATGGATGATTAGAGTCAAACTGTACGTATTGGTCTGTGTGAGTGGGTTTCCTGTATACTTCCAGTTGCAGATTCCCGTCCTCTCCTATGATCACAGCGCAGTCTAAAAAGGCCAACTGGTTGTCTTTGGAGTCTTCACGTGTAAACTTGATGTTCGGATCCACAACGTTGATGTGTGAAGTGAAGGCTTCCAGATATTGCTTGTTGATCTTGACAAAGGTGTCATCAACATAGCGGAACCAGTGACTGGGCGGATTTCCTGGGAATGTGCTCAGCGCTTGCTTCTCGACCTCCTCCATGTAAAGATTAGCTACAATAGGAGACACTGCAGAGCCCATCGCACAGCCGTGGATTTGTCTGTAGAAACCACCACGAAACTGAAAGTAAGTGGAGTTGAGACAAATGTCCAACAGGTTGCAGATGTGTTCCGGAGTAAGTTTGGTCCTTTCTTGCAGTGTGGTGTCCTCTTGTAGTCTTTTTTCTGACTGCTGCTACAGCTTCTTTTGTAGGGATGCAGGTGAAGCGTGATACAACGTCATAAGAAACAATTATGTCATCTTTGTCCAGATGTTTCACTTTCTCTACAAAATCTTGCGTGTTCTCCACGTGTGTTCTCCATCTTAGGTAAAACAGGCTTATTGGTCGAGCCTGTCCTTACTATTTTTTACCTTTTACTCAGGTTAGAATAAGTAGATCCAGTTTTCTGTCCATTTCATTCAGATTGAAAATGATTTCCGGATGGAAGTCGAAACGTCTCGTTCAAGAATTAAACTGTCCAGAAGACTTTTTTGAAACTTTTTCTACTATGGATCACTCCTGGATGAATGAGGGACTACACGGATTTGTTTAGTTCAGTTGTTCAAACCTTCCTTGCTGAGGTTGTTGAGATCGGGGCTAACAGTTGTTTCTTTCTGGACACCCAGGAGCCAGAGAAACCAGACTTATAACCAGCTGTAATGAAAGGCGTTTCCCCTTGGAGATTAATAAAGTATTCTGATATGCATAAAAAGTGAAGATTAGGACATAATATCATATTTTAGTGTGTATTTAAAAGTTGTGTGTTTTTTGTGTGTTATATCTACAAATTCCTGGAGAAATTGCTTTCAAACTTTATTGCAGCTTTTCAAGATGATGTAATTTTGTTTGATGGGTGGGTGATGACCTCTTTCTCAACCCACAGATGTCTGTCTCCTGACTGTCCATGGGGGCAAAGATGAGTCAGATCTGGGAAACTAATGTCATCCTGATGATAATTTGTCAGGTTCACACACACCATTAACACCTAGGAACCAGCACACAGATAGTTTTTCTGTTCCTTGTGTGTGGGAGTTGTTTTATTTTTGGCACATTTGGGTAGTGCGAAGTGTGTGCTAGTTTCCACTACAACTTAGCAGACAATATGCTCAGAATATAAAATGTTTGTTTTCTTTGTCCCTAAAGAAATAAAGCATGTCAAAGACTAGGTAAGCACCTCTCAAGAAACTCTCAATCATTTTAAAAGAATGTAGGCAGTCTTTGAGTACCTTTTCCCCTCCGAATACACAAATTGATTACTGGCTTAATAGCTTCTCACTCGCCATTACACGAGACAAAATGTCAAAAGAACCTGAAAAAGCAAACTCATTGACATGCTTATTGTATACCATCGTGTTGCTGATAGTGGATCAGCTTTACAAGCTTGTGGAAATTAGGAAAGCAATTCCATCTTCACCTAACATACAACCTCTTGGATTATACACATCCTTTTTTTCCCCTTGCACAGAGGTTCATCTTCCTGTCAGTTTCATATTGTTCTGGCCCCTCCCATCTGAGTGCTAAGGAAGATTTAAGTCCTGAGACCTGTATATCACTAGATTTAGCACCACTGGGCTCTGCTGCAGGGAGGAAGCACTCCCATTGGGGAAACAGTGAACAGCAGAATACCTATTAGTGCACTGCATAAGCATGGCAAGATAAATTGTGTTTTGTGTCATCTGCTACGTTATCCTATTGTCTTCACCTTTGAGCTTAAAGTGACGAGTGTTCCTATTTCTTTTATGCATTGGCTTCAGCAGCTACATCAACCAATACTGCAAAACCCCATAATGGTATGAAAAATGTCTTGTACCTTGTGGTCGGTTTTTTGCAACACCTTTTTTTTTTATGACGTAAGTGAATGAGTCATATGTCCTGTTTCTTTCAGAGAAATACAACAGAGGGAAAATGGTGCCACTAGATTTGTTCTCAAGTGACTTACAAGAGTTTTTTTTTTTTTTTCAGAAAGAGACTGAGGTATAAAAAAGCTGAAGTACGGTAGTTAAAATACAGTAAGAGTGGAATCTCAAGTGAAGTGAATGGAAATGTGTAAATTCACAGGCCCAGCCTCCCGGTTTTGGCTAATTTCTTCATCTCTCTTTTATCAGCATTATAATTTTTCCCAATCTACATTTAGCTTTCAACTAAAATAAAAATAATCTGAAAAGATTGATTTTCTCTTAGTTAGTTTACATTTTTTAAGAGTATTTAAATGCTGGTAAAATAGAAATGGAGCACTGCAAGCTTGGATTGTGGGTGTGAATAGTTCACAGTTTTCTCCTTGATAGAGCAATGTAGCTGGGAAAATTCCTTTGAGAAAACACATTGTGTTCGAGTGTTTCTCCATGGTACTTATCATTGGCCAAATAACTGCTTGCTGCCTTCAACTAAAGTGCAAGGCTGAAAAGATCTTTTCGGATTTTAAGGATTACAAATTGTCAATCTATAGTAATCTAGGCACCATAATCTGTGCAATCTAAACCGTGAATAAAAAAATTAAGTATTACTGATGCCTCTTTAAATATATCATTGCTTTTTTTCTAAGAAGCAATCACTTAATCTGTGAGTAGAAAACAAAGTAATACGTGCCCATCTTGCTCAAATGGAACCAGAACATGAAATCTAATTAGGATTTAGTTTAAGCATGACCTGATTTGCCCACTACTTATGAGAGCAATGTGGTCTGGATTTTTATGCAATTACAGACTTCACTGGCGTGCTCAACATGATTAATGATAGATGATTGATTACAAATAAAGCTTAAAAGCAGAAGAGAAAAGTATACAATATAGTGTTAAACCAACTCTTGGATAAACCCAGATTGTCTCATGAGGCGGTAAACAGGACATTTAATATTCAAATCCAGCCCAGCAAATGATAAAGCTTGTTTTTCTATCTAAATTGTATGGCGTGTAATGGCCTTCAGCTGGATTCATTCGTTTAAGTACTCCTTGTAGATCTCAGGGCTCGTTTTTAGCTAGCTAAATTACTCATTTGTACCAGGTTATTGCAATTAGATGTTTGAATGCCTGCACAGTCATGTCTTACCACTAATTCTTTTTCCCCATAATGAGTTTGACAAGGAAACAACAGCAGCAGCCGCAGCAGCAAAATGAAAATGCCTGGGGAGATATATTAACAAAAAAGTGAGGCATTGCAGGTGGTGTGTTTATGTGTGCAAAGCTGACAAATGACTTCGATGTTAATGGATATGTTTTCTGTTTTTGACCAGAGGCATTACTGTTTTCAGTCAGGTGTTAAAAATGGCTTGCATTCAGATTTATGTGACTTTCTGTTTTAATGACCCACACAAATTATTAGTACTTTTCTCACTATTGGCCCGAAGACTTTTTGTAGATTCCTGCTTGTAAGTGATATTAAAATATTCAGTTTTGGCCAATGATGAAATCCTAAATTCCCATTGGTGAGAAGTTTTGCTTTCACTATTTGCATATTTGTAGTAACACATAATTTTTGTATTTGTTGATCAGCATCGTAAACATTGAGGCAATGGTACATGTTTTGCTTGAATGCTTGAATATTTTACTTTAAGTGCTCTTTTAGGAATTCACTCGTTTGACCTGTTCCTGGAGTATTTCTTCATACAACTTCATAGAATTGCTTTATATACGATGGCATGTTGTGTTGATCTTTATCCAACAGACGTTTCGTGGAATGTGTATACCATAAACATGCCCTACAAGCATGAAAAAGATGTCTTGCTGACCCATAAATAATACTATTTTATTGCTTTCTAAAAAAAAAAAAAAGTTTTTTTTTACTCAGAAGATTACAATTTTTTTCAATTTTACTCAGCTTGTACACTAGATGCATCTGCACATCTAGTGAAGAAAAATAACCTTTTGATGGCTGAATAAATGTGTTTTTAGTGAATCTTCATTGAATACAGTTTACCTCACCCTAAGTTGCATTCTATATTTTCTGTAAATAACTCCATATAACATGGTTCTAAACAAGTTTTTGCACAATACAAATTATGCACTGAGCATGAACGCTTTTGCTTTTTAATTTTTTTATTGAGTTTATTTGATTGGGACAAATTTAATATAATAGGTTGACAAACTTTAAACAGGTAGCATGAGCTAATTTACAGCATTTGCACATAGATCACTAACATTAACCTAAACATTATAATATAAAGAGTATTCATGACTTCTTTGGACTACCACTAACATAATTATGCATATGAATATGGCAAAACATGAGAAGCAAGACATATTAAAAAATTGTCACTGATTATGACAGTATTCTGAAAAATGATTAGAAATATATTTTAGACTCTGCAACATGCATGGTCGTGAGAAATTGATGTTGGTGCCGCAATAACCCCAAACCATTAGCGAAATGTATATTACATCTTGAGTTCAAAATGGCAATCCTGCTTGAATCAGGGATTAGACATCTCGTTCTTACTAATGTTTCTTAGTCACTTCTGTGACTTGGAGCACTTACCTACCAGAATACTAAAAGGGCTGTGCATTGTGTGCCAAGTTGTTTTGATGTTGATAGTAATTGTGGACCAAAGCGCATGATGTTTGCTGCATTCAACCATCGGGAGCTTTTTCTTAGAAATAAATGTTTTTCAATGTCAATATCCTGCTCTTTTTATTGTAGAGCCTAAATTGAGAGCGATGAGAAACCGTCATGACCATTGCTGTGAACAAATCCTGCTGTTCTGAAATTCACAATCATGTCTTTTTCAGAGTCAGTCAAATCTTGATTGAAACCAGTTTTTGTCGACCCTTTCAGATGCAAAGCAAGTTTGAACTTCTTTTGTGTGCACCTGTTTATGTTGCAATAAATATGCAAATGTTAAGTGGCACTTGTGCTGAAGTAGCAGTTTTCCCTCCTGATTTCTTGAGCATTAATTTGTGCATTTATCCAGAACAAGGCGCGGCTCGGAAGGAAGGAAGCCAGAACAAACAGGGATTTTTCTGCCAAACTCCTACGTTTAAGACTATTTCCATAATGGAATTGATATTTTTTTTGCTGTTCTTCCAATCCAGAAATGGCAAGTATTTTCCAGTTGCTGCCCTTCCCCCAAGATTTTTAAATGTGTTGCTAATTTTTGTATTTCTCAAATGAAAATCAACAAACCCAAATGCTTGCTCAGCTGGAGTCTCTTTTAAATGGAAATTACATCAAGTATGCAAAGAAAAGAAGGGCTCACTTGTGATCTTCTTTAGTATGTGGCAGATATACCCACAGTTTGTGCTGAGAGCATGGACAATCAAATAGTTTGATGTGCCCGATTGCAAATCACTGTTTTTGTTTGGAAACGAAAAATAGGCATTGTCTGAATTTTTTTTTTGCTAAATAATCCAATAAAAATCTTTAAATCAAATCAGTAGAACTTTGTCAATGAAAATTAATATTTTATTTTTAATTTATTTTATTAGGAGAATTATTAGGAGCCCCTTCAGATGTGACATCGTGTTTTCGAGTGAGTCCTCAAATGCTGTCCATCCCATTCTGATATTTCTAAGTTTTTTGGACTCATTTGGACCCATGTGTAGAAACTTGATCATGATACACATACATGATACATCAACAATGTCACTATTCAGGTATCCGGCAAAAAAATGTTTCTGTTTGGTGTTTTGTTTATTCAAATGACTTCTCATGTACTACATCTTTATCAAGAGTTTAGCCAACATCTGCTCACAATAATGTTCTTGAAGAGCATAGATGTGATTTGTTTCCTCAAAGTCTCTACACCACCATCACTAAACAAAATAAACCAACCATGAAGTTAAAAATCTTTATGAATCTTCTTGTGCTTTGCAGTAAATTCAGTATTTCAGAACCACATTGACTTTATTTTGTCTTTAATTGGACACAATCAGAATATTTAGTAGTTCTGCTTATATTTTATTAGCATACGGACAGATATTTACTTTTAAGTTGTTAATACATTTCTTTTCAACCCTGTCCTGTCCAGTGTTGTGACTAGCAAAACGGTAATCTGTATGTCAAGTATTGCTGGACATTGACAGCACCATATGCCGACCCTTGCAAGCCTTATTTAATTTATTTATTGTATAAGCTTTACATCCAAAATAGCAGTGCTTTCTATGGTTCGTTTTGTTGGACTTGACAGGGAATGCCGAGGAGAGAGGGAGTGGGGAAAGGAGTGAGAAAGGAGAGGGAAAGAGTACGGGAACAAAGTGAAGAGATATTCTTTATTTACAATATTTAGCATTACAACCAACCTGCTGAATTATCGGAGAAAAAAAAATACAAACAAGAATTTAGACAAGAGATAAAACTGACACACATAAAACAGCCTTCTATAACAAATTAACAAATGATGTAGAACACAAACCCATGTTACTAAAGCTATAATAATATTGATTGGATGCAAAAAACATAGCGGACAGTAAACAGTGTGGCACAGTGTGTGCCTGTGTGTGAGAGTGAGTGCATGCTGCCGATGTGAACCATGTGCTTATTAGGGGCAAAAGATCTTCCCCCACCCCAAGAGACCGGAACCAGGGAGGGAAAGATGCATGCAACCCGGGTCCACACTTATTCCGATGCCGGGACGCTGAGACCGAGCAGAGGAGGCTGCCCGCCCAGCCAGCCAGGTGCAGAAGAGACTCCCCTGCAGGAGTCCCACTGGCACCAATTCATATAACACTTGAAACAAATACCAATATTGAATTTTTTAAATTTGATATGCCAGATTATTTCTGTAAAATTAGAGTAAGACTTTGGTAACATGTCTCTTGGCTTCATACTATAAGGAGTAAGGAAAAATCTGTTCTTAAAACTATTAACCCAAACACATACAACTCCAGCTTTATACTGAGATTTAAAAGCATTTGTAGAACTTCTGAGTTATACAAGAAGGTAATAGTTTGCAAAGATTTGTACTACATAAACTTCATACATTTGTACTACATTGACTTCTGAAAGTTCACGAAGCTTAAATGTGTTTTTTCTTCTTGGCAATAGAGTTGGATTCAAGAAAATCCAAAAAAGTAACACTGTGATGTCACATGTCAACTGATAAAGGCATCCCTTTATAAAACTCATTCAGACTTGTAGTAAATGACTTACCTAAAAAAAATATTAATTATGCATTTGTCTGAGTACTGTTTTATGAACTGCGTGCAACCCATCTATAGTTATAACCTCTGCTTTTGACTTAGCAATCCATGTTGAAGGTAAATCCTGGGTGTAATGAGCCGAAACCTTACTTTTGGAGTCCTGTTTTATGATGTGGGTTAAGTGTGATTTAAGGGTTACACCAAGTTTATAATAGTGAGTGAAGATCATATGAGGAAGTCTGTGTTGTGTGTGTGTGGTGGGTGTTTTCTCAATAGAAAGTGTTAAATTTCTCCAGACATGACACACTGCGTGAATTAGCTGTAACTAAAAAATGTTCCTCTTTTTTTTTTTTTAGGAAATATGTGTTTGCGCCAATAACAAGTTAAAGGCCAAATATTGTAATTTTAAGGGTCTGTTGTACTCTAGTTTTGTAGTTTTATCAAAACAAATGCATCTGTACACTCAGTACGTTAAAAACTTGAAAGTATCTTGTTTCATTGGTTCCTCATACTGCAACTACAACTTTCAAGTTTTTTTCTTGAAGCAGGGATGCCTTTGTTTTACTTTTTAAATGTAACTTTTGGAAAGTTTTTTTTAACTATTGACTTGATATAAATTTCAAAAGGTTTGCCCTGAAAGAGTTCTCTGACAAGTTTGCCTTTTTTCAGTTTCATCTTGTCTGTATCAAAGACATTTTTGTACTTTTGCGGCTTCAGTTTTTGAAGCAATCATTTTTCAGAAATGCATGTCTTTGTTCTTTCATGTTGCCCTGTGAAGATGAAAAAATAAAATAGGTATTTGTAAGTGCCCATGTTTATGGTGTGCATTTCTAATGCCAACAACAGGAGGTTGTTTACCTCTTTTTTTTTTTGGGTGGTGCTGGGGGAGTCATACAGGTTTTCTTTATACAACGCTATACAGGACTGCAAAAGTTATTCCCTTACTTAATATACCTGGAAATGACTTGGAAATTGAGTTACAATTTTTTTTTTAGAATTGGTGAAAGTGTGCAATTGCACTGATGTAAATGGACTCAGAAAAAAATGTTCAATCAATACGTAGGGTAATTTCCTTTCTGTGTTTGTGCTCTCTTCATGTTGTGCTGCTTTTTCCTCGTTCATTTCTGTTTTGTTTTAGTGCCGTTCTTTTCTCTAGGAACTTCGCCAAATGTGGAAACAGTGGCTTAAGGAGCACTTTAATTCAGAGCCCAGCTGGCATTTAAATCTTTGGTGTGAAAGGAACAGGGTTTCGCCCGGCCAATAATTAATCGATGCTGTCTATAGTTGGTAGACTGAAGCGGAAAACTTTGTAAACCAAAAATGCAAAAGTAGTTAGTACCACAGGAAAAAAAGGCAACATTTCAGCCCAAATACACAACTCGATAAAAGTTCTCACTCATTCAAATGTCTCATATTAGCAATAAAACCAAGTCCTTATCTACGTCATTCACACCTAGGGTTTCTTTCATACAATATTGATTCTACTGATACGTACAGCTCCATCTTCAATTCACTGAACAGAAACGTGTTCTACCTTCAGCAACTACAACTTAGTTTCAATCTTACATGAAACAATCTGGAGGCACCTGTGTCAAAAGAACCTTTGAGAATCGTTTCATCTGTAAATCTGAAACGACTGAGCTCTTGCATCTTTGTTTATAATTGATTTATTTTTCCTAATTAGCGCTCGACACTAACCGCGTTGGTTAAATGATGCAAGTACGTGAAAGCCAATCTAAAAGGAATATAGGAAACATGGTTAGTTTGTTCAAGGCCTGTTAGAGTGCCATCTCACCGCCCTTTTCCCGCTTCTAAAAAGATATAATTAAAGTAGTGCCCTTTCATGAGAGTGTGCTCCAGTTGATTAAATGATGCGATCAATCGAATGCTTTGACCATTTGCGATTGTGCTTCTAAAAATAGCCGCGCTATCTTCATTATGTGGTATTTTCACACTGAGAAAGATGGGGTGCTGTCATCAGAAAAATCATTTAAACTGTATCTGCTGTGCTTTGTGAATCTTCTTTTAAAATGAGACACCTCCCTGTTGACTATGTGTTCAACTCTCCATCTAACATTAATTTCACTGCTGGTTTATAAGAGTGATACATGTGAACTTTTCACATGATTCTAGTATTTTCCTGTACATGTACAGCAGTCTCTTATTGTCTTGGAGCATGTCAGTATTTTTAAAGACAAGACAAAGAGTGATGCTGCTTCAGCATGAATCAGTCATGTGAATCTTTCCTTTAGAAATCTGTAATATGCCTCATCTGGAAATGGGGTCAGAACCTTCACATTGCTCCCAGACCATGGGAAATTCATATTTAACAATGAACTGGAAACAGGAAGCTGGTCAGGGAAGTTTGTCAACAAAGCTCGGAAATGACCTCTTGTGACCAGGAGTCACAGTTGTAGATGCAAAAAGACTTTCAGGTGGTTTTACTTTCCACTAGAAAACAGAGAGTCTGTAAACACACTCTATAATGGTGAATGCTGTGGTATTCAACAGCACACCAGAAGTTTATGAATATTTTATGATTATAGTTGTTGGTCATGTATAGAAGTTATAATAAGGTCGCACGGCTTATGTTCTGTAAGCATGCTTGAATGTCGAACCATTAATCTCATGTCATCATTGTTTAGATCCCATCTTTTCCAAAATGTATTTATAAATAAACAAACACATAATGAAACACAAATGTGCAGAAGATGAGAATGATACTAATTACTTCCATGGCTTCTACACAGTGAGTTATAAGTACAATAAATTACACATTCAGACTCTGGCATATTTATTTATGATGCAATCTTCTTTAGATGTCATCTTCGTTTGTCATTTAATTGCAAATTTGCATCTGCAGTACGCCGCGCCTCTCGTTCCCCAAAGCAGCACTTAAGGTGCAGAAGATTCATTCCTATGACACGAACACTAACTATCTCACAGTCTGGGGTTTAACATCTCAGTGGTGACACGTGAGTCCAAATGAGCAGTTTTTATCACAGATAAAAGCAAGTCAGTAAATGTTTGGCAGATAAAATCTTATTCCATGTATTATTGACCTATTGTAACACCACCGGGAAAATACCATTGAATCTATAATATACAATTTATGTTTCCGTTTGCATTTAGATGTTTTTTCCTTGTGTGTTCATGTTGCTTTCAGACTTCATGCACATAAAAAAACAAAAACATAAAAGCAATTCATCCATACGGTTAGTATTACAGCAAAGCATGATATAAGAGATTGGAAATATGTCAGTGCACAGCCTCAAGAGAAATAAAAATGTCTTTTTGATGACATGTCCGATTAATACACAGAGATGTTTGAAGACTGATGGGTCTTCAGAGGTTAATGCAAACTCTCATATCCTCTCTGGTAGCTGTAGAGATGTAGCGCAGTGCACATTTAAGTACCTTTTTCACATGCAGGGGTTTTGTGTTTTAAGCTAATATACTTAAGCTGTTTTGGTAACTCTCAAAAAATGTTTTGCTTTTGCTGCTTAAACCTTGAACACTGATCAAGGCTGTGATCAGCTTCAACAGCTTCAATAATTCCTCTTTCTTTCACTGGGTTGCCAACAAGATAGTCTGGCTTTGACTAAAAATGTTCATGTACTAGAGATTCTCTTGTGACATACTGTAGCTTGACTGCATAATACAAAATCTTATAGTTATAACTAGGATTATACTTGGACTTTAATTTTTTTTACAACCAAAACTGTCAGGGCAGCTGTATTTAAGTAGTCTTTTTTTAGGTTCTTATTGAGTTTAACCATCAGTCTTTTTTATTTATTTTGTGATGCTCATGTAATTGCGTTTTACTTCTTTGCTGCACCTGAAAATGTCGGTCTACTGCCAATTCTACCGATAACAAAAATGAAGACTTATTACACTCATTTCACTTTCAGCATAATTGATCTATTCCTTTGATAAATTTAAACAAATTGTTTGAGTCATTTGTTGTCTTGTTTTCCTTACTGTTCTGGTCGTCTGGACGATTTGATGCCATTTGAACAGATGATTTTATTACTGCAGGCAAAGTTTAATCTATTGGTATGTGTATGTGTGCGTCTGGGAATGCAAAGAAAAATCCAGACAGAAATAGAAGACAGATTTAGCTTAAAGTGGAATGTGATGACTTTTTTTTTCTACTGGCGATGTTCTTATTACCTTTTTCCACTATGCTACTAGTCCAGCTGCAAGGATGTACCAGTAATCGTTTGTAATCTTTTATATTAATAGTCATAACTTCATTACTAAAAAAATACTTAATATATTTTTTATTTTTTGTTTGCAGAAAAAGATTAAAGTTAATAGAGGGTCTGTAACCAATTTTTCCTACTAGTTGTTTCAAATTATTATTTTATTAATTTAGGAGATGAATAGTGACTCCAGGCACAAATCGTTTTTTCTTAAATCATAATTTTAATTTGTTTAAAGGCTAAGGTCTCAATATACAAAAAACATCTGAATGCAGACAATTAAAAAAAACCAATGCTGGATAATAATTTAGTCTTATTACCCAACTGTTATTTAAATGAACACTTTCTAAAGCACTTTAACTCTTGAAATAAAAATTGGGTTTGGATACTATTCCTATTTTCATTGTTTTGATTAATTGACCAAGTATAATCAAAACAACTCTGGCCAAATGACTACCTTAAGGCTAAAACAGTGGTTCATAAAATTAGATGGAGACAGCATGTAAGCCATGTGCAGAAAATGAGTGGTAACTTTGATAAAATTATCTGCACATGCTGCCGACCTTGGTAGAGCAAATCTGTCCAACAAAATTTGACACACAAATCATCAATCTGCTTGTCATGACACTGGAAAAAAAGAAGAAATTTTATTAAACCAGCCAATTGTAGAAAATTGTATGGTCATTTTTGTTAGTCAAAATCGTATTAGTACATGTTTTTTTTATACTTTATGAATACAGTAAACATCCAGTATACATTTATTTTAACAAATAAAAAAATTGAAAGTAGAGGTCGCATGGTGGTGCTGTGGTTAGCACAGTGATCTCACAGCAAGAAGGTTGGGACGGGTGGGACGAGGCTTGAATTGCTGGCCTGTCTGTGTGGAGTTTGCATGCTCTCCCTGTGTATGTGTGGGTTTTCTCCAGGTACTCCAGTTTCCTCTCATCTTCCAAAAACCTGCGTGCTAAGTTAATTGGCCACTATGAAATTGCCCCTAGTAATGAGTGTGTGTGTGTGGATGGTTGTGTGTCTGTGGCCCCGTGACAGACTGGCGACCTGTTCAGGGTGCACCCTGCCTCTCACCTTCAATCAGCTAGGTTGGGCTCTGACACCCCGAACATCGTTGCAGACAGGTGGTTCAGAGGATGAAATGAATTGAATAGGAAAACATTATTTTATTGTTAGCTCTGTATGATTGAAGTTCATTTTTTACAAAACCAGACCAGACACATGCTACGCTTAACTTTGCAGACTCACAGAGCTGCTCTTTGCAAAAAAAAAAACCCCAAACATTTCCTTTTATACATTTGAAACTGATACTTCAATTGACTGTTTCCTTTTAGATCTGATCTCTTGTTAATGTTATTATTCCTTTGTTAAAACTACTTTATGCCAAAGTCTTTTCTATTTGAGAGTACTCAGTGAGATCAGGTCTTAAATGACTAATATCCTGTAGTGCTTTACTGTGTTTACTGTGTACTGTGTTTACTTGTCTTTTGAAATCCCTTCTCTTTATCTTTGACAATTGCGCATGTTGCAGAAAAAAAAATACACATATTTGTTATTTATTACATCAAAGGTGATCAGAGTATTTTTGGGTTCTGCTTAACTTGTCTTATCGGTGCATCTTGATGGAATCTGATAGGGCTGAAAAATGTCTGATACAGCTGTCTCAACCTCTGCTTTGATCCTTCCACAGGAAGAAGGAAAGGTGGGTTTCATTGTCTTATACAAGGCAGGTTTTATTGGATGTGGCAGACTAATAAAGAGCCTGACTTTAGAGTTGAGGTGAGGGGTCAAAGCTGGCGATAAGGGTGTAGATGCGGAGGGATTGGATTTTTTTGCACATCTGTGTATGTCACAGAGTGAGCCTGGATCGTATCTCATATTCCACAAAGCCTCAGGGGAGCGAGGAGAGAACTGGACTGGGATTGGAACAGCCCAGTGCTATGTTCCTGTCACTCACCAAAAACACATTCTGCATGGTAGGAGTCTAAGAGTAACGCAGGACGTACAAGAGGGCCAAAGGTGATGACGAAATACTTGCTGTACTGTTATCACTAAAAATATCATTTTCAGATGACATATTATTAGAAAGATGGGATGAGCCATCAACTCGAGTTGTCATTTCTCCATGACAACAATAAAATGGGGAGAAAACTTGAGCCGTTTTTCTTACATCTTGTGGATACATCGTGAATCCATCGCAGCAATATGATGCACTCGTGAAGCATTTTAAAATGTACCTTTAGTTGTTGCTTGCATATTTTCAGGCCATGAAAAATATCTTTCTGGGTTAACATTTTGTTTTCTCATAAAATATTTACAAGATTTGCTAATAATGGTTACAAGCTGTCAAATCACTTTCATTAAATCACTTTGGTCCTTGCAATGTTAGAAAATGTTTTTTCTTGGTAAACAGCTGGAGGATAACTTCACCACAGGGATACGCTGCCTCCTTATAAAAAGGTAAATTGATCTCCAAATACCACTAAGTTGTAGTAAACCATATTTTCTTTGTTCCATAATGAACCTTGTGAGCCTGTGTGTGCAGTTTTATACAACCATTCATAATTCAATATAGGGTGGAACAAACATGTTCATTTGCCTTGAGGAATGTGAGATATATTTTTAATGACACAACTGTACCTCAACCCGTATTGGGTGCGATATGCATGTTTCATGGCGGTCTCTCGTGGTATGAATGCTTGTTTTGGTTTGGGGGTTGAAGGGATATATGGGGTTGCACTAATTAGGACCTTTCTTCAGCTTTTGTGGCATTTTCATTCTCGCGGTTCCCATGATGGCCTTTTCATTGCTGGAAAGCATTACTACATTGTTATGCATTATTCAGAACACAGGTGTCAATCTGACCTTTGGCAGGAACAGCTCAGAACATGGCAAGCTCCATCAAAAACCCAGTCAACTCAGTGCAACTGCATGTACAAAAAGGTAGCAGTGCAAACAGATGTTCAGGGATTATGAGCCTTCTCATATTTATGCTGTTGTTGAGAGCTAACACCTCTCCTGCCTGAATGTTGTCTATTCAACTCAGATCACAATCAGATGTAAATTCAGCCATATTCATTAGGGAACATGTAAATTATGTACAAGTATAAACATATATATTTGTATGTACATAAATATATCCACATAATCTAGATTAATCTGGTACAAATTGAGAATTAGGGATAAAACTAGGTTGTGGTCATTAAAGTTTCATAATCTAATCATGCTTCCCACCATTGTTTGTGTACATGGTGGTATTAGCGCTGTGCGTTCAGCTTTGTATAATTCTCTGAAACAAAGTACACCGATATAAGTTGTTGACCTAAGGTAGAAGATAAATTGAAGTGTTTGGGAAATCTAAGAACTTATTGATCATATTTTTTGTGAGGAACATTTCCCCCTCTATGCCCCGAGCAACACTGATTCAGTACCTGCTAGCGATACATCACTTTCATGTTGTCCAGCTTGGTCAGCTGAGGTCTCGTTCAAGCAGGTACCTGTTAACACAGGTAATGGGGGTCCGTATTTGCATGAGCCTGAGTAAAGAGAAGAATGGGATGTAGATAGCATACAAGCTGGGCGGGGCCTCTCTCAACGAACAAATGAGACCATTCATCACAGCTTTGTTTGCCTGCATGCCCCACCTCATGAACAATTAATGTGCTGCAGATATTTTAGTGCTTTTCTGCGCTTCCTTTATCTTACCTTCTTCCCCTCTTTGTCTCACTTTCGGGGACTGTCACTGCAGTGCAAACCCCTCCTGCAGATTATAACAATGAGTCCATTTATTAATTTGGTTTTCTCCAGTCTTTTCCCGCTCCTGTACAGTAAAAAAGAATCCCGTACAAAAAATAAATGTACACTTTTCTCTCCTGTGTTAGTTTTGCTACTGTTTTGTAGCTTTGCGTTTCTTGATCTGCACTTTAAGAGCAATTTTTGGCACTTAAGGTCTTCTTGAAATAAATATGTGTTGTTTGCATGTGATGCACATTTACAATAACAACCAATGCTGGCCCATCCCAACAGAATCAGTGGGTTGATATTGTTCAACATCAAAGGCACAAAATGGAAAATAGGAATGCATTTCAGTTTGAAGAATAGATCAAGCACATTTTCCTGAAAATAACACTAAATTATTGTTCAAAATGTTTTATGGCCAATTTTTACTCGGTTATTGTTTGCATGTGACATTTAGAGCAGGATATTCTATATAACAACAATTTTAAATGACATTTGATTGGATTATATTGGATATTGACTTTAACGCTGCAAGCTATTTGCATTTCTGCAAAGATTCAAATATCAAGTAGGATAAAGCACTGAGCTGCTGAAGGAGTTTTTTTTTTCCTTTTTTTATCATGATCAGCATATTTGTTCACATGCATCTCTTCAAAGATTTTCAACCTTTGTCCCAATTTATGAGGCAGTTTTGTGCTTCTTAATTTGTTCACAATTTTTAAACATAATCAATAATTTCGGTTGGATATTTACCAAAGCAATTTGGTTTAAGTACCTGCTTGCTAAGGGGCTATAGAGATAAAAGACCACCAGGGAATAGAGGTCAATATCCCCTAAACAGGAGTTGTCAGCATAAATCAACTGACACTTATCATTAACAAAACGCATCCATTAAAATGTTTACAGGCTTTTGTTTGAGCAGACAATTTAACGCTGTGCAGCGGTTTTTACACAGGAGACTTTTTTTCTCCACCTCTTTAAATATTAAAGTGTAGACATGAATTATCACAGTGAACATGCCTGCTGCATTTTGCTCGTTGTGTTGGCTAACAGTATCATGAAAGGAGCTTTATGAATGATGAATTACAACCGCGACAGACAGCAGTTTCCAATTGGACTCTTTATCTTTCACTTACTGGATTTACATCTTTTTTATCCTATCTGGCTTTTTTAAATAAACGTGGTTATCAGTTTGAGCTATTTGCGCAACCCTTTGATATTGGTAATTAAAGGGTGTTTTTTTTCCCCCTAGATCAGTGAATAAAACCATGCAATTTCAAACGGGAATAAAACTGCTTACTGAAGCTGTTCTCAATTGATTGGACAATCATACCTTTAGTTTAACACCAGTTTGTTTGGCCCTGTTTTAAACATACTTAATGTTCAGGTTTAATGACAGTCAGTGGGTTTTGTCTCAATTTTGCAACTTTTTGCATCATTAAAAGAAAATACTCGTAGTATAATATTTAAAGTTGTGGTATTATTGGACTTGACAGAAAAATAAATACAACTTTATATATCTGTATATTAATTTATAACTTTACTGTCTAAAAAAATGAGCAAAAGATAAAATTAAATTAATAAATTTGCAATTGAAGCAATTGATTTTTTTTTTTTTACTTTGTGTTAAATGACCTTTTCTGTTCGGGGTGGCAACATCTCCTCTCTTACTGGGAAAAAAGTGATAAAACATGCTTCCAGAGACCTTGGGAATTCACACATCTGTGCCTTTTCCTTTGCACACACTGTTAAACACACTATGTGCAGATAGAGATCTCAAGATGAAGCTATAACAAACAACTGACACCCACAGCTTCAGCTCACTGTTTGAATTTCAACACAAGGAGCATTACAGCATTAAGCTTTATTGATATTTAGACACCGGTTTTTACCATCTGTGCTCACAGACGAGCAAAGATAATGAAAGATTCTTTTGTAGGAGTTGCTGTTTCTTCCCAACATGATGGAAACTTATTTGTTGCTTCAGGCACATCAGCGAGAATGGCACGGTGGTAAAGACAGATTAAAAATCATAGAATTGTTACGTGAAAGAAAGCAATTGATTTAAATGTCAGGGTGCATCTCAGCCCTCCCCCTGTTCTGCTTTATTGGATATTGTCACTGGGATTGTGTGCAGTGAGTGTTCCTTGGAGACCCAGTCAAGCTTGGAGATCCTTGCAGAGGGCTGGTGTATAAGGGACTGTGGGAGGAAGGGAGACACGGTGCTAACATCAATAATTCACAACGGCATTGCTAGGGAAACAGGATGTGAAGGTATAAGAGTCAGGCTAAAATGAACAACACCATGCAAATGAGACTGATCCAAGCATTGCCATCTATTTTCATAGCATTACAAACAGTACAAATCTATTCAGCTAATAAAAATACTGAATGATTACATTGATTCAAATGAAACTGTTTTTGCAACTTGTGTCTCACAAATTGGGGGTTTTTAATTTACAGCCGTTGAGGCTTTTGGTTTTATAAGCCTTGTCGTCAACAGAGAAAGCGAACGATATGGGGAGCTCCAGAGAGTACAAGGCTATTTCCCAGGCCTGCTTATTAGATTTCCAATCATAGCCTGTGGCGCAATGGCATTACCACCATAAAACACCTCTTTGCTGTGTAGCTGTCTGGGCAGAAATTGCTGTTGCTTGGTGGAAACTTGAGTGTTTCCCTAACATTGATTTTTGTTGAGATGGGAGTGAGGAAAATTGAGTTTAGGCTATCATTAAAACAGAAGCACTGAGGAATTTATATGAACTGCACACATTAGGTCTTGCTTTGGTAGCCTCCACCACAGGTGCTGAGTGGGCTTTATAAAGCGTTCCCTCATGTTTATTTTTTTTTTCCTGCTAGATGCTGTTATGCTGGTGCTGTTTGCTGTTATGGATATAGACTTAATCCATTATTGTGCTGATTGCCAATGTGATTTCTGTGACACCCTTCCCCAGGCAAGGGTCAATTATAAGCCGGGCTGAAAATGCATCAGTTATTCACGGCGAGTTTATGAACAGATGAAGAGTAATAAGTCAGATGATTAACTTTTTGATAACTAGTGAATCAGATTACGACTTGATTCAATGTTGCGACTACAGGAGTGAGATTTACTTCTCACGTCACAGTTCACCATTAAACTCATTTTATCAAACATCCAGAGCTTGAGAGTCTTGCTGCTTTAATTCTTGGCCCTTCTCCCCATCAATTGTCTCCCTCCCTTTTGCTCCTCCACAATTTTCTCATTAGTGATTAGAGCAGAGTTTCCATTTCCAGGCTATTGAATGTGCTGTCGGAAACCCAGAACCCATTACATACGTTGCTCCCACTAATTGTTTCCAGTCATAATGAAGTCCCTTACAGTGGAGGATTGGTAGTTAGGCTCTTTAGGTCACACTGTGTTGGATAAAATGTGTTTGATGTTTCTTTATATTTTAATCTAATTTTATTACATATAAAAATGTTACTACATTGAACTTTTTTCCTAACAAAGACAGGTCTGTTTTTTTTTAAATCATATCTTGTATGTGTTTTTAGAGGTCAGATCTACTAGGGTGAGATGTAACATGGCTTCAATACCAGTTGTTGGACCAACACAAGCCCCTGGAGTGGAGGATTAGATTAGAGCTGTGCCGTGTGACAGAAGTCCCATTTTCTGCCCTTTCTATTAAGGGGAGTTAAAGTATTACCAGTCGATCCTGTCTGTTTGTGGCTTTGGATGGCTTCTCTCCAACTGCAAAAACTGTTTCATTTTGTTAATGGGCACAAAATCCATCCATCCATGTTCAAACCTCTTGTCCTATTGGTAGATGTGGTATTAGAGTTAGAGAGCAACATCACAGTCTCTTCTGCCTTCGAATTCATCCAGTTCTCATTGATGGGTATGCTTTCCTCAAACACTTAGCCTCTCCCTAGAATCAGATCCAAAGGCAATACATTCAGAGACTTCAGCATCTGGAGATAGTCTCACCATGGGTCTGCATCAGCTTGGATGACTTTTTAAGGAATGGTTCACCTAAATCTTTGAGCTCCTAATTCTGCTTATCTGAGTGTTAAACTGAGGTGGCTGGGCTTTTTAGTTTGTTAAAGATGTTTCACTTCTAACCCAAAAATGTTTTTTTCTGCTGAATAGATGTAGGTATTGACATTCTTATGACCGGCTTTGGTAAGCATTTAGTTTCCAATTTTCTGATTGAAATATTTCTTTTTTTTTCACATTTTTTTTCTGTGGACAAAAAGATCAAATACTTTCACTGATTTATTGGGCAAATTTTACATTTGCTGTCTTTGATTTTTAAAGGACTAATTATTATTGATTTAAAAATGATAAAACAATAACAGTTAAAATAAATGTATTTGAGAGAAAACATTTGTAAAACTCAGCCATCCTTCAAGTTACAATGACAGAGCAGTTATTTTACCACCAAAAACATTGCTGGCAGAAAATCAAAGTAATTTTCTTTAAATACTTTGCAAACGATCCTCGTAACTTCTCACACATTACCCTATCTGACTTCTACAAATTTGGTCATGAACTGAGATATGTTCAACCACTTCTTGTGAAGAGCTTTATGTTCAAACACTGAGTCACAGCATGCCAGGATGACAGGCACAATGAAATGGAGAGTGATGACACCAGTACAAAGCAGAGGTCTGGCTGAGATGACCCTTAAACATTGCAAAACACACACTGCTCCAGTCAAGTGTTGAAAAAAGGTTTTATTACTCTATCTCAGTCTGCTGGGGAATGACTCACCCCTACGCTACTCGGCGTTGTACCTGCCTCATCAATAAACTGTCATGGCCTTAGTTTCTACCACGTCTCTCTTTTTACTCATACACAATAGAGTGGTTGCAAGACATGCAATACGACCAGCGCGAAGCAACCTGATACTCTAAGTTATGGTGTAAGAACTCCATAATTTTATAGTACATATATCAGCTTGCCATTTCACAGTGTGAGTTGGGCCCGGGGTTTTAGTAGGCAAACAGCTGGAGTACCTTGCTCTTCTTGAAGCGATTAAACACAGCATTTTGTCTTGGAAATGGTCAGTGTCTTATCCTCATTTATCTTGTGTTTATCTCAGTTTTTTTCTTCTTACATCACATGCTGCCCTATCTATCTCTGCAGAAAGTAACAGTGAACTGGAGTTTCCACCCTACCACAAGTAAATAACCAAACTGATGAATTATTGATGGAGTGCAGGGCCCTTTTTTTCTCCCCCAGAAATCCCATATTTATTCTCATACTTAAAGTTCTCAGTGGCAAATCTCCTTGCAGAGTGTTTCTGTTTATGCATGTTTCTGCACTCTCAGTTTGGAATACACTTGAGTTTAGTTCGTTTGAGCTAAGACACTTCAACCACCCTTTTAACTTTTTTTTTACATCTGGGGTGGTTGAAGATTCACTAAGTAGAAATTAGTATTTTATTTAAGTTTAAATGAAAAAAAAACACATGCTTACAGTAATTTTTAGTTAGATTTACAAACAGGCTACGGCAAGACATAAATAAAAATGTTTTTTAAATGGCAAAACAGGAATGAGTCATTTGAACATGCCAGTGGATAGTAGATAATTTTACTTTTGATTTCTGGAAAAATTCAACATTTACAGTTAACCCCAACTAAAAAAGTTTATGCTGGAACAAAAATTTGTAGAGGAAGTTTTAATAGCTTTCTCTTTAAAGAACTTCAAAATGAAACTTTCTTAAAATTGTTGTTAAAATTGTTTTTCGCCCTTTCTGTGAGGGTTAGCATGTTCTCCCTATGAATGCATGGGTTCGTTCCAGATGCTCCAAGTGGTGACTATGAATGCAATAAGTGAGTTAGTAATTGTGAATGTGCGTGGTTGTTCCTCATCACCTGTGACGGAGTGATGATGTACCCTTAGCATTCCTACTACAATGGATTGAAAGTAGCGGTCTAGAAAATAAATGGATGGAAAATGGGTTTGTTAAGTTTATGTTGAGGTGTAAGACAAAATGGGCTGGCTGTTTTAGTTTCTGACACACAGCCTGAAAATGATCGTTGTGAGGTTTGAGTTATTTGTAGAATTACTATCAAAAATAGTCTTAATGCTTAGTCGTAAATCTTTTGTCAGTCTAGTTGATAATGATATTCATCCTCCTTTTCCTTGCCATTCAAGTGTGTGATATGCAGTATAATTTGAAGAGAATTATATAAATGCAATTCAGTCAAAATGTTATTTGCTATTAGTTTTCCCTTTTTATACAGCTGCAAAAAAGAGATATTGAAAAGTTTGCAAGGTTTTGAAAAGGCACATTTTCATAATGTTCTCTACTTGCTCATTGTCAACAGAAAATATACTGTAGTTGATGAATGTTTTATTCATGCAAGGACATCTGAAAAAAAACATACATTTTCAGTGATGTATTGTTGCGTTTGTGAGGTGTCAAATGAACGAAACACAAGGAAAAAGGCAGCTCTGAAAATGAATCTTACATCTCTGATGCGAGTTGGACCAAACATCCTCACATATTACAACTGAATCATCTACAATAAATGTCTTTTTCCAAGACTCATTTCTTTCAGTTTATAGGTGTTTGCAAACTTGCATGTGGAAAGTCATTCTGTCATGAACTGAATATCTGAATAAGAGTGAATGAAAAGCTGAAAAATCTCCAAGCACACGACTCAAGGCTACTGCATTAATCAAATGAACTATGGCATGACACAATCCCTTCTTGCAAACAAAAGGTGAGAAGTTTTGCAGACCTTGGAAGTCTCATTTTGAGATAGAACTTTGATCAGAAGCACTTTGTATAGATAGTAATGACACTAGTTTCTTCTTGTTAGACTTTATTACCCTTTGGTTACTGTTCCTTCAAAAATGATTGAGAAAATAGAACAATGGTTAAACATTTCACTGTAAAATCAAAAGCTTAAAAATATTTAGAGGTTGGATATTTTCATTCATATCTATACTTGTTTTCATCTTCCTATTTTTGTTAATCCTTTTAAGGTGTTTCTACTGATTTTTATGGTAAGTTTTGTTGAATGAGTTTTGTTCCTGCTGTAACAAAAGTTTTCCATCTTAAGAAGAACAAAATGTCTCTATTATGTGTCTTTGGACTGGAATTTGTATTTATTTCACCTGATTGGCATTAAACTGGCATCTTCCTAGAGTAAATTGTTTAGTTTAAGCCAACAGCTGTCATTTTCTCTAGGTGCACACTCATACAGCACACTAAATTTTCTGTGCACATCCTCATAAAAACAGATGGCGCTTGCTGTTTACTGGTGCTGTGATCACTTGCATTATACTACAACACATCTCATAACTGTTAGAAAACTCATTTTCCAACAAATGCAGATTACTTTTATGTTTTGCGTTGGACTGACTGATGAAGTTGATTCCACTCCAAAGAGAATGTAGTTTTAAATCGGCGTAATGAGCAGGGGTTGATTTTTTTTTCTCTTTTTTTTTTATATACCCTGAAACATTATTGCTAGAATCCCTTATTGTTATATGGTTAAAAGAATGGTCAAGTATAGCTCAAGCAACATTAGAAGTAGGAGTAAATTTTCTAAAAATTGTGGAATTATTATTTGGTAGCATGCGTTCATGACAAATTTGATAAATAGGGCTACATTTTCAATATAGCAAAAAATAAAGTTTTCAAAACGACAGGCTTACATTGAGTAATTGCTTTTAAATACAAAATAATTAAATTTTAAACATAACACCGGCTGCACGGTGGTGCAGTGGTTAGCACAGTTGCCTTACAGCAAGCAGGTTGGGATTCAAGTCCCAGAGGGGGGTTGAGGCTTGAAACAGTGTGTGTGAAGTTTGCATGTTCTCCCCGTATATACATGGGTATCCTCCAGGTACTCAGTTTTCCCCACACCCTTCAAAAACATGCATGGTTGGTTGATTGGCCACTAAGAAACTGACCCTAGGAATGACTGTGTGTGGATGGTTGTGTGTGCGTGTGTGGCCCCACAACAGACTGGCAACCTGTTCAGGGTGTATCCTGCCTCTCACCTGAAATCAGAATAGCCTCCGGCACGGCAACCCCCTTTACTTTGTTAGAGATAAGTGGTTAAGAGGACAAAATGAAACATAATGTCACTATTTAAATTCTGTTAAAAACATGTAATATGCATTTAGCACCAACATTATTTATTGGCACATAATTTCAATTTATTTCAAATGCTTGTGAATCTTTTGGTAATTTTGTTAGTGGCCTAAATACTGAAACTTTATAGGCTTTTCTGCTCTAGACCGTTCAAAGCCCTCAACATCCGCCTAACCCCCTAAAAAAGCTCACTTTGTACATTGAGAATAACTCTAACCAACCAATTTGTGATGTATGTGCTTTGTAACACATGTAACATATTTATTGTTGAGGCTTTTTTTGGGTTGTGATTTATTTTGTATGAATGTTTTGTTATGGGCCCAAAATATCTGCCTTCCATTGCTGGAGTTGAAATAGTACAGACGTAGAAGACAATATGCTGTGAAAGATGATTAAATAGCTGATCCAAACATGAAGTTTAATTTGAAGTCAGTGTAATGATGTACAGTGTTCTTTCAGGAGTGTGTTGTGTAATTTTCTGTGGCTGATAGCAGCATGAACCGTTTTGCTTTCCAAGTGATGCAATCAGAGAATTATTTTAGCAATAACTTTACACTTCTTAGCCTTTTTATGTGAATCTCTACAACCATACACAGTCATACATTCTTTGCTGATGAATTCTTTCTTATTGATGAATAAACTGAATAAAGATATTACTAATTGAGAATTTTCTTACTCATTATTTCATCCTTTTTATTAAACTCTATCAGACTGCTCAAACTTGAGTATCAACATTGACTAAAATCCAACATATTATGGATTATAATATAATGTTTCTCTAAATTTGTGCTATTCATATTTTAAATTAGGTTTTGTTCTTTGCTGCTGTGCATGTCTTTCTGAATAATGCATTTCAACAGCATCCGAAATTCATTATCTTCATAATATGAACATTATGCACATTATTTTTGCATACATATTAAACTATTTTGCACCAAACACTGAAATGCCTACCCCGTCTCCTTTAGCCTCTGGTTAATTTGCATGTGCTTCATATTTGTTTTAGCCTGAGAGAGTGTTGATGTGGTGTAATTCAATGCACATGAAGACAGACCGTCTCACACGCCTGCCAGTGTCTCCATATCCATCCGTCTGTCATGTTAACAACTTTAAATGCAGGCGATTTGCAGCTCTTTCATGGAGGGTTGGGAGTTGTGAGGTGGCAACTGTGTGGTGCTGGTGTCCAAGAAGGGTGTAAAACTAGAAGGTCTGTTTAAATATTTAAAATAGTACAGAATTAAATAACTATTTTTTCATTATCAAGCTTGTATTTTAAATTGGTTGGGGATCTCATGTATTGGTCTTTTCGCCCTACTGACGGTCTAGTGTTACAGCATTTTGATGAGTCATTAAACCGTATTACTCTGATAAATTATTCAAACTTTGACTTTCATTCCAATAAACTTGCTGACAGTAGGTTGTTTTTCATGTACGCTGTTTGATTTTCTTTTAATATCCTTCTCTAACCCAAACTTGTCCATTGTTTTTGACTTCCTGTGGCTGAATGCCGTTTTTCACCCCCTCTCGCTTTTTTCATTTCACACTGCTTCTCACCTTCCTCCCCTTTTGCACTTTTTGTTCAGCCTATGAATAGCCTGGCTACTTTATCCAGCTTCTTGTTCTTTTACCAGCTGATGTAAAAATAAACAGGGTTGTAGCCTGGCAGCGATGCACTGCTTGAGTGGGTTGTAGACAGCATAGCACTGCCTCCAGATGCTCAAAATCACGCTGTCCATGCTGCAGCTCCCTCGCTCCTTCGCAATGCTTGCAGCTGCCACTGAAAGGCTGGGATTTCATAGACGCTCAGTCGGCATTTCTTCACGGGCAGCATGCTCAAAATTATACTCCATTACTGCAACTTCAGCACACTTGAACCCTGATCAGTACACTTTTTAAAAGCTATTTTGGACACATTTAAAAGTAAGCATTGATTTACAGATGGAGGTTGTTAATGTTTTGGTGCTTCACAACTCAATCATTAAAAAAAATGCATAATTTCATAAAAATCAGGGACTTCAAGCTTCATGCTTGTGGTCCTTCCTTGAGTAATTCAGTAGAGAAATTCATCTGAGTTTAGTATATAAACCCATTGTGAACCTTCTTTGCTAGATTTATTTTACATGAACGTTGGTTGCTAACATTGGTAGTGTCAAGGAGACTGAACTGAAGCACACTCATGTGACTACATCAGGAGAATAGAGGTGTTAATTCAGTATTCCAGCACTAGAAAAAGCCACTCATAGTTCTCAATGCTATCTATTCTTCCATACTTTCTTTTTTCAAAATGTACTCTTTCCTGTGTGCCTGTCTCCATCCTTTTCTACTCCACCCTTTTTTTTTTACTGTCACCCAGCCAGCCCTCCGGCCGTGTGCCTCACAGTTGCCATGGTAATGATATAGTTTCTCATCTCTGTAATGTGATGTCTTATTAGCTTTCATTGGGGTGTGTGTCACTATTTTATTTCACGCGCCATTTGGCGAGCTTCGGTCTCCTGTTGAAAAAGCTTTTGCTTCTGAAGTGAGCAATGAGCGCATTGACAGCACTGTGTAAAAATGCCACATGTGAGGGTCCTCCTGATGGAGAGGAAAAGCGACAAAATTGAGTGAAGCAGAGTGAGAAATATGAGGGACAGTGTCTGCTGTGGCTACAACATGATTTTTTTTTATGGTTCACAGTATTAACATGAAAAGATCAGTTGTGATATGGATTGGAGTAGGAAAGACATGATTGTTTCAGAGTAGTTTAGTGTTTCTCTCTTTTCTCCAAGGCTGGCACATCAGGGAGAGGTTTCAGCTGCCACCCAGCAGGAGGCACTGTGTGTGCTTTGAACCATCCAGAGAGAATATGTTGGTTGTAATGCAGCACCTACTTTATCTCCATGTGTCTTGAGAGGGTTTTAGTGTGTGGTATAGTTGGGCTGGAACCATTCAAGTTTATTTTCTTCTCTTGTTTAACTACGCACTCATGAAAGTGTGTATGCAATGTCGAGCTGCAGTTTAATGTTGGATTTCATTCATTTTCAGTTGTCATTGTGTTTTTCTGTTTTTCTGTTTCGTGTGTGCATGCATTTATAGATGAAGCTTTGAATGCCTGTGAGGAAACAAAAGTGTGGGAAGGGTGCTGCAATCAATAATTGATCAATATCAGCCCAGATGCAACTGTCAAACACATCAATAGACTTTTTTTTCATCCTGCAATGTGTATTAACCCCTTATGTCAGCCCACAGGGCTTTTAAAATGACCCTCAGCATCATCCGTCCTGTCTTTGCAGATGTGGCTCATCCCCAAACTCAGGCTTTTTTAAGAAATGGCGGTTTTGGACTGTGTGATTGTGACTATTGAACACACTACTGGGGTAGTAATTGCACATTGGCAGTTGTCTTCATTTGCACTAAATTGCTGCAGTTCATTGAAGATGCTCTATTCATCACTATTTATAATAACAAAGTACTCCATATTTAAGAGGGCGGTGAGTATTAAATGATTTTTTGCAGCCAAAATCACATCTGCGTTTTGTACTTGATGACTGCTCATTAAAAGCTAGAGGTGTTAGCACTCGAAAGCCTTTTTATGGCAAAATAATTATTACCACATTAAACTGAAATACTTGACCATCTTAAAAAAAACTACAGGGTATGATTAAGTATGTAGAAAAGCTCAGTTTGTATTGATCTCCGAAGATCCATTGTAATCATTTCTGATTGTTTTCCATGCCTCTTTATGTCGTCATAAAGAGACAAACTATGGTGGTAAAAATTATATACAAATCAAGTTCACCTTGTGCATAAACCCAGTAGCCACACCATAAGGTGTAATCCACACCGTCTCCACCTTCCCCTACACAACTGGGCTGAAATATTGCTTTGAAGTTCCGTTAACATTTTTTAATAATGTCCTCAGAAACCTTGCTTTCGGCTCTGTCTTTGAGGAGACAGGTGACAGAGATATTAAATTTCACCATATGTGTTTTTGATGAGATCCAAAACAACAACAAAACAACCTGGATGAACATTTGGATTGGTGTATCTACAGCGAGGTGAATCAGGTGTGGGTTTGAATTTTTTCGCTTGCGCTGCATTTTTTTTTTTGATGTAACCTCGACGGGCTCATCGAGGAGGGATGATTTGCTTTGGATGGCATCTGTTGTGTTCCCTTCTCCTCTGGGCTCCATGCCAGGCATGTGTTTGTCAGATGGCAGTGTTGCTAAGATGGAGGTTTCTAATTTACCCTGACATGTTCGCTCTTCATTCTCCTTGACTCGACCATCCGTAGTATTTTACTCCCTCATTCATACCTTTATTGTACCAATGAAAAGTTTTGTTTTAGGATTTTGTATATTATATAGCACATCTTTTCAGTTTTAAACACTCTAACCAAATAATGTTCTCTTCAGCTGTTTTATCTGCCCAAATATATAAGAGATTAATTTGTTACAAAAATTAAACCAAAAAGCAGAATCACTGTTTTTTTTATTACAAAAGAATAAATCTTTAATAAAACAACATTAATACCAGTTTTTTTCATTTGAATCTAAGCCTTTTTGCAGAAAAGTTTGAGCAGATTGAAGAGGTGTAAATTTACAAACCAACTTAGTTTTGGATTTGAGAACCAAATTCTGATTCACCAACAAATGATGGTTCTAGTGTGCTGCAAGTGAACCAAAGAAAGAAAATTGGGATTGTTTTAAGACGACAAAAAACAAAAAAACAAAAAAAAAAACCCCAACAAAAACACATGGATAGGAATATTGGTATTTCTGACTGCTCAGAATGTAGTGCAGCTAGACGTGGGAGAATGCGGTAAAAGTTTTTATAGAAATATGGTTAACCCAAGACCACTAGGATTTGATACAGCTCCATGTGGTGGAAACAGATGTTGCTTTGTTGTAGCCAATGGATGAAGGTTTCTTTTCTATTGTTTGCACTATTTTATTCTGAAGTAATTAGTCCTCGGGTAAGAATATATATCAATTCAAATTATGGTATGATCGAAAAAGTATTTGAAAGATTGTTTCAGGCTTCCAATAAATCAAATCTCCAGGTGTACGCTGGTGCAAAGGTGTGAAAAACACTCTAAATCATTGGCGATTAATATTTAATCTTTGTAATTATTTGCCCGAAGGTAAAGAAGAAGCATTGGACATCAAAGCAATAGCCTGCGGTCCTCCACTATTCCATTGCTGGAAATCCCACACTATACCAATTTTATTTTTTATATGTTTTGCTTCACGGCACTCGTTGGCATGCTGTCAACAGAATAATAACACACTGGCCACTTCCTACTGGTGCCATTCAGGAAGGAAATCCCAAGATGACATTTTTTAGGGCAGATATAAGAAAAAAAATCCTGATCAGATAAAATGAAATTTTAGATAGCTTTAGTTTTAAAAGCTTTAGAGACATTTCAAAACAGACTGGTCTGTCGTGGTGTTTTAACTATCATCATCTGTGGCTTAAATTGAATGTATAGAAAAGGCTTGGTTTAAAAGTAATTCAATTTTTGTGTCAATTTACAGTATATTTACTATCATGAGAAGTTTTGATCAATTGCTGGTACCTATTTTCTTACTTAACAATAAGAGTTAAACAGTTGCACCAGCATTTGTAGATTAAAAACACTGCAAGAATAACAGTTTGTTCACCTGAATTTTAACATCTCTTACTGGGTCTTTTCACTGATGATCATCTGCATAGTTTTTATTCTGGATGAAAACTAAAATAGGGAAACAATAGAAAACTATTCTTTACATTAAGGTGGTGTATAATGCAAAGCAACTTTTTGAATGTATCATCATCCACCATTTCTAACATTAATTCAAAAGCAAAAACATACCTGAAGTTGTTTTCCATTTTATTCATGCATATTTGAGAAATTTGCAGTCATCCGTTTTGTATTTGGATACCGTTTGAATGTCGTGTTTGCCTTGGCGTTGTCTTTTGGAAGGGTTTTAGTGCATGCACTCTGCTCATGCTTAGTCTCTCCCCTCCAAGAGAGAGGGTCATTTTTATGTAAATGCATCAAAATAAGAACATTTTAGAATATGTGCTAGCTTTGCGAACTTGATGCACTTTACACTGTATTTGTGGCCTGAAATAGAGATTCATGCTGTGTTGTACATGTGCGCCTCGTGGTCTAGATGAAGCAGGAGGCAAGAGAAGCAAGGACTCACAGTGTCAAAAGCTGAACTGCAAATGAATAATTGTTTTTTTTTGTCATCACATATTGCATATCTGAGCTAATAAAAAGTATCGTAGATGCTATGGGGTGAAAAATATCATCCCATAAAAAAACGCCCTTCTTTAAGTTTTGTCGTGTAGTTTCTTAAAGTTAATTTGGATTTATACAAAGTTGTTTTTGAATGACCATATAAAACTCTAAAATCTTCTGATTCAATTCCAGACACCTCTAATCCAATATCCTTCCATGTAGTAGCTGTTAATATTTTGTAAAAAAACAAACATCCACATAAATTGTTACTAAATAAGTGTGACTGATATCAACTTCTAAGAAAACTTATTTGAAGCTAGTGTCATCATACCATAACTTTGACCACTTTTGATACTTTGTAAATACTTTTCACCCTAATCTCTTTTTTTCATATATACTGTATATATGTTATATACATATATTATATATATATATATATATATATATATATATAGCTGGCACACATTATATGACCTCAGGATCGGATCTCTGCTTTTTGCGGATGATGTGGTCCTGTTGGCTTCATCGGACCGTGATCTCCAGCTCTTGCTGGATCGATTTGCTGCTAAATGTGAAGCGGCCGGAATGGGAATTAGCACCTCCAAATCCGAGACCATGGTCCTCGCCCGGAAAAGGATGGAATGCCCCCTGTGGGTCAGGAACAGGGTCCTGCCCCAAGTGGAGGAGTTTAAGTATCTCGGGGTCTTGTTCATGAGTGGGGGAAAGATGGAGCGGGAGATCGACTGGCGGATCGGTGCGGCATCAGCAATAACTAGGACGCTGCATCGGTCCGTCGTGATAAAGAGAGAGCTGAGCAGAAAAGCAAAGCTCTCGATTTACAAGTCAATCTACGTTCCAACCCTCACCTATGGTCACCAGCTGTGGGTGGTGACCGAAAGAATGAGATCGCGGGTACAAACGGCCGAAATGAGCTTCCTCCGCAGGGTGGCTTGGCTCTCACTCAGAGATCGGGTAAGGAGCTCTGCCATCCGGGTGGAGCTCGGTGTCAAGCCGCTCCTCCTCCAGGTCGAGAGGAGCTAGATGGGGTGGTACGGGCATCTGCTTAGGATGCCCCCTGAGCGCCTCGCGGGCGAGGTTTTTCGGGCACATCCTACCGGGAGGAGACCAAGGGGCAGACCCCGGGCCTGCTGGAGAGACTATGTCTCACAGCTGGCCGGGGAAAGACTTGGGATGCTTCCGGGTGAGCTGGAGGATGCAGCCGGGGTGAGAGAGGCCTGGGCTGCCCGTTTGAGGCTGTTGCCCCCACGACCCGACCCCGGAACAAGCGGAAGATGACGGAACGGAACATTGTATTTCGTTGTTATGGAGAGAGAGAGAAAGCACATTACTCGTTGCTAGCATTAACTTGTAGCTTTACTTCCAAGAATACAGGAATAACAACGTTCCCACGAGGACTGTTGTGGCTAATTTCTTGTTACACTGTGTGCTGATAACAAAAATGCTGTTGCTGAGTATGTAAGTCCAAGTAATGTTTAAAGTTGCTACATCTTGGCAAGGGAACTTGTCTTTTCTTTCAAAACATTTTGTTTCAACACACCAACAACGATAAGTTTACTTATGTACGTACTTTAAATCAATTAGGAAAAAGAAAAAGAAGTAAAAAAGAAAAGGAACCTAAAATACTGCACAAGTACATTTTAAACTGAGAAATATATATATAAAAATGAGTTACAGGAGTGTCAGTGAATTCAAATAGATTGTTAAGTATGTGGTGCCTCACATAAATAAATTCCTTTGATGTGATGTAAGCGGGGTACATTCCCACCAATTTGGATGAAATTTTTCAGTTCTTAATGCTCGTGTATGTGGATTAAAGAATATGAATAAGAAGAAACTCTGGTATTCTCTGCTGGGAAAATAAAAACATGAATATGAAATATTTGTAGATTAACTTTTCTTTTTTTACACCTCCCTGTGATTGCAAGTGGGGAACATGTACGTTGGTTAAATTTGTAAGCTTTTAATTAACTGTGTGGTTGCAAAACTACATAATTGCAAAATGAGTATTAGTTTGGACTTTCTGTGTGATTATGCTAAATTTATTCAAGCCATGTCAAGACAGAAATGAATGAAGCTGAATAAACTGGAAATGTTCAGGTTTGGTCTCTTCGCATTTTGGAGAAGCAGATTTAGGTCAAGCAGATTTGGGGGTGGAAGAGCAGCTGGATAGCTTGTTTAGGAACTGCCCGGTATACCAGCTGGATATGCTGATAGTGTAACAAAGCCAGTTATCCTCTTTCGATTACCTAGTGGATTTGTATATGAAGAAGCCTCCTGTGCATATCTTCTTCTGCTGCATCCAAACCAAACCTAGTGATTGTGTTACTGCATCTTCTCCATTACATGATTGTTGCTGTATTTGCACCTTCTGCACCATTCACACCAATACACCTCACTAAACAGTCTTCTTGCCTGCAGTGCTCCATATCAGTGAAGTCATGCCCAGCATGGCCAGAGTATTTCCACAGAGAGATCCAAGGAGCCACAACTTTCATGCTCAGTGCCAGATAATTGATGTGGACAGATGAAGACTGAACACTTTACATTGACAGTTTTCACAGCTGGGATTCTCTTGTCAGCGTTGACAAGTGTAATGCAAGTTTGCATTCTCAGATATCAGTGTGTGACAGTCAATTGGAGCGTTACTGTAAAAGGATTAACTTTCCCACCTCCCTGCCTCTTTGTTGCTCATATTTGAATGTGGTTCAAAGGGCTTCTTATAAAGCCAGCTAGATGCAAATGGTTTAAACATAAAAACAATTGATTTAAAAAATTCCCTTTTTCACACCCAAATTTCCTTTTTGCTGAGATGCCATTTACTACGGTAATCATGCTTCAAGCGCTCTTTCCTTTGAGTCTGTGCTGTAGTATTCTTCCTAAGTGGAAGGTGAGAATGAGCATCACACCTCTCAATTAAAGCTGTGCTGCCAGTTGGTAGCATTGATTTTTATCGTGGTGTTAATAAATTTTGTGTCAATGATAATGAGCATGTAATCCAGTGTTATTACACTCTGCTTTGGAGTAATATTTAAGTGTGGGTTATGAAGCCCAGACAGTGATTTATGCTCTGATGTACAGGTGAGAGATTTATCTCAGCAGTTTAAAGGATAAAAGTCTCTCAAATCTTGATAGTCAAATCGGAAGCGGAAGGAGTTGGCTCAATCGTAGGATGTCTGTCTTTGGACCGGGAAAGTCGGTTTGATTCCCACTGGGCCCATGCCTAAGTGTCCCAGGGGCTGACACCCACCACTGATGTCATTTTGGCTGCTTGCTGCGGTGCAATGCAGAAAAAGTAATTTCCCCATTGAGGAATAATTATTGTATGATTAAAAAAAATACAATCAGGACAAAGGAACCTGGAGCACACATATTTTCTTCAAATGATCAGCCAAGTGATCATTTACATTATTCACTTATGCATGAGTTATTTCATCAAGGAATGGCTAAAACAAAGAAGACAAATCCACAATCATGTTTTGAACATTTCAAAGTTTAGGATGAACTATACATTTCTTGGCATGTCAAAGACAAGTTTGATGATCTTTGACAAAGTGCTCCAGGCTGTTATTCAGTCCTGCAGCAGCCAGTTGGAGATGTGCATTGCTCGGGTGCTGGACTTGTTCAGTTTTGTGGTATAAATAGAATTTTTTCTTATTCTTCTTCTTTTTTTTTAAATATATGATGCTTTTTCCTACAAGCAGTTTTATTCACAACTTGAGTCCAACCGTTCCAAATGCTGCTACAGCTAAACACTCATCTAGTTTTTCTCATTTGTTTGCTGCATTATTAAAAGAAACCTATCATTTGAAGAAAAAAGCAAAGGTTTATTCAAGAAAACTTTGTTTTTGTTTCTTAAAAATGTCTGAGTTCAAGAAACTTTGCTTTTGTTAATGTCTAACACAATGTATCCTCTATAAATGGGTGGCTGTGGATTATATTTGTGGAGTAAGAAAAATGAGCTAATAAAGGAAGAAATAACCAAGGTCGAGGTTCAAATCCTGGGTGGGGACGAGGCTTGGAGCACTGGCCTTTCTGTGTAGAGTTTGCATGTTTTCCCCGTGTATGTGTGGTTTTCCTCCGGGTTCTCCTGTTTCCTCCAACATCCAAAAACATACATGTTAGGTTGATTAGCCGCTACAAAATTGTCTCTATGACTGAGTGTGAGTGTATGATTGTGTATGTGTGGTCCCTTTTTGGAGTGTATGGCTTGAATCAGATCAGCTCTGGGAATAAGAGGTACAGAAAATAAGTAACATAAGAAAAAATAACGATGTGTAAAAAGATTATAAATAATAATTGTATATAAAGACAAAAGCTTTTCAAATATAAAAATGATTATAAGCTGTATTGATGTCAGTATGTTCAGAATTCTTGAGATAGTGTCAATTTTTTCTTAAAACTGGAAAATTCCAATTTCCAGGTTTCACAACTGTTTTTGATTCATTAATGATCTAACTCACATTTTTTTTGTTCTGTGACATTGATCTTATTTATGGTCTTCATTTAGTTCACTAAATGAGATTGTTTGCTCTTGTGCATAACATCTATTTGCTTACCTTCTAACAGACCACACACCCCATATGTGTGATGAAAGACAATAGATGATTGATGCTCACACCGCATCTGCACATCTGTTGTGCTCCTCTGGGGGAGTTTTAAGGTCTGCCCAGCCCTATTTAGAGGTACAGGGGTGTGGGAAGCTGCAGTTGGGACTCAGTGTGGAAACTACAGTTCTCAAGCTCAGCTTTCCTCACCATTACATCATTTCTTGGCCTTTTTCTCCAACCACATCAAACAGCTCTCAGGAGAAGCCTGCTTACAGAAGGGGGTGATAATTCTCAGGGTCAGCAGTTACCAAGGAATCATGATCTCCTGGTATTCATGTTCTTGCACCTGTGAACTATAAATGTGACCCAAAATAGCCCTGGTGATTGAAGATTTTTGGATAAGAAATTTCACAGTCATTTGAAGTCAGCAGACCAGCTCACTGGATGAAAAAGCCATCTGGCTGACCGTGGCACTACACATAAAATTTCTAGTCATAATTTTTATTTTTAGTTCACATTTAAAAGCTATGAAATTATATAATATATTTGTCCCTCTTTAGCCGGAGCACATATTGTTGATGTGGTTCCTTTTGGACGGTTATATAGTAATTTGTGTTATAAACCGCTGCATTTTGCAGAAGTTAATGCCCATTTATGAGCTGATTTATGTCCAGTTTAACATCACAGCTACAACTCTTGTCTGCTTTGTTTCTAAGCAGAGCTTATCTCAATGAAAAGACAACTTGAAAATGAAAAAATTAGGTCAGGACCTTAGGTAGCTTCTTAGAAGGTCACTTGAGTTCAACACTAGCTGTAAAAATTTAAGATGAAAACTAACCCTCTGTAACACCACGGTGCGTTCATCTCCTTTACTGTTGGGTATAAACGACCTGGGGGCTTCAATTTTAAATAAACTTCTGATTGAATCAGTTTTGTCCACAAAGCCCTTTTGACTATCTGATACCAAGAAGTGTGGCTCTGCCTGGCATACAGAGGAGACTGACATTGAGTGCATTTGTCAGGCTCTGCATTCTTTCCTTAATGTCAGAAAGCAAAAGCCATAGATTTCTTAAAAGATGATGAGGATGGCAGTTTAATTAGTGTGCAACCGCTCTCAATGATGACTTTGGTGTTTAGTTGTGACAGAAAAACATATCTTGCACAGTATTTCATCTCAAATATACTGATTCTGCTACTTAGGATTTACGGTTATTGTTAATAATGTTTTTCAGCCCAGTATTTATCCAGAGCTCTTGCCGAGATGCTTATGGGTTCTCATTTCACTCCTTCTGACTTGCACTTGATCACAAAGCCATGTCCTGTAACTTAATCAAATTCAGTTAATTATACATTCAGTACACGAGTAATTACAGCATGTGAATATTAAATTTCTATCGGGTTCCAGTCAAAACAAGTTTTTAAATAATTTGACATGAGGGATGGTGGATGTATTCACTAGTCAGCTGATGATAGAGATGTTGTGATGAATGTTAAATCAAGTCGAATGAAGTGTTGAGTCACAGAGAGCAATACTGTCTGTTTCAGCCTCTACTGTATTCTATAGGGATGTTATTGGGGGTTGTGGGAAGAGCAGGGTGGTGATAGATGAGGAGCAAGTGAAAGAAGGACGAGGCATGAAATAGAATGAGGATGAAGGACAGAGAAGTCCTGGCCAGGCTAGGGAGGGGGAAGGAGAGTGTGAGACAGAGATGGAGAGACTGAGAGTCTAGAAAGAATGAGGGTCAGAGAGAGACTAACCTACCCTCAAAATTGCTGATGTTTGCTCCTCTGTGCTGCACTGTGGCTTTTCGCTTAAATTTGCATTTACTTAGACAATATCAGGCGAGCATATGAGGTGAGTATTCTTCGGCTTCGAGACCTGCGAAGGTCAACATTACAAGTGAAGAACAGACCACAAAAAAGACTGTGACTTTTTTCTTTATTTTTACCTTCTATGTCTTTCCATACAATCTTGAAAGCAGCTGAATTCTGTCAAGACCAGAACAAATAAGCCATATGCTTTTGACAAGATTTTTTTTTTTGGTATTAGAAAGTCCAAGTTCAGGATTACATTTTTTCTCTTTCTTTCTCTACTTGTCCCCTGACCAACTATTCAACCTCAAGTTTAGATTGAAAGATAAAATTTTGCAACAAGAGCAAAAATTGACACTGGTTAAATTAAATTTTATAGTATGAGAAAATAAGGTTGGAGAAAATGAAATATAATTGAATTATCTCACCACAATCGGCAGATTCTGAAACCATGTATTCTTAATGCTCTGCTCCGATAAAAAATTTCGTCTGTCTCAACAGCCTCACAAAAAGACTGAAGCTCTGGATAAAGTAATGCCACACTGCGGGTGGTGTGATAAGCAATTATTTTTTTACATATTAATTTGAGACTCATCTTCACTTTATTATAAAAATGTAAATATATTTTTACTATACCCATCTGATTGAAACCTCAGAATAAACCTCCTATTCCTGTTTTTTTTTCCCCATGTAATTTCTGATGACCTTCCACGTGGTCATCTATAATAGACTCCCTGCAGTGGAGTTATGATTTACTACTGAATGAATAAATAAAGCCATCGTTCCGGCTGTGAGCTGTCATGATCTGTTTGAGAAATTTGAGATTATATTTGCGGGTGTAGAGTACTATCGCTCTCTCACACACACGTATAGTATCACGCAAAGGCAATGACAGATTCATAAGTCACTGAGTCGCACTGAAGGTGGGAGCTTAAGGGAAGCAATGTCCTTTCCGTTTTACATAGTCGGTCTGTTATTTCTATCTTCACACTTGCTCTATCAGTCTCTATTTATTCCTTTTTTTTGTTGTACCTCCACTGTCTTTCTTCCTAGCCATCCAAATGTTGCCTGACCTTCCTCGGGTCATCTTCCTATCTTCAGTGGGCCTGTAGCGAGAGAGTCTGGCTGCTAGTAGACTAGCCAGATGGTCTGGTCTAGCCTGAGACTGCAGCAAAACCCAGTAGCCAAACTGGGAGCAGACAGGAGCACTGTGGGGAGCGGTTTCATCACCGCTGCTGCTCTGAGCATTGTCAAAAATGCTAATTAGTCATCTCTTGACAGGTGAAAGGATGGTTCTTGATTTTTGTATGACAGCTCTGGTCCCGATTTAGAGTAATTTTGTCACAGGTGATGCTATTTCTTTACAATTGTGTGTTGACAAGAAGATAAGCTGAGGAGCGATGAGGATGATTCAAGTAGAAAAGTCAAGCTGATGACAAGGAGGTTTGACAGCAGGGAAGGAAGCCAGTGAGCCAGCATATATGAGGAGTTTGATAGGAAACGACTGGAGAGATCCCATCCTTGGAGTTGAGTCAAACCCCCTATGACTTACTACTTCTGCTACATCAAATGCTCTGCATTGACTAGATGTGTATCAATTTTCACGATTTATTTGCTATACTTTGGCTGAGGCTGTTCCCATGGCTACTTGTTCATTGACCATCTCAAATCATAACATGTGCTTTACATAAATCTTATTTCAACGGAGCTCTAGAAGGAACAGCTGTTTGACTCACTCTCTTTATATACACCGCATGCATGCAGATGAACTCTTCATGCTGGTAATTCAGAGCAAGGTCTGATATTGGACCGGTCATGTTGTCGGAGGACAACTAATCCTTGTGAGGCAGCAACAACACTACTCCCTTGTAAGCGAGCTTTTTGTATTTCTGCCTGCGAGTCAGGTGTCGAGATGAAAGAGAGGCCTGCTTGTGCTACATGGCTAATTTAAGGGATTATCACCTGTTCTACCAAGGCACATTAATCCTAATCCTTCTTTAACCCGTTTGATCTGAAGTCAGTGTGAATTAAGGAGTGGACTGACCTAATCCCTTCACAACAACCAGAAGAGACTTCAGATGCTTGATTGTGGAGCCACTTTGGGCTCCACTATCTACGACACCAAACATGACTAGTTAAGTCTTTACAATTCTCCTTGTTTATCCATGTCAGGATTACATCATGACCAATCCTTGTATTGCTTCTTTATAGAAGGTTGGTCCCCAGCTGAAGTTTTGTTTGGAAAAAAATATATCAGTAAACATTATAGCAAAATTGTTAGAAAAGAGTTGATGTGAACTCAACAAAATGTGCTTTAGTATACATCTATAATTCAACAACTAGCTCCAAAAAAAGCAGATATATTTGGACTCATTTACTAATAATTGTTGTCTGTTCAAAAGATCATCTGTCGTAAATTGCCGCTTTAATGCTTTAATGCGCTTATTATGACTACCAGATTGTGGCGTGTGACTAAATGTGCGTGTGCGTATGTGTGGGTGTGTAACACATGGATACATTTGATATGAGAGGGAAAGGAAACAGACTGTGGGAGAATTTAGATAGACTTGGTGTGGTGATGACTGTTGGAAGAAAGGTAATTGAAAAAGAGAGGCACAAGTCTGGTTTTGTGGGTTCTTTAAATGAAGGAGCAGAGGTAGGCGGGTCTGACCACAGTGTGCTTTTTCTGTGCGTGTGGATGTGTTTAGAAGCAGATAGACACAAACAGATCTGAGTACATTGTCCTTTTCTGTCTCTGTGTTTAACGTATTAGACTGAGGAGGACCACACAGAATCTTTGCCTCATGCTTTGGAGTATGTGGCAACACTGTTATTATTGATCCTGCCGCAGACGTCAAACCCCCGCGCCTATCTAACTGCTGGTTTGATTGAAGCAATATGCTGGAGCTTGTTTCATCCATGTCCAAAACCACTGAATTATTAAACACAACTCTAGAGCAAAGGTCCCTGTGTTTGCTTAATGTCGTAACCCAATCTACTGTTGAGCACCTCCGGGGGATAAACAAACCTTTTTTCATTAGCATGATTGGAAGAAGAGAAATAAAGAGGTGAAAATTACGAACCGGAACTTAAGGGAATACAAAATATTATAATCGTATGCGTTAATCACACTTGGCAGCGTGAAACATTGTTGATTAAACTAAAAGAACAAAAAAAATTGGGGTGATTTTTTCTTTTTTTTTTTTTTTTAACTTTCAAACACATTTTTTTTCTCTGCGAGGCAAAAGTGGGTTTCACAGAGACATGGGCAAAAACATTTACTCTCTAGAGGCCTTTGTGAAATTGTTTATGAATGAAAGCATGGATCTTTGTTGATGTGAGTTATTTAATTACTTCACTCCAGAAGAATCAAATTAAATTCACACATAAAAGACCAGGAACTTTTATCTTTGAACTCTCATATGAATCTTACATAGCTGTCAAGCCGTTGCTTTATTGCTACCATCAGTACTGTTTCCCCCTCATTTGGTATCACAAAGTGGTATTTTGTTATTGTAAATAGTGTCTTACCAAGGTAGAAAGTGATCAAAGCTATTTAGAGCTTAGTAGATATTTTTAATATAATCACTCATAAATCAAAGAAACAATTTACAAAAGTAAATGACTTTGTGTGAGAGAATTGAACTACCTACTCTACACACATATGTAAATGTACGACACATATGTCTACGTATTGTCTTATAAGTTGGGGAGTAGGTAGAGATGTTGGCAAATGTGTCATTTTACCAGCCATTGTTAGAAAATGGAAACAAATCTAGGACCTTGATTTTTTTTATTATTAGCCGATATAATTCAAGGTCAGTTTTCCAACATCAGGTGACCTTGGATGTTGGAATTTGGAACTATTCTTACAATTATTTATTACGCATAGTTACTATTTGTAGAAACATAAAAAAGTTTGGAATGATACATTTTTGTCACAGATTTAAATTCTTGACATGCTTTTGCTGAGATCACATTTGGGCTGATAGTGGCCAAACAATCGGCCAAAATGATCTCACACACTTAAAATGCATTCATTACTAAACTCAAATATAAACTGTTTACTGCTAAGGAGTGATGCACGAGACATAGTATACAGAGTTTTGGAACGACATCCCTTTTCACAGAATGGGATGTTTGTGTCAGCTTTTGATTATCAAAGTAACATAAAATAGTCATAACATTGTAAACTGAGGTTAAATTGAAGAAAAAAAAACCCAATAAAAATTAACCTAATTTGCAACCATAAAAAATGTGGCCCGTTTGTCTTCTGAAAGGCTTATCCCTAACAAGGTTGTGGGGGGGTGCAGCCTATCCTGGTTTATTTAAGGCGAGCGGCTGGGTACACCCCAAACAGGTCTCCTATTTGTTGTGGACGCAGACAACTAACCACACACGTACACACACACACGCATGCACGCATGCACGCACGCACACACGCACACACCCAGCCAATCAATCTAACACACATGTTTTTGGAGAGTGGGAGGAAACCGGAGTGCTTGGAGAAACCCCACACTTGCACAGGGAGAACATGCAAACTCAACACAGAAAGGCCAGTATTTCAAGCCTCTCGTCCACTTTGGGACTCAAACCTTGACCATCTTGCTGCAAGGCCACTGTGCTAACCATTGCACCCCTGTGCAGTCCTAAGTAGTCCTATTTTGGAAAAAATAAAAAATTATAATGTAGTTACTTTTAAAAATCCAATTGTGAGTCATAAATAGAAGAAAATTGAGTAGTCTCAAGTTCAAGTGTATCTAAGATTGCAAACGTTAAAAAACCAGATTCTCTACATTCCAAATAAAATTAGCTCAAATATTTCTTTTATTACACTTTTGGAAGAAATACAAAATAACTAGGATTATAAACAGTTCTTATTTTTAAACATAATTTACAAATTAAATCACAACCATTTTTTAAAGATTTTATTATATCACAACAATGCAAGGAATGCCCTCAAAATAATATCTCAAATAGAAAAAAAAAAGTTTTAAAGTGGTTTAGTGAGATAATAAAATGGGTTAGCAGGACTGTTGTGGAACTAATGTGTTTGAATTGTGCCCTGTGATATACTAACAAAAAATCAATAAATTCTTCTATCATCTTCAATGAAATAAAAGTTTAAAGTAGATTATTTTTTTACTCTCAGACCATATTTCATGGGGTGAGTTTCTTTTTTCATGATAATCTTCAGTCCTTGTTCCGTGCCTGGTCGACTTAAACTGCCATGTTTGTGTCCCATTTGATGACCTGTCCAGCCGTGCTCTACTACTCCCTTTAGCTCTGTAACAACATCACACAAACTTCCTCTCGTTCTTCCAACAGCTGCCAGATGGCTTTGTCACATAAAGGTAAACAAATATCTCCTTCCACTCTAAATAAAGCGTACTTGTAAGTTCTTTTGGTGAACATTTATTTGTAAGTAGGTTTTGATTACAATAAAAGTGAACTATATTCCTGACACCACTCTGGCAAATGTGTTTACAAAAACAATCTAAGCTAGTTTTGTGCATTAGTTAGCAAATGCTTTGCCCCAACCCACTTGAATAACTCACTGTAATCTGATTATATTTGATTTGCTGCGCTTCTTTTCATCCCAGTGTCACTGAATGTGATGTGACATGAAATAAGATGATCTGCTCGCACTGGATTTTGCTGAGCGTGTACCCTGCTGACCAACAGAAGCTGAAATGATAGAGCTATAGGGAGATATAAAATGGATTTTTTCCACATGAGGGAACAGTTTCTGTCATTCAAATGTAACTCATCACACTGAAGTGTTCATTAAATGTCATTGTAAGGACTTACCTCTCCAACTGAAGATTGCCTTGATGTTTTCATTTGTGTGTGTGTGTTTTACCGTCACTACTCTGTCATGAATCTTCTCTCAAGATGAAACATTCTACTCCCTGTGGACAAAACCTTGCAAACAAATACGATTTGGAATGGCTTTCAGAGCCTATAACAGCAGTCTTTGCTTGGGGCATGTTGGGTGGTCAGTGCATGTGACCTTCTCATAGAGGAGGCCTCTAACCCCCATCCATCCTTATTAGAGAACACTTATCAGCGACGGCAGCCCGGGTGATACACTCTCAGCCGGGCGTCCCTGAAGAAAACACTATGGAGTGCAGGGAATGATCTCCTCTGTGCATGGAGGTGTGCATGTCTGTAGTTCTTTGTAGATAGGACTCTGTGACTCTGAGATATACACAGACTCATTAATTAGAGGCTCTCATTATCCCCCCTCAGGCTCCAGACACTTAATCAACACCAAACCCCAACGAAGTAGCAAGCACACATGCGCTCACACATTTTTCCACACACAAACACTCACTCATGCTTTCTCGTCTTTCAAAGCAGACGAATTTCTGACACATCATCTCCCAATACGGCTCTGTAAAGAGAGGTGAATGAACGAAGGCTGATGGGGGTTATTTGTTGTCAGGGTTGTACAGCAAAACAGAGTGCTGAGTGTCAGTGCTGTTTAACGCTTCCATTGTTATACTGTTGTTAAGCATTTCCAAACCAATTAATCCAACTGCCATGTCCATCCATGAAAGCAATCTATCAATTACTGTAAGTAATATTCTTGTGTTATAAATTGTGATGCTGGAAATCAAGTTAATTAGTTTTTGAGGCTTACTTCTTTATTAATCACAGACTTTGGTGATTTATTTGGCCGTATTTGTTAGGTGTCGCCTGTACAAACATGACTATTTGAGCCCTTTCAGAATGCCAGGCGGTCTGGTGCTGTGTACTTTTACAACTATGTGTATTTCACTATATAATTTATGTGTGTACATTTTGTGAAGGGGTATATTTTCTTGTTTGTTGCAGTAAAATTTATCACCTCAAAAATCCAGTCCTTGTAATTAAATGGCGCTTTAGTCCTTACAGGATAGAGTGCTCAGTCAAAGACACCCCACACTCAAGACTTCAGATTGCGAGTCTGTTTGATAGTGAAATGCTCTCAGATATTCAGGAAAGCTTTTGAACCAAAAAATGTTTTAATTTTTTTTTTTGTCCACACACAGCACAAACATTATAAGAAGTAACAAAGAGTAAATCAAACCATTTAAATTTGTAAATAATCACTGGGCGCAGTGGTTTGCACAGTGGCCTCACAGCAAGAAGGTCAGGGTTTAAATCCCAAGCGAGGACGAGGTTTGAAACACTGTCCTTTTTGTGTGGAGTTTGCATGTTCTTCCCATGTAATGCGTGGATTTTCTCTCACCCCCTAAAAACATGCATGTAAGGTTGATTGGCCACTATGGAATGTGAATGGTTGTGTGTGTGTGTGTGTGTGTGTGTGTGTGTGTGTGTGTGTGTGGCCCTGTGACAGACTGGCGACCTGTTTGGGGTGTACCCTGCCTCTCGCCATAAATCAGCCGGGATAGGCCCTATCAGGGAATAAGCGGTTCAGATTATGAATGAATGAATGACTGAAATATTTACTGAACTTTATCATGTTTTAGTTAGCATGTCTGCTTGGAGTTTCACAATCTTACCTACCGTTCTTGAAGAAAGACCGCAAAAAAAAAAAAAAAAGAGTAGAATATTGCAATATCCATCTTGAACATGTCAAATTATGGTTTTTTTTTGCTCAAGTGACAAAATTGGTGTATTTATCAGGTCTAGCTTCATATTATTGCAGATAACTGTTCTAACAGAAGTGCAAAGCTAACTTTAAAGTTGTAGCACACTCCCTAACGTTTGATCAAAAGCTAAAAAAAAGAGGCATTTTTGAGGGTGTTATTGGCAAGAACAAGAAAAGGAAGCACAAACTTTTAAACAGCTCCAAGTTGTGGAAAATGAAAGAGGGGGTTTCTGTCTCTCTCTGAAGGCTGGAGTCTGATTTCCTGTGTGGCTGTGATTGGGAAAGCAGAGGCACGCACAGGGAGCCCACTGCTGTATGGAGATGCCAGATGACAACCTTCACTATGGAGTGGCTGTTGCTGAACAGCACACTGGAGAGGCCGTTCACTGGTCCTCAAAAATGCCACTTACAGAAACAACCTCCTGAGTAAATCTATTTTAGATGTTAGTATTTTAATATCCAAAAGGAGGTTGTGTTTAAACAGAACTTCAGTCTTTCCTATGTGATTTGCACTCCACAAGCAGCTGGAGGCTTTACATGAGTCATGATGGGAATAAGAGCAATGCATTCCAGTGTTTAATTTAAATATGTGGAAACTAACAAAGCAAGCCTAAAAAAAAAACCTTCTCTTCTGTGTGTTTGGACCACAGCGTCAGCTGTGGCTGCAGTAGTATCAGCGAGCATTTTGTTCATGTTTATCCATGTGGATCACCAATTGGACTCTCAGTGCCCAGCAGGGGTTTGTCCATAAGACCATATGTCAGCCTGTCACCCCCTCCTCCTATCTGTCTTTTGTCATCTGAGTGACCTCAAGATGCACTGTGGACCACATTGAAACCTGAGGGACTTCGGTTTATTGACCAGCATGGCTCCATCGAGTCCATCGCCTAAACCAATTTAAATAGCAAGCCAATTGTTCAAGCTTTGATATCGACCGGTTCCTTAATTCACTTTTCATTCATTATGAGATAATAGCTCGTGAATGTAACTGTAGCCCACACCATATGGTATGGTGGTAATACTAACACAATTTTACTGATTTATTCTCTTTTTTTTCTTCAGTAGCTGAGCTCAGCAGCAGCAATTCCAACTGATAATATTTGTCCTGCTTTGTAATTCTTTGTGTTGTAGAACTGCTGCACAGAATGAGTGATGAAAACGATTTTTGTTACCAGTTCAACCACATCTTCTGCTTTCAGTTCTCTTCAACCCGCAAAGTGGCCAGTTTTTTAAGTGTGGCAGAGCAATAGCCGAAGGATGTGTAATAAAAATCTCTGGCGACATTCTGCATCTGATGACAACGTCCCTTAAAATATTGCACTCCATACTGCTTGTGACAGCTGCACTCAACAGCGAGAAACTGGAAAAATGTATACATAGTAAAATGGGTTTTCAGGTACCACCAAAAACCAATGGTCATTTCTTCCAGATGTGTGTTTTTTTGCCCATGAATTCAATTACGATTTTCACTAACAAATATAATAAATCAAGCAAATCCAGATTACTATAACCAAATAATTTTGATATAGATTATGGTGACATGCAGCTGATGCAGACAAGGTTGTTATTAAATGAATTTTTTTAGCTCATAAACACCAAAACTAATGATTAAAATTAGTTGAATAAGTAAGATAATAGCTTAATTTATCTTTTGACGTCCATCTATTTAGTTAATGGAACAAAGCAAACAGTAATAATTTGAAAATCATTCACTGTAATCACAGCTCTGTATTTTATAATTTTTGTTTTTAACAAGATTGATTGTACATATTTTTGCATTTCCGACTAATCCATAAAATTATTTTGTGAAATAGATTTTTTTTCTCCAGGCAAGAAATCAACAAAAATTACAGGATAAAGGTTTATGGTTTTTGATTGGTCTGTCTTTCTGTGTGGTCCTGCGATAGACTGTTAACACGTGGATGGTGTACCCTGCTTCTCATTTGCTAATTGTCCAAGATATGTTCAAGCTTCCTCCTCAACTGACCAATGTATAAAACAATTTGAGAAATAAAATTGCAACACATAAATGCAAAAATAAGTACAATCAATCTTGTTAACAACAAACATTATAAAATACAGAGATGTGATTACAGTGAATGATTTTCAAATTATTACTGTTTGCTTTGTTCCATTCTGTTGTCTTCTGCTTATCTGGGGCTGGGTCGCTCGGGAAACAGCCTCAGACGGGAAACCCATGTTTGTCTCACCGTAGCTGTATCCTCCAGCTCACCCAGAGGTGTTCCCTGGTCTCCTACTGTGGGATGTGCCCGAAACACCTCACCAGCAAGGTGTTTGGGACGCATTCTAACCAGATGCCTGAATCACACCATCTAGCTTCTCTCAACTCGGAGAAGCAATGGGTCTACTCCAAGTTCCTCCCAGATGGCACTCTCTCTATCTCTGAGTGAGAGCCGAGCCACTTATGAAGGAAGCTCATTTGCTTTGATTGCATCCGTAATCTTGTTCTTTTTGGTCACCACCCCAAGCTGGTGGCCATAAGTGAGGGTAGGAACATAGATTGACTGGTAAATTGAAAACTTTGCTTAACAGCGCAGCTCTTTCTTCACCATGAGGGACCAATGGAGAGCATCCTGATTATTTCCGACTCCACACCAATTCGTCTGTCGATCTCCCGCTCCATCCTTCCCTCACTTGTGAACAACACCCTGAGATACTTAAATTCCTCCTCTTCGGAGAGGACCTTGTCCCTGACCCGAAGGGGGCACTTCACATCATTCCGTTTGAGAACCAAGGTCTATGATTTTGGAGGCGCTAATTTCCATCCTGGCCTCTTGCACACTCAGCAGCAAATCGGTTCTTTAGGTCTGAATTATTATTCATACCTTCCCACACATGGTGGCGCAGTGGGTAGCACAGTAGCTTCACAACAACAAGGTCGTGTGTTCAAGTCATGGGTGGAACGAGGCTTGGAACAGTGGTCTTTCTGTGTGGAGTTTGCATGTTCTCTCTGTGTATGCGGGGGTTTTCTTTGGGTACTCCGGTTTCCTACCCCCTTACATGCAGGTTAGGTTGATTGGCCACTACAAGATTGCCCCTTGGAATGTATGTGTGTTTGGTTGTATGCGTGTAGCCCGGTGGCAGACTGGTGACCTGTTCAGGGTGTACCCTGTCCCTCGCCTTGAATCAGCCGGTAAGGGTACTCCCGCAACCCCGTAAGGCATAGAAGGTTAAGAAGGCGACTGACTGACCTTTCCACCCTCTTCAACTGTAACCAAATTTATCTTTTATTTAGCACGTTTGGGTAAGAAGATCATAAAATCTCTGGCCAGTGTCCTCATCACTTCTTACATATTACATAGATGAAGATAATAATACCAAGTAGCTGTTGAGTTTACACCTTTTCTGAATCTTGGGAAGTGTCATTACACCCAACTGGCATGGCCTGCTGTCAGGATGGCACCATCAGCTTTGTGCGTAAAAGGAGAGCGCACTTTGTTGCGCGCCAGCGGCGCTATGACCCTGCTAACGTCAGCTTTCTCAGCTGCTCTGCCCCAACTCTGGAAACTGCAAGGAGAGGAAGTCACCAGATTTCTGTAGAGCAGTTTGTTACTGTTGCAGGAATCAGGGTTTCCTTTCAGCTCCTCGCACAAATTCCAGGGATATTTTTTTGCGTCTGTGTGTGTGTGTGGTACCCCCTCCTCTTCATGAATGTAATCTTAGTGCATGTCGCGCCGTCTCCACCGGGCTCTGACTGTTTCTTCACTGGTACTTTTAAAAGTCTATCTCACTCACCACCTAACGGATTTTGTTCACTGTGATGAATATTTTTTGCGTCTTTTTGACGCACGCTTCGTCCATCTACACGTTTCAACTGGATAGAAGAGGACACATAGGACATACTTTATGCGTACTGTAACGGTGTTGTCTACTTAAAACACTCTGGTTTTGAGGAGAAAAAAAAGTTCTACAATATTTTTTTTCCTCTGGATTGGTCGTGGAGGCGTCAATCCTGCGTGCGTTAACGGAGGGAGTGGGTTTACAGACCCTCACTTTGGATTTACGCACAAGAATCTTCAGCCCAACGTTGCCAATTGCCACTGTGTGTCTGTGATTTATTTTCGGAGTTCAACTGTGGATTTAACTGCTGTTTGATTCTGCGTTGACTGTGCTGTAGTCCCTAAATTGCCGCAAGCTAAGTCTGGCGCAACATTATGCATCTCTTCTTGAAGAAAATCTGCTGCAAAATCGTGAGAAGTCGAGAGGCAGCATGACTTGCGCACTGGATTTCTTTAAATTTACATTCCATTCCCATATAAGATCTTAATGCTGTTTCATTTTGGCTTACAAATATGATGAAATGGCAGCCCCGGAAGAAGGTGAGTTTGATTTTTAATGATTAAAAAAAGCTCTGCTTTTACAAGTTGAAAAGAAGATGGTTGTTCTGTTACTACACATGGTTGCTGGAATTAAATCTCTGCTTTAAGTAAAACTTGATTAGACTCAAAGTAGTTACTCAAGCTTTCTATAAGAATATTTGTCCCTTTCAGTGTGATCTGTCTTGGTTTTCATGCTGTTTCTGTCCTACTTTGTGGTTCTTGTGAATGTGATCCATGGATCTGTACAGTCCTTATCTAGTATTCCTCTCTCAATCATAAAGCAGATATTAAGGTTATAAAGTTTGCAGTGAAGACAAATGTTGTATTCAACCGTTTTGTACAGTGTATTCACGTGCTTTTTAAGTCATGTTGGCATCAGACTGCCAGTAAAATTCTTAATCCAGGCTAATCAAGACATCAGTGATTAATGTAAGAGGGAGGAAACCTCTCAAACTGTGGAGACACAGTCTACACAGAAAGCAGTGATTCATCAACTGTAATTCAGTCAGATTCAAGCAAATGCATTTAAACATTCTCCAGTTTATTCTTCTAAAAGTTTCCTGGATGTGACTGAGGCACCTTTTTTTTCCCAATAAAATTTTCCTGAGGATAGGTTATTTTCATAATTGCAGATACATTTTCCCCCCTTTTCAGCTCTGTTGTTTTTGCTGTCTCCTACTCTACAATTTTCAAAGCCTCTTGGTATTACAGCATGGAAAATATCTGAAAATCATCTGGGGTCTATAAAAAAAAGGGTAGCCCATAATGCAAGGGTTAGATTTCTACCAGCAGGGGGCAGCTATCTGACAAAGAACTGCATGCTTTTTGCTCAAGGAGTGTTTAAACTGGTCAAGAGTTACAGAAAAATGGGGGAAATTAAGCATGAGTAACTTATTGTTCATTTAACAGTGTGAAAGTAATGCTTTATCCTTTTAACCGCTCTAAACAGTACAGAGTGCATTAATAATCGATTAAACTGTGCAGCTGCTGTGTTTCGTTTTGCTTCCATTTGTTCATTGTACTACAGTATTAAATTAACGCCTCTATGTCGTTCAAGGTTTTTTTTTCTGCATCAGATGCGACCAATGTGCATGATCTCATCTTGAAAGCTGAGATGAAAGTGGTTCTTAAAACTGAGCTTCATCACACTGAATTATCAACAGAGAAAGTAATGCTGTAAGCAGGTCCTAATGGTTCCTACAGCTGTGCAGACTATCTGCCAGAGACATCCATGAGACCCCCCCTGTGAGGAATAAAAAGCCTTTTCACACTGCAGGAACTCATTCCTAGTCACAGTGCAGTGTGCTCAACTTGATAATATTTTAAATGTTACTCTGTCCTTCATTTATAGATTAGTTTTCCCAATACCCTCTGTGCACAACATACCATATCGCTAGTTTGGTGCCTCCAATCAAGAAAGAAAATGGTTACCCTCTCATGTGATGTTGATTAATTAACCTGTTGGCAATGTTGCATGCTGAATGCATATGTATGAGCGCCAGCACTTAGAGCAGAAAACACAGACCCGCAGGGCAGTGTTCAATATTTAGAATTACTTGCTATGCACATACTGTTTGTCTGTGTTTTTGTGCATGTCTGACATTGTCCTTTCACCTCAATATCTTATTCATCACCAAAGAGTGTCCTCCGTCTAAGGTCTTACAAATAGCAGGCAAAGCAAAAGAACAACAAACAGAAAAAATAGAAATCTTTCAGTTCTGCTTCACTTTTAAAGAAAATTGTTTCTTTTGAATGCCATAGAAAACATGGCTGTCGTCATTTACAAAAGATTCTCAATTTTCCCAGTTCTTACTTAATCCTTATCAGCCTTTTAATCTTCTCTGTACTACACTTGTAGACTGATAGGAATCAATAGGTGGTGCAGGAGAATCATATTGATTCAAGCTGAGTGTCCGGTCCTCCTCATAATGGATTACACAAATGAATCAAAATTACAAATGTGTGATGTCGAACAGTGAAGACTGTAGGTCCCTTTGCGCTGCTGGCAGAAGTGCCTTTGTTCTGGAAAGAGAAGGAGAGTAAAAAAAATGTGTGAATAACTTTCTCTCTCTGATTTGATGGAGTTACTCAGAACATCTGGGATTAACAAGAAAGACAGTTTTACAACATTGAAGACGAGAGAGGCGGGCGGCTGTTTTTCAAGGTCAGATGATGTTCTGCAGATGATTCGCTTCAGCTCAGAGGATTGTGTGTTGTTGCTAGGATGGTGTGTGGCGTATAGAGTTTGATAAGTAACATACACAGCCTTTTTGTTTATGCAGTAACAGAGGAAAGTAAACACAAGGAAATATGTACAATAGGGGAAAGTAACTCAATTGGTTATAAACAGTAACACCTGCACCACCATATGTGTGTCCATGAATGTTCCTATGTCAGGGCTGTATTTGTGGATTCTAGTAACTTTGGAAGTCTCCTATTTCTTGTTCACACATTTCTTTTGCAAAAAAAACCCCATATGCTGCCTTTTTTCTTTAGTGGTGAATTTTGTTCCAAATCCTGATCATCTCATGGTGTTTTCAATAGAAATACTCACAAGGTGTTAATACATTTCTTGGTTTCACATTACAAAGCCTAGCTTTGCATTTATAACATATCATGCCTTGTGGCTGTCTGACCAAATTGGAAGGAAGTTTCTGTTTGTTTTTGTGGTCATGCCAGATGTTTCTGTGGGTTACACACATTTGACATAAAGTCTCCTCACCTGAGAGGGACAGGAAAGTCTGTTCATGTTTCAGTGGTCAGACATACCAGGAACTCTTGACTTTCCATCAGTTGGCGTACTCTTACATCTCGGGTCATGTTCATTGGCTTTTTACCTCTGGGATTTTTTCATGCTGCTTTTCCTCTTTGATTTTTTCTTCATTATTTATGAGTTCACTGATGGGGGGAAAGGGCTATTACGTTCTAGTACTCCATCAGTTCCTGTGACGTTTCATGGCTGGTAGCTGCACAACAGGTTTTGGAATGCATTTACAGCAGGAAAAACCCATCAGAGTGTGAAGAGTAGTGCCGGAAGACACACATCTGAGGAGAGAAGAAAGCTGGCAAATCTGTCGCTGGAGGGAGGAGTGACTGCGGAGAACCTGAGAGTGTAAAGATTGAAATATGTCGGTGAACAAATGGGTAAAGGGTAGATTGTAAGATTGTAGAAAATAAGAAGATATAGGTGGATATTGCTGGGAAGAATGGGATTGCTGTAAGGCTGGAGATATTGATAATTTTTGAGGTGGTTGGACATTGAGTTAACGAAAATTGAGAAGGGTTGGAGGCTCGAAGATAAGATGGTGCAGCTGATAGAGATTTGAACTTCAGAAGTGGGAACCCTAGGGATATGCAGCCAGGATAATTAATGATAGGGAGTGATAGCACCTGCTGTTCCCGATGCAGCGCAGTATTTACGGCCCAGCACGCCAAGTGGAACAGGATGTGGCTGCGTGGGCAGCCTTTCAGCCCCTCCTTCTGGGTCGCAAAAGATAGGGCCAGTGGAAAAGGTCAAATAAAAGATCAACTCAGTAATACATCCTATACTTAAATGCCATGTTTCCTGGTAATCCCTCTATTGCTAGATAGAGATGTTGAATATAGAGAAAAGTTTCTTGTTTTCCCTTCCAGTGGTACAGTTTGCAAAGATCTGTTTAAGATGCTCTCTGGAGTTTTACAGTCAAAATACAACATGAGGACTCTCCCCTCTTGCTCATTAATCCTCATTCCTGAGGCCCACACTCTGAGGGTTGAGATGGATTTTTATATTGTATGTTGCAAATTCAAAAATTTATGTATGAGTGAGTACTTTATTGTAATGTTTCCCCCAGAATTCAAAATTCCCATCTTTCCTTTTTCCACTTTGTACCTCTTTTAGAGCAAATGGACCAATGTTTGAGTTTATTGAGGTCATTGTTCCAGGGGTGTGGTCAGCTGCTCCAGAGCTTAGGAGGTGCTTGCCTCTTGGTGCCTCCACATGGAATAAAGCGAAGCTGACTTGTTGGAGCACATCAATTGAAACACATTTCCTTGCTCCTGGAGGTGGAACAGTTTTCCCTTTGGATTTAAGCCTCATTCTTTTCATTTGTTGAGTTTCCGCATTTTTCACTTAGACTTTCTACAATGAAGACAGACGTTGTTTCAGACATGGGGTAGATAAACGCAGTTTTGAAAAAAACTGAGTGGCAACAGATAGATTCCTTTATCATATGACCTGAAAAACATGCATACTTTCCTCGTATTGCTGCCAAAAACCTCAGCTCCTACATTCCTCTTTAATTCCAGACAGGACAATTTTTAGTGGGCCGGGGAATCAGCCGTGGTCCTTGATGCTGTCTCAAACCAAGCAGTCTGTGTGTTGTGACAGACGTTAGTTCCTCTTGTGTTCTAAAGAAGGTATGTAATCCAGGCCGGATAGAGTCATGCGAAGAATAACACTAATACCTCCTGCCTCACACTGATGCCCCTAAATCCCACTAATTCTGTCTCTTCTTTTGTAAGAGATGGTATTCATAAGCTCTTCGTTGAAGGCTCTTTTTTCCAGGAAAGTGTCCTTAGATTAGTAGTTACTCTTGTGTAGCATAGACTGGCACTATTTTATTTTGATAGATTGGCTGATTGGACACCCCAGTGGTCAGTATTTTGTCTTAAGGAGATTAACCTTTGAGTGTGAATGTTATGCACTTATCTTCTGCATCACTGCCCACTTTGGGCATTCGTGTTAAACTACACTAACAAGATTGGCTATTATTGTGAAAGGGAAGACCACAGGTGCTGTGCCATGTTTATACTTTAAAACATTGCATCTCTGTCACACACTCGCCAATAACCAGTAAAATGCTTTTCATGGGGTCAAAGGAGCTTCCACGCTCAGAGCTGAGGGTTTTAGTTCCCCTCACTGTCGCACTGGCCCAGCTGGCCTTGCTTCGCTTGACTTTTTCTCATCACATTGAACATGGTGAAGCAAGCAAAGAAAGCTTTTACTACTTGTTGTAAAATCCAGCAGGAAGAAATGAAAAATCTTCCTCATCACAACTCACTGAAATTTTTTCCATTTCTCTTTGCTTCATGTAAGGTTGAAAATTTATATGAGACTTTTGTTGGATTATTTATGTCAGCTATATGTTTATCGTTGCAAAGATATGTGGGCCAGGAACACTGGCTTTTTCTTCTCAGTGGGGATAGTCTCCTAAGGGAGACTCATGATTCCAGCTTCCTTAACAAGGCAGTCAGACAGGTGCTGACTGACAGGCACATGGAGATGGATTCAGTAATGAGGAGCGCAGAACAGGCCGCTGTGGTTCACCCCCTCATGCCTCTTCTTCTCAAATGATCTCATGCCTCATATATTTTATATATTTAACCAAGGTTTCTATTACAGGGAAACAAAGGTACTTACAGTATCCATCCCTGCTCCCTCTCTGTTTATCCCAACATTACCTCCTTGTTTTGCATGCTCCAACAGTTGTTGGACATTTTTTAAATATTTGTCTCTTGGAAACAGTTTGTTCTGACGAGTGAGGGACATCCCAAAGTCTGATACAACATGATTGATGGAAACTTCACCATATTATCGTTCATCAGAGATACCAAAATAGTTCCTTCTCTATCTTTCATCCAGCTTGTTGTTAACCTCCTCCACTCTTCTTCCTTGATCTATTCTCCAGAGACAGAGGTCAAAGGTCACATTAGAGTGTGTATTGTTCAGCAGTCAGGAGAGGGTTCCGGTTACAAGTGTGAAATCTCAGGCATCAGCACTGTCTATGCTGTTTAGATATACTGCACGACTGAATACTGCTGAAAGAGCCAACTAACCAGCTGTGGGGTCGCTCCAGCAAAGATTTTTTTTTTTCCCATTTCAATCTTTTTCTTACCAGAAATTTGTGACTCTTGTGTCACAAGTGGTTTCATTCCTCTATAATATTCTAAAGGTGCACTGATGAGCTTTGCTAATGTATCATTGCATTGGATTTCAATCCCTAGAGTTCTATCATAAGTATATTCTGCATGACGAATTAGGTGTTCTCAACAAAAGCCATCAAGCTCAACATAAAGTTTAAAACGTGTGTTTGTGAACGTTGCTCTGTCTACTGCAATAAAATAGCAGAAATGTGCATTCATTCCAGCTGCTTCAATGAGGGCTGTAAAGTCGCGACAAAATATATGATCACTCATTAGAACGACACACTCCGGCTTGGCACCCAACGGCTGCTGTAATGCTTCAGGTGTGAAATTACTCTCCTCACGTTCTCTTGGGACTATGTATTGTCCCCCTCCCTACCTCGCTTAGTTTCCTGTGAACAGTGTTATCTTTTTCTGTGTTGAGGGAAAAAAATGTCTTAAATTCATTCCTCTCAGAATAGAATAGTTAGCGGCCTGATTTGGTCCAGAGAAGATTTTTAGTTATCTAAGACACCGAGGTACTGAATGAAAATACTAAAACTTGCCCTGATTATATGTTACATTCCCAGAATGCTTCTCGTTTGTCTCTGCTGGGGTGCACCGCTTTTACAACATTCCCCTGGAGATATCATGGTAACACAGCTCTGCTGGCTGGCATTTGGACATGTGAAATTATCCATGCCTCGTTCTGTCAGTGAACATGACTGCATGTGTCCATCAGCATCTGACCAGCTGCAGCTGCCCTCCATAAGCACAGCGTATCCGTGTAAGGAATGCAGCTAAAAATGCATACAAACTTCTTACCTTAAAGGATTTGCTTTCATTTTCTCACAGACAACTGGGACATTGTATTATTTATAGCCCTCAGAACATACCAGCTCAACTGCTATCCGCTTGAATTTATATTAGCTCCTCAAATGGTGTGCGGCTTAGCGAGAGTTAGTTAAAGCAAAGCCTTTGTCACTGTACATGAACAGATCTATTTTCCTTACTTCCTGCCACTCCATTTATCTGTCTCTCCATCTCTGAAATGTGTTGCTGCTCCGAGCTGAAGAAGCTTGGCCTCGGGCAGAGCAGGTGTCGGCTGCTGTGATGCTGCTACACACAAATGGGTACACTCAAGGGACACTGGTTATGGAGAACTACACACAAAAAAGGCAGACCAAGATTTGCTGCGAGTGAGAAGAAAAGCTTTGTGCCTGTAGTATTTTGAAGTTTTTTGAAGTTATAAAGCAAGGAAGCATTCAGAAAAAAAACCCATCCTCTGTGTGGTCCCTGCATTGGGAAAAAACCCAGTTGAATTCATAGTTTTGGAAAATTCTGAATATTTGTTCACAACTAAGAGTGAAAGTGTCCCTACTCACAATATTTTAAAAGTCTCAATAAATTAATCTGCATCTCATTGTCACTGTTGGTATGCAAAATAACACAATGTGGTTGCTCAAAACAGACTAAAAGTCCCTTTTTTCCATGCAAAACAAAGACAATCTTCATTAAGACCATAAAACATAATTCATAAGTTTAATTTTTGTTCCACGTCTGTTACAAAAATGGCACCATACTTGCTTGAAAGCGAGAGTACTTCTCTCTGGACAGTTTGTAATTACAACCCCTTAAGACAGCAAAGGCATGCAACAACAGAAATGGTGACTTGCTTTTGTCTGCTACTCGATAGTGTTCATTTATAGTCTGTAGGAGAAAAACAGAGGACACCCTGTTCTATCTCCCACAGTGTCCCAGTCTTTCTTTTTCCTTTATAGCAACACAGACTGTTTTTCTGCATTGATCATCCTTCTACTGAAGTGAAGTTTTTTTGGTCCTCAACTTGTGTAGTTCCTCCAAATCCTGACAGGGTTTGAAAAAAATGTCTTTGTTGATGGAAAGATACTAACCTGGGGATTGAGGCAAAGACACAAACAGATAAATAATAGTTTTAAAATATTGGGGGTGTGGGGAATATAAGGGTACCAGGAGAGCTAATGGGTTCATTGTGAAATCCTCATTAATGTTCATTTTTTTGTTTTAGTTGTGTTTCCGCCCAGCAGTCGACATGCCAACTGGTGTCAGGACAAAATGTAAACTCTTCTCTCTCTTTGTATTTGAAAGTTTGACTTATTCTGTCAGAGGGTTTGTACCATACCAAAAAAAAAAACACCCTTTTGCTCTTTTTTTAAAATCAGTTGTGTCCATCTTTCATGTCTTCTTCTTTGTTCGAGATGTTCTTTGTTCAGAAAAATAAAAACAGACTTGACGTTTCAAATGTATTTTTAATCAAAGTGAGAGACAGTTGTAATAGCTTTGTGATGAAGCTGCCAGTTTGTCAGACAGCTTTGATGAGAAAATGCAGAATCTTTTCTTCCTTTTTGAGGCATAATCATTAGGAGTTGTTCAGAGATGTTGAACAATATCAAAACTGTAAAGAAGCATGCAACATTTTGAGAACAGACATTGCCCGGTGAACCGTACCTGTTTGTGGTAAAAGTATTTTGTCAGTCTTTTGAGGAAAAGTTGGCATAGAGACAGATGGACTGGCAGGTTGACACATAATAGAGTTGTGAATGTGGCAGGCTACACTTTTTTCCTGACTCCTCTTTGACTGTTATCGCAGCCACTTGTTCACATTCCCACAAAGAGAGTCCTATTTAGTTCGCCGTTCTCGTTTCCTGGACTGATGGAAACTGTCGCTCTGCCACCAGAGCCACTCCTCTTCCAAAACAAGAGTCAGAAAAATATGTTATTTTTCTCCTTCCTGGTGCAGTGTGCCTGGTGACATAAGTTTGAATGCATGAGTTATTTATGCATGTCCTTTGTTTGCTGATCACAAGGCATCTTTAAGTGCTTTCCTGTTTGGGATATTAATGTCAAATGGTTTTATTTGAGAGCCTGTCTTCTTGGCGTGTGTGATTATGAACCCTGGGGGATTTACAATAGGATTCAAATCAGAGCTTGTTGAGAGGAGGAGCGTCATGAAACCTGATTAGAATATGGCTTGAGTTAATTAACTGAGGATTTTTTTCTCATTCCATCTATCTTTATGTAATCTAATTACAGATGGTAGTTTTCCAGTTTCTTTCAAACAAAACCCACTGGTCCCTTGAGGGGTTCCTCCATCATCCACCCACCCACACGCCCACCTACCTTCTCCACCTCTTGATTCTGGATCCTTTAAAACTGCATTAAAAGGTTAACAGATGTAACATCAGAGCAATGAAAAAGATTTATTGGCATATTGTTTAGCGTTACATTAATTTCAATAATTACCCACAAACCATTTGAACGTCATTCAACTATGCTTTTGATGCGTCATCAGTCACTGATCTATGAAATGAAATGCATTTTCTCTTTGTGAAAGAAAACATCTTCCGTGTGCTGTCTGCAACTCGTAAATGTGTTATGTTTTTTGTTAAAAAGTAGAAGACAGCGTCCCTATATTTTATCGCAGTCATCACATTAACTTAGGAAATGATAGGCTACAGACCAATTGGGGTCCATTTCAGGGTTGCACAAACTTAAGGCACAATTACAAACAGATGGAGGACCTTACACATTCTTTACTTTTATCCTGCTTCTCGCCGTCTTTGTTCTGTGGGCTTTTTTACAACTTTCTTTTTTATCTCTTTTTCAAACTTTTTTGAGAGTGGTGAATGTCTTCATGCTGACATGCTCTTTTGTTTCTGCTTGTTGAATATCTGAGCAACTCTTGTCATGGTAGGTGATTGGGAAGATCAAGAGCTGCTCTTCAAATGCAGTCTCTTTGTATAGAAGAAGTTAACATCCAAAAAATGCAATTCAAGCACTTCTGCCAATCCTCAAAGATGATATTCACATTAGATCCTGTTTCTCTTCCTGCCATCGCTCATCTTTTTTTCTAACCTCTGTTCTTTTTCTCTAAATCTAAACCCTTCATCTCTTCACATCTACTTCTGAATATCCTCAGTATTCTCTCTGTCTCTTTGGAAGAAACTGCCTTTAGCTGTAAATTGGCCCATTTCTCACATTTGTCTTTCAAAAGTTACGGCAGGTGGAAGTGAATTTGGTGGTGGCAGACCAGTATATTGAGAAAAGTGTGAATTCATTTGTCTTGCTGGGCCCTTGAAATAAGAGTATAAGATTTTCTGCCAAATCAGCCAGAAATTTTAGCTCTTGTCATATTGCATTTCACTGCTGTCAAGCCACTAGCAGGTGTGCAAAGACATTTTATATGAAGGGGATGAAATTAAACAGAAGCAGAGGTTTAACTCTGAACACTCCACAGCGCACCGAGCTCACCGGTTCCTCAGCTGAGGGAAAAAATATCAGGACTATTCCATTATTCTTTATATGTTTAAGTCTGTAAAAGCATAAAATTAGATATCCGTGGAGCATAAAATTAATTCTGAGACCTCTACAAAAGGTCAAAGGATATTTTCAAACTAAACCCATGATTAGCTTCTTGTTTGACATACAGTGTTAATGCTTGGTAGGAAGTCAGCCAGTGTGGAATTGGTATGTCCAGTCACACATTATCCAGCTTTGAAGTCCTTTAATTCTGTGCGACCCACTAAGAATTACAGCTGAATTTCCCATTATTCTCTTGATTCGTGGGCATAACATTTTAAAACATTACTGCTTGTGACAACCTCTTCTGCTTTGGCAGCCACCACTTTCCCTGCTCTTCGATTAGAGCAAGGAGAGTGTATCAGCCAATTACTCTTATAGCTCTGTCCTGCCGCAGACTACCCACTGTCAGTCTGCAGCCCTCCCCTCGACCAAAAGAGCACCCGCTTTCTTCCCTGGCACCCCAATTTGTCAAGATCACTCATTCAGATTGGTGTCGTTTAAGTGGGGGCTGGTGTCTGACTTCCGAGAGAAACGATTATGGTTAAAAGCAGACGAAAAGGCGTAATGCAGATGATCCTTAATCTCTTTTTGAGGAGTGGTATCTCCTTTCGCTTCCCTCACCCCTTTATCTCATGATTCCATTTTCTTTTTCATTTAAAGTATTTTCCGTGTCCCACTGACCTTCCATTTTATTCTTTTTCTTTTAGTTCCCTTTTAAATTTTTTTTCCTTCATTCCTCTTGGCAGTGAATTCTTTTTATGTGTCGGATGGCACAATAATGACCCCGTGTAAATATGTGGGCTAATCTGGGTTTTCATTAGTTTGTGTACATGAATATTGCATGACTGGTCCTCTTGCGTTGGCCCAGATTAATACTTATTCTTTTCCCATGGTTAATTGAAAACCATTATATCTAACTACAGTCAAGAGTTGCAGTCCAATAAGCTTTATTCTCAGCCTGTAGCACTTTGATCTTCTCCGCTATCCTGGCCCCTGCCTTTAAACCCAAAGCCTACTTTTCAAATGGGCACCAATCAAAAGGCTCTTGTGTAAGAGGCAGAGCATGGTGTTGGGAAATGAGGTTAAGTGTGCACGTTGACCGACCTTCAATATCGCAATGCCCTTCATAGCAGAATCTGACAGAACCCTGAGAGTGTGAAAAGAGAGGTTTTGGTGGGAAGAGTAGTAATTGGACAGGGATACCAGAAGCAGCATTTACTACTCTGACCTGTCTGTTTTCAGCACATTGAAGGGCCTGAGATAGCAGATTCACCTCTGTGGTTTTTTGACAACTGCTTGCTTTTTTACCACAATAAACAACAGGAACTCATTAGGAACACACTTACTCCTTCGTTCGGCCTGGGTGATATTTGAGTATGAAATAGATCCAGCATACAGCATGTGTCAGCTCTGAGTGTATCGTTTTTTTTCCTCTTTCTTTCTTTTTTTTTTAAGCTGTTCAAAAATTCAGAAGTGTCTGTGGGGTGCTATTTTAAACGGTCCTCTCCATCTCTATCTGATCTTCTGCTGTTACTTTGGGATATAGGGGGTTTGAGCAGAGTGTGTCGAGACACTTCGGAAACAAGGTCCTCCATGTTGCCCCTGGTCACAGTTTTCCTTTCAAGCAGCTAATTTTATGCAGCCCTCATCATGCCTTCTGAGCAGAAAAAAAGACACAGGGAGATATTATCTTCAGGATGGTGCCAAAATAAGAGAAGGAAATTGAGTGGAAACTTTTGCTATGCATAAAGCGAGCAGCAAATTATCATGGGAGAATGTTATTCTGCCTCAATCCCCTTTCCTCATTTATTATTTTCCAAAACCTTACTCTTGTCAGTTTGCCTCTCTGTTTCACATTTTATGTGCTGGGAGGTTGGGAGACGTGAGCGTGTGTGTATAAGAAACATCAACTGAGGTTTATATCTGTCTACAATCACAAATCAGAACAAGTCAGGATGGATTCGTTTTGATTGTGATTTCATTCCAGAGTATGAGTTGGATTATTTTGTCCTGCCATTTTGAAGTTGTTTTGGTCTAACTTCAGGTGAACATGTAAAAAGTTGTGACGTGAGAAATTTCGGGCTGTTCATGAAGAGAAAACACAAACTATTATCTTTAATGGCAATGCTACAATTCTTTCTATTTTAGTATTTGTTGTTGCTATTTTTTAACATCCTTTCATTAATTTTCCATGATTCACAGGTAGTTTTTTACCAATGCCAATTGCTTTAATTCAATTTATTGTGCTTGGAGAGTGTTGTGTGTCGCTGTGATCCTGTCCAACAAAGAATTTATGTCAATTTTTTTGAACACACAATTAAGGTAACTAGTTTTGCCAATCCTGCCTTATAGAAAGAACAGCCTGAGTTTTCTTTGATGGCAGGAGACATTTTTAAATTGTTGTTGTTTTGATGTACTGGAACAACCACATACATTTTAAATACAACTTGACCAAACAAATACGGACATTGGGGGGAAAAAAAACTTACCCCAAATACATGCAGATACAGGTCAGGCAGACTGTTCTGCAAACCCCTGCCACTAATACAGGGCAGCTGAAGGCAGAAACGAAAATGGGACACACAAGGAAAAATGGGTGAATAGAAAAAAATACCTACAGTATCTGATCTGTTCTGGTGATGGGGGAATGTAGTATTGACATGGGAAAAACACACATCACAGTCACATTTACACATCACAACACAAGTTGTAGTTTAGGAATCAGCATAGGTTGACAGGACAGACAGGACAGAAAGTGTGATTGAGTGAGATTTGGGGAAAAATTAAACCATTTATCATCTTTGACAAGCTCAAATCCCCCGAAACAAATGAGAAAAACACAGTTAACAAAGGAAAACCATCGTGATCCATTTACAGTTCAGATTAATTTGCTTATTTCAATGAACAGTATTTAAACTACATATAAATAAGTTTCCTGCATTGTGGAAAAAGTCAGCGGAACAGCGGATGGCTGTTCCAATGTGCCAGGAGAAGATATTTTGGTATTTCTATTCCCGAAAGATGAGGAAATAGTGGAAAAGGCTGGTCCAATGAACCGGGGCTCACTGAAAGCCCTCTCATACCTCGTCCATGTGCTGCTAACATTTAACCTGGACTGTTTCCTTCACGCCCTACTGTAATTCATTAACCCTAAAGGGCTAGAATGATCATACGGGCAAATTGTTGCTTTTGAAAATTTAATTAGGAATCACACAATAACACTTTACTCTCAAACAATCACAAGCTACAAATGAATCCAAGATTTATTTTGTAAATCTGTTTAATTTTAGTTTAGAGAGACGACTGAACCGGAAGACGTTCCGTCGTCTTCCGGTTATCTGGGGGCCGGGTCGCGGGGGCAACAACCTCAGATGGGAAGTCCTGGATTCTCTCACTCCAGCTGTATCCTCCAGCTCACCTGGAAGTTTAGAGAGTGCAAACTTTAATCTAGTCAGGGGCAACTGTGATAAGCAATCAATAACAAAGTTTTATGCCCTCAGACAAGTAAGCTTCTAAATCATTTTGCACAGCACAAACCAAAGATTAAAGGATACATGCAAATTGAACAAAATGTCAAAAAGCCAGATGATGTTAAAGGGTGACTCAGTTTCTTTTGCAAAACTAATTTACTCATCTGCGATGACAGCATTTATGCATAGAAAATACACTGAAGACTTAGAGCAGCATTTGTTGTTTTCAAGGTTACATCTTCTTTGAAACATTCATTTTTCCATTCACTGCGAAACCAGGTTTTTCACACAATACAAAGGATTTTCTGGGTGCACGTAGAGAACTGGAATATATTCAGTCTTGACACATTTCTAACAGAGCAATATAATGGCAAAGCTGTACTCTTGTAAAAGCCATCTTTGCAGGAACAGCTAGAAAAAAACCCAAAAAACTAAAAGAACTACTGTTCAACCATTTTAAGAATGTATCCTGTGGTTGGTGTCGAACTAAAAATAGTAATAGGTATTTCAATTCAACATTAACGGAATTGAATTACACAATAATTTTCTCTTAACATAATTTTAATTTTCCCTTCTTTTAGCCAATGTTGGGTTTGCTTTTGGGGGAAAAAAGAACATTGGTTCATTTTTTCCATTTTAACCTTGAAAATGTTTTGATGAAACAGCCATACTAGCCACAGCATTTTCCAAGCTTAATACTAGAGCAATTTTATGTACATGTACAGAAAAACATGCCACTTATCCCATCTTTTCTTTATTTCTCTTTACCTTGCCACTTCCTCTCTCTATTTCTTCCAGCTAACACTGCACTGCTGGCAGGTTCGTGGTAAAGCCTGAGGAATGGAAATGAGATGTGCCATGGCACCATGTCAAAGAGCAGCAGATTGAACATTAGCCTGAGTCGTCCAGCAAATGTTTTCCCTTTTATTTTTTTTAAAAATTCAAATTAGCTGAGATTATTGGCTTGGGAGCCAAGGGTGCTGAGAGAGCTCCACAGTGGACACCTGCTCTATTAACCCCACATGATGTGTTTGGGTGTGATTGCATGAATTATCGCAAGTACAAGATAGAATTCAATGTGTTACTCATGGTTTCCTTGGTATTTGTGTATGTGACCCAGGAGAGCAAGGATATAGAGAGTTGATTTAGCTGCTTTTAGCAACCTATTACTTGTTAAATGGGGTATGTCTGCCCTGTGTTTGTTTTCTCGTAAGCAGAGTTTTTCTCTTTTAGTCAAACAGTGATTCTAAACTTGAGCACAGGTAAAGCTTCTCTAGCCTGAGATCAGATAGGATTATTTATGGTGTGTGTACATGTCATTGTTGTTTGACTTATTGTGGGGTCACAGGATGTGGGTGGATTTAGGTGCTACTTTATCACTCTTACCTTGTCATTTCTACCCAAGTCACGTCGCACTCTGTCAATGGGCTGGGTCACCTCCTCTATTTGTATCTGTGTGTCTGTGTGTGTTTGTGCCAATGTGTTTATGGTCTTTGTATCATTTGATACTATTGACTTAGACCACACACTCAGTATTTGTGCTTACACAAAATTATGACTCACTTCATTAAGTACCTCATTGTGGATTTTCAGCACAAATTAGGGTTCATCATGAACAATCTTAATCTTATTTTAGTTTACATGCAGTTAGAAATATGTTTGTCCTTGCAAAATTTGAAACGTAAACAACCAGCAGCTGTTTCTTTTCTGAATGCACTAAGAAAACTAACATAAATAGAACACAGGTACAGAGGGTCTAATAAAAAAGGGAATTCTTTCATTTTGACTGGCAACTGTTCAGACGCCAGGATTCACACAGTGTAAGCGGATCAGGAAGGACCACTCAAAGGACGAGGGCATCAAGGTGTTTGCACGGAAGCATTACATTTCCCTTCAGGGATTAATAAAGTATTTTCAATTCAATTTTGGGCATCCAGTGTCTTCCCAGACAAAAGTTAGGTACATCCATAGCACAATGGTGGATGAGGTGGATACATTCAAATATGTGATAGTGAATGTCTTGGATTGCACAAGACCTCCAGCTTGTTGTAATGTCCAGGCAGCATCTACACCTTCCCAGATACCTCACAGACTTTTAGGCACCACTCAAGGTGCACAGGAACTTTTACACCTGCAACATCTAGGGCATTTTACCCTAAAATATCAAACCCACCTTCTCCAGCCATGAGGACATTTTCAGCTGACAGTGCAGGTCAAGGGCTAGGAACATGCTGAACAAGCCTAGATACTTTCTTTTCTCATTCTCCTCACACTGGCATGACCACTGCCTTAGGACTAAAATGGAAAGGTTGAAGAAGAGTTTTTAGTTACAAGTCATTTGTCTAGCTTTAGTTTTAAACACACAGTTTTCTTTGTTTTGCTCTACTTCATTCCTCTGTTTCTTTCCGCTGTTTTATGCTCATCACATTTAATTATATTTTATTTTTACACTTATAAACCCACTCAGTTACCTAATTTTTTTTTTATCATGTGCCCCCGAAAGACATTTACACCACAGTTTAAAGGCTGCATAGTGGCCAATGTTTTAACTCTTTGTTTTTGTTTTTAAGACGTTGTGACCAGTGGGAGTCTGAAATTGAAAAACTCTGGTATAGTTTTTACATTTTTCTTAAAAACCATAAGCTCCACCAAGAAAGAAAAATGAACAAAGCTTTTTTTTTTTTTTTTTTAAAGTGTATATAGAATTAATGTGTTTTCCAGATAAAAAAGTCAGGCTCCCAGTTTGGTGCTTTCCAGAGACCAGAGTCGTATTAGTTTGAGTGTCCTCCTTTCAGCTGGTATTTGGTCTAACTCCCCAGTTTTCCTGTTCAAAATACGCCATATACCTCAACTAAAGTAAATACAAGGGATTAGTCTAGAGTCAACATTTCCAAGGTTTTCCTAAGAGGAGAAACCTCAACGGGAAAGCCTCAAGTTTTATTTGTATATCATATTTATCTGGAAGAGGATGTTATCAGATGGGTGAGTTGAGCATTAGAGTTCTTTCTATTAAAATGTTCTGCCGATCTTTGCTTGTCAGTGAGAGGTCAGAGAGAGAGAGAAGGATGAACCGAAGCAGAGGGCAACAGGATGTGTTGGCTACAATAAGTATTCAAAGCATCTGAAACTCGGACAGCTGCTTGACTACTTAAGACACACGCCAGCAGAGGTTGTTTTTACTTGATTGGATTTTAGTTATGGAAACATATACAGAATTGTACATGTTTGAGAAAAAAACTCTTTAAAAGCACTTCCGTGTATTCACTTCTCTGTGAACTCATTCTAGTGTTCACTCTAGAATACACGTGCATAAAATCAGATTTTTGGGAAACAATTTTTAGTAGCATATTTGATAAAAAAAAACATCTTGTAACAGTGTCTTGACAATCTCAGTTCATACAGATTCTGAGCTTTTGTTTTTCTGCTGTACAACACTGGGTTTAGTCTTTCCTCTCTGACCTTGGCTGGCGATCATGTACCCACAGTTTGGCTTAAGCCTTGTGTAAGAAAATGACTAATAAGAGTTCATAAATCTTCTCCTCCATTCACCTTTTATAAATAATAAATATGTGTTGAGAATTTACCTTTTATTTTCTGCATTTTTATTTCTTTGATTTTGCTCCGACTTAATTAATTTTGTTGTTTGTATTTTTTTTTATTTGTGAGAACTAGTGTAAATGATCTAAGAGAAATATCTTCTTCCCTCTGTTGCTGATGTCTCTTGACCCAGTCTCATCTCACTGGAAATCATGTCATCCGAGTATTAAATGTTTAATGCTAGTGGATGTAGGAGATTGCCTTTTACTTGTCCTGATTAAATATTTAGGAATGTCTGAATGGGGCATTTGACTTTGCTAGGTGGTAAGGGACCCTAATCGCAGTGTGAAGTGTCAGAACGTAACTGAGTGCCAGCTGTCTGTTTGGTTGTTACCATGGTGCCACTGGGACTACTGCCGAGGAAGACTGGTGAGGATGAAAGGTGAAAGGGGAGGTTATATTTATCTGTGCCCTTCCTTTTGAATAGATGGAGCCCTTTTTCTTTGCTGTTCAGCACATATCGGTCTCTGATTGCTTTGTCCTTTGAGGATAGAGGACAGTAGACAAGGATAAAACTTGGATGGCACACAAACCTAATTTAGATGTCAGCAGACAAGTGTGTCGTTTCCTTTTTCTAACACAGACCGCGGATGCTTTAAATAGGAACAGAAAATGGAGAATACATTAGGAAAAAAAACAGGTAGTACTTTAGTCCTTCAAGAGAAATGGATTTGGGAACAAAATTAAGTTTTTCTTTCCATTTGGCAAAATTGAGTAAATCATGCTTGCAACAACAAATTTAGAGATTGTTGGCCTTTATTCTAAAAGGAAAAAATCTATTGCAATGAAAATGGTTTGATTCATTCACCTTGACATTTCACACTGTGGATTGTGTAGATTGTGGCATTCTTTTACAATTAAAAGTTGTGTCTTGTAGTCTAATTCTTTCAGAAACAGTTTTCCACATACATAAGTTATTGCTTTGTATAGGCATAATAGAAATATGCTATTCCTTTCTGGACTGCTTTTTGAACCATGTAGCTTAAATTCATCTGAGTCTATTGTATTTACATACGTTTTTAAATTTATGACAAAATATTGCACAGTATGTACAGACACGCTATGTTACAGTAAATTATCTGAATGTGTAAAAGTATGTTTATTTAACAGGATCTTATATAAGTGAATTACTATGTATGTTATTTGAACACTTGAAAGACAGTTGTGGATGTTTTGACTGCAGGCTTCTTGTTGAAAGGTAGAAACTGTTTTTGTAATGAGACATCACAAGAGGCTGCTCAAATATCCCTGTCTGGCTTTTTATATAGACTTAACGAGAGGATATCAGAAGCCTATCTTCAAAAGAGACCCGTCAGGATGATCTAAGGAGACACCTGGTCAAACCACAGCTCATATATTTGTGCTGGCTCAAACTCACTGCATTGTTATAAGAAACTGAGACATCCACACTCAGATGCTCTGTCTTTGGAGGACATGATGCATTCTTCTGAGGTTATAAAGCACTGAACACACTGGCACTTTCCCCAGCTTCCACATTCATGTACACATCCACAAGAGAATCCAGCAGTGAGTCACCCAGAACAAGTCCAGTTTTCAGCTAGGGAGCTGAAGACAAAGCCGACAAACTTTGTCCAGCTGGAGAGAATTCCCTCTAGTCAGCAGATGAAGGAAAAAGTAGGGGAAAAGCATGTCTGACTGAGCCTCTATGCTTCGCTTGCTGGCTTGCTGGACAATGCACAAAGGGACTCAGGGGATTGATCAGAAGAGGATAGAAACTCCACAGGAATATCTGGGAGGCAGGAGCAACCTTCTGTTGTACAGATCCACTTTTGAGGAGACAAACATTCTGTGGACGACTGTAGTTCATTAAAACATCATGTGGTTCATAGGTGTTGCTTGGATCAGACTTCTGTAGTTGCTCTTTTAATAAATGCTTAGCTAGTGGTGGGTTTGTTTCCGCATTTAGCATATCATTCCTAAATGCTGTTAGACAAATATGACTTATGTTTCTGTAATAAACTAAATATGTAAGTATTAAAATTTAGTTTGAAAATTCTTTTAGAACTTTTAACTGAATCTTTAAAGAAATACTTGTGGGCTTACACAGAATAACAAACTTTACAACTGTCTATGCTCTCGCTGTCTTTTCTTAATATTCCAGAGGTTGGCGGTTAGGTTGTGATGCTTTTTCTTTTTACTGTGTGGTTCTTGTATACAGTCTGTTGTCTGTCTGTTTTTGGTGTTGATCCACCCAGGAATGTTATGGGGCCTCTGCTTTTTATGGACTGAAATGAATCTGTGATTCAAATTTGGTTTTGATGTAGATAACTCGTTATAAAGTTCTGAGTCACAGTTCATTTGTGTGCTTTTGATTTAAAGACATCCGCTTCAGTTTTTACAGTACATTGAGCAGCGCATGCATCTGACTGCTTTCAATCTTCTTATTTTAAATCTAAAGCACAACTAAAGGTTTGTGGAATATTAAAGTTGAAATTAAAGTCAGTATTTTGGAAAGGGTACCAGACTGGTAAATGGTAGGATAACTCTTAAAGGTAAGATATCGCATATCAACCCAGTTTCAGCCAACATTTTCAACTGTAATCTAATTGAATGAGCTTAATAAGCAGTTGGTTAGCTACAATAAAATCTCACACTTCAGGCAACCAGTGGACACACACCTGCCACCTTCTGTAATCTCAACGTACAAGCTGATTAGAGAGTAATTAAAATTTCTAATCATATTGAATTCCCTATCTCTCTGGGTTTGTAGAAATAGAGATTATTAGTTGGTCTTGATTTGGTTCAATTACCCTGTTGCCTCTTGTGGGAGCTGTAGCTCTTATCAACTTGTGATGATTTGTGCAAAGTCCTTATCTCCAGCAGCTCATTAAGTCTCCCTGTCATATATCTACTACTGTTTACAGCTAATCTTCCTCTTGGTCAGTGGGATTCTGTGATACTGATGCAGAAGGACAAGATGCTTTCCTATGAAGAGAGGACCACACATTGGCATGAATGAATGAATATTTAGATAAAAAAAAAAAACAGCAAACAGATGAGCTGAGTGATGCATTCATAGCAGCGTGTAATCTGGATTATTGAAGTTGAGCCAATCAAAGCCAAAATAATTATTAGTAGGATTTCTAAACTGTGGAAAAAAAGAGTGGAAAAAATTCTTTGGACAGAGGACAAAAATAGTGGTGGAAAACATGAGTGGCAGAAGCAATCCTCCAAAGCAATCTACAGCGATCCATCCAACCTTGAAGGACTGCACAATAGCCAGAGCTGTTCCTTCAGTATTAGCAGTCTTGTGTGGGATGCTGTATAATCTACCTGCCAGATTAAGATGACATGGTCATTGTCTAGAAGAGAGAATTGAATTATAGTGTGTGAAAGGGGTTTAAATGAGATTATGCAAAGAGAAAATTTTCAGCATGCATGAGATGTGCAAAGTCAGAGGCTTAGAACTCTAGCCACACGTACTCTCAGATGCACACAGTCACATTCTTGCACTCATACAATTAACTTGCAAATACAACACTATGCAAATAACAGGAGCTACAAATGCTAATTTCTACACTTACACACTTGACCTATATTCACATGTACACAACTGACCTACATTTACCTATTTGCCAGACTGCAGTGATGCAATTTTTCCCACTCTGCAGCATTTTTTTTTACAAATAGGGTATGAATGCCTTTTATTTTAGTGACAATGCGTTTTGTTTTTACTTGTGACTCTGTTTTCTGTTCACAACTGTGTTTAAACTACTACTTAAGTCTTTAGTACTGAAGTGATGGGCTAATCCCTAAGATGAGTGTGATTAGTTTAGCCACTCTACTGTATATACAGTGCATAGATCTGATGTGATGAACCAGAGTTAATCTCCTGGCACTACCAAACGGACGACTTTTTTTCTAACCTTCCCTCTTCTTGTTAACGTTCAAATAATTTCTTGTTTCATATTTTTCCTAAAGATTCCTGTGCTTGCATCGGTAGAGTGTTTCTTATATTCTCAAGCATAGTACGTCTCACTAAAGGTGACGAGTGACTTCTTGTTCATTAATGAAAGGGGGTGGGGAGTTTCTCATCTTGTTAAAGGGTTAAACCTCGGAGCTGCAGCTTTAAATGTGTCTGGTGTGCAGGGCATACACCAGTACAACATTTATCTTCATTGATTATCTAGTGATATAAGGTTTTATTACAACAGTAATAGTATCAAATAATCACATTTAAGATGATGTTCCATTTGTCAGAAGTGCCACATGTACCAGTGTGCATTTGTTAACCTGTATCTGTATATTAGTTGTGGTTGGGTGGATTAGAATCAGCAGATGGACTGTATTTGCATTAACCACCAGGGTGCTAGCAAAGACAGAGTCAATCTGTTGAGCAGGACTGACACCAGGTTGTGGCACACTAGGGTAGGGCCAGGGCAGGACACCCTGTCTGAGATTCTGCAGGAGCTACAGGGGGTCTAGATTGAACCAGGTTAAAAAATATTGAGGGGATTTATACCCAAAGTGAAAACTGAGAGATGGTCTGTTTGGTTTCCTTTTTACCGAGTGGCAGAAGAAGATTGGAGGCAGCAAAACCATCAACATTAAAAGGTGGTAGGATACCTCGTCGAGTTGGTTAAAGAGGAAATGACTAGAACATAAAAGGGCAGCATATGTTTGAAAAAAGAAAGAACATAACTGGAAAAGGAAAGTACAGAAGAAAAGAAACGAAAGGAGGGGCATGTCGGAGAAGTTTACAAAATCCAAAACTGCTTCCAAGTATTTTGGAGTCAATTAGTGCTCCTTTTGAAACACTCATGATCTTTCCCTTTCTTTTTGTTCTTTTCTCTCTTACGTGGATATCATTGCCTCAAGCTTTCTCAGTATGGGGTGGTTGGAGGGTTTCGCTCTCTTGTGTTGGTGTCAGCCAATTATCACATTACCTGGAGAAAAGGCCAAATCTTTCTTTTTTCTCTTTTCTCTGCATTTCTTAGATATTTCATTAATCTCTTTTCTTTCTTTGAAAATGAATAGATTCAAGACAGAGAAAGTTTAGCCAAAGGTTGTCACAATACCATTTTGTTCATTTTTACATTTCCTATGCATAATTCCCGTCCATGTTAGGTGTAAAAAACTGTCTCTCTTCTAAAACCTTCAAAGCTTATAGGTTTAGAAATTTTTTGTAATGCTATCAAGTAAGTCTAGCCGCACTAAAGTGAGTCAGACTGGGATTATTGGTCTCCAGAATCGATACTGATCAATGTTCTTCCTAAGACTTTGTCAATGAGATGGTGCCACTGACGACTTTAGGGCTGTGGAGTAAAAATATACATTTGTTTTGGTATGGATAATGACTGTGCTAACTTTATTGACGCTATTTAAGATTTATTTTTTAGTGGTGGTTAACAACAAAATACTTTGAGTATTAAAGCTTCGAAGTGGCCCTTATTTCTTGACAAACATCTTTCTGAAAAAAAAAATGAGTTAGAGGGAAGGGCAGTCAGAATTCTTTCTCTTTTCTGCACCCATTATATCTCATCAGTCCAAACTAATCATGTCCTGGAAATTGAGCCTTGAAAAGACTGCTGAGCTTGTTTTTTTTTTTCTGCTTCCCTCTCCCCGTCCTGTTTTCTCCAGTCTTTTCTCCCCCCCACCCCACCACCACCACCATTATTTTTTCTGCTCTCACATAGTTTCACCTCTTTATCTCGGTCCAATCTGTAATTCCCTCTTACTCTGACCATATCTGAGCTTGCCTTTAACACACTCCTCCTCTTGGCTTTAGTTTTATTCCTCCTGCCTTGTCTCTTTTTCCTGCCTCCTTTAGGCTTTCTCATTTTTCACTGTTAGCCACTGAGGGAGAGAACAGCGCCTCGCCGGCTTTTCTATACTGGATTGTTTGCTCTCAGACAAAGAAGTGGATTTCCAATTAAACGAGCTGTCATTAGAAAGACGACGACACTGCACCTCTTAGTAGCTATCAACGACATGGCCAACCTTCACTCATGTCCTTATTTTCCTCACCATTGTTCCCTATTATCCTACATCCTCTCTGAGACACTCAAGGTCTGTAGTTATGTTTGTGGGTTTCAGATGCAAAGCTCTGTTAGCTGTGACCCAATCATGGCAGACCCTCCACATTTCAGCTTCCCCAGTCACATGGTCAAAGATGCTGACTGAACTAGATCTAGAGACCCCCTGTCTGGTAATTGCATTGGTCTAATAGTACCAAGAATGCTATCTCTTCATGACAGGTGGTCACAAGATGTGGTGAGATAAATAGCCGCATAAATTACTCACCCTGATGGCAAAGCAGTTTTGCCAAATCGGGTGTTTTCAGAGAGGAGAAGCAATGAGCAACTTGATATGATGGGAAGAGGTCTAACAAGACTTACTATGACATGAAGGAAGCTGTGAGAGGTTCAGTTTTGAATTTATTGTTTGCAGTTATCCTTCAAGGGAAAAAATCCACCACAAATAAGTTAAGTGTTTGTGAATGATTTTGAAGAGCAGGATAAAGATGGTCTCTGGAAACATACCATACAGATGAGTGGTCTGTCGTTAGGGGACAGAAGGTATGCACTGTTCGCTATAACACGGTAGTTTTGGCTGTGAATACCACCATCTCCTTCTACTTGTAGTTTGCCCCATATGTGTGTTTGTGGCACGAAGGGCATCAGCTATATTATTAGATTTGGCAGAGGCAGCACAATTTGTCTGAAAAGTTAAGGAAAAAGATTAGGGGGCAAAACAAAATGTATTCACTATTACATTCTCATCTCACAGCTGTAGCAATCGATTTTTTTTTTCTTTTAGAGTACACGTTGGAGCTGGTGGACTGCCCAAAGCTGGGAGGGAAAGTATGGAGAACTGGCATTATCAGGGCAAATGCTCTAATGCAGACATGTAAAAATTGTGAATGAGAAGAGGATAAACAGCAATAATCTGTTTCTCCGGACAGGAGCGTGTCTAAAGTCATTCGGGGAAAGCAGCTGTGTATGAGTTTCTTCATTGCTCTGGCTCATTGTCCTTTACTACACTGCTCGGCCTAAGCCTGGCCTCTGGGTCAGATTACTCACAAAATGCCTCAAAGCCTTCCCAGGATTCCCCTAGTCTGAGCTTATCATTCTCACACACATTCAGCAACTCTAGTGGAAAGCAAAGGCAATGTCTCAGCGAGTATCTGCTGCACATGCTGGCCAATCGGATTCTGAATAGCAAGTGAAGAAAAATGCATCACCTAAATTTCTCTGCTAGCACAGTTCATCGTACAGCAAACAAAATCAACCGAACAGAGAAATACTTCAAAATTTCTCATCTAGATGAACAGCTTGCTCGTCAACGCTCCGTTTGTTCTTCGCCAATTGATGCGGGTGAACTTTAAATGAAAGCACCAGTCAATGTCAGCCAGTTAAAGTCATTTGTTGGCAATAAATGGCTTCTTAATGGTTAGTCAATTTTCCCACTTTTGCCTGTACTCTCATATGAAATGATTAGGGACGCATGGCTGTGTCAGGAGTGCGAACATCAATCAAGCCTGAGACAAAGAGTGGTTGATGACATGTGTCTGAAGAGGGAAGTCAAAGACGGTGCTAGGTTGTGTAGCTGTCTTTCAAACTCCAAAGATGATTCTTTTTTTTATCTCCATTTTTCTTGTTAAACTACTAGTTGCTTATAGAGAGAGGCTTTGTTGCAGAAATCGCAGTTCAATTGCCCTTTTTTCTTCATCTTTTTTTTTTTTCATCACTTTCGGCTTGGCTTTGCTATCTGGGATCCTCACTTTTTCTCTAGGGCCTGTGTCTGTTCTCAAACTGTTGATGTAATGCCTGGGTAGGTTTTATAAGTCTTCTGCTTCATGGGCTGAGCCGTTATGACGTCAATTCATGTGAACCATGAAGTTTCATGTATCATGTAAGTTTGGAAAGAGAGGAGCCCTCTCTCTTAGTTCTCTTTGATCAGTTTGAAAAACTCAAACCATGTTCTGTCATACTGTCCCAGTGTGTGCGACTTTCACACAGAATTTACCTTGATGGGGGATAAAAACTGACTTGGTGGAGGAATGTGACCCTCCTGGGATTCAGTACAAAGTACTTGTGTTAGTAAACAGATGCATAAACTGCATTCTTGTGCTCTGCGAGTAATGGATCACACACATTCTCAGCCTGTAAGTGGGGGTGAATAATTCCAACATCCCTCTGGCTTTCTAAGTCTTTAGTTAAACATTCCGGAAATACCATCCTTTCAATCTATCCTCGGCCACGGAGCCAAGAATTCACCCACATTTTCTTTTTAAATCTTGTGACATGAATTAGCCTAAAAACATTTGATACTTTTTATAGTTTTTTTAAAATATATTTCTTTTAGTATTAGAACCAGTCAATGTTAACTTTCTTGGTGTTGATTTCACCACAAAATCTAAGCTGTTTTGATTAAAATAGTCTCTCTCTCTACCCCCCCCCCCCTTCATGATTCAAAACAGCTTAGATACAGCCTAAAAATATGCCTCGTAAAATGTGGAAATATTGAATATGTGAATGAAATGAACATCCATCTGGTATGCTTTTCTGCTCACGTTTGCTAGCTGTTCATACCATTGACTATGTGGTAATTAGACATGCCGATTCACAAGGGAAATCTTGCTTTTGACAAATGCATAAGCAGTTAAGACATAGTTAGATGATTTACTGTTACAATGTGAAATAAGAAAAGCTATTCAGAAAGCCCAAGTTATAAAAAAGTATTCATTATAGGAGATGATTACATTGGCAAATATTACTTCAATACATTTTGTGCTTGTTTTAGATGCAGGTAAGTATGCATGAAAAGAAGATGTCAAATCATTTTACTTTAAAAAAAGAACGATCAATTAAGTTTTTTGTTGATACTCTGCCAGGCAAGGTGTAGGCTATTTATTAAGCCCAGTTATAAATAGTGTCCTTGCAAGTTAATTTATACCATTTCTGATTTTATTTTGTATTAAAATGAAATAACCAAACCACATTTTCATTCATGCATAAAAATGAACCATGTCATAAAAATAAATTGAGACATTTTTTTTTTCTTAAGAAAAGCGTCATTTTAAAACTCCCAATAGTGGGAATGGGCAAACCACTGATGCATGTCTACCATCCAAGCACACCTGTCATTGCGAACAGTCAACATGCTTGAAAAAGACTCCTGCAGCAGTGAAAGTGCAAATTAAGTGTAAATGACTCCAGAAAAATTAAATGTGAAGCTGCAGACAACCAGTTATCATCTATCACAGAATTACAACCTCTGTGAAGTGTCAGTCGTATGAGGTGTCAAGTGCTTAGAGACATGACCAGAAGATTTCAAATTCACAATAGCTTTTAAATAAACAATATTATCATGACTGATTTTAGAAATTTTGCAAATAGCTATTCTTCTTCTTCTTCTTTCGGCATTTCCCTTCAGGGGTCGCCACAGCAAGTCAGTTTCTTCCATCTAACCCTACCTGCTGTATCCTCTTCTGTCACACCAACTACAAGTATCTTCATGTCTTCCTTCACTGCGTCCATGAACCTCATCTTTGGCTTTCCTCAAGTCCTTTTTCCTGGTGGTTCCAAATCCAGCATCCTTCTTTTGATGTACTCTCTCTCTCTCCTCTGCACATGTCCGAACCATCTCAGTCTGGCCTCTCGGACTATCCCCAAAACCTCTATAAGGATAATTAATATTTCTATTAGATTTTAATCTGAATCGTCATTATACACGCAATACTATTCAAAATCAGACCCTTTGTAGAGAAGTAGTTGGTGATGTGATCAAATTGACCCCTTTTTAAAATAAAATGGGCATTTTGGCTCACAAAACAACCCTGCATTACATTACCATGTGATAAATAAGTTGTTACTAATCCTTCTTGTTTATTGATGACTAGACTCTTATTTCAGATTTTATTGATCGGATATGTTTAATCTTGTTGTAGCCCGAGGATGCCTCCACAAATAATGTGGAGGGAATTTAGAAAGGTTTTATTGCAAATACTTCATGTGTGAAAAATAACATTTCCTTTTTGAAACGGTCATTAATATTTAAAACTTCCAGAGATTATCAGGGCAATAATATTAATCCAAAAAGAAACTGCATGTTTAATAAAAATATAAACTGTAGAGGTGACAAAGAAAAAGTATAGATGATGGACAAACAGTTCATTACAAGACATCTTCAAGCTACAAATCACACTTTTCTATACCTTCTTAGAAATAGCATGGCATTACCCTAATGTTAACTCAATTACACACCCACCCTCTTCTGAGCCCCAAGCTTAACCTTATCTTAGATGGCCGTGAACCATAACTGATATAATCATTGCAGTCCCTGTGTGAATGTGTTACCACCACATTATCAGACGTGATAAATCAGTTTATGGATTAATCAAATTTAGCCCCCTCGTGCTGAAACACACCACCCGCCTGCTTACATCTCCATGGTGTTTCTCAACTGAGTGCTCTGCCCACTTCTAAAGCACTCAGGTGTGGCTCCACCTCCACAGTTGGTTAATAAGGCCATAATGGCTTTATATCTGCTCCTGGGCCAAATGAATTGAATCAGTTCCATGGTGTGATTAGAAATGGAAGCAAGTTGGTCTGTATATTGCATGCTAGACTGTGATGATGCTCTGATGAAATTTGGTGCTGTCCATTGGAGAAGTCTCTTTTGATGCATAAACTACGTGCTTTTACTTGTAATACATGATCTAAAAAGATAGTTACAGGCTGACCACTGCAGGTGTGTTAGCGTTTGGCACAAAGAACTGTTGCTCCTCTTCGGTCATTTAAAATGAGCATGAAAGATACACTTTTCAGTTTTCAACTAATTGCTGTCAACTTTCACAAAGTGCTAAAATATGACACAAAATATATTATTTATGTGAGAACATGAATTTTTCACAAATAAGAATCTAGAAGTCAGATTCAAAAGCAGCGAAGCAGTCATTGTAGCTTATCTTTTTGTGTCTTAATGATGAAGAATAGATAGACATAAAGAATCCTAGGCAGATAGAAACACCACATAGCTACCTAATTAAGTGTCTCCAAAGCCAAAAGCTTTATATAATGAACAAAGCGTTAGTCGGGTTGACAATGTTTTCTCAGTTTTTCTGCTTCTCTCAACACAACCCTCCTGGTGCAAATACCACTGAGATGAATTGGGAGAAAATAAATGACGGTAATTGCTTTTTTCCCAAATTACATTTCTAACCTTTGCACCTAATTTTGCAAGCCTCAGTTCTCTTAAGCACAACGGATGTAAACTGAAAACTTAAACCACTTACTTAAACTTTAATTTAGTCTTTGCAGCCTATCATGCAGCTGGATGGGAGATGAGTGTAAGTCATCATGCACTACAAAGTGAATAAATTTTAATGTTCACTATACGTACATCCAACTATAATTCATTTTAAGTTCCTAAAGTCCCACCTGTACACCCGGTATATTTACAGTAATGAGGTGCAAAATTCAACCTAAACAATCATAAATATTGCTTCCTTTTTGACAAAAACAGAGCTGTGAGGATGCTCATGAAGACAAAGCATGTGATGGATACAATAAGGCAGAGAGATGTAGGGGTGGGTGAGAAGATAAGCAAGTGTGAGGTTGGGGAGGGACTGAGAGGAGGGAGAGCGGGGGAGATGAATAACAGTTTGACAGGTGGAATGAAAAGCTGCAGAGGGCGTTTGTAGCCTGGTGTTAGGTGTGTGTGCAGCGTGGTGGTGTGCGGCACAGCATTCGGGCCATACATCACACTAATACAGCAAGAGGACATAGTCTTGCACAGCGCTATGCAGAACAGGGAGAATAATGTGCTGCGCTTGCACCCGCTCAATCTGATAGAAACACATAGCACAAGGGTCCACATTTACCTACCCCCCACATGCACACTTTATAAATCTACTTCCAGCTTGTATATATTTGCCAAGTTAATCCTTGAAAACAACTGCAACAAAACAAAAATGGACAACAGAGTACTCCATCATGCATGGGCTCTACCACAGAGAGCGCCAACCGGTTATCTGGTAAAATGTTGAGCTCTTTTGGGATGGCTGGACAGTAAAAAAATGCCATTGAAACATTTTAGTAGTCACTTAAACATAACATTAAATATAATAATAATTTCTATGTCCTATTTACTTAATGCTTGATTATTTAATTTTTTTTCTTCAGTGATGGCCACGACCATAGATGGGTAAAACTTTTCAACCCATATGCCACAAGTGTCCAAAAATGTGACTGAAGCAAAGAACAAAAAGCTGATGCATGGTGTATTTTGCTAAATCTACATATCAGAAAAAGATGTTCAAAACATGCAATTCAATTTTTATAAAAATTTTTAAAAAATGACATACTTCATGCATTTATCTTTCTGTTCGTGGTGTTTACTGAAAGGTTGAAATGTTGTGGGGGGACCCCATCACTTCAACTGTTTTTTTTTTTTGTCTTGATAAAGCCTATGTGTTAAAAATGACATTTTTTATGTACCACCTAAACGCTTGTATTGCGGAAACGTCCCCCAAAAACTTGCTAATCTTGTTTACTCGTGTTCCTGCTCTCTGAACATAAAGAACAAGTTAAATATTTAGGTGATTATTTCTGGCTTCAGCTCTGAAGTCCTCTTGCTACGTCTTTGATCTTTGAGCCAAAATTCAGAGCGAGCACTCCTTAATGCTGACACTAACATTATCTATCATAATTATCAACTTCATTACAGAGTGAGGAGGTTGAAGAATCTTTGGAAAAAAGATGTTACTTCTATGCGTTAGTAAATATGTGAGGTGGGTTGAGAAATCACTGAACTAGGATGTTAAGTCACACACAGTGTTGCATCGCAATGGTATTTTCGAGTATGTTTAATTGGTTGAGTAGTTGAAATTTTCTAAACCTGCCACCAGTATTACACTTAGATCAGCATGAAATCGCTTCTGTTTCTTTCACCTTAGAACCCATACGGTGAATAATTACTGTTGAAGACCAGAGAGGTAAACACTTAAAGCTGATTATGAAAAGTGTTTAGAGACGCCCTATCCAGCCTGCTGTGTGTTATTGCCTCCTTGCTTGGAAATTTAAAAAATAAAGTCGTCACCAATGGTTACTTGTCCATCAAATGTGGGGGGGCTAGACCTATAGGTCTACCTTGTAAAGTGAATTGGATTCCCTCCACAAATAAGTATATCCTCGCCAGGGAGTTTAAAATAGATGGAGGTTGTTTTTAAAAGGTGTGGCTTCGGGGATTTCAGGGTGAAGTGGGTTATGGTTGGGGTTAATAAAACTGAGATGTGTTGGTGGAGCCGACTGTTTGCAAAGCAGCCAGTGTCATTGATGTCCTGGTCCTGGCCTGTGCTCATTTTAGTTCAAGGTGTTGATTGGCTCTACCTTTCACTTAGGTTGAAATCAGGAATTGAAAAGGTATATAAAAAAAGGGGGCCCTTCGGCAGTGAAGTGGTCCGTTGGAGCATTTCAGTATTCGACAGGGCATCTGTAATTGCTCCTCGGAGACCAGAAAGAGTCAGCATTGTCAAAATGAGCACTTTTAGAAGGGATTCACTCTCTTGAGGGTGGAAATGTTGCTCTCTCTTTGGGAAGCCTTAAGAGAGAGAGCGACAGGAAAAAATACTTATTCATTCTGTGTTAATAACTCTATATCTGTGGAGAAATTACTTCAGATGTCTTCCTAGGCCCCGTGGGGTAAAGAAATCCCTTGGCCTTTCACTGCCTTGGTCATTTCCTCCCAGCATAATATACATGTTTTTTTTAAGACTCTCGTTCTATATGTCAGTGGTTGTGTATTGAAAAACATGAGCATGAGGCCAAGCTTTAAGGCCCCCAGGGGCCGGTGCTGAAGCTCTTTTACAGGATGCGGTGTGATGTTCAAAGGCTCTTCCAGTTTTAGCTCGGTTGAAAGCCAAGTGGTTTGGGTGATTCCCAGTAATGATTGTGTCCTTTGCCATGCTGGAGAAGCAAAGTGGCTTGGGTCATGGAAAGGTTTTGGGCTACGCTGTATGAGAATAACTACCCAAATACAGCCAAATTCACATCTGCTGCTAAGAGATAATACTCAGTTTGTGGCATTTGGATTGGGTCTTTTTGTGTGAGGTTTGTCTGGAGGTTGTGATGGATATACTTCTGTAATTGACAGGGGTGTGAGGAAACACTTACTCTTGTTTGTCTGGATCCACTGGATACTGGCTTATGACTGACGGGAAGAGGCAGCTGTAAAAACACTGTGGCAGCATCTGCTGTCGTAAAACTGTGTCTGTATGGTGGTTGGTTGGAGGGATGTGCTATCCAGGTCAGATGGGTCACCACAGGAGTGATGGGTGCATTTTTAATGGCCGACCTAACTTTCTCACCCGTCAAATCTGTCGTCCATCTTTCACTTGATCTCTGGTAGCAACAGTTTTGTTTCTCTAAATACTGAGACAAAAAAGACTACTTCCTTACCACATATGTTATGGTTTATCATCTCCTTCCTTTTGTTCACAATCATTTTCCGTGTAACACAGACATATTTGCATGAATAAGACTAGCCCTTCATGGGTGACCGCATGCAAAAAAGTTCTCTCTTTATAAACAATGCAAGAGTTCCCTCAGGGAGAACCCAGTTGTTGACCCATGATGAACCTCTGACCGGAGCTGCCACATCCTCCTGACTTGGTTCAATGACACTCTGGATTGGGACAGACAGACAGCAAGTGTGAGAGACAGACTGACGGTTTGACCCAGACACACAGGAATGCAAAGTAGGGATCTGTGAAGCTTATTCTGCCTGCCAGAGGAGCCTCAAGGAGAGAGGAGCAGTTTTTCTTTTCTTCTTTTAGATGGTTGTTTCCCTGGAAATGAGTTGTTGTTATAATCTAAATATCTTTACACATGCAGAGATAAAAAAAAGTACACATTATACATATATACCTTTTATTTTCCATCATCCCATCATGTTAACATTATTTATAAAACAAATTAGAGGAAAAAAAGGCAAAATCCAGGGTTCTATGTTTTTTTGTTCTACTGTGTCCTTCCAGTCCAAGCTGGCGTGTGTGTAAGCTGAGCTTAAGGGATCTTTATGTAAACATTTTGGAAAGTGCAGCAAAATCCAACAATTTAGTATAAGTTCTATGCAATGAACCATAGTTTGATTTTTTTTTTTTTTACAAGAAAACATAGTTTCTTTATAATTAACAGCTTTAGATTTTGAAATGTTCTCAATTTGTTTTTTTTTTTACTTTGACCATAAAAATGTGTGATAAATTAAAATGAACTGTTGTCTGTAAAGCACTTTTAAGTACCAGGATAAAATGTAGATACAGCTACTCATTTGAGAGGATCATAACGGCATGCCCAGATTCAATTTACTGTATTTTATCAACTATATTTGCTTTGCATATTAAAATGACCTTCTGAAAATATCCTCCCGACTTCACATTGTCTCTGTAGAATCTGCTGGGAGGGGCATCTCTAGAAGCCTGGTGTCATTCCCAGAAACTCAAGATAATTAATAATGGGATGTTGAAGGTGAGGAGGGGTAGTTCAGCATACTTTCTCTTTCACTTACCACTTATGTTTGTCCTGGTTTCTGTAGATGAGCAAGACCCCTCCCATCCTTCTTCTCAGACTAAGCTAAATGCTGCCGCTTTTCTCAACCTGCCAGCTCCAAATTGGCAACTTGACCTTCTTTTTCTTCCTCGGGGCATCTACACAAAACTCATACTTCCATTAACAGGGTGGGTGGGGGGTGCAATTAAGAGGTGACATAAACACTGAGCACCTATTGTAGCCATGGCGAGGAAAGAAGGAGAGAGTAAGACAGCTGCCACAATGACACACGTGCAGAGCTGCTCTATTAATTGGTCTTTACGCAATGCAGAGTGACATGGGGGTGAACAGGCTTAATAGAGACTGGATGTGACTCTGTCACTGAAGGAGCTACCTGACAGGAAAGAGGTGTCAAACTTTGTGGCTGCACTTTGACCTTGTGTTTTCACTTGTTAGAGGTAATTACCTGGAGTGCTGTTAAACAGGAAGTCCAAAGCAGGGTTGTTGCAATTGAACTTGTTTCTGTGGCGACATGACAAGCTTCATTCCTGAAATCAATACAAGTTTTGAAACGGTTCATTTTTTTTAAAAAAAGGGATACCCAATAATATGAAGTACATTTAAAACTAAAAACACATTTTGTGATTTCCCATTGGGATTAGTGTTTTATTTTATATTAAAAACACATAAAATAGACACATGTATTTAGTTTTTATATAAAAATATTAGGTTGATGAATTTATGTGAAATCTTGTTTTTTTTTTTGCTGGTTTTTTTTTTTTGCTGTTGTATTTTTTTTTTACCTCCAGACTTTTGAATAGATGAGGCATACAGGCATGCAGTCTAAAACAAAACAAAATCTTATCTTGTAGCAACAACATTTGTAGGTTACATCAGCAGAGTTATAGACTATATGCTTCCCTTGGGTGTTTTTGCAAGCATTGATAGAATTTATTAAACATGATTTTTATGCTTTAATTGGCCTTAAGTACCAGCGAACACCTTCAAATAATATAATAATTTTGCTTTGGGGGTTGTGATCACATTGTCTTTTTGTTCTGAAATGAAAGTGCCTCACAGCTCATCCTATTAGTATTGCGAGCTCATTAAAACAGTGACTGGGGGAGCGTGCTGTTTAATTGCCAGCTGAGGTGTGTGACATTTTGAGCCGTACATTGAATCTGGCCCAAAGTCCAAAAGGTGTTGTGAGGGACTGAGTAATTACTGTGGTTTCTCCAGGCAACGGTTTTAATAAGACAACTCCGAGATAGAGGTGCATTGCACACTCCGGCAGACAAACGTACACTTTTGATTTGCTTGGGCACACAGAAAGACAAAACTCAAGTATGGATCCTATTTAGTAAACTTAATTACTTAAAGTTTTAATTACATTTGTCCTAATAGATGTATGTAAAACAGTCAAATTTCTGCTATAAAGACTAGTAGCTACTATTTATTTAGTTCTGTCTCAATTTTCCATCCAGAGTAATTTTTTTCCTATGAGACTCTAAGAGTCACCAGAAGTGATCAATGTGCTTGCTTAGCCTTGTAAACAGCCTGTCATTCCTTTCTGTCTGTGCTTACCTTGTTTGTATAGTAGATGAGTGGCTTTGTGGCCCTGTCCTCGGGGTTGTTTAGTTTTTAGACCCCTGACAGAGAGGATGGAGCTCCCTTGGGGAAACATGAAGCACTGTGGGTTGAAAGAAATTTTCTCTAAGCAGAACCAAAGCTCCCTTCATTTTTGCAAGCTGGCCAAGAAGCAGCAGCAAACATGTTTAAATCAGAATACTTAATGTACCCACACTGAGAAGCAAAGCCAACTACACTTTTTTCCTTTTTACCCAGGAGAGATAACAGTTTATAGGAGGCCCAACATGATAGGCTAACATAATGAGCCATCACTAGCGGATTTTAAGAAGTCTATTCGAAGAAGAGCTCTTGGAGACGGTTTAAGTGCAGGATGTTATCCTAATGTCACAACATAATAAATGATGCAGGAAGAATGGTGTTGGAAAATGGTTTAGAAAAGTGGAGTAACTTTTTTTTTTCCAAGGAATGCAAAGCAATTATGCCACAAAGAGAAACAGTCCTGTATGCATACTCATGATGTACTCTGATAAATGCATTGAGAAGAAAAGCTGCCATGGTAACAATGCATACACGAGTAAGCAGTTAGTCAACAGCTTTAAAGTGTGTATTGTTCTTGAGTAAAACTTGTGCAGTGTCATCTAACGGTAAGTTATGAGACTGAGTATTGCTTTTAAGGTGGAGGTCCAGAGGGTGTTGGTGTGTGTGTGTAAGTTATGACTCAGGTCTCGCTGAGGGCCAACAGCTCAGTAAATGATGGTGGCAGGGTTGGCTACTCCAGCTTGGGTCATCACTCCCAGGGTATCCTGCAAGGTAATTCACCCACCCTGACCATATAGTGGGAGATCTGTGCCATCTATCACAACACCTCTATTAAAGAAAAAGAAGAATAAAAGAAAGAGAACTGCCAGTTAGCTGTCAAGAAAAGAGTAAAAATATTACAGGGCAAAAAGAAGTGTAGTGTTGAAAATGCAAAACCTTCTGCCAGATAAATGTGCTTTTACTGCCCAAATTGCATTCATTCAAGCTTTGCACCACAGAGGTGTGAGCACAGATTATCAGGTTGGGACAACGTGCTAATTTAAATTTGCAGGTTTCCTGATGTTCTTTCGCAAACGGTTGTTGCACTTCTGCTCCTAGCTTGGGGTGATCATTAGCACGAGAGAGAGATTTAGTATTCTGCTCAGCCAAAGCACTGACATACAAGGGTCCCTGGTTTCTTTTTCTATTAGAGTCCAGGCCTGCGGCTGCACCGCCAACACTTCAATGGATGCTTTCTTCATGTGGCCATTTTGCTGCTGCACCTGCCGCCCTTCTAACTCTCTTGCTTAAGGATAGAAATATGACTTTAGAGAACACCCAAGGTATTCTCATGCCCCACCTTTCCGTCTTTTCTTTTTTTCTCCATTCAAGATTTCACATCCAATTTTCTCATCACCCAGTGACACCCATTCCTGTCAAACTTGCAGCTGCTGCAGCATCCCTGTTACCTTCAGTGTATGTATGTGCACTGCTATTGATCAGAATTATGTCTTTGTGGGCCCGGGCTGCTGCTTTTATCACTGCAGTGTGGAGGATGGGAAGGTGCGAGTTTGGTTTACTGCTTTGGGGTATTTTGTATCATCTGCTAAAATTTATAGCATGAGCAGAACTTTTTTATTTGTTTTTTGTAGTTAAATTGCTTTAAAAATGTTGCTGATTTAATATGACTGCTATCCAGTATGCCGTGAAAATGTATTCCCTGTGAGTCATTTCCAGTCACTTTAATGACATGTCAGAGGAGATTACTGTAGGATTTGTCCTTAAACCTAACTAAGTCTGTTGAAATGAGCAGTTATGAAAGATTACATAAAAAATTTATTTCATATGCATACAGCAATTAATTCTTTGTAAAACAAAAGCTATAGAAGCAATAGGTGTACATTGTTCTGCATTCTTTTGCCCTAATTTCTTACCCCCTTCAATTATAATTCTTTGCTCAGTGGGTGTGGATGAGACTCTTATGATGGATTGCTTTATTGGTCTTCTTGAGTGCATCCATGTGGATGACTGGTTGTTCCTTACACACGTTCATCCCTCTCCATTTTTTAAAAAAGTTCTTTCCCTTGACTCTGGTTTGTTTTTTTCCATCTAGACTTTTTCAGACCTTCATTTTGAAATGTGTGCCACGCAAACGCAGCTGCATTCATGTATAAGCACACACACATGACAGCAGACTCAGTTGGCCGCATTGTGTTGCACTCAAGGCAGCAATCCTCTGTGGCCTCAGTGATTAATTACTTTTAACAAAGCAAACAGAGTCTTGCTTGTCTGGATCAATCTCTTCCCGTCTTAGTGTGAACTGCTGTCACCAGTAATTGCCAAACTCCGTGTTGTATGAAAAGAAGTCTACTGTCACCTCTCCATGGTCCTAATCCATGCCCTTCAGTTTTCTGTGCCGGTGCCCCTGCTCCCTCAGCTCTTCTGTCCTCTTTCCCCTCTTTTATTATTTCTTATTTCCCATTTGTGCTTTCAATTTTTTTTCTTGTAACCCCCTCCCATCCCTGCTTTGGGAGCTGTGACGCTTTTGAATCTTGCGGAGATTGGTAGTCGTGTCATCTCATTTTAACCCGACCATTTATAGTAGCTGCCGTAAGCTTTTAGAGCAGCACATAAAATCAAGCATCCTGCCTCTTTCCATCCATGCGTACTAATTGGCATTGCTCCACCAAGCTGATCAAACACCATTAATCTATTTGTAGTATATATTTGTTTCTAGATGAGAAAATTAATACATTTTGTTACTACAGCCAGCTGGGTGCGGTGAGCCCCATTGATTGTTGGCATCTACGGCTTGACTCATCCCTTGGAGCAAGTATTTTATTTGGCACACTGTGTGTGTGTATTTATTTGGGAATTTTTAGATGGCAAATTACTTTTATGCTGATACATATTTCTACAAGAGCTCAGATTACCATCCACAGGTGGTACAGAAAAGCCCATAGTTCGTGTTATCGCTGGACAGGCCGTCAAGCCTCCCAACTTGCACTCAGATAGACATCAAAGCCAGAGAAATGCCGCGAGCGTTATTAGCAAGCGGACACAATTAATGATGCATGGTGATGGCTAAAGAATGCTGATGGAACTTGCTGTTTAATGAGCTTACACAAAGACTGTGCAGATGTGTTACAAGACAATGCAGCGTTATCAGGCAGAGATACCCGCTTTCACTAGAGCTGTGCCAATTAGTTCTCCTAGGGGAGTTGGCTGTCAGAATTTCTGCCCAAAATAGTAAGTACTTGTTGCTAAAATGTGCATTAAAAGCACTGTGAAGCAGTCTGCATATTTTTCTGAGAGTTTGAAATGACTCCTATAAAAATAATACTGGCGTTCAGCCCTGCTGCATCTGAGATTGACCAATAATTCTTCACATGAAATGCTATGAAAACGGCTCTCTTCATTAATCATTAATAAAGCTAAACTGGTTCCCTCATAATCACACTCTTTTCAGCCGCTGGTATTTTTACTGGCCAAAGCAAAGAGACTGAGCGTGTCATATATATGATAAGTAGAGAAGCTTGTCCGTGTGGGACTCATCACACACCTAAATTGGTGCGGCGTGGAGTTCATATTGCATTGTGGCCGAGGGGAATTAGCAGGACTATATATAAACCTGCACTGCATGTGTTGTGAATTAAAGTGCATTTATCTGATAATCGCTGGGGAGATCTCTGTATGCACAAACATGGCAGAGCTGTGGCTCTGCTGCCACAACAAGCCCAGTTTACAGATGCTTGTGCTGCTGCACTGGGAGATGAAAAGAAGAAATAGGTCATTCACAATAAAGAGCTCTGATAGCCTGGATGTTGGTAGACATTGCACAGGATACGTGAAAGGAATAAGAAAGGCACCCCTGTGCTTCCTTCATGTGCTAACCTTAATTTCCTTCTTCTTATGTCGATCCACCTTCTTGTTGTACATGTCTAACCCTTTGGGCTGCACTACTATTGTCTTGCTTCACTCTGCCCTCCCCTGTGCCTACTCCTCTCAACCTCTCAGTGCTTTATCAGTAATTCAGCTTGCCTTTACTCAATCATGTATGACTCCTCACCAGTCGAATCAAACACTTTGAGTCTCATGCTATGCTTTCATTAGACCTCCCCATAACAGCTGAATGGGAGTCTTTTGAAGTATTGCAGGGCAACTCTGGAGATGCCACTGCTGGGCAGCTGTGCTGCTGACTCTTGTTTGATGAGGCAACTTTTCACAAAGGCAGGCTCACTCTAATGAACCCAACACAAGTGCTGACTCTTGCAAAGAGCTGTGCCTACTGTGTGTCACTCTCCAAGGGGGTAATGACTTGGTGGACTCTGCTTCTCTTTGGGATCTTGAAAGAAAATTCTTGTGAAAAAAACACAAGCAGACTCAGTATGCCTTTGATTTTGTTGCTGGCTTTTGACACACACACAAGAAAATCTCAAACTGCATTTTTGCATTGACTAAAAGGAATTTGTGTTGGAAAGTTAGATTTTTTAAAATATCAGTACTCTCTCACTTAAGTCATTATGAATGTCATGTTTTGAAGAGTTGTTTTGGTAGGATCAGGTGGAAACAAATGCCTAATTTTTTGTAAAATTAGATGCTTATTTTTCTATATTGAGACTTTTTGTCTTAGCCAAAGTTTACTTGGAGTCAGCCCTGAAAAAACACTGCAATCCCTGTAATCATAAAAGAATGTACACTATTTTAATTGTTAAAGAAACAAATCTTTAACTTAATCACATCTTCCAAATTATTATCATGTTTAATAATGAAATAGAGCCAGAGATCAGATTAACAGATCACTTTTCAAAATTGCTTGATGACATTTTTTGATTGAAAAAGTACTTTCTGAATAACAGAAACCTTGAGGGTATCTCTAATAAAGTCCTACCTAAAGTCTAGTCTGAACGAAAGGCACTTCTGCAGCCTGGAGGTTGTTCTCTTTTTTTCAGGTTCACCATCTGGCCTTGACTGATTAAAGCTCCTTTAAGTAATTAATGCCCACTTTAATTGAGAGTCAGCCCCTGTGGCTGTAAGGATCTTGTGCAATGCACAAGCAGAGCAGAGCCAAGGATCTAGTAGAGTAGGGGCACAAAAATCTGTTTAGCACCCTGACCCTCTCAGTAGCACATCTAAAGACTCTTAAGATGCTAATGGCAGAGCAAGTATGCTAGCTGCATCCATGTGACAAATCGAGCCATAAATCATAGTGGTGGAGTGTGACATGAGTTTTCTAACATTGAAATTAACATGCTCGGAACGAGCTACGGGCGTACTCCGATTTTATCTGCTGGTTTATCACTTTTCATTGGTCTGTTTCTTTTGTGAAAATGCTCTGTTATGGTGGACATGCACGTAGCAGAAAGAAAATTGAATTTCTCCTGCCAAACAGTGCATTGTGACAAGATGTCACTGCACGACCCCACAGCTTGCATCTATTGTGCTGTCTCATCTGTCTGTGATAAATGAACAATATCAGCTTTTTTCCGTTTGGTTTCAGTTTGTCACAATAGATGTGCACCACAAAGCCTGACCTTCTTTATTGAAGGTTCTCTTTGTCTTTTGGTAATTGTTTTTAGAAAACATTAAACCAACCCCTAGTCAGATAATGTGAGACATAGTGAATACAGAGTGGTCAGCATCGATTCTACGTATCTGACAATGACCTTTTCCGATCTTAAGTCCTGCACTGCCTGCCAGTTTGATGGGAGTCAGCTGATCGATTTCTCCGAGCAGTGTGAGAGTTTCACGTTAGAATATTTTCCAAGCAACCTGAAGTTTACCTAGATTTTACTGTCACCATTCACTCAATACTCCAACATTTACTATTTAATTGCCAGCTCCATGAAGAATGATTAGTTTAATTTACTCTCATTAGAGCCATCTAATCTAATGGGCTAATTAAGGGCTTTGAATGGAACAGCAATCACTAGAGTCTACAAACCCCTTTGGGAGAAATTCATCAATGGATCATAAATATTTTACTATGTCTACCTACACAAAGATTTTAAGGTTCCTTAATTTGATCTGTACAAGCACTAAATGTGAACCTTTGCTACTTTAATGCAGCTAACAAATAAATTACATTATGCTTATAAACTTAGCATATTCAAATGAACAAAAACTTCTGAAAAGGCAACATTTTTCATTGATTTGCCAGGTTAATGAAATTTGTCAGTGTAAGCAAATTCCTGTCAATCATGTTTTCTTTTTAAACTGACACACTGAATGTGGATAAATGAACACACACTTGATCGATGCAGGTCGGGGTCATTTGGTGGTTTTGGATTGCTCTTATTAGATTGGGGAAGAAGGTAATAGAGAGCCAGCTGGATCATGATTCTGCCCGTGTGACCCTGAGGCCAGAGGTTTATGTTTGACCTAAGGCAACAAAGGTAATGCTCCAGCAACCCCACGGCAAGGACTGACCTCGGACCCCGTTAGTCCTGAGGGATAAAGATCTGTACCTGCTGGGGGTTTTTGGAGATGGAGAGACATTTAGCTATTAAGTAGGTTTATTTAAGTAGAGTCTTCATTGTGCTTCTTCACTGGCTGTCAGCCTATTGAGAAAAATAGTCCAAATCAGCTAAAATTTTATTTAAGTTTTTAATCCAGTGGGACGCTTTGCTAATTTGTCATGACTGACAATTATCCCGGGATATTAAATTAAGCAGCTGACATTTTGTGTTCTCAGTGAGTTGACTGTGTAACCTTGGAAAAAGCAACGATGTGATCAAAACAGCTTAAGTGCGTTTCTGCAAGCCAGTCCACGGATGAGGTTTCTGGGCTGCAGGGAGGCCCAAAACACCAGCAACTCCTTTTCTGCAAGAAAACAGAAAGGGAGAAAAGCTGCAATTTTTCCTCTGACACTATTAGTGGTAATTTAATCCCAGTGCCCTGGCCTAGGTGAAGAGCTGATTCCAAGTAATACGTGCTTGTTGGAGACAGATGGGTGTTTTTCAGGAGGTTGTATTGACATGTTTTATTTTCAGTTTGTATTCATGTGTATGTGCAGTGTATTTGCAGCCTGCTGTTCCTTTTTGATACACTGATTTGGGTTCTGTTTTGTTGCCAGTGGGGTTCTGTTCACAATTGGTGTTTTGGCTCCACTTCCCCAGTGGGAGATCAGAATCCTTCTGCAGCAAGCATATATAAGCACTCGACAGCAAAGAAGGGTGTGGCACTGTCAAAGCAGTGCTTACGTGGCTTCTATCGATTTCCACATTTGAGTGCATCAATGTTGTTGCTGATCACCCATCAGGGCGAAGCCTCATGATACTAAACACAGCTGAACTTACCTCAATGATGGGCTTCCTTGATTGTGCACAAAGATTGTTCACAGGGAATTACACCGTTTGTTTAAAGTGAATTCATTCCTGTTAAGCTTTTTTTTTTTTAGATCCAAATAAATGACTAAAACCAGCATCTGGTGTGAAAAAACAATGACGTGTTGGAGCCAAAAGTAATATGTATTATTGTTAGGTGGCACAGTGAGCCCTACATCGGAACTTGTGTGGTGGATGTGTTTGTACGTATGTACGTAAATGTGAATCGAAAGGTTTGTGGCTGGAAAGACAGGGTTGGACTGTTTGAAATGATGTTATCATAGTGGGTTGTGATAATTATTAGAATAAAAATGAAGAGTAATCATTTTTGTTGATCCGTTTAGTTTAAAGTTTGCCTTATGTTTTTAGGTAAGTCCTTGTAATTTCTTATTTGTCCAAAACTGATCCATCATAGAAACATAGAAAGTGGACAATGTCTTTACTGACTGAGAGTCTAAAGGAACAACTAAATACAGCAAAAGTGTTATGGTTTATTGAAAATGCGTCATACGCAAAACACATGTATCCCTACAAAACAACCAACAGCAATGGTTTGGTTTTCTAATACAGGTGGTATGAAAGATTTTCATAAAATCTTTCGTTTTTGTAAATGTTACAATAATTTGCATTCATTTCCAGACTTATCCTTAAAAGTTTGTGTAATAAATTTAAAAAAAAAAACCTAAATAAATTGTGTTTGTTAAACAATAGCATTGGCCCAGCCTGTGTCAGTTACTCCAACTTTTTTGTTTTGGCAATAATTAAGTATTTCTATTTGTTGAGATGCAATCTAATAAAAAACCAGAGAGGACCGAGGTGGGTCTGAACGCTTGATAGCGTTATTCACAAAGAGTTGTAGGGCTTCAAGCCCTCGAAAATCTTCCAAACTGCCTTTAGCCTTCATTATCTTTGCAAGACGTATAAAATATCAAACTGTCTTGCAAATACAAATAATTTGGTTAGAAGTAATAAACTACTGTATGACACTTAATATACTTTTGGTTTGTATTTATTTTGTTCTGAGGGTCTGAAATAGAAACTTTGCACAATGACGCCACATGTTTGGTATACCATAAATAACTTTTAATTACTTTACACCAAATAGCACTCCTGTGGTTAACCATTTACAGCCATTTGGTGTGACAGCATTGCTCGTATTAAATGCTTCTTTTAAGCCTGTTAGACTCACAACTTGAACAAGGATAAACAAGTGCAAACACAGACACAATCCCTGGGGGTGAGGACACCCCTGGGGTTACAGTGTGCTGGAGAGGGGTATAAGAAGGGGGCAGGGACATAGGCTGAGACGTTAATCTGCTAAAAGAAAAAGAGCCTCCAACAGCTGGTGTTGTGTCAAACTCACAATCCTAATTTTGTCAACTTTCTGTTCAGCTGTGAGCCTCAACGTGAAGAACGAAGCTGTCACAAGGAGAAAATTGTCAATGTTTCATTATAAGGGCCTTATTAGAGAGAAACGGAGAAGATGTGAATGTGTGCATGAGCTTCTGTATATGTATGCGTAGGATTCCCACAGTGTGTAGCACAGCGTGTTAAAAAGTGCTTTTTTTTTTGCATCATTTCCCCTCTTCCTCCTAAGCATAAAAACATGAATATTTAAAACTAGATCAAACAAGCAGTCATGAAATATTAAAATGCTGGAGAAAGAAGAAAAGCTTTTATCCTCCCTCATTTTGAAGTATTTTGTAGCCTCTCTCGCTCCTTTCCTCTCTGCTCAAACACACACACGGACACACATGTTTAAATGCACATGCACTTTACCATTCGCTACATTCACCCACAGGTTGGAATGACAAACCTCTTTCCCTGCACACTTCTCTAGCATCATCACATCAAAAACATCTGTTGAGCATGCAGGAAGATTCAGTCATTTGACCATGAAATAAATTTCCGGCACAACTCATCATTAAAACTCTCGGTTGTCATGTCGTGCAAGATTCTGCATAGCTGCACAAGTTTTCAGGAGGGCATGTCTTCTCTGCAAACTTGGCTTCCTGAAAAGTGATTTTCCGTCATGCATCCTGTTTGTAATGATGCTTTCGGCTGAATGATTAAGCACCCACTTACACATATCATGTTGTTGTGTATTTAATGTTGTATGTTCACAAGGCAAAGTTAATCTGTAGTGTACTCTCTTTTTCTGCTTTTCTCCCTTTGAAGCAGTGCTCTCAATCTTTTTCACTCAATTTGTCTCTGTCTGGCTAAGAGCTAGAAGCTGTGCTAATCACTGATGCAGCAGCTTTAAGCAGATGTCGCTGTGTTTTTAGAAAAGATCCTGTTAAGTGTGAATTAAAGAAATGTGTAGGGGTGAATTCGCGCTTTTCCTTCACCTAACACGCTCCAAACTGGTAGCAGAGCAAACCTGTTGATGTAATTGCTATAACTTTAACCTCTACTGTATGTTGGCCCCTGCTCTGACGGCTTTATGTAAATGTGACAGTCACAGTTTATCTTGTGCCTCAGCTGTATTACTGATTCTGTTGTGTTTAATTAGTATTCTGCTACTGTAAAATAAATTCAATCAAACACTCTGTTTTTAAGCAACATTGGCTGATGGCTGAAAATATTCTGTTCTCATTTGTTTGTGCAAATTCATGATGCAATTTGTAGGCAGTGGGAGATTAATGGATGAGCACATTCTTATAAAGCCTGTACGGCACATTGATTCTGTCATTTTTGCCTTGCTTCTCTCATTTATTCTTTTTCTTTTTTCTTTATTTTGTGCTTACGCTCTTTTATTGTGTCTACTACACAGTTGCCAGGCTTATGTGAAACTGGAGGGGCTACAATAAAACGATTAAAGATGAACCCTGCTTTTATTTAAAGAAAACCTTATTTTATTCCTCTCATCATTCCCAGGCTTTCTCAGTCAGGTCGCTGCGCTCAAAAGAGTGAAACAGAGAGCGGTCATATTGTAAGCGAAATCTAATCAAAGGGAGAAGTGCTTTTAAATGTCTTTTGTTCCCTTGGGCAAACGTTTGTGGGCCTCTCACTTCTCCAAAACTCCACCGCTACAAGATGCAATTAATATTGAACGGTTACCCCGGCCTGTGCTCCCCTCATATAATAACAGTGTTAGAACAAAGGTTAATGCTTTGAATTTAATCTCTGTCGTCGTTTTCAATGGAGTTGTAGAGGTTTCATTGGAGGAAGAACTGTTGAGAAAGAGGGGGCACCAGGGCTACAGAGGAATTGGTAGTCAGTGGGGGCTCAGATGGAAGCAAAATTAATTACTGCTCTCTATAAATTCAATGTCATGTCTCATTTTCCTTAATCCTCCCCACCTTTCTCACTTCTTACTGGTGGTAACAGAGAGGGTCGGGGAGACTAATGAAAAGGCCTCGTAGATGCTAATGACAAATTAGTCTTCTTGTCACTTTTGGAGGCTGTGAAAAGAATGACTACCAGCTTACTGAGAAGATGGTCAGAAGTCACTTTAGACAACAGAACTTGTCCTTTTTTCCTTCCACACAACACCAACAACACTGCAAATATAGTTTCCCTGCCTCACACAAAGTTTATTTCTCACTTTTCCCCATGCTTCACCACTGTAATTGTGTGTTTCTCAGACAGAAACATACACATGTCTATTCTTAGAGACTTATTTGCTTTCTCTTTGCAGGATTTAGTGGTTTGGATTGTACATAATGAGCTAAGTCTAGTTCCATCCCTCTTTGTGGCTGCTGTTTGACTGAACTAGAGTCAGACTCAACAGCAGTCTTAGACTATTGTCTGATTAGACCTCAAAAACAAAAAGATGGACTCAGATTCTTTGGTGAACCTTTTTTTTTCCTCTTGTGAGTCCACATAGATGTGTTGAAAAGAGAAACAGAATACATATCGATGGGATTGGATACTAGAGACAGCATTTAGTTTATTCTCCAGAAAACAACAAAGCGCTTTTGTCTCACATCTCTCAACTTCTTCAAACTTTACTTGTCAGTGGTACTGAAATATTATGTGTATAAACACTTAAAATCTGACCTTTAGGAAGAATTTTCGGCATAAAAAATGTACTTTATTTTTACTTCTTGACAAGGTTTTTCTAGATGCTTGCTTCAGATGTGATGGAAGATCACAGAGTTTCTGGTCATTTATCAAATTTATCAAAAAAATGTCCTTTATAGATGGTAAAAAACCTTTTGACTGCTATCTTTTTCCCTTCTAACTTTGGCAGACACATTCATAGAGAAATTCCAATCCTGTATTGGTACTTTTAAATCTGACAGTACACAGATTAAACATATCGAAAAGAAAATGAAAACAGTTTCCTGAGAGGGCAGCCAGCCGGAGAGTAACATATGCATTTATGTAGCACTTATAATCCAATTAACAAGTACAAAAAACCCAGTGATCACTCAATAATGGGAATACAAAGCAGAGAGGTGCCATGTTTGGGGGACTGCTCGTGTGGAAAAAATGCAAATAGCGTGAAATTAGTGTGCCTGTTAATGTGTTTGAATTAAGTCCCATGCTGTGGCAAACGACTGCAGCCTCTGATAACTCTGTTCTCTTTTTCTCTCCGCAGGCATACTTCCGACAGGGTGTTGCCCTTCAGTACCTTGGTCGCCATGCCGACGCACTGGCCGCCTTTGCCTCTGGGCTGGCTCAAGACCCCAAGAGCCTTCAGCTCCTGGTGGGCATGGTGGAAGCTGCCATGAAGTCACCATTAAGAGGTGAGTCATGTTAAAGCTGAGTGCAGAGTGTTCTGTGTGTTTCACCACACGGTTAACGTAAATGTCAGCATCTGAGTGGTGTTTCACCCTCTCCACTTGCTTTGTCCTACAGCTGCCTGCCTGATAATCCTCGCTCTGTCAGTCAATAATCGTGTAAGGGTGACTTTACCTGTCAGTTTTTTTTTCTGTTTAACCCATTTTCCAGACAGGCCATCTCTCTATCTGTCTATCTTTCCTTTTTTGTGACTGACTGTTGGTGTCAAGTACTTACCTTCAGTCTATACGCTATGATGCTTGCAGGTTCAGCATATCTTTTTGTCAGACCAGCTTATCACACACAGATAGCTTGTTATCTTAATGAGCATCCAACACTAATGATGTTGTGTGTGCAAACCCCATGTTGGCTTTTCTCTTGAAACTGAGAGGGTTTTATCTAACATTCAAGCATATTTAACACTAGATTTTTTTTTTACTGTCATTGTAACACTACATAGAATCATATGCCTCAAAATCACTCACTGTTTTTTTATCCAGTGGAGAAACAGGATTCATCATTTCTCAGATCCGGGTGAAAGAAACTGCTGATGAAATCTGAGTCATGGTTGCTGTCTTGCATTGTCATCACCTTTTACCAAACTGTGCTGAAACTGTCTTTCTATAAATGTGATCTTGTTTTATGGTCCAAAAAATTACTTAGCAATACAATGGGATCAACAAGAACCCAGTGTTTTAACCAGATTTAATTTTGTATTAGTTATTAAAATTTTATGCAAATGTTGAGAGAAAAACAAAAAATGATCTGACGGTAAAGAATGGACAGGCTTCTTAGCTACCGTGATCCTTTAAACCCATCACTGGAACAAAACAAGAAAAGGTTTTGGGTTTAAGCCCAGACCTATGTATTGTGGAACAGAATGGGGCTTCTCAGTTGAGGATGGCCAACATTTAGCTCAAGCCACTTAATCTCTTAATTGTTTACCCTATTTCCCAGAGTGCTAGGCAACTCACCAGAGAACCTAATCCAAGGTGTGCTGAGGAGAGGTAGCTAGGTCAAAGGATTAAGAACAATGATCCTCTCAGAGGGGCTCTTGGCACATGGGGGCGATAATCAATGTTACGCCAGCAAACAGGGAGGATAATCAGCGTTACTCAGCCAAAGTCTCTTGATAAGTGAAAGGTAGGGGAGCACTGCTTTTCTCGTTTAGGACGGCACACTCATCCAAAGAATTAGTTTGTTGATTACAGTTGCTGCTCCTCGTCCCTAATTCTTTGAGTTTTAAAATTAGCCACGCCAAAAAATAACCAGGAATGATAGCTCCTTAATAATCTGAGTTTGCATTATAGAAAAAATAAAATTAAAGTTGTGTTTCATTAATGGCCAAAATTATCTATATATGTAATCAGATGGATTTGGAAATGGAGGCAGGCTCTACAGGTCACAATTTAATATGAGACTTTGTATTTATCATCAGACCATACATTTCTTTTTAAAAATCATATACATATATATACTGTATATATATATATATATATATAGTATACTGTCCATATACATACGTATATGTATACATATGTTCATGTTTGTTGGACTGAAAAGTGAATACAGACACATAGAGATGAATCGAAAATCATTTTTATCAACTCTCTAACTATACTAAAGTACCTTGTTGGCTTGGCAAACACTGCAGTACCTTGGTGTGTACATAGCAAACTCGATGTTGGTTCAATGTTGCCAAGAAACAGCTGATTGTATCTAGTTGTGATTGCAGTGCACACTTATCGCAGACATCTCAGCACACCATGATGTTTTCAGTCCCTTCATAGGTGTTTATTTTATGCTGTTGGCTGAAGAGATCAATTTGATGACATTCAAACCTAAATAAACAGCTAAATAAGTTAGGACAGATGATAAAGCATATCTTCAAAATGATATGAAGCTATATTTATTTGGTTTACATTGTGGGTTGGAAATGTATTAAAGTGAAACAGTAAACAGTTTACTTATATTTTAAAATACCCTTTTAATGACAAAAAATTGTCTCAAAAGGACATGTTGGTACAGTTTGAAATTCACACATTTTTGATAAAAATATTCTTGTTTATTCAAATGAATGAAGGAGCAAAAAAACTGAATTCTTCAGTTTTACATTTTTAAGTCTACTTCAGTTAGAAAAAGACGTGAGATTCTTTCATTTACTCATGCAACACTTCAGTTTTTCATTTAGCTGCATTGGACCAGTGAGTCTAAAGACCCTATTAGATGTTGATTACACGTGTTGGCTAAAAGAAGGTTTTTACTTGAAGAGGAGGTCGTTTCATGCCATGGCAGTTATTGACCAGGCTTGGATCATTTGCTATTAAAAGACTGCCCTTGAACTACAGAAGCTGGATGCTGTGCTCATTAGCATCTGTTCTACTAAAGGTGGCTTCAAGCACTTCAACATTTTAACTTTTCCGGCACCACTGTTGTGCAACAAGATTCTTACATAATTTAGAAATAATCCAATGAGAAAATGGACTAATTTAACTTAAAAATGTATTATTTTTTTAGGTATGTTGCATAGTTAATGAGCCATCTTTTAGAGGACTAAAATAAAAAATATTTAAACCAAAATGTCAGTTGCTTCAAGAAACTCTAGATAAATCTGTTGACAAGACTCGTTGACAAATTGCCAATGAATCTTTCACTCATCTTTCTTTTAACAGATGAAAATAAGGTTATCAAAAGACCAATCAGACAGACGCTAATGGCAATTGTCACTTCTTTTTCTCGCCATGGCTGCACGCAAATCTATTACTCCCTTCCTGGTTAATAATTGATAACTACAAATCAGATTACCTTTTTGTGTTTTTTAGTAGATCTGATGCAGAGTGACACAAACAATTAACAAATTAGCATATAAAACTAAATGGTTGTAGAATTTGTTGAATAGAAAAATGAGCATCTCAGCTAACATATGAACTCAAGATAAATTTCACGCTACTTTAAAATATTTAATCTTGTAAAAAAAATATAAATCTTTAGACATACTTAGAGCTCTAAGAGTTACCTCAAACCTACAGTAAGTACCCTTTGCAACAAGATGGAAGATTCCTTCAGATTTAGATTTTTTAAGCTCTCGTTGCTGGCCAAAGTATTGAAAATATTTGCCAAATTAATCATAAATCTTGATGAACCAAATCTTTTCCTAGCAGCTGTGTCTGTGAGGATGATTGTAGCATAAGGACACCAAATAGCAAAAGGAAGTGTTGTTTGACTGTTTTCACTGAAAATCTGTTGCAGCTTTCTTCAAGGTTAAAAGTGAGGTGTGGGTGGACAAATTTTACTTGCCACTATTTTTCTGATTCATTGCTTTCATTTTTCAATTTGACCGTTTTTTAATTTTTGAAGTGTAGTGAGCTAGCAACTGCTTCTACAAACTAAACCTTAAAACAGGAATCAAACAGTCATTCAGTTTTAAATTCTCATTCATTTTAGCAAATAAATTTAGTCAGATAACTTGGCAGTAGTAAAATTACTACATTTATCCAGAAGGGTTTTTTTTTTTTAAAGAAAGAACTTGTTACAAATTAATATTGGACCATTTTGTATGGTTTCAAATCAGAAATAAGCATGTAAGAAAAATAATAGGTCACACTTGTTTTGATAGTTTGAAAAGCAATCTATTTCTGTCTGCATCTGTCCTCTCACACAAGAATGTGCCCTTCTACCCATGGATAGTTTTTTTATTATTATTATTATTGTTTATTAATCAAAGAAAGTTAACAATGAAATTACTTTTTGTTGCTTCTGTGGTTGCATGTTAATGAGATGGATGCTCTGAGCCTTGTATTTATCTATGTCAAGGCTCAGTGAATGAGCCTTTGTTTGCACGTTGATGTATATGTGTGAAACAGCCCTCTCCGGGGTTGTCATAACTACCTGTTTATAAATGTGGAAGTCATGATACAATTTTTTTTGTTGTTGTTTTTCTTTTTTTAAACCCCTTTCTTGCTGTATGATTTATGACTCAGCTCTCGGTGTCACTCAGAAAGCAATTACAAGCTGTGAATGGATATTATATGCATGCACTGTCTCTCCGTGACGTTCTGCCAAGTGCTGAAAAAGAAGTGATGCTCTTGAAAGAACATCATCAGTTAGGTCTTTGTAAGCCTGTGAGGGAAAGCATCCTGTCTGTGTAAGTGTGCATCTAGGTGAAATTATTCAGATATGGTTGAGTCTAAGTGTTTCTTTAAAAAATCTGAACCTTTTCTCAAAGCATGACGGTAAATCTCACCCAGAGACATGTCAATTTGTAATCAAATGTAAACCTCCTACAGAATCAAAATATCTCTTAATTGGTGGTTGTTGTGTATATTTACCATTGTATATGCTTCTCCACATTGATATACATATATAAATAAATATATGTATAATATATATATATATATATATACAATGTATTTATATATATATACAAAGGCAATTTAAACACAATTTGGTCAAATTTTCCCAGCCTTTCTCTGCAAAAGATTTTGATGTTGGGTTCTGCTGCCAGAGGGCTTTATAATCTGGAGGGGCTGTGGATCCCCAATCCCATATGGCTCACCATTGATTTATGTCATGGTGTGCATTTTCAGCTTCTTCAGAGGTCACCTTGTATGTCTCCTTTGCTCTGCATTCCCTTGCTGCAGCTTCTGTTGCGCATAAGCTGCATTTCTTCACCTCTCTAAAACCCCACTTCAAACCCCTACTTCTTATTTTCTTAAACAGTAAAAGGAAAAGTAGAAGCGTCCACTAATCGTACTTTTTTCTTTGTAAAACCAATTTTTCTACAATTGCTTGGACCTAGGCCATTATTATTTCGCACAGTTGAAAATTGTCTGAGATTAATCCAGTCATGGTGGAAAACTAAGAAATGGCTTCTACGGTATATTGAGTTATTGTCAAGTTGTCAGTGAAACTGTCACCCTGTCAAGCGGCAGACTGCGCTTATTGGGGGAAGAAAACAACAATTTCTGGAGGAAAGCAGAAAATGAGTGCAGACAGCAGTCACTTTTTGTCAGTTAGCAAACATTTACTGCAATCTGTGTCATTTGTTGTTGTCAGTCAGCATGTCAAAGTCATGTTTTTACATGTTGTTTAAGTCTGTTTCTAATATGCCTTACTCATCTCTCCTTCACAGATTCTCTGGAGCCCACCTATCAGCAGCTGCAAAAGATGAAATTGGACAAAAGTCCCTTTGTGGTGGTGTCTGTGATTGGCCAGGAGCTGCTGACAGCCAGCCACCACACAGCTTCTGTTGTGGTTCTGGAAGCTGCTTTGAAGATTGGTACATGCAGCCTCAAGTTACGTGGCTCTGTCTACTCGGCCCTCAGCAGCGCCCATTGGTCTCTGGGCAACACAGAGAAGAGTATTGGATACATGCAACAGGACTTGGAGGTGGCCAAGACTTTAGGTACGACATCTGGGTGGTGCACTAGAATGAAACTTCAGTCAGCTATTCTTAATTTCTTACGTTAATTTGTTTACGTTTGATAAGGTCCAAATCAGTTGCCAATAAGGGATGTCAGACTGGGACACAGTTTTTAATTTTTTTTATTTTATTCAGTCTGTAAAATTTTGCTGAAGTGTGGAGCACTCCTGGGTCCTGGCTTCAGTCTGACATACTGTGCTCTGTGGAACACAAACAAGAATATTCTGTATGAATATCTCACATATATAAATAGAAATGACAGCATTTTTTTTCAGAGAGGTCATTAAGAACACTACTTTAAATCTGGTTAATTACACACGTGTTTAAATGATTACAATTGTGTGTCATTTTTTCTTGATGATTTACTAGTGCTGGACGAACCGATGCTACACCTGTGGTGGGATGTTCTCTCATGCTTATGATACATTTTTTTTTCAGAGTTTGTTTGATGGAGTGGTTGCTGTGCTTCACATTCCTTTTTACATCTACGAAGGTGTTCTTTTGTTTCAAGTCAGGCGATGTACTTGGCAAAGTCAAAGTTGTGACTTTTTTTCTTCTTTAGAAACTCTCTTTGATTTTTGGCGGTGTGCCGTCACGCTGAGAATATTCTCTGTTGCAGAACTTCTAAAGACATATCCCTATTGTCATCCACGACTTTTATGCATTTTAGAAATGGCGTTGAAGAAAGAGTCATACCCAACACCTTTCTACCTATTCTGCCTTAGCATTACACTCCTACTGTATTTCTTTGTTTTGGTGAAGAAAAAGACAGTCATGGATAACATCTAAACAAAGGACAAATTAGCTTAACTTTTAACAAAAGTTGTGTTCTAAATTCCTAACATGTTATACAATGAAGATCAAAGCGAGTGATGTAACGTTGTGTTCTTACACCGAAACGGAACTTGTTTCAGGAAACTGAACTTCCGTCGATAACTTATCACTCAACTCTGAGACTTGTTACCATCTGTTAAACAGATGCACATAATGCATAGTCTGGAGTTATTTTAAGAGGTTAGCCTCAGCAGTTTTTGCTAATGATAATATGGTGTGTACGAGAACACGCACAGACTGCTTCTGCTGCTGCTGTTTTTCCAGTTTTCTGATCGGTCACAAAAGTTTCTGCAAACACACAAAAAACCCTCTTTCCTTAGAGTTAATTATAACTTTTTGTGACACAGATGTCGCAAAACAATTACAACCAAACATCACTTTTTAAATTAGCCAAAAAGCTTGTTAGCAAAGTAACATAAGTTTTTATGAAAAGTATATTTTTAATGACTGCTAAAGCAGCTGCTGGCTCAGCTGAATATTTCTAATGCTTTTCTATCCATCTATAAAGTTTTTTTTTTTTTTAATAAACAGATGTATTGTTATTGTATTTTTATGCATATATTTTTATCACATATATTTAAATAATTAATTTTTTTTAAATGATTGATTAAACTTGATTGATCAAATTCAAATAAAATTGATCCAATTTCCCAAGTGTGAGATCAATAAAGTAAGTTTAATCTAAAACTGACCAAACTCACGGCTAAAATGAGTACCGTTTGTAAATTTCAATTTGAAAATAATATTAAAAGGAAATTACTATTTAAAAAAACCCATACTGCCTTCGTAGGTCATGTTGGACTTTTCAAAATCCTACTAAACAGTGTGTTGTTTTCCAACTGTGGGGAATTGTGCCTCAATTAGCTCCTGAAACTCCCCAGTTATCCCCAGCACAGAAGCAGCCATCTTGGTTAATTTGTTTCTTCAGGTCGCTTGCTGTGATGCTGCGGCTGGATGAAATGACAACATAATAAGACGAACTTTTCACAGCCGACTGTATGCAACATCTTGGTGCAGATATAGAATGATTTGCAGTATAATTCACTACTCAGATGAACTTTGTGAAAATTTAACATTAGACATAACCTTGAAGCACATTTGGCATCTATCTTTGATACATTTTAATAGTCTAGTTTCTTCTAAATGTAGATATGCAAGAATGTATGACTTACAGTATAAGTTTTTTAAAGAAAGCATGCAAAATATCTTCATTTATATTTAATTAATAATAAGAGAATCAAAAAAGGAGAGTAGTGACCCATTGGGAGTAGGACTGACATACGTATTTGTCGACTGCAAATAAGAGAAGAAAATGAAAGGAAAACCCGAAACAAAATGAAAACAGAGCACACTATTACTCGGTTCCTGTAATCTCCTCCCCCATGCACATTTGACACATGACTGGGCAGAGCAGCTGGAGATAAAGAGTTGTGCTTTTTAGGTGGAGCACAGAGGCTTGTGCTTCACTTTGGCCCTTTTTGTGAAGTCTTCCTGTCAGGCAGAAATAATAAGGCTTCCCCTCTCACCCTCTAGAGCATTGAGATCAACACCAGCAGCTGTCAGAAAAGCTGCTGTACTGTGGAGAACTTAGCAGTGCCACTTTTCCTTTTAAAGTCAGTGGCATGGATGCGGTTCATCACACTGTCGTTCAACAGCAGCCGTGATGCAATTGAAACTGCAGATGGTTTCAATCCTGTAGACTGTTTTGCAAATATCACTGATTGTAGTGTCTTTCTTTTTTTTTTAAGTTCTCATCTTTTTGCTTTTTCCCTTTTGTAGGTGACCAAACAGGAGAATGCCGTGCTCATGGGAATCTTGGGTCGGCATTCTTCTCCAAGGGAAACTACCGGGAAGCACTGACTAACCATCGCAACCAGCTGGTTCTGGCCATGAAGTTAAAAGACAGAGAGGTAAGGAGCTTTACAGTAATTTTCAGAAAGGTAGACCAAGTCTACTGTCACCTCAGAGAGAAATGAATTGAGGTAGAAAAGTTTTTTCTATTTATTCTTCTCCCTATGGATCTCTTATCATGTGGTCGGTGTGGAATTATGCCTTGCCCAGGAATTCCTCCGTGCTGTCTGTTTAGAGGGTATTTGAAGGAGGAGTCTGAAGGACACATAGATATTGCTACTCTATGCCTGATTCAAAAATTGAGTCTCAAAAAAATGGTGGTAGAGACGGTGGTAGAAATGAAAAAAAAAGTGGGGTTTGAGGGGCTTTTCTATTAGTTCTATTTGTAAAAGCAAAAAATATTCCTGCCATTGAGCAGCCATTGTTCTGGTTCCTTTATCAGTGGAGACTTTATAACATACACCTGTTTTGCAATGTAGTTTTCAACAGTTTTTCTGTTTGGAGAGAGGAAAATGAGTCAGACAGTCTTATCCACTCTTTTCTCTGTTTGGTACCTTCTTTCTCTCTCCTCTGTCTTGTGCTTCTCTCCGTGTCTCTGCACGACCTCTGTGGTCATTGTTGGAGGATGACAGGTGCTTGTTCCAACACAATCCCCATCACGCAGGGAGAAAAATGGCCTCTGTCTCCTTCCGTTCCTTATCCTCCCTGCCAGGCTGGCAGACCTTCTTGTTTGTGTTCACCGATATCAGGAGACATTTAAACAGTCCAGTCAAATGCAGCACAATGCACTGGGATGAAACTAACTAGTAAAAGAATGAGGCCATAGGTGCCCTTGGTATCTCCTACCTATACATAACAGAAACATGATTAAGAATCTTCATTATAGAATGAAGTTAGTATTATCTATGTGTTAGAAGAGATATAGGTGTTTAATGTCCAGTGTGAGTAATTCCCTCTCCCTGCTGACTGTAACAGCAATTAAGAAAGCTAATATTTATTTATATCTTTTAAAGTCACAGGAGTGTGTTTAAAGTTTACCGGCTTATTCTGTGGACTTTTCTGCTTAAAATAGCAATAAAAAGCATGTATAATGTCAGCCAGTGAGGGGTTGTGGGTAAATTTTGGCCTCCTAAAAGGAAACAGTAATAAAAATCTTAAAACGTTCTTCAATGGCAAACAATTTACTCACAAGAGTCTGAGTGTTTCTAGGTCTGGTTCAGTCTATTGAGCACCACTGTTGCATCATATGCAAAATGATCTGATTGGCTCCACATAGCCCACCCCACTTTCCCCCCTCTTTTTTTCGTCCATCTGAAGGCCTCCTAATCAGAGTCATATGTGTGTCACACCACCTGGTCTCCCTCAAAATACACTGGAGCCCTGCGTGTAGCTCATTACGACCAGCCTGATGTTTTTCTTTCTGATGTGGACTTTTTTTTTTTATCTGGCCTTTCTAAAGCTGAGGTCACTTCCAAGGGGCCCGGGGACAGGATGTTGTTTCTGACTGGATTTCCAGTTTGCAGTCTGCAGTCTAGAAATGCTGAGAGAGTAGAGAGCTATTAAATACAAAGAAGCAGCATTGATTTTCGACTCTGTGAAAATTTTCAGGAATTTGAGTAATTTTGTCTTATTAAGTTTTCCTACTGGCTTTAATAAAATTGTTCATTGAAATACTCAAGATGATAAGAAGTCCGGGTGGTTAAAGGGGGATCTTAAAGTTATGATCAGGAGAGTAAAAAAAATGAAGTACGAACTATAAAGGAATCCAAAATTGGTCTTTTCTCCTTTTTACTAGTTTAATAAAACCAAGAATAGTTTATTGTAACATGAAAGTTGCCATGCCAACCAACTTTGATAAGATTATATTACTTTAAATGGTCTGAGGTTTTAATGGCATGATATATATAGAAGTTTGGACAGTAAAGTCAAATGAACAAGGTGGATGTAAATGACACAATAAAGACTAACAACAAAAGAAACAACTTTGTTCTGTTTCACATTTTATGTTGTGTATGCCTGCTAATCATTACTGTGCCATCTTTAAAGTAACTCAATTTTTTTTTATTTACCACAAAAGTACTAACTTCAACTACACTGCCCTTCTGTGTGATCAGAGTAAAAATAGAGGTGGATGAATGTTCTCTATTTACCGAGTGGCACAAGGGTTCTTTTGTTATTGTAAAGCACTGTGGAAATTATCTGTTTTCATCTCGGAATTACCAGGAACATCTTTTATATGGCTCCTCGTGGCACAAAACAACAAAACAAATTCAAATGAAGATTTTTGTCCTCTTTTTGAAGCTGGCCAGTGCTCTCTGTTTCTCTAATGCACCATTATGAATCTAGCCAGAACACTTTAAAAATGAAGTACGAGGGAGTAAAAGAAAAATGGATAGAAAACCAAACAGTGAAGAAGGCCAAACCTGCGGAAAATTCTCAGAGTGAGTGCTCTGTCATCCTGAAAATTGCGGTCCAAGCCAGTGAGGTCATGGTTGAGTGTGAAGTTAGTGTTTTTCTTTAGCTGACTTTAAAATATCCCTAGCAGATTTTCTCCAGTGGTGCACTGTGGCTGGAACTTAAATTAACTTACCTGCTCATCTTCCTCCATTTGTTTCCACACCTGGCTTTCACCAAGGCTTGCTAGGGCTCATATTTACAAAATGCCTCCTTTGTAATGGTAAAACAAAACTGTTTAACAAGAAATTTCCCTGGCATACTCACTTTCAGGTGCTTTCCATTTGTCTGTTAAGGTTTTTTAAAATGTCGGCAGAAGTAGAAAAAGGTAAGCCTTCACTTCCGGTATGTGGATTTAAGAGGATCTCAGTTGGGCTGACATGATTATACTATAAAATTATGAGTAGTTTGATATTAAATAGATTCTCCATCAACTCCCCAACTCCAGGTTAAAATGGAATTTTCAAGGAAAAGTGAAGAAGAAAAGAAGTTTCTTCTTTATTGTCTGTCGCCATCTTTATCCACCACTTCCAGTTTCTCTGACTTTGTTTAGCTAGTGTTTCTCCCTTTCCTAAGCATTGCACATGACTCCAAAAGCCACAATGTTTTCATGGCTGTTTATCTTGTTAAGAGTCGTGTGAATCCTGCTTGCCCTTTTGTTGGTGAAATGGGGCTGAAGACCCAGAGATGAGGCTCTGAATGAGGCGTGAGGTTGGAGGCTAAGTGTGTGTGTGTGTTCCTCTTGTCAGGGTCAAGGTTTGTCAGTGTTTGTCAGCACTCTAGCAGGGGAGGGGATCATTAAGAAGTCATTAGTTTATAGACGTGTGCCTCTACCGCGTTTCTTGGGGGCCATGCTAATAGAAAATGGCAGAGTGGAATGAAGGTAGGGGAGTTGTTGGGCATCCTTGTCGCTCTCTCGTTTTTTTTAACCTCTTCTGCTTCACTGATTAGGAAGGAGGATTCGAGGATGATTAGAGCGGCTAATTTCTCTGACACGTCGATTGCGGAAAGGAAGAAATAAGTGTCCAACTAAATCAGGAGCAACACTTGTCTTGCTTCCCGTACACACTTCAAAAGTCTTCAAAAGCGCATTGAGCAGTTTGGATTAGTTTCCAAGTTAAAAAAAGAAAAAAAAATACAGCATAACCTGCTTCCTATCTCCTGTTGTGCCAGACTGAAGCAGAGAGCTGACCAGAGTGCAGCAGCTCCAACAGCATGTCCAGCCCGCTGTGCCTTAATGATACACAGGCTCTCCTCAGCCCACTGGTTCAGAACTGCTTTACAGCAGCTCGCTTAGCCATGAATCATGAGAGATGGACGGCAGGCTCCAGCCAATGGGCCATGACCAACCTTGGAGAATGAGGACTTTGTGTGTTTTTTCTTATGTTTGTTTAATAATGAGAGCACACATTTATGTTCTCACGTTCCACAGTAATGTGATGGTATAATTTTATGTTTACCTATATGATAGTTGGAGTATATGTATCTGCGCAAGAATGCAGGATTTCATAAAAAGCTGTTTTTTAAATGAGTATAGATAAAAAATATTCTACTTTTGTTAGGATTTGGGTATTTTGTGGTGACTGAAACAAGCATTACAACCAGGTATTTCCTGTGCTATATGTATGTATGCAAATGTGTGTGTAGATACTTGCAGACTGCATTTTGCTGCATTGGAGGTGACGCAGCTTTGTGTCTCCCCCAGCGGAGCGTTTGGAAGGCTGTCAGAGAGATGAATGACTGCCGTTATATCGACTAGTGCTCTCTGCCGCCTCCTCCCTCCCTCCTTCCTCAGTGGCCCATGCTCTACTTCGCCTTCTCTCCACCCTACTACATCACCTCTACTTCCTTACTTTTCTTCACCACTATTTTCACCCCCTCCCCACATCTTCTTTCCTCATTCTTCTAAAAAAAATTTCTCCATCTCCATCTTAGAGTGCATTCTTTCTCCATTTTAAAGAGTCTAACAGACCGTGGCATGATATTTCCTGGAAGAGATGGCTTTTAAAAAAGCTGTCACAACCTACCATTAAAAGATTATTTATCATCATGGCCTCAGGCTTTATAAATTGACTCAACAAGGGAGAATACTCAATAGAGTACTAGATTTACTTATCAAGGCAATAATACAGAAGCATCATAAGTCCTGCTGTGAATGCCACTTTAACAAGTCTTCAATCTAAACACTGCAGCACCTCCGTGTACCGTTGCATAATTTGTCTTGAACATTACACCTTGTCTATCTTTTCTCTTCCTTGCTGCTTCAATCAATGTCAATGTAGTGGGACAGATTAGATAACAAATAGGCAGTGACTTGCCACACGAGGCTCCTTTGCTTTTTGATGCATTGTTATGGCGCTCTGTATGATTATAAATGACAGTCAGCTCACATTTAGATGCTTATCAGAGGGATGAGAGATGGTCTTTGATGTTTCCATTGCATCACAAGGCACTGTGTGGCACCAAGAAGTTTTAAAACAAATCAAATTTACACGGTAAGATCTTACACTTGGCCAGAAGATTGAATGGCAAATGTCAAAAGGGTTAAAGACAAAGTATGTTAACTTGTTTTTTTTAGAAAACAGGTATGAGAAAGAGTGCTGTTGAAGGTGCAAAACAGTAGGTCTTTAATTAAAGGAAATATTTTGCCTATTTTGCAAACTGCAGCACTCACTTTGGAAGGTTTTGATTGCTCTCTCTGTAGCACAGCCCTTCTGGAGAACCTGCAAGTGGTCCACTGAGGCTGAATTATGTGTTGTTTAAGTCCATGTGATTAATTCATTATCAGATCACATCAGCATAATCCTTATTAGAGAGATCCAAAGTCGTTTTTATGTAAATTTTGCCAGCAGAGCAATTTCTGCCTTTTTCACTGGTGACCAAAAATGCACCAGGTTTGAGACTTGAGAGACCTCCCTGTTAAACATGGTACTCCCTTCTACTCCTCCTCCCTAGTCTTAGTCCATCCTATCCCTTCATCCAGTTTGACCACAGAGCCATTTAAAGCTCTGGAACTGCCTCCCGTTCCCCAGCCCAATCGATAGTGGAGCTGTCAGCAAGATGAATGGAGGCTTTAGGAAGTCCATTTTAATGAAGGAAAAGGAGCAGGAGAAAGAAAGGCACTTGAAAAAAGGTAAAAGGTGGGAGCAGAAGGAGAAAGGGAGGTCCACTTGAGGTTGTTTAAAGTGAGAGAGGTGTTTGTGTTTTTTGAAGATTCGTGTGTAAATTGATGTGTACGGTGTAATAATGTCTAAGAAGACAAAACAATGGAGGGTAAAGGGGTTGGATTGTTAAGTGAAGACCATTTTTTAGCGATGCAGTGTGAAAAAGCCTCCTAGCTACAGCAACATGAAAAGCACACCCCAGCACAGAAACCTACATTAAAAGACTGAGGGGATTTCATCTGGCCTGCACACCAACACCACATCAACTCCGCTGGCTCATGAATCATGTCAGCAGCTCTGTGGTAAAAAGACATTGTTTTGACAGGGGAAGGGCTACCAATCCAAATCAACTCCCAACACAACTGCCCTCGCCCAACATTTTCGCTTGCATCATCAGAATTGTGTTCATTTGCATTCAGAGATGTCGTCTTTACTTGGAATTTTGTGGTTGTTCTAAGATGTTTGTTTTCAGCCTGTTTAGTTAGCATTTTGAGACGAAAGCATTTGCCTCATGTCAATATGCAAAAAGGACTGAATGGTAATTGATGATTAGAGGTTGAGGTCAGAGGTTACCAACAAATTCCTGTGGGTTGTGGCCCTGTCAAACTTACTGCAACAAGCACAGACCTTGATAACCTCGCACAACTATGAAAATAAATATTGACTATTCGTATTGTGGAACAGTGCTATTTATCCAGATCAATCAAAAATTAAAAAATTGTTCCCGATGCTCTGACATCCCAAAAAAAAAAGGGGGGGCTCCAGGGTTAAAATACAATGATAAATGTTGACACTGAAGAAACATCAGATTTCTTCACTTCTGACTTTTATTTCAAATAAAAAATTTATCCTCCAAGTTTCACAAAATTGCATAAATCAATTATTTTGTTATGTTGGAAATTGCAAATGAAATTTCAATACATTTGCATTTAAATTAAGCACGTAAGTACATCCTAATCCCTACAAATGACTGCTGAACGGTTAAGAATGTACCCTACCTCTGACAGACATTAGAATAGCCTTGGCACCTCCACAACTTGAGTTGGATGGAGGTCCCGATCCATCCATTGAGCAGAATTGAAAATGGATGAATGGATAGAGTGAATGTATATCTTTGGACTTTTTAACAGAGTGGTGCCCTTTCCAGGGTGTATCCTACCTCTTGTCTGATGCTATCCAGAAAAGTTTGTTTTATCTTCACATCCCTGTTTTGGATGAGCGGCTCAATAAAATACAAGGGCAGAGGTCCAATTTTTCCACCGGTGATTTTAGTGTCTGTGAAATGTTACAAAAAAATCTGCACAAGTGTTTAAATAAACAATGTTTTACTGGAACAAGGTGAAACTGGGGGCTGATAAATATTGCAAAACCTTTTTTAGATCTTACAGCAAAGAATTTTTGTTTTTTTAGGGATCTTGACATCAATTTAAAACAATCTGAAAACGGACCATGAATTAACAGATAAATGACTGTTTGATGTGTGTTTCTTTATAGTGATGATATATATAAGTGAGCCTCTGTGTAGTTGGCTGTTTTCTGAGTCCTGGAATGGAGCTAATCTCCCCTTGGCGCAATATTACTTTCTCCTCCTTTTTCTTTCCAGCTGTCCTTGAAACAGGTTGCTTTTAGAGACAATGTCTCTTGTGTTCTGAGGTTAGCTTTTCTTAGATCTTTAGAGAATGAAGTCAAAGATGGGAACCAGATAAACCCTCAGTACTTCACCATCTGTAAAGTAACGGTGAACTTGTCCTGTGGGACGAGGTGAAACTCAAATGGCTCTGTGGAGTTTCGGACATGTTCCATGTGTGTTTGGTGAATGGTTTCTGTATTACAAGGGAACAAGGGGTCTCCTGTGGGGGAGAGGTCAGATCAGCTCCAGTTGTCTGATGTTTCCTTTATGTACAGCTGTGACACACACTAGGTTGTTGAAGAATACATTTTTGCAGAGTGAGGAAATAGTATTTTTCTAAAACTCTCTCACATCAGGCCAAAAAGGGAATTATAGTTCAGTTTGGTTCAGCTGCTGCACTCTAGCAACTCTTATACTCTGATATTCTCTCTTCCTTTCTCTCTCTGCTCCCATCTTTAGCTTTTGTCCAGAGTTACAGCAGTGTCAGCATTCTTGTCCTTGTGGCATGCTATCCAAATCTTCCTTGGCCATTCTTGGATGGCAGCCCTGTGTCTGTATGAGGAGGTGGAATGTGTCTTTGTGCAGAGCTCTGGGAGAAAGCAATAAAATGGAGAGTAAATACAAGCCCCCAAGTGAGTGGAATGAAAGTACTGCGTCTTTAATGGGGATAGAGGCCTGTGGGTTCTCCTCGTACTTGACCTTGCAGCACACACAGTGTAGTCTTTAAATAACAATCGAGATGCTGTCTACACATCAACTTCACCAGCAAATAATATTAGAAAAACTCTTGCAATGCATACACTGTCTTAAACATAGAGAGGAAACAAAGTGAAATCAAGGTTGTAAAATATTTTGTAGAAATCCCAAAGGTAAACACGGTTCTGGTTCACTTGTCTGCAGCCTTCCTCATTTCTAAGCAAGTTGCTTTTCCAGCTGTTGTCAGCAGATTTATTTGCAGCCTCTGGTTTTTGTTTGTGGCAACATGTGGTCATTTCAAGTTAAATTTTTACATTATTTGACAAACACACAAGAACAAATGATCTGGTGGGGATTGCTGCTAATCAATTTTTTTTTTGTATTTTAAAATGAGGTATTAATGTTGCTTAATTCATAAACATATAAAAACTGATTAGCTCAAAAATGTTTAATGTGTGTGATTTTAGAATAGAATCGCAAGAACATTCCAAAAATTTGTTCTACATACAATGAGAAATGTCTATCTTTATTTTTTTAATTATCGTTATGGTCTATCAATTCAAAACTCAAAAATAATCTTTTTTAAAATAGTTAGAGTATCACATGACACAATAGAACAACCTTTTGTACTTTAACTACCTGGGCAGGTGCGGACTCCTGCTGGAAAATTAGATCAGCATTTTTTGATGATGCACAGAACCACATGCATAAACTCAGGTGTGAAGCTTCTGCAGACAGTAATTCGCTTGTTTTTTTAAGACATAAAAATTGAATTTGACTTAAAAAGTTGGAAATGTATCACATAAAGGGTTGGAAAGTCTATTATAGCTACAATTATGGCTTCCTAAAAAAAAGGGACTGAAAATATTGAACTGTTTCTATTATAACTTTTTTGATGTACCTGAATGGCATCGGCAATCATGAATATGTTAATTATTCCTGAATGTATCAACATTTTCTTCAATGTTTGATCATTTATTTATCTTTTTGAACATTTGTTTTTTGATCAAGACTCACGAAAAAAACTACTTTCAGTAAAAATTATGGTGAAAGATACATCTGAGAGAAGCCAGATGGGGTGGTTCGGGCATCGAGATGGGATGACTCTTGGACACTTCACTGTTGAGGAGTTCCCGTTATGTCCCATTGGGAGGAGACCTGAAGGAAGACCCTGTACCTGCTAAAGAGATAATGTCTCACAACTGGCTAGGAAAAACCTGGGAATCACAGATATGGTCAGTGTGGGGGAAGTCTGAGGCTGTTGTCCTGGTAACCTGACCCTAAATAACCAGAAAAGACAGTACATTTTTCACACCCTGATGCAAAATTTTACATGCTTTTATAAGCACAGATGACAACTCTTCAGAGACATAAATCCCATTTTATTCCTGAGAGCAACAAAGTGCTTTTAAATCCTTCTGTTAAAGGTGATTAACTGAAATTGTCCATGGAGGTAACACTTCGAAAACTCAGAAGATTATCTGCGTAAATACGACGTCCAGTAAAGTGGAACATCAAAAACAACTGATAGTTCAATATTTAAAGCAGGAATAAGAATTAAATTAACAAAATAAAATATTGAAAAGAGAGGCATACTATTATTTTTAAATAATAAAAATAGAACCAATGCATTTACGTGTGTGAGAAGGCCAAACTCTGGCCATTATTCATTCAATACACAGTATGTGCTGTTCAGCAGGAACATTTTTAGACCAGCTGGTCTGCTTTTTATCCAGGTTAAAAATGATGCCTATCAAGAAAAGTTGCTTAGTAAAATGATTATTTTTGCAGGTGGACAGTGAAATAATGTGCACTCACATTTATGCAGCTAAAACCAAGATGCGTTGTCCAAGAAAGAAAATATTTTGTCCCCGAGATTGAATTCAGAGGTGACTTTAACATGCAAAAATGCCTTGCAAATTAGACATAATTGGCTCATATTGTGTTTGGTATCAGACTTGTTTTTACAGGCTGCACACAGCTGTTTGTGTGTTTGTGATTCGGAGGAGAAAATGGGTGTTTGCCCTGATCTGTGTGTGTGTCTGTGTGTTTGTGTGTGTGTGCACATAATGAATTGGGCATCTGTGAATAAGTGCATGGGCACGTTCTTGACTTCATCGTCATTCAGACAGGCTTAGCGTGATTAGAGCAGCGTGATCCTCTGAAGAGTTAATGATGAGAGAGGCAGTAGCTCCACAGAGGCCAATCACACACCAGCTTCTGACAGCATGCGGAGGCTTATTTTGCTCCATGAATTGTGTGTGTGGCTCTGACATTGTGTGTAAATGTGTGTAACTGTCTGTGCATAGCATAGGTATGAATGCGTGGGAATATATTTGATTGGATTTCAGCTATCATTTCACACATGATAATGTTTGTTATCATTCGCTATGCCTTAAACATCATTAGAATATGTATGATTTCTTTGTTCGGATGTCTGACATTTTGGGAGTTTATGGTCGCACAAAGCAGCATCCATAATCATATAGCTTCATTATGCCAGTGTCAGTGTCTTGGTTCCTTTGGGTCTAGTTCAGGGCTATAGTACGCACTGGAGAAGGCCGCTGGCAGTTTCCCCTTCCTCACTCTCCATGGGGCTGACTGACAGGCTTAATGACACTGTCGAGGTTGCAGCATGTCTCCAACTCATTTTCGAATGTGATTGAAGTTCGCAGCGGGTAGCTTTTCATCAGTGCTGAGCAGACAAAAGAGACCTTTTCAGTGCTGTCTTTGTATATGCGCGCAGTTTGCCTGTTTGCACATCGATGCCTGTAGCCCGGAGGAGATGCAAAAGAGAAAAATCCCTTCGTGGTTGTTATCCGGGCTGTGCAGGAATCTCTCGGAGATGATGAGTTTTGTAAGAACCTGTCTCCAGTGTGCCATTTACTTTTTTATTGCGCACCACGTAAAGAGTCATTGTGCTTTCTCAGATGGAACAAGGGGATGATGCACAATTAAAATGTTATGTTGGTGTGTGTTTTTAACCCGGTTTGTTTTTGTTTAGTTTCTAAATTATGCAAGACTGACAGCAGACAATATATTTGCATGACTGAACTTTATTGCAGAAATATTGTTGAAATACATGCTGTACTGCAAATTAAACACATTGAAGGGGTTTTGAGCATCAACAGTGCAAGCTGATGGAGCAAAATAACTTTCTTGAAATGCAATGTTAGCACAGACAAAAGGTCCTTTCTGTCATCTAAAAATGTCATTTTATCTCTAAAACACAGCAGAAGTGGCATTTCAAAATGTATGAAAAAGTGGCATTCAGTGACCTTGCAAAAAAGAAAAAAAAATGCTTACATTAAAAACAGCATTTTGTCATGTCTGCTTCTACATATTTTGAAGACCAACTTTGATTGAAATTTTTAAATTCAGTCAATGTTCCTGTTATTAAAACTTTACATTTTTATGAGCCCAGCTTGTTTAGAAAATACAAGTGCAACCATGCTGCTTATTTGTTTTGAGCAGTATGACCAATGTTGAGCCAGCTTCGGGCAAAGTTATTTAATCATTTTTAGCTAGTAAATGGTTTCACTGTAGTTATAGTTCCGGCCATGGAACCCGTCTCCACCCAGTGGAGACGGGTGGCCGCGTGGTTAGAGCATTCGCCCGCGGACCGGAAGGTCGCGGGTTTGCGTCCCACGGAGAGGCCGTCTAGGGTCCTTGGAGAAGACACCTAACCCCCGCTTCTCCCACCATTGGTGCCGTTGAAGGGCAGCCTGCTGCGGTGTAAGGAGTGCAGCAAACAAATTTCCCCGGTGAGGGATGAATAGAGTAATTCATTTATTTTATTTATTTTTATTTATATCCGGCCATGTAGCCGTTGTTTACCCATTCTGCAAGGCAGGCTGCAACTTGAATGCAAAGTTGCACCTCCAGGTGCTCATCCTTAGTACTGAATCGAAAAAATTATATATACATAGATTCATATGTATATGTAGATATATTGTATGCCTATATATATATACTTGTGATTAAGTATGTAAGATATGTTATGTAGGAAGTTTAGATTTATTTATATTGCTGTGTAAATAGCAGTATGTGTGTGTTGGCCACACAGCTAAGTGGACCTGCCAAGCCATTTGCTCCTGCAGATGTGGGATGAGTCACATAATAGATGTTAGTGTTGGCAAAGCTCTACTTCTCACTCTGTCCTCCCTCCTGCCCCGTCTTCTTTTTCTTCTACTCTTTTCCCTGTTGAACTTTGCATCTTCTAAACTACTATTTGGAAGACAGAGAATAGTTTTGAGATTAAATGCCACTTTGAATATGATTTTTGGTTGGTCAATCACTGGACCAGTTGATCTAATAGACATATTCATTTTGTCCAAAAGCACACAGCTGCTTTTGTTATCACCCCTGTTCCCTGTGCTTGCTTTGAGTCAGCTGACACTCTTTAACTCTTCCTTAAAAGTTTCCCTTCACCTAGAGAGCTATCTTTTTAGCCACGGTTTGTCATCAGTAGGGAGAGTTCAGCCGAGCCAAGTCTTTCCTCCTACGCTGGCAAATCCCCAGTCTTGCATCGCGTGACCCGAGCACAACAAACATTCCAGAAAAAAAATCAAGCCTTCAAATTCCAACACAGTCCCCACTGAGTGTTTGGTAAACATATTTTCTGCTCCACTCTGTCTTTCCAACTCTGTCTCTTTAGTCCCTAAACACTGTTTTTCCCCCTCAAATTCTCTCGATGTATCTTTTTTCCACTCAAATGTGATGCTCTTCTCTTTTTTTTATTGCTCCCCTAGAAGTTTTTCGCAATGTCACAAAAGCAGCTGTCTGTTTGTTGGTTGGTTTGGTGTTGTGTGTGTGTGAGGAGAAAAAAATCTTTAAGCATTTCTGTCAACTCAATTGTGATGCCAACTTAATTTGTGACTGAAGGCCTGTAACATAAGCCAACCACCCATCCACCATAACTCCTATTCTGCCAGAGGCAATGATACAATCAGGGCCCCTGCTAGCAAGTATTTACCCTCTCTGTCAGTCAGAATCCCGTGGTATGTGCTCCCAGCTGGAGACATCACTGGCAGGTGGCCTTGCATGTCCCTGAAAACATGCCTTAAAAAACAGGGATTATTTTCAGATCATCTCTTCCTGTCTCATCAGCATCACATCTCATGTTAGAGCCCTGTACACCTTTTCATCTCCCATCTGCCATCATCTTTCTTCCCATCGGCCTGCTTCTCAGTGGTCTATACTATGTGGAAATGGACAGTACCAGTACAGCTTTATTGTGTTGTCTTGGGAAATTTTAGACTTATTGTCTCTTATTCTGAATGTCTGTTTTAGATTCCTCTGGCTTAGAACAAGAAACACATTTATAGAAAAAAAAGGCACCCTATCATGCTGGAAGGCAACTTTATCTCCTTGGAAATGGAGAGGAATTTTTCCAGAATTTGATTCCATCCTTTATCACTGAGTGCCTTTAGTCTGACTTTTAAAGGGAAGTACTTTGAAAACAAATATTTTTTAGAATGAGTGTGCATGTGAATGTTACAGGCCAATACTTAAATTTCTTTCTATATTTTATCAGCCAACCCAGCTTTGTCCACCTGCAGACAAGGCATACTGTAGAGCCCAGCGGTGCTGTGTGTACGGGCTTAGCCATGTATAACCTGAAGGAGCTGCAGTGTGTGGAGCAGTAAGGTGCCTTGGAGGGATAGTCCTGTCCTTTGATCCCACTAAGCGTTTGTGTTGATGCTGTGTTCTGAAGGCTGCCTGGGCCAAAGTAGCCAACCTCACCAGCCTTGTAATTATATTTTGGGAATAAACGCACAGAGGGAGGAAGGGATTTAAATGGTTAGGGTGCTGAACTGGTTTGTTGACCAAGGTCCTTTCACACACTCGACTGCATGTCATTACGGATTTATTTGGCCACTACTTTGAAGCATAATGACAAATGCCGCTTCAAAACGCGATTGAGCTTGTTATTTACTTCACAGATGGCAGGCGAGAACTTGTTTTTATGAGCTTTTTCAAGATGTTCCCTTTTTTCAATGTGACAAGTGAATAAAGGAAAATATTCAGCTGTGATTGCGCTGTGTCAAGATGCTTTGTAAAGCAGTTTCAAAACCAAAAATATATAAACACCATTTATTTATTGTATACAAAGTATATTTCTTTAAAAAAAAATCAAAGCAATATTTTGACTTTTGGTCCAAGCTTTAAATTTTATGCAAAATAAGTTTTTTTTTTTTCTCATTGTATCTTGTGCATATAAAATACCACAATTTAGGTTTTGGAGCATCCATAACACAATAATTATGAAATCAAGCTTTATCAAAAAAATTTTCAGAAAGTGTGGAAGCCTGACTCTTGCTCATCCCGCCACCTGTCGTGAGTAAGTACAGGCTACGCTTTTGAAATTTGACACAGGTCCTGAGTGAGCCACCCACCCTCTGCCCAACTCATAGAGGGGGGTGGAGCGATAGGAGACTGGGGATGGGGAGAATGTGTATAAGGCTTCCTCCTCTGTAAAAATAACAAAAAACCACTATTGATGTAGGTAGTTGTGTCATCGCTTTACATGGCATTTATTCCTCTCATGTTGGAAGGGGACAGAAATATTATTACAATCTTTTCAGAAACCGCTGAATCATTCTTAAAACCATTTTGATGACAAATACAAGGTCCACACATCACTATTATTCTAAACAAGTTTATTTTGCTCACGGTGGAATCTTTTTGATTTTAATAAATGATTTGAAATAATAAATGATTTGAATTTTTTTTATTTTGATAAATTAGCCATGTAGTACTTATACCTTAAAAGAAAAGTCCACTTTGTTCGTGTGTTCCCACGTTTTCCCCTCGATTTAAACGAGTTGATGCGTACCCCTTTCGTCTCACTACATGCCCTTAATTGCTCTCGCGAACCACATTAGGATCCCAACACCCTATTAGAATCCTGATGCTTTTAAGTTAGCTAAATGGTATCTTAGTGGCACAGTTTGCCACAGTTCTTACTTTTAATAGAATGCCAGTTACCCCCTTCAAGCCCGCTTGCTTTGCACCCTCTCAGCCAGCAGTTCCACACCTGCATCACCACATGTTTTTAGAAATTTGACAACTGGTTGGCTTTTTATATTTAAGCTAAAGAAAATAACGCTATGGTATATCTGGTACCTCACCTACTGTATGGTCACCTGCTGTAGGTGGTGACTCAAAGAATGAGATCGCGGATACAAGTGGCTGGAATGACCTTCCTCCGCAGGGTGGCAGGCCTCTCACTCAGAGATCGGGTGAGGAGTTCTGCCATTCGGGACAAGCTTGATGTCGAGTCGCTCCTCCTCCAGGTCGAGAGAATCCAGATGGCGTGGTTCGGGTATCTGGTCAGGATTCCACCCAAGTGCCCCGCTGGTGAGGTGTTTTGGGTATGTCCCACCGGTAGGAGACCAAGAGGCAGACTCCAAACCCGCTGGAGAGAGTATGTCTCACAGCTGGCTGGGGAATGACTCGGGATCCTTCTGAACGATGTGGCTGGGGTGAGAAAAGCCTGGGCTTCCCGTCTGAGGCTGTTGCCCCCACGACCTGGTCCCAGATAAGCGGAAGACGACGAAACAGAATGAAAAAAAATAAAGCTAATTTCAGCACAAGACCTGCTTAATATTATTAGCATATCTTCCTGTTGGTATTTGTAATATCTGAGCTGCAATGTTCTTTTTACATTTTAAATTCAAACATACAGATATACTGAGTGTAAAAAACTTTATTTAGAATGAAAAGGAATTGGAACAAAGCTAATGCATTAAGGCCACTTATCTAACCCTGTGTGCTAATCAATGTTGTTTATATTCTTACTTGGCACCAATGTCCAGCTTCTCTCACACAAGGTTTTTCTGTCTTGTTTCCAGTCTGCAACTCTTAATTTCCCTCACTTCATTTTACCACTTTGACTTACTTTCTAATCCAGCTTAATAAAGGATAATCACACAATGACAGGCACAAGTCAAAATCTCTGAACAATTCTAGCCTTCAGCACGACATATTGGAAAGGAAATAGACTTTCTATGTCATGGTTACAACTATTTCCTCACAAAGAGAGTATCAGTCTGATTTGTTTCAATATGTTGGAGTCTATTCAGTTGCTAGCTGCCTGTTTTATTATCTTTTTGGAAGAGTTATTGTGCAGTGGCTCCATAATGACGTGTGTGATGCTGTAAATAGGTGTGATGAGAGAGGCATGAAGAGTTGAAAGGAGCTGAAAAGCTTTGTTTTCCATTGTGAAAAGCAATCTCAACAAAAACCACTTGATCCACTGATTTTGTGGGCCTTAAAGCTTTGATAGAAATTTGATGTGAGAGGCAGAGCTGTCTATTACTGCATTAGTCACACATTTATCATGTTAACTCTGAACTTTGTGTTAAGTTTGGGCAAAAAATAAAGCTCAGTTAGTTGTAGTTAAGATGAGCACGTTACTGTTACAAAAAGTTTTTTCCAATATAAAAACCTCAAGGAATTAAAAAATGAATCAGATGATCATTTCAGGGTTATTTTTTGATCTCCATATTTTCCAAGTGTAAATATCCACAGTTTTTCTTCACGTTATTTTTTATTTTATAAAACAAAATGCTCAAAAACAAAATGTGTTTCTTTCACAGAAATCTGATGTGGTCTGAGCCCATTAAGCATGAGTTGCTTTTTGTCACAGCTGGTACAAAAGCTCTTTCTCCCATCTCAAAGAAAACTGAGCGGTGTGGAGAGCCTGAACGTTTGCTTGTCACTCTTCATTTCATTTATTGTGTCAAAGTGCTTCAGGCAACAACTTATATTGATCTGTGTCCTCAGGCCTTTACCCATGTGTTCTCTTGCATCTTCTCCTCTTCTCTCTAATGCTCCATTTTCCTCTAATATTTTCTTAGTGTTAAAGAGTCTAAACTTTGTCTTTAAAGAAGGAAATGTCCAGCTGTGTGGTCTGACAGACACTCCCGCCTTCCATCTTTCAGCTACCAAAATGCCCTCAAATAACCCAGGACTTTTTCGTCCTTGGAGTGACTGTCCAGCATCCGGCTGAATGTTCTGACATGCAAGTGTGGGCCTTCAAGCTATATTTGGCTGTTTGTCCTCAAACCCAGCATGAAACCATAATAAGTGCTTTTCATTCATTCAGTCATTTATTCATTTTCTATACCACTTAGTCCAATTCAGGGTCACAGGGGATTTAGGCAGGTCTGGAGCCTATCCAAGCAATTAGCTAGCAAGAGGCAGCCAATTAGCTTTTAATAGATAAATTTGAAAATTTGCATTGCGTCATCAAATCTTTTGTCCTTTTTAGAGGAATTGCACCTGCAGCAACTTTGGGCTTTTTAAATGAACAGAAAATGATGAACAGAATGATTTACTGTAAAGGTCCAGTAGTTACTGCTGGATTCCAAGGTGGCAGCTTGTACAAGCTCCAACTTCAACTGTATGTCTTTTTATATGAAGAAAATTTTTTGGGCCACAATGTAACAGTATACGTTTAATTCAGTTTAATATCCAATAAGCAGCACATTGCTCTGCATCACTATTAGCATTGAAGAAGTATTTCTCTTTTCCAATTGCTTGGGGCATTGCAAAGTGGCAAACCTTGATGTATACCTCGCTACCTCTCCTCAAATGACTTTCAAACACACTGTGATTTCCCTTTCCGTCACCACGAGGTCTCTCAAGAATTGATTTCTCATACCAGCAGGCATCACACAGCTCTGCCTGTAGAGATTTGACTCTAGTAAAGGAATAAACAGCAGTGTCGTGCAGCCCTTCAAGGCTTTGCACTGATTTAGAGAATATTAAGATTCATTCATAGTCAGTGCCCCACTTCCCCTGTGAGCCACCTCTTCAATTTCCTCCTCATGCAAGCCTTAGATTCATGTGTTTATATCGGAAGGCAGGAGGGTTGTTTTTGCATTAGAACAATGCTGACATCCTGTCACAAGGGACAGACACTCTATAGTAGGGACAGTGGGGGTAGGGATGCTCTGTTACCAAGCCGCCCTCCTTTTTTTTCTGTCTTAACATTAGGCCAATTCAACATGCATTATCTTCCCTAGCTGAGAAGAAACTTGAATTATCAAACCTCTCTACACCATAAAGAAGCAGTTGAATTCTCCATCAACAATGATGGAGGCTGTCAAGTTCAATCATTCTCTCCAGCTCTTGTGATTTGTTCATTTCAGAAATCCGTATACCACTTTTTCCAAATTTTAGAGGAAGGTAGATAAGATCCACCTTACGGATCTTACAGTATCCCCCTGGCAACACAAGTAAGTATATATTTGAGGTGTTCACTCTGATTTTACTTAGTGCCTATGTGTGTGGATGTTTAAATGAGGTAATGAGGTCTCTCAGGCAGAAGAAACACTAGACTTTATTTCCTAGGAAGAGCTTTGCAAGAGAGTGGCTTGTTTAATTAATTCCTCTTATGTGCTGCGTTATGGATATTAATGTAACCGCATGACTTTTTTTGAGTGCATAGTAAGTGTAGTAGAGTCAGTGTGTGACCAAAAGTGTGGGAGCTTTAACCAGTGTTCTCTTCTGTGACTTGACCTTTAGTGACAATCAATCCTTTGTGAACTTGTCCTGTGAAGGCTAAAGGAATTATCAAGCTACAGGCCCCGTGGTGTCATTTATCTACAAGCTCCAGGTTAGAAAGGTCATAGAGAAACAAGTGGCTCCACTGGAATTTCATCAAGGTTAATATATTAGATTAGCTCTCATGGCAGATCAAAGAAATGGTCTTCTTGTTTTTAATTAAACAGTTTCCAATAACAACATTTGCAAAAAAAAAAAAAAGTAGTATGGAATCAGTTTCCAACATTGAATTTGGCTTTTACAGAAAACATTTAATTATTTTTAAATTTTACATTTCAATACCTCAAGGTGCTCCTGAATTTCTGAGTTCTGCAAACTACATAGACTTTTGCAGCCCCTGCAGAAAGCTTATTGGAGACAAGGGTTACTGGGCTTCTGCGTTGGCCAATTTGGCTTTCGGCGGCAAAACTCTGCCGACTGTTTGGCCCAGTTCTGTGGAGGAGCTAATGGCGTGAATAAACTCACTAATCCAGACAAAATCTTATCATTTCAATGTTCAGGGGACCATTTTGCCCAGACGAAGACAAATTGTACACAGGCTAACCTGTCTATCAAAAGAAAAGTCATGTCTCAACAACACCAAAACTTGTTAAATATTTTAAATATTATGTTTTTATTTACTTACTGCTTTGATATTTCTGTAAATATTAAAAGATTTTTTTAAGCTTGGACAAACTGTAGGTAAATCAAACACCAATTTTGTTTTAGAATTATATCTAGTTTAACATTGTTATAAGTGTTAAAATGAAACATCTATTTGTAACTATCCAAAATACGGCAAAGCGAAAACAGGTTCTTCTACTCACTAAATTAAAACAAACTGAAAGAAAATGATAACCACCTGTCTTCTTTGACCAAGCGATTAGTGATTATTGTAAAGTTATGGGTGAGTCTTTGTGACATGTACTGTATGCAAATCAGTGTAATGTCTTCTGAAGCGATGTAAGCACAGCTGTGTGTGTGTCCGTGTCTGCCTGTGAGTGTGTGTGGAGAAAACCAATCAGGCACAGCTGTACCTGCCCTCGCATGGCAGAACACAGCACTTGCCAGCTTAAAAAAACAGACGGTTTTGATATGGCAGACAGGCAGTCATTTGGCTGTTCTAATGGTGGCTCCCCTGGGGTTCATATCTCTGTGCAAACACGGAGTGAGGACAGAGGATGTAGTAGGCATTCATAAAACCATACAAATATTTAAACATATCATTCTGCCCCTTTCTTACACAGCAGATATAAAGATATATATGTGTGTATATGTATATGTGTGTGTGTGTTTTATTCCCGAGTGGACATTTTTTGTTACTCGTTTATTTAGACAGCACATGCTTAAGCGAGTTTCTTTCGTTCAAAGTTTTCTTCACTCAGATCCTAACTTAGATGTTCAGATGTAGTCGATCAGAACTCAGATGTTTCTTTTTTTTTTTTGTCAAATCGCATTGCTTCAGGTGCATGTAGATCTGAAGACTTCTCACCTTTGGGAAGTCTCTTCTTTCATTTTTCAAAGACAGATCATCCTGTAGTCTTTTTATGTTGTTGCATCCCTCAACTCTACTCCACCCACTCAACCTCCTTCCTCCCGGGGTGGGGTTCTCCTCCCTGTCAGCATGCCATGGTTCATGTCTGAGAACAGCTTATTAACGAAGACAGTGGTGCATGGTCTTCCTCACCTTTCCTCTGCAATTCCTTTAATTAGGTGGCTCTTTTTGTGTGTGTTTATAATGTGATACACTGCTGTGTGCACATATTCAGAGAGGGTCACAATTACCATCTTGTTGAAACGGTTGTTGTTACAGTTGTTTGCTTGTTTCTAAAATGATTAAAATAAAAATAACAGTGGGGAATTCTTTAAATATAACACAAAGAAAATTTAGTCATAGCTGCAAAGTTTAGTTTTTCAAGAAACTTGAGACAACATACATTTAGAGAACATCCTTGGTGTGTTTCCTTTTAAAGGTTCTTTCATTGTTTTTTGTGAAAACACAGCTGAGCATCAATCGATGGGAAGCATCAGTTTCAAAGCCATTTAAAGCTCTCTCCAGAAATTCTCCTCTGGGTGCAGTTTTACTTGTCTTTGACTTTAACTGGGCAAACAGACATCTGCTGCTGCTTATAGACTTTTATCACCCATAGATGAAAAAGCTCTGGTACTTTTTTGTGTTAGAAATGTCTCATCTATCATCATTTCTGTCCCTGTACAGACATATTTTTTAATCTAAGCGACCAATGTTAACCGTACAATGTGGTCTAATTAACAAATTAAGTTAAAATGGAAATACCAGTTTGAAAATATTCTAAAATATAAAACAGGTAAAAATGCTACAGAAAACTCAATTAATCTTATACTTGCATTTATTCTAACAATTTTTTTTTTCAATCTGTAATATCTGCATTTGTAAAATGAAAAGCCATGTAATATTGTGTGTATGGGTTTTGTGAACCGTGAGGTTGTTCTCACCTATTTAGTAATAGAATAAAACCTGCTCTCATCCCCTCTTTCCAAGAGAGCGCAACCCCCTCCTCTTCTAGATAATCCCATTAACAGCACTTTACTGAAGTGAGATTTGCCCTGCTCTCTTGTGGCATGCTGTTTGGACAGAGGGCATTGTGGGTGTTTTTAACACCTTACGTCTCCCAGATTTCACACATTGTCTTTCATCTGCTAGATCTTAATTATTATCTTCTGAAAAAATCCAGGAGGAGCTAGTTTTATGAATTATTTCTCTTAACTTTGCTCAGATTGTGCATATTTTTAGCCATTCTCTCCTCAAGCAGTCTAGTTTATATCAAATGACAAAGCTGTTTTGTTTTTTTATGTAGCTAATTAGAGTTTTAGCTACGTTTTGTTTATTCTGAGATATTTTCCACACCACAACCGTATTTTGAGCTTTTCTATGCAAAGTCCTCTACACATTCAGCCATAATTCTACCACTGTTATCACCATGACAACAAGACTTGTCCCATAAGCTGAAGCCACTATGTGATGATAGCCTTGGTTGTTTGGAGTACCTCAGACCTCAAAGGTCCAAAGTGAAATAAAGAGAATTTTCAAAGGCATAGTCACACAGCTGCAAGGCGAGGCATAACCACATGGTGGTGAAGCTGTGGGCATCACTCCTCTGTTCAAGGGTAAGAAATAAAACACACACCAGGGGCTCAGAGTCACAGAACTCACACAGAACGACCAAGCTTGGGTATCAGGAGGAGCTGTGCTGGATGACATAAGAGGCTAATTAAGCTAAGTATAATGTATTACCTCCAGCATCTGCAATGAAAGCAGCAATTTCTCCAGCGTGCCGCAGAATAAAACATACCTAGTTGGGGCTGATGGAGAAAACGCTAACAAGCAATCCATTTGTTTTTTTCTTGGTACAATAAATTAAGTAAAAATTTAAATAGCGAACCATTTTTGAATTTATGTGTCCTTTTAAATTTTTTTCGATTTCCAATGTCTTTTTCAAGCCCTTCTATCCAAAATGTCTTCGCTCATACAGGAGACACATTTGTAGTAAAAAATTAAATCTGGACAAACTCATACGGACTGAAATTGAAAAAAATAGAATAAACTCTGAATAAATCAACAGGTGTACATATGTGTGTATAATTGCAGGGTTAAGATACTAATAAAAAAAGACGAACTAAAAATAAGAATTTAGTAACTTTGACAGGAAGCCGTTTGCTAAATTATTTCTCTGCCAAACGAATGGCATTTTCCAATATTGGTTGGGAGTCAAGATGCATGGTTGTAGGGATGGAGAATATTCCCCCTGGCACTGCCAGAGAGATACATATGGTCATGGTGGCAATCCCTAAGCCAAACACTGTACAACTTCTGTTACTGGCAAGCTTTGCTCCTCATTATCTGCCTATCTTGGCTTCCATCTGAGACAAAAATGCAGCGTTGCAGTCTCACTTTAGAGGGACACTGATCACAAGAGCAACTCATCTCAACTGGAGAATGATTGCACCCTCCCCTTCACTTTCTCCCTTCGTCTCCCACTGCGTTTGGTTGAAAACAGACTCAGAGGAAGAATCTGCTCTGTTTTCTGCTCAGAAAAGTGCAAGTTTGAGTTGGAGAGATGGAGAGAAGCTTCAAAAGGCACATGTAATTGAGCAGCTCTAGATAGGCTATCTGGGAACATGAAACAGCAACAGTTGTGACGAAGGGTAATTGCCTCCCCGGGCTCGTATAATGCCTTGTCGAGACTTTAAACTTGTGCAAACTGCTGGAAGTCCTTATGTCAGCAGGTAATTGGTTCCAGGCATCAAGAGTGATGAGGATTGAAGTAAAGATAGGTTTGAATGTACTCGTACAATAGGAAAAGACAAAAAAAATGATATTTTTTAAAGAGGGTTTTTTGGAAGTATCCAAACTTAAATTTTCTTCTACAAAATGTTTCAATTCAAAAGATTTTATGCAAAGTTTTTCTAGAATTCAAATTACAGGAGGTCTACATTAATTCCCCTCTACAGACCAATGCATGATATCAGTGGGAGGTTTTAAACCATGAGGCTACAAAAAACTGCTTTTATAAACATCTTACAGCTGCAGAAGTTCCTCCCACACCATGCTGACTTTTGACTTTTCAGAAAATCCAAACTAAGCAAGGAGGGTACTGCTGTGGCCTTCATTGTCAGGGTGTCCGTCCTCTTTACTGGCCTGCATCCAACCCCCTTCCTGGCAAGAGGATGCAGAGAAAGAGATCCGGAAGGATATGCTTTATTAGTTGGCCCTGCATGATTAATTGAACATCTGTTCATGCTATGACAACTGACCCCAATTCCCAACTGTTTATCCTCTGTATATACAGTTAATAAGCCTGCAGTGAATGTGTCACACAAGAGGTCACGACTACACTTTGTGAGCTCTCCCTATGCAAAAATACCACACTCTTAGTTTGTGGATAGAGCCTCTAGAATCACTGACTTTATTTTCACAGATAGACTCTGGTTGATAAATTGTTGATTGAGTTGATAGAAAACACAGCATGTTTTTAGCTTTGGAACCCCTTATGCTCTGCATATAGCTAAAACCTTTCTTTCCTTCTTCCTGATTAATAAAGTTTTTGTTCAGATGGTGGTGGCACACCATGAGGTGTGATTGCATTGGCCAAATGGACGGCTGTAAAATAGACCCGCTGCTGTGCTGATCTACATCACACTTTACCCCCCGCATTTTCTGTATTGACATAATCAAATCAGCTTTTGTTTGTTGTTTGGTTGCTAAGAATAAAGGATCCTGGGATATTTTTTTAACCATGTTTTTTCTACAAATAGACTCCTCTAGATGAATGGAAATTTTAGCTTCGGTATTCAAGGATCTGTAATGTGCAGCCAATAAAATTACTTGTTGATAGAATGCTGCTATCTTTGGGGGGGCTGTTTGAAATTCATTTTTATATGATTACAGTTTATTACCCTACAGATTTTCTTACTTGTTGTCTCTCTTTTTCTGTCTTTCTTTAGGCTGCTTCAATGGCACTGAGCAGTTTGGGCCACGTATATACAGCCATTGGTGACTATCCGAATGCCCTTGCCAGCCACAAGCAGTGCGTCCTGTTGGCTAAGCAGTCCAAGGATCAGCTGTCCGAAGCTCGTGAGCTGGGAAACATGGGGGCAGTTTACATCGCAATGGGAGATTTTGATAATGCTGTTCAATGTCATGAGCAACATTTAGGCATTGCCAAGGCCTTGGAAAATAAACGTGAAGAAGCCCGCGCTTACAGTAACCTAGGCAGTGCCTACCACTATCACCGCAATTTTGACAAGGCTATGTCCTACCACACTCATGTACTGGAGCTCGCCCAGGAGTTGGAAGAAAAGTCCATTGAGATGAGGGCGTATGCCGGCCTGGGCCATGCTGCCCGCTGCATGCAGGACCTGGAGAGGGCCAAGCAGTACCATGAACAGCAGCTGTCTATAGCAGAAGGATTGAACGATAGAGCAGCGGAGGGAAGGGCATCTTCCAATCTGGGTACGTAAAAAAACAAAAAAATGGATGTAACAATGTGAGTTTTAGATGCATTGTTAGGCATTCTGTTTTTAACTTGATAGGTAGAATTCTGAATTTTTTTCTCTCGTTTCTTAATTGAGGGGGAAACTATTGAAAATACAAAAGCCCATGCATTTGTTTGTCAGTCAGTTTGTACTGAGTAAAATGAAAATGGAGACAAAATACACTCTACATCAAGGCTTTTCAGTGACACTTAAACTCAAACTGGGGAACTTCTCTGCACAAACTTGGTCGCAGCCCATCATAAATTGTGAATGAATCATTTATACAAAACACCATTAAACGTCTTCTCTTGATTTTTCAAATTTTACTTAGTTTCCCAATAGGAAATAATGGGGGTTATTGATTTCTTTCTTTCTCTCATTTCCTTTTCTGTACTGAACTAGTGCAAGTGGAGCAGAATCCTAAAGGCTTTGGGAGCCATTTTAATTAATAGTAATGAAAACAATTATTTAAAGAGAAATGTTAAATTTGTCTTGATGCTAAATATGAAATATGCAGAAAATATGACCGCTTACAATTTTAAATCATTTTACAGAAAAGCTGGACAAATCATTTTTAATTCATTTATTTGTCTAACAATAAAATGATTTTAAAATAAATAAGCAACAAATTAACTGGGATCAAATTTGTTTGAAGCCTTGCTGATGCATTTTAACAAAGACGTAACATATCGTTTTAGGTGGTGCTAGTGAACAGGGGCCACTGACAAGGGTTAAAGAACTAATTTAGTTTTTAATGTCATTCAATCAGGTGATTAGTGGGATTTCTCATTTTCTTGTGTGACTTCATCCAATCTGATTGTGATGGACTGTGGACGTACCTTTTTCTTTGAAGTTTATCTTTGACATTGGAAACTGTGAAAGTCGTAATCCATCACCACATCACTTCAGATAAGACTGTGTTAGAAAATATTTTTTTCATATCTCTGCTGCAACATGAGAGTTTAGCAGCCATTAGACAGAACTTATGTTGTTCTTAACATAAGGTCACTCTTGTTCTCTTTATTATTTCGACATCACAGCCTGAAAGCTTCCTTTTCCTGTTGAAGTTTTATGTTTCCCCTCAGCCTAATTATTTCAGAAGCAATACTAATCAGTAAGTCCTTAATATTTTTACTTTGTGTAACATCAAATTTAAACAGTATTTACTGACAATTATTATCACCTTTATTAAGTCTTTATTGTGTCTTTAAAACATGTAAAAAGGTAGCTTTTGTCATGACTGATTTCTAGTAATTGAAAAGACATACTGGTAAAATAATTTGGCATTGGATTAAAAAGCTAATATGTTAAGTTTAAATGTAAGTAAAAAAGGTGGTTCAATCTGAAATTGTAACCTCTACAGTCTGGATTTTTATAGCTCAATGCGACTGAAATTAAATTAACCAATACAGAGCTTTGTAGAATCTGCTAATTATGAAATGGAGCCTTGGGGAGTAAACCTGTCCTGTTGGACTTTTCAGTTAATTGTGAGATATATTATACAGGGAATTCTTTAATATCTAGCCCAGCAATTAAAACCTAGACTGGATATTATGATAGCCATATAACTGGTGGTAAACTGAGCTCTAATGGACGAGTAAGAGGCATGACAGTCCTTTTCAATTGAATTATGCTTGAACCTAATGTGTGAAATTGTGCTCACAAAGTATAGGGTTATTCAAGCAGGCATAAATTAGGGCTGTCCTTTGACCGGCCTAATGGTTGTACATCCGGGTTGCTTTTAACTACATCACACACCTGAACTGAGGTGAACTGTGGCCGGGTAATTGGTTGCCATAAATTATGCCCCGCAGTTAGAACATTTTATGATTCTTCATTTCAAACGTTCACATGGTTTATTACAAGAAGCTCCTGGATGACAGGCAGCAAATTTATCCTCTCATTGTATGTAGTATGATTGCTTTCAGGGCCCTCTTATTAATTTTAGACTGCGCTATTACATTTTTACCTATCATGACAGAGTAATGATAGTGTAGCTAATATACTATCAAACACATCCCACCGGTGACAACATTTGTGTTGAATGAGTGGGTGCTTATGAAGCCGGTCACTTCACTGAAACAAGCTGGATTGCTCTGTGAATACAGTAACAATTATAAAGTATTGTTGCTCACTGCCTCGCCATCTAAACTATTAATACTTCTTGACTGTTTTCCCACCTCTTCTACTTTTTCCTCCTTTCTGCTCTCACTTCCTCTCTCTTACCCACTGATTGTAATCTGCAGCTGTCAAGCTCCCAGTAATTGAAAGTGACTTGATGAATCGCTTAATTACCTTTAATAGCTGATTCAAGAAGAGCTGAATAATGAAGATAATGGAGAATGAAGTTGAGGTTGTGAAGCACCAGTCTGTAACAGTCCAATTGTTGTTGTTTTAGGTTGCGTTGCAAAGGCGTGACTTGTTACGTCATCGACACCCTCGGGTTTAGCATCAGATAGGAAACTAATAGGATGTTTTTCCTGACTCGAAAAGAAACAGCCTTTTCACTGTGAACAAAGAGGCGACTGGTAATCGTGTGAAAACTAATGAGCTCTGATAAAAACAGAAAACAATGTGCGAGAAATTGGAAGAAGTTGCAGAAACAAGCAGGAGTAAACTTTTCTTTTGCCCTCGCAGTAAATCTCTGATGCTGTGTGTAGTGTGTATCGAACATCAGCTGACATGGCTTCTAGGTACAATAGAGGCTGCAAGGCTTTAATATCTAGTCTTGACGCTCAGCAATACGAACACCCTTGTGCTCAACAGCCTCTGGCCCATAAAGGTTATGAAAATGTTGCATTCCAGCCACATTTATTATTCATTAATTGGCTGGCTTACCCCCTAGTCAGCAAAATTTAATATCTCAAAAAACTGAATCTGTTGGTTCCCAGATATTCACAAGATATAATCGAAGTTATTATTTCTCGGCTGCTTTTCGCATCAAAAAGGCTTTGAATAAGTTGAGTTAGAAGGGTTTGCTGTTAGAACCATTCCCCCCCCCTTTTTTTTATCCCACCCCTCTTTTTTCACACTTTGTTGTGTGACCATATGTCTCAAAGAAGTCACTTGAAAGGTTGACTCCATCAGCTGGGAGGCTTTTGGAGGCGAAAGTCCTAATTAAGCTTTTTTTCCCCCCTCTCCGTTCTTTTTATCCGGTATCCCTGGGGAATGCTTTATGCTGATGCTAACAAAAAGCCAAACCAACTGCAAGTAAAAAAAAATAAAATAATAACAGTGAGGGACTTCAAAATGAATACAGTTAGAGATATTGTGTTTATAGGAGCTTTGTGTTATAGCATCTGTCACTACGTCATTAAAACGACCGTATTTGACTGATTTATTGAAAGCAGCATATAAATTTTAATTAAAAAAATATTTATTCTTGACTGATAGTAATAAAGAATGGACTCTGTGATATGAGACTTTGAATAAGTTGGCAATTTTTAGTATTGGTCCCATAAATACATATACATTTATAGATCAAACAAGGTAAAAACACAACGCATAAAAATGTCAGATTTAAAAATGGTTACAATTTTTAAGTTTGCTCTCGAGCGTATCTCAGCTGTTGTGTAAAGACACGCTGTCACTGATTTTCTACTTTCAGTTTGACCAGTTAAATAATCCTTGTCCATTACTTTCTGCTTGAAAACAATAATTCCTTGAATGTACTTGAATCCTTAAGAGGCAAGCACTGAGTTTTTGCTTAAAGTTTAGTTCCGAACGAACCACTCTGTTCAGACCAAGTAATCTGAGGCTAAGCTCACTTCAAGTTAACAATAATCTTTTTAATTGCTAATGTGCTGGTGGATTATATTTTTATTTATCCTACCAGATTATTACAAAGCACACGAATCTGAAGAAGCTAACAGTAAAGAGCGGCAAGGTGGGTTTCCTATATGTTATAATAGAGTTTATTGATCTGTTGATTGTGAACGAGTTATTTTTTTTAATGACAGCAGTGTGATGGATTGATGTTGTTAAAGTGTATGTGACACAATCTTGTAACAGATGAAAATATTTTATATGTCATTTTTACAATTCCCACTCCAAATTGACGCCCGACAAACTTATTAGGCATGACATATTGAGAGTCATATGACTAGGCATATTTAGCTAAACAAAGCATCCGGAACAATGGCTGTTTGTTTTCAAGATAGCCATATTATAACCATATTTTATCAAATTTGCATGCAATTTTGCCAAAATGCCTTGCCATTGTCTGGCGGAAGACTGGTCCAAATGTGAGCTATTTCTGTTTTTCTATTCCTGAAAGACAAGAATCTGAGGAAACAGTGGGCAAGGCAGGTCCAACGAACCAGGGCTCACTGCAAGCCCATTTGATTCTTTGTAGCAAACATTTCATCCTGGACTGTTTCCTTCCTACCCTGTCCTTCATGAAGCAAACAGAAATGGAAGTCTGCAACAAAATGTAACCGGATGCTTGAATGTCCTTGTTTACCTTCGTTTCCTAGCAGATAAAAAAATACAAAAATATCTAAAAGGCACAAATCTGCAAAGGCACAAATGCAAACGTGTACAAAATAAAATGTTAAGAATTTTGTTATGCTATAGACCAGGTGTGTCAAACTCAAAAACCCAGTGAGCCAAAACTTAAAATTGCTGGCCAACGTTAGAATTGACAGAAAAGATCTTCCACATGTATTATTGTAAGCTGTTTTATTTAAACCTTAACTAGCAAAGCTTAATAATACTTCATTCAAACTACACAAAACTACATTGCAAACACACAAAATTCCATGAAGTTGGTACCAGGATCACTGTAGTTGCTGTCATAAAATTAAGAGTTCAATTATGGGTTTTACCAAAACAGCAAAAGAGCATTCTGGGATTTGTACTATTAGTGCCACAAGCACTGTAGGCTATAACACCAGTGGGCCAGCTTCAGCTGTCATTTGGGATAGATTTGGGGGCCAAATCTAATCACAATGCAAGCCAAATTTGTCCTGCAGGCCAGAGTTTGTCACCAGTGCCATGGCATCACATTTATGGCATAAGTGTTGTGCACACACATACCGCACGCAAAACAAAACATTGCAGCCTGCTTCACCAGCAAGACTACGTGAAATAGCAGTAGCGGGGTGTGTTTATTCATACACAGTCTTGAACTGAACCAAACATCCCGTACCGGAAATTTTCAGTTCAAATACATGCACCAATACACCCGTGATGTTTAGACAAGAGAAATTCATTTCTAAAGCAAATTTTTTTTTTTCAACTTTTTATTTTCAATTTTTATCATAATAAACATAACATTCCCTGAAACACAATAGAAATACAGAGCGGGACAAAGCAGGGTATACTATTCTAACAACCCATAGATAAAGCAAATTTTGTGTAGAGTAAAATTCAAAGTGTGTTACACAAAAAGTAAAATAATAGAAACATAATGTCTTCTAAATAATTAAAGAAAAAAGAATCACATGAATTAAAGATACTGTGCAGAACGCTTTCTAATTAAACCAGTGAATCTGTACAGATTTTTCCAACTCTTTCAGAACTTTCTCACTTAAACTTTTGGAAAACCATATTTCTTAATCGAATCGGTCATTTAATCAAGAGAAGTACTACAAGTACTTTTCTCACCATATTCTCAAAAATAGGTCTAACTATCTAAGTATCTGGATGTATCTATGTCTCTACATGAACATACGTATATTTATAGATACAGTACCTGCATGAGTCCAGTACCTGACTAGACTGACTACAGCAAACCACAAACAAGGGGCAGACTTTTCCTGAAGCTTTGAACAACAAAGATTATTGTGTTTTGTTTGTAATCCTCTGGAAACGCCTCGCCATATTATTAGTCTGAGTAGAAAAGGGAGCCTGATCAGTCTGAGTTTCATGTGGGGTTTAAAGAGCCTAATTGCTCAAACAAGATAAATGAAAGAGAAGGTAGACAGAGAAAGTGCCTAAATAGATACACAGAAAGTGCATTTATCTAAAGTTGGCTTGTTGTCCAACCCTGAAAACTGGTCAGCTGAAAGGAGAAATGAGACAGAATGAACAGTGGCTGATGAGGAGTTGGAGTGCTTACTCTGTTTGAAACATCTGTCCATGCCGGTGAAGCTTTCTAAACTGGCCTCAAATACCTTTTGGTTGGAAACCCAGCAGATGCTCCTTGCCTCCCTTTTCAAGGCCCCATTAATCTCATGACTGGGGACAGAGCCAGAAACTGGACTGGTGGTTGTGTGAAACACACTTGTAGTCCACACCAAGGTGTAGCTCACTGTATTCAGCTATTATTCAAGTCACTGCAGTGCTGTTAGATGAAACAAAAGAGCTATAGGATTCTTTTTCCATGAGCAACTATGCATTTTTTTCAGGGCATCTGCAAATTCAGCATGAAATATGATCTGCTCTTTTACAAGCATGAGCTGGTGCAGTGCAACAAAAAGTTGAGACAAAACATTGTTCTTGAAGTAGGAGGTGGGATCAGATGTTGTATGGACAGTATTTAGACTGTAAGTTTAGACAGCTGAGATAAAGGTTAAGGTCAGAGCTGAAAAGAAAGCCGATCAGCTGGAAGGCTCTGTTGTTTCTGTTGGCAGACCACCCACTAAGCATTCATCCATTTATCTAGACGCTGTTCTTTTCTATATGCCTTCTTCCTGTGGTCATGCTAGTCAGACTGCAGGAGATGTCTGTGTCTGCAAAACAAGATTTGGTACTTAAAACCTAACCCCCTGCAGATCTGTTCATTTCTACAGATCCCTGGAAGCTCTAATGTATGCTTCTTTAGTTCACTTAAGTTTACTTTTTTAATCAAGAGATTATATACAGTATATATATATATAACGCTTTTGAGGCATTAATTGCTGTAATACGTATTACAGTTATGGGGTAATGTAATCTTCAATGCTCATTATATTATTTTTATAAAAGATATCTTTATATTTTTTTCTGTCACAAATGACAATTTCATCCATATTTCTGAAAGCTGAACATTTTCTTTGGACATTTATTCTTTTTTAATGTAATTGCTCATAATTTTCAATACATGTACAGTACATTTTCAGCAGCTTAATGTCTTGCCAGTGTAATTTTATTTGATAATTCATTTTATAAATTAGATTTCTAATCTAATGTTTTAGAGTTGGCCTGTTTGAGATGAAGCTCAGATAAGGGAAGAACTCTCGCGGAACACACAGTCACCTATTATAAAGTGTGCATCTATAATGCATCTATAATGCATATCAAAGTTTCAGAAAAAAAATTAATGACAGCTTATTTTTGTTAGTATGATTGTTAAATTTGTCTGTTAGTAACTTTGGCACTACTGAGAAATCTGGAACTTTACTTTTTTACCGGGCGTCTTTATTTTTATAAAGGAATGCATTTACCCCTTTAACGCCGCTGGACATTCAGCCCTTTAGCTAAAAAAGAACCTTGGGTAGACATTGTGGTTTAGACATTGTGAAAACCAAATGCAGACTATTATACGGGAATCGTGGGAACTATATTTACATGACAAAATGATTCTGTGAACCCACTCATGGCAAAGAAAGGCATGTTATGTGGAGAAATTTCAGCACAAATGTCATCCAAAAGTAAAACGGATGTACCAGAAGCACACAGAGAACATAAGGCTCAAACAAGCCATCCTATGCGGTTGCATCCTATGACTCTGGCTATATTTGTTTAGTTAGAAACTTACTATTTCTTACCAAAGAAATTTGGGAGTTGCTCTATATATGTAACCTTCTGAACTTGGTGGTATCTATTGTGTATATTTTTGTAATGGTCGATGGACAGCACCATTGCAATTATTGTACTAGCTGCACACTAACAAGCAGTTTTTGAGACACTTGTTGCAGAAATAAGACAGTGAATCATGAGTACTCATTGTGTTGATCTTGATCACTGTCATCTCCAAGGAATAGTTTTGATGTATCTCATAGTGTTTGATGCTTAAAAAATTACTTATGGCTTATTTATTTAGCTATCCTCTGTATGGAATTTAATCATTTTATTTACATTGAGGCAGCGCCATCCGTTGAGAAAGGTTGCCTATGGGGTTTTTTTTTTTTCGTAAACTCTAATTACGGCAACCAATCATCACAAGCCTCTTACATTCTCCTGTATGTCCATATCCAGTCTGCTACCACGCCCAGATCTCCTCCTCTTCTTCTTTTTTTTTTTTTTTTAAAGACATTAAGAGAAAATAAAGCTAGTGTTGTGTATAAAAAATGTGGACTCTAATCTTAGTCTTCACATTCCGTGGGACTTTATAAATGAGAGAAAATCTGAGTAAATCCTCTTAAAAGGTGCAAGTTCAGTGTTTGGAACAAAATATATTGATGTGGCAAATAATGACTAGCGATATAAAATAGTGCAAAAACTAACAAAGAATGCAAGATATTGTGTTTATGTAGAATGATTGGTATGAAGTGAATATTCAAATTATTGAAATACAAGGATAGTTTGTCACTACTGAAAACTGTTCATATCATAATCTATTTATTACTTACAATGTTTGTATGGAAATATTTTTTTATGTTGGTAGAGCTTTTCAACATGGTCATTTTATTAGTAGTTTGCATGCTGAAACTGATTGAGCATGCTTGTGTGAGACAAAATTGTCATAAATGAGCTAAACAGTGATCATAGGACTTCTGTACTGCTCTGAAAGTTTCTGATGGTTGATAAGTGGTCACAGGGACAGTTGCATAGGTTACATGTTCTCTCTAAATAATTCCTTGATTCAGGCAGCAATGCAGATGTCCGTGACAACTTGATTTTGGATGTTTTCTGAAAATTGAATTAGAATTCATTCACTACATTTTGAGTAAAGTCACTAGCAGGCACACAAACACACATCGCTAATGGAATGTACATCTACTTTTTCAGTGGAAGGAAAAATACAATCTGAAAAGATAAAATTTATTCTTCTTTTCATGTTTGTGTTCTATTTTGTTACTTATGTTTTTTGCAAACAAATTATTTTCAATCTCTTATTGGTTTCATTTTAAAAAGACAAAATGAGAAATAGCTTTTTGGCTTTTTCTTGCTCTGGTTTTACTCTGAGCAGAAAATTTTCTGGCCATGAAAAAAATTCCCTGACTGTTGGCTTGGGAGACTATATTTTGCTGTGTTCCTGGAATCCTCCTCTTTGGTAAAATCTTCTTAGCTCAGTGGAGGCAGTAACACTGTGGACCTTCAGTCCTCAAAGAATGACACAGTGATTTACTCAGAACATGGTACTATCCCTCAAAGTCATCAGAGCAGCAGATCCCTCTTTGTACAGCCAGCTGTGTAATGAGAAGTGACAACACACTGTCATGCTTTTAATGTCTTTGGTCATGGGGGAATAGATAGGGCTCTCTATAAAAGTATTTGAATGCTTTCTTTTATCAAGCTGTGAAGAAAAAAGAGGAATAATTGAGACATAAAACCCTTTTTTTGGCAAATGCATTTATAAAACAACACAGACATAAATGCAAATCAGCAGTTAAAGTGAGCCATAACACATTATCTGGTACATTTTGATTTTGCCACTATTGCAACATATTTTAGTCTTATTTACTATTCTTTGGGATACCACTCCCATAGGGTACAATAAATCCTCTTACCATATGGAGGGCATAGAAAATATTTCCGCGCTTAAAGTGCCACTGCAGGCATAGCCTAAGGCTTTTGGCAATTTTGGCTGCAGCATCCAAAACCCAACCTGAAATCTGACCATGTTCTTCCTACTGCTGTCCAGGTTGCCTGCTTCAGCACTGTGTCCATTGCTGAGCCCTTTTAGCCTGCAGCATGGAAGATGTTTCCTGGTAATACATCAGTAGGCATTATGTCCTAAGTGACATCAGCATCCACTAGGGAAAGCATAACCTTGGGAGTGACTTTGTAGCTGTCAGTGCTCCTTCTCTCAGTCTGCTGCGAATCTTAACATGCCTCTCCAAAGATAGAATAAGACAAAGAGTTTACTCGAGGTTTGGAAAATTTGTGTATGGACATCTATTGCATTAAATATCCATTACCATCATCATTATTGTTACTCTCATTATTATAACAATCAGTGTCATTTTTAGTATCATTACTAAGTCTGATTTAATTTAATTAGGGTTTGATCTTATTCAGCAATCAATTTTCTTTGTTTTTACATCCTTAGCTCTTGATTGGATCACACAATGCCAGAATGTGTAAGCACTGGCAGAAAGCGCACACCAGTATAGGTTTGTCAGCGGACTAGAGCCATGCTGGAACTTGGTTTAATCATGTTTTAAAAAACATCCTAGTAAATAAGATTGAATTTTTTTTATTAACTTTTTAAAAAGTGGTACAATGATCGTAACATGTGGTCCTGTCAGCAATAACTTTTTTTGATCAAGGATTAATGATGTAGATTTTATACACATGCACAAACTAGGGTTCTGTTCAGTTACTTGAGCCATACCAACAACCAAATTGTTCCTTTTGTCATTGTTTGTAATGCTTTTTTCTCTAATTTAGCCTAAACATAAGATTATGTCTTCTGTTCTTATTTTAATCTTGTAGCAATTTTTCTTTCTACTGTTTATACAAGGATATAATTTGGTGGATTTTAGATTATATTAAGATAAAAACATGTAGTGGTGACTAGAGCCTTTTCCACTCAATCATACTCCACAAGTAGCCACGAGGCTCTCTCACTCACAAGAATTCCTAAACTACTCTCATTTCATCTGCTACGTCAGAGGCTGTATCTACAATCCTGATCCACATTTTCACAACAAAACATTAAACATGACTATGTTTGGTCAATTATTATTAAAATGTGTCACCTCCTAGATGTTTTGTATCTCTCTACAGTAGGAAATTATTTAACCTTACCAACAAGTAACGGTTAAAGTTTTGTCACAATTATGGGGAGTTAGTCTTTGAGAAAAAGATAAGTCAAAGTAGTTTTTATGGGTTGTATTCTTATAGTCCCATAAAATTACTTTGACTTTTGTCTTAATGTGGGGCTGCATGGTGCACACTGATTAGCATGGTGGCCTCACAGCAATAAGGGCGGGGTACAAGTCCCAGAGATGGAGCGAGGCTTGAAACACTGGCCTTTCTGTGTGGAATTTGCATGTTCTCCCCATGTACGCGTGAGTTTTCTCCGGGTACTCCAGTTTCCATGAAAAACATTCATGGTAGGTTAATTGTCCCTACGAATGAGTGTGTATGTGGATAGTTGTTTGGCCCTGCCAAACAACTGACTGGCGACCTGTTCGGGGTTTACCCTGCCTCTTGGCTGAAATCAGCCGGGATAGGCTCCAGCATCCACCGTGATCCTGTTAGGGATGAGCAGTTCAGAAGATGAAACAAAATGTATTCTTTGTGTCTGCTGCTATACTGGACATAGATTTATATTGAAGTGTGTTTACACATTTTAAAAATGTTTGCCAGCTGGCAAATATTAAAAGAATGACCCTTTTTCACAGAAAACATATTTTGTGTATCTTTTTTCCAACTTCATATTATTTATCAATCTTTTTAAAATACTTTGCTTTCCTGCTCTTTTCTTTTTTTATTTATAATGTCTTCTTTTTTTTCCAATTTGCTTCAACCCATGTGGAAAAGTTGTTCATTTTAGTAAAATCCCTCGGAGACACAGTCATCAAAGACAGTTCAAACAATCCCATTTGGATGTTTTTCTAACTGTTTGATTGTACTACATTTTAATGACTATAATCTTGTGGTGTAGTGTGTAGTGTAAGCAGAGAACAGATGGCACAGAGAGCATGTTTAGCAACCAAATGACTTGTTTTTAACTGACTACGCTGACAAGGCAGTTAAGTTTTACCCTGTTCTAATTTCTCCCTGAGTGAGTTACTTCATTTTCTGTCTCTCTCCCTTACAGGCATCATCCACCAAATGAAGGGGGACTATGAGACTGCACTGAAACTTCACAAAACACACCTGGCCATTGCTCAGGAGTTAAATGACTATGCTGCCCAGGGCCGAGCATATGGCAACATGGGTAATGCCTACAATGCCCTTGGAGCCTTTGACCAGGCTGTTCGCTATCATCGCCAGGAGCTGCAGATCTCCATGGAAGTGAACGACCGGGCCTCACAGGCCTCCACTCATGGCAACTTAGCTGTTGCTTATCAAGCACTTGGTGCCCATGACCGTGCTCTTCAGCATTATCAGAATCACCTTAACATAGCTCGGGAGCTCAGAGATGTTCAGAGTGAGGCCCGTGCTCTGGGGAACCTGGGCAACTTTCACTGCTCTCGTGGAGAATTTCCTCAGGCTGTTCCCTACTATGAGCAATACCTCCGACTGTCTCCTGAACTTCAAGATATGGAGAGTGAAGGTAAAGTTTGTCACAACCTGGGCTATGCTCACTATTGTTTGGGCAACTACCAGGATGCAGTAAAATACTACGAGCAGGACCTTGCTCTGGCTAAGGACCTCCATGACAAACTGAGTCAGGCCAAGGCATATTGTAACCTTGGTTTGGCTTTCAAAGCACTAGGAGACTTTACGAAGGCAGAGGAATGCCAGAAGTATTTGCTGTCACTGGCCCAGTCCCTGAACAATGCTCAGGCTCGCTTCAGAGCTTTAGGGAACCTCGGAGACATATTTGTCTGTAAAAAGGATGTGGTTGGAGCCATTCAGTTTTATGAGCAGCAACTGGCTTTAGCTCATCAGGTAAGGCCAATTATTTCAAAAGTAGTTATGCCAGTAGTGTTAAAGTTTGCATGTTATTATGTCATGTTCTGCTAACTAATAGCATGTTTGTTATTCCAGGTTAAGGAGCGAAGAATGGAGGCCTGTGCTTATGCCGCCCTCGGGGCCACCTATAGACTTGTACAAAAATATGACAAAGCCCTGGGCTACCACACCCAGGAGCTAGAAGTGTATCAAGAGCTAGGCGATGTGCCCGGGGAGTGCAAAGCTCACGGCCACTTGGCAGCAGTCTACATGGCCTTAGGGAAGTATGCTATGGCCTTTAAAAGCTATGAGGAGCAGTTAGAGCTAGGACGACGGTTGAAAGATCCTGTCGTGGAGGCCCAGGTGTATGGCAATATGGGCATAACTAAAATGAATGTTGGAGTGATGGAGGAAGCGATTGGCTACCTGGAGCAGCAGCTGGCTACTTTGCAGCAGCTGAGTGGAAATGAAGCAGTGATGGATCGAGGCAGGGCCTATGGAAACCTGGGGGACTGCTATGAAGCTCTTGGAGACTTTGAGGAAGCCATCAAATATTATGACCAGTATTTGTCAGTTGCACAAAGTCTAAATCGCATGCAGGACCAGGAGAAAGCATATAGAGGCTTGGGCAATGGACACAGGTAAATTTAGTTTTAGTTATTGTTATTCCCTATTATTAAATATTAAAAATCTTAAATTCTTTAATTTTACATCTTTTTTGGAGGAGTTTGTATCTTTTTGATCACATCTTAGACTAGAGGAACCACTTCCGGCTTAAAAGCATAAAAAGGTCCTAATTTCAAAGATAATTTATCTTTTTACCGTCTGACATCAGTAAATAAGCAAAGCTATATTTTCCTTTTACACGTTTAGTTCAGAAAAATAAACACTGCACACATAACCTTCTCATCTTCTCTTATTTCTCAGTGAAGCAAATCACATACAAATAAAACATTTTTAAATAGTAATAACTGCAGTAAAATCTTCACCCAATAATTGTCAGCATGTCTGAGAATGTGAACAAAGTCTATTTTGAATATCTGAAGGTGAATAAAATATTCAGTTGATGAAATTGTTTATCCCATCATATTTAAAAATGGTAAATAACTTTGACCTTCACAGCAGTTACTGTATATGTTTCTCAGCAAGTTTTAATTTTCATAGGCAAGCTTTTACAAAGCATTCAATGCATGTGTTTATCAGCAGTGATGAGCACGAGTCATCATTTGAATAGTCATAATTTTATATTTATGATTAATAACACTTCTGATTAAGTAAAAAATTACAGTTTACAGTATGCACTAGAGATACTAGATTTAAAAAAATTCATGGTATTACTCATTAAGAGTTCATTTATTATATCAGGTTCAAATGAAATTTGGGTGGGCAGAAATTTCTTTTCTAATCTTGCATGTCTCCTGTTATCCTCCGCAGGGCTATGGGAAACCTACAGCAGGCCCTGGTGTGTTTTGAAAAACGTCTCGTTGTAGCTCATGAACTAGGGGAGTGTGGCGGCAAAGCTCAGGCTTACGGGGAGCTTGGAGCCCTCCACAGCCAACTGGGCAACTATGAACAGGCCATTTCCTGCCTGGAGCGCCAACTGGCCATCGCTCGTGACACCCAGGACAGACTATTGGAGGGTGATGCCAGCTGCGGTTTGGGTGCCGTGTACCAAGCTATGGGGGAGTATGAGACAGCTCTGCGATGCCACCAAAGTGACCTGGAGATTGCAGAAGAAGCAGGCAGCACTACACGGCAAGCCCGAGCTTATGGCAACTTGGGCCTCACGTATGAGTCGCTTGGAAACTATGAGCGGGCAGTGGTGTTCCAGGAGCAGCATCTAAGTGTTGCAGCTCAAACTAATGATCTGGCGGCCAAGACTCTGGCCTATGGCAGCTTGGGAAGGACACACCATGCACTGCAAAACTACTCCCAAGCCGTCATGTACCTGCAGGAAGGTGAGTGAGTTGAGGGTTGCTTTTGTTGCTTTAGCTGATAGGCTTAGAGTTTGTGAATTTATGAATATGAAATTCAAAACCTATTTGTTGCTAAGCCTTTGCCACACTTTTATTAGGCTGTGTGTATGTGTGTGTGTGTTGGGCTTTTGTACTTATGTGGTATACGTGCACAAGGGGATTTAGTCTGAATATTATGCCTCTGTGTTGTATTCTAAGCTGTGCAGGTACACTATCATTGCTGTGTATGTCTGTGTACACGTATCAGAATGCTGCCAAAATATTTCTCCTCTTTACTGCTAGCTGTTTTTCACACCTCTATATCTGCTTCCTCTGAGGGGTCTTAGCAGCCAGCTGGCAAATGAATCTCTTTGCACAGTGGTTGTCAGACTCTTACTTCTTACGCTTCATTGTCCCTAACAGATTATGGAGAACTAAAAAGCTGCAGTTTGAGTTCTTGAAAATTTGTTTGTGACGCCACAGGAAATGTGTTGTCGCTCAGGACGTGATAAGTGGACGCTCGCATGATTATGAGCTAAATGCCCACGCGACTGGCCTCTACCGTGATAATTAACAGACATCGTGCTCCGTCACATCCAACATATTAGAACCTAAACCAAATCCCGATTGAATCCTAGACAATTGGATTTTCTTTAAAGGGATGTTTGTATATTTTATCCCTAAGGGTTGAATATAAAAAGACAAGAATAAATCTTTTTCTGTGTCCGCTATGTTCTGATGAAGTAAAGAAGGTCTGCGGCTGGTCTGCTTGTTGAGCTTTAATGGAAACATAGGCGACAGGCCATTCTGTATCCACGCTGTCCTTCTGTTGTCCCCACACACTGCCCTTGTATTCTGCTTCGTTTTTGGCTTTGAAAGAAAAAAAAGGGGCTTTCAGTGTCCTTGACAGCCAATTATTTCTGGCCAACCTACCCAAACTGAAAAGTTGGCATGTTTTTATTTTTCAGGTTTTGGATATTTCTTTCTATATTTTTTGCTAGTTTATTTCAACTTTGCGCTGTTGTGCTCAGTTTTTTTCTTTGAGTGTGTGTGTGTGTATATTTTTATGTTTCCTAAAAAAAGACTAATTGGAAGTAGAGATACAGAGGCAGCAATAAATTAGCACAATATCGTTAAAATATATGACCTCAACTTCTGTATCAGTTGTGTATGGGTATGTGTGTGCGTGAGTGCGTGCGTGCGTGCGTGCGCACATTTGTGTACACATAACGAGAGAGAGAGCCGGGATAAGTCGAGCAAGGCCAGCTTATGAGCTAAAGGGAATAGAAAAATCTCTATCAAATTAAGATTCCACATTATTCCTCCATTTATTTCCCCATTTTATTACATCCTGAGTATTAAACAAATGAGTCATTTTGCAACAGGATTCACCTTTCAATGGTTTACACAATCAGAATTATCACTAAAACAATGTAGTCATTGCTGTAATTAAAGCTGAGCTTAGTTTATGAGGTAACCAAAGAAAGTAATGACGAAACGGTAACAAAAACCTACACGTTTCTACAAATTGGAATCAGAGCTTTAACAGTAAAACAAAATTTTAAAATGCCTTAAACATGGAAAAACAAAAACTGATGCAGCTTTATGAGCTTGTTACAATACTTGGTTTGGAATAATTTGCTTTATTTTATGACTGGTTCATTCTTACTTTTATTTGATGGTCTTGTTCTTTGTGATCTTTGCCCACATCCAAAACTTACAAGAAGTCAGCAGTGATTAGGAATTAGATTGCTAATTTTAAGGTATAGATTGAATATATAATGAAAATATATTTTAGTTTCTTCATGTGGAAGTTGATGAATCCTGAAGTTTTGGAGTTCTACTGCTGTCGGTGGCTGTGTAATATTAGGTTTATTGGTGCAAAAATGGCTCCATGTACACAAGAAAAACCCAGTTATTGCTTATCCTCCCACATAAACTAGATGCAAACATTGAATTTCCCAGATTAGGAAGTATCAATATTTAAATGTTATACAAAAAATCTCTTATGTTCCTGGTGACTCAATAAACTAAACTTAATTTACACTTTGTCAGGCTGGACTACAGGCCCAAAACTCTGAAATGAACAAAATCGTATAAGAAAAAAGGATTGAAAACATTCATTTTAAACCGATCCAAATTGGTGAAGGACATTGCTTAATAGCGCTCTTAAATCTGACACTGATTTAAAATGCTGGAACTTTTTCAGGAATTCCAAAAATTTGTATCTAGTTCATTTGTTACTATATCATAGTGTGGAATGACCTTTCTCCACAAAAAAAAAAAAAATCAACCTTTAGAAGTATAATACCATGGGTATAAAAAATTCTCTTCTTACAGACCCTGTAATTTTTAGGTGTTCAGATTGGGTTCATATTCCATATTCCCAAGTAGTTGCCAGGTTCTGCACAAGTCTTTTGACAATATATCCACTTATAATTGTGACAGGTTATGTGTCTCTAAAGACTGAACCATTCTGATTTAAGTACAGCCAAAAATACATAAAAATCCAACAGTTGCATAACCTCAGAAACCAGCTCCAGATGAACTCATCTGAACATTGCTTTCTAGCTTTATTTATTCTGGTCCACTTTACAACAGTTTTGGACTTTGGGGACATGTGAGTGGAGCCAGGTGTTGTGCTCTACATTGTTTTCTGTGCAAACCAGCACAACATAAGCATTGTGTCCTTCCTGTAGAGTGTGAAAGCTGACGCTGTTATCCCTGTACCTCAATGATATAAGAAGTACTGCTCACTGTTCCACACATGCTTATGATCAAAGGGCATTGTGTTGATTTGTGTCAGGTACATGCGTGTGTTGGGTTATGTGTTTCTAGCCGAATGCCAGTACATGAGATGCTTTATGTCGAGTCTGGGTGGATGGCCTGCAATTGAAGACAGAGGTGTGTGGGCCTTGGAGGCTGCAGATGATCTCTCACCCAGCTGTCAAGCACCCTTTAAAGTATTCTCCGGTTGCTCTTCAAGGTGCAGCCAGCCACTGCCACATCCTAGAATCAGCCAACGTAACGTGATCATGTCTGCCGGGCGGACATATGTGACAGACACTGAATGATACAGGGTAGAAGAAGAGAGGGAATAAAAGAGTTAGCCGGGGAAAGAGACATATAGAGGAAAAAAGAGTATACTGAAGCTGACAAAGGGAGGATAGACAGAGATGAGCATGAGTCATAATTCACATGGATTATTTTACTTTCAGCTGGAGAATAAAGAAAACATCGAGTTGGTTGACACTCGAGCTTGATCATAAAGAACTATCATGCAGCAGTAGCTTGGAGAAAGAAAAGATTTGTGTGTGCCTGCATTTGTGTGCCAGTGTATGTGTAGATGAAAGACTTCGAAGTTGAGATGAGTGAGGGGTGAGACTGTCAGAGAATGAAAAAGGATAATTTAGATCTGTTTCCTCTTTCTTCCTTTAGTGCCTAATGAGCCCAAAGCAGTGCAGAGTCCCTGCAAGCACTGCCACCACAGAGAAGATGAAACAGGTAGAGAGCAAGGGGGGCAGAGACAGAAGCCCAGAGATGAGAAGAGGAGGTACATGAGTGTAGAAGATGCATGGGGGAAGAGGGCAGGCAGTCAGGCTAAGGGAGGGTGTGTGGAGAGATAAGGAGAGAGGGACACCGATGCAGACTCAGCTTCAAAGGCTGCCGACGATGGAGGAGCCATGAAGTCTGTGGCTGCGTGGTGAGCTGGACTTGCGGAATAGGCTGCTTTTTCAGGTCACACTTTCTGTTCTTGGCTTATCTGGCCTGGCCACAGACAGTTTTCCAGGAAAGCACAGAAAAGCAGAGTCAAACTAGGCTGGCTTGGCCCAGTTTCTTCTTCTCTTTGACCAAAAGTGTTTTGACCACTTCATCACACAAACAGGTAAAAAGAATAGACGTGTGAATACAAGGCCTCTGTTAAGCCAAACTGTGCAAGACCTGTGGCCCACTGTTAACTGCAGAATGGTTGTTGTGCATTTAGTTCCTTGTAGGTGATGTGTGGCCCGAAAAACTATTTTCTTCCTCTTTTTTTTAATCTTTTTCCTGTATGGAGTGGCATTTTCATCACTGTAATTGGGCAGAACCAAGTACTTGGCAGGCGGACTGAGGACACATGCAAAGATGTGACACATGCCTCACTGCCTGAGGGATTGGAAGTGATAAACAAACTGTGCACTCACCAGGTGATGTGACACAGGCACACATACACACCTCGACCAACATACACGTGTAAATGTACTTTTCTGATGTCTGTTCTCTTCCCAGGCAATTTTGAAAGCTCGGACAAGTCTCGACTTTATCTTTGTGTTTGCATGCAGTTGATTAATAGCTCATTAGGATGTTTGCAAATATTTGTTGACAATTTTGTGATGTTGCGTGTCTCTCTTTTTACAAGCATTAGTTGTATTATTTATGTTTGCTCGCCATTCAATCCTTTGCATTGATTTCTATGGTAGTCTGATTAGTGTGCTAACAGTCCCCTCCTGTGCCAATGGGGTGTTTGTTTTAAACCCACAGCAATAGCAGCATCTTACAAGCACGGCCAAATATCCAGACCTGCTCACTGTCAGAACATCAGTACCATGCTACGCTTACATCTGTTACTCTCAAAGATACATAACAGTCAGTCTGCTCTGAATAATTTTTACTCTCTCATCTGTTCCTGTTTCCTCCCCTTCTGACAGGCCTCCGGCTCGCAGAGCAGCTGGCTCGGCGCGAGGATGAGGCAAAGATACGCCATCGTCTAGGGCTTTCTCTGTGGGCCAGTGGGAATCTGGAGGAGGCTCAACATCAGGTAAAGTCTCTTCCCTCCCTCTTCCACTTCTTGCCTTGAGTCACCTTGACTCACTTCTCTTTTCATCTCCTCTCCTGGAGCTGGACTACTTCCAGCAAATCAAGCACTAGTAGTTAAAACTGACCTCCAATAAGCCCACATCTGTTGGCAAAGAGATTGGCGAAGTTCACAAATAAGAGGTGGAGGGAATGTCTAAACGTGTGTAACGGTGGGAATTAAGTTTTCATTAATGACCTTGTGGTGAAAAGCAGAGCAAAGGAAGGAGGTGGTTCTGGCTTGTGATCACTGCTGCTGGAGAGTCTAGGAAATGTTGTCATATCAGCAGATGAGTTGGGAATTAAAAAAAAAATTAAATCAGTTTTATAGTCTCAATAATCTCAAACTGGTGCGTTGCAGACATCCACTCCTCAGCCCACTGCCCACCTGGAAAGCCTGGCATATCTTTTAAAATCTCTCTTTGCAGTTCCCTCATATATTTGACAGTCAGCCAACATCAGTGGCTTTCCACGTGTGTCTGCTGGGATGTTTTTCAGCAACCTTCATTTGTAAGATTCAGAAGTCCAAAACGTTCCCTATGATAAACGGACATGACTTCCATCTGTGTGACCCAGATAGCTTTTGTTTTTGGTCCTGCATCATACTTTTCAAAAAGTAACTCAGTCTGTTTGCAATTATCTGAAACAAGAGCTTGGGAAGGAAGATTAAACCAAGGTGGTGACTACAGCAGAACCCGAGTGCTTATGAGTCACATTGAGAAATTTCAGTTCAATTAAAAGAAATGGGTTTTTTTTACGTAGTCGATGCAACACGTTTTCCACTGTCCGCTAGTTTTACAGGATCATACCAAACTTTTAGCTAATCTGCACCAAAATGATGTCCTTGCTGAAAACAACTGATTATGTTCTGTGGCTGCATATGCCACAAATACATCCAATCGTTTTTTGACTGTCAGCTAATAGCCCTCAGGGTGACTTGGTAGTACGAAAGGACACTTTTGTCCTCAGAGTATAGATCAAATGGTTATTCATGAGCTGGCCTGTCGGTACAAATAACCTTGGTAAATACCCTGACCCAATTCATACCACACATGTAAAAGCTGGTATTTAAATTTCTAGACCACAGATGCAGGATGGGAGTTCTTAACCTCGTGTTTCTCATTTTTCTATATATTTGAACCTAATTGTACAACCCTAGCCATGATCCTGGTGTTCACCGTGACTTACTGATTGACATGTCCTGATTCTAATCAGCTATTACAGCAGAGCTGGTTCCCTCTGAGAGCCACTCACGTTCATATCTCAGCAAGTGTGAATCAATAAACTTGCGCTTCCCTAAATATCAGTGGTCTACTGTAGAGTAAGCCTCAGTATCTGAAATAATCAAGCACAGACGATAAGACTTCCCCAAGGAGGTTATTCATGAAAATCATTAAAAGTGCACATGTATCAAACTTTACTCACATTACAAATGCAGCACGATATCGACATTCAGTTAACATGTAAGATGAAAGCTTTACTAGAGGAACATCAGGGATTTTTGTCCAATCAACCAGGAGCTTCACAAGTCACTGTGGATGAAGCACATTGGGATTGTTTCTCTTTACTCTGTTCCTGAAAGGGTCAGGCTGCAGGAAAGGTGCCGAGAGAAATTAGTTTTGACCGTAAAGGGATGTCTGCAATTCTAACAGATTGAACTGGCACTGCCGCAATCAGCCCAGAGTCCTATCAGCAAAATCAGCAACGATGTGTCTCGCTCTCATGCTGCAGAATTCACCGGATTTTTGGTGATCTCTCCTCTTCCTTACTATCTGACACACTTTCCTGCCTGACCTTGGTATATACCAGACCAGCTTCAGAATGTATATACTCAATACTTGTGCTCACAAGAAATGTGGACATACTTTCTTTCATCTATCAAAGCCACATTGCTAATAAATCCATTTAATCCTCACCAGTAACCTTTTCTCCACTGCGGCTCTTTGTCTTGTACTAAGCATGGTCCAGCAGTGGGTGGTTTACCCTCTCTGTTGGCCTCAGACTTCTGGTGAGTAGCTCTGTAGCAAGTCTCAGCCATCCTGCATGGCTGCTATCGGGCCAAAAAATAGGAAATCGATAAAGGCTTACATGAATCAGCAGTCCTAGTCAGCTTTGCTTGGCCAGTGAGCAACACAGCCTGCTGCCCCACCTCTCTATTGTCTCACTTGTTTCCTCAAAACTAATGTCTGACTCTGATTAGGAAGATTATAAAACACAGACAAACCCAATGATTTCTCAATAGTTTACCCCCAGGTGCTGTTTTTTGTTAACGATATACTTTTTCTTATTATTAAACACACATAAACCAAATCGAGCTTCAGGCGAAAAGAAGTTGGATGAAGATTTATGTGTTCGTGTGATGGTCAGTTTACGCTACTTTTCTTGGCAAAAAAGGAAATGGCAGTGAAAGGTTTTTGTGATGACCTGGGAGGTAGCATGTCACCATCTAGTGGACAAAATTCATTTTAATGGACAGAACATGTCTACAAACAACAGTTGCCAGACAATTTAATGAGAAAGCTGTTCTTCCTTTCTCATAACTACTGATACATTTACCTAGTTATTTTTATATTCATAATAAACTCCTTATCTTGGCAATGTTTTAACTTTCACCAGGCAGACGGCTCCATTCTTAGGCGTAGGGGAGTCCACAGGCATCATGTTGCATCAGTTCATTTTTAAAATGTGTGGAAATGTTGTTGTTTGTCCTCAGCTTTACCGAGCATCTGCTCTGTTTGAGACCATCCGTCACGAAGCCCAGCACAGCACGGACTATAAACTTTCTCTGTTTGACCTGCAAACCTCCTGCTACCAGGCTCTCCAACGGGTCCTCGTCAGCCTTGGTGAGCTAACAATTTTTCTCTTACTCTAATATTTTCATGCTATTCATGCTATTCAATTCCAACTTTACGTTTGCCTCAATATGCACACAATTGATTTGATACTGTAATCAGCAATGACCTCTGAACTCTGCAGGTCACCATGACGAGGCGCTCGCGGTAGCAGAACGGGGTCGCACACGAGCCTTCGCAGATCTTTTGGTGGAAAGACAGACAGGCCAGCAGGACTCAGACCCCTACACACCAGTAACAGTAGAGCACATTTTGGATACTGTCAACAGCCAGAGGGCTTTGGTGCTTTATTTCTCTATGGCTGCAGGCTATTTGTACAGCTGGCTGCTGGCTCCTGGAGCAGGTAAAGGATTCAGTCTGCTCATGCTGAAATGATACATCATTTCCTATTTTTGTTGCATCATTTATATTATCATTTTCTGTAACATCACAGGTGTTTCACTTAACTGGCCTACAAATACGTGAGGCTTTAATTCATTCAGCTTTGCAGTTTTAAACAGTTCTGAACCACTAAAGTTAAATGCACATGCATATGCTCGCTTGTTCAAATCAAAGCAGAAAAGAGGCAACTGCCAGGGGGTAGGAAGTCTAGCTTTGACACCATGTTGCAGTGCCACCTGCCACTCCACAGCTAAGATGTGCCCCCTGCCTTGCTTTTTACCCCAGAAATCATCTGCCAATGAACCATGTTAATTAATAGTGACATAAATCAAGACAAAGCCAAATAACACAGAGAGCATCTTCACATATATCAGCAGGAAAAGGCTTTGCTCTCACACTAAGTCAGAAATCTGTCTCTTATTCAGTTTCATCTTTTGTTTCCGTTGCTTTTTTTCGTTGAAATATTTCTGCCCTAAAACAAGTCTATTCTATTTTTTCTGCTTCTTTGATGCTGCCTTGACACTTAAGCTCACTGCGTGACTGGTGAAATTCCAGCTTCACAAAAAAGAAAAGCCAAAGCTGTGATTACAATACACATCGCATGACTCCCATTGTTGCAGTCTGTTAACTGTACTTGAGCTATATTTCAATCTCTGCTGGAAAGAAAGGAAATAGAAGACATGACCTGTGCCCCATGCCAGAGGGCCTTAACCTTTGATCAAAACCAGTAACAAGATGAACTCAAGCCACCACCCCCCAGCATTAGTTTCACAACAAGAACGAGGCAACAGGGACAATAGTGTATATCTTCAAAGCTTTGAATCTTGCCTCAAGATAAGAAGAATCTTCTTGCTTTGTAATCGCCTGTCTGTCACTTCCTGGCATTCCTTGGCATCCAGCTGGTGCACGAGCATGGCCAGCTATAGACTGCAGTCAATAAGAAGCTTGAATAAAACCATAATTACTTCTTTTGCAGGAATTTTGAAGCTTTCAGTGCAGCTGCATGCGAGCAGTACCCGTATACCTTCCATTCAGATATATCAAACAATAAATCTGCAGCAGAGGACACAGCAGTGACACACACATTATTGCACATTTACAGTCTTGTACTTTTACTCTGGATTGTGTAGAGAAGCTTATTCTTATTTTTCATTGCCTTTCTTTTAGCTTCAAAGATCTAGCCACATACTCACAGCTCTTGGTGGAATGATGCAATGTTGCATATCACCTACCTGTAATTATTTTAATTTTAAAACCAGACAGTCATGTTTATCCACCATGTCCCTTCCTATCTCTGCAGGCATCTTGAAATTTCACGAGGTCTATCTGGGAGAAGGTGTAACAGAAGGGGGGTCAGACTTCCAGGAGGGAGGTGGTGGAGTAATCAGTGGCTCATCGTTGGAGCAGCACATCGCAAGCGCCCGAGAAGCTCTGGGTGTGGAGTCATACTACAGCAGGTGAATTAAATGCATCAGAAATTGATATTACATCGTACACAATCAACATTTTTTTCATAAAAATGTCCAAGCTTTTTTTGTAATGGTAAGAATTAAAAACTGTTGTAAACTAAACTGTATGGATTTGAGCTGATCGAACAGCGTGCCATCCTCGAAGAGTAAAGTACCCCTTGCAAGCCCTCACTAACTACTTTGTAGTATTTAGGTGGAATTGTAGAAACAATATGCTTCACTAACTAAGCTAAAACCAAAAGTTGTGTAAGGAGTAATTTCTTTATGTATTTGTGTCTTAAAAGCATTATTCTGCTCTGTCAAGCAGCGAGATGACAGTTTTACACCACCTACTGAAAGCAGTCCACTCTCTTCTTAGTGAAAATAAATGAGACGGAATAATAGCTCCTTGCCTCACTTGAGATGTTGTATCCACCTGACAAACAGTAGACCTGAAGGAACGGGGGAAAGAGGGTTTTACTGACAGAATCAGAAAAAGGGTGAAGGTTGAGAAGCAAGGATAAAATCGATGGGGAAGAGCGGTGAATAAAGACTTAAAAGACAACAGGAGAGGAGGTTAGAGGAAAACTGTAACAAGATGTGTCAAAGTTAAAATAAGCGCTTCGCGACTGCTTTTGTCTAGTTGGCGTTTGATCCATAGTGCCCAGCTGGTCCGCCCAGTGCCAGCCTCCACCACTTCGGCAGCTTGGCCCTCCTGCCCCATTACCAGCTCATTTACCACTCCAATGGGAAGTTGCATACACACCAATGCGCCTGGATGGGCACAATGTGGCACCACTTACCAGCCCATTCACTATCTGGAGTGCACACAAAGGAAGAGAGCACTCTGAAACGAGAGTAGACAAAACGAATGGGATGGAGAAAAATGGGGAGAGCACATTGGCGTACAAGAAAGAATACCAAGGGAAGTAGAAAGAGTTTAATTTTGACTATAAATCTGAGTGTGGATTCTTAAACCTTTAAATTGTGTAAAATTGCAGTCAATTCCTTTGGAGGGTTTTTATGCGTTGAATACCTCACAAGAATCTATTTACCTTGAAATTAACTAGATTTGACAAAGTTACTGGGTTAACACAGGGTATGGGTTCAAAAATTATCTAGATTTTGCAGCTTTGCATGCCTGAAGCTGACATTTTACTAGAGCTAACTTGATATGGTCATGCCAGAGAAAAGGGTTTAGACCTGAAGTGTGGGAGAGTAGTGGCGAGTAAATGTGGGGTGGGGGTGGTTGACTCCCCCTGGACCAGCTCAGTATTACCAGCATTATAATGAAAGGATTTAACTATGCTTGTTATCAGAGTCTGGGCTTGAGCCTGGGAAATTAGGCCAAGTACGTGGGTTGAATAGTGTGTATTTATGGCAGATCTTGCGAGCGTGGAGTTGATTTATCTGCAAGAAAACAATGTTAGTCTCTGAATTCTCTACTGTGCTCGAGTGTCTCTTTTGTTGCCAACATTTCTATGACTGCAGATGCCTCTAATGCTATCTCCTTTTTGTGCTCGTCAGAGGGTGTTCGAGCAGCGAGACAGAAAGTGAAGCAGGAGATTTGTTGGACCAACAATTTGAGGAGCTCAACAACAAGCTTAACTCGGTCACAGATCCGACGGGTTTCCTGAGAATGGTATCAAGAAACAACTTGTTCAACAGGTAAAGGGGTTAATACACATCGTTTGAATTTTCCTTTTATAAGAAGCTGCCTTAATCACTAACTGCTACCTGCATTTTTAAAAAAAAAAAAAAAAAAAAAAAAGGAGGATTGAAAATAGTAAGAAGATTTGTGGGTATTATTGCGTGGCCCGTGAAAGGACTCCTTTCCTCATTGTTTCGCCTGCACAACATGTGAATCCTTATTAAATAGAACAACTAGAGCCAAGCTGCTAAAGCCCCTATCAACTCTTCTTTGATGGTGTTTTTAGTGTGTGTATGTGTTTGTTCTTGTTCACACACTAGTGAGGATATACATTACAGAAATGTTTGCTTGACTGTGTCTCAGAAATTTCTTTGAGAAAGTGCGGAGCGTTATTTATCGACTGGGTGCAACTATCAGTGTGCATTGGTGCTAATTTGTAACATATACCAATAAAAAATGTGCGTGTGCGCGTATGATTGTGTGTCTGGGTCATATTTCCCTGTCCTCGTCCACACTTGAGCTGCTCTTTGATGAGAGGGTAATTCCAGCTTTAATTGAGTCTCTGTGCTCATTAAGCCCCTTTAATGGGCTGCCGGTAATAATCCGCTCATTCTTTTGGGCCTCAAAAACTCTGAATTTTAAAGCTGCGCATGTTTAAAAGCCTGCACTCTATCACAATACAGAAGCTGGAGAAAATTAAGAGAACCCATTGTCATCTTACGAGCTTGTCAGACAACGAGCGATATGTGCTTTTCAAGGACTTTATTTAACTTCCGTCTTTGTTCAGTTGTTTCACTTGTTTAGATGTTCTATCTGTATTCAAGTCAGTAATTCAAGATGATGGCCATCATTTTTTTAGAGTAACTTATAAAAGAAAAAAGGTTAACATCAGATTAAAATCTAAATGAATTAAAATGGTTTGAATGAAGGGTAATAATACTCTATTAAAATGTATCAGCTGCCCTGATTTAACACTAATCTTGTGGGTAGCTCTAAAGGATTGCTGTGGAAATGTGATGATGAAACTCTGTTTAATCCTATCAGTGTGTAACTGAATAAATCATTACATCTAATGATTACACAGTAAAATTCTTTGATGAGCTTGATTAAACTGTCAGCAAAGAAGCTGTAAACACACATCAAACAGGTTCCCTGCTTTTAGAAGATGGCCTCTAAATTAGGACAAAGCTTTCGTTCCCTGTTTGGAAGTGTGAAAAGATGTGGACTTACTTACTCAGGTCATATTTAAGGATCTGTCTTTTAATGACCAAACAAGGCAGCCACTGAATGCAGACTCCCTCTGCAGCCCATTCCTTTTCTTTTCACTGTTTCTTTTTGGTGCTTGATGCTCACTAACTCCCCGCTTCCTCTTCTCTCATTCCTCTTTGTCAGGCTAAAAATGATTGTTTTGTTTTTTTCTATGGAGGCTCATGGCTAGACCTTGCAGTAAGACAGAATGTTGAGAGACTGGAGGGAAGCCTGTGGCCTAGGGGCAACCAGAAGGGCGGGATAGATGTCTGTTAGCTCGTGGCCTGAAGAAACTCTTTCTGGTGGAGCAGATGGAGTGCTGTGACAAGTATAGACATAAAGCTTTGCCCCACAAGGCCGAGCAAAGCTTTCCAACCTCAGGGCCACCATTAACACAGTTCCCAGTATGCTGGGTGTAACAGCATTACATAGCAACTCTGTTTCAACAAAGATTGGATTGTTTACTTGATTCATTTTGATTAGAATATTACAAATTAGGGTTTATTATTCATTCATTTTCAATTTGATGCGTATATATTTAATTGAAGACATGTTTACTTTCTCTAATTTTCATTCATTTTTATTTGGCTGATTTTTTTGTCAGCATTACATTAATACATCAGTCTATTAGCACCACCTAGTGGAGTAATGCAGTATATACAAAGGAATAGTTGCCTTTAAGAAATAATATTTAATGTCAGTGTGATTATTATAAAAATAAAGGATGACTGGGTTTTATCTAAATTAATATCTCATCGGTATCAGTCTCATCAATATGGAAAGAAGATTTTGGCAGAAGAAAGTTTCTTCAGTTTTTGGTCACTCTCTTCTAAAATAGAGATGCCTCTGTACATAAACATTAAACATTCCAATTTAATATTTTCATTTGAACAGAAGCTCATTTTGGCTGCTTGTATCCACAATCTCATTCTTTTGGTCATCACCCTCAGATGGTGACCATAGGTGAGGGTACGAACATAGATCGACTTGTAAATTGAGAGCTTTGCTTTTCAGCTCAGCTATTTCTTTACCACGACGGACCAATGCAGCATCCTCCGTACAGATCCGTCTGTGAATCTCCTGCTCCATCCTTTCCCCACTCGTGAACAAGACCCCAAGATACTTAAACTCCTTCAATTGGGGCAGGACCTTGTCCCTGACCTGCAGGGGGCATTCCACTCTTTTCTGTGTGTGGACCATGGTCTCAGATTTGGAGGCACTAATTATTTGAGGCATTTTTTACTCAAAAAGATTAAAAATGAACTTTTTTTTTTTTTGTTTGTTTTGAGAGGATTGGTTCGTTTTAGCCTTAAAAAAGCAAACTGAATGTTTTTATCTATACAGTATTGTTTAGATTACTGCGATAATCCAACAAGTAGATTAAATTATTTTGTGTCTGTGCAGGAGTTGCCAGAGCATGACCAGCCTGTTCAGTAACACCATGTCTCCAGCCAAAGATGGGAATTCTTCCCTACCTCGTCGCTCCAGCAACCTCGGAAAACCTCCCCTACGAGCACTTTATGACTTGCTCATTGCACCAATGGAAGGGGTGAGTTGCACCTCTGAGAGTCATTTATGGTTTTTATGTGTGGTTACCCAAACTGGTAAATTAAGAAAAAACAGTTTTGTGCAGAAACAGGAACTGGGAGCAGTTGGTATTTGTTTGGTGTTTGCATATTTCTTCATCAACTCTTTTGTGTGACAGGGCTTGATGCACTCCAGCGGGCCTGTTGGCAGACATAGACAACTGGTGATGGTGCTGGAGGGGGAGCTGTATCTAATCCCTTTTGCTTTGCTAAAGGGAAGCTCCTCTAATGAATATCTGTATGAGCGATTCAGCCTGATTGCTGTGCCATCCATCCACGGACTTGGATCCAGTGCAAAGGTTTTTTTTTTTCTTTTTTAGATTATCCATAAAACACCACATTTAAATATAAAATTAGCTTTGTAATTTCCAATTTCTTTAAAATAATTATTGGGCCAAATAATTATGAGAGATATCTCTGTTTTTAGACTCACTCTCGGCGACCTGGACCAGCTCCTTGTGGTGGTGTCTCCATGGCAGCAGTGGTGGGAAATCCTAAACTGCCTTCCCCTGTAATGGACCGTTGGTTGTGGGGACCAATGCCCTCTGCTGAGGAAGAAGCTCTGATGGTTGCTGAGCTGCTGGGATGTCAACCTCTTGCTGGTTCTTCTGCCACTAAGGAGAGAGTAATGAGTGCACTTACACAAGCAGAATGCGCCCACTTTGCCACCCATATTTCCTGGAAACTAGCAGCTCTGGTCCTCACACCAAACCCTGAGTGTGTGCCCGGTGGGGCAAGCACTAGTGTAGGCGTGGGAACTGTCAGCAGAGGCACGAGTGGGAGACGGGGCAGCAGTGGGCGGGGCAGAAAAGGTTCGATTGGAAGCGGTTACACCATCCCGGAGTCGCTTCACATGCAGGATGATGGCAGCGATGTGGAAAGTATTTGTGACAGTCCTCCTCTTCAAGAGTTCCTTCTCACAGCTGCAGACATACTGGACCTGAGGTTGCCTGTCAAGCTAGTAGTTCTAGGGTAAGTGAAAGATTCTATTTGTTTTTATCCTGTTCTGTTCATTTTCAATTGGTGATGAGCCATGGTTATAATCTGTGTCATGTGTGCATGAGAGAGCAAGTAAATGCATGACCTGGATGTGGTCAGAGTTCAGAGGAATAAGGAAAGACATTTAAAGAAAGGATGACATGGTACCTAACTAGAGGAAAATAATGGAGAAAGAGACACAGCATGATATAAGACGTGAATTAATGCATTGTCTTTTATTGGCTAAAGAGAGCTCAAAGTCCAAAGAGTATGCAAGGTTAATCTATAGTTCTACGTGCTCTGATAATTGATATTTATAGATTCATTTGTGCTTGTACTTTATCCACCTTTGCGGCAGGTCATACCAAGAGTCCAGCAGCAAGGTGACAGCGGATGGTGTCGTGGGATTAACCAGAGCCTTCCTGGCTGCTGGTGCTCAATGTGTCCTCGTGTCCTTGTGGCCTGTCCCTGTTGCAGCCTCTAAGGTTTTTGTTCATGCCTTCTACTCCGCCCTGCTGAATGGGACCAAGGCTAGTGCTGCTCTGGCAGATGCCATGAAAACTGTTCAGAGCAGCAAGCAGTACTCACATCCATCCAACTGGGCAGGTTAGAGATCTCATCTATCTGTGTGTGGATTACACTTTAGGATGCTGAAATGCTCATCTAGTATTGACACTCTTTTCTTTTGTTCTTTTGTATCTAGGTTACATGTTGATCGGTAATGATGTAAAGCTAAATAGCCCTTCCTCCCTGATCGGTCAAGCCTTGGCTGAGATTCTGCAGTACCCCGATCGAGCTCGCGATGCTTTGAGAGTTTTACTTCATCTGGTGAGACACAAACGCATTGAGTGAAATTGACATTACACTTGGATAGAATCAGACATACTGATTCATCAAGGCTCATTTCCTTTATAGGTGGAAAAATCTCTTCAGAGGATACAGAATGGCCAGCGTAATTCCATGTACACGTCCCAGCAAAGCGTGGAAAATAAAGTAGGGGGAGTCCCTGGCTGGCAAGCCCTGCTGACGGCAGTGGGTTTCCGACTGGACTCTGCAGGCACTGGTATCCCTGCTGCAGTCTTCTTCCCTACTTCTGACCCAGGCGACAGGCTCCAGCAGTGCAGCACTACTTTACAATCTCTACTTGGTATGAACAGAAAACAGTACAGATCTTACTTTTCAGTTTTAACTTTCTCTTTTCATTTTAGTGTAAGCATTTAAAATAATCATTCTAAACCCATAAGTGCCAGTTATGTATCTAGAAGTGAATATGTCATTACTCGTGTATTTATATTGATCTTTTTAACTAGGAACTGTTTCTTTTTTCTTTCTCTTACATTTGAACTATAAATAAAAACTAGTTTAGTTTCTTTCTTACCAGTTAGTTCTTCAACTGTTCTTCACGTTGAATCTGTTTTTTGTATTTATTTTGGAATACAAATGGTATGTCTTGTATGCGTTCTTAGGTTTGCCACCTCCAGCTCTCCAGGCTCTGTGTAAACTCATAACAGCCTCAGAAGCAGGAGAGCAGCTCATCAATCGGGTAAGCGTCTGCAGCTTTGAACAAACACTTGGTTATTTAAGCGCCACAGAAAAATTTGTTACAGAACAAATCTGCTACGTTTATTAAACATTCACTAATGAGGCGAGCTCGCTTAGATACTTTGCCAGAAATTAAATGCGTGCTGTAAAGGGGAATAGAACATTTCTGAGAATATGAGAAGTTTTTCCAAACACTAACTTTCTTGCTTCACGACAGGCACACGCATGCAATAGTAGCTCCTGCTGAATCTTAATCTGCATTTAAATGCTGCATTGAAAACTTAATGAGCCGTATTTATGTTCCAGTTTTAACTACAATTTGAGTTCTGTTCTCATGTACCTGGGCTTGTGACACCATGAATTAAGCTAATGCTGCAGAGGGATATCCCTGCACATGTTTAACCTGAAATCACATGTTTGGGATGAAAAGCAGCACAGTTATGTGATTGGTACTTTCGGTGCACAGCAGCTGCTAACGCCTAAACTATGCATGTTGTTCCCACCGAGCTTTGTGACACAATAAACACAACTTTTTCCTGTTGTTATCTTTCCTACTGATTTTTTTAACTGTGTGAATGGCTTGTGTGCATGCAATAAAATGCTTTTTTTTCTCTCCCTTGCATTTAACTTGCGGCCTGAAGGCTGTAAAAAATATGGTGGCAATGGTAAGTGTGAATTCACCTCACTCGATACCATTCCATTCCTTCCTGCTTGTCCACCTGCCACTCTCTGTGTTGTAGAGTTAGTACACTGCATGACGTAATATGTGTTGTTTTAATAGGGTTATGTTCTTACATTTTTCAATTTTGCTGAGGAAAGTTTTGAGAGGATTGAAACAATTCAAGGGTCTCGGTTCATTTAAGGTTAGGGAAAAGTTTCTGAATAAAAGATTTCAAAGCTGCCTGGTCACCATCATAAGGGTGAAGAACCCCATTTCTACTTTGGCCTTGGTTACGTCATGTGGACAAAGAGCTCTTTGTTCAATTTAATCCTTAAAAAAACAGTGAAATGTTCTTCTAAATCACGTGTACAGACCACTTTCACACCAAGCGCTGTACTTCTTATTCCATGCTGCATTTTTTTCCTTTGTGTGTTTGTAAATGTATCAAACTTGTGCATTGGATGTTGAACATTACAAGGAACTAGTGGATGAATAGAAGCCAATTTACATTTATGACAATTGTCTTCTTAATAATGTCAGTATCATTACACACTAATGTATCTAACTTGATCCGTTCTGTTGTCATAGTTAAATGAACATACTTTTTGAATTTCCCAGCTAATTTTTAAGAAAACTCTTTTTTTGTCATTCTAGCTCCACCAGGTGCTAGTCCAGCTCCAGACTGGTGAAAAGGAGCAGGACTTCTCTCTCCTCCCTATTCAGGTGTCAATAAGTGTTCAGCTTTGGAGACTGCCGGGATGTCATGAATTTCTGGCTGCTCTTGGTAGGTCAAAAATGTTTTATAGGAGTGTGTATCTAAGAGTAAAATGGTGTAAACATTGATTGATAAAACTCATTTTTAGTGAAAAAAAACCCTTAAGTTCACATATAAGAATACGCATTCCCTCATACTTGTAAGCTTCCGTACATGAACACGTGCAAATATTAAACAAAATCATTTGCTTTCTTTATTACTTGCAGGATTTGACCTTTGTGAGGTGGGCCAAGAAGAGGTGGTTCTTAAGACAGGCAAGATGGCCAACCGTCGCACCTTACATTTTGCTCTCCAGTCTCTACTGGCACTGTTTGGTAAGTTTGTTCAATTCTTCAAACAGTTTTACTGCCTCATTCATTTATAACATTCATAAATTCTCTTCTTCTCTGTTTCTAGACTCCACTGAACTGCCCAAGCGCCTCAGCCTGGATAGCTCATCTTCCCTCGAGTCCTTGGCTTCAGCCCAGTCCGTGTCTAACCCGCTGCCACTGGGATACTCAAGCCTTCCTTTCTCTCCCCCTTACCTGGACAATCAAGCATCTGATGCCATTTCTGTCTACAGCCTCAGCTCTGTAGCCTCCTCTATGAGCTTTGCCTCAAAGTCAGATTGTGATTTCCTTAGTCATCGGCAGCGCTGTGGGGCCACGGCCCATTACTCTGTCCATAAACATCCTCATGTTCCCCGTAGTCGCTCGTCTCCACATGGGGCTGCTGCTGCTGCAGTTCCTGGGCCACGGGGGGATGAAGAAGAATATGAGGGATTTTCTATCATCAGCAGTGAGCCACTGGGAAGTCACTGTGACTCTCTGCCTTTGCCACCGGGGCATGGCCAACGGTATCACCGTGGAGGCAGAGGGGTTGGTGGGACTAGCACAGGTGCAGGAAGAGGCTATACTGTCTCTGTGTCATCAAGAGGAAGTGTGAGCACCCCCACATCCCCTGTCAAAACATCACTAGTACCCAGCCCAAACTCACCTTTCCAGAAGGTTGGTAAGGTCAGCAGTTCAGACACAGGCGAATCAGACCAGTCCAGTACCGAGACAGACAGTACAGTCAAGTCTCAGGAAGAAAAAACTGCTCCTCTTGATCCTCAAGAGCTTGCCCAGAAGATTCTGGAGGAGACTCACAGCCATATGCGTGCGGTGGGGAGCCTTCAGCGTGCGGGAGCAGATGGCGCGACAGCTGGTGGAACCTCAACTCGAAGTAGTACCTTCCGCTCTTCTGAAACTAGCGCATTCAGCCGTCCTAACAGCAGTGCTAGTGGCCGAGTACAGTCTTCTCCAAAACCCAAACCTCCGTCTCGTTCTTCTTCTCTACAGAAGATAAGCTCTGGGTACAACAGTCCTGCAGTCTCTGAGTCCTCCCAAAGAGAGGGCAGCCATTCTTCACCCACTCTGGACAGCCACGCTCAGTTCAAAATGAAGTATCCAAGTTCTCCCTACAGCGGCCACATTTCCCGTTCCCCAAGTAATGTCTCCCCCAGTTCAGGTCACCAGTCACCAGCAGGCAGCGCACCATCTCCTGCTCTATCCTACTCCTCTACAGGTTCTGCTTGTTCTACGTCAGCTGACGTGCCAGATTTAGACCGATTAAGAAGAGGGGTCATTGATGAAAAAGTCCAAGCTATACACAATCTGAAGACCTTTTGGGCTAACGCCGCAGCTCAACAACAGCAACATCTAGGTCCCGTCAAAGCTGTCCACGGCTCTCCTGGCGCTCTTGCTTCTGCCAGTAGAGATGTCCTGAGCCTGCTCAACCTTTCTCCACGCCACTGCTCCCCCAACGAAACCCAAGACAGCCTGGAGCTGCGGGAGCTGGGACTGCAGTCACTAGATAAAGGGAGCAAGAACTCTTCCAATGGACACCACTGCTCCAACGCAAGAAAAGTGACTCCTTCTCCAACAATATCAACAAGCAGTAGCCCCGGTGCTCGTTCTATCCGACTACCTGCTGGAAACGGATACAAATTTCTGTCACCTGGAAGATTTTTTCCCTCCTCTAAATGCTAAAATGTCTTTTTTAAAAAGTCTGTATAGGTTCATGGTATACTTTTCTGTGTGTTGGGGAAGCAGGGCACTTTTTGAGGACCACTAGTGGTTCGCCTAACTTGACTGACAGAAGGATTTGTTTGGTTAGTGAGTGTATCGCCTCAGGGGCACATGAACGATTTCGAGGCTGTCTCGTCATCGTGCCCGTAAAATTCTGAATGGCTATGAGAAATACTCAATGACCTGATACTGTGTTTGTGTGTAACTGTGTGTCAGGTAAATGTAAATGCCATTTGGTATCATTTTTCTCAAACTTTTGCCATTTGTGGGCGATGAAAAGAAACCCCAGATTTCCTTCATTCTATATTTTTTGTTTCTAATTTTGATTGTTATTGTTATTATTGTTTATTGTTGTTAATATAATATTAATTATTATTATGTTTTGTAAATTAATTTGTGTTTTACAATCAGTATTAAGCATTTTTATATAATTAAAAAGTGAACAAACCTGTACCATGTAAAGGTGGAAAGAGTGGAGGGAGAAAAAAAAGATTTAATATTTTTTATTGAAATGAAAAAAGGCATTTTGCTGGATTTCTTTGTGAATTGAGTGTCTGATCTGAAGCATGGATCTCTTGCTATTCAGTGTTAAGTACAATGTATGACTTTTTAGCTCATGATTTTTTTAGATTTAACATGAAAGTTTCACAAAAACCATCTGTCATTTATCAGTAAATTGTTTCAATAAAAACATGCTGTTTACTTCCGTTTGTTGCCATCCTTCTGTCTGTAGAGACAATGGAGTCTGCACCTGTTTATGCAGCGTCGGCTGTGGCAGAATAAGACGATGCGGGAGCTGCAGCTCCTATCACCCTTGCAAATGTGATAGGTGGTATGAGTCATGGGATAGCAGTGGTATTATGACTTTTTGCTGCTTCCTGGCCTTTAGAAACGTTACTCCTGATTTTTTTACTTTTAGATTGATGAACATTAAAAGTTTTCAGAAAATAAAAACAGAAATCTTTACTTTAAAATAAGTTCCGATCAGCAGATTTCAGTAGGCGGGCTTTGGGTCACAGAATTTATTTTATTGGCTTATTTTAATGAAAGAAAAGAATTTCCACCAATCGCAGCGCAGATGGGCGGAACTGGGTGCAGCTCTATGCTCAGATGACGTCAGACTCAATCACAGGTCGCTGGGGGAAGAACAACAAGGAAGAAGTGACGATGGTTCTCATCAAGGAATAGTAAGTGATCTTTAAAACTTTTCTATATTTTTCATTTTTTTATAGAAAACAATTAATCAAATCAGCAACACAATCCCTTATCGGGAAAGTTTTTTTGTGTGTTTTTGAATACAAATGAAAGCTTTTAATTTTACCTCGCTGTCACACGAGGTTTACTTTGGCCTACCGGCTTTGACAGCAGCGTGTTTCTGTGTAACAGTTTGTTTTAAAACGTCTCATACTTTCTTGCTTTATATAAAAAAGTGACAATTCACACTTTGTGCTACGTGGTGGTAAAAATAAAACTTCCAGTCTTCTTGTTTCTAGCTTTGTAATAAGTGGGAAGTGTTAGCTCAAGCTAACTTAGCTTTCCTGTTGCGATACCTGGGACGCTAACAGCGGTGATCAGTTTGGTTATTTTTAAACAAAATCATCAAATCAAACCGATCATTCAAAAAGTAAAAGGATCCGACAACACACTGAGCTCTTTCAACGTCAGATTAGTCATGTTTGCCCGGAGATTATAGTTTTAAATACTAATGTCAAACACAAGCTGTTTACATAAGCTCCTACTTGTGTAATAAGTTTAACAATGGAGACAAAGTTGTTAAATGAAGCAATCATGCTGATCTATAGAAGCTACTTTATTTTTAAGTTAAAAGGGTTAATGTACTTTTATGGATAATTGTTAAAACATTTCAAAATTAGCTTTGATTACGTATCAGATGAGGAATACAAGATTTCCCTGAGTTGAAACTTTTCTGAATTGAGTTGCCAAACAGCAACAATCTGTTGTGTTTTAAAAGTGAACTTTAAAAAAATTCATATATAGGTTTATTCTCTGAATATTTTTTTTATGTCCCAAAGTTTTCCAAAATACTACAAATGTGTGCATTATTTCTTCAGATGATCTATAAACATAACTTACCTGTTGAATCTTGTCTCTTTAATACTGTATTTTCTCATTTATTTTTAGCCAAAAAAATCCCTTCACGAAAAGGAGAGAAGATGACAAATATTTGGTAATTGCATCTTGATGCAGTGGTATTGATGGTGGTCTGTTCTTTAACACAACGTTTTTCAACCTTTTTTTAAAGCCAAGGAACATTTTTTAATCCAAAAAGTCTGGATGAATGCCTGCTAAAATGTTGGAGTGGGTTGCTATGGTTACAGTAAATAAAAAGGGGAGATATCATACTAAGAAAGATAAATACGCTTATTCCATTTTTCTGACCACGTACTAGGTGAAATAAGATTATTTTCTACAGCTCATCTGACAATCTCTCATGGCATGAACATTGGTTGAAAAACGCTGCTCTAGAAACCTACAATTGAGGGGTTGACCCATGCATGGGACGCCAAATAAATATCAACTCATTATAAATGATTTACATCAGATCCATAACGAAAACATGCCAACAGCCCATGTTGGCAATAGAAAACATTTCACCACAAAGCCTGGAAATAGTGTTTCATTAAAGTTGCTTATAGTAAGCAGACTTGGAACTATGCTAAGCAAAGCACAGCGCCTCTGTTGTCAAGTGTTGGCATGGTTTGATCCCTAGGCAAAGAACGCTTGTTGAAGTTTTCTCGAGCAATACCCTTGACGCATTACTCCCCATGATAGGTCACGGTTAGCACCCTGCCTGGCACCCATCAGGTATGCATGTAAGAATGGCGAATGCTGAGAGCGCTTTGGGGTGCTCACAGGTATTGGAAAGCGCTATATGAGTACAGTCCATTTACCAGAAATGTTTGATTTTAGTTTGTGAGCAGCCACGTGAATGCTACTAATTTAGCATATACACAGTTTTTAAACTACATCCCCAAAAGCCCTTTTAATATGACTATATACATCGATATGTTTGCATGTGTGCATGTCTTTTTGCATATTTTAACTGTTTACTTGCAAGAGGAAATGTTTTCTCTTGTAATAAATGTTTTGCAAAACGCTAGTCAGTTTTATGAACAATATTATAATGGTACCACTAAGATTTTGGAGGTCAGATGAGAATAGAATGCAATTTGTATGATATTAAAATAGATTTTTGTTAATACGTAGTCTGCTTTATAAAAATAGAAAAGCAAAATTCTTTTTGTTGAACTGTGGCTAGACTCTGACTCAGAGATAGAGTGAGGAGCTCGGCCATCTGGGAGGAGCTCAGAGTAGAGCCGCTTCTCCTCTGGGTCGAGAGAAGCCAGACGGGATGGTTCGGGCATCTGGTTAAGGATGCCTCCCGAACGCCTTGCTGGTGAGGTGTTTCGGGCACATCTCACCAGGAGGAGACCCACAGCCAAGTCCCACACGTCCTGGAAATACTATGTCTCACAGTTGGCTGGGAACACCTCGGGATCCTCTTGGGTTTCCTGGAGGATGCAACCAGGATGAGAGAAGCTTGGGTTTCCCGTCTGAGGCTGTTGCCACCGCAATTCGGTCCCTGATAATCTAAAGACAACAAGAACGGAAAGTTCTATTTTTTTTTTTTTAAGTTTGAACATGGTTTTACTGCCGATGTGTATCACATCACACGTACCTGAATGACAAGCAAGGAAAAAAACTATTTTTAAAAAGGTACAAACATAAATTCTACCTCAGATCACAGCAGCACCTTCCTGTGAGCATGAATTGTTTATGCATTTGTTCTGCAGCATACTTCAAAGCAAATTGTTGCTTGGTTATTTTTCAGTACTGTATCCTTCTGAAAGTACACTCCAGTTCCTTGCTGGATCTATTCCGTAGCCTCAGCAGTTTGTTGAGATAAAATAATAATTTAGCTTCTGTTAAAATTTGGGCTATATAAGCTGTTGTTTAAACTTCTTTTTTTATTTTTTTTTTTATTTTTGTTGTCCTTTCTGTTTACAGTTTGCTCTAAACGGTTAGGAAGTCAAGTCTATTTTATTTATGAAGCACTTTTCCTACAGTAGAAGCTGACCTACGTACTTAACAATTAAAAATAGTATTTACAGTCTAAATATCATAAAATCTTCTAAGTTTATAGAAATAATTAGTATTTACTTTCTAAGTTAATAGAAATCAATAAAATTGCAAACTTACACTGATTTGATTTGATATTCAGAGAGAAAAATTGAATGTTTATTTCAGTTTCAAAATGATACCATAAACAGGCCTGTCTAACTTGTACAGACGGTTCATTCCACAGATTAGAAACAACAACAGTAAATATCTGTTCGGTTAGAAAGAGGAACAATGTCATACTAATAACTTTTTGTAAAGACGTAGAAGGTTTAGGTCATTTTTGGGAGTTTTTTTGTGACAGATTTGTATGAATCAAATAAACCAGTAGTATTTTCGTTTCCCTCCCTCCTCTCAATTTAGAGCATTATCTTAAAGCTGCTTCCTGCTTCGAGCCGTTCAGGATTTTTGTTTACTCTTGAGGTTTTTCAGATTGATAATATCTGCTTGTTCTGCACCGCACAGCTATTGTTTCAGTTTTTGAAGACAAGGATAGTTTTGTTGCAACTAGAAAAAATATTTTTATGAATGAATACAAGATTTTTTTGTGTCTGCAGCGTGGCATCGTGTGTTTATATTTGATCCTTTTCTAAGTTTCTAAAGTTATCTTATTTACCCATCAGGTATGCACAGATGAGTATTATGTGTGGTTATGTGAAATTCTGATTAAAACTTCAACCACATTTCTCTGTTTTTTGTTGTTTTTTGCCTTATGAAGTTAAACATTGTGTCTTGTCTCTTTTGCAGTCGGGTGGTTTTGCCCTGTACTGTCGATGAGGTGAGTAATAACTTTCAAATGTTGTTTTACTGCCACATTCATTAATCAAGTCAACTCATAACTTAATAACTTAATACTTATAGTTAAAAGATATTTTAAAAAAGTTGTTTACTCTTATGTTTTCTTGTGTTTTTAGTGCATTAAAAATGTTTTTTATATACTTTTCCGGTGCATGAATGATGCAAAATTTTCTTTTATTTTAACAAACTGTATTCATCCCTCAAATTGGAAAATTTCTGTGCTGCATTGCACTCCAGCAAGCTGCTACAATGGCGCCCATGGTTAAAGAAACGCGAATTAGACGTATTACCCATGGACAGTTGGGCATGGACCCAGTGGGAATCTAACCAGATTCTCCCGGTCCACGGGCAGACATTCTGCCACTGAGCTAACGGCTCTTCCCCGAATTATGATTTTTTATATGAAAAAAATGATAAACCAGTTTTTAGAAATGTATCTAGAACTTTTTGTTACAGTTTCGACTTCACTCAGCATTCATACTTGGATGTTATTTTGTATTCATGTTCTCACTTATCCAGTTTTGATGATAATCTTTGTACGTATACATAGTGTACAGTTTAGTTATTTTTGTTAGATTAGATGGCTTTGTGAAAAGCTTGTAGGAGGATAAAAAGCCTTCCACATGTTTGAGCACATTGTTACACCAAACACAGGGGTGAGGATTGGATTGAAGTAATCCAGAACGTTGGTCTAGGGGTGACTAGAGTTATTCTTTATACCTGGATGACTGAGTGTGTGAGAAACTTTACTCAGCTCAGAACATGTTTGTAATGATTGGACTAGGGCTGCAACTAACGATTATTTTGATGATCGATTAATCTAGCGATTATTGGCTCAATTAATCGATTAATCGGGTAAAATTGGCAACTTAATAAATAATAGTTTTTTGGCGTTTTATTGGATGTAGTTATGCAAAACACAACTCACAACCACTTAAACAACACGTTAGGCCATTCTAATAAGTAAAAATGTTATTCTTTCTGTGAAATGTAGTATTTATGTATGTATATAATGGAGTATATTACCAGTTCTACAGCAAATATAAAATAATAAATCTACTTACTGTATACAGTAAAGGTAAATCACGAGCACCCGTAAAATGTGTTTTATAGTACTGGCTAAAAAAACATAAAATGTAAACTGTTGACCATCCAGGATCACATTTAAAAACAAGAAATTGTTAACAGTTTTAGATTTGCAAATTTAACCTTGTTCAGAGGTATAGTACCAAACAAAAATGGCCCAGGTTAACATGAGTAAAAATACACAAAAAACAATCAAGTTGTGTAATATTAAGTGCAGTTGACAGCAAAAACTTTCTAAACGATTAATCAATGACTAAATTAGTCGACAACTATTTCAATAATCGATTATAATCGATTAATTCGATTAGTTGTTTCAGCCCTAGATTGGACACTACTCATTTTTTGACAAATCAAGGCTGCGACACGATAGGTTATGTTACACCTCCTGCTAAATTTAAACCAATAAGCTAGCGAAATGAGTAAAAAAAAACAAACATCTTTAGAAAGTTTTTTCTTAGGGGTAGTTCCAGAGCAGACTGAACAACAGCAAAAACTTTCAGGTTTTAATGTCACAATTTCAGGGCTTTCACTGATTCATTGTTACTGTGAGGAGTTTAACTACGTAGTATTTCCATGCACTTTGTGATGTCTTATATCCTAAGGGTATGTTTTCGAGCCTTTAACTCAGTGGTGGAGTGGCCGTATTTGGACTAGAGAGTTTCAGGTTTGATTTCCGCCACAAGCTCATACCAAAATGTCCCTGGAAAAGACACCAAACGCCCAATTCTTCCCATTCCTAGCACTGTCATAATTGCCTGCTGTGGTGCTTTGCAGCACAACATTTTCCCATGAGGGATCAGTGACGTATATGAGTGTAATTTTATATAATAATTATATAAACGTTATAATTATAATGTAACGTCACAACAGCAACTGGAGCGTTCAGGCAGAGAAAATGTTAGTCATGTTCATTTGGCTTAATGTCAGGAAGTTGCTTATGAAGATAAGGTAGAATTGTTATTATTATTGGGAAAATTACATTTTTCTGCTGCACCGTCAGAGGGTTAGTATAAATATTGTCAGACATTAAACCGGTTGAGAAATCCGGGTTCTTCTGCGAGGGGCCTCATTAACGATGTCCTTGATTCATAAATGTTTTCTGTTATTATTTTGGAGAAATTTAACAGTCTCATAAGAAAAATAAGTAAAATAAAAACCCAAAATATTTTCACTTCTAATTTGAGCTGGTGAAGAAAGATGAAAGCCACAGTTTACTTATACTTTGATGTCATTTTTGTGTATAAATAATTTTTTCCATGTGATCCTTTTTGTGTTACAGTATCAGGTTGGGCAGCTGTTCTCTGTGGCTGAGGCCAGTAAAAACGAGACAGGCGGAGGTGAAGGCATCGAAGTGCTCAAGAATGAGCCCTATGAAGATAAGGGAGAAAAAGGACAGTACACTCACAAAATCTACCACATAAAAAGGTATTTTCACTTCCTTTTTTTTTACGGTTTATCATATAGAACTGTGATGTAATAGGAGAGAACTGCCAGGCGGTGGCAGTATTGTCTAATTTTTAAAGGATTATACACTTGTAGTTTAGGGATGGATGAAATGAAACGAGATCTTGAGATCTGTACCAACAAAAGTGGGCGTTCCCAATGGAGACTCAAACAGAAGTGTGCAACTCACACTGGAACTGTGGCACTTTAGAGATAAGCACCTGGCTAGTCTCAGTACTGTTTAGTGTGTTGAGAAATCAAATCCATTTACACATGCAGTCATCAAGAAGGAAATCCTCCACAATGTGGGAACACTTTGTATTGGCTGGCCATAATAACGTTGGAATGAATTAAATTAATGGCCCTCTTGAGTTCAACAATCTTACCAATCAGAAAAAAGACTGAGGCACTCATAAAGTACATATTTATTGTAAACTCTAATGACAAAATCAAAGATGGTTTACCCTATATTGTACAAGTTTTCCGAAAGTTTTCTCTGCTCCCCACTGCTCCCCAGCATCCTCTGTCCTTTGCGAGAGAGTTTTCTCAAAAGCTGGGAACATTGTTTCCAAAAAGGAAATCGTCCGAGTCCAAAAGCCCTTGAGAAAGATGTATTTTTAAATAAAAATCAAACAGAATTGCGTGACGTGTTTTGTTATTTATATAATCAGAGAATTAGAAAATACTTCAATGATCCCACACAGGGGGAATTTGTTACAGCAACAACCAGTTATCTGCTGACTTTCAGTGAGTCGTTGTAGAGCCTGACCATGTAGGGAAAGTAAGACCTCCAGTACCAAGTGGGTTTTGAGCGGAGCTATCTAAGCGTCTTGGAGAAGGAGCTCCGCTGTTTGTCCAGAAGTGGGTAGAGAGGATCGTCATGGTTATCCAATAATAATTTTATACAGGCCTTTACAAATATTTAATGTTAGTTGAAAATGTTGTAATTAAGAATACTTTATTTATTACCAAAGGGAAATTTGAGTGTTGCAGTAATGTATGCAAAGTTCCAGTAGATGGCAGCACTGAGACCTCATTACTGTACTACATTTTGAATCATTTGTTTGTGAGATCTCATCATCTCATAAGATCTCATTTTCCCCATCACTACTTGTAGCTGTTCTTTTTCTACCACCTTCTTAAAGATTAAATAATAGGTATATGGTATATGGATTTTTGTTTGTTTTAATCCATTTATACCCACCTTCCCTCCCCTGCAGTAAAGTCCCAGCGTTTGTCAAAGTCTTTGCTCCTGAAGGTGCCTTCACATTCCACGAAAGAGCATGGAATGCTTACCCATACTGCAGAACTAGTGAGTCTTCCTCCCTACACCTTCCCTTTTTAACCTAAAAGCTCTCTTCCTATGACTTGTTAAACCAGGGGTCCCCAAACTTTCTCCTTCTTTCATGGGGGCTGGGGCCAGTTTGTAAAAAGTTTGACAATGTTCAGATGTAAATATTTCTTGTTTTTCAGAAAGGACAATCAATTAACCCTTACTGGAAATAATTAATAGTCAGACATAACAGTTTTATGTGTGAAAATGTTTGCTGGCAGATGTACGTGGTGCTAAAAAGTGTGGTCATCTTCATTGCGTGTTTTCTGATGTTAGGGTACATGTCATTTTGGAGGACGGCATAGACGTCAAAGAGACTTTTGGGCTTGAACGTGTCTTTCAGAACATCACAGTATTTGACAGTGTTTTTCTAAAAATAAACCAAAAAAAAAAATTCTTTTCTTTCTTTTTATCTTTTATTTCGGTCATATTGTACATTCACAATAAATAAATTTACATTTTTTCTGAACTTATATATAACAAAAGGACACGCTTTAAAATCTAACACGCTTGTTTTAACGCTTTAATCGCCCCAATTAAAGCGTTTAAAGCTTTAATTGGGGCTTTAAACCCATATAACAGTTCTGTAACTCTTTTGTCTGCTGAAGCAGCTGGACAAACACATTACCATTAATTTCTTCAATGCGCTCAGTTTTTTTACCTGCTGACCAGAATTAGAAACATCTTTCTGCTCAGAACAAACCTCCTCCACGACAGTGTTCATGCATTTCTTGACAAAGTGCCAGAGGGTCGGCGCAGACAATATTCTTTGAATAACACCACTGTCTCTCAGAAATGAGACAGTCTTTTTTTTTACACTGAACAAAAAAACAAAACAAGTGTTTGTCCACTTCAGGTTAAATGCCCTGCATTTTAAATACATTTTTCATTCATCTATTTTTTTTTTTCAATTCTTAGAGATTGTCAGATTGGGACACAGAATGCAGAAGGTGGAAAAGAACGTCACATTGTATGCATGTTTGAAATGGTTACTAACTAATGGTTTATATTGAAAATAGTTCATATCTAAGGAATGTTTAAATGGAAAAGTCCAACTTTAGTATCAAATACAAATATTCTAAAAAAAATCAAAACGTTCTCTGGTATTGTTCAGGGGCGTTGGATCAAATGGGACTTGGGGCCATAGCTTGGGGACCCCTTGGTTAAAGTGTCTTGAACTTAGATTGAATACTTGCACACATGTTGAAAGCTTTTATTTATATATTTCTGTTTTCTTTTTCTCCACATCCAACGTTACTCCAGTTATCACGGTATGTTCCCTCCAAAATAAACTACAAACTTTCTGAAATGCTGAAGTTTCATATGCTTTTAAATTTAGTGTCATCTTTTTTTTTTCTTTTTTTCTTCTTTTAAACATTGTTCAAATACTTTCCCCTCCAGAATGAATATATGAAAGATGATTTTTTTATTAAAATTGAGACCTGGCACAAACCAGACTTGGGAACACAAGAAAATGTGAGTATGTCTGTATCTAACCAGGAGGAAAATGGGCTTTATAATTTTATCATTATTATTTTTTTTTTTGCCTAGGTGCACAAGCTAGACAGTTCAACCTGGAAAACTGTGACTGTTGTTCCGATCGACATCGCTGACAGAAGCCAAGTGTCTGACACTGTAAGTAATAAAACATTAGTGCCATCGTGTGGGTAAATGGCAAAATCACAACAAGTTTTTTAAAATCAGTGCCTTTCATCTGAACACTGATAAATCTATTTTTACAAGTAAATTTTATCATTAATTAATCAGTTGATGACTGAAGTAAAGGTGGCTGCTTAAAACTGTTAAATATTTTAGTATAAATTGTCTGTTAACTATAGTCAACCATAATACATTTTTCAAACGGTGTTGAATCGCTCAGCAAAATATTTTGAGAAAAATAAGGGATTTTTGGCTTTGTTTTGGGGTTTTTCTTCGCCAGCTGTTATTAGTATTGTAAAAGATGTGGACCCTTTCTTTCAATTGAGGATGAAGATTGTGGATTCTTCTGTTCGATTTACAGACTTAATATCTACATATTGCATTTTTGAATGAGCATTGTTGAGTGAGCGTCATTCTAGCTGTTCCGAAGACGTGCATGCTTAAAAAAATATTTTGTACTTTTTACAATTTGCAAACTTATTTGAAGATGTTTCACATTATTGCTTCTATTTGACATCCCATTGCCTCATTTCACTCTGGCTCTATATGCAATTACGCGTGTGGCTATTTGACCGCAGAGCATGGGTTTGTGTGTGTGTGTATGTGTTTGTTTGCTATGGGTAGTTAACGAGGCGGACGTGTTTGCCTTGCTGCTGGAGTGTTGTGTCTCAGGGCCCTATCAGCCCTCAGCCTCAGGCATGGCTGCAGGGCCTGGGGCGTACCGCCAGCACAGATGAGTTTGTTAGTGTAATTAAAGCTCACAGTGTTGCGTGGGCCGGAACTAGACAAATACACACACATCATAAACACATTTGCACTTTAATACACACTCTTTTACTTGAGGAGGAGCGCCTCTGCACGTACCGCAGCACATCGATTCACAGACCTCATTAGTGCAGCACGGTGTATTGTTACAGAGATGGAGCTCTGAGCATTAAAACAGCCAAATTACTGCAACTGTGTGTGTGTGTGTTCATATGAGGTGGTGTTAGAGAGGGTTTTTCAGTTCTTTCCAAATGTTTGGCACCCTCCTGTTGGTCAGTAGCCCTGAAAAAGAAGCTTTTAGCTGCAGGCGCATCATGATTTATTTAAAATTACTGGGCCCTTGAGCTGTTGATAATTTGAAAGCAGTTTCATTTATTTGCATTACCATTTCTAGTGTTTGTTTTTCTAAAAATCACATCAGCATTGTCATGCTTTGCATGTATGATATGTGTTATCAAGTCATGTCACTGCGGGATCGAGACCTTTTCAAGGAAGACTTGCTTATCACTGACATGGGAAGTGGCTGGGTCATGTGTGCATGGATCAGAGTGTAGAAGAACACTTGAAGAAGTGTCACGTGTTTATTTACTCAAATGATTTAGTTTAACCTTTAATGTAACCTTCGTAAGCTGAGCTCTAGTAGAGTCTGAAATCAACGTTTAGTTCATCTTTTTATTTGAGAAAACAATTTCTTTTAAGTATTAAATCTTTAGCAGTGCTTGTTTTTATTTTCTTGGCCCGTTAATCATTAATACTATTTATAATCCCATACACACTGTATTATGTAACACTTTTACCATTTTTAATTGCCTTTTTTTTTTTAGTTCTCTTCTTGTTATTTTTATCCTGATGTTGATTTCTAACAGTGTTTACTGGTAACCTGTTGGTCAGGTCAGACTGGTCAAGTAAAAAAAATAATGTATATATATACCTCACATAAATTGTAACTGATAGACGTGGACTTAGAATTCTACACTATGCCTCTTGTTACAAACTTTTTACCTTTTTTTTTCTTTGTTTTGTTCAGGACTATAAGCAAGACGAAGATCCCGCCAAGTTCAAGTCTGTTAAAACTGGTCGAGGACCCCTCGGACCAAACTGGAAGGTAAATTGATGTCATCACCAGTGACTATATTGTTATGTAAAGTTGTGTATTTATTTTTTTTCTTATTTGGCTTCTATATTCAGATACACATTATAAATTGATATCAAATCCATATTTTGACAATAAAAGCTGCAATTAGCTAATGATTCAATCAACCATACTCTTTTATTTTTAATTTCTGTCTTAGTTTAATGTTGTCTCTCCCAGTCTGTGTGCTCTCTGAGAGGCCAACTGACTTGTCAGGGTGTTCATAGCTGGCCAATCAGTATGATTGGTACCAGGTGACTCCATTTGCAATTTTTCTGCGCTGTCTGGCAAAAAAATATTGTCATGTGATTTTAAAACAATTATAATGTAGAAAAAGATCAGGAAGGTGCTTCTCAGTGGTGACTGCATGATAAAAATATTTTTTTAACAGAAAGAAGTTTGAAACTCTTTGTAGGGAGGAATTTGAATCATAGCGTAACATTGACGGCTAAAAAAAAAAACCAAACTTGTAATTGTCAGATTATTACAAACTATATGTCAGTATTTAGAATATTTTGTTTTATACTGTATTTTTGGATTGCAAGTCATGCTAGCTGAAAAATGTATAACAAAGAAGAAAAAAAAACATATAATTAGGATTTTTTTTTAACATTCATTTGATAAAATCCAACACCAATATTTATACTAACGTTACATAATGCATAAAACTATGAACTGCGAACGCGTCTGGTATATTAACGTAACATATTAAGAGTTATTCAGATAAAATGAATGAAATTCAATAAAATCTTCATCCTTGGTGTCACTTTTAAACAACTCCCACCAATTCCACAAGTAGACAATATGCCTTTTCCTCTTCTACATTGCTTACGTCAAACTTGTAGTCAGTTACTGTTCCAATTATTTCATCCTTTCTGAATCCCAACAAGATTCAGCGTTCCTTTAATTGTGGCCGCTTAGCTTTTTAGCCCGCGATTAGCTTTTAGTGTTTTCTTCATTTTTCATTCTGTGTGTACTTCCGGGTTAATTGATTTCGCGCATCCTTTACAAGTTTCTCGCTCACGCCAAACTTTTTTTTTTTTTTTTTTTGCTGCTTGATTACCGTTTTTAGCTGCATTTTAGCTGCATACCATTTTTATTCTGCAGCTTGTAATCTGCAGAATAAGATTTTCTTTTTGATGTCATTTTTGTTCAGCTCTTATCAGTTGTTTTTATAAGTTACTGGCAAAGTTGAAATTATCAACACAGACCTTTGCAATTTCCCCATTGTGAGACAAATAAAGGTTTCTTGGTTCCTAGAGTGCCGTTTTGGGTTTAGTGTGAAAATAAGATGTGAAATGATGGTAATATGTTGATCATTTCCCACATATACGTAAGTCGATCCGAAGTATAAGTCACACCCCTGGCCAAACTATGTAAAAAACGTGTTACACCAAAAAATACGGTATATCTTATTTCCTTTTCTGTATTAATTTTTCTTGCTGTGCAATTCAATGATTAAAAACCTCTTGATTTTTGACACCAGTCACAACATGACAAATATTTTAAATGTCAATATAATTATCTTTACTGCCCACATGCTGATTTTATCCATTACTTTAGTTTATAGTTAAAAGTACTTGGACTAATTATTTTACATATCATATTTTCTGTGTTTACCATTTTAAATCTGTTATTTATAACAGATTTTGATGGTTTGTTTTGTTCATATGTTGTTATTTCAAACAGAAAAATTGCAATTAGACTTTTCATCAGTGTTGCAGAATCCTACTTCAAACTGAAGTTGGATACTAAAATATCTTTTATCAGTTGTACATTCTTGTTGCTGACATCCTTTAGTACCTCCACCTAACAACTCATCAACAAATAAAGAAGTACATTTTAGAATGATTGGACACATCTAAATAAATCTTGTAGCAAACAGTTTTTGCAGCATGAAGTCGTGTCTGCTTCTCTTCGTCTTTGGCTGCTCAGTATTTGTTGGCCTTCACAACAAAGAAAAGAAGGTGCGGTTAGATTCCTTCTTCGACGTAAAGCTGATAAACTACAGTTTTATCAGTATTTTCAGTTTTCTCATTTTTCCTTCCGTGAGATGTTTTTCTGCTCTTCTCTTTTTCTTTGAATAAATGTTCTTTTCTCGTTATCTAACAGTTCAGAACATCTTTCACTTTTTAATGTGCAACTGAGAGATTTTTTTGTTTCTTTTTAATGGTATTAGAATGATGTGAAGTTTTATCTATCCTATTACTCGATTCTTTGTCTGAACCACACATAAAAATTATTTATTTCACTGGTTTCAGTCTCATTTACTTTACCAAGAAGATAACTTAATCTATCCTAGTATGAGAAAAGGAAATGTTTTTATTAAGTTTTCATTTTCATGTGAAGCTTTTGAGGGACTCTGGTTTTCCAAAAATACAAACTAACTTCTGAAAGTTTTTAGAATTTAACTTACTTTTTTAAATTGTTTTTCAATTAAATCAAAGTTTCAGTTTAAAATAATTTTAAATGCATTATTTATCAGCAGAAAGTTATTGATTTTTAAGTCATTTTGTGTTGTGTAAGTTTTTCTTATGATCCACAGTTTGCACTTTTTATTAGCTATGAAAATTGTTAGTTTTGTTTTTTTTTCTTAAAAATTATTAACCGATTACAGAAAAAAATTGTTTTATGGGAAAAAAAAAACAATGCATGGAAACATCAGAAATTTTTTTCAGAGGAAATCAGATTTTCCTCACAAACAGGCAGTAGTTTAGATGTTCAGTGGATAGGACGGTTCACGATGAAAGCAAACTTAGCCAGCATGTTTAAAACAAAACAACTGTTTTTTATAACTTTTATTTTTCATTATATAGTTTTAGAAAATTTGTTTCACACTCTGTAACCAAAGATTAAACTTAGTTCTGCTGAGAAAGGCTCATTAAGTCAGGACGCCATGACAGCTACCTAAATAAACCAGGTGAAACATCTTGTGAGTGTTTAGCAAAACCTAATAACTGTTAATAATTATTAATTTGGTAACTGACGAAAGGAAGATTAGTGTGTGAAAAGGAATCTTTTCATTGGTGATGATACTCATCTGCAAGGGGTGTCAGAGTGAGTTTTTGGGCACTTCTTGCTGCTTTTCTGTGTAAACCCTGCAGCCTGACAAGCTTTAAAGTACTGAGTGTTTCTCCTCTGCTGCAGAGCCCTCAAAGTTCACCACGGGAAACTTTTGCTCCGCTGCATGTGTTTCCCCAGAACAAAGACGAACCGCCTGCTTTAAAAACTCAGAAGAAAGAGCTCCAACTTTTTTTATTTTGTGTTTTTAATTAGATCACTTTTCTGTCCGCTGTGGACATGAAAAAAACGCCTGTTTTTGAAAAGGTGTGTGTGTGGAGGAGAGTAGTTATGTGACAACAGAAGCCCAATTTCTGTCGGCTTCTTAGAGCAATAAAACTCTTGTCTATCTCGGCGTGCACACATGCTTGCATATCGCTTCGCTTTGTATTTCTGAAAACTTGTGCTCCTTTGAGCGGGGCATAGAGAGGGAGAGAAGAAATGTCACCGTAAGTGTTTTGATGTAGAATCCGTTTCATGTGAAGTTCTCCTTTAGCAATGACAACTTTTCTAAACCCACTGCAAATTTAGAAAATGTTTCCCATACGCCTCCTCCCGCCACAGCAGCATCAAACAGCAGTGGGATGAGGGCAAACCGGGCGGGTCCGTGGCATTTTCCTCTCGGAACGCAGAGCCAGAATGAAGTGATTAATTAAACAGGTGTTCTCAGAGGGAGTGTGTGTGCTGTGTGTGTTGTGGGGGTGAGCAGGTCCTGAGTGTTAATAATGTAACCGTTTTTTTTTTTTTGCACCGCAGCGCCCTTATCGCTTTGACGTTTTATCTGCCTCCTGCGACCACAAAGGCTCGCCTGTTGGGAGTGGTGTCACTGTCAGGGTTGAGGCACAGAAATGCTCCCTTCATCTGGAGTTTATCCACTTTGCTGTGCCCCATCTCCCCCTCTACACTCTTTTTTTTCTTCCTCCTCTTCAGAGTGAGATGGAATACGAGCAGCAGGATGGATTTAGAAAGCGTGTTGCAGATTAGGAGCCTTTTATCTTCTTATTGATAATTATTTCAGTAAGCTCCACACCCAAAGCATTACAGATGAATGCATTTTAGTTTTCAATGCACCCAAGATCAGCCAGTAATATAGTTCTCTAGACTAGTTTTTTCTAAGAAATGATTTTATTAGAAAAGTAATTTTTTCCTTATTTTGCTCATTAAAAAGCGTTTTTAGTTGTAAGTTCTGCTCATCTTCTTCCAACAGAAAGAGCTTGCAAGTAAAAAGGAATGCCCAAGGATGTGTGCCTACAAACTAGTCACAGTCAAGTTCAAGTGGTGGGGGTTACAAAGCAAGGTGGAGAACTTCATCCATGAGGTTAGTTGCATGTTTGCACAGTCCAAACCTCACACAGCGGGATTTGTTTGGTTCATGCTGAGAATTTAAGTTTGTGAAAATAAAACTCCTGTGTGACTCCAGTTGGAGCGCTTCGATGTTTCACCATGATTTATTGCATAAAAACAACTGATGTGAACTGTTAGAAGTTTTTTTTTTTTTTCAAACTAGCTTTTATCTGTTCTCAGCAAGAGAAGAGGATCTTCAACAACTTCCACCGCCAGCTCTTCTGCTGGATTGATAGATGGGTGAGTCTGAACATGGATGACATCAGAAGAATGGAGGAAGAGACGCAGAGGGAGCTGGACCAGGTGTGTATGCATCTGTGAAAACACAGCATGATTAAATGGCCGAACAACAATCGTAGATTAGAAATGAAATTAATACACATGATTGACCTTTCTGTTTTCTCTGTTTTACTATTTAAGTTTTAAACAAACCAGTGAGGTCATGTGACCTTGTTTTTGCTTAAGATGTGAACAAAAAATACCCAGTTGTTTTGGATTATAATCTTTTTTACTTATTAAGTTAAACATTTACCTTGTAGTGAATTAACAAATATACACAATTTTTTGACGTGTCACGGTTTAGTTTCAACTCCTAGTAAAACTTTTAAATTGTGATAAACTTTTGTCTGATGTGTTTAAAGATTTCCAAAACGCCTTTTTCTAAAGTGTCCTAAATTCCACTTTTGGAATTTGCTTTTTCTTATTTTTTTATGTTCAGATGCGAGAACACGGTTCTGTTCGAGGAACAAAAGCTGCGGATGCCTAATCAATCAGGTTTAAGTCGTCATACTCGACTGTTATGGGAGTTTTTCACTGCATCTATTTGAAATAAGGTGGTCCTTCTTAACACAGCTGGTTTTCCCCACATCCTCCTGCTGTACGGTGGATTACAGTTTGCTCCTGTGCACACTCAGGTTATTAAAAATAAATTTTAAAAATTAACAGGCACTATTTTAAAGCTGATGCATGTCTGTGTGAGACAATTCCTCACATGTACGTGCAGTTTGCTGACATTGTACTCACTTCAGAAATCCATGCAATTTGCAAATTGCTCGCAAGCAATTCCATCCTTACTAACCCCTAACTCACCCCTAACTGTAACACTTCTCACTTGTCGTTGAATCGTTGCCGTCTATTACCGCGTTCTTCACGTCCTCCTTGCAATTTGCAAATTTCTAAAATGAGTACAACACTGCTAATGATGTCTCAAAACAGTAAAATTTTAGAGAAAATATTCAACCATTTCATCTGAGATGCAGTGAAAGCCCATATGCTTGGCTAATTGTGCTTGTTTATAATCCAACTAACCAAAACTGGGGCCGCGGGAGCAAGAGTTTGATGGGTTTTCTGACGTTTCGTTTTTCACTTTGTGGTGTGGAGACGTTTTCAGATCACATCTGTGTGGTTCATGGAATCTATCCAGGAAACAAAAACTTGATGTGCAGAGTTCTGTGATGTTTAAATGGAAGAAAACGTTTGTTTCTCTTAACATTTGTCTGTCTGGTTGGTGTTTCACACAAGTCCTTTTTTCTTTTTCTAAAAATGCTATGTGGTTTCTAATTGAAGGCCAAAATACTTCTATCTTGTAAAAGACAATAGAAAAATGTTGTTTCCAGTCCGTACAACATAATTTCTGAACTTTGTAAAGCCTCACCAATGCTCTGCTCTTGGAGGGCCTCCAAATATTGAGTTTGGGAGCTTTTAGCCATACAAGGAAAGCGAGGGAGGAATCCGTGTTAGCTGGGCCAAAGAAGGCCAGGCTCAGACATTCCTGGCTCAGAAGCAGCAGGCAGCGTTTTCTGCTCAGAACATCTCGCCCAATCCACCATGTGGTTCCCATTTTCCTCCTTTAGTCAGAAACAGGCGGGTGGCATCATGAAAGCTTGGGGCTCAGAGAGTTAGCACGGTTACACTCAATATGCAGCACACCTGATAGACAGCACAGGGGCGGAGTCTCCACACTTAGTGGCCATGTTTTCTATGTACCAGGTAGGTGACACAGAGAGGAAGGGTAGAGAGGGCTGCTTCATCATGGCCTCTTCTTCCTCATTAACATACAAATGGAATTCTGGTGTTAAGAAGGAGTCGGTTTTGTCATTCAAGAGGAAAACTAAAAGATGGAAGAAGTGAAGATAGATGCTCTAGCGTTCCATCAGATGTTTCGAATGAGTGTCTGATTCAAACCGTTTCATTTAATGTGCTGGGTTATCAGATTCACAAACTAATTGACTTTCTGAAGTCATCAGCTTCGGGGTGGAGCAATGTGAAAGTGATGCTTTTATCTACCTGCAAGTTAGTGATAAAAACTATGGGAGAGAAGTTTTAAGGAACTCTAGATTTCAGTTTGCTTAGAGCATTTGCTGAGGATTGAAATTGAGAAAAATGAAGTTGTGTTCTTTGTGGTTACAAAAAAAAAAACAAAACATGTTTGTACAAGTTGGCCACTTGGCAAAGCATTGAATCTGAAGTATTCTTTTGATTCCACTTTTATTTATTTTCATCTTTCTAAAAAAATTTAACATGCATTTTTTTTTTATTTCCCACAGCTTCGCCAAGAGGGGGAATTACGAGGAACCACTGCAGCAAATGAGTGAAAAGCAACCTGATTTGAACACAATTCTGCCTTTAAAAAAAGAAAAAAAATGAAAAGGGCTCTATTGGTGCCATTTTTTTTTTTTTGCTTCAAACTGATTTAGACAGTGAGGGGGGGCTGCAACCTACAATCAATAAAGCAGACCTCTGACTTGACCCCGAACACAGACACATGAGGAATTGATTTTTCTAAAACCAAGACGATCCGGGCTGATTTAAAAACAAATAAAATGAATAAAAAAACTTTGCTTCTGATCTTCTGAAGCAAAGAATGTTTGACGTCAAGAGAGGCATGATCATCGAAACTGCATCAGAGCAGTTCTTCTTTGTTTTATATCAGTCTGAATCCTCAGGTTGTCTATGCTTTCCTCACGGGGTGAGGTCCTGGATGACCTCACCTTGTCTGTGTGAACCGTGCTTTGCATTCCCCGCTATGACAATGTTTGTCATACTCATGTTCCTTCCTGCCACAGCTTCTATTAAGTGATTACTAACACCCTCGGCGCTGGCCCGTTATAATCCCCCCCCCCTCTGCCTGAGACACACAAACACACCCACCCAAAGCACTGTATCTTATTATCATTGATAATCATGCCTGTACAGGTATTCACTCTCCCTCCTGTTCTAACGGAAACTTCACACATCTGTGTGTGTGACACATCCATTTCCAGGCATGTGGTTAAACGTGCCAATCCTTTTCCTGTGTACACATACACACAGGTGTGTGTGGATATCTTTGTGCTGACTTAAACTGCTGGGCAGATCTCTGCACGCTCATTCACCTAAGAATGTTTCAAGACCCTGATCGGGAGATGATTCCTGAACCTCCAGCGGACTTCTTCGCTGCAACAGATGTGCTTTAAAGTTTAAAAACCTGCACTGAAACTGCTGGCCTGCCATCTTAAACTCAGAGGATAGTTTTTTTCCACGCCTTTTCTGTCTCATTCCAGTCATGTTTACAGAATGATATCGCTTTATTTCTGTACCGATAGAAACACCAGCGTTGTGCACTATCTGCTTTTTTTTTTTAATCCTCTACAGACCTGTTTTTCTACTCATAGCATCACCTCAGCTACCTCCTTTGTTTATCAGTGGCAGTTTCTTTAATCTTTAGATTACATCATTACTGCAAGATTCATCTTTATTTTTCATCTGTGGATCTATTTGTTTATGCGTCCAATGCCGCTGCAAAGGTCTTCAGATGAATCGCCAAATATGATTCCTTCATTTCAGCACTAAAGTGCACTTTTTTCTCTTTATGCTTTAGAAACAGGTAAAATTTGCTCACCGGCAAAAAAATAGTGTTTTTTTTTTTTAATCACCTGATTCCTGAGTGTGTATCGTGTCAAATAGTTCCAAAAATCTTTTTAAAAATTTGATATTATTTCAAAAGTCCTAATTTATCAATAATCAGTCTATTAATGAAATAAACATGTGACCTTTATTATGTGCATCTGTTTGGCCATAATTGTTAGAACATTTAAAGATCAAGGTCTGATGTGTTTTATTTCTTCATTAATCACATATTCTCAGGTGACTCAAAGTTTTGAGAAAAACATTACACATGTCTACATATCATGTATTTCTTTCTAGAAAATCTAGCCCCAGTATTTCTTCATAAAATGATAGTAACTGTATAGTTTGTTCTATTTTATTACAAGCTGAACTATTTTCTAAAAATATTGCAGAAAGCATAAATGTGTTTAAAATTTATTCCTCCCCGCTTCCCTAATTGTTGTGACGTTGATTGGAGAAATGACTCCCAAACTGTAGTGTATGTTTTTATTCCTGTTTAATTCCTGAAAAGCTTTGTAAAAGTTTTGATGATCTTTGGACAATCATGGGACATAGTGGTGAATGTATAATGATATATTGTGCCTTTTCTCTCTGGAGATCTTTGTTAAGCCTGCGTATTGTACCAATAAATTCAGTCTGTAAGAAATTAAAGGCTGGGATGTGTTTGTCAGAGGGTTTTCCTCAAATACGCTTGTTTCGTGTAGACAAAAATTAGTTATCTCTTATGCACTATAACATATTTTTATCTGTCCACATGGACTTGGTAACCTATTCATTTGTTGCTGTGGTTTAAAAAAAAAACTAATCTTTGCATTTCTCAGTTGGAGTAAATTAATCTTGAGTTTTGGTCAAGAAAACAAGATTTGTCACAATACAAAAGTAAAAATGTTGCAATTATATTAAAAAAAAATCTCATTTAACATCTAAATTCTGTTAGAGGAAAGATGTTTAGAACAACAAAAAGTGGGATCAAACTCTCTTTAAGCACTCCTGTATTTAAATCATGTGAATCATGACTTTCAGCTCTTCAAATTGATTTTTAAAAAAAAAAAAAACATTTTTACAACAAATGCTATCTTTTAAAGTTAAAATAGCAATTGTTCAAGTTCAAAGTAACATGGATGACATCATACTTCCTCACACACAAATTCATAATAATAATGTATAATTTATTGATCCCTCACTGGGAAATTTGTGTGCTGCATCACACCGCAGCAGGCTGGCATGAAAGTGCCAATGGTGGGAGAACGAGGGTTTAGCTGTCTTCCCAAAGGACACTTAGACGTGAGTTCAGTGGGATGCGAACCCGCAAACTTATTATAAATATATACTGTACTTATTTTAAATTCTTTAAAATTTTCTTTAAAAACAGGTGAAGTTTGTTCATTTGTGCTACACAAAAAAATAGATAAACGTATCATTAAAAAACCTGAAAACTCATTCCATCTTTTACTTTTTCACTGACCCCTGTACAGACTAGACTTCCAATGACCTTAGGGTCACAGAAGTCACAAACACAAATTCTGTTGTAAAAAGCAGGAAAAGCCCTCAGCCTGCCGCCTCAGATAGCTACCTCCGTTTTTTTTTTCCCTTATTGTTCACGAAGAAAGGGTCACATTGGTTTTCTGTGAGGAAACCAGTCATTTCTGCTGCTGAACACGCAAATAAGGCCGTTTCTAAAAGAGGAGATGGACGGATTCGCCCACACAACTTCTGTTAGCAGCAGGCCTCTACCCATCCATCCATGTGTCTCCCTCACAGAGACGATAAAGGAATATGTCAGGAGCTTCTTACACTACTTTCTTTAGCAGGAGAAAGACCTGCATGAATCTGAAAAAGATGCTGTACAGCATGAGAACCAGGCAGAGGAAGTCCCACTCAAACAGATGAGTATAAATCCAATAAATTAATCTTTTTAACCCTTTAGCACTGAGCAAAATGTTCTATTCCTACAAAACAAGTCATTTCTATAAGAGATTCTGAAATCCCCAGTTTGGTGCCAATCTGTCCTGTTTTTCTACACCATGCCCTTTGGGACCAAATTTGCTCCAGAGCTGCAAACTTTCTTGAACAGGATGGTTATTTCTGGCTTTCATGGGATGCCAGTGATGTCACCGGTACTTCCTCATCCTCCAGGTCAAATTTAGCTGCGGAGATTCTCCTGGTTCTTTCCTGTTGTTCTGTACGAGGTGTGGAACCAAATGACGTATGTGTGTGTGTGGTGGGGGGTCTATTGCATCCCTTTTCTAAATACAATAGTGCTTCTCTGGATGACAGATGCTGCTTAACCTACTCTGACCCAGGGAGTTGTGATGGCTGGGCTGATTGACAGCTCCATAGAGGACACACTGATTCCCCGCTCCTCCTCACGGCTCCCCACTGCACAGGACACAGCACCTCCAACAAGGGAAGGAACTGTCTCTTCAGGCAGCCCCCACTGTAATATATGTTAGGCTGAGAAAAAGCTTAACATCATGAATTAAGAGTAAAAGAGGACTCCCACTTCTGCTATCTCGACCTATTGAGTAAAATATTGAGACAAATTGAGCTCTAAATCACTGCGGAGACGAGTGATAATGTGACAGGGCTTGAAAGCCTGGAGACTGTCGATTGTCATGAAGTCACATCAGCAGCAGTCGTCTGGTCTGCGTACATCATCACCAGGAACAATGATGAAAATGTATCAGGAAAACCAACATAGCTGCATCAAGCTTTCAACAGAAGTGTTAGTCGTAGACTAGAATATTAAATGGCATAATGGAAGATTTCCCAGTGTTGACAGCCTAGCAACTTTTTGGGAATACTGGGAAAACGTTGAGACCTCCTTTGGTCTTTTCTGTCTTCCTCTGGGTTTGCATCTCTAATCAACAGACATACTGTATTACTCATTGCCAAAACCAGGAAGTTGAAGTGATCAATGTGCTATGGGCCAATGAATTTTATTCACCTTAGAAATGATTGGCTGAGGTTTCACAGGGGGTTTTGTACAAAACCAACTTTTTTGGAAGTTTCTGCTGTGTTTGAACATTATTGCCGCATCAATAACGTTCCCAGCACCTGGGGCGTGTTTTCTATTTCATTCCTGCATGCTTGAGAAATCTGCAAGTACTCCCTTCCACTATTTGGATACTATTTGAAAGCCAGGTTGTTCTTGGCCATGTCTTTTGTTCTCCATCACGCCCACATTCTAACATAAGCAAGAAGGATTTTAGCAGCAAGCTCCATTCTGTTCAAGCTTCATTGCGCCAAAATAAAAACATTAAAGAACATGCGCAATATTTGCTCATTTATTGCACTTAATGCCATATTTGCAGCCAAATATCTTTTCTGAGCTAACAAATGTTACCATCAACTTTAGAATGTAAATTATCACCACACATAAATCACAATACCCTCTTTTTAAATTCCAATCAAGAAGAAGCTTAAAAGAAAGAAAGTCAGAGCTATTCGATAGACACCTTCTGGCTATTTTGTGTTCAATTCTTTTGAATGCTACATTCAGATGGTTTGAAGATAGAGAGCTGGTCCATTGCAGTAGGGATACAAAGAGAAGTCTGTTTCAGCAGCACACTGGTCAGGACCAACAGACTTTAGCACATCCCGGAATCTTGACATTCCTCACCTTCCCTTTTTACCTGCAGCTGTTTCTCTCCATTCTGCATTCCTGCATCTTCACCCTGAGCTTCTGTCTTATCAGCTGCAAGAAGTCCAGGCCAATGCTTTGGACTGATGACTTCTGGCTCTGCTCTTACATTCAAAATTCAATTTTTGGTAAGAACCAGCTGTGGATTGGGCAGTTCACAATAGATTTTTCTATATGTATTTTTCATATAAACTCAACAATAACAAAAGAAAACTTACATGATAACTTTATTTTGACTTTTTCATGTCTTTTAAAATCATGTACATACATTTACCAATTAATTTTTTTTTTTGCATGTTGTTTTTTCTTTTCTTATTTCCTGAAAAAAAAACTTCAAAAGTACAGTGTATGGTGAGGAGATATTGGATTCAATTAAAAATCACGTGTGAACCTCTTCCTGATGGGACGTAACGCGAAACACCACATCAGCTAGGTGCTCAGAAGGCATCCTAACCAGATGTCCGAACCACCCTATCTGGATTCTTTCAACCAGGAGGAGTAACAGCTCTACCCCGGACCTGCTGGAGAGACTGTGTCTCACAGCTGGACAGAGAACGCCTCAGGGTCCTGAACTAGAAGATGCAGCTGGTGTAAAAGAAACCTGGGCTTCCTGTTTGAGACTGTTGACCCTGTGACCCGGCCCCGGATAAGCGGAAGACATTGAAACAGAACAATTGTAAGAACCTGTCCTTCAATTTTAATGCATACTAATAATTAGTCCTAGTGCATACTCTCTTTTTTCTTCTTCCCATAAAATGAAATGAAATCAAACTTTACTTCTAAAGCACGTTTTAATCATAAAGTTACACAAAAGTGTTGAACTGAACAAATAAAACCTCAAACAAAATTAAAATCCAGATCATTAAAACAATAAAAAATGAAAAGCAAAAACCCCTCACTTAGACAAAACACTGCACAGATGCATCGACGTTCACACAACCCCAGGAGATTTAAACTTTCTGTTTTTCAAATTACACAATGAATTGCAATGTTTTCTCAGCCTTTTTATGGAATGTTCTTTTCGAAGAACGTCAGAGTCCCTCGTTCATCCACCGCTAGGTGGCACTGTGTCTGTTTGGTAAAACCCTCAGTTAACTCCCTCTCTTCTTCTCGGATCTACCTCCTCTACAACACGCTTAGAGACCCTGTCACTAAATTCTTCTCCTGATCACAATGTAAAAGTAAAAGACGATCTGGCTCTTCTCTCAGCAGAGAAAATATTCATCTTGATGAATAAAAAGTGTATTTTATTCGGTATCTTTAATTGTCAGTAGGTCTGTTTTTATTCCAAAAAAAAAAAAAAAAAAAAAATAGAATACACAACCTGCACGTACTGAGACAAAATATAGAATTTAATTTATAAAATCAATGAGTTATTAATTCAAATCAGTTGTGTGATGTGATGAAAAATGTGGAAATTATGTCATCAATTTTCACTAAGGTTGAGATTTGTGTGTGTAACTCATATATTTTTTTAAGTGTGTGATAAAAGATTAAGACACTTCTTAAACAAACCTAAAAAATAAAGCTCAAATTTGAAGAAAAAAAAAATCAGCACTGTGAAAGTGGTTTTAGTCTGACTTGTCTGTCTTTTGTGTCTGCTTTGTGTGACACTAACATGACTGTTTTGAATTATTTGAGGTTTTATCTGAGGATGTGGCCTCCCAAAGATAAGCTGACATATACCTACAGCTAATTAACCTCTCCAATAACTTATCCTTATCTGGCACTGCAAAAGTGTTTTAAATCTAAACAACTAGAAAAGTTAAAGTGTGTTATTGAGTATTGGAACAAAAAAACCCAAAATTATCCACATGATTTAGTTCAAATGGTCTTTCAAGGAGGATTTCTCTGCTTTTTAATTTTCTTATTCCTCCACACACAGAAGACTTGACTTCTACAAAAATTACAAGTCCTGATTTTCTTCTATAAACCAGGCTTGGTTAACTTTCCCCACAATAACATCTACATCAGCTCCCTTTGGGCGGGAAAAAAAATCTGATTTTAGTTTTTCAAAAATCTGATTTGGATATTTTGTTTGAAGCTGTATAACAGATGAGCTCAGGTCAAATATTCAATAAGTGCCAATTTAAACCCTTCTTCTCCAAAGTAGATACTATTACTGGTAAATACCAATTAGGGCAGGTTTACACACACAGACACACACGTCTATGCATATTATATATATATATATATATATATATATATATATATGTATACACACACACACACAATAAAAACACCCTCATGACTATACATTATAAATAAAGTATGCATATATATGTACTGTGTGTGTGTGCTCACATCTACATTTTTATATCTGGTTGTGTACCTATACTCTAAGTGAAAGGCATTTATAAATAAAGTTTCTAATCTGATGGTGTGTGTGCGTGCGTGCGTGCGTGCGTGCGTGCGTGCGTGCGTGTGTGTGTGTGTGTGTGTGTGTGTGTGGACCACCTTAACAGCCTGTATCCCACCCCCTAAGCTCTGTCTGGCCCCTCTGATTGGTTGATGCACTTCGGATGGAAGTGGCTGCAGAAATGCAAAACTTGTTGCTGGTTCCTCACACAGCGCCAAGCGCACAGAGTGTGCATGTGTCTGCGCTCCGATCAGTGAAGAGAACCCAGAGGGATCATCAGGAACAGGACGGTGTGTGATCCTGTAGAGGTTGGAGGATGCTGTCAGACAGCTCGGTAATGGTGGAATGGGTTTAGTCCATCAGCAGACCCTCCTGTTTGCGGTCCTGGGATCGGAGAGCATTGCTTGAGGACTTTCTATGACGCTGGACTTTTACCTTCAGATCTGCTCAGTCATTTAAAAGACTTTAAAGGAGATCAGTGATCAGTATTTATTTCTCTCTGAGAAATAACAACACGGCTCTAAACTGACTCTTTTCGCCTTCTCATCTTCACCATGGGACCTTATACAAAACAATGATCATTGGACCTTTCATACCGAACTGGAATATTGGATAAGTTAAGAGAAACAGCTCCTTCTTCTGCTTGGTCTTATTTTTTTTAAAATCTATATTTGCGCTATAAGAAATGATTTTGTTCCACGTTCGCCTCCAAGAAACGCGCACAGAAAAAACGCGTTTTGAAATGTCTTAGATTGTTGTTGTAGGTTTTCTAGTAAAAAAGATACACAATTTTATGTTGATTTAAAGGTTTAGAAATTAATAGTAAAAAGAATAGAGCGGCGATTTGCGCGCATTTATGCAGCAGTTTGCGTGCGTATTTGGACACTTGCGCTTTGCGCGTACTTGGAGAAGGCAAAAACATTTTTTTATAGGAGCTGCAACGTATTTAGTTTGTTTTAGTGTTTGAAATATATCAAACATTTTAATAATCTCTGTCATCTAAATATCTGAAGTTTTTTTTTTTTTTGGAGAGTGACGGAAAACCCAGTGCGCCGATGTCTGGCAAACTGGCCGTCATGTGGGATTGATTGCAGGGGAGTATGTTTGGGCTGGAGCAGTTTGGTTCTCAAATTAATAGCAGAAACACTGGCCAGTCAGAGAGAAACCTAAACCAGCAGAGACTGAACATGGGCTCTCACTATAAAAGCCCAGGTTTTCATGCTGGAGGCCCTCCCGGAGCTGTGGAGCCAGGCATGGGCCCCATGAGTGAGCCACTTGGACTCGGGCTCAACATGAACATGAACGGGGAGCCTTATGGAGGCTTTCATCCACGGGGACACCCAGACATGCATGCAGGTGGTGGACTCCAGCAGCAGCAGCAGCAGCAGCAAGGACCCATGCATGGATTTTTTAACAACCAGCAACCTCATCAAGGACACGCACATGGCCATCAACCTCACCCTCACCAACATCACCCTCACTTCAGTGGAAATTTTGGAGGCCCAGAACCAGGGTCATCATGCCTGCATGGTGGCAGACTGATGGGCTACAACAACAATGGCATGGGGCCACAGCAGGGCTTTGGAGAAGGGTTTGATCCTCTTGCTGAAGGACAGGGAGGGGACGGCTTTCCACAGCAGCAGCGACCTGCTAACATGCCGGACTTCCAGCATCACGGCCCCCCTAGTGGAAACCACGCAGTTCCCGCGCCCTGTCTTCCCCTGGACCAATCACCCAACAGAGCAGCATCCTTCCATGGTCTTCCTTCTTCATCCAACTCATCCGAGCCTCATGGTTTGGAGCCTCGCCGGATGCCCGCCCAGGGAGCAGTGGAAGGGTTAGACTACAACTTCCCAAATGAACCTCCCTCTGGACATTTTGACGTTCCTGTGTTTTCCCCATCAGAATCAGAATCTCAGTTACAACATTTCGGATCTGGAAGACCAGTTCCGGGTGGCAATTTTCCAGGGAACCCTGGCATGCCTCGGACACCAGGTATGCAGGGGATTTCGAAAGGACATCAGCCACCACCACAACCCCAACAGCCTCAGCACGGAGTGTTTTTTGAACGTTTTGGAAACGGCCGAAAGGTGCCCGTGGGAATGGAGCCAGGGGTCAATGCCAGGCATCCTTTAATGCAGCAGCAACAACAGGCTAGCATGATAGCCAGACAGAACTCATGTCCTCCCGGCCTCCCTCGGCCCCCCCAGCCTGAGCCTGGCTCCACTAACCCTAACATTCTAGATGGAGGGGTTATGATGCCTGGCCAACACAACCAGTTTGAATATCCTATTCACAGACTGGAAAATAGGGGTTTGCACCCTTATGGGGACCCCATGTTTAATATGCAACAGCCAGGTCCTCCCCCCTCCCAACAACCCCCAAATCAGAGGCTGCAACACTTTGACTCTCCGTATATGAACATGGCCAAAAGGCCCAGATTTGATTTTCCAAACTCACATGGTGGTGAAGGCTGGTGTGGGAGTATAGATAATCACCTTTCCCCTTCTGCTTACCCAGGACTCCCGGGAGAGTTCACCCCACCAGTGAATGAGGGGTTTGGACCAGGCCCCCTTCAGCACCCAGGGCCTGAGCCACAGTCTCTGCAGCAGCGTCAGAATGCTGCTATGATGATTAAACAGATGGCTTCTCGTAACCAGCAGCAAAGGATGAGACAGCCTAGTCTGCAGCAGCTGGGTCACCACGGCGATGTGCCTCCTGGTCCGATGGCTCATGGGGGCCCGGTCAGTAACATGCCTCAGCCTAATTTTGACCGGGAGAACAGTGGCAGAATGCCCAACATTGATGGACAAAATCCTCATGTACCTCAGGAGAACTCCTGGTTTCAGGGGTCTCACCCGCCAGGAGACATGATGTCACGGCGGATGGGTGGGGCAGGTAATGAGTCAGGGCCTCATGACATGGGGTTGCAGCAGAATGGGGCTGGGATGATGTTTAGGCCAGGAATTGGCATGCAGGAGCCTATGAGAATAGCAGGAGATGGACATGTACAGGCTCTTCATTCTCCTGGAATTCACTCACAGTTCAGTGGCAACATGGCAAACGTGTCCCAAATGCAGTCCCCAGGAGCAGGACATCCAAACGCACCATCTGAAAGGCGACCAGCAGACTTTCCTGCTCCTCCGATGGGTGCTCAGCCCCCATTTCCTTATGGAGGGGCTAACCGGCAGGGTGCAGGCCACAGTGCCCCCCAGGGGGTGAACACATCACCAGGGAGCTATCCTCCTCAGTCTGAGTTTTCCTCAGGCCAGCGGTCCTCTGTTAGCAAGCTTGGAGCTCTGTCCCTTGGGAACTTCACTAAAACCAGCACTAAGGACAGTGTTTTTGGGCAGAGCTGCCTGGCAGCGCTGTCCACTGCCTGCCAGAACATGATCGCCAGCCTAGGGGCCCCAAACCTTAATGTAACATTCAACAAGAAGAACCAAAATGAGGGCAAGAGGAAACTAAGTCAGACAGAGCAGGACATTAATAGCAGCACATCTAATGGGACTGGCAGTGCTGCTCCGGAATATTTTCAGAGCAGCACTTCCCAGAACAGCCAGATGCCTGGCACTGGGAATAGCAACTCTAAGCCTGCAAGTCAAAACCAGACGGTGCAGGGGGAAGCCAGTGCCCTCTCCCCAAACTACAACATGGACGCTACCCCGTGCAGTGAGGGGAAGGCAACAACAGGGAGTGGGAGAGGGAGAGGGAGGAGAAAAAGAGACAGCGGACATGTGAGCCCTGGAATTTTTTTTTCCTCTGATAACGGCAACCCTGTTGTAAGTCCAGGCCAGCATACCCCTTCGGCTGGCATTGGGGAGAGGGGTGGGGGCACACCCCATGAGAAACACCTCCAGTCACCCTCTTGGGGGAAAGGAGACCTCATGTTGGGGGACCAAGCTGACCTTATGTCTTCTTTAGACAGCGGTATTCAGAGTGTTGCGGCCAAGTCTGACAGCAGCTCACCAAGAGTGGACTTTCCTGATGATGTCAGCACCCACTATGGCAACGAGGACGAGGTGTCATCCAGCTCAGATGCAGGAGGGGCCCCTGCCACCAAGCCGAACCGCAGCCCTATGATCATCGGGTCACCTAAAATGCCAAGGAGTGATCACGGACTGATAAATGGACAAAAGCCCCTTGGCGTAGGCATTAACAATCATACTACCTCGACACCAGACAGCTATGGACTGAACACCGGTGCGGGCACGGGGGCTGGTGGAGTCAGCCACCCAGGCACTCCTGGTGTGGAGCAGGTACGCACCCCCTCTAGCTCATCTGGCCAGGATGAAATTCATCCTCTGGAGATTCTGCAGGCCCAGATCCAGCTGCAGCGGCAACAATTCAGTATCTCTGAAGACCAGCCCATGGCCATGAAGAATGGCAAAAAGAGTGGTGACTGTCCCGCGCAGAACGGAGACAATGAGCTGGCAAGCTGCAGCCCGGATGCTGGGAAGAGCTCAATGGGCACTATTGACCTTGACGCCCTCATGGCAGAGCAGCATGCCACCTGGTACGTGCCCAGTGACAAGGCCATGATGGACGGGTCAGAGGATGACAAAGCCATGGGACCCTGGGAAAAAAACAAAAGCCAAAATAGCAGTAAAGAAGGTAAATAATTTTTTTCTATTTCTCTCTTTACCATGTACAACTTCACTCACACCAGTCATTTGTTTTTATATGCAATCAATACACTTTGATTCATAAATGTTTCTTTTTAACACATGTAAGATTGAAGTCTGTTTAGGAGGCATAAAGTGCAAATTAATTTAACTCTGATATGTTAATTGATCAGTTCAGTCTAGATAGTTATGGGAAAAAACAAAAAGGGAAACTTTACACCAGAAAAAAATGTATCAAGAATGAAACTAAAATGACGCAGCTTCCTAATTATATAAAAGTTTTAGATGCAAAGAAAATAATTAGAAATGAAATGTTAATAACCAAAGTTAATGCAGCATTTCCTTTACAAAGTGTTTCAGGCTTTTTCATTGTCGCCTTCAGGCACTTCAAAAGAACAGCTGAAGAAAAGTAAACATTTCCTGTGGTCCTTTATCTCGGTTTTCAGGGTGAACAACTACATTGAGAAGATTAATAGCTTTCTGAGGATATGCGTTTGCGCAGCGGGGTCTCCTTCGCCTTGTTACATGTTTGTTTTTGTCATTACCATGGGATAATACCGAATTGGAGAAAGTGGTTTGGATTGGCTGGACTTTAAGTTAAGGATTACTAAAATGTTCAAATTTAAAACATTTAGCTTTAAAACAAACATGTTTGAAAAACTTAAATAATTAATCAGTGAAAAAATATATAACAAAAAATTTAACAAATGTAGTATTTTCTTTTTATTAAAAAAAAAAAAAAAAAAATAGGCACCGTTTTCAAAGTATTTAGGAAAAATGTGAAAAATACATATTAAAATATTTAAGCTACGAAACATATTTTCCTAGGTAAATATACTTTTTTTTGTTAAACGGTGGGTTTGCATGAACAATATGTGATTTTTTCATGCTGTTGCTATTTTTAAAACTTAAATAAAATACTCGTAAGTTTCGCAAATAAAAATGCAAATAAATACTTTGAGCTGATAATATTAATTTATTGAGATTTGATGTCATTGTTATTATTAAAATTAAAAGTTATTTTATTGATCACAAATAATTATTCTACTAGTAAAACCAAAATATGATTATATGTTTATAATATTATTTTACATTTTTATTTTATTTGAAGAAAAATTAACACGCAAATGTAGTTAAAAAATTCTCATGGTGTTACAACCTATTATTATAAGTTTGTTTTATTTTATTTTCATTTTTTTCTGCTGTTTTCTGTGCTCATAGTTTTTTACACACACACCCACTATACACACACAAACAAGGACAGGATACACAAAAAACCCCCAAAATTAGTCATCCTGTGTTTTTTTTTTTTCCTCTTCTCGTCCCAGTAATGGTCTGTGGTTGTCAGGATGTGTAACCACATGGATATTTAAAGATATATATGCAGAAGTCTTTTTTCTGCGACTCCGTCTCGTCTTTGTTCTGATCGGTGTGGGTGCAGAGAGGGGTGGGGGTGCATCGCACAGGCTACACTGCTCAGACACATTGTTTATACGAGACTAAGTGCAGGGTGTCGGGTTGTACCTCTGCTGCCAGGACATGGAGAAAGCTTTGAAACTGACCATTTAGACCAATTTATCTCAGGTCGCTACACTCATAGTGAAATTATGTAAATATCTATTTGATTTTAGGTGAGCGGAATTGGGCCTTTCCAAATAAATACTTGCGATAATGAATCATTTTGACTGGAAAAGTTAAATTATGTTAGACAGTCAGGCGTTTTCTCTTTTTTTAATCAGTTGGTTTGTTTGCTCAATGGGCAGACTTCTGAATTAACATGATAAATTAATTAAAAATCAGTAATTGTTTAAAAGCAGAGGATCTCCTCTCGTCCTCTTTCCTTACTTCTCTCATCCTTCCTTTCCTCTCCTCTCCTGCCTGAGCACAGGGCATGCAGCTCTGGAGCGATCGATAGCTAGTTAGCACAAATCACGGCTCCTGACAGTTTCTCATTTGAGTGCTTCAGACAGCAAAGATGAAAAAAGGGTGGAGGTGTATTTGAGGGAGGAGGGATAGGGGCTGAGATTGAATCTGATGCTTAGGCTACACAGAGGAGAGCAAAATAACATAATAATTTAAGATAAGTCATAGCCCACAGTGCAGTTTCAGAAGAGCTGACATCCCACAGGCTTTCCCACTCGGACCTACTCGCTCTACATTCAAGTCTTCAATCTTGTAAACAAAAAGGCGCCACAGGCAAGAAAACACCAGTGACACTAATTTCAGAATGAATCAAGGCAGTTCCTTTCTCCGTTAACCCTAATAAAATATTACTTGGTCAGACAAGAAGATTATTCTAATAAGTAGGAAAAGAACTTCTAAAATCTCCATGATGTAGAAAATCCTTCTTGTCCACGTTTTGTTAGACGAATTAACATTTTAATCATCAGCTTGGGAATAAATCACTCTGTAGTCATCTGCTGTCAAAATATGTTTTACTGCACTCTATGTTTCTATCAAGTGAATGCAGTTTACAGTTTTCTAAAAACTCATCATCATTTTAGTTGCTTGTAATGCAAGAAAGCAGAGGCTCTTTACATCTATAAACACCAGTGACGCTCTCAGGTTTTTTTTTTGTAAATAAAAATGTACAATTTTTTTTACTAATAAATCTGCGTAAAAGAAATGGTAGAAATTATCATAATGTTAACGTTCTAGTTTGCAAATTTTATGTGTAACTTTTAAGCGTTTTAGACAATAGTAGCTCATTTAAAAAAAGCTAAATACGAACTGCTTGCAAATTATTTTCATTTAGATACAGTGCAAAAATATGAGGTCGAAGTTCTTATCATTTTCTTTTAGGAGCTTGAATCATCACCGTTTCCCTGTAGTGAGTAAAAAAGCCATATAATTATGTTATAAAGCATTTTAGGAGACTGAGAGGATAAGCCTGTGGCCTTCGGACTGTAAAAAACTTCAGGATGCTGTGCAGATATTCAGTAACTTCCTCTAAATGTTTAAAAGTGTCGACACGCGTTTGATAAAAAGTTGAGTGGAGTTTCTAGGAGCCGAGCTTACAGTTTATCTTCTCTGTAGTCCCTCCGCGGCTGTTTAAAGTGATGCGTGTGGCAGTAATATCCCCTTCTGGCCCCCGTGCTTGGCCCCTTGTCTCTGTGACATTGTGTGACTCAGTTTTTTTTCCGACTTGTCAGTGTGAGCGCACGGCCTGCAGTGCCTTGTGTGCTGAGGCGTCTCACACTCTTACACAGGCAAAGATGAAGGAGGATATAAGTTTTCCTTCTTTCACTGTTGATTTCAATTATATATCCCTTTTTAAAGCATTTTAACACACTTTCTTTTCCTTCTCATCTTTATATCTCAGCCAGAAGCTGACCGTTCATTTGGGAACTCATGCACTGTCTAGATAAGAGGCCACTAGCAGGCGTAGGAAGTGATTCGGTTATTTTTACTTTTCACTGTTCTTGCAACACACACTTGTGTGACTTTTTCTCTCATCGCTGTGGAAGCACTTCACAGTCAACTTTGGGAAACAGTTTCACTCATCATGCCCGCTAATCAGGCCTTAAACAGCTCTAATAACGATCAAATCTCTGCCACTCCGACTTTGACAGCTTTGAAAAGCAAGATCTTACGTCTTATCACATCCACACATCTAGAATGCTCCGAAAGCAGAGCGAGCCGTATTGATATTCCACCACACAGAACAGTCCTGGGAGACTACCTGCCTTTGACATTTCAGCAACAACGCCACAAATCACACCAGTAATTTCTTGTTTTGCTTTTTATTAGAAGAATGAAAGTGATTGGCACTTGCTTGAAATGTGGTAAAAAACAGCTCGGGGCAGTTTGTGTTCCTTACCTGTCATTACAAGGTGTTTCATATTGACTTCTTCCACAACGCACGTCCGCAAGCTTTTACACAGCCTTCCTCTGCTATGATAAAACCATTAGGATAATAATAGCAATTAAGATTCCTTAAATTATTTTTGTTCAATGTTCTAAATCATACAACATAAACTATATGAAGTTGACTTTATTGGCAGTTTTAAACACACATAGTGAGCCTCACATAAAAATGTGACAATCTTTTTAATAAAACTTCCCATAAATAAAAGGACAAAGAAAAAAAGCATGCTGGAAGTAGAGGAACCCTACATCTCGGTGTGGAAGTGTGTCAGTGTGCAGAGAACGTGACAAAGGGCAGGATTGTTGGCACTGCAACATGATAGCGTGGATTTGTCAGCTGTACACATAAAGTTTGATTTATTTAGACTCGGTGTCAGGCTCACGGCTTCAGCCTTCGATCTCAGGTGTCTCACTGGGTGGAACGCACTTAATTCTAACGTGTTGAAAATATTTTAAGAGTATTTACCGGGCTTGTAAATGCGGCAGGTTTGAAGAACGTCTGGCTTGTGTTTAACATGTTTGGAATTGGAGCCCATGTTTGTGTGCGTGCAGATTTTTTTATAAGCTACGGCAAGACATTGAGTGTTAGTGACAGTCAAAGGAAGCTTGTTCAAAAAAAAGTGTGCATTTGACTGATGAAAAGGAGGTGGAGAGGGGGAGGTGGGGAACAAAGATGTCAAGTTTTTTTTTTTCCTTTTTGCTTTGCTCGATTTTCAACTCTTTAAAATAGAAGCTCATCCGGTGTTTTGTTTTTCTCTGGGGAAAGGTGCACAGATAAAATAAAACTTGTCTCAGCATGTGGGAAATATTCTTCTTGGATCCAGAAAGAGCTGAATTTATCCAGGAAAGTGAAGTGATCCAAACATTGGATTGGGGACGTGCACGGCAGGTGTCCATGGGTCCATCTTTGTGCACAGTGAGTGGCAGGAAGGGACCCAATAAGAGCAAAAAGTGCATCAGTGTGCCGTTGAAAGCTGCCCTGGCTTTGTGTGTGTGTTTTGTGCGTGTGCTTCTCAAGAGGTGTAGATGTTGTCATGCTGCCAGGAGCGGTTATGTTATTTGCCATCCAGGTAGCCGTCAGACGCCGTTTAATTTGTATTGGGAAATTGACAAATGAGTTATGACACCAGGGCTGTTTCTCCTGGGAGACAGAAGTAGAGACTGATGGAGTACAAGAGGAGGTAAGAGAGAAAGAAAGAAGTTGGTTTTTTTTTTTCTCAAACGACATCTGTAGTTTCACTCAGGAGGTGAGCGAATGGGTAATAGCTGCCTTTTGCATGGATGGAAGAAAGATTGTATACAAAACACTTTTTATTTGTTCCATCTACACACCTTTATTACAGCAAATTCTAGTTTTTACGGTTAAGTTTTAAGCCCAAATTGTTCCCTTTAACTTTAACATAAAAATTTGGCAAAGATAGCATAAATTATAATTCTTATACACATAGTTTTTACAACTTAAACTAGTTAAATTTGAATTCATTTGACATTTAGAGACATTTTTTCAAATTAGGAGTGTAAAAATTTCACAAGGAAAATCATTGATAAACTCTTGTTTCTACAATAAAACTATAAAATTAACCTAATTAACTTGATTTTTAAAATTTGGCCAAAATAGCATGAATTTGCAAACTTACCCACATATTTTTACACTTTAAAGAATTAATATTTTACTTTATTTGACATTTAGAGAAATCTCTTTCACATTAGGTGTGTATAAATGCCAACGATGTTTGCGCCCTTCATTGTTTTTTACTATATGAATAATCAGTTTACTATTTCTAATACTTAGTTGGAAAAGTTTTTTTCTTCTCAAGAAGGTAAACAGAAAATAAAGCGTCTATCTTGTCAGGGCGTGATAGAGACAGTGAAGTAGGACTGTATGCCACTGACTTGGATGACATGCTGGACAGGTCCTGGACACAGTTGTGAGTTATGTAGGAGGCAGTAAATCACTTCCCATGTTCAGATTTGTGTCTGGTTTCCTAAGCACTTCTTGTGGCCGGGGGGGAGGTGTGTGAGTGAGGTGTGGAGGGTATGAGTCGAGGGGATGGGAATGTGTGTGTTGTTGGATAGAATGGATAGAAGGTAACAAATGCTGAGGCCAGTGCCTGCCTGGGCAAGTTTTTTTCTTCTTTTTTTTTTTAAACTTCATGTTTCAGAGAACAGAGAAGAAATTCAAACCAAAATAACCTCTGTGCCCTCGCTGGAGAAATGTGCCCCCCACACCCTCCAGATATCCTCTCTGCTCTGAGGGAAAGGTCACACTACGGCAGTTGGGAGGAGTTTAGGCGTTGGGGTGCAGGGTAGCCTCACGACACCCCCTTGCCCTCCGTACCAGGTCATAGATACCTGGGACAATACCTCCCATATTCTTCATTAGAGAGTTTTTGTTGCTCTTTGGTGCTCTCCTGTCATCTAGAAGATTCTGTCCAGCTGCATCTCTTCACAAGTTAAATCCAAAACTTAAATCCCAACTTTTCTCTGAGGACTGGAAAGGGTGTTTTCAGCTGACAAAGCTGGAATCCTCACACAGAACCGCAGCAGGAGTTGTTATGCTAAAGGAATCTGACCTGATGTCACACACTGTCATTGGAGTGAAGGCCTCTGGGTGTTTTTGTCAGCGAGCGGTGCAATCTGATTGGTCTGGGTTGTGTTCAGAGAGGAAAGGGTCATGCCCTCGAGAGCCCGAGGTTAAAGGTGAAGTGTCGTCATGGAAGTATAGGACTCGGATAGAAAGGGCACAGGCTGGTTGCATGAGATGCTGGGGCCTGGGAAATAAGTGTGACGGAGGAGGGAAGAAAGGGCTTTGTCAACTAAAACCTTTTATTTCACTAACTCAAATCTGAGTCGGCTTCAAAGGTTACACAAATCCTTTTTTTTTAACAAATGAATTGCGTGCAATAATTCTTATTACTGAACTTCTGGAAAACAAGGTCTTCACGCCGGCTTTGTTTACCTTCCTGTGTCGCTTAGGGTGTGTGTGCGTGCGGTGTGTGTACGGTGTGACATGTAAACTTGTGTCAGACCGTCAGCTCACAGACACATTGGTGTCATCCCGACAACCGGAGCTGTGCGCCGTGCTTGCTGCCTTCATGGCATTCAGGCTCCACTCATCTCTGTAAATCGTTTCTGGCTGTGTCTGTGAAACAGCTTCACAACCCTGCTGCTGATCCACACACACACATCAGCAGCAGGCACCAAATGAAAATATACGGCACTTAGGTTGAAAGATATGCTGATTTAAATGCTTCATTTTAAATTCCATATTTATTTAACACACGTCTTTTGTGGCTATAATGTGGTTAAGGTTATTAGGTGTATCTATGGCTCCGCACAGCTGCCTCCTCTGCCACCATTTCCTTTTTATTAGGCATTTTTCCCCCTTACTGTTTGACGCTGAGCACTTGTTTCCCACAGATGAATAGGCTATTATTGAGATATTACCGTGGATATGAATTCTACATCAGTCAATGAACAAGCATAACCAGATAAATTTTATTGAGGGAAAAAAATCTAGCTTGTAAAATGTCATGGTGATTTGGGATTTAGACTTGCGTGATTTAAAATTTCACACTGCCGTTTCCACCTTTGAACACATCTGCTGGCATGGATAACACTGAAGATTTAAGTGTAGTCTTCTGATTTTCCCCATAAAAGTCATGAACTTTGAATCCCACTGGTTACCATGTAGTCCTGAGGGATAATTTAATCTTTTTGTGGTCATGTCTTTTACTTTTATAGCTTTTAAAATCCCTCACGCAAAATATACTGGGATTAATTCTTATCAGAATATTTTATATTTAATGTAAAAGTTTGTATATTTTATTTACTGATAGGATATCATAGAAAAGCTAAGATACATTTATATCTTAAAAATAAATCCAGGTGTTACCACGGAGATAAAACACAGCCTTTTCAAGAAAAGATGGAACATTTTTTTTATATATATTTGAGATGTGTGTCTTTTCTATGCTCTGCTGTCCTCACTTTGAAACTGAGTAATGTGTCTCGGTGAGGTTGTGTGTGTGTTTCTGCATGCACATCCATATGTATGCAGGGAGTGTATGTATGTGTGTAGCAGCAGCTGAGGGTTGGTGTGTGTGGCCGTACTTGGTGTGTTTTTGTGTTCTCGGCTGTGTGTGTTGTCAGTTTGCTGTGTGTCAGCGGTGAGCCAGGGGAACGCTTGGCTGCCTATTCAGGCCGGTGCGGACCCTGCTGTGCCCAGCTAGCATGAGCTGCTGGCGGGTGCTTGAGGGCACAGCGCCGGGAAGAGGGAGTGTGAAAGGAGGGGTGTGTGTGGGGGTGAAGCTGGCAGGGGGTGGGGATCAGCCATGCTGAGGTGTACGACTCTACCCTCTGGCAAATGGTAGATTTTGTCACAGCCGCCACCAACACTGCTCTAAATCCTCATTTCTCTCTCTTTCACCCACCATGCAGACAGCCCCCGCTCACATCAGGTTCTTGGGGGGCTGGTATGAAGGGAATTTTAGAGTGCCGCAATCACAGGGACAGATGAAACAGAGAACAACGGGAGTCTTGACTGCCTGACCTTTCACCAAATCCCCCTACTTTTCCATTCCAGTGGTCGCAGTCCAGACTAAAAGGCGAGGGGCAAACCTACCTCGGTGCCTGTTTGAATCTTTTGGATGTCCTAGCTGCTTGATATGAACCAGCCTGCATCTCTGTGGACAGTATATTGATTAAACTATAATGTGAGAAAGTGAAAATCTAGAAGTGAATTGAAGATGTGGACACGTGCACGAAGGTGTGAACCATCCTTTTTTCTACAGATGACTTGACTGGAAGTGTTGTGATTTAGAGCTTCTGTGGGCATACTGGTGTGAGTGGAAGCCTCCAAAACCCTGCTCACCTGACACCTCTAAACTCCCAGCCTCCCAGAAATTTTCTCCACCCCTTTCTGCAACATATAGTCCCCAGACCTACATAGATTAATCGTACTGATAGAAACAAAAGGTCTCCACCATCTTGTCCTCTGAGTTCAGGGCTTGGTTGGGGGCAAACCCTAGAGCACAGGATGTGCAACAAATCCTAAAACGTGTTATCCGACCACTACTTCCTTCCTAAATGCAATGATTCTCCCCTTTTTTAAAAAAGGAGGTGGAGAATTCATGCAAATACAACTTCTGAACGTTATTCTCTCATCAAACACACAGCTATCAGGATTGTGTATTTTACGTGTGCATGTTTTCGTCATTTGCAAGCTTTCCTTTCCAGTATCTTGATGCAATGCGAATGCCAGATTGTTTTTGTCCACACATTTAATTCTCCGCCATCCCATATTCTAACTAAAGCAGCAAGTGTTTAGTGCATGCACTCCCTAACCCTACCAACCCTAACAGGGGGTGTCATTTTTATGCCAATACACTAAAATAGGAATATGTGCTAGCTTTGCTAACTTGATGCATTTATACTGTATTTGCAGGCTCAAACAAGATTTATGCTGTGTCATGCACACGCCCAGGGCGCAGAATGAACTGGGATGCAAGAGAAGGGAAAATCTTGTGTAAAAAATAGAAGTGAAACCGAAAGAAATACAATTATTGGCTTTTTAGGGCGATTATTGCATTTTTGAGCTAACAATACGTACCATGATTATTACGCTGTGAGAAGCATTGCAAAACACCACATCTCTTATGTGTGTCATTTGGTAAATTTGTTAATCAGTGTGTATCTAGAAAAAAATTAAAAAGCAGTGTTACACCTGTGATCAAATCTTTCTTATCGGTTATACTTTCTTCATGTGGTGAAAACATTTCCTTTGACTATAAAGCCGACATGAACAGCTCTGTCTTCTTACATCTACGTGTTATTTTTCTCATTTGATGTACAATCAGTCCAAATATAGATTTTCTTCAAGCTTTCTGCAGCCATTTAATATCAGTCTCCACGCCTTGGTGACGCGGGGTCGATACCGTGTCATGGTCATTATACCAGTAAATTGGGCCAAGCAGGGTTAAAGGGCAGTCTTTTCAGTGCCCTTTGACCTTCTGGTGGGAGGTCATGCATGAGAGTTCTAGATTTACATCCTTTTTCTGTGACCAAAATATTGTGTGTGGGTTTTTTGTGTGTTTTCATATTTATATCCAGCAAAGAGGAGGTGGACTTTGAGGAGAGGAAGCTTTGCTCGCAAGCTCCTATTCGGGTCTTATCGATAGGGGGGTGGAATGGTGTTGAATTAATTTCACAGTGCAGATTTAGAGTGGGATGTGAAAATGACACTGGTTTAATTAAACGTGTGTATTTTAAATGATTCATCTGTATCAGAGAATGCCAGCTGCTTGAGGTTGTTTCTTTTTTTTTTTTCATTTCTGCGCAGGCTTAATTAACCTTTTCCTCTCTGTGTTTGTCTGCAGAGTCAGAGCTCTCCCAGAGTAAGGCTGGAGCAACAGCCTCGGGGGCTGGAGGAGGTGGGAGCGGTGGGGGGAACCACCTACAGTGCCTCTCCGTCCACTGCACTGACGAGTTGGGGGACAGCAAGGGCCGAGGGGGGCCCGTCTCCTCGTGGCGCTCACTTCACTCTGATATCTCAAATCGGTTTGGGACGTTTGTGGCGGCACTAACTTGAACAAGAGCAGAAGAAGGATGACCTCACAGACATGAACAATGATGACAAGAATGCATTTCATAAGATAAATATATGCGGCTCTCGCCTGATCAGAAAGACATTTACATTAAAAAATGCACACATGAACACAGTTTTTACACACACCATACAATGTTTTTTTTTTTCTGATACATGCAGTAAGTTTGAACAAAATCAAACACTGCTGGTCAATACAACGTGGGGCTCAGTCAGTGAAGGCCGCATCTGGAAAACCTCAAATCTTTTTTTTTTTTTTCTTACTTTTACTTTCTTGGGGAAAATAAAAACATTAAAGGAGGAGAACAAAACCAGAAGAGATAGCAGTTGTCATTGGCTTTGATTGTATACCAGTGTTTAATATTGTGATGAGACTTTGACGTCATGATTTTTACTCTCTAGGTCATTTCTGTTTGCCTGCTCTCACCTTTTAAACACGACTACACCTTCATCCATACACCGCCTTTTGGATGATGGGGAAATAACCATTTGCAGCCAAACTTTTTTGGATGTTTAAAGTGCCCGATATATACCAGGTTTCTTTGCCTGAGTTTCAATGTGGCTTGCTGGGTTTTTTTTTGTTTTTTTTGGGAGGCCCATACGATGAGAAGCAGAATGAGAAAAAGACAGTAGGAGGAGGGATTATGCATGAATGTAACTCAGCAACCTTTTTTCCATCCATTGTCATGGCTATTTTTAACCATCATTGTTTGCTGCTCTCAGTCAGAGGAACTGTTGAAGTTTTTTGTCTATTTGCATCGCTGGGAATATCTTTTCCTCATTCTCATCTCTTCTCCTTCCTCTGCTGTACATCTTGTGAGCTCCACCGCTTGTATACAGTTCAGCCAATGGGAACTAAAATAAAAATGGAGGTGAACGGTTTGTTTAGTAAAAGGGAATTGAAAAAAAAAGGATTATTGGTATTGCACATGTATAATAAGAGAAAACTTGCTGTGTGTTAGGCAATCTTGTAATCTTTAAATAAAGCTTCTGTTGAATTTGAATTTCTCAAACAATAGATGGAGGACTGTGACGGCAATTTACAAAAACAATTTTTTTGTTTGTTTTTTTTAAATAATATGTAAAGTGCAGTCGTCTGTTTTCCTGCATATTGTATATATCTGTATATGTTTTATTGAGTAACTAAATAACAATAAATATGATGTTAAAGGTGGCTGATCCGTTTCCTTTGTGTTGCAATATCCTCATCTTTGTGACAAATCAAAGATTAGACATCATTCTTCTCATTCAGCGCTTAAATTGGTTCTACTACAGAAATGTTCTGCAGAGTGCATGTGTGTGTGTGTTCCCTCAGGACTGCGGCTGCGCTGCAGATTCCCAGTGACAGATATGACAGGAAACTTGTGACTGATTCACTATCCCTGACAAGCATGCAGAAATGTGTGTAGTTTTGATTGCCCACAGCAGTAATGTAAAAGAAGATAAAATAAAGGAAAAATATGCTTTCTGTGGGGAAACTGTTATTCCCATTTATAGAAGTTTCTATTCACTGGTTATTTTAGTGTTTGATGCAAACGCTAAGAATTTACATAATTGTTTTTGGCTGCCAGCACCATCTTGTTACTTCTACCTCCTCTCCTCATGTAGCCTCAATACACACAGACACACACACACACACACACACACACACACACACACACACACACACACACACACACCTCCTTTCTTTCCACTCCCTAGACTCTCTTTGGCTTACCTGCTCTTTATTGGCCATCTGCATGGATGCTTAATGCTAATCAATAACTCCCTCGTGTGCCAGCGCTGAGGTGGAGACGTCAATGCTACCTAACGGGGCTGGTGATCAACCTCCATCCCCGTTGTATAGGCAACACACACACAAATAGAGTTCCCTGCAGGACCCTGCGTGTGTGTTTGTGCACGCTTCTGAATGTGAAACCTGCTGTGTGATGCACAGAACGCTACGGCGTTGGCAAACAGCAGAGCCTGGTTACAGGAGAGGCTGTCATGTCAGTGTCTGTTTGAAAGTGGAATGGGAATGAAAGAGGGAAATGTTTAAAGGGGAAAATGCTGATTAAAGCTGATAACTTTAGAAGTAGAGTGGGAGATTACTTGCTCACTACTGAATCTGTGTGAGTAAACATGTCCTTCTCATTAATTAGACACATTAAAATCAAATCTGCACCTTCTTTTTAAACTTCAAAGCTGTCAGTTATTCACATATCCAGGGCAACACTAAACAAAACAAAAAGAAATTCACAATCGCTGGTCCTGGTTTTACTGGAAATTTGTTGAAGCTTGGTATAAACTCAATAGATTAACAAAAAACACTTTTTCCATGCCTTCTGAAATTTTCTACACATTAGCCAAGCTGTAAATGCTTATCTTTTTACTGAATGAAGACGTAGGTGTCCTGAGTGTGTTTTTTTTTTCCTTTCATAGATACCAAATGAGAGAATCAGATTGTGTTTGGGAAACTTCTTCTGTGATGACACACAGCTGCTTGTCTGGTTTGGATGACCTTTTATCATGACAAGACAAGGAGAACTTGTTGCCACAAGTTTCTTATGATTGCATCAACACCCGTCATAAATACTTACAGCACCTGAAAGCTCCACAGTTTAGCTTAGTCACACAAATCTGCAGCTGGTCCTCTGTCCCTGCAGATGTGAATATGATTTTAGGTTTTGTTGTGTTTCTCATACGACATTGAGGCAGTTTTCCCAGCCAAACCGGCAGACCCGCCACATGCCACGCAGGGCAAAGTGACAGCAAGGCCTTGGGATATTGGCTTCAGCCAAGATGTATGATGCTGGACCTTTTCCTTCAATAGGTTCCTTAGCATGTCGGCCATATTGGGAGGAAAATACTGTGTGGTCGCCTGAGAACTTATGTGTTTCCCAGCCAACGTGCATCTAAAGAATAACAATTTCACTAGCCATGAAAACCATCCATGGAGCCGTGGAGGCCACGGCCAAAAAGCTCAGCCAAACACTTTCTAATCATGCAGTTTTCTATGTACTCCTATAAATACATCTCCTATTTGTATAGAGGCGATATGCATCTTTGGGAAAATACCACAATGTTGACATAAGAGTACCCCTACACCCTAATCTCCCCCCTTTTGCCCTCCCTTCTCTGTCCTAACTCTTTCTACCCCTTGCTGAACCTTTCACTGCTTGAGAGAGAGACTGAGAAAGGAAAAGAGATAGTGAGAAGGAAAGAGAAATGGAGGGAGAGTCGTAGTAAAAGCAATGTCTCCGAGAGGCCTCCACGGTCTTTAAGCCACTATGGTATCCACCAGAGCCCTCCACATACACTCAGCCTCTAAAGAGCTTTTGTCCTGTAAAGAGGGGGTTTGGCTAAATTGGGGTGCTTGTGGATTGGCGGGTGGGACTGGGCCCAGAGTAGTATATTTGGCTCCCACGTCTCCATCACTAAAATAGTGAACTTTTTTTGTAAAGCTAGGGAATTGGGAGGTGGGATGTGGTGGGGCAAAGGGGGATCCGTGTTTTTTTTCTTCCTTTTTTGGGGGGTGGGTGGTAGTTGGAAATTTTCCAAACAGTGCCTTTTTGCTTTCAAAGAAAGCTCCACTTGTGTAAATGTGCTCTTTGTCCCTTGGCCTATTGTTTGAATAGCATTGTGGACTTTTTGTGGGAAGCTCACAGGGGCCTGGGGGCCTAGGGGGCCACAGAGGGACCAAGAGGGACTCCATCTGAATGACTCGACCCCAGGACAACTAAGTTGTGAAAACGAAGGTATGATTAGGAAATTTGCTTATACACTTAAACACGTGAACACAAAACTTTACACACGGCTAAAAAATGCCAAAATTGTCTTCTCATTCTATTTTGAAATGCAAAGAGGAATTTGATCAAGAAACACCTGAGAAGACATTTATCTTCCTAAACTAGCTCATTGCGATCCCCTCTTTTACTAATAGAAACAATATGAAAACAGTCTGGTTCCTGGGCTGTATTAAAGGATTTCTAAACAGAGCTGAATGTCTGGAGTCCCTTACTTCAGCCAATTCATGACTTCCATCTGTCCTCACACTCAAAAAAAGCTGTGGGCAGGTGGAAGTGAAATGCATTTGCATTTCAGGGCTATTTCTCCTGCTTTTACAAAGTCCATGTGTCAATGTTTTGCCTGTGCAGGGAAATTATATGTTGTTTTAAAAAATAAAAATCTAGAGAATTGGACCAAAAATTTTATCAATACAGAGCAGAAAATGTATTTATCTGAGATCCATCTATTCATTCCTTTTAAAAAAAAACATTTACAAATAAAAAAGCTACAATGACACTATATTGTTCGACAGGTGCATTTAGTTTGGCCGACTATAAGCGGACTTATTTCAAATCCGATGAGGATAATCTAGCGAGGATAAAGTACGGCCAAGTAAATCTTACACTGCCAAGTCAAGACGACTTCCTGTTTCTCTAACTTTGTCGTCTCTATTTGTTTCCAGTAAATCCCAATCCAAGCTGCAAACCAAACATTCCTCCAGTCTGAGAGTCTTTCCTCTACTGTCATTACCAGATATCCTGTGACCCCCTCTTGGCTTAGAAACCCCCAGAGCACCACACAGACTTTCCGTTGGAAGGTGATTGAGCACAGCACCCTGCTCCAGCCCTGTCCTGCTTTGTCTGGGGACGTGTGCCTGTGTCAGGAACCACAATTAGTGGGGCGCGTCCCCAACCATTAATCACAAAGCTGTTCTGGATCTCTGGATCCCACAGCCACACTCATCATCATCATCACCCTGATGTAGCAACATCCCAACACGGAACATGAACGTTTGTTTCTAAGTTATCATGTAGTTTTCATAATTTAATAGCTAAGATTCATTTACGTGTCTCCTCAAGTTTTTAATGTGACTTTAAATTATAATTAATGTTTTATTCACCTTTAAATTGCAGGACAGGTAAAAAAAGTGTAATTGACTTTGTACATAATTAACATGTACTTTAATAACTTTAGAATTTTACAGCTCATTTAATCTTATAGAAGCAATTCATGCATTTTACAACATGTGCTGAGGACAGAAGGTAAATGTAAAGCTGACCCACTGTAGGGACGTAGTGGTGCACAATTCTCTTTTCCCCCTCTATATGCAGATCATAGTGACAGAAGGATGTTAAATATTTGACATCTACGTGTTAGTAGATCTCTTATTGATGATACAAATCAGAGACAGATAGGAAGAGACTGACTCAAAGCTCTGCTTGCTCGCCTTGCTCCTGAGGGATGGTGAGGAACAAGAGAAGGAAAGATAAGGGAGATGGAGATTTGTGGCTCTCAGGTGCACAGAGTTTTCTCAAGGGTGCTATCTGTTTTTCTTCCCTTTTTCAGCAGATGGGGGTTGACAGTAAGAAAAAACAAGAGAACTTATTGAAGGGATGTGTAAAATGTACATAAAGAGCTTACCAAGAAAAATTGTGGGAAAATATTTGGTGAACGTAGAAGTTTGTCTGTCATTCCTTGTTCACATGCATGTGTCTCATTCTCAACATGCAGAGACAGCATGTGAAACAAGATATAAGCACTGAATACACGCTGTAGTACACATCATAAAGCTTGCTTCACTTTTTCTCAATCTTGATCTGATGCATAATAATTTATTACCTAATCCCTTTCATTACCAGTCTTTCTGTGTTCATCTTGCTTTATGAAATTGGGAAAGTTAAAAAGCAACCAGATGTTGGGTAAGGTCTAAAACAATTTATTGGCACCAATAAAAATTGTGTGAGGAGAAAAAAAGGAAGAGGGGCGGATGAAAAAAACTTTGGAACTCTACAAAAGGACTACACTATCTTGTTTATATCAAAGACTTCATTTTCTTCTCTCAAATTGTTTTAATTTTCAGCCAAAAGTGACACACTGACACATAAAATAAAATGAGCACGATAGAACTATTTTTTGCAGTCTTATCCAGGTCCTGGCTGCCTAACTTCTTCACCTCCTGCTTCACAGTGCACCTTTAGGGCAACTAGTACACTCCTCTTATACGTTTCTGTTAGGAAAAGCACACAAGGATGTCAGCACATCCCATTGGGCTGCAAATTGAGAGAGAAGAGGAGGGCAAGATGAAGATAGCCTTTGAAGAGAGAGAAGACTATAGGCTATTGAGAAGTCATTTAGGTAATGATAATTGGTGCAGTGAATAAGCAAAGAGATAGAAGAGGGTGGAGAGTATGTATGTGCATACGTGTGTGTGTCATAATGTGTGGAAGGAGAATGAACTGATGTGAAAGGGGGATGTACAAAGTTTATTAGAGGGATAGTTGTGTTTTGAATGAGAAGAAAGTTGAACTTAATGTGCTTGTGAGGACTGGGATGCATGTTAACTTTTTTTCTGTGGGTGAGATAGACATGAATAAAAGCTCTCGTGTAGTGTGTGTTGTGCGTGTAAGACAGCATATCCACTGTGTGTTAGGAGTAGTAAAGCCTGTCCTCTTCTGACTGGGTCTACTTGCCGGGTGACAGATAGCCCGGGGAGAGAGGGGACACCAGGCTGTTTAGCTGATAATTAAGGGAGTTTTATCTTAATTTGAGCTGTTACTCTCTATCCGCCGCTGTGATTTATGAGTTGTTGGCCAGCCTTGCTGCCCCTCTCTGCCCCCGAAGCATTGGGAACAGGACAAAGGAGCCTCGTCCCTCTGTGCACACACCATCCATTCATGCATTACACATTTACAAGGTGTAAGTTATCAGCCATGGAAACTGTGGGGCATTGACACACAAACTGATAATTATACAACTCCCAAAGAATACATCTACCAGAGAAATCTCAAAAGAGTATGAAAGCACAAAGTGAGCACTCCAAGCACAGCAGCAGACTGCAGTGCAGCAGGTCTCCCATTATCGCCATGCTTCTCCGTAAGGCTATGGTGGTAATGAATCATATGAGAAGAGGGGCTGATTCTTTAACCTTTCACCAGCTGGCTGAGAAAAGCCACGGAGTGATGCAGGATTGAGTTCCTGCAAGGTGGAGTGACCGCAGGCAAGAGTTAACTTGATCTTCTGCTGGGTGGGGTATGAGGTGAAAAGGAGGCAGGGTGCAGAGAGAGGAGGGGGGTTCCACAGGCAAACAATGTGAACCACTGTTCTCAACCTATCACCCCCAGGGTCACAGGGGAGAAGACATGCTAGTGCAACTTCATCTCTTCCAGTCGCGTCTCACATAAAGCCTGGGGATTTCTCCAGCGCCCTGGCTCGGATGTTGTTTTTACCCAGACTGTGGGTAGGTCTTTTGGACAAGTGTGTTTCAGGCTGAGTTATAATAATCCCACAGGTATTTGGCTGGAGGGAGGGACCTTCACACCTCCAAAAAATGGCACAAAGCAAAGGAGTGTGGGCACGCAGGTGTGTAAGAAGAGAAGTCTTTTTTTCTTAATCCTCCATACCTGTTCTGCTTTATTTCTATTCCAGTTTGTCTACATTCAGAAGATGTTTCTAACTGGTAACACAATTGTTTGTTTTTCCGAGGAGTTACCATTTTTCATAGGTAAAAATGAGTTAGAAATTATTAACAGTTTTGAAGGTGTTTTTAGTTTGTGAAGTCAGCTAAAAGTGTAAAAAGTTCTTTGGAAGGAGTCATAACAGATTTAGATGTTCATCACACGGCATAGTTTTTCTTTTTTTTTTTTTTTTTACCCTTTTTAGGCACAAATTTGTTTGTGTTTTTACAAAAATGAAGCCCTTCTATTATCTCTTTTTCAGGTGGGAGGAGAAAAGGGGTACAAAGGAAGTGGAGGTTTCAGCCAAAGGCACAGTGCCTTCTCAGGGCATGAAACTTCATCTGTCCCCTCCTCCATCCACATAGGCTCTTAACTTTCACCCCTGACCCTGTCACACCCTCCTCAGGGTTCCAGCAACAACAAAAGCAGGAGATTAGGGAAATAGACAAGCTCCAAGAGATTACTGTAGCCCTTTTCATCTTTAGCTGTGCACGCAGTTGACACAATCTGTTAGCGGTATTTTAACTTAATCTGAGCATAGTTTACTTTTTAGTTTGTGTGTTTAGCTTCAGTTTGTATATAGTCTTAATTCTAGCAAAGTCAGCGGAAATAACAGACAGCAGCAGTTTTGAGCCTGACCTCCAACCATTAGGTTTATAAACATAGCTAATCACACAAGCTTGGCCGAACAGTTTTATGACACGTTTGTTTAACTTTTTGTCAATTTAAGAAATCTGAGAATAAGATAATGCTGAGATGTGAAGGTGCAAAAACTGTAGAGTTTGAACTACAAGAATGTTCCTCCTCCCACTGCTAAGATCATGTAAGGACTCTGTCTCAGTACTCACTCCTGCTATAATGTCGGTAGTCACTTAATCCTCAACTACGTCTGAACTCTGCCATCATTGTGATCCTAGTATTATGTTGTTGGTTCAATGCATCTCGACCTGACATGAATGCTCCTATGAATTTCTTATGGATTTCTTTTACGTAGAAAAAGAAATATTTTTTTTAAAACGTGTATGTTTAAAAGAAAGATTGAACAGATAAAGGTAAATATAATCTATTGATTCTGATAAAACTTCAAAAATTGTTAATTTAGTATACAGTATATTACACATGTAAACAATCTGTGATTTATTCAACTATAAAATACAAGACTATACTTTACTGAAGAAGATTAAGCATCTCTGTTTCGTAATCCACATCCCATTTCTTTTTTTTCTATTTTCTTCTTCCCTTATCAACCGGTGTGGCACTCCTGAATTACTTTGGTTTCTTGAATTCTGGCATTGAGTCAAAACGGTGTACTCGACCCTTTACAAGCACGTCTGCCAACCGTTAAGCCGTTTAGTCTCTAATACCAACAACAAACACTCTTTCTGTTCCTGCCCCGAGTGCAGAATACTGTTAACTGCCTGTGAGTGAGGTCAGACAACTCTATAATCGGACTCTACCCATCTGCCCTCTGCCCTCACACACTGAGCCGCAAGTTGGACTCCTCGGCGGGGGACTAAGTGGGACATGGGGACACAGATGCCCACTGACACTGGACCATTCAAGGAGCTTAAGCCCCAGCATAGCAGTGCAGTAATCTATCAATGAACAAACCGAGCGTGCCCTCAGATGTGAGCGCAAACTTACGTGCAGGTTTGCAAAGTGTAAGCAAGCTGTTGTAATGAACATGCATAATTGTGTGTGGAGGGGTTTGCCTGCATATTTATGAAGTGCTAGATCAGACATTTAATTTGCCACAGCCTGGTGAATGTGCAAAGAAGCGTTTCAGTAGACGTGTGCCTGTCACCACCCTCCTCTGCTTACAATACCTCCTTCTTCTCAGAATGGATCCTATCCTTATTCTCTCTGCTCTCCTTCCACATGTTCTCAACTCTGCCTTGTATCCCGTCTCCATGTCCCATGCTGGTGCTAATTTTGGAGCATCTTCCCTGGATTCCAGCATCCAGATGGAACTGTTTCCCACCCCTGACAGGTGGAGGAGTGACTCTCATGGATCTGCTCCACAGAGTTCTCCACTGCTCCTCAGGGGCATGTTAGAGGTGTTGCAGAGGGGAAGCATGGTGAAGCATTGAGGGAAATAGGTATAAGAGGCAGGTTATTTAGAAATTGCATGCTTTTTAAACATGCAAAAGTGCCATGGTAACAAATGTTTTTACCTTTCCAAGGGCTGTTTTTCACATTATTTTTCTCTCCTCTGCCTACACCATTCACTGGAAGAGTGCAGTTTTCCACAGAAGAGCATAAGCTCACAGGTGATAGGCTCAGCAGATTCCCTGGTGATCTGTTAGCACTTAGTAGAGCACATATTGCAGAGAAGATTGTGAAGGGAAGCTTTCTGTCAAACATGAGAAACAAACACAGGATATACACATGCAGAATGAGTCTGCGTTCAACACAACTGGGATGATAATTTTATGACAGAGTGATTAAAAAAAAATAATGGGCTTATTGTCATTTCAATCATTTTTGTATAAAAATACAAAAAATAAGAAAGCACAGTTGTGAAGTTGTAAGTTACACATTATGTTGGCTTAAAAAAATGCAGTATGGAGAAGGAATGAATTGTTTGGTTTATATGTGCAAAAACAGCAGTAAAAACAAAGTGGAAATAAACAAATGAAATAGAAAATTAGATAAATAATGAGTTGAGCAACAATTTTCTTCATGCTGAAATAAAATTTTATTAAAACTAGAAAAAAAAAGCATGATACAAAAAAAATTCACTGACCACTGAACTGGAAATAAAAAGCAACAACAAAAAAAAAGTTTCAGAACAAACTGGGCAGTGTTTCACTTTATCGTCCATCCGTCTAGATTTGCTTTCTTGTTGTTGTATTCGTCCCAGCTTTTTCGCCAAATCCGTACATGTAGGCATTCATTCAACTGCTCTAACAAGCCTAGTGGGGCATGAGCTGAGCTATCTGTGGGACATGAATCGGACCTGGCCGAGGGCACAAATCACAGAGCGAGAAGAAGAGAGACCCTGACAGCGGAAGGCTGCAGCACAGCCTCTCCCTCCTCCCTTCTGCTCCTTGGTGGATTTTCTGCTTTTCCTGTTCTCTGTACTGCTGTTGAGAGCTCTGAGTTGGCTTGTTAAAATTAATCTCCATACATACACAAAACGAGGACGGTTTTTCTGTTGCCTGGGCTGCTCAACAGAGCTGGTGAAAGAACCAGAGGATTGGCCTGTGTGTGTGTGTACATCTTTTTGGAGGGAATTGGGATGTGATTCATCATGTGGTGGTCAGGCGGACTCAACAGGCATAACCACAGCCAGCCACGCCGAGCCTTCTGAGACCATGCAGGGCTGCTGGCTTCAACCTCCACACAGCAACTCCTAAAGCACCCTGGGGAGGCAAAAGAGGTCATGTGTGAAACACACACAAAAGCGAATGCTGCAGGGTGCATGAACTTAGATATGTGCCCAGGCACTAACTTATGCACGCACGTGCATCTGCGTATGGTGTCCACAAACATGCTTGCTTGTGGGATCAATGGTGGAAAAATGGCCAGAATGCAATCTGAAAATATTCAGAAAAAGGGGGCATGTTGTCAGGCCTTTTTATGTCTTTCTCTCCATAACATGCCTGTGGAGTACGTTTCGGAACATGGTTGAGGCCTGAGGTTCCCAAGACAGAGTTGTGGTTTCTCCATCCCTCTTTCTTTGTCTTTTTTTCCTTTTCCCAGCGGATTGAGCTGAAGGACATGTCACCACAACAGCACACTGGATGAGACATGCCTGCAATTCTCCCTCCCTCTTTCCACCTCCAAACTTCCCCATTTACCACCTCCTTTTTCTCCTCCCTTTTTTCTTTATTTCTTCTGTCCCTGCAAACACAAACACATAAACAAACTCAATTAGCTAATGACACTGGCCCAGCCATTGGGTGGTCCTAATTAACGTTTACTGGCTGCCTGATGTCAGCTCTCAAGCTGTGATTAATAACTGCCCCCCTACCACTACGCATAGACACATTCAAACAGGAAGTGAGCACAAAGGTGAAAAGTGCTGATTTTTAAAATATTAAGACATACAATGCAACTGCATCCAACATATGATGTTTGGCTGCAGACCAAACTTGTCTTTTCCCCCTTCTTCTCCTTTTTTTTTTTACTCCTGCGTCGTAGAAGCTGTAATGTGATCATTAAATCTTCTGTGCTGTAAAACAGATTAGAGCCTGAAGGGAATACAGTGAAGTAGTAAGAAACTCAATCCAAACATACAAGACCCAGCAGAGTGTGTGTGAACAGGCCCTGTGGAGCTCTCCTCAGGAAAAATGTCTGCATAGCTTGCGAAGGGTTAACATCTGTTGGCTTGTAGACTCCCTGAGTGTGACGCACTGTCTCGATGAGGGAAAGTCTAACAGGAAAAGCAGTCTAAAAAAGGTCCCTGTGCAGAAAGAGAGCAAGGTACATTTTCTTTGGCACACCTATTACTTTTTTTTAAACCTCCGTTATTTATGTATTTATTATGCACAACTGTTAAATAGCTTGTAGGTTTGCAGAATATGTCACGTTTTTTCCCCTGCACCTGATTCCAGAGGGTTCCATGGTTGCTACCGTTTGGCTTGATATGTTTTTAAAAAATCGTTTGATAAGATTTGAACAAGGGCCAAAAATGAGACAAACATTTCTGTTGGCAACAAGTTAACCCAAATGTTAAATTCTTAAATTATTTTTGGTGATAAAACAGCATCACACCTGACCCAAACTTCCATGTGGGTCTGTGTGTATTTGTGAGAATGTGTGTGTGTGTGTGTGTGTGTGTGAATGTGAATAAGGTCAGTTAGGGTGGACACAGCAGTGACAGGGCTTCATATGTTAATATGCTGCACATGTGGCTCTGGCTTTGGAGGGCTGGGGTGATCAGAATGACCTCCTACCCATTTCAACCCCATCCCATTCATCTCCTCTGAATGTGGCTCTCCATTCACACTGCTTTCACAGTGGAGGTGGGGGGGAAGGAGTTAGGGAGGAGGAAGGACTGTGGTCATAGAGAGAGAGGTGGTCTTTCTCTTTTCCTGGCTCAGAGAGAAGGAAAAACAATTGGTGTGCAAATGGATGCCTCTCCCTGTTCCTCCCCTCCTTCTTTCCCTTCCTCTTCTCCTTCCTCTTTCCCATTCCCTCTGTCTACACTTGGAGGGTCAAAAAGAGGAGTGCAGCAGAGAATAACTCTTGGTTGATCATCTGTGTAAAATCAAACTGAATAAAATTGCAGAGTGTTTATCTAGTGGCTAAGTGTTGGTACTGTCTGTGGTTGAAACTTGTCAATAGAGAAAAGCCTCCAGTGTCCTCTGTCATTTTCATAGGTCAGAACGGACAATGACTACTTTGATAGAAAATCTGTGGAGATGTAAATCAGCCGATAGAGGAGGACAAAACAACTGTCCTCCCACCACCCCCCTACTCCCAACTTAAAGAAATGGTTGAGGGGGATTTAAAGGAGTGTAACATGAAAACAGAAAAAAGCAAGACATTACCTCTGTTTCTACTTTAATGACCTTCATCTTTTCAGATTGTCATTGAGATGGCATGAAAGAAGATGGAGAGCAGTGACGGTTTCACAAGTTGATATGTGAAGATTTTAATGAAGTTTGTACCATTCCTGGGAAAGTTTGGAGCATCTTCTCTGTTGCGACCCACCTGGAGTGGATCGCTGGGAAGCAGAACAATGACAGTGAGGTTGGTGGGTCGTCGGAGCACAGTTCAGCTCAGCTCCAGACGTGGACACGCTCCAGGCCTTCCTTAATCCCATCTTTACAGCAGCCCTGGGGCTGAAAAGACCCTCTGGAGAGGGTGGGAAAGCGTCCAGCAGCAGCCACATTGAGCATATGCTTCTTTAGTCAATGTAAATAGGCTTATTCTGGAAAATCTAAATGAAGGGGGGAAAATTTGTCTGTTTGAGACAGGTAGATTAAGATTTAAAGTTTGCGGAGAGCAAAACTTTTCTGGAAAATGGATTAAACTGCAAATAAAAAATAAATATAAAAAACAAATTTGAGTCAAATAAAATTCTAAAAGGATTCCAAACTGAAAAAATATAATTATTATAAAAAGCTTAAATCTATAAAATAACGGGCTGTAGGTTGTAGGCTAACATTTGAAAAGTTAACCGAAGATGGTTATGTGCTCAACTGTATAACATGTGGCTTCTACACAAGAAGCACATGACCATGTCCGGCTTGCTGACCCACCTCTATCAATAGTTGTGGTCATTGAGTATAGTGTGTGTAGAGGGAGAGCTGCGGGGCTGTTCAGAAGCCTCCAAGTGTGAACGAGCAGCAAGGCGGTCAGGCAGGCAGACAGTGGTCAGAGATAAGCAGATGAAAGCCCGAGGGATTGCTGGTGGGAGAGAGATTGATCCATCAAAGTCCACAGACAGCCCATGTGACATTTGATGCCAAATTTATGAAAACAGCCCATTGAGAAAAGCAAATATGGTGGAAAATACTAGATATTATGAATATGTTTGTGTTTGTAATAATGATGGTTAAAAGTGATAATGAAAAGCTGAAAAACTGAGGAAATAAATCAAAGTGAAATCAATAACAATAAAGGATTTCTAAAGTGGAAGAATGAAGTATTTCCACCTCATATTTCTGAAGAATGAATAAAGCAGCAAAATAATCTGCATTTTGTCAACTTTCAGAAAAATACTACAAGTCAACCGTATATCATACTTGTTTTTTTGGATGTTTCAACATGCTGGGATTGTGTCTTACTGGGATTCATATAATTCATAATGAAATACAAAATGAAAACTACACCTCCTAAATCTCCAAAAATGGAGATGTGCAATCAGTCTTTTCCTGCACTCTGGTTCACTTGAAGTTTGTCTGTTTACTGTTTGTGTGCTTTAATACAGCCTGGAAATTGCTATTAGATAATGAACTCAGCTCACTTCCGCCAGGTGCCAAACAGCCTGAGGGTGCAAAGCAGTCAAGTAACAACAACTCCTGGGTATACAGTGCAGCTGACAACAAGCACAGATCATCTCGCAAAAGGGCAACACACCTCATTAAAATGTGTATCGTGGTTGTATGGAGCAATGATTTGGTGGTGGAAGTGTTCTGTGAATAGTAGAATTTTGTATAAGGCTGTCACAGGGATATAATTTTCTACTATTGATTTAGTTTTTATGAGCAAAAACTTTATGAGCTGCAGTAAAATGTTGATTTCAGCAATTGGGTATTATGACTGACCATTTTGGTCATTTAATGCCTCACATATTCACTTCATGGTACCCTGCGAGGGTGGCTGTTCTTACGCGCTCCTGGTCTTGGTCTGTTGTGGAGGGTAATTTTACTGGCGATGTGAGCCTGGTGATGGCGAGCGGTGTGAGAGAATCTGCTCAGAAACCACTGTGCTGTGGGAGCTACACATCAACACACAGAGAGAGCTCTGTTCCACATATCTGAAGAAGAAGAACAGGAAAACGATGGCACTGAGGAGTCATGAAAAAGTGTCTTTGTGTCAGAGGGTTGAAAAACAGCCCATTTAGAGTGGTCTGCCTATTAGCCAGACAAAGACAAGGGTCTGTTTCTAAAATCTGCTGTAAAGACTATTTAGTGTGTATACTGTATCAGGAGACAGCAAACAGGATCTTCTTTTTGCGCCCAGCTCTGGCCAGCCCCCATCTTCTCAGAAAGGATTCATCCTTTCTCTGTATTCCTCTCTTGGGCCCTCCCAGGCCCCTTTTTCTCTCCTCCATTCACTGCCTCATTGAAGTTTTCCTGAATACTTTAGTTTTCATCAAATAAAAGCTGTATCGGTCAACAGGACTAGCAGGGGTTTAACTAACTTAAAATTACAGTTTGATCTCTTCTGCCTGGGTGAATTTCAACAGGCGCAGTGACTCTTTTGTCCTCACTTAACTTATCTTTCTTTCATCCTCTCTTGCATCCAGTTTTAAGTTGCTTTGGTGTCACTGATCATTCTCATTTCTCCTAAATCCAGCTCGCAGGCATACATGACACTGCTTTGTCATTTTTTGACACAGACATGTTGTCTTTGAGGCCTCCAGTCAAGGTGATTGTGTGGGACACAGCTGTGGCTCTGAGCCTGCATTTTTACCACAGGGCAGATTGGTCGTGTTGCACACGGTTTATTTGTACCCATGAGTGATGTAAGGCACCATGACTGTTCTATAAGGCATGATAGTTATTTTGAAGGCATGTTGGGTGTGTCAAAACTCATTAGGTTACATGGTAGTGTAGAGGTTTAAAAATAGGCTTTCATACTCTTGAGGTGGTAACTGTTTAACATGGCTTTAGGAATAATTACTGAAGTTAGATTCCTGGTGGGAGTCGTTCTCAGATCACTGTCTATTGTTTGAACAATAGACAGTTGAACTCTTCTTTCAACATGAAAGTTACTTAAAAGACAAATAGAAAATATCCTTTAAAACTAAGATAGTCGTGTACTTCTGCTTGTGCATGGAAGTGCCAGTCACTTCTACATTAGCAAATTCACCTCACGCTGAAAATATGTGAAACTTCATGTTGTAAAGACAAGTCAAATGTCATCCGCTACTAACAAATCGATGGATAAGGGTAACACTTTTATGATCAAAAGACTTGAGAACTAAAAAATTGGGATGCTAGAGTCCAATTGGCTTATGAGTATGTAGGTAGTCTTTAGTTTTTCAAGTCGTTTGGACTAAAACAAGCTTTTATAAACTCGTGCATCAGCATGGATTTGGTGAGAATAAGCATCTTTCACCCTGATGATGTTTACTAATGCCAAAAATCTGTTTTAAAACCAAATCTGGAACTGACTATCTTTTTGTTTTTCTCTATCCTCTCATTAGCATCCCCAACATCATGTTGGTTTAACTCACTACATAATACCACGTCATTCCATTGAGGATCTAGTTTTATTGCTGAGAGCCTAAGTTGAACTAATACAAGACAGATTTTAGCTGACTCATTATGGTTTTTCTTGTTGCTTGTAAAGTACTTACTTTATTTCCTACGCCACCTATCAGCTTGAAACCAAAGATGATCACAAAGTTAAAACAATAAATGACTTTGAAGATATTTAACCACTCAAATTAGGTTATGTTTGAGAGGAACACAAGCCAGCAAGAATTATAAAATTATTTCTTTAAGATGCATATGTCTAAGTCTGTATTCCAAATCGCAGCTTTCAATGTAAACTGATTGCTGTAACAGGTAAAGCATAAAAAGTTTTCAAAATGAACATTCTGTACATCAAGGAATAAAAACATATTTCAAATGTACAGAGCAGCTAACCATTAATGAGATATTCACTTCTGTCATCACAATATATAAATATTTTAATCATCTTTATATTTTTCCTATATTGCCTTAAAGGAAGCCACTGGTCTGGAAATAATCATCCTCAAGCGGCGCGATATATAGATAATCAATAACTGGACTTCTGATTGACAAGCCAATGTTCTAAAATCCCTCGAAACACTTCCTCAGAGCTGACAGGTTTTCAGAAACTTCAAATCCCACCTTTCCTTTACCTGTATGTTTTATCTTATTATTGAATATTCACTTGTTGAAGAGAGGGTTGTGTCATGCTCAGCTACAGCTCAAACTCCTGCAGTAAAATGTATATTTTTCCAAGGTCTAATTTTAAAACTTTGGCAAGTACTTGAAGTGGGAGGGACTGGCTGGTATACTCCCAGTCTAAAAGCCGAGCCACTTGGCTCGCTCCCCACTGCTTAAATCTGACAGTATGGATCAGTAAAAGGAATGTTGTGAATTATCATCTTCTAAAGGTCTGCATCTGCTTTGGAATTAAATTATGGGAAGGACATTTTTAGGGGAAGTACAGCATACCCAGGAAGTTAAAATAAAAATAGAGTTACATATTTTTTTCAATTATGTGAGTAAATTCACAAATAGAGGATATGTATATTAATTAGTCATAGTTCACTGTACCCATTTTTTCCAGCTTCTTTGTCTATTTTTCACAGTTTACCCCTTCTCCTCTACAGGTCCTCTGCCCCCTTCTCTTTCTGTTTGAGGACAGAGAGAGAATAACGAAAGTGAGTAACATAGACAACTCAGAGCAAGAGAATGAGAGAAGGTTAAAGACTGCCTTACCTTCAGCAGCATCCATACGAGATGCACTTATCTGCTTTGTACTATAAGGCGCTGCCCTTTTTGCTCATAGATTTCCAGATGATGTTGGTGAGGAATCAATGGGACACAGCTAGCACCAGGAATGCAAGTTCTTTGGAGGAAAGCAGCAGTTAGATAGTATTGGGAAATGGATTTTCCTTAGCACCCTTCACCACGCCACCCACACCTCCGCCTTCAATACTTACTGCAATTACTTCACAGTTAAAGACGAAAGATGGCAAGTTGGCAGAATTTTTTTTTATTTTTTAATGCTGATGGAGAGGAGGCATGAAGGATATAATTCTAGATGGTTGGTGTGTTTGTTCAGTTCTCCAGGTAAACACTTACACATTTAACAACAGGAAAAATTATCCAGAAATTTCATTGGTCATGTGGACATGTGGATATGGATGCGCACGCACGCACACACACACATACACACACACACACACACACACACACAGACACACATTTCTTGTATTTTATCCTCTTACGAATGTGGTGGAAAGTGTCAGGTCCATCTCTGGTCTATCTCTGGTACTGCAAACAAGCTCCCTTCTTTCCGGTATTCCGTCCATCTCTCCTTTTCCTCTCCCTCCTCCAGGCTTCACCATTATCTCCCTACTTACCCATCCTCCCTGTCTTCTTTTCTGTTCCCCCTTCTACTCCTCTTGGCCATTCTATCTTCCACTCATTTCTCTCTTCTCCCACCAGACCTCTCTATCTTCCCTCACCTCCCTCATCTTTTTTTGTTTCTGCCTCTCTCTTTCTCGTGTTCCCTCTTTCCCCCTGTCCTCCTCCAGGTCTCTCTGTCTTCTCTTTCTGCCTCTAATTTTCCTAGCCTCTTTTGCTCCCCACTTGCTTCACTCTGCAACAATAAATTACACACAAACTCAATGTACATCTCTTTGTTCTCTCCGCTAGATAATTCAATTCATTTTAGCCAGGCTGTGCATTCTGAATGATGAATGCATTGACTATGCAATTAAACAGGGCCATGCATTAAAGCACTCCCAGTGAGCTTCCATACATGCCCTCCACATTTTCTCTCAATATTTAAATGTAACTGCAGAGAAGCACGGTAAGAGGGATAATTACCTCATTTTTTTGTGTTCTGTCCTCATTTTAGTTTAACAAAGCCTCTGTTTCATCGGCCTGCTGCCTCATTGATATTCTATTTGTTCATTTTGAACAAATATGTTAACTGGGATGTTGTTATGTCATTTCCGCACCAAATAAGACAAAGAAAGGAAAGAAAAGACTAAATAACACGGATTACAATTGTTTGGTTTCTACATAATAAGGCATGTGAAGAATTATCATCACACCATTTGGGGGTTCACACTGCCTTCAACTAAGATGTCACTCCAGAGGTGACCCTTCAGTCCTTGGAATTATTGGTAGGTGGCCTCTCCTCTGTCCTCCATCTTCCTTTCTGCCAGTCACTTCCTGTGGTGTGATTAATGTTTGTTCAACAGCATCCAGTTTGCATATGTTCAAATTTGGATGTTAAGAAAGCAGTATCAACCAGCTTGGGGGGACTCAATTAAATGTTTTGAGATGTCTGCCAGTTCTAGCGCAGAGACAACCTTGTTGAACAGCAGAATTCTGGGTCAGGTTTGAGTGGTATATCGAGATAATGATCAATGTAATGGGCAGAGGTGAAATGAAAGAAGAGAATATCCACACACAAAAGTTGACCACACTTCTGGGAGTCTTCATTTCCTTCCCTAAGAGCAGAAAAAAGAGAGATTTACATTGGCACCTGTGCAGCACATTGTCCCGTAGACTAGCACCCACTTTAAATGCTGTGGGACTTGGGACAGCAGAAGGTGATTAATGGGGCGTGTGTAAACAAAGCCCTTGAAACAAAAGCGAGAGTGTAAAGAATAGAGATAAGGCTCGACTCCAGTCAAGTTTGGCATCATCCCTCTTCCACTAACGACCTCTACTGTCGCCCGGTGATGGTGGGGGCAGTGAGGAAGGAGGGAACCTCAGAAAAGAAAGAAAGAGACTAAAAGAAGGCCTGACATGCACATTCATTCTTTAAATGAAAAGAGATAATTGTGAGAGGAACTGGCCTGTCTTCATTCTTTGAATAAATAAAAACGCATGACCCGCCTGAAATATGGGCAATGCTATTACTGATTTAATTTGAATAGACTACTTGTTATTGTGCTTTGTTGTGCTTGCCAGGAATGCTAAAGTGGCTGTGACTTGGACACAGTGCAGAAGATAAACCTAGCTGACTTTTATAAAAATAAAGAGCTGGCGAAGCAGATCAGGTAGGTGTACGTGTCAAATACATAACACATCCTGCTGTAGAATGGAAAAGTGTTAAATCTTTAAGCTTTTATTATTCATCAATGGTTGCACCTTGTTCGTCCTGTATCATAATGACAACCATCATAAATAGAACCACTTTGAAGATGAGTTGCACCAGTTCCCGCCATCTTTTTTCTTCCATCGGACTCACTGTGGTCAAGTGCAGTAAAGAATGTTTAGTAAGCACAATAAATCATAACAACAAGCTTGGACTTCTAACAGCCAAGAGCTTCATTTGCACCATTCAATATAATGGTTCCATACAGGTCTTAATCTAGTATATTTGACAAAAGCAAGCCAATTAAACTGATTGATTTCTCACCATGATGTAAGCATGCAATAATCAACACGGGCCTTTTCTCTCTCAATTTATGAAATAGAGCCTGTCAACCTGTGGCACAGCCCTGTGTTTACATAATGATATAATGGAAGAGAAGGCGTTTGTGTCCTCCCTTCCAAATAGTTTAGATAAGACAAGTTAGCCTCCCCAGTCTCCATCCGAAACCCCTATCTGTAGGCAGGCTGACTCGTTCCAAAGAGCGTCTCTCACCACATAGCGAGGAACTTAAATCATCGTCAGCACCGTCACACAGTTCATTACTGTCATCATCATGCAGGCTCTTCTATGTATGTGGAACATACTCGAAAGAATCCTACAGTAGAGATTTAAGTTAAGAGGCAGTGTGAGTATGTAGTTTTATCAATGATTGAAAACAGTCAGGTGTAGTTTTTGGGCTTTTGTCATTTCCCGTCCCTGTAATGTAGTAGTTGTGTCAACCTTGGCAGGTTCAGAAGCAGGTCAAGGAGAGAAAATAGCAGTTATCTTATTCCCCACAACCTTTAAAACACCATATTTGGTTGCAGACAGTGTTTTGGACTCTCCATCAGACACTTTTATTATTGATTCCTTTCCCTTTTGAAAACTTGTAGCTACAGCTAACTGTGCACAGTCACATATCAGCATGAAATAAATGTTTAATTGGCTCATTTTCAAACATTTTATGCCATCTGTATAAGTGTCTACTGTTCATGTCATTTCTCTTGTTTATTCAAGTTTAGGTTTGTTTCTGTGTAGCTATGTCGTCCTTGTGCTTGCATGTGTCAGTGAGATTCATTTGAGGGCGCGCACACAGACACACACCAGACAGCCACTAATCCCATCAACCGTACTGTGCTTGCCCGTCTCCTAGCAACTCACCAAATGCCTGCGGCCGGCTGTTACCTTTCCGTCAGGACCCATGCTTTCTTCTGGTTGGAGCGAGGTGACTTTCATGTATGTTGCATGTTTGAGAACCATCCTCTCCCTCTCTCCAACCCCCTCCCTACACACACTTTTTCTCTGCCGCCGTGTACAATCCGGAGCGGCCTTGCTGTCGAAAAGCATTGGTTCAGATTCCTGTACACTCTACCCCCGACGGCAATGGCGCTTTGAAACTGGGAAGACATGAAAGAGTGGAATCGCAGTGAGTGATCACTGGATGTGCTGTAACAAGAGATTTTTTGTGGGTGCTGTTAGAAGGAGTAGAGCGCAAAAGATACGACAAAAATGGAAAAAATAAAACTAGTAGCAAGAGGTATAAGATATTTTGACAAGGAGCTCAAATTGATAAACTAGTGAAGTAGTGACTAATAGTTTATGATTATTCACAAAAATGGGCTCTTGACGGAACCAACGCATGCATTTTAACACAGAGCACTGAAGGACTTGTGCAGGAACATCAGTTCTTCATGGCAATGAACAATTTCAACACTTCATTCACACCAAAGAGCCACTTCAATAATTCATCACTCATTCTTTGCGTAGTGCCTCTCTGCAGCTGGCTAACAGTTTTCAACACCCTTTAAACTTTTTCACAAACACACACATCCATCCTTCTTTCGCTCTCTGGTTGCACACTCATTCTCTCTTTCTGTACCTCTGTTTTTTTCACTCTCTCACGCATAAACTAATAATGTGATACATTTAAACTTTTTATCAGCAAAACCCAAAAATACGAAAGTGGACTTATTTCATTGGACGGCAATGTTTTTATACAGTGAACACATCAAAACTTGTCTGATGTAAAGCTATTAAAAACAAATAAGGGGCTTATTTTTATGCTTAGATTGCAGGGATTGGTGAAGTTTAATAGCAGTCATTTCTGACCCTATCATGACCCTTGATATGGCGACTCAGCAGCCCTCCGCTTACAGTCTGAAAGGGAGGCCTTAGAGGGATTTTAGCCTGGCACTGATCACCACAGTTTGGGAGCATGAGGTCATCTGTGGTTTTCTTGGGATTGCGTGTGCTTGAAAGTGTGTGGGCTTCTATGTATGTGTGGGATTTTTCATTGTACCACGGGGATATGGGTTTGGAAAGGCTAATTTAGGTTTAAGGGTATTGGATCTTTGCCAAACACACTAACAAATCTTGTCTTTTTTTTAACAGCAACACCACAACCTACAAAGCACACAGGCACAAATCATGAAACTGCCTCTCTTACCCTCTTCATCCTCCACTTTGCATGTAACCAATCTCTGAAAACAGTCATTTGTTTGACAGTGACTTCAGCTGTGAAACACTGTGTTACAACCAGCCCTTACTCCTTTCTATTGTCACTTTCATAACTCACTTATTCAGTGTGCATGTCACTAAAGAAGATTCAACTGCACATCAATGAACTCTTTGATGAAACAGGAAATGTTTTCTCTGGGAAGTATGATGGTTTTTGGGGTAAAAGTGAACCCTCATATTCTATTTGCTTCTGTTTTGCAACACGGTGGATGAACACATCTTAGCTGAATAAACCTAGTTATATACGTACTTGAAAGGCAGGCTGGACGTTTTGTTTACTGTGTTTAAATTGTTTTTAATCAATGTTCAACTCGCACTACCTTTCCATCTTTGTTGTTGAAACATTGCTTTGATTGAAGTTCAGTCGTATGTGCAGAAGAGGATGGTGAGTTGGTGGAGGGGCTACAGGGGCATCAGTGACACAAATAGCTTTTCACTCTTCTTCCCCTTTTTTTGTTTTCTTTCTCTCTTACTTAGACCTTACCGTTTCCACCCTTTCCATCTGCAGTGTGACCTCTGCTATTCTTCACTATGATTCCTGTGTGTTCAAAGGCGGCAGGATGTCAGTAATTGGAAAGGATGTGATGGAGCGGGGGGCCCCTCCTTGGGGCTGGAAGGCCCCCAGCACTAAGAGGTCAGAGAGAGCTCATCTCACACTGACATGTAGACTTGGACGGCAGCATCCAGCCACAACAGGCCCGAGGCAGCTGATCAGCAGCAGCTCTGTCAGGAGAAGAGCATGAGAGAACGGGATGGATCTTCTGCTGCTGTAACAAATGTTTCCATCTCGTGTGTCCTATACTCCACACTGGGGACACAAACAGTGTTTCTATGTCTGACTCAGATTTCCATTCATGTAATCTTTCAGGAATCTTTGATATCCCTACGAGAGAACCTAATGTTCTATTCTCATGCTCTTTTTAAGTGTTAATTTGACTTCTACCTGTTCGTCTTGTGGGCTGTGGGTGCAACACTAATCAGTAGTGATCAAATTGCAGGGCTACGGGGAGCGCTCCTGCTTGTCTTGTGCACACATGGCAGAGCGATTAGCACACCTCTTCACACAGGCTTAGACCACAGAAGCGTGGAAAGGGCGGCTTAAGAGGCTACTTTAACCACATCAGCTTTAAATAAAGACGTCTGGACTGCATCAACATCAATAAGACCCCACCACCCCTGCTTTGAGTCCACACACTGCTTTAATCGACTTTATACATTCAAACATAGTCTGATGGGCAGAAGGATGCTCACACCCACAAACACCATGAATGTACAGTATTTTGAAGAAAGTCAAGTGCAAAGTGTGTGTGAAGTGACATAAATTACATTTCACACAAAAACACAGTCGGTCTCTGCCTTCAGCGTATGTCATCTTCAGCGGACCATTTCTTTTGAGGACTGTCCTGTTAGAGTGCGAGGCTGATTTGGGGAAACACCCAGCTGACACATTATTCCTTGCTTGCCATGACAAAGAGTCACCACAGCTCTCCCAAAACATTACCTGGGGCCCTTCCTGTGCCATTCGGGATTATCACTGGAACATGTTAATACCACATAACCCACCCACTGTCTTTAATGAACACTCCCACTCCACCCAAAGGTCTGGCAGTTCAATAAGGACGTGGCAGTGAATGGCACGGCTGGTGCCGGCCAAAGTTAGCATCATTTTAACCCTATGGTGTCCTGTCTACCAATTTCGCCCTTGGGTGAGTTGTGCTTTAGAAACCAGTCCTGAGGGGGACATGACCTCATGCTGGGCTCAAAGCTCAGCCCGCTTTTTTGATGTAGCAACCCCTCCCAATTTCTTCATATGTCTCTAAATTTCCCCCAGTTCTGAGTGACTCTTCCTCTCTGACTGTCTCCTTAAATCTTTTGAAGATGAGGTGATAAATAATGCAAGAAAATGACATCTGCACTCACAAAGAAATTGTCCAAAAACATAAAAGGTAAACTGAGCAAAATGTGAGAATTGATTTTTCTTAATAAAATTCAAAATATGAAAGTCCAAAAGTTGGGAGATTAAATATTTCTTAGTTGTTATTGGTTGTTTTTACTGCTGTCAGTTTAATTTGCATAACACGCAAAAAAAAAAAAAAACCCACCATCATGCATCAAATAAATACCGGCACATTACTTGAGATAACACATAGAAACTTCTCTGCACCGTCCATCCCTAGTGGGGTATTAACCCAACATGCATGTTTTTTGAAGGTGTGAGGAAACCAGAGCATCTTGAGAAACCCTATGCATAAAATATACCCATGTTAAAATAATAATAAATAGTTCCATGATTTTAATATTTTCATGGATACTTCAGCCTTTTTTACACAACTTTACTACAAACTAGAAGAAGTCACTCTTTCATTGATCATCAGCATGTTCATTTTAACCAAAAAAAAAGACAAACTAAAATATGATGGCTGACAATGATCATTTAAAACACCGAAGAGATGATTTTTAGTACTTTGTAAATAGAAGTTGAAAACAACACTTTCACACAAAGCATTCAAAAAGTGAAGTACAATCAATATAGTTTACATCACAATTAAGGCGTTTTGGTTTGAGATTTAGTCTCAGATTGGCGATGTGCAGGTAGAGCTCGACTTGGATACAACAGTATGAGGAGAGATTTAGAGACAGTTGGAGTGCTGTAGCCATGGTATCCACCTGTATATTTCCACCTGTCAGTCTTGTTGGCAAGCATACTTCCAGTCGACATACTGCTGGTTTTTCTGTTCAACACACAGCAGAGCGTTAGAGAGACTTCAGCCAGAACATCACCTGACTAGTGAAGCTCTGCCCCTTCACCACCATGAACTGACCTTGGAAATCCATCTAAAGTTTCTTGTTTGAGCTAATCATCAGTCGTCCAAAACATTTAAGTCAAGGAGTTGTGATGCATCTGTTTGCCATCCCTCATTGTCATTTTTATCCCTTGAAGATTCAAGAGGTGAGTAGTATAAATGACCCTGGTATGGTAAAGGAAAGGATGCATGTTACAGGAGGTGAAATAAGAGGCGAGAGACCAAATGAATTTAGGACCTGAGCTGGCAACTTGAGCCCAGAAGAAAGAGAAAACCTCATCCCAGAGGAGAGTGGTGGAGTTGGAGTTTGTCGAGGTATGAGACAGGGTCCAGGTAGGAGGACAAGCTTAGACACTGGGATGGGGTTTCATTTTATGGGATTAGCAGGTGAGCAAGGCTGGTGGCTCATTCAGATGTACACTGCACCCCATCTCATTAACAGAACACTCAGATATCTCTAAATGGGATGGGTGAGATAAGGTATGGTGTCCAGTGGTTTCAATAAGAATTTAAAGGCAACCTCACTACAGGCTGGCATTCAATGCCTGCCCATTCCTTTGTTATCTCTCCTTTGCTGTGAAGCAGTCAAAGAAGTGGAAGGAATGTGAGGTATTTCCAGGCACTGATTGTGTGTATAAATGTGTGTGAATGCCTCTGTTTGTGTGGATGTGATGGCGGGGTTCAGGAGGGTGGTCAGTCAATGCCCCACTCAAAGCAGAATAGCAGCATGATGCCTCCCAACACACATAAAAGAAACCTTGTCCAGTACTCATTCTCCCTTATTCTCATGTTTCTGCCAGACATTGGATTTCCACATAGTTTCTTGTCTTATTTAGTGCTATACATACTCGCACAACCATATGCACACACAACACACAAAATCCAGGCATAAAGAAACTGACTTAACTAAACTGACGAAAATTATAATTATATAAATCTTAATTAGTTTCCAGGGATTAAAAGTGTGCAGATTTGGTGAGTGAAGAAAACACTAACAGCTTGAAACCATGATTATCTCCCTGCGTAGGTATAAAATTGGGGTTAATACCTGAGATGAAACAAACAGCTTAAAAGTCCCAAACCTCCCCATGCCTGCCAGGGGATTCTGGCAGCATTACAATGACAGGGATTGAAACACATTTCTATCACAGCAAGAAAACAGAATTTCTGCAATTTATTCAAGAAAGACACATCAGTTTGCAAGGCTCTGTGGGCCAAAGTACATCCTCTAAATAAAAGATGATGAATTGAATGTGGAGCGATGTTTTTGTACAATAGGACAATAAAATTTGTGTTCAATGATATATAAGGTTTTTGATTTTTTCTTTATTCTCAGTTTTGTTGCTTTTCTGTCTTCTTTGCTCACTCTCCCACCCCACAAGCTCTATTGCTTTGTTTCTGCTGCTGGTAAAGTACACAGACATATTGGGAGAGTGTGTGCCTAGAGCAGGATTCAGATATTAGGTAGCTCATTTGGTTAACTCATTGACCGCTATCAGATTTCAGGTCAATGACCTTAATGACCAGACAGCAGCACGGAGCAGGTAAAGAAAGTGGAGAAATGAATACCAGTAGGGATGGCATGTTGGTTGGCTAAGCTGGTGCTTACTCACTGGGGTGGACAGATGGAGAGATAAATGTTTGGCAGAGTAATGTTGGATTTCACTGCAACACATATCAGGTTGTGTAAAAAAAAAGTGCAGAAGAACAGCAAAACCCAAATGGACAAATATAGGGTAAAACCTAAAAAAAGATGAGGGAAAGAAAACTGAACATGTGCAAAATGATTGTATATCACATCAAAAATTGTTTAAGTTAAAATGAAATGATAGACTAAAATGCATGAAATATCTGCCGTCCGTAACTACCTGCAGAGAATATTAGTCACACACATGCTACTGCCAAATACCCAGAGTTGACTAAGTGGATGAATGTCACGATGTCATGATGACATCAAGAAGTCACTTACTTAAGTTTCCGTCATGTTTCATTTGCAGTTTTGGTCACATTCAATATTTCCATTTATATCTGATTTGAAATGTAACCCTGATATTTTTATGTGTTTCTTAGTAAACTCCTGAATAAAGAAAGCACATGAAATACTTAAAAGAAACTGGATAATATTGAAATTTGCAGTCTAACAGAGGAATTTTGTTTCAGCAGCGTTTCCTTGAAGACTGAGCTTATTTTTATGGTTGTCACTCTTCATTATCAGATAAAATTGTAAATAAAAAGGCTCAATTTAAGAGTCTGTTTGTACATGGCACTTTTTAATCCATTTTACAACTGCTCTTTTTGGTCTACTAAAATCCTGTCAAACATCACAAAAAATTAACAAACATTAAAACATCAAATATTACATGATTAATGCAATTGCTTATCTGCCATGTGCAGTTTTTCTTAACTCCAAATAATGGTTAGTTTATGTCTTACTTTTAGGTGTGAAGTTAAATGTTTGATTTGTATTCAATTGTCATATAACTGCGGAATTAGTTTATTTTAATTGACACTGTATTGGCCATGCATCATTGAGTCACAACATCTGGTTATTTGTGTTAGTTTTCACTTAATTTGTATGCGAGGTAAAAGAAGTTGGCTGTGATCAGATGTTCTTCCCAAAAACATAATAAGAAATTAGTTGGTTAAAAGTACAAAATAATTTGCACACAAAATACAGGCATTTGAAAAAAAATGTTAAAAGTAGTTCAGCTGCAGAACTACAGAATGGTCTCAAAAACAAAAAAAATGTGATGACAGAATGTGATGTTGTAAGGTTCCATTCCATTCCGTCGTCTTCCGCTTAATTGGGGCCGGGTTGCAGGGGTAGCAGCCTCAGACGGGAAGCCCGGGCTTTTCTCACCCCAGTTGCATTCTCTAGCTCACCCGGAAGGATCCCAAGTCGTTACCCGGCCAGCTATGAGACATAGTCTCTCCAGCGGGCCAAGGTCTGCCTCTTGGTCTCCTCCGTGTGGGACGTGCCCGAAACACCTGATCACGTTCTAGGTGAAATGGGCTAAAATACAACGCGTATGAAATACAGTATGTAGATTAAATGATTGATCAAAGCAGTACAGCCAAAATGGCAGATGTGAATTTTTTACAAGTCAATTCCGAAACATATATCCTATTTCTACTACTTCTACTGTATGGCGATAGCTTCTCTTGTAAGCCTTTATGATGCATTAGTTTTAACAAAGTCCTAAAAGATAGAACATTGATAAAAATGGCAAATCAGTGAAAGACCATCTCGTTTAAACAAATTCCACAAGAACGTTTATCACATATTCCCTTTGGTAAATACATTTCAATAGGATTCATTTCCCTCCTTGTTTAATTGTTGCTTGGATCCAATATTTTCTGTTTTCTACCAATAACGTGAACTGTGGTTGCAAACTGACAGGCTACACATGGCTCAGTCTGAGTTTAGTTTCAGCTCAATAGCCTGAATCCTTTAAAGTAGAAACAATCTTTTCTGTTGCTGAGCCCACTCTTTAGTTTTTCTTTTTATTTAGCTTTTTATCTTCCTGCCAACCTCCTGTTCATCCCCCCTTCTCCTTTCCTCCCTTTGAATCATTAGCATGTTGCTGAACATCCATACAGCAGTGTTGGGAGGTTTGGCTGGAGCTACAGCAGGCCTGTCAGGGCAGGTCATTAAGAAAACGATGGGTCGTGGGATACACAGACAAGGTTGATTGGTTTCCTGCAGCCGTCAGCAGAGCCCTACAGGATCTCCTCCTGACCCCATCTAACTTGCACAGCTACAATATACACAAACAGACCACATGCACCTGCATAGAACGCACATGCAGAGACATGAATTAGGACTTTGAATGTGGGTCTAGCCATGATAAATCTAAATACTTTTATTGCATTTTAAAAATCACCAATGCCCTGAAACTTCTAAAAAACAAAGATTTTCTAAATCTTTAGTGTATAAGGAGTTGATAAGGTGAGGGGTGAAGTGATGTGAGACAGATTAGTTGTACCTTACTAATGATGTTGTTACAATAGTAATCTTGCTATTCTGCTATCCTTCCTTAATCAGCAAATCTTTGTTCCAGCTCAGGGTGTTTTTTTCCATTCTGTTCTGGTTATTTCAAAAGTGCTTATTACTTGTTTCTACTTTTGCAAGGATTATAATCTGGTACTTAAACAAACAGCTTTTCTGCTGCTTTTACTCTAAAAACATGTCCAAGGTGGGGCCAAAGAGCAAAGTAAAAGAAAACCCTGAAGTCGACTCCTAGATTTTTTTGAAAGGTCACATATGGGATTGAATATGGCAGTGTGCAGAGGGGGGTTCTGTCATGCGTGCAAAGATGGAATCCTACCCAGCATTCATCTTTGCTGTCTGTTGTGCTGAGAATGTCAAACCCAGAGGCTCTGACGCCCACCACCATCCACCCCCTATGTTTACCCTCTACTCTATCCAACCACCAAAGTCTCTGGTTGCTTTGGCCTACCTGATGAAGGAAGCTTCTCGCCTAGGGCATCCGTGCTCCAAATGAGTCTTTTAATAATGTTACTTCAAATGTCAAAGGAAGGGCCATTAGTGTTGTGAGTGTTCAGGGGTGTTGTGCATGTTTAGGACATAAGCCTATTGTGTAGCTGCCAGAGCTTTCCATCCATCCTTCAGTATAATCAAATGCACTAATGTGTAAAAATGCCATTTAGCTGAACGCTGCCGACTGAGGCCTGGTTAGAGGACGCTGATGGACAAATGGAGTTTGACTGACAGATGTTTTACTGATGTGTGAATGAAATGTTTGGGGTTCCTCATGGCCGTACAAACTCAACATATAGCTGTGAATATACCTATAGAAAATATTCAATTGAACACACAGATAACAACACATGTGAAAGAAATCGCAAGAAGTCTAGCATTAACCCAATACAATTGCTAATGGGACCTGTCTTAGGGGTGAAGTGGCGTTAACCTCTGATCAACCCAAAGGCCTTTCCACTTACGGGCGAGATAGAATTCATTACATTTCGCCCACTTAATCATCAGTATCTGACTGACCAATTTCACACCCATGACAGTGACAAACACATGAGCAGGGGCATAAAAGGAACAAAAAACATTTACGCTAAGCTTTTTGCTCAGCAATTTTTTCTTTATAAATGACTTATTCTAGCAATTGGTGGTTACTGCTCCATGCAGGCCTGCAGATTGGATGTTTTGTTGTTTGTGTTAATGAGCCGGTAAAAAGTGGTTCCTTGATCAGCAAACCAGGCAGCCCTGTGCCTCACAAGGCGACCAGCTTTTAGGTCTGCATGTCAGGGAAGGTATGTTTAACTCACAGTAGCTGCGAGTGAGCAACACTTTGGACTGGGCAGGAATTATTATGTTAATAAATGGCTTTATAACGATGAAAAACTGAAGGGAGGGAAGACTAAGATGCGAGGGGGTGAGACCCAAACTACAACATATTTTCTAGGCTTCTAATTAATAGTCATTGCAATTAAAAAGTGATTCAGACCCCTCGGAGCGACCGGGATCATGGGGCTCTGCTTCCTGGAGAGGGGCTGGGCTTTCGGGACTTGGAGGCAAGTCACTTCTGTGTTGCCCGCTGCTGGGGGATGCGGTTGTGTGTTTCTTTTGGGAGACGGGCCTGAGGGCGGTCTCGCTTAAGCCCACTGGGGCCCCGCGTCACGAGTTGGGGTTAAGAAGTGCATGGGGGTGAGCAGCATGGGAGAGTTGTTAGGGCTACAGGTGAGGGACCAGGGCAGTGAAGAGGGATATTAGGTGTGTAGAGGTGGTAGGTGTGTAGAGGTGGTCTTTGGGCTGCCTGGTCAGGCACCTGACCATGTTTTGGGCTGTGGCAATTGCATAGGGGTGGCCTGGCGCTGCTGGACCACCGGTTGAGCTAGACGGAATGGAGCGTCGTCTGAGCACCTAAGCCCTTGGGGTGAGAGCTCTCCTCTCGGTCTGGGCCTTGGCTTCCGAAATCTCTCGCCTGTGACTGCGGGGTACGGTTGACACGTCTGGCCCGTAGCCTTGAGGGTCCTGGCATCAGGGATGCCAGATACACCAAAAAGAAGCACAGAAAGCACAGACATTTTGAATATAAAGCATTTTAAATAAACAAATGAAGCTTGCCAGGGTCGGCATATGGTGCTGACCCTGGCAGAGCAAAACTGTCCAGCAATACTTGACATACAATCATCATTCTGCTTGTCACAATGTCGGACAGGACACGGTAAAAAAAAAAAAAGTGAGTCAGATCATTTCTGACTGTGACAATCCATTTGATCTACTTTTGATTATTTTTATTTCCCTATTCTGTAACTTTTGTGGTGTCACATTCTCTGACTATTTATTTTTTGCAATGTTACTGGTTTCAATAAAACACAAATGTTCAACGTGAGGAGACCAAACCAAGTATTAGAGAGGAGCACATATTTTAGAAAAATGTTTAGATTTATTTGATCAAAAAAATTGTTTTAAGAAAGCCTAACAAATGAACCACTGAGTTCTTAATTTTGAACTGAGGTATGTTCTTTTGTGTTGATCATATGTCTGTTCTGTCTTACGTGAAAGATAGAGACTCCAGCACCGATACAGGGGCGGGTGAATGATAGGAACTCTAATTAACAGGGTGGTGGCTTCATCGCCAAGCTGCTCGAGAGACAAGTCGTCAGGGACTCTGAGGTGTCGTGCTCGGTAGGGAGGACTTAGAAAAACAGCTTTAATTGGTGGTGGTTATTTATAGACAAAGCACTTCTTCCAAGGTTAGTGGGTTAAGTTGGTTAAGTCCTCTGTGGAGAGAATCATGTTTGGTTGTAACAAACAGAAATTACCAAAAAAAAAAAACATTACTGTGCATCATCTTGTCACAGCATGCACACACAATAAAACAAGCGTAGTTAAATAGTCACATAGCTACATACAGCAGAATGTATTGCACCTTTCGCACACACTTAAACATGCTGCTGACATCCTCGACTTTGTGCCGAGCAAGAGAAACTGAGAGGCAGATGGAGAATTACTGAAAAAATGAGCAAGAAACTGTGAGAGTAGAAAGATGTGGAGACAAGGTGTGGAGGTTGCTCCTGGGTTGAATCCCTCATTGGAGGCGTCTTCATCTACCGGCCAATCCTCCCGGGGGCTCCTACTTCTCCATTTCATTAGTTTGTCAGCCTCCACGAAAGATTGTGCATTAGGCCTTTAATTTAGTGGATAGCCGGAGGCTGGCTGCGCTGCCTGGTGCAACTCTTAGCTCCAACAGGCTGGAATCTAACTAGGACCAGCTTAGCTCAACTTAATGCAGACACACACACACCATATTGTATCTACTCAAAGATAGATATAGAGGTAGGAACGGGGTTCAAATTGCAGGAGACCTGAGGGAAGCTTGGTTCCCCTGAAGAGAATATAAGTTTTTAAAAAAAACATTCAAGTGATACTTTAAGGAGGACTAAAACTGGTCCACATTCAGGTTGCATTAAACTTTTAATAAAGTTCTCACATTTCCTTTACAGAGCTGCATTTTCTATTGGTGTTGTATTTTTTGTCATTCATTTAAGTTTAGCATTTATTAAGTATAATAAAAACAAACCACTAAATTTTTTAATAGTGATCTGTATGTCAAGTATTGGTAGACAGATTTGCTCTACAGGGGTCAGCACCACATGTGAACCTTGGTAGGTATTGTATCATTTTATTTTATTCTATATTTTATATTTGTATTTGTAGTTTGTGTTGTCTGTGTTTTTTTGCAGGATGTGACAAGGAATTGGGAGTAGAGAGGAAAAAGACTGGAAAAAAAGGGACGAGGTGCGGACAAAAAAGAGAGGGTGAGAAAATGAGGAGATGACTTTTTGTTACAAAATTTGGCATCACAGCCAACCTGCTGGGTCCAACCAACAAAACAAACAAATAAAAGTTTGAAACACGAGGTAAAGTTTAAACACACAAAGCCAACCTTCTGTAATAAACTAATAAATGATGTAGAACACAAACTGATGTTATCAAAGCTATAATACTGATTGGGAGCAAGGAACATAGCGGACAGTAAACAGTATGGCCCAGTGTGCGTGTGTGAGTGAAAATACATGCATGCTGCCAATGTAGACCATGTGCTCATAAGGGGTAACAGAGCTTTCCCAGCCCCAAAGGACCAAAATGGAGAACCCCAAGTGACTCGGCACCACACTCTCCCTAATGCCAGGACCCCAAATTTCAAGCAGAGTGGGGTACCCACCTACTCAGGCAGGTGCAGAAGAGGCCTCTTTCCAGGAGTCCCTCCCCAGCCCCCTGCCACCAGGAATCATGGGCCTCCCAAATGCCAGGACCCCCAGGCTACGGGCAGATGGGCTATCCGTCCCGGGCTCAGCCATGGCATAGACTGAGAGGAGAGTAAGTTCCCCTGGGACCAAAGATTTTCTCCATCCCGCTCATCTAGCCGTGACCCTACCCGGAGGTCCAGCAGTACCAGGCCACCTAAGATGGAACTGCCACAGGCCAGAGCACAACCAAGCGCCTGGCCCAAGCGGCAGAGACTACTTTGCACCCACAGCTGGACCCCCACTACCACTCCTCACTCGCTTAATCTCTCACCCGTAATCCCACCCAAGTCCGAACAGTTCCTATTCAACCCTTCCAGATCCCTAACCTGGACCCCACAACTTCCCCCATCAGCACATCCTCACCTGTCTAACCCTCCCCGCTCTCCCAAGCTGCTCTCCCCATACGCTTTTCCCATCCCATGCGAGAGACGGGGAAACCCGGCAGGCCATAGTAAGACAGCCAACAGGGCTGTACCCCACAAATACACATGCTCATGTCTGAGTGTTTCCCATTCCCCGCCACCCTACGGCAGGCAACCTTGGAGTGACAGGCCTCCCAGCCCCACACGCCCCAGCCAGCAGAGTACCTATTGCCTGGGCCCTCCCGAGGGGGCACAGGCAGGTGAAGACCGGCCACCCTTCTTCAACCCACCTGAGCAATTTGGTGCATGTCTTTGCCACAGATAAAAATGAAGGGTCTCTTGTGAGGCCCGCCAAGCAGCATTGCCCTCCAATCTGAGGTCCCCTCCTTGTGTGTTTGATGGGAAGTGGGATTGATGCAATTGCACTGTTACTGTGTCTAAGGTGGAGTTAAAAAATTGTGGAGTCGGATTGGCATGAAGGAAGCACAGGTGTGCACAGGCACAGGCACAGGCACCTCTTGCCGAATCACTCCCCAAGACCCTATTTGAAAATAAATGTGTAAGATGCAGATAAAGGTGGGGTGGAAGGTGGGTGCCAATGAGGGTTCCGAGGAAGATTCTGAATTTTTATCAAGCCTTTGATAACCAAATTGGGGCTAATTTTGCACCCTTCATTACTGGTTAGTGTTTAAAAACTTTTCTATGCCAACTTTAACAGGGAAGCAGCTGTTTTCTAAAGTTAGCAGTTGGATTCACTCTGATCAAACTTTTATTTTCATTTTATCTGTTGTAAACTTTTAAGCACTGCTCTTTCTTCGCTGTGACCCACTAATTCCACCCTTCTGACTTTTAACCCACCAACGACCCTTTCTCTTTTTCACCCTTGCTGGATGGCTCTATAGCGTCCCCTTGTTCTTGAGATGGGAGAAGAGCTTCAAGGGGGTGCCACAACTGTCGGGGGGAGGACCGGGGCCCTGCTTTTGTTTTCTGTTACAACATACATTTCATGGGGAGGCCTGGCTTCTGACCCTGCCGAGCACACACTGCGCCGGAGCAGGGAGCGCCAAGGGAAAGGCCCATCTGTGACATTCATCAGGGCTGCGCCCTCCTGCTGAGGTACTGTCAGAAGCTGAGTGGGGGTATGGAGGGGAGACTCACAAGGCATGATGGGAAGGGAAAAAGGTTGGGGGTGAAAGGTTGTAAAATATTGGTAGAGAAAAGTGAGAGTGGGAGAAAGGGTTTAACTTTACTTTTGAAGGAGAAAAAATGTTACATTTGTGTTTGATCATTTAAAGCAGGATGCAGAACTCAATTATGCAACAGTTGAGTAATTCAGGAGCTTCTGTTACCCCTTTACCCACACACAAATGGAAACAGGTAACACCATCATTTGATTCTCAGAAGGGATGCTGGAAACAGAGATTTTCAAATACCTCAAATATAGGTGAAAATGATTGAACCTGTAACTGAAAGACACCAGATGTTCCTATTTGCCATTCCACTATCTCTGAATACTCTTGGGTAGTTGTACATACCTGAGGCATGAGAGAGGGAAAAAAGTTGATTGGTTTGAAGGTCAGTTTAAATAAAAATTCTTGGGCAAGTATGACAGGCAGGCTGTGTAAAAACGCAGTTCTCTCATGCCAACTCGCACTAACTGATTGATTGACTTGTAAGATGTCACGGGTTGGCTCGGGAGGCAGGAAGAGCCAGAGTAATGGTGAGAAGATAGCTACTATATATATCTATATAGATGTGCATATGTAGTAGATGTATTGATGTATTTGTGTAAAGAAATACAAAATGTATTTTACACACCTATATTTCTAGAGGTACATTTCCACTTCTCTAAACAACGTTTGGTTGCATTTTAAGAAAACAAAGAAGAGAAGCATGGACTTGTACCTCACGTGTTCACACAAACAGCTGTCTCAACTCCAGTTTGGTTCTGGTCAGTTGCCCGTGGCCATAGTGAGCACAAGAGTCAGCTGTCAGTCAGTGACGGATTGATATAGGCACCCCTCTGTCTCCAACCCATCACACCCAAACCTCTATCCCTCTAACACTCCACATCCCTCCTGCTTCTATCCTGCAACCAGTCCACACCTAGTGGTCACATTTGAGATGTGGCATACAGAAAAAGATGGCAAAGTGTCATTAAGCCTCTTTATTGACTGTGGCCACCTGTCACCTTCATTCAACCATTTCTTGTGGCCTTATTTTTCTTAGCCGTGTTCGCCACAACGCTAAATCTCTTCCATCAATCGGATGGCAGACAGCTGCTAGCTGGAGAGCCCTTTGTGCATCTTGTCCTGCTCAGTTTAGAGTCAATGTCTTACTCACCTTGAATAATCTATGTGCCATGTGGAAGATACACCATATGGAATGTCCAGACCCTGTTTTGTCCTCATGATCTGATCTGCTGCCTGCGTCAAATAAAGGTTACATTTACTTGAAGAAGGACAGTCAGTGCAATCAATTATCAAAGTCACAGGACCAGTTGTGCATCCCAAAAAAGTCTTTAGCAATTAAAGTAATGCACAAAAGGTAAAATTAATAAATATGAACAATATGATCACCAACCGTGACCTGTTTGTTACAGTAAATTCTTATCACAATTCCAACACTTAACATGATTTAGTTTGAACTTAAATCACAATCCATGCGGAAACTGTAAACTTATCCAGACTAATATGATTTCCATAGTGCGGGAACTTGTCAAGTAGATTGTAACACAAATCTAATTTTGAATTTTTGCTTTCTGAATATAATGTGTTAAATACACATGTTGATCTAAACTGTTTTAGGTTTCTTTCTTTCTCCCCAATTAAATGTTTCAAATTCCCAGAAAAACTTGACTTGTGTTCTACTGATGGAAATTTGCAAACAATTTATAAAACTTTCTGTATGTGTCTCTAGCAAGACAGCCTGCAACACTTTGTGGCTCTTTACGATGTGTCTCTAACACCTCTGGATCAAAGATATCTGTGTGGCCATATTTGTCTTTGTCTCGCTCCCCTCATCTCTTACCTCCACTGTCTCTCTGACCAGTATGAAGTGTAATTGAAGGAGCAGTCTTCACATGGCCCACAGGCACGAAGGGGACATTGTGTGCGCTGTGGCGGCAAATTGCTCTCCTTGCTCTTTCAAGCCTATACCTCAGCGTCACTTCTCCTCTTTTCTCCATCCCCTCATCTTCTTACTGTTATTAGTTAACCTTCTCCATCACCACCTTTTTCTAATATACTATTCATTTCAATTTTGTTTGCATCGTACCACAAAACTAACACTGTTGATTTAGTTGGAAATACGTATTTAGAATAAACAAATCACATACAAGCAATACAGAAAAATCAGAATACAGAAAAAATAAAAGTTTTTATATAGAATCTCATTGATGAGGGCTTTGGCATAACTTGCAACAAACTCCATTTTCACCAATCAATTCCTAATTACTCAGATTAACATTGTGAGGGTCTTGCATTTTATTAGACAAACAAAAACATTGGCAGGTTTTAAGGGCTTGAAAAGTAATTTTAAAAGAGTGTAAGTTGGTTTGAGCATGGATAGTGTGTCCATCAGCAAGAACAGAGAGTGAAGGGGGAATGAACATACACCCACTTGGGTGAGTGAAAGTGACAGAGTGTCTATGATACAGGATGTGAGAAGTCTTCAGTATGAAGAGTGATCTAAGGATCCAGCCTGAAGAGACGTAAAGAGTACCGGGAAAGGCAATGGAGAATGAATGAGGAAGGGAGACAGAGGAGAAAACCTGGGGGAAGAAAAATAAGAAAAGGGGATAGTGGTATTCGGGCCGAGACGAAGAAGAGCATGCTTCATTAAGTGAGGAAGTAATCCAGGCTAATTAAGGCTCTCCATGACAGCACTGTCAAGGATGACTGATCCTTCAAATGGCACCTCCCTCTTCTGACTGACAGCCAGACTGCTCTCACTGCTTTGAAGGTGAGAACTTTCTTACTTATTCCCACAGCTTTTTTTTTTTTTTTACCCTTCATCGCTTCTTATCCCCAATTCAAAGTGTTTTTCTTTGTTTTTGAATCTTGTTATCATTTTTGCTGGCAAGTGTGTGATGGCTTGTGTATATATTTGTTGGGGATGCTTTTCTGCCTGCAAAATATTATTGTGTGTGCACTCATAAGAGTCTGCTTTTTTTCATATTCAACTGCTAAAGTACCTGGGCAACATCGTTAAATAAATCACTTCATGGAGAGCGTAATGCATTGATTGCCTGACTAATTAATCAGCTACATTGGCTCCATGTGGATCTAGGCTCATTGAGTGGAGGCTTGGCGCAGGGCCTTTTATGAGCCCATAATGATTACATGGTCAACAGGGTCAGGGCCTCATCCAGCCTTTAACATAACTGCAATGATGCAACGCAACAAAGTCGCTGAAAAAGTAACCGTGTCTTTGCTAAAGAGTTCATTCTTAACTGTAAATACAAAGTTTAAGCTTGGGATTCTGGACTGGGATCCCACTTTGATGGAAGGTATGTTCAGCTTTAATTTATTGGACTCATTTGCACAGCAGGGTGCTCTTTCTACCTTATCCTTTACGTGCACCAATCAGACAGCGTGCTGCCACATGTATGCAATGACCTGCGGCATTCACATGGGAACTATGTTGACAGTTAGTGTCCCCCTGTAGGAGAGACCACATGAAACAGCAACTTGAGCTGAAACCAGAGAGAGTAGAGGCCATGGTATATGACCTAGACGCCCAGACAGGGTTGTTCTGTTCTGCCTGCCATCAATCCTGACCTGCCTCCCCTGCCTAACTCACATTGCTCAGCCCAGCTTGCCCTAAAACGGGGGACTACGACTACGTGCTCGTAAACATGCCTATAAAAGTCCTGTTTGTATTGAGCCAGAGGGCACTTCTGAGCCAGCCCCAAGAAACTCATGTGAGCATGCACCCCAACTGCCAGACTATCTCAAGACCCTGAGATGGCCTGTCACTTTAAAGCCCAAACAGGTGTCTCCTGGGGTGTGTGTTTTCCAAGATGGCTTGTGTGATTGTTCTGGGGTTTGTATCTGTCGATAGTCGAAGCAGTGATGATCAGTGGAAATATAAAAGCATTTAATTAAGCTTTTTTTTGCGTAGTTGGATCAATATCATTTAAAGGTTTTCTTAACTTCTGATGCTCAGCATTTAAATGCATAATTTCACAAAAACACATATTTGAACACATTTGAATTTGCCACAGAGTTCAGAATTTTTCTGTATGCCCACGAACACAGAGTTTTTGATGCGTGTTCAGATTGTTTAAATGTGTGAGTCCATGCTCTCAACTCCACAGGGATTTTTAATGGGTAGCTGCATTAACACAGCCAGGCTTTAATAGCCTTTTTACATTTTTTTCCTCCCTCTTTGTGATGCCAGAAACTCATGAAAAATATGATTTAACAGCAAGAAGCCTCTATATCACATGCAGATTTGGAGATAAAAGCCAAATGGGGATAAAGAGGAGGAATGCTTTCAGGGATCAGATGTAAGTTTATCTATAAATTAAAAAGTGAATCAAACTACTGAATAGACCATATGTGAGGGTACCTGATGAGATGCAGAGCCTACAGAAGTAATGGTAATGAAATTGTTAAAACAATGGAAAAAAATTAAACACACCTCATTTTGTTGTAGCTGGCTGCTAATGAATTGATGCGTTTTCTCATTTGTTTAGTGTGCCCTCATAATTTTGTCGATGTGACCAACATGAACACCACTGACTTTCTCCCATCCATTACCTTAAGCTACTGGTCCTTCTATAGCTGAATAAGAGTTAGAGTTGTACGACCCAGGCAGTTAAAGTTTAAAGTGCCATAAAGAAGAGTCATGAATGCCATCTCTCTGAAGATAAAGCTAAATACACTGTGATTGCAGCATATGGTCAACGGGTTGAAACTTGGAACGGCAGATGGATGAAATATGATTTGCACATTGTAGCTACACTTCAGGGTTAAGCCTTGATCTAAAAAACAAAACATAAAACTTTGACACTCTACTTAAATGTCTGCATTTGTGGTGTCGGTAGATCCTCAAATATTTTGTGAATAACTAGCTTAATACCGCTAAAGATCTGTTGATGGAGATAGATTATGAGCAAGCATGCCACTCTTTCATCATTTTCTCAACCGAGGATTCTGCTGTAAAACCAGACAATATTGGGGTTAATAACTTTTCTCCAGGAATGTAAAAAAAAAAAATCCAACTTTGGTGACACAAAGCCATGTGACGTTTATGTGGCTTCACGTCTAACATTCAGCTTCCAAGTGTTGTATGTGCAACCGATTGTGTTTTAAAATGAGTTAGCACATAGGCCATTTTTAACTGCAGTCACAAGACGCCAGTATAGGGTTAGAACAGAGATGAGCTCTTGCTCTCAGAATAGTCCCTTAGAGGCCATGAGGCCTCAGCCGCTGACCCTGGCCTGCATTCCAGTTGGCAGACACAGTTGTTGGGTCAGACGTGGTTCCTTTACTGGTGAGGGACAAGCTGACAACTGTACTCTGTTTCGGAACACCTCTGCAAAGGGAAGAGATAGGCGTTGTAGTGTGTAAATTGGCTCATGTAATTTTCTTTTGCTCTTCTCTATTTTTATTTTATTTCCTACAGTCATTTGACCTAAGGTGTTTTACAGTCTGAAAATATTTTGGTCTGACTCTTGAAACATCACAAAATTCCTAAATCATGCCGTGCTTTCCTCCTCTTCCTATGCTCAAACTCTCCGCTTCCTTACTCCCTGCCCTATGATCTAAAAAATATCTCTTTATTGCTTGCTGGTATGATGCACCCCCAAAATAGCCTCCAAAGGAAATTAAATGACCTAAATACAACAAGACAATTTTTGAGAGCATTAAGGTCGAGCGGAGGTGAATAGGCAACACAGTTTTAGCAGGAGATGCCGGAAGGACGGACAGACATAGATAGACCTGACTGTTGAATAAAATTAGAGAATAAAAATACTGAGTTGGCTAAAACAATTCCTCAGCGACGTCTATCTACAACTACTGGGCAAAAATCAATCAAGCTCAAACACTGCATTGTCTTATTTAACATTTGATGTGCATTAACAATAGTTTATTTTCAATTGATAGAATTTAAAGTTCCACCAGACTGGATTCTTGACCCAGCCATAAAAATCTTTCAGAATGAAGTTGGAGCCTCGCTTAAGGGTGTAGCAGCCACAGTTGTCGTTCTCTCCACCCACAGATTCTGGCCTGTTCAGAAAATTTAACCATTTGACCCCTGGAGCTGCTGTTGCCCCTGAGCACAAGTGTTACAGAGAGCCAGTTTGGAAGCTGTGTATATGGAGATTGAGCACTGATCTGTGTCCCCAGTGGGAATGAGTATATAGAGTGGTATAGACATGTGGTATGGACTCTGTCTTTTATTTTCAACACCCTACTCCCAGGTGGTGACAGCCCAGTGCTAAGTGCGGTAATAGCCAATTGATTTTGTTCCCTTTTTTTGTTGGTGGCGAGACATAAATCAAAGTGTCTGTCAAGGCCTGGATGTAGTTGGGACGGTGTGTGAGTGTGTTTGAGCATGTCTATGTGTGGGTGTGTAATGGGGGTAGTGAGGGTTCTGTTTGGACTGGGAGAGTGTCAACAATTAATCCAGCCTCTGATCTGCCGAGCTGAGCTGTGACCCTCTGTCACAGCCCAATTGGGACAGCAGCTGGGTGTTCGGGCTAAAATCAACACGGACAAATTCTCCGGTCAGATTCATTTTACTGCATCACATATTTTGCGCTCCAGTACAAAACTTTCTTGTTTTAATTAATTGTTGATGGGTATTATATTCTGAACTAGTAAAAATACAGAATAAACTATTTACTTTTGCAATTTAAACATTTTGTTTTGTTCAATTGTACAAAATGTTGTGTTTGATTAAAAAAAAAACAAAAAAAACAACATTGACCCAACAGCTTTGAATCATAGACACAGTTCCTTCTTCTCTTTTGAAATAATCAAGACGCTGAAAAAAGTACTCGAATTATAGAGAACACAGATGTGAGCAACACTGGAACCATGTTAATCCTTTTAATTCAATAGGGACTGAGCTTCCTTCTAAACAAAACACAGTATGCAGGGATTCAGCTGGCACTGGCAGGGGGAGCCTCTGATGTGGGCTGGCTACCCAGTGGGAGGCCTTGTGGTCTCCTCGGTTACCCCTCTGCTTCTGAGCACCCTGCTGAGAATCTTTCCCAGTGACTCTACAAAACTTGCCCCTCGCCTATGGAATTAGGAGGATGGCTGGACAATGCCTGAGAAAATGGGCAGTGAACACACACCCAGCTGTAGTCGCTCCTCCTCAGACATACAGGAGAGGTGTTAGGTGAGGGATATGTGAAGGTTAGAATGCGTGTAATGTTTTATAGCTTAGGTATTAAATGGGGATCTGTCAAAGAGCTTTGGGGTCTGCCTGGCTTGTTCTCCTTGAAATAATTCGGTGGAGCAGTAACCTGCTAACCTAGACCAGACTGACACTCGCACCTCCTCCTCTGTGAAAGAGAGTGTCTGTTCCCTGGGATGAACACCGGACAAAAAGGGGGAGCAGAGGGGTCTTAGAAAGGGAGTATGTTTTTGGAACAGTTAGACAATCTGTTTGGATTAGGCCCACTGCCGAAAAGACATGAAAATGATGGGCAGCCAGGACGAGAGGAGGAGATGAGGAAGAGGGGGAGAATAAAGGTGAAGGAGGGAGACAGATGGAAAGGAAAGGTGGTGGTGGAGGGGATGTGAGAAGGCAAAAAAGGAGAGCGGGGAAGAGGAGAGGGGTCGGAGACTGGAATCTCAGGATCTAAGGCTCTTTTGGCTTGATAGTTCCCAGATGTTGAAGGCCCCTGTTCACCGCCCCCCCCCCCTCCCGTACTGTTTCTCTGCTGCAGTGAATACACAGGAGCCCAGTTAGCCATGCGGGACAGATGGGTCAGCAGTTGTGTGGAGATGGGCCTCCTGTGGACCGAGGGGAAATAGAAGGCGGGAAGCATCCTCTTCTCCAGCAGTCATGGGCCAGAGGGGGCAGATCCAGCATGTTTTTTCTGTCTATCCAGACAAGTCTCAAACGGTAAGATATGCATGAATGTGTGTCCTTGCATGAATGCACTTACCCCCCCTGCTCCACATGTAAGTGGAATTTTTTTTTTTTGTCTTATGATACCCAATTAGCATTGAGGAGTTTCAATAAAGAAGAAAACCAACGGAAACCAACAGATCGACATGCTGTAAGTATGTGTGTTTTGTTTACATTTTAATGGCGAACTGTGACACTGCAGTAACAGACTGCAGAAAATGTGCAGATGCATAAAGTTCAGCAACTGTGAGATTTACAGCTTTTGGCCGCAGTCCGCCATGTTTCAGGATGACAATGTGTTCTTGTCCACCTATCTGCTGAAACACTTACACCACTGTTGCACCACACTGCCTCCGATGCCTTGGTCCCCTCATTTTGGCCATATATTAGCAGGTTGTTGACTGGCTGCTAAAGCGCGCATTCGTCTACATATTAGAAGATGTCAACACTTGAACAACAGGTCATTAGGCCCACCCACCACGGAGCTATGCCAGCTGCACCAATCTATCGTTATTAATCCAAGAATTACAGATATGGGAATGGATTAGCAGGTGGTAAGAACAGCTTCTTTTGTGGATCACTCTTAACTGTGAGTTCATTCAATGCACTTAAAAATAAAACATAAAGTAATTGCAATAGAAATAATAATAATTTCTGTTTTTTTTTTCTTTCAGCTGATTTTTTCAAGCTGTACTGAGCTGTAAACTGGACATGACCTGGTCTTCTTATTACAGCAGCACGAGTAAAGCTGGACGGCTCAGAAACCTTTTAGTTAGAGAAGTCTGTTGTGTCTCACTTAATAGTGTACTGAAAAATGTTCACACAAATACTTTTTTCAATTCTGAGAGTTTTCTCTATCCCTCTGGTTGCTCTGAGACCCTAAACCACACGATAGGAATATTTTGCAGAAGCTCTGACTTAATTTGTGGTCATAGTTGCCAGATATGGAGAGAGACATTCTATCTCTCCCCCTGAGAAGGGTGGATATCCTCCTCTGAATGTGCTGGGGGAGGATATTTTTGGAGCATCTCATGCTTATTACGAGGGATCTGGAGATGGGAGTGTGGTTGTATGTGTGTAAAGTTGAGAAGAGGGAGAATTGGGGAATCGGGATTCCACAGCTGGCTCATGTCACTTCTTGATCCGTTTCCCCAAATGTCCCCCACAAAATATAAAAGTCTAGACTGTGCACTACGTCTCACCACTTCACAGAGACAGACAAAATGGCTCTCTGAGGTCTATGCAAGATGAACGACGCCATAACTTTCTCTTTCCCTTAAGAACTCAGTTCAAGAGACTTGCAGTACGCTTTTTAAACTTTGCTCTTCGTAGCAAGACACGGTGTCTATTAGGCCCATTAATAAGTAAAGCAAGGCAATAGTGCCACCAAAGAAATAGATATCACACTATTACTTATTTAACCCTTCAACTGAATTATTTATTGTTTATTCCAAATGATCTTTTTTGAGTGTACACTTTCAGCTTGAGTATCCCATGTGAACCCTACCAACAGATGATTAGGATAGCCAAGTTCAACTTGGATGAGTTTGTGAGGCGGAATGTGCTGGTGCCTGTGTAAAACTACTGCAGGGGGTTGGGGAAAATATCCGTGATGATCATGTTACTGACATCAAAGAATAAGTACACCAAAGTCAACAGCCAAGCGGTATTAAACACCCAGTGAAAGACGTATACGCTCACCCCTCCTCTCTCTCACACTCATTTACACTCTATGTCTTCTACACTGTTCCTAAAACACTCAGGGACCACAAAGAGATATAAATTATGGGTCCAGTGGCTTTTTGAAGTCTGCTCGGCATCAACACCAATAAACACCAAGCACAGCCTGCCTTCCTGCCCCTAAATTAAGTAATTATACTGGCGGTGTGACTTGGCTATGTGTACAATTCCACTGTGGGTCTGAACAAGACTGAGGGCCTAGGATACAGGCAATGAAGGCAAACAATGGGAACAAGCAGAGCATATGTCCTCTAATAGAATAAAGACCTCAGTGATGTCTGAGTTGAATGATTTATGACAATGCCCAGTGACCTCTAAAATACACCAGTCAAAGCTGGTCCAAGAAATTGTCATACACATCCTAATAGAAACTAAACCTCAGCACTGAGGTATTCATTTGTTTTATATTTAAATTGATTGTTTGCTTGTTTTAGCATGTAAATTGCTTAAACTTTCCCTATAAAAAAACAATTATTGTTGAAGAATGGTTTGTTCTGCAAGCACAAACAAAACCTAAAAAAACCTTTCAAAAGCTTTCAAGAAAGACATTGTGAAGTTTTAAAGCAGAGTGAAAGGAATTAAATGAAGTGTAGAAAGCTCATTTTCTCAGAGTATCCTTTAAACTAATGCCAAGTCCTGCTCTGGTGTCATTGCAGTGCATCCAGAAAGGTGCTGAACCGTCTTCCTCTTCTCTGCTCTCCTTGCCTGACACACGCCTGTCTGGCTCCTGCAGCAGGAGCTTGTATAACCCAAGTGTGTAAAACAGTCTTTTACGGCATTGTAAAGATTTACTATTGGAGTAAATAACAGTGGGAGAACAGGGCTTTTAAATGGAACCTAATCAATATGTCAGTGGAGGCTGCAGTAGAGGACATGGCCATGTCCGAAGCCACACACAGGTGGACCGGACAGATCAGTCATATACACAGCAAGGAAAACCAAAATTAAATCTCAGCATCCCACATCAACAGAAAACTTAAAAAACTTCCATGTTACCCGTAATTTTACATATGGCAAACTTTTACACACTATGAAAAACTAAATTAGTCTAAGTAAAAGTTAAACAGGAAACATTGAATCATAAAGTAACTTTACTAGAATAAAGATTTATTAACAAAGAAAAAAACTCTCTTTGCATAACACACAACGTTGTCAAACATAAATAATATCCTCACACACACACAACACACTGAAATAAATCTAACACCTCACACACACAGAAGCACACATACTTGCTTTCATGCACTCGTGTGCAGAGAAATGCAGACATGCAATCAATTCTAAACCCTGCAAAAGCAACGTTGTCTCTCACACACATGCGCACACACACACACACACACACACACACGCACGCACGCGCGCACACATACACACACACACACACACACACACACACACACACACTCTGCCCCTATAGACTCTTGCACATTCACACAGAGACACCCCAGCCTCATGAGCAATAAATCGCACAGCCCATCTAACAAGTTCATTTCCGGAGGCCAGAGAGGATGGGTCCTCTGACTTTGGAGTCAGCAGCCTTGTGAGGATCAATGGCGAGAGACGAAGAGCGAGGGGGAAGGAATCGAGCTGAGATACAAAAATCAATCAGCAATTTAATCGCTTTGGGAGGAGAAAAGTGCAAAAAAGGAGAGAATTCCTTGCTTTTTTTTTTACTTAAAAAAGCATCACTTTGATTTAACCCTTAGTCGTAGCACTCATCTCTTCGTTTTATTAAAGCTTTTCTTTATGACAAGCTCCAGAGGGAGCAGATCTATTTTGAAACTCAAGTTCACACAGCCAGATTTTTTTTCCTCTTCATCTTTGTAGATGAAACCTAATGTTTCACACACAGAAAAAGGCAAAAGCGTGAAATTCTTTTGTAGATATTAAGCTTTTAACTATGCTCATGCTTTTGTCAAAACTTGCACATAGTTGCACAATAAAACACCGTCTTCAAGTTGTCTGAAAATGGAACTAAATAGATGCCTCGTTACTCAGGTGAGAGTTATTGTGTCAAAGGTAAAGATTTTCAGAGAAACTCATCACTTCTATAAGACTGGGTTATTAAAAATGACAGAGTAAATTTTTCTGTGGTTGAAGTGGTTAATTTTGGACTGGGTATTCAGGAGGATCACCTTCAGGTCAATGTGCAAGGCTTGAAATTGATGTTATTGAATGGGGAGGCTTTAGACTAATAAAATGAGTGACAGCCTCTGGTGCAGAATCGAAGATATGGATCCTCAGCGGAGGCAAAAAGCAAGCTGGACAAGAGAACTCTTCAAATCAACTTGGCTAGAGGACGAGACTTAATGGAGAGGAAATGAATTAAATGAATAATGCTGCCATCTTTCTGTGAATGTAAAATGTAAACATGTACAGTATATTGCATTGTTTTCCTGCATCGGAATTAGTATGATCCATGTGTTTTTTAAATTTATGTATAATTTGATCGTCTCTTATGTATTCACAAAAGTTTTTGATTAAGTCTCTCAACAAACACTGCTAATTTGATGTTTGCCTTCATGTTTGCATCTGTCTATTTCTTTAAGACTGCACGAGTTTGTGTGTGCACACCAGATTGGTGGGGTGTAGCAGGCTGATTCCTCTAGAACTTGGGCATTACTGAAACTTAGCAACAAGAGCCAGGGGCCTCTTTCCCTAGAGAGACTGGCTGCCGAGACACATTCATTACCGGCCCAGAATCTTGGGCTGGATTAAAAATTCATGCTGTTTACAACAACAAAAGGGCCCCCCGTTAAAGAATATGAGCCCTTCTAAACAATGGCTTCACCAAACCGTGAGCAGATAGCTGACATCTCAAAGGAGACCAGTGCTTGTATAGGAGTGTGTGTTTGAATGTGTGTGCTGTTAAGAACGAGGACTGTGCTTTCACAATGTGTGGACTTTTTCTCATTGGCATGGCTGATATAAATAATGATACTGTTTACTGCGGCGGGGAGTGAAGATGGCCTGGAGGCACTTTATTAAAGACACAATTCCCTCAAAGTCCTGTGCCTTGTAACATTTTTCTCCCCTAAAATAAAGTAGCAGGTATTTTCATGGAAATGGGTGCTAGATAGGATTTTGGGGTGAGTGTGTGACCCCATTACTTTTCGGCTCATTGACAAATGTCTGTGTGCTGTGTTGTCACTGATTTGTTGGCAAAGGGACGGTGCTCATGAGCTCTTTTCAGTGTTAATTAGCACACTCCATAGCGATCACTATAACAGGTTCCTGTGGTGACATTAGATTGCATTGTCTCAGTAGGAGGTTGGGGCTGAGGATTTACAGATGGGGGAACACCACACACATACAGTCCAGAAGTTTCCTTTTAAAGACCACACATGCCAACACAAGAGTGATAAAGGACACAAAAAATAACCAAACCACATGGCAAAGCCAAGAAGAAACATCTCTAAAAGAGAACAGTGCAAGTTTAACCAGGTGCTTCTGGAACAGTTAACTCCCTGACTCCATTATTGCCACGTAGAACAGGTGCAAGGTCAAACCACCATGCCAGCCATAGAGGCACCTCATCATTCTTAGAAATAGTTCCCTCGTAAACACTAAATGTTTCTGTAAGCTTGTAGACCGTTTGGATTTCTGTGACGTCGATGAGGTTAAAGGTTATATACAGAGGTCAGAAAAATGTCCTCTGTGTGTGCCCAGCGTCGACATTTGGCCCTATTTTTCCATCACAGAACTGAAAACAACCCGAGGGGTTGACAGCACACTGTTGTGCTGGCTACTCTTCAGGAAATGTGGAAAGTGTCCAGTTAACAAGCAGTCAAAAAATGTACTTGGGAATTTACAGATAACGTTTGAAAATACATGGAGTTTAAATAGAAGACTGAGTTGTTTAATTTTAGTTTTGTGTCCAAAGGACCACCAAAGTGACTGACCCATGAACCCACCAACCCTACATGATCAGAAGGATTTGGTAGGTCAGACGCCCTCCACTCCATAATGCTGTTAATTCTTCTCTATGCAGGTCACCTGTTTTTTTAATATTATTATTTTTTTCTTTTGACGACTGCTCTCCTGGGGGTCTGGTTTAGATTTCAGCATGCCTTCTCCACAATCCACCAACTGTCACATCAGAATCCTGCCATCACATTCAGCTCTGACTGACTGACAGGATGCTAACTTTGACTGTATTGTGTTCTACAGCGCTGAAGCTTTCACATCACAGGGCTGTCATCAGGGTGGCGGCCTTTCTGTCATATTGGTCTCCATGGTAAGCTCACTGGGTTTGTGGTAGACCAAACTATTATGTGTATCTACGACTTCAGAGGAACGTAATAACTGGTGATTTATCTTTCAACGTAAAAGGGTCACGTTCAATTTTTAGATTGAAGGATGTTCAAAACAATTATTCAAATTTAATAGTTTAGGTTACAGTTGGTCACAGTTTTACCAGATACAAAATGTACTTTAATTGTCGGTCATTAATTGCAGTACCAGTATAAGGAAGACTAAAAGAAATAATGTGTTGTGTAGGAGAGGGAATGAGGAGGATCCAAATGCAGGTTTAACAGTTTATTAAGTGTTGAACAAAGGAATCCACAGCAGAGAGATAACGGCTTCAGGCAGTGCTGGATGGCCAAGAGGAAGGGCTGAAGGTTCCTGTGAGGAGAATAAGAAAATTAGTCTGATATCAAAATTTGACTCAGCTTAGAGGTGGTCAGTTTACCACTAGAATCGTTGAAGACCTGACAGAGACTGTGGGTGACACCAGGTCTTTTATAGCCACCGGTAAGTCTGTGCAGCTGGGAGCAATCAGCCAATCCTCCCGTTAGAAGCCATCCAGCACCTGTGAGTTTTGGGGGAGAAAAAAAACAAACAAGCAGGCCTAAAAGGCCTCACACCACAGTACCCCCCCCTCTACGGACGCCACCTGGCGGACCACCAGGCCTGTCCGGAAAGCGGCGGTGAAAGTCCCGGACCAAGCCAGGGTCCAGGATCGCTGAACGGGGCACCCAGCACCGTTCCTCCGGGCCATAACCCTCCCAGTCCACGAGGTACTGTAGACCCCGACGACGAACATCCAAAAGACGGTTGACCGTGTACGCATCTGAGCCGTCGACAAGGCGAGGAGGCGGAGGGGGAGCAGAAGGAGGCTGGAGGGGACTGGTAGAAACCGGTTTGATCTGAGAGACGTGGAACACAGGATGTACCGTCATGGAAGAGGGCAGGGCGAGCTTTACCGAGACCGGGTTGACCAGCCGCAGGATCCGGAAAGGGCCAATGAAGCGGGGTGAAAGCTTGCGAGACTCTGCCCTGAGGGGAATGTTCCTGGTAGACAGAAGGACAGACTGACCAACCTGATATGCTGGGGCTGGCTGACGGTGGCGATTAGCTTGGCGCCGAGCCCGGCCGCAGGCCTGTTGGAGGGCCCTCCTAGTTTTCCTCCAGATCCGACGACACCGTCTGATATGGAGCTGCACCGAAGGGACGGCCAGCTCCTGTTCCTGATCCGGGAACAATGGGGGTTGGTAACCCAGAGAAGCCTCGAACGGGGACAATCCTGTGGAGGAACTAACTTGGGAATTATGGGCATACTCAATCCACGGGAGATGAGACGACCACGTGGACTGGGCAGAGGCCAACACGCACCGTAATGTGGATTCCAGGTGTTGGTTAGCCCGCTCCGACTGGCCGTTGGATTGGGGGTGGAAGCCAGATGACAAGCTGACGGAAGCCCCCAGCGCCTTACAGAAGGACCTCCAAACAGCTGATGTGAATTGCGGACCCCGGTCAGAGACTATGTCCAGAGGGATACCATGCAGACGGAACACATGGGTCACCATGAGCTGGGCAGTCTCCAAGGCTGAAGGGAGTTTAGGAAGAGGCACCAGATGTACAGCTTTGGAGAATCGGTCCACAATCGTGACCACAACAGTGTTACCTTCTGAGGGAGGGAGTCCGGTCACAAAGTCCAGTGCGATATGGGACCAGGGACGACTGGGAACCGGTAGGGGATGGAGCAGCCCCGCAGGAGGACGATGAGGAACCTTGCCCCGGGAACAGGCAGAACAGGCAGCGACAAAATTCCTAGTGTCTGCCTCCATCGTTGGCCACCAGAACCGCCGCTGAAGAAGCGCCATTGTACGGCGAATCCCAGGGTGACAGGACCACCGGGATGCATGTGCCCATAGGAGAACCTGGGAGCGGGCAGAGGATGGCACATACGAACGGTTAGCTGGGCCAGTACCTGGGTCCGGATCATGCTGCAGACCATCCCTTATTGCAGTCTCGATCTCCCAAGTGATTGCCCCAATGACGCAGGAGGGGGGTAGAATGGGCTCCGGCTCCGATCTGGACTGATGACCATCATGCAGGCGGGAGAGGGCGTCAGGTTTGGTATTGCGGTTGCCCGGCCTGTAAGTGAGGGTAAAATTAAAGCGTGTAAAGAACAGCTGCCACCGGGCCTGTCGAGAGTTGAGTCTCTTAGCTGCTTGGATGTAAGCGAGGTTTTTGTGGTCTGTCCAGACTACGAATGGGTGTTCTGCGCCCTCGAGCCAGTGCCTCCATTCCTCGAGTGCCAGTTTGACTGCGAGCAGTTCTCTATTCCCCACATCGTAGTTTTGTTCAGCTGCAGAGAGACGCTTAGAGAAAAAGGCACAGGGATGGAGTTTGCCATCCTCCTGATGGTATTGGGACAGCACAGCACCCACCCCTGAATCCGAGGCGTCCACCTCCACAATAAACTGCCTCAAGGGGTCGGGCTGGACCAGAATGGGGGCCGAGGTAAACCTCTTTTTAAGCTCAGTGAATGCACCCTCTGCTTGGGGAGACCAAACGAACGGTCTGGCTGTGGAAGTAAGCTGGGTAAGGGGAAGAGCTACCTGACTGTAATTGCGAATGAAACGCCTGTAAAAATTTGCGAAACCCAGAAATTGTTGTAGTTTGCGACGGGTGTTGGGTCGAGGCCACTCAGCCACCGCGCTAACTTTTTCGGGGTCCGGGCAAACCTGCCCAGCGTGTACAATAAAACCAAGGAAGTTGACGGACTGAGAATGGAACTCGCACTTCTCAGCCTTTACAAACAGACGATTCTCAAGGAGTCGCTGGAGTACCGCACGGACATGGACGATGTGCTCCTCAACAGTGGGCGAAAAAATAAGAATGTCGTCCAGATAAACAAAGACAAAACGATTAAGGAAGTCACGGAGCACATCGTTAATGAATGCCTGGAAGACTGCGGGAGCGTTAGTTAACCCGAAAGGCATGACCAAGTATTCGAATTGGCCCAGGTGGGTGTTGAACGCCGTCTTCCACTCGTCCCCCTCCCGCATTCGGACGAGATGGTAGGCGCAACGCAGATCGAGTTTTGTAAAGACCCGGGCTCCCTGAAGTAGCTCGAACGCCGAATTAATGAGGGGCAACGGGTATTTGTTGCGAACGGTGATGTTATTAAGACCCCGATAATCGACGCACGGATGGAGGGAACCATCCTTCTTACCCACAAAAAAGGACCCCGCTGCTATGGGTGCCGAGGAAGGGCGGATAAGCCCCGACGCCAGGGACTCATTGATGTACTTCTCCTTCGCCCCCCTCTCTGGAGCAGACAGATTGTACAGGCGACTGGCGGGTAAGGTTGCCCCAGGGAGGAGGTCGATGGCGCAATCATATGGCCGATGAGGCGGGAGAGATTGTGCCCTCTCCTTACTGAAGACCTCTTTGAGGTCATGATACTCTGCCGGGATAGACGCAACGTCCACCGGGTCGATTGAGCCTACCGTGTCAGAAGAGACAGTTGTCACGGCAGATTGGAGGCAAGTTGCATGGCACCGATTGCTCCACCCGACAATACGCCGGTTTTGCCAGTCGATCTGTGGATTGTGCAACCTAAGCCAGGGGAAACCTAACACAAGGGGTGAGCCGGGTGAAGAAATAACGTTAAACGAAAGGTGCTCACGGTGATTACCCGATACCACCATCTCCAACGGGGAGGACTGGTGGGTCACCCTGGTGATAACGTGTCCATCGATCGCCGTGGCATTAATGGGTTCTCCGAGTGGGTGGGACTGGAAGCCACACTGACGGAGAAAATCTGCGTCGATGAAGTTGCCGTCGGCCCCGGAATCCACCAACGCTTCGACCGGAAAAGAAGAGGAACAACCAGAGGTTAGTGTCACAAGAATCATAAGCCTAGGGGTACCATGACATCTAGTTGTGCCCACCCGTAACCCTAGGTCTACCGGTGGGCCCCGTCTTTTGGGCGACAAGGGCAAGCTGAGAGTAAGTGACTTCTCGACCCGCAATAGAGACACCTCCCTTCTTTTAGTCTAACCTCTCTTTCCTTTTTGGTTAGATGCATCTGTCCCAACTGCATTGGTTCTGTGGAAGGCTGCTCAGCCTCTTGTGGAACAGATGCAAATGCCCCAGGTGGTGGGCAGACCGAGGAAGGCTGTCGATGGCTGTGAACTGGAGTAGGGTGTAGGGCCCGGGTGGTATTTTCATATCGTTTCTCTCTTTGACGATTGTCTAACTGTATTGCCAGCGAAATGAGTTCCTCCAATGTGGATGGGGTCCCCCTGCCAGCTAGCTCATCCTTCAGAGGATCATTCAGGGCATTTAGGAACACCCCTCTTAGTGCCTTCTGTCCCCAGCCAGCCTCTACTGCTAGGGTCCGGAATGAGATGGAGAACTCCGCCACAGATAGAGTTCCCTGGGAAAGGTGGAGTAGACGCTGGGAGGCATCTCCAGCCCGGTCCGGCACCTCGAACATGGTTCTGAATAAACTCAGAAAATCAGATGTTGAGCGATCAGCCAGGGGGGCTGCCGCGTCTTCGGCCTCGGCCCACTCCAGTGCCCTGCCTCGAAGAAGACCCACAATGTACAAATTCTTAACTTTGTCTGATTCGAAGGTCCGTGGTCTTAGAGCAAAGACATTTGAACACTGCAAGAGGAACCCACGACATTTCCCCAGGGTTCCATGGAAAGGTTCCGGGTCCGTAATATGGTGGTCCATGAGTGGGCTGGGCATAGCTGAAGGAGGTGCCGAGGCTGTGGACAGAAAAAGAGAACTTAGATTATTTACTTTGTCTGTTAATCTGTCTGTTAATTGAGTATTTTCGTCTATGAGGGCCTTTATGGCCTGTTGTTGTTGTCCCAGGAATATTCCTTGTCGGGTCAGAATCTCTGACACTGAGGGTGATGCAGAACCCGCTGGATCCATTCTGGTCAGGTCTTCTGTTGTGTAGGAGTGGGAATGAGGAGGATCCAAATGCAGGTTTAACAGTTTATTAAGTGTTGAACAAAGGAATCCACAGCAGAGAGATAACGGCTTCAGGCAGTGCTGGATGGCCAAGAGGAAGGGCTGAAGGTTCCTGTGAGGAGAATAAGAAAATTAGTCTGATATCAAAATTTGACTCAGCTTAGAGGTGGTCAGTTTACCACTAGAATCGTTGAAGACCTGACAGAGACTGTGGGTGACACCAGGTCTTTTATAGCCACCGGTAAGTCTGTGCAGCTGGGAGCAATCAGCCAATCCTCCCGTTAGAAGCCATCCAGCACCTGTGAGTTTTGGGGGAGAAAAAAAACAAACAAGCAGGCCTAAAAGGCCTCACACCACATAATGTTTTGTTGCAGTATACACGACAACCTAAACAAAAATTAAGTTACTGTTATATAAATATTTGATAACTTATTTAAAACTGACAATTGGAAAAAAGAAAGCTTTATCGAGGCTGTCTGTTGTCTCCCAGCATATAATTTGTTGCTGTGAACTGGGCTCTATTAAATAGATAGGATTCCCCTTCACACAACATGGTAAACTAAAGACTCCCTTGGAGCTAGCTGTTGCACCTGGACTGCTCATCACCATTCAAAGCCTTGGTCTTCAAGTGGCACAGGAGAGGCCACTTGATAGTAGTGACTGAATAAAACTGGAGAACATGATCCTGATGCTGAGCAAGTGGACGCAGAAGAATGAGATGGCCTCTTTGTCACCTTGGAAAGAGCAAGTGGCTTTTGTATTTGTGAAAGAAGGCAGGATCGTTTTATGAATAACTTCCTCTCTTGCCTCTCTGTGGGAATGAAATGCCAACTGTCTCTTCATTGCTCCTCTTGCTATTCTCAGCCTTTCGGTTCTGCCCTCTAAATGCATAAAACTAAATTCTACGATTTGATACATAGACAAAAAAAAAAGCAAACTACAATTTTACACTTGTCTGCACAAAACCAAATTGGACGATATTGATTGGCACAGTAACTCTCAATTGATCAGTCATGCTCTCCCTTGTCCAGCGACAACTCAACAATTTAATTCTGTTTTCTTATTTCAAAGGGTGCTTCAAGTCACCTAACAGTAAGCAGTGATACTTTGCTCTTAAGAGCGTAATAAAACCTACAATAGTCATGCAATCCTCCAATTCACCCATTGTTTTATTTTACTTGTATTGATTTTCATGTAAACTGAGGTGACATCCCATTTTTAATCTAGATGGTCTAACTCGACATACATCCATTAGCTTTTGCAGTTTCAAGAGCAACAATTTTTTCAGAAAGCTGTCCAAGGGGTTTATGGGTTGTTTTTTTTTTGGCAATTTCTTTGAACAAATGAACAAATTTATGAATTCCTACGTATATAAATTGAAATGAAAACAAAAAGGCCCGGTTCTCAGTCTTCGATCCACTTCATTTCAAAGAAATATTTTGGAGTGATTTTGTTAATGTTTTAAATTGAAGTAGGTGGTGGAATTACCTACACATCAGTTTTGTTTCTTCTGTATGAAAAGCAAAATATCTGGTATGTCATTCTAGAATTTTTTTTTTGAGTTATCCTTATTTTTTCCTCATTTTATATGCCCAGTTTCATAGTCCACCTGTGCAGTTCTCAGAGAAATTGCCTGCAGCTGTATCCGTCGTCTACGTGACTCGTCTGTGGATTACTGACCTCATTAAGATGGCTGATGTCTGTGATGACCTAACGGATGCAGACACACATAAACACATATCTGCATGTGTATATTTTTTATGTTTTACATTATTTGGGCCAAAATTGAGTTAGACTTGTCTTTCTTATTAAAAGTTTGGTATTGTTCTAGATGTAGCAGCACTTGACAATGCAAAAAAATAAAACTGGAGTGGTGGTGAACTCACATTAAAGATTTAAATATCTGGTCAGGAACCAAAGAGAGGCACAATCCATGATTCATGCTTTTTTCTTTCTCCCACAGTCTATGATCTCTAGCAAGCATTATCCCAAAGCAGCCACTAGTAAACTGTCTGGTTCATTGTCTTTGTCTCCTGTAGTGCTGGGAGAGAACCTAATGATTCTTCGTTGGGAGAAAATATGAAGAAGATCACATGAGTTTGCACTTGGGGCGCGAGGGTTCTCTTTCACCAATTGATAAAACGATGTGGTAAAAATAATCCAACTGGTTAACCCAACCTAAGTAAGATGGAAAAAGCTCCGCTTTTTGGTCATATTACATTAAACATTTCGGTGGTGCTTAAGAACCTGGACAACAGGACAGCAAAAACCATGGCTACAAAAAAGTATACTTCACCAAACGAGCATTTCCCTATTCTCTCAAATTTGGTAAAGAGATCTTCTGGATCAGCTTTTCTGTATACACAGAATTAAACTTTTTTTGTATATATAATCTCAAAACTCAAAGTTATTTGGATCTTTGTGTAACACCCAGGCTGTAACACAGAGGTGTTTACAGGAAAGATCATCCTTGTTTTCTTGTGTTTGCTTGTTCAGACCCTGTAGGGAGAGAGGCCACCTCACTATCAAGCAGCACTGTATGTGTCTGCACATGTAAGACATGCCCTCTACATGCACACACAGCCATCATCTCATGCCTCAGTGATTCTGGAGGCAGGCCCTGGCCTGAAAGGACTCCCAAGTGGACAAGAAAGAGTTAAAAATTCCTGGGTTTTGCGGTTATGACTAATGTTGAAGTTTATTGGAGGAGTAATTGAGGCTGACTGGTGTTTAGGTGTGTGATTCTAATTCTGTGTCTCACTTCTGTTTCTTATTAAAGTCAGAGTAAAGATGTAGAACTTTTGACTGTATTCATGTGCACAGAAATTATGTTATTGTGCTTTTGTCTTGTCGTCTAAACCGCTTATCCCTGCTGGGGTCACGGGGGGAGCCAGAGCCTGTCCCGGTTGATTTTAGGCAAGAAGCAGGGTACACCCCAAACAGGTTGCCAGTCTGTTGCAGAGTGACATCCCTTCCGCCCCCCCCACACACACATTCACTCCTGGGGGCAATTTCCTAGTGGCCAAACAACCTTACACACATGTTTCTTGGAGGGTGGGAGGAAACCAAAGTACCCGGAGAAAACCCATGCATACTCTGGGAGAACATGCAAACTCTGTGCAGAAAGACCAGTGTTTCAAGATTCACTCCCACTCTAGGACTTGTACCTTGACCTTCTTGCTGTGACCACGGTGCAGCCTTATTTTGCTTTTGAATGACTAAAAATGGTCAAAATTTGGCAAATCCACCAGCAAAGGTACTTTTGTAATTAGTCATTCAATTTTCATTTTTAGACGTTCACATACGTAAATTCTAAAGAACTAGATTTTGTGCTAAGTGATAAAAGCTGCGGATTGTTGGATTTCATCAAGAAATTTGGAGGAAGTCCAAGCATCACTTTGCCTTACACAAATACTGGGAAACAAAGTTTTCAGAAGGAGGAGAAAAACGACTCCACTGAAGACTATAAAAACTAAACCGATCCAAAGATAAAAAAAAACTTTCAAGAAAAATATTTTACGTACAAAATATAAAAAACAAAAGATACACAACTCTACCAAAGTAGTCACGCAGTCAGCAAACTGGGTGTTTTTCTGCGCAACTTTGAAACTTCTCCATAAAATTTTGCTTTGGCTCGTGGTATCTAAATTACTATTTACATTGCTCTTAACATAGTGTTGGTGTAGTGAGAGCTGTGCTTTGAATGGCAGAGAGGAAGAGCAGCAGGGTTAACAAGTGCATGGCAACAACCCACAGTGCGAAGCTTGTCACTCACAAAAAGGGAACCCCAGATTGTGCAGCGTATAAAATGTCAAGATGATGTGGAATGTGACTGCCGGGTTTTAGGAGCTCTGAGGGCCACAAGTTTAGCAACTTTCCTCTTTTCACCCTGCCTGGTACATTCCTCTCTGGTGTGGTAGAGGAAGGGAGTTTTGCTCTCACACAAGGGTTGTATCTGGATTTCATCACCACTGAACAATCCTGCTCCCAATTAACTCGCACGGAGAGGTAAGTGAGGCAAGAGCTCTTTAAAGTGAGATCTGTCGCAATCAGTGTTTAAATACTGAGACTTAAATGAAGTGACAGTGCTGGTGTACATAAGAACTACCAGGAATTATTTAAATGAATGGAGAATTTACAGGTTTATCATACAGGCAGCTGGCGGGTTGTGATTGCGAATGTGCATACAGTATTTAGACAACAAAATTGGCATCAGAACAAGTAGCTACTGGGATTATCAGCATCTGCTCACTGGTAAACTGGTCTTAACCAGCTGTTATGTGTGACGGAAGGCTTTTGAAACAAACTATATTAGCCTTCACTTCTGTTGTTTCACTTGATGATTAAATTCACATTTTGTTACTGCTAATTGAAATGGGGCAAAAAAGCCAAAATGGATTTACAGTCCAATAAAATCCAGAAGTCAGATTTGATGTGACTACAAATTAGAAAGAAAAAAGAAAGAAATTCCAAGCTTTTGCAATGGAAACCAATTGAATAACAAGCAAAAAGAGGAAAATATTGATAAATATCCTCTGTAATGCATGATTGCAGATTTCCATTCATTTATTGGCTCAGTCTCCTCCCCTCACCCACACCTCCGTCCCCCACATTACAGCCATTTACCTAATTGGATAAAACGACTCCTGGATGTATGCCAACGGGGTTTTATAGTCCATGTTTGTGATTCAGATGTTTGATTATAAGCTCTCTTTGATAATTACTCCCAGTTTGCAACCAGCCAGTCGGGCCTACTCTCTTTATCGCCTCCTCACTGCGCTGTGAGCAGCAGTTGTGTGTGCCCAAAATCAACCACTGGGTTGTAAAAAGGTACCGCAGCATGCCTTCTGGGCCCAACATCATAGGCGTGTTTCGTGCCCAGTTTACCGAGGCTAATTATCCCTAATTCGAGGTAATGGTGTGATCAAGTGTATGCTATTATCACAGATCCCCGCTCACCCTCCTCTTTCAAACTGCTGGTCTTTCAAAGGTTAGCATTCTCTTGCTTTGTTGTGCGTCTGCTGATTGGTCTCTTGCTTCCACTTCCTTCACGCTAACACGTTCCATCTTTTATTCCCATCTGTTCTTCTCAGCTTCCACCACTCTGCATTCACACACGTCTGAGAACACAGTTAATGCATCAAGGACTCGTGACTGTAAGTGAGTGAGATAGCTACCCTCACCTGAACTGGCCCTGAGGGGTCCTTGAAGCTGATGTGGTTATCAGTGTGCTGAGAGGGAAGGAGACATAATCTATTCTGTGGCTCATGGGGGTCTTTCATCGACCTTCCTGTTCTGAAAGAGTCTTCCCTCCAGGTCTTACCACAGACTGCAGTATAGCCAGTCCTCACTATCCTTCTAACTCTGCTGATATGGCCCAGCTTTATTAGGTCTTGTCTGCATGTCTGAGCTCATGTCAGGTCTCACCTCTTTACTTAGAGGATAACTCTGAAAAGAAAAGACCGCATGAACATCCTGAAAAGTTTAAAGTAATTGTAAGTTATTCCATCTCTTGAGCCTCCAGCACAATTCTATCTAAAATGTTCTCTAATCAGACTGTAAACTTTAACTCTACTCACACATTGAGTGTTTATTTTTTTACTATCTATTTATTGTGTTGAATGATTTCTAATTTAGATATTGTTTTCGGCAGAAAAACGTTATTTTTTATTGTGTCTAAAAATATTGTAGTAGTTATGACATATGAAAAAGGATTGACCCAGTCGTTTTTGTTCTTTTTTGTCGTCTTCTTTATGCCAGTTTTAAAATGCAGTCTAAGATGTATTCATATTAGATGCTTTTTTTTTTTTGTTCTTTACTTTCGGTCTCGCTTGCATGTGTGCATGCAGTGATTACCATTGTTCTAATCCTTTTATTTTATTTCCCTTCCCATAGTTGTCTGCTCTTTGGCAGCCTGCATGCAAATGCGGTGGGTAATGAGCAGAAAAAGGAACCGAGAGGAGGGAGGGAGGAGAGAAAGAGACAATTTCTGTGCTTCTGAACAATCAAAAGAGCAGCACACTCCAATTCTTTGTACTTTCCTTTGACTTTTGTGTGTGCGTGAGTGTGTGTGGCGTGTTGGTGGGTGGGAAGGCTGTGTGTGTGTATGTGTGTGTGTGTTGGGAAGTGGGGGGTTGTTGCTGTCATGTGTCTGACAGATATTGAAGATAATTGTCCGCTTTCTTCGTCTTGCCTGTGTAATTCTACCGCTGCTGCAGCTTGAACAGCGCTCACCTGGGCAGGAGAGGAGGGTTAGGCGGACGCAGGAGAGAGATGCATTAGAGGGGGGATTGAAGTGTTTGGTAAGAGACATACGTGCTCCTTTCTGCTGTTTGTGAAATCTGATTTATAGAGTGTATTAATTTGTTTATCATTTTTGAGGGTTTTTTTGTCCCTGAGAAGGTGTTCAGTAATACTGAATACTGACGGCTTCCAGGATGGGTTAGAAGAGTTTGAGCATATTGGCGTGTAAGCTGTCCTTAGAAAGTTTGTTAGTCTGTTTGGGTTTTATGAGCAAAAGGAGTCCCATCAGGCCTGCAGAAACAGGGAAGATTGTAAGGCAATGGTGAAGGAGACCCAAGATGCTGAACAGGTGTGTGTTTGGGTGGAATACATTTGAATGATAAAAACCCAGGAGAGGATTATTCAGGCATCTCCAATCCTGGATGGAGGGCATCAACTATTAATGAGATGGAGGGATTCAAATTTCCAGACCTGCTCCCGGCTACACATGGGAGCTCCACACTGTTAAAATGTTGACTCTAAGGGGACAAAAGGTTTCAGGTGAGTTTGAGTCATGGAAGTTCTAAGTGTTAGTTACGATGGGATGTTCAAACCCAAATTTCCCCAAAAATGTACTTTTTTACTTTTACGGCCAATGTACATTTCCTGAAGGAAAGTTCTCAGAGTAATGGAGATTATGTATTATCTTTAAAAGAGCCAATTAGTAGATTAAAAAATGAAATGCAGAGGTTGAAATTCACCAAGAGAGACGCGGAAAACAGTAAAAGGGAAGAAACGTTAGATATTTATGATTTATAACTGTAAACTATGTGAATTATGGAATAAATTTTAAAAGATATGAATTTAGTTTTTTAAAAACTCTGACAAAGAATGACCGCTGTTGATTTAAGACATTAAGCATATTTTACTGAGCATGTTGCCATATAAAAGATGGCATACAAAAATTGAGTTTTACAGATTGACAACAATAAATATATACTACTTTAAACTGCATCAAACTGCTTACGCTTATTAGTGCTCCATGTTAATCTGAAACCGGTACAAACCAAGCCAGCAACATTGTTATTTTTGCAGCTCATTTTCACATGGGTGACCTGTCCTGACAGTAATTCAGCTGATATGTCAGTGTGACAGGAGCTCAGTGGCAGGAGAGCCAGAGTGTCAATCCTGCTGTGGCAGCACTGTTTCTGAATCCCAGCGGTCCCGTACGGAAGTTAGTAAAGTTAGCTGGTGAAAGTGAAGCAGGTGCAGATGGTGATCATTTACTATGTGTTACTATGGAGAAGAAATAGGTATACAACACATCTTCTCTCTGAGATCGAGATGTGAAATATACCTGCATTTTTTAAACAGAACAATTATCAAGCTGTGTTTAATGGAGTTTTTTTTTTTTTAAACATTCCAATTCTTCTGTGTGGATTTTTGTGTTCTTCCTGTACAAGCATGACAGGTTAGTAGGCCATTGTGAAATTTACTTCTAGAAAGGACTACATGGTTGTGCAGTTGTCTGTCTCTATGTGCAGTCCAGCACAACAGCAGTCTATTTAGTGTGTACCCCATATTTGGTCAATTTATTGGCCAAAATAGGGCCAATAAATTGGCCAGTCTCCAAACCAGTCTTGGATGAAACGGTACAGAAAATGGAAGGACAGATGTTGGCAGTGTTGTTTTAAGCAACAGAAGCATGCACATTCACTGTTATACTGCAAGCTTCAAAACCCAAACAACCAGATAAAAGTTAATTCGGGTGACTTTTTGACCGCCTGTATCACAAAAATGCTATTTTCCTTGATTTGAGATCTCAATCAGTATCTCTGTAATCTTGATGAACTGGTGCAATTGAAAAAATGTGTGCTTTGACTAACTGGGAAGCAAAATAACTTTAACTTTAGGATTTGCTGTTTTTTTAAGAGCTAAAAAGCCTGGGAATTGTAAAGAGGCAGACTGAAGCCTCTCTGTTGCCTTCTTTTCCACGACGTCTTTTCAGCCCAGACTTCGCTGCTTCCACTGACTCCTCCTTTTTTTTAGGCAATGCTGAAAACATTGGAATATGCAGCCAAATCAAACAATGGTGGGTCCCATTGCTAAGCAGTGTCTAGAAGGATTGGGCCAGCCTCCAAGACTGTGGTCACTGGAAACACTAGTGAATGCTGAGATAATACCAGGCTTTAACAGAAGCAGTACTCTCACCCTATCCGCCCTCGTGTATACACAAACACAACATGAATGCACAGACTCAAACACAAACCTGGAGCATTCACAGAGCCTATTTGGCGCCATCAGTGAATCCCACCGAACGTTGCTAAAATTTAAGGCAAAAGCAGATGTGCAAGCATGTCTGTTGCCAAACTTTAGCTCTCGGAGATATCTCAAACCTTGAGTTTTATGATGATCCACACCTTTATGTTAGGATTTTAGGTTGTGAGTGTTTTACTGTCTGATGTGACTGGTCGGTGGCTGGGACTTGATTCAATCATAACGCTGCAAGTTCATCCTCTAATTACTGCAGTGAGCAGCCCTCGCCTTCTCTCGGCAACTTATCAATAACACACTTCCACTTCTTCCTCAGGAGTCATAAATCTTTGGTGCTGAGCCTTCATCCTCCAAGTAAACTGGCAAGAGGAAACCTGGACACATGTGTTAACAATCGTTGACAGGTGACCTCCCCCACCACCCACCACTGTTTTTAGTGTAGGCTGTTGAAAAAGGGAAGGAGTTAAAATTTTCTTGTTGTTCCACTTAATAGCATTGCAGTGTGCTTTTATACATGTTCTTCTGTTCCTTTACCACCACATCTGACTTGAACTCTCTATGCCTTTGCCACTGTTTCTCTGTTATCATTTTTGCCATTTTCCACCTTTTTCCCTCTCTCTTTCTCTGCCACAGGGCTCAGGATTACGTCTTGAGTAGGTGGTAAAATAACCTGTAGGCTGCGGATGAAGGGATTCTGATGAGAGGAAGGTATTTTTTTCGTTAAGGTACTTCGAAAGGTAGAATGCAGCTGAATGCAGAGAAAGAAGCTTCTCAGCTTTGCAATAAAATGGAGGGTGGGATTTTTATGGTGAAATGACTCACGGCTGAGAAGAAGAAAGCCCACCCAATGCACATGCTCATCATTCAAAAGTAGACAAAATGCCATAATAACTAAATGAATTACAGGCTCCTAATCTTAGAGCAGAGTTATATTTTAAAGGTTTTTAGGCAGCAAATGGAAACCAGGAGCTTAACAGTAACAACGTGTATCGTATATGTAGAAAAGCAACGAAGGGAAAGGACAGTATTAGTTAATGAGGGGGATTAGAGAAGTAGCTATAAAAAGTAACACGGCTTCTTCTTGTCTGTTTTATCTCAGAGGTGCAGATGCTTTGAGTTGACAGACGAAGAAAAAGACTGCGTGGACAGTTTATGAGCGTGGACATTGCGGCACACAAGCCAGCTTGAATTGTATTGTGGGACTACTTATTTTTCATACTGTCCTACATTGAGACGGTACAGAACATGAGGTTAACAGTTCTACCACCAAGGTGACACTCAAAAGACACTTTGGTATTTACTGTCCTACAGCTGAGAGCTTGTCTGAAACCAAACAGGGTGTGGCAGTCCCATTACCAGCTTGTCCTTTGCTGTCCCCTCGCTCTAACAGAGGAAGAACACATCTTTAGATGTTGTTGTCAAGGTGACATGCAAACACATCTGAGAGCAACCACTTATCAGTGAGGCGTGTTTACGAGTGCACAGGTACATGATGCAGATAATGGAGGTCATAGACTGGATGCAACAGGTCCCTCATGAGTACCTCCTACGCGTTCAAATTTGATAAATTCAGGCTCATCAGTTAAAATTAGCAACTCATAATCAAGACAAAGAAAGGTTTCTAACATTTTTTTGTATTTCAAAGACAATGCAGTGCTGTGCTTTTTACTTCCTGGAAATGCTGACCTGTGAATTAACCTACAATTTCAACAAAATTGAGGAAAAAGAACGTATTTCCATTCAATGAAGAATAGAAAGAGAAAGAATCTGGCAGAAGAAAAGGCAGTAATCAGCATTATTATTTAACGGACCATAAAGACAAAAGATTAACTCTGAAAATTTTGTTTAAAGTAAGGAGTTGCACAAAAACTCTTGGTTTTGCAACCAATAGTGATCGAATGTTGTTTGTGGAGTAGACAGAGCAATGAATTTTTGGGGCCCCAGTTGGTAACAAAATGAGACAATACACATCTGGACCAAAGTTAAAACACTACGTTTGAAATTTAGCCATCAAAATTATGATAGGGTGAAAGATTAGAGCAAGAAAAATTACGATTGGTGAGCGAGCCAATTGAAAGATCACGTTTCAGGTTTAAAATTGTTTGAGTGAAAAAAGGCATTTTTGGACATTGACCCGAATTGATTACACTAATCTAAAAATTAAAATGTTTCAGTGACAGACAAAATATGTTTTTGTTATCTTATTATGTATTTGTTTATTCTAGATATTATGCACCAAATATGTGACAATTTAGTTGTTTTTTTTAAATTTCATTTTCTGAACAGCTGTTAAAAACACTTAAAACAAAAAGAGAAAAGTAGAACAAAGATGAAATCTGCTCAATGTTTCGCAGCAGTGCATTGAGTTCAATCAAGATGACCCTCCATGTAGAGTGGCCACTACAATGGACACTTATTTAATATTTTTTTTTTGTGTCCAGAAGTGAGAAAAACACTCATACTAAAGTAGCCCCTCGTAACTCACAATTTTGTGCATGTAAGAGTTAACTTTTCTGTGGCTTTCTTGTTTTTTTGTGTACATTTTACTTCTATCCTGTGCCTTCATAAAGAGGATGTAAACTAAATGCATGTGTTGATGTAGGATAACTGAACATTGTTAGGCTTAGATGTTACAACATAGTGACACAAAAACCTACATGCTGAAGCACAGATATGTATATACTGTACATTTTCCCAGGTTCCTCTGCCATTTCTACATATTCTTGCAGGAAATGACAGCTTGTGACTCTAAAGCTGTCTCAAAATGTGCAGCCATGAGCTGTGGCACAATAATAAAGTCTATACAGTAGCTGGCAAATTGCAAAGCTCTTTGTGAAAATTGGCTTTGGTTCAAATTTGTGCCGACTATTTACCACGGCTCAGGAGCTACTCAATGTTCACAGAAGTAGCGCGTTTAAAACTCCCCAAATCGTAGACTGATCCACAGAGGTGCCACCCTGGAACCCAAAAGTCTCAAAAGCTCACTAGCCAACATACCTATGTTGAAGCCTAATACTTAGAAAGATGTTGTTGATTATTCGAATGACTTTATCAAAAATGGTTAGTGCAATATAATCATTTTTCTGAATTGAGAGAAAAACAGATGTCCTCAATATGTTTAACACTTTCCAGTTTCATATCCAATAAAATGTAGAATTTATTCCTGTGAAATCCAATATTCTTGTTCTGAGCAAAGCTGCTTTGTAAATGGTGTCCGTCTGTTGTAGCAACCCCGCTGTGTCCATTTTGAAGAAAAGAGAGAAAAAATGCTTAAACAAACACGAATAGCTGTTTTGTATGAGAATGTGTGGTGTCTTTCTGTGTGTGTGTGTGTCTGTGTCTGTGTCTGTGCATGTGTATAGTGAGAAACACTGCAAATGTGTTTGCATGCTTTAGAAATGTGCAACGCATTAAGTTCTGGCAGACTCTTCACATACATAAGTTTGATTCATATGTACAGTAGTGCTCCAAAACACTGGTTCTCTTTCCAGGAGTAACCAGAGATGACTCACATTTGCATTCAAATGCTCTGTAGTAATGGACATTCATTTTAAACCGAGAGAACAAACATGAGAGCCAGTGGTCAATGACAGCAGGAACATATATGACAGTGTTTCCCTCTGCTGTGCTTCAAATATTGTTCCCTGCCCTGTTTTTGTTGGATTCTAGAACAGAGCACTTTGAGAGTTTGCCCAGAAATTGCTTTCTCTTTTATGCTTTGAGTTGTCGTGGTATATGGCAGAGTCTGAATGTGTGTGTGGGAGAGGGGAGGTGAGTATAGACTTGGCTCGTGGCCTGGCTCCCCACTGGGCAGGAACGCATCATGCCAAGGTTCTTTTAATTAGGCTGATCAAGTGTTTTGTGAGAACTGGACCAGCGCTCCACGCCACTAACACATCCTCAAACACAACTCCCACTCTCTCCGCATCCTGTTATCTGTCACATGGTTTCTCTGAGTATTTAATCTCCCTTTGTTATCACATCGGCTATTTGTTAATTTATCAGCACATTTTGCCAACTGATGTTTCAATCTTTAAAGGAGAACTATTGAGAAATTCTGTCACAGATTAACAACTTGGTCTGCTTTTTCTTTCTTTGATCCTCATCTGACTTTTTTATTTTTCCTACTTTTAGAGGAAAAATTTATGGTTTTTCCAAACACGTTTTTGAAACATTTACAATTTCTGAAAAGTTTGGGTTTGGTTGTGGAGCCTCAAATTTTTGAATCCACACATGAGAAAAGTTGTGATTTCTTTTCCCAGTGAAGGCAAAATCATCACTGCTGCAAAAGTCATTAAGTTCACTTATATAAAAAAAACATCTTTGATTGGCTTGTTTTCTTTATTTTTAAAAACACTTTAGCTCTTAAATTTTTTCCGACTTATTTTCTTTGGATGAAAATGACACCTGTGCACTGGCTTCCTGGAGTATGCTGTCCATCAGGAGATGTTGTGAGCTGCTGTTGTTTAAGGTTGTCATGGTTACGGTCGTCTTTATTTCTCTGGGGGCCCAGAGGCCTTTTGAGTTGCATATTTTATGTGTGGAATGTGACTCCAAGAAAATGTTAAGAAGACTGGTTATTGGGGAGCGGAGGGTGCTTTGGATATATAATTAACTTGATTTTTGAGGTTTACACATCTAAACTTTCTTCTCCGTGTGTCTCTATGTGCTGGTTTTGTTGGTCCCATATGATTGCAGACAGTAGACTGACCCAAGATATATTTTGCTTCCAGGCAGAAATGAATAAGCTTTACACATGAACAGTATAGTGTTCTGTACTCTGTGACAGCGGTACCTTTCTTCCATTGATAGATTTGCTTGCTCTCTACTGACTCCTACAGTATTTTCCCCCCTGTGTCAGAGCTTTTGTCATAATGTGTGTTTGGCGTTCAACAAGAAAAAAAAACTCTAATACAAATAAAAATGCAATCACGTTATTAAAATGTGTTGATAAATGGAACAAAAAATGTTTTAATTTATTGTGTCTTAGTCACGATTTGCTAGTTCATTTTGTTGGATGTTGGCAAATAAAGACAAGTTGTAAAGATGAATTTATAATTGTGTATTCCTAAATCTATTAAAGGTGACACACATAATTTTTAATCATTAACAAATTGGACTTTTACTGATTCTAAAAACTTTAAGGAGTCTTCTTACATCATACTACACTTCCAAAAAGTAAAAGAATTAAGAGTGCCTGGTGAATACATGCACGTTTCAATGTCCCTTGGGAGTTTGGCTGATGAGATTCTGAGCTGTAACATCTTTAACCTCCCTCCGCCACCACATCACGGTCTACTACCAAAATCCTGCCATGAAATACAAGCCTCCAGAGGTCATGGTGATTGACCTCTGTTGTAAAATGCCAAGAGTGATGCATGCTCAGTTGCTGTCTGTTCACAGTTCTAAAGCTAGCAAGTATTTGTGTAGCCATACAGGGCTTTGTCGGTGATGTTTGTGATTGTTTCTAATTTTGTTTGATATTCTTTGTTGAGCACATCTATTCCTGGGATGGTATTTACCCTCCAGCACACGTTTGCAAAAAAAAGTCTAGAGAGTTTTTTTTTTTTAATTCTCTCTTAACTGAGAGCTGAGTAGATGGATGATTTATTTCTAAAAGAGATTTTTACTTTTGTCTAATTTAACTTCACTGTTGTGAAGCAGGTGGTGTTTTATGGATATCATGTAATGCACATTTTTTTTCTAGATGATAAAATTCACCTGAGAGTTCCAACAAATTCTATTTCATCTGTCTCCAGTTATATCTGCTGTGTTTTTAATAGAGATGTGAGAAATCCTAAAAAACAGAACGTGCCTGAGTGCAATCTTCATTATTTGGTTTTGTACACAGACAGTTACTTGGAACAGATTCCTATTACTCGTTTTTTTTTTTGTTCACTACAATGTTTTCCCTCTCATCTTTCTCTTGTTCAACACTTTTTTTTTTACTTGTTTTACATGAAACAATCTGAACATCTATAGGACTAAATTCTCAACCATAGCAATAAAATATTGAACATAGGACTTTGGAAAAAAAAAAACGGTATAAAGGGAATTGGTTTTACCCTCATAAACACTTAAACTTTATGGGCAGTGTTTATGAAATAATGTGTTTAACCCAGAACATGGCACATAAAACAGACGTTTTTCCAATAAGATAAATATAAAGAAAACACTTTCAGTCTAAACATATATCAATGTTTCTAGCATTTGCTGAACGAACATTATAATAATTTAACACAGGAAAAATATACATATTTCTAATACAATAATGCCCAGGCCAGTTTTTCCTGTTCGATTTGACTGAACTAATTGTGTGTTATGTATTATTTGTTCCGTATCTTGTTACAGTGGATTATTTTTGTGTGTTTCAACTTCATCTCTGGTTAAAATTCTTTTTGTATTTTTTTCTAGATGATTCAGCAGGTTGGTTGTGATGCTGAATATTGTAACTACAGATTATCTCTTCACTTTGACCCCTCTCTTCTCTTCTGAACCCATTCCCTCTTCTTTTTTCACTCCTTTCACTTTGCCTCTTTCCTCTGCATTCCCTGTCAGGTCCAACAAAAATAACCACAGAGAGCATGGACATTTAGGATGTAAAGCATTTAAAATAAACAAATTAAATAGGGCTTGCCGGGATCGGCACATGAAGCTGAATCTGTCCAGCAATACAACCATATGTGGGGCGGCATTAAAGATACATATACAGTATTTATTTTCCAGTTCATTTTTCTTTTTTTTTTTCAGTCAGTTAACTTCAGTCTGTAAATACTTTTTTACTCACAGCTAACTTGTGCTGGGTGAGCCATCAAATGTTCATACAGACAATTTTATTTAGGATCTAAACCTTTATTCTTTTGTAATCCTAACATTTTTTTACTTCAATTTGCTAATGGTTAAGAATAAATGCCGCAAACTTCATTATTTGTATCATAATTTTTTATGTAATTTATTTTATCAGTCAGTCATCTGCTGAACCGTTTATCCCAAACGGGATAGCGGGGAATATGAGAGTCTATCAGTGCACACCACGAACATGTCGCCCATCTTTTAGAAAAATTGTCAAGCATCATTAAAACTAAGTCAAGTTATTATAAATTGCAAGTATGTCTAACCTTATGTAATTTCTTGTAACAAAATTCAAATGATTTTTCCAGCAATTGATTTAACAAAAAGTTTTAGCCAAAAAACAATTTAGATGTTTAAAACCACTTCCTACATATACTCACAAATTTTTCTCTTTACGGTTACAAAAAAGATTAGCTTTGTTATTATTCTTATATTCAAAAAGATGTTATAATGTTCAGCTCACAAGGAATTCCACCTCAAACTGTGGAACATGAAATTTTATGATTGAAAGTTACTACTGCAGTGTTTTTTCTTTACAATGTTTTTTTATATATATAAATATATTATTTTGTTCATACTATATTTATTCCTCAATGAGAAAATGACTTCTGCTGCATTGCACCGCAGTAGGCCAATGGTAGGAGCAACTAGAAAGTTAGCTGTCTGCTCAAGGGACACTTGAGCATGGACCTACTGGTAATTGAACCGGCTTTACACGGTCCAAGGATGGACATTATACTACTGAGCCATTGCCTCCATCTTCAAATTAAATTTGAGGGGAATTTAGCCACTTCTTGGAAAAAATCCGACCAGACAATTTTAATGTCAATATTTGGCAATGGAGTGGCTGAAGGAAGAAAAAAAAATCTTTTCAGATATTTTACTGATAAAACATTCTTTACCACACTGACATTTTGTTGCATATTATTTTGAAAAAAACTTTGTTCCGTTCAAGTGCAACTACTTGAGTCAAGGTTAAAGCTATGATTTTGATATTAGCATGAAGCTACATAGTAGTGCTAATGTGGTTATATGGTAGAGTTGATGGATTTTAACATGCGTGAAACTATGTCACATGAAGATTTCAATGAACATATATGTACAGAGGTCACATTTATTCAATCAGACATTATGGATACAGTGGAGAGGAAAATAAAATGAGAATGACTGAGGCTTTCTAATGGACATTTGCTCTCCAATCTAGCTGTTTCACTTTTACCCACTGCACAAAAAGAAATGTTCTGATGTGCTCACTGGACAAAATTGTGAAATACAACTCAAGTTCAGGGACAATTGTTACCTGATGTTACGTTAAATTCAGCAATGTAAATTCCTTCAATGTACCTCATATCTCACAATGAGAACATTTGCTTTTAGGTGTCTCATTTAAATAATCATGGTGATCACATTTTAATATACATCTTTGTTAAAGTGTTTGCTTTTTTTTTAATCCAACCTCTTTGCAATCTCTTCTTTAAGGTTTCTCCTTGGTCATTCTGCAGACTGGGATTATTTGCACGCGCGAATAAAGATTGTTTTTGTGCTGAACAAAAATCTAATTTTACTTTAGTGTGTATGTGTATATTGTTTAAAGAAAAACATTAAAAAAGATGTAAAAATTGGGGTATTTTTTTGGCATTAACACATTGGCCAAGAATCTAAAGACTACAGCTGAACTTAAATGTTCTGTTCCGATGTCTCCTGCTTATCAGGGGCTAGGTCGCAGGGGGCATCAGCCTCAGACGGGAAACCCAGGCCTCTGTCACCCGCATCCTCCAGCTCACACGGGAGGTTCCCTAGGAGTTCCCCAGCCAGCTGTGAGACATATTCTCTCCAGCGGGTCCGGGGTCTTCCTTTGGGTCTCTTCCCGGTGGGACGTGCCTGAAACACTTCATCAGCGAGGCGCTTGGGAGGCATCCTAACCAGAAGCCCGAATCACCCCATCTGGCTTTTCTCAGCCCAGAGAGAAGCCAGAACCTGTTGCTCCACTTTGAGAACTCAAAGGTAACACATAAAACAGATAAAATAACTTTTCTTTTTTATTATGATCAGTCAGTCCCTCATCTTCTTATCCATCTATCCCTTTACAGCGTTGTGGGGGTGCCGGAGCCCATCCCAGCTAAATTAAGGCGAAGGGCAGGGTACACCCCAAAAAGGTTGCCAGTCGGTCGCGGTTCATTATGATTTGACTAAAAAAAACAAAACAATTTATAGCTCAAAGTTTTTTTAAAGCAAGGAGAAAGCGCAAGACAAGTTATCAGTAGTCGTCTGGCAGATCCCCATCACTATGAAGAGGTGTATCGATAAAATTACATCCTAATAAACATCAAAGTGTCAAAAGCGATATGTATTCCAAACACTGCATGCAATAATTTTTCATCTTTAGGATCAAATCTTTACCCATTTGAATGGGAGAAAACAGAAAACAATTCCCGCTGATTCTACGTATATATTACTTTCACGTCACGTCATTTTCAATCTAATTTGTCTTTTTAGGTTTCACCTCTAGTGTGAAGGTAGATGGTGTAAATTCGGGAGCTGCAGAGTCATCATCGTGGGCATGTTGAAGAGTGGGTACAAGGACAATAAAGGTGAGACATCCTCATGGGGAATCTCAACAAGGTAAATGAAAAGGGGCTGTGTTACTTTAGTTGAGAGGTCAGTGCTTAGCATGCAGGTGAACACTTTGTAGAAGCACATGAAGGACCAAATCATAACAGTCCAAGTAACAGTAAAGAGAAAGTCGACATTAGACAAATTACCGCTGATCTCAGATGATAACAGATACAAATGCAGCCCGTTATATTCATGAGTGGAAATGCAGTTAAAGGTTTGTACCGATAAAACCTTGCAACAGCCTCGGTAGGAATGATGGGGGTGTGTGCATGTGCGCGCAAAGTGTGTTCTAATGAAATTCAGTATTGATCTCTGCAAAATAGACTTTATACATCATTCATGCTCTCTATCAATCACACCCTTCTAAGTTTCCAAAGCTGTTTGTTTAAGAGTAGAGACAGAGGGGAGAAAAAGCTAAGCAATAATTACTTTGAAGAGATTGTTTTAAAGTCTTTCCTTCAGCCTTTTTTCTCCAGGTGTAACAAGCTTATCTGTCAAAGACAATGTCCATTGAATGAACTGCTTAATTTGAAATTGATTGGGGTTCTTTTGCTTGTTGCGAGGGAAAACTCTTTTCCAATGCACTTAGTTATTCAAAACACCAAGCCATTCGCTGATCTCCACAAATTCTCACCATATTCTTTGTTAAAGTTGAATTCTTTTGTTTTGTGGGGGCATGCACTTCAGTATTTTGTCACAATTTTTTGCGCAAATTAAGATAGTGATGAAAAAGACTGAATCACAAGAAAAATGTTTGCATTAAGTTATAAGATTGAAGCAGTTACTTTGCGACAGTGTCATCTTCTTGGTTTGGATTGATTTCCAAATATGCCTATTGGGTGGATACAGACAGAAAGTAAAGAAAATAAACACAGGACGTGGTAACCTGACACAGGAAACCCAGTGAATGCTGGGAGTGAGCAGCGAACCGTACTTCCCGTAGGACAGCACAATGGTAAGCAGTGGCCCCAGATTCCTAAAAGAGGTTGTAGTTCCAGAGACAAGGAAGGGCAGCCTCTTTCCTCCGGTCCAACGCTGATAAGAGCATAGATAGAAATGGCATTTATGTCGCTCTTACTTCTTTTGGAAACAAAAACATCCTGAGGTTGCCCTGGTTACGCTTCCATTAAACAATTAGAATTAAATAGCGGGCAAAGGGAATCAAGCAAAAGAGGTGTCACATGTTCAGACTGCCTAAAGTGACCTTTGGCACTAAAATTCTTGATAGAAGGGGAAAAAACCCCCAAAAAGGAGTTAAAAAAAAAACAGCTTATTGTTGGGCTTATTTCTCCAGCTGTTGCCACTATGGGAATTTTTCTGCTGGTGCTGTCTCACCCTTCACTCGTTTTGCTTCCAACAGCATCTTGGTTTTAAGCGTTGAAGCTTTCGGTTGTTGTTCCACCACCTGCCTTTTTGAATACCATGAGACGTCCTCCGTTTGAAGTATTTTGACAGAAATATAAAAATTGACAAGCAGAAGGTTTTTTTTAATATATATATCTATGTGTATAAAAAAATATTCAAACAGTTCAAAGGTTTTATGAGAAACAATTAAAAATGTAATTTTTACACGGTGAAAAACTTATCTGTGTAATGTAATGCGCAATTAAATGAAATGGGGAGCATCATAAGCAACTGTTTTTTTTTCTATCACAAAAAGCACTATTAAAAGCTCAAATAGGATGCAGTGTCAAGAAAAAAGAGATAAAAAATGAAACCACACGTTTATTTTCCTCCTTTCCTGATCTTTCACATATTCACACACGCACATATCAGTCCACATAATTCATAGTTGAAATACGGCAAGTGGAATTTGATGTATGTCCATTTGGTTGCTTTTGTTTCTTTTTCATGATACCAATACAAACCAACTAAAAAAGTGGAAGTGGCATGTCTGTACTTCTTATCTGAATGTTTTGTTGTTGACCCCGTATCGTGAGCGTATATTCACGGCCAGTTCCTGCTGGCCCTCCTTGTCAAACTAGGCATGCGTATTAGCTCACCCAAACCTATCTGTAGCATTGTCCATTCACTATGATTATCACTGACCCACACTGCCTCCTGTCTCCGGGGCTCGCATGAACCAGTACTTCCTCCAAGGAAGGAAATGTTCGTTACCCATGGGCCAGTGTCACACGATTACACTGTACAGACCCCAAAAGGCATGTTTGACTAAAAAATGTTCAACTGTAATTTAACACTTTTGTGAACTTTACTTAGAAAATGTACTATTTTTTCAAAGTGAAACACAAACTATTCCAAGTTTCTCGTGAACTTAATTCATTCAGAAAACATTAACAAAATGGAAAAAGCTTGTCATTTCATAAAACTTTTTTTTCTTCAACAGTTTTCCTGAGAAGACTTAGTCTCTGACACATGCTCAAACAGTTGGTCAGTGGGACTTCAGCAGAGAGGGAGATCATTTGTCTCAATCTGTGAGGATGATAAGTTTTATCAGAGTCTGCAGGAGTGGAGCGAGAGCAGGTGGTGGCAGCAGGCGTTGAGAAGAAACTACAATGATCAGAACTGTAACTCCGTTCAGAGCTGGAGAGTCTGATGCTCACCGACTAAACCTCCTATCAGGTGTACACCAGGAGGATGTCCACCAGGATTCGATTGCTAGTCAGTGAACATTTGGGCAAGAAATAACACCCAAAGTTCTGTCCTTCCCACACAAACTTAAAATAAAACCTAATTAAACCAATCCCATTTAATATCTCACCAATTTAAACATTGTTGTTTTTCCTGCTTCATACTCATAGCCTTTCCTTTTCTCTTTGACCCATCCACTTGTGGCCACAATAGATGGTCTTTCTCTCATTCATACAGTGTGTTGTATAGTAAAACCATGGTTGCCATAGCAACTCGCTAGTCAGACGATCTCATTACTGGCCCTTAGACATTTCTTTCTCACTCTCTCTCTAAGGAATTACCACTTTTCATTATGGCTGCCCTCCCCTCACTCCCATCTACCCCTCCCTCTTTATCTCTGTCTCCCCCTTGCTCCCTTATTCTCCCCCCTCAAAGGTCAGATGTCCTCCATGGTGGAGAGAGAAGAAATCTGTAAAAGCGTTGAGGTCTATTCAGTAACCTCCAGTCCCAACCCCCCTGATTGCACCCCACCATCATTCTGTTCCTTTCTATAGCTGCAATGAAAGGAGCCAGAGAAGAGGGGAGGGAAAAGAGGAGCCTCAAGTCTGCTGTTCTTTAGAGCACATTTTAAAATCTGTTTCTTTTTTCTGCCCTTCTCTTTTCTCTCCTCAAAGCTTTCTTTTGTGTGGAAAACAGCTCCTTGAACTGATGGTGGAGTAGTGTCCACAATCAATAGACCCTAAAGTCTCACATAGACAGGAATGTATACTGTGTACGCACTGTATTTGCTCTCACAAGGGGATGTAAATGCAAACATGTACTTTTAATTTTAGTTTTTGAACAGTGATTTATTGTAATTAAGCATTTATTACACACACAAAGATAACATTAAAAATAAAGCAACTCTTTATTAGAATAAAAAAAAATAAGCCCTCTGTGTTTCAGCTGCAAAGATGGCTGAACCTCATCTTTAAGTTTTGCTGTATCTCAGGCTTTCACTCTTTCATTCCTCATCTTCTACAAAGGGATAGTACACAGTGGACAGATCCATATGCCCTATTGCTCCATCAGACATCGATCCATATGGGGCTCTATTCAACTGCATTGGCTGCACAATTGATTTTGGCCTCTTTGCTGCGGTAAACATTTTACCCAGCTTGCCTCCATCCTGATCAATAGCCTTCTTTTAATAATGTATCTCATTGATCAGTTTGGTCCCTGAGTAAATTGATCAATTATTTTAATCTTTTTTTCCTCTTTTTTACAGGAGTGTGGTGTCAAATGAGGGGCAAAGTGGTCTGGGTTAAACGTTTGGTTCACTCTCGGTGCTACTATTAAGATTCTGTAAATAACCCGTGCTCCACAGAGTGCATATAAGTACATATTTCACTATATTGATGTTCTTTTTCATTAACATAAGAACACATCATTTTGTGGGGATTTATATGAAATATTTAATATCAATGTTAAACATTTAAAATGGTAACAAGGAAATTGAAAGAAAAAGGCATTGCCAAAAGATGAGCATTTTAAACAGTTGAATCCATGTTACTGTATTAAAAATACAGTAACTTGCTAGAAAAACAAAAACAGCAACCTGCAGTTCTATTTTATTTTCATCTTAACTTGAATGTGAATGCAAAGAAAAAATGATAGTTTTTTTTCCACCTTAAAATTAAATAAAAAATATCTTTCTCAGAAAAAAAAAACTTGGTGTGCAAAATTAAACATTGTATCTAAGATTTACAATTACTAAATGAAATGGCAAAGGAAAAAAAATTGCAGTCAATTTAACATAAAACCATGTCGATCTAACAAATATTCTTTCAAAGCCAATTAGCTGTTTTTTTTTTCAAGAATTTTACCATGAAAGCCTTTAGTTTCAAATACCAGTTTCAAATGGGTCTTTCCTTGAAAAATGCTTTCAATAAAAGTTTCACAAGAGAAAAGAGCATTGCTTCATCGAAGAAAATATAGTTTCTAATGTATCACCACTTTGTTGAATAAGCTGCTGTATTTGATGCTATGAGATATAGAAAGGGAAGCACTTCAGTGTCCTCTGTTCGTACTAAAAGAAACAAACAGGCACCCAACTTCCTCCCACCATGAGTCAGTGGAGAGAATTGGAGGCAAGCCAAAGATTATGTAGCTCATCGTGGTGATTATCATTGAGGTTGACTATGAGATCATTTATGTCAGTGGCTGTTCTTGGACCAATTTGGCCTTTGAGTGTAATGTAGACAGTAAAGCTCCTCTTAAAAACATCCAACCTCTGTGAAACTTCTTCTTTATTCACACCGCTAAATAAAGTCTTTTTCGAACCTGCAACACTTTAGTAAATGGCTTCAAATTGTCCTTTAGCATTGGCTCATAATCAAACAAAAAAAACTAAACAAAAAGAAAGATTTCTAAATATTACATTTTTAATCTGTTTTTGCTTTATTCTGCAGGGTAGCAGGTGACCCACACCTCTTGAAGCTGCCAATTGATGAGAAGCACTGTTCACTATACAAGTGGCCAGTTTTTCCCAAGTCTTATGTCACCATCTAACATAACTTCACTACAATCCAATCATTCAATTGTTTGTTTTTGTCCATTTATCAGTTAATCTGACATTGAGCAGACTATGTGAGGACCCTGAAATACGCGGGAAAAAACAGTAGTTGCATAACATGCAAACAACCCACAGAAAGACTCAAACTCACATCAGAGATGGAGTCTTGCCATGTGATAAATTTAAACCAAATTGCACAGTGGATTAACTAAGACATTGTGAAACTAATGGACGTAAAAAGTTGGTAAATCAGTTAAAAAATTTTTATCAACAAAATATCAAGTAAAATAAGTTTCTGTAACAATTTCTACAGCTGGCATGGCTTCCCAGCTAAATACAATCTTTTAAATGCATTGTATGCATGTAGCAGGCACTAAAAAGTTTATTAGATCTCCTTTGAATATAATTACCAATAAATTAACCATTGGAAGAAATCCCCCACAAGGAGTTGATGCAATTATGAAAATATTCTTGTGTCTCAAAAGCATGATGCACTTCAAAAGTTTTTGGACCTTGGAAATTGTGTTAAAATTTCAGCATGTTTGACTTAAGTCAGAAGTAGTTTTAGTGATAAAAGGGAAGTATTACCCTACTTGGTTTCAAAAATGTCTTACAGCTTCACAATAAAATGCAAAACAAGCTAATTTCAAATGCTCAGCATGACTGTGTAAATGCCTGTGCTGATCAGACTATTGCTTTTATCTCAATCTCCTTCCTTGTGATGAACTTCAAGGGCATTGGTCATCAGTATTTGTGGGGTAAATGCACTCCACCCACCACATCTCATCACTAGTCCTAATTATCCACAGTCACCATTGGCGTGTGGGTGTATGTATGTGTGTGTGTGCTTCCCTTCATTTAACAGGCATAAACATAGGTGTACGGGTACACACTCTCATTTATTCTTGGCACAGGCACAAACCTACATTGAATGCACAGACATTAAACAGTGAAGTGCGGATCAATAGCCAGTTTGTGTCCCTGACTTCATGGAAGTGCAGCAGAAAAGGTATTTGAAATCCAAAGAGTCATCAAAGGCAAGAGAAAACAAGGTGAAGGCAAAGTCTTAGTTTGACCTTGCTGAGGTTTATCCTCACTGTGATACCGTCAGATTGGCTACAATGAAACGAGCAAGGTTTAAAATAGAACAAAAGAAAGGCATCTTTTGTTCACAACCATACTTATCTTTTTTTCTTTGATCATGATTTGTTTCTATTTGTATTTGTTGTGTCTGTCACCACCAAGAAGGTTAGGAAAAGGGCCACCACTGCTTCAAGTGGTGGTCTCATTTCAGCTGCTTGAATTTGGAATCTTGTACAAAAAAAGAAAAAGAAAAAAATGAATGAATAAATAAATACTGCATCCATTTTATGTATCTCGCAACCTATATATTTTCCATGGGTATCATTGCGGCAAGTTTCTTGGTCAGAATTTGTCATTTTGAAGGCATAAGAATGTGAAACCAGACAGTTGTTTGTTCTATTTCAAAAGTTTCAGAAAAATATTCTGACGACAGGTAAGATCCCCACAAAAAGAGAACCTCCAGGTAACGTTAGCCTGAAGTTCTCTAGAGGTTTATTTCTAACCTAACCAAAAACTGACGTTCCCTAAACGTTAGTTGGTGATTATGTCAGAACTTAACCTTCCCAAAACATAGAGAGAACCAAATTCCAAATGTTACAGTTAAAATAAAGGTTAGAAGAACGTTCTGAAAACCAAAAAAAAATACCTTTACACAACCGTCATAAAACATTCCATTTGAACTTTTAGAGAACCAAAAATAACCTTAACGGAACGTTCTGCTAATCTTTAAAAAAAACCTTCCCAGGACGTTCTGGGAACGTTAAATTATTAGCTGTGATGGTTTTTTGTGTTTAATTTGCATGAGCTTTGAGGAACTAATGAAATGGGAACCTTTTGCATGTCAGGAAAAGTTAGAATCAAACAGTTGGACATGGGGTGAAGACACCGTTTTTGGTATTTGTTTTTAATAATGGAATTTATTCCCACAATTTATTTTTTAGTACATGCATTATTTTAGTAAAAGACGTCATAACGGGTAGCATTATTTTGTTTGGCAATAAGATTAGTCCAAAGCATCTACCTCTTACAGTTAAAACAGTAATAAAGTTTTGCCACCAATTCAGAGTTATGAACTAGTAAAGTTGCATCGTTGACCAACTTGTCTTTTTCTTTCTTAGTTTAAAAAAAAATTATTTGACTTTTTGGACCATTCCAATAGAAATAGTACCTCCTAAAAGATTAAAATTACTCCAATATTAGCACTGGGCAATGTATAGCCTAAAGTAACAAAAAGGAAAGGCCGGTGTCATCTGCTGGCAGACATAAATGTAAGCCAGGTGAGATTAGTATGCATATATTCATAGATCTCTATTCAGTGGACAAAGAAAAAGGAGTTGAGTCATATTCCAACGTTGTGAAAGTCTTTTCACAGCGAAAACTTTGTAATGTGCATATTAAAGTAGTATGGATTGGATTTTAGGGGATAACTGGTGCTAAAATGAGGTTTAAAAGTCACATGAATTAATTTGTTAATCGTTCTTACCTGAGCTAAAATGCAACTATCTTTGGCCTTGTTCAGGTGTTTCTATTGAATTCATGTGTGCAATTCAGGTTTTGTACGAGTGTAAACATGACAGCAACCATGAGTGTGTGTGAGAGAGATTGTTGTGTGTGCCTGTAGAGAAGGCGCTAATTGTAAAGGATGTGGCAGGTTAAGATAAGGTTATCTTGACGCAGCGAAATGTCTGAGAAAGAAGGCCAGAGCTTGCCGACGGAATTAGATTGATTAGAGGAGCCATATTTGGGCTATTTCCAGATAGCCATTGCTGAGCCTCATCCCTTTTACTTGGCACAGCTCTGCTTTCGTCCTCACCCTCAGCCTCTGTTCTCCCTCCCTGACACTCCTGCTGTGCAGCAGGACAGTTGATAGTGCCACAGGCTGTCAATCAGGGACTAACGGACTGGCCACTGCAGAGCTGAGATAGTCTCTGAGTCTCCTTATGACTTTCACTGTGAGCAAAAAAGCAACAATGTATGCACCGTTGACAAAGAGGTTTTTTTTTTAGCTGCAAAATTGTGCTTCCCGATGAGACTTTGAGAGCTTTCAAAACTCAGTTGAACTTAGCAGGGTGTGACTTTGCCAGTTTTGTGTATTTTTACTTCCATTATGCTGTATTTCCTACTCTCAAAAAACTTAAGGTAAACTGACTCTGTGGTTTAGATGAAAGAAAAAATCTTTTAAACTTCACTTTTGATGAGTATGTGGCAAAGAAGTCAATCCCCCCGACCCAGATTGAAACGAGGAAAAAAAAAAATCAGCACTCAATTCCTGCCATCAGAATCCTCCATTAGCCAAGCATTAGAAACAAATTAACTCTTCTCAGTTGAATAGGTTGTCAGAGGAAGTGTGGGAAAATCCTCTATTAGACAGGAGTTAAGTGCCTATTGGAAAGCTGGAAATGGAATCCTGCCTAATAAAGGAATAGTCAACCAATGGAACACCAGCTGAATGGAGGAAGAGAGTACTAATTAAGAGAACAAAGTCTTGTCTTTCGGGCTCTACCATTGGTTTGCATTTTAAGGCTCATCTGGCGCGGATTTTTTGAAGATGACTTGTGTCTGACTGATTAGTCAGTATATATACAGTATATATACATATATTTTATTAAGAAGGTATTTTGTCTGTGTCCTTAAACAAATGAATTATGAACCCTTATGAAAGCCTTATTTTCTTTGACTCATCTGTGGTTTTGATGTGTCATGAACCCATGAAATGAACGTGTCTGAAACAAAAAACCCACAGCTCCGACCTGCTCTCCCTTCCAAAATCAGTGTTTTCCAGATTTCAAGCTGCATAAAGTAAGAGAGAGATGGCGAAACAGCGTCATAGGCTAAACCGGGCGGAGACTCAAAATAAACTGGAGCAGGCTTGGCTGAATATGGGCTCCATCTCTGTTTATCTTAGTGAGAGTGAGCATGGGAGCCCAATGATGAAATCAAAAAGGGAGGAAAAAATTAAACATAGTTGAACAGGCCAGTGTATTTGGTTGGGGTTGCCATGGTGACAGAGTGCATAGATGCAGATAAACAGCACGTTGAGTACTCGGGGAGGAATGTAGTCCTTCTGCCTGTGGTTTGGAGATGAGGTTAACACTTCTCTTTCTCAACAGCTTCACCACTCAACGACATATGGGACTGAGGAGGAGCATGAGAGGAGATTGCAGTTTAATTGCATGCATGCATAGATGAAAGAGAATGTGGAGGGTCATTTTGAAAAATAGGAAGAAAAAAAGAAATGCGTAATGGTTGATTGTGGGACAAATTGATCTGTTTTCACTTAAACTTGAGACAGAGCAATTGAGAAAAATTTAGATAATGAAAAGGGAACATGAAAACAATAGAGTACAGGTTCTCAAATTTGCTAAAATAAAATGTTGAGGAATCTGTACAGTAACTAAAGTGATCTATCATTCCTCAAGCAGAATACGGATCTGAAGTACAACAGCTAACCTTTGAGTTCTTTGTTACGTTTAAAGTTACAAAAGGTTGGAAGGAGTTATGTAGCTACGAATGATGGCATGTAGAAGGGAAACAAAGAGGTGTGAAGGAAGGACCAATTTGTTGAAAAAAGGGTGGCTGTGGTTTACTGATAAGAAGCTGTCCTACTCAGCTCCCCTAGACGAAACGGGGAAGCGTTGTGTGTTTCCCCATTAGCAGCCATCTTTACAAGGCCTTGCCTTTTCTACATGGACGGTCTTCAATAGGGTGCAAAAAAATAGAAAATGGTGACTTAACCAATAATTATCAGACTGAAAAGTGCCTATCATAAGAAGGAGATTGCAGAAGAATAGGAGGGACACATGTGGGAGGATAGGAAGTGAATGATTTAGTCTTGTCTCTGCAGTGAGACATACGTGTTACTGAGAGATTAAACCAGAAGTGCATGTTTTATAAAGTCACTGAAAAGAGAAGGTGTGGGTAAAATTTAAATAATGGCAACAGAATATTGCCAAAATCCTGACTGGCAATTATGGAAAACGTGTTTATTTATATTTATAAGACCACAAAACTGAATGCTCCCATGCTTCTTTTTTTAAAAACAATAACTTCCCTTTATTTATTTAAGTCGTATTTTCCCAGGTATTTTATTGCTACTTGTGAAGTCAACAAATAGAAAAAAACACAATTAAAAAATGATTCCGTTTTTGGCTGCAGCACTGTTCCACCACTGTGCAGCAAGCATATTTTTTCCTCCAGCTACTTTTATTATGCACACTAATTGCTTGTCCCTCTGGGTCTTTGTTTCCACAAGTCACTATTATCACCTTACTGTGCTGCCATCCAGTACTGTCATGCAAAACCATAACACTTCTACCCAGATCTTGTAAAGGATGCCTTGTGCTGCAGAATTTTTAATGGTCCCCAAAGGCCTGGCCCACAGTACCATATGAGTGGCTTTATAGAAGCTATTATTAGTGTTTACTCACTGGCACTTACAGGGTCGACAAGTGTCCTGTGTCTCTCCATGCGCAGTGAGGCAACCCTGACTTTGGATTTTAATGTTATGGGTAATGTTATGGCTCTGTCTCTTTGCTCAATCGTTAACTCTGTGACCATTTTACGAGGTATTAATTGAGTTGTAATTTTGACTCAATGACACCGTGTAAGAGTTTAATGCAGTTTTAACTTGGGATCTAATTGAAAACAGCCAGTGAGTGCTCATGGTAAGAGTGTGAAAAGACTAAGATTGGCTCCTTTTTAAACTCAAAAACTGCTTTAAAAAGAATAAAAACTATCAAACAAGAAAAATGCTCACAGCCACACCAACACACATATAACATTTGACTTAAAACATACAAACATGTAGTCAAAGCACACGTGCATACGGTTGGGGGAGGTTTGGAAGGTGCTTTAGACTGATCACATTACCTCATCTCACATGTATTTCAGAGGCTAGAAACCTGATATGCATGCAATTGTTATTTTAAATCACCGTCTGGGAAAGCTGGACTCAAGGTCTATAGAGTCAATCACCCAAGGGGTGTGCAGAAGGGGAGGGAACAGAGACAGAGTAGGTCACAGACCTAGAAGCTATGTTGTGATTAGACAAGTTTTATGGTGAAGTTTTTAATAAAACATTTACATATCTTAAAAAGAAATAGATAAAAAATGTCTATTTTCATGGGATGCACACTTTAACTCCATTGGTGCATGAAGTAACTCACTACCTAGTTTTTTTTTTTTTTTGCCATCTTTTCACATGTTATAGTTTTTTATCCATATTCACACCTGCAAGGTCAATGTGCATGTAAAGGGAAGCAACATTGCACAGCGCTGACTTCAAATTAAAAAAAAAAAATTACGTTTTAGGTTTGGACAGGCACCATGCCAGAGGCCACTGGATAACTGCTCCTTCTCCGCTATCTGTAACCCAGGTTAATTAAAGTTCCTCATCCCCCCTAAAGTATGCTTTTAAACAGAGTGCTGTGTGTCATTGGATTGTATTTCAGCCTTTTTAATGATGGACTCATTGGCTGTGCATTTGTGAGTGGATGCATTTGAATAGGCTTACTGCAAATTTAATGTAATCAACTGTCCTCATGAAAGACACATAAACCAATATGGATGTAAAAGTTAGTTATTTTTTAAAATATAGTTACCTATGCTATGCATAACTTTGATCTTTATGATGAAAGCATTGTTGTACCTGCAAACAGTATTTTATGTCAGTAAAAGTTTTTTTTTTTTTTTTTGGCAAGCCATGCAATTTGTAGATAACAATGTTTTACCTATTTGTATGTCAAATTTATGAAGAAATTAGAACTGGTCCAGCTTTTGGTACCCCCACACCTGAATCTTGTTGGAAAGAGAAAAGAAGACATTTGGAGGTCCACGAGAGCCAAACTTCTGGATCTGTTTTCTTAAGCATGCCACAGGTCAGAACCCTCAAATTCCTCTTTGACGATGTATCACAGTTTGAATCCATGGGATTAAGAAAGACTGAAGTAGGCTTCTCCTAGCTGATGTTCACAATGGCAACATAGCTTATGGCACATTCATTATTTACAACATGCAAAATAGTTTAAAATGCATATAAACAACTAGAAAAGGTGATCAGCTTGTGCAAAATTCTAAAAAATATTTAAAAGATATGCATATAAACACAGCTGTGAGAATAAATCAAATGTATGACCACACAACCTAAGGCTACAACTCATAGAGGCTCATATTTATTTAATGGTGCCCACTCAGATACAAACAGGCTAACAGAGCACAGACTTTGTCCATGCAAAACTGAAAATTGCACAAAATATAAGGACAGTGATTAGTCTCTTTCTGTCACGGTCGTGTTTGAACAAAAACAAACATTTGCTGCAATGCATTCCTTTTCAGTGAAGTTTCAGTGAACCATTCCTGACCTTTCTCTATTATAACTCATTTATTCAATAGTTTCTCCTCTAGGCCATTGACTTTCTACAGATCATTTAGTTAAGATATCTAACAGGATTGTACTTACTGTAGAATGAATATACTTAAACCATAGGCATTTAATATTTTTATTTACTTTATTGGAAACATTGTAATAGACTTTTGTAATTTGCTGTGGGGGAAGAAAATATGATGAGGATACTGCACTGCTATCTGTGTTTTTTTCCCCCTTATATCGGTTCTTTTTGTAATTTACTAGACTATGATCTTTTCCCTTCCTTTAAGAGAGAGCATGCTCTTCGGGCATCTAGCCAGAAGGACATGCTTTAATTGACGCCAGTAATCTGGTCACCTTGAGAAACAGTTAAAAGGACAAATCTCGATAAGCTTACACACATATTTAAACATTGAAATACACGCACCAACTTTTTGAACTCAGGATGCTAGAATACACAGGAGACCGTGTATGTCTGAGTGTGCTATGTGTTGTAAATATTGAAGAGGACACTCTAATCTTGTCCACTGCTGTTTGCTGCAAGTAAACATGAAGGTGTAGAAACTCCTGTTTCTTTAAACGCTGTAAGAAAACCATTACAACCAGCACAGGGCCAAGATAAGTTGTTTCCGGTTGGATAAGCACAAGTGGTTGCATCGGAGGAAGCCAAAAAGAATCTACATTAGGGAAAGATATCTGTTAATTAAATCTGTCCCGGCCTGATTTCTATCTGCAACATGTAACTTACATTGCCTCCACCGTTGAATGAACACACAAACACACACACACACGACTGCACACAAATACACGCAAGTAAAGTTTAAAATGATCCTTTCTTTTTATTACCCTAAAATATATACGCAAAGATGTATTTTGGTGTGTTTGGCTTTTGAAAAATAAACTGGCATGAACACTCTTAAGTGGTAACATCTTATTTATGGGTTCAAAAATGTTTCTCCACACATTTTTTTTCTTATGGACTTTTTTTTATTATCCCTCTTCTTTCTTGTTCTTCAAACACAAAAATGTCTTGGGACTGTCTGGTTGAGAAGTACAAGGGGCTCAGAGGTGACTGGGGGATGAAGACTTGGGGTGTATGCGGACCAGATGTTGGGGCTTTCATGAGTGTGGGGAGGGGCACAGAGAGAGGACAGCAGAGTGGTGGTAAGCGGGTGGGATGGGGGGGACAGGGCTGTTCTCAATTACCCTGATCAATGGAAAAGGGAGTTTAAGTGTGTATTTTTGTGCGTGCATGACTGTCTGAGAAAAGGAGCACTGAAAGTAAAAAACACTGCCCAAAATGTTTGAAAATGTGCCTCTGAAACTACTCAAAATTAACACACTTAACTCATGTCAGATTTTAAGAATAAGTCTATTTATCTCAAGATTACATGTATAACCATAGATAAATTTTTGCAGTGGGCACTAAACACAACATCTGTTGGAACATCATCTTTATGCTTTAATAAAGACTTTCATCTATGTAGTAAATCATAGTCAGGGAGATCATTTATTTGATTTTTTTTTGGACAACAAACATTTAACTTGTGTTACTTCAACAGCAGTAAAAATTCTAAACTAAAATATATTCTCTCTACAGCTGTGTTCCCTTTAGATTAAGTGGTAGTTTTGTTCAGTATTTTAATTAGGATTATATGTCCTTAAGGGATCTTTTCTCTGTAGTCTTACCCATTTAAAACCCTATAGGGTTACAGAAGATTAAAAACACTTTTCCATCTTTGCCCTCTGATACATCTTTGAAATTGTGCTTGTTCGCTGTCTCTGGAACATTTTATCTCCCCCTAAGAAGGATTTGGAGAAGCGGTTGGGCGGTGAAGGCGAGGCTTGGTGGCATGCAAGATGTTTCTTTGTATTTGTTCGCTATAATGGATTTTTTTCTTTTGGCTATTGTGTTTTCATTTGTGATATCACTTTCATCAGACGTGAACTGGTGTCACGTTTCACACTACAGCTTTACTGTGTCCTCCACTTTTTGATACAGAAGGCCTGTGTCCAATCACACAGATCTTCCTCTGTGACCTCTGACCTTTACTCCCATGAGTAAAAAAAGAGAGAAAGGCATTGGTTTCAGCAGAGGGAGGGGTTCAGGCTGTCTGTCTCTGGCTGCAGACTGCTGTGCACCCCTTCACCACCTCCCACCTCTTCAAGAAACCAACTTCATTCTAAACACTTGAAAATACTTCACATGTGCAAACAATTAGCTTCCACGACTTGCTCTGGACGAGAAAGAACCTCAGACATTCACAACCAGAGCCACACAGACAAACACAGCAATGAACATTGAGTCAACATGTACTCATTTAAACATGTATGCGTACACCTCCCATTCTGCGTATTGACTGGCACACATACATTAAAGCTCAACGTCAGGGTGCAACTCATGGAGAAAAAGCAAAGCAACATTAGCCTTTAATGTTGTGCACATGCACGCTAACACTCTTGTTTCTTTCACATTTTAAAGCGTAACCACTGTAAAATTTGTTGACATTTGTCTCTTTCTTTCCTTGTTGAGGTTTCTAAATTGAATATGTGGCACACTGAAAGCACCCACTTTGTTTCTTGTTTCATTATTTTGCCTTCTATAGAAATATTTAGTATTTTCATCTGACGCTATCCAGCAGAATCACACACTGGGAGGAAAAGAAATACAACTGAGAGGAGATAGACTAAACAGAAATGTTCTCTCTTAGTTTCAGTGGATAAATGTCTGTTCATTTTCTGTTTGCAGAAACGAAAAAAAAAAGTCTTCTGTCATCAACAGAAGCAAAGTGCTACTGTTGCTTTCTGACTACACACAGTGCAATTCAAAAAGCTCTGAGTATTACACAGTGTACCAGGTCTTCGTAAGATTTAGTCATCATAGCACTTAAATGCACTAGTAATAAACTCTGATGGGGCAAGAACATGTGCACATATATATTTTTGTGACAGAATGAAGGCTTTTCCTCTTTTTTCCAGAAAATCTATGCAAGTTCAAATTGGGTTTGCATCAAAACCAAGACCCTGAAACAGTCAGTGTGCCATTACAAGTAATTGAACCTTGAGCAACATTTCTTTTGTGACTGCTTGGGCCAAAAAAAAAAATCTACTCTGCTGACACATTCATTATCAGCTGCAGGAGCATGAAGCACTTCTTATTCCAGGAACTCACTGGATGAAGAAAACACAACTTTGTGAAAAAATATTCTGTTGCAGCTTAAAAAACTATGGATAAAAACTGATTCCCGCCATTTGATTCCTTATTACTGTGTCCATTTTACATTTTTTTAAAGTAAAAATTATTGCCCTATTTACCACCCTAGATAAAGTAGTATCTGCTTCAGCTTTATTTAAAGATCTGGAACTAATAAATATGATGAAAATGAACATTGAAATGAACATTCAATGAGAGAAAATAGAAAAATAGGGCTACGATAACATTTGCTGCTTTAAAGAGGGGTCTTGTACGTAAAACAAGAGAGAGAAAAAGTAAACAGCTAATGAAAAAAAAATCCAGCAATAAACATTAATGGGTATTGTAAAAGATTTATCGTACCAATCATCTTACTAAATGTAATATTGTGTTTGATAAGTCAGCAAAGGCATGACAGCTCTTGTAAGACAAACTCACACAGTTAGCATGTTAGCCATTAGGGAGCAGTAGCCTCTCTGTGCACATGTGTCACACTAACAACAATTTAGTTAATTAGCTATCAGTGATCTGTTTTCCTAGGGCTAATTCCTTAAGTGCCTGTCAGGTGGACATGTGGTAGCTCTGGGTTTAATTGATTTTACAATATTGCAACCCACTGTTGCAGGACATTGTGGTGGTAGGATTTTATTTAAATGGCCTACAAAAACCAGCAGGTAGGAAAAATGATGTTGACCAGCAGACTGGAAGTTTTGACTTGTAACTGATGAGTTTCTCACTTTACGGGATCGCTAAATGTCTTTGCTCGAGCAAAGCAGGTATGTGTTTGATGAGGAGTGTGACATGTCATGTTATCATGACAAAATGACTGAAGATCCACCGAGGTATGATTGGTAGGATGTGGATAATCATTACATTAATGACACGCGCTCTTGTGGCATGCAATTTAAAAGCAATTATGAGATCAGTAACCTTCTAATCCAATCATCACCTGGAGCTGGTGCTATGTGTCACAGCGTGTAACCAAACTTGTGGCAAAGAAAAAAAACATATCATAAGTCTTATGTCATACTTATGACAACTAAAGGTTAAAATAACTGAGTATAGCATTTAGTTTTCTGAGAAATGCAAGAGCAATGGAAAAGATCTGGTAAAGGTAATAAAATACACACATGCCAGACTTACCTTTAAATTAAATTCATTTTACCTGACATTGCATTTCTTTTAAAAAAAAAAGAGCCATACACTGAATATAAATACTTGCACAGATGCACACACTTGCACGCACAGGCCTCTGGTTTAGCCACAGGATGCTGTTTTCCAGCTGTTTAAACCACGACTAGAATTAGCTGCTCAGCCATTGGAAGGAAAGGCAGGCAGGATAGCAGTAATTACTGACTGATTGGTAGAGTGGCTGCAATTAGCAAGTTTAAAGCCTGAACATTTGCATACATATAAAATGCTTATACAGCAGTAGTAGTAAAGATTTGTGTGGCAGTGGTGTCCCTTAAAGATAAAGAGGATGAACACCTACAATGACACCATAGTATTTAAATATAGAAAATATAATTAATATGTCTACATAAAATTCTATTCAATCCTGGATTAAACAAAGACTGCATGGTTTCATTTGAAGCAGAAAAAAAAACTGTGAAAATCCATTTGCTACTTGTACAGTATCTGTTGGTTTCAACCTCCACCAGCACCAAGGAGAGTCTCGGCAGTGGTTCGCCCTTATCATAGCACATTTAACAGGGGGCTAATCCAATCAGGTGGGATAACAGGGTTGCTCTCTGTGAGTGGAGGAGGATCAGGCGAGTGCTCCTCTGCTTCCCATTAGTGTGTGTCTCTCCAGCCGGGCCTGTCCTAATCCCATTTCCCCATCTAAAGCCTTAACCCAAACAAGCACACAGGACAATAATCTCTGGTCACACTTCTGTCGGCCGCCCTGGGCCTTCTGATGCTGCTAATGGAGTGGCTGGAAACAGCAGTGCCAAAAGACTGCCAGGGGGACTGGATGTGGCTTGTTGTCAGCCAAAGAACCGCAAAATCCTCAGCTCTCTCTTTATCTCTGCTATTTTTCAGTGTTTGTTGGTGTTTATATTTCCTCTTTTTCAGTGAGCTGGTTGATGCAAAGAAAATGTTGCAGTTGAATATGTCTACAGTGGGGGTTTTAGTGAATAAATGTAATCATACGTAACAATGATATACACTCTCTTTAGATTGGTTAATTTGTCCAATGTGAAGGATAACATCTATGAATAAAGTGAATAAGATGTAGGCAGAGAAGGAGTTAGAGTGCTTTTCAGAGTTAAAATTTTTTGAAAAAAGCTATTGATGGAACAAGTTTTGACTTTTTTTCCTTGTCTTTCTAACCTTTTTTTGTGAAGCACATGTGCCCCAGATGCAGGGTCCCGATCCAAACTGTGGCTCATCTAAACGCCACCCTGAGTGTCTCAGATCACTTGTGCACTCTCCAAAGACCCTGGAAAAAACAGCCTCATCCACAATTCTTATTTCTTTTGGTTTCCATAAAAAAATGTGAGCCTAACTTCCTAATGAATTCCAACTGAAATTTGGCCGGTGAAATCGCAAAGAGCTCAAAAGAGGGTTTTCAGCTCAGCATTTTTATGTTACATATGGAAGATATCATGACGTTGTGCAAATTAAATTAATGGATTTGAAAGGAAAATATAGAGCCTTCATTAATTTGTGGCAAATTTAAAGATGTGATGTGAAGATTACATCAGTCTCATCCAGTTATCTAAAAAACAAGGCACAAACTTTGACTTTAATACTAGAATGATACTAAATGTGTACTCTTGTAAAAGCATATGTGCACATGCAAACCGTCCTTCAGCTATGCTTTATTATTTATGTGTTTTTATAAGTCTGATGGCATCTTAAACTATTCTGTGGAACTTAACTGTGATTACTTTTTTTATTCGAACAGCTTTAAAAACTTAAACGATCACAAGTATTTTGTTCAAAGAATCCCAAAATAAGTATTGAAGAGACATTTTCAAGTTTCTTTCAATATGATAATAAATAAGATCCTTTCCAAAAAGCTCAAGCCAATGAACAAGGATGTATTTTAGGAAATTTCTCAAAGTATTAACACAATAATGAATGGATGTAGAGGCTTCAGCTGAGAGCAGACAATACTAAACACCTTACCAATTCATACAAGCTAACCTAAAGCTATCTTCACTTTCAGTCTGGACTAGACAACTTTACCACCGAGAAAAAAGATCAAAAGTAAATGCATAAAATGCAATCTTTCTGGGAAATTAAGGATCGGTACATTGAAGACAGACAATACCAAAAAAGAGCTATTTAGAATTCAATATTGAAACAAACTAAATTAAAGCACTGTTTTTTTTTCACTATATTGAAAAAAAGTGCTTTAGTAGTCAAACTTTGCAAAGAACAAATCCAAGTACAAATAATGTTAAAAATCTAAGGACGCCATTTCTGAATACATGTGTTCAAAGTGTAGACCCCGTACTCAGTGTATTAAGAAGCACACTTTATATGCAATGCTAATGTGAACATATGTCTTTTGTCCAGTAATTATTTTCAACATTCAAGGTTAAATCAAGGCCTCGTTGTTTTGTTGAGGTTCGTGCCACAAGAACCTGAGGCTATATTTTGTTTTCTTGTGTAATCTTGCCATATATTTGTTTGCTGGATTGCAGCAATCCACATCTGGTATGATCTCAGGCACTTATCGTTTTATTAGATGCCAATAAGAATTTGTGTTAAACCTTCTTTGTAAAAATATTATCTGTGGCAGTGAATCAGACCCTCTTGAGTCAAATATAAAACAGTAACTTTTTCAGTTGGCTCTTCAAGAGCTTTACTGTTGGAAGAAAATCTGCTTTTTTTCCATTACTGTTACAACGTTCTGCATAAAGTTTCAAAGAAATGTTTTTTATCTTCATTAAAAATCCCATGCACTGCAAATTATTAACAAAGTTTAGAAAAAGGATAGATAAAACCTAGTAACAAATAGAGTTATTCACGTCCTAGTATTTATGTGGACCTCAGTAGAAATTCAACTTTCGTTGAGAGCTGCTTGTAATGCAGATGTAATTTGTCAACTTTATCATCAATCACAACTCAAACACGATATTGTCAGTGCTGTTGGTAATTTATTTACCAGTACTCATGGCTGCGTGACGACGGGTTTGCTGTGTTTCTCACAAGCTTGCTCATAAAAGTCTTCACCAGCAAAAACGAAACATCACATTTGCTCTGAATTTTTCCAAAATTGTTGACAGCTGTGGAATGTGGTTTTAAGAGAAAAAGTTTAACCATCTAAATGATCAGTGGTAATCACCTTGCACTCTTGAACTCATTTTTTAATTCAATATTTTGGCAAATTTTTAAGCATTTTCAAGGCATTATTGTTGTGAATCAATTATGTGCGACATCTGATTAAGGAACTACTTCCTTTTTACACGTCTTCATATTTTGTACTCTATTTATCAATTTATAAATAATAACAAAGGCAGTATATAACTAACCATATGCTTCACACAAAATTTTTGGGTTACAGAATCAGTGAGTGTGCTGAGTAAGGTTGCATAAAGCAGTTAACAATGTTGCCCTACAGCCTGAATATTTCAGAGCCTCAAGCTATTGAGACGAATACACATTAGGATCAATTTAGATTGTATTTAGTTTGCTTTAATATTGGTGATTATCTGTGATTTTGCTTTACCCCAGGCTTATGTTATAAAAAACCTTTTTATCATGCTGAATTAGGACAGAAAAAAAAATATATTAGGAATCACAAAAAAAAAAAAAACTCTACAGTATATGTCTTTACTCAGTAAGCAATGGAATGGGGAAAATATCTCCAATTGTGCAAACATCTGTATCTTGCAAAATCCTCCATAAAGACCTTATAAATTTCAGTCATATATTAGAAAGTAACATTTTTTCAGCAAAAGGTTGCATTTTCTGGAACCATCTTTCTCTCTCCTCTCCATTCTGAAAAGTTTAGCATAACCTGCCATTTTACTTCACAACAGATGTCTAGTTACACATCACCCAGATTTCTTTACTATGTTCAACTTCTTTTGAAAAGTCCACCTCTATTAAAAATAACCTATTAAGTAAAAAAAAAAAACTACCAAATTGATTTGTTCTCCTCCTTCAATTGTTTGATGATTTAAAAAAAAAGGTTTTACAGCAGCAAACAATATTTCCTTTAACATAGCCAACCACTGATGCTGTACTTGCAAGCTTAGTTTTTTTTCCGTTTTGTTGTCTTCCCCTTATCCAGGACCGGGTCGCAGGGGCAACAACCTCAGACAGGAAATCCAGGCTTCTCACACCCTGGTTGCATCCTCCAGCTCACCCAGGAGGATCCCGAGATGTTCCACAGCCAGTTGTGAGAGATAGTCTACACAGCGGGTCCGAGTCTGCCCCGAGGTCTACTCCCAGTGGGAAGTGCCTGAAACACCTCACCAGTGAGGTGCTCGGGAGGCATACTAACCAGATGTCAATCAGTCAGTCATCTTCTTATCCGTCTATCCCTTTCGGGGTTGCGGGGAGTGCCGGAGCCCATCCCGGCCAATTTAAGGCGAAGGGCAGAGTACACCCCAAACAGGTCGCCAGTCTGTCGCAGGGCCACACACATACAACTAACCAGATGCCTATATAAAATATACCTATATGTAAAATATACATTTATGTAAAATGACGTTATGACGTTATTTCAGATCTGATTACTGAACAGGAGAGACTTGTTGTGAGCATAACGCAGCAAGCACTGCTCCTTCCTACCTCATCTTTACATCAGTCTCTGTTATCTATACAACCAGTCAAAAGCTTGATGGTTCTACAAGTAAGTGTATCGTCTCATCTCATGTCTTTTAATGCAATTGTTCCTGGTATATGCATATTTACGAGTGTACGTACATTCCATAGTCTGCCTACATCTGCTCGTCATACCTTTGCTTGCAGATATGCATGTTTTCTATGTTTAAACACATCTCAGATTAAAAACCAGTTGGAAAAGTTTTTTTTTAATAGACATTTCTAATCAGCAGGTGGTTTCCAACACAATTACTACTAACATTATAATGTTCAAAAAAAGTCACAAGAAGGCTGTTGCTTGGCTCTTTTCAAAAATGGATTGTGGATCTTTCCTGGTTTTTCTCATGGTTCTACAGGACGACAACGTCACTGCTTGATTCCTGTTGGTGCTGTAGGAAACGAATTGGTTAGCATTCTCTCACATTGTTCTTTTCATGAAGTTTTCCTGTTTTTATCATATCCTGTTTTTGTTAATTCTTTTTTTTTTTTGTAGCTCTTTTTTAAAACTTACTTCCGTAATTGTTATCTTTTGTTAAGAGGCCATAATTAAATAACTGTTGCTCCATAGTGTAATTTTTTAAGTTTTTTGTATTGATGTTCACTTTATTTTTCTCTGAATGAGATGTTATCTTGACTTAGTACATACTGAGCACCAGAGCAAGAGAATTTAACTGGTTTTTGTAAGAGATAACTTTTTTTTGTGTAACCAGTGATATAGGCATAGGTCGATACCTAAATGTCTTTAGATTGGTTTTTTTCTTTTTCTCAGTATGTTAAGATTATTTTCCTGAGTGACCTCCAGTGGGATTTTGTTGAAATACCTGAACAAGTCAAAACTGCCGCACTAAAACATGGTTACGTTGTTAGGTTGTGATTGTATTTGTCTCTTGTTTATTGCCATTGGTCGAGATGAAGGTTTTTTTACTCTACACAATAATGAACTCAGTGAAGTCATCTCACTGTAGCTTTTTAAATGACAGAACTCTTCAATACTGTATATTATCATACATAAGAGGTCAGCTTTTTTTTAAAAAGCAAGATGCTTGTCTTTGCAATAAATACTGTTATTAGATTGCATGGTAAATAAATTATAAACACTAATCAGCTTCTGCCTAAAAATGCTGTTGTTACATATTTGCTGTTAGACTCAGCAAACAGCCTACGGTAACTATCTTTATCATCCTGCCAGGTTGGCTCAGCTCAATGTTTGGTTTGGCTTTCAGCATTAGGGCAAGCATCACTCTTAGGGGTCATATGTTATCGCTGACTTTTGCCTGATTCTAAGATAAATATTTCATCCAACTATTTTACAACTGCTCTGGAAGCATTCCTTTTATACTTACAATTAGCAACAGCCCAAATATTAGACAATTACAAGCTAGATCATTTGTTTTTATATTATAAAAGAGTATAACAGTGACTACCATATTGTGTTGGTATGCCAATTTTTTGCACATTTTGTGCTTGGTAACCCTAAGTCTTGTTTCCTGTTCCTACATTTCCATATTTATAAAGATACAACTTGATATACCTTGACTGGGCTCTGTGGTCAAAATTGGTTCTTTTTCCAAAACCCCAGTCTGATCTCAAAGGCTTTTTCACACAGTAGATCTAATATATATTGCAAATAATGTACGTATGAAATCATGTTTGGCGTTTTGTGGTTGGAAAGTCTCATCCTCCTCTACTGTTAAGGAATTGCTCCTACCCACAAACAGTGTGAGGCCTGTGGATCAATTTCCTGATGCTCCCCTTTCAAAATATACATAGTGGTCTCAGTGGAGGTGACACCGTACGCTTGAGGGCAGGGAGCAAGAAAGTGATGGAGGAGAAGAGTTTGGTTCTGGAAGTCTCCACCTGGTGGGGTGGTTGAGGGCCAGCAAGAAGCCCCCACAGTGCACAAAGCTTGCCTTGTGTAAGATAAGCGTTGGGCACCAGGAGGGCCTTACGGCACTATTTTCATAATCAGACTCAGTTTGTTTTCTTTAGGCCTCAGAGCCTGAGCCTGTCAGGAGAGCAGCATATTGGCAGGGCTGGAGGTTGTGTTTGGTAGCACCGTTTGGGGAAAAAGAGGGTCTCTCGCAGGGAAGGTCAGGGGTTTCAGGGGCTCCTCAAAATTTACCTCCTATTTGACTTTATTTGTTTACTTAACTGATTCCTGAGTCCCTCAACCAGGTTTCCAGTTTAAGTTAAGCATGTATAGGTCTAAAGTTTAGGGGTTTGTAATTGTTCCTTTATTTTTACACCAGTGGATAATTATGTAATCAGATTTAGTTTTGAGAGGTATAGCTCTTTCTGTATACACGCACTGGATCCACTTTCCTGTAAATGTGGCATTTATTTCATTTCCATTTATTATTTTTCTCTCTGCTCTGAATACAGCTCTTATTGTTCAGCATTGATCATAATTAAGTTTTAGGATCTTTTAGTAAACACTCCAAAAATGGTTTGCTTTCTCTAAAAACTCCATCACATAAACCAGACTGGAGATGCTTTTTCTTTGTGATCCTTTTGAAATAGAGTTTTTGGGAATTATTTGAAACAAAAACCCTGTGTGCTATAGAAGTTTTCCTGTTAAAAACTTTTTTTGAAAAGGCAGTAAATTCTAAGTGGGAACAGTTGCTTTACCATTGTAAAGCAAAGAAGCTTTGGGGAAGCACTTAGATTTCACAACAGAGAAAATAAATATAGATGCTGCGTATAGGAAAGGTATTTTCCAGCAGAAAAGGTCTACAAAAAATATTACTTTGCCGGTCATTAGTTTGCATGCTTATTTGATTTAAGTAAAAATTTTATTAGATCCTGATGCTGCATGTCTACCGCGTTAGAATTGTGTTGGGATTATTTCAAATTGGTTTCTCTGCAAACAGGTTTCTTGAATTTTCTCTTCTTTCCACAGTGTGTCTTGGCCCACCTGAGGCGGCTGGCCGCCAGGACTCCTCTCAGCTCACTCCCTAAAGACCTTAGCTCCACAGCAACAGGAAATGGTAATAGTATTGCACTGCTTTTCCTCTCCCTATCTGTATTCCCATTACCTTCTCATTCAAAGGATAAGAAAGGAGAAAAAACAGGTGTATAATTGCATATATGTATGTGGAAAATTAGACGCTAGCCACAAAATTAAACCCTAAGTAAGCATTAAGTTGTCCAAGTCTATGTAAAGGGGAAATATATGTTTCATTATTAATGCATCACTAATGTTGGACCACATTTGGAGGATTTTAGTGTACTATTCTATCAGATAGCAGGGGTAATCTGATCAATGTTTTGCTGAGAACATTGGGAAAGTTTTCTTGAAATAAAATCTTATTGTGAAGATAAAAAGGGGCAAGTTGTTTGTGTGGGGATGTAAAATTGTCCACTGCTAAAAAGCAGGCCATGCAGTCTCTCTACAGGTGGGTTGATGAGCTCACACTCGCATGCACACACACTCACAAGCAAGCTTCATTTCACTTGAGTCACTTTCCCCCTGGCCAAGTCCGTGGTGAAGCCACCCAACTCTAGTCATATCAGTGGGATCTGTTAACTAGCCCCCATGGACACTGCCAGGTTTTTATAGTAAATTGTGGAGCAAAACCACAACTGACTAAAAGGAGATAGGATTGCTCTTACTTCATTGCATTTTGTGGTCTACATTTCTCTCTGAGTTCTCTTTTGCGTTTGACTTTTTCCCTCATTTTTTCCCCTTTCATCTTAATTCAAAATGCAGCTGCATGTACTATTCCTCCTCATAGTTGTCTTTGTTTTAGCCCTTTAAAACAGTGTTTTATCGCCGCAGATTTTCAACCAAAGATTTATTTTCATGAAAGCCTTAATGTGTTCAAGAAGTCCCCACAGTTAACTGCAATAATAGTACAGCCACAAAAACATTCTTCAAGCTCAAATTTTTAACAAAAACATTTTTTCCTCATGAACGATGAACTATGTCTGGTTGTTCAAATAGTTAAGAATTTAGGAAAAAAAATAGTGTTATTACCATATCTAATTTTATTCCATAAGAAGGTTTCAGTAAAGTTTTGAGATGTCTCCTGTGGAGTGCAGATGTGGAGAGCTGGATCCAAAAACACCAGTCATCTTTGCCAAAATACCACCATTAAATTCTGCTTGCAAAAAGTAGTGATGGAACCTGAAATGTCTTTTTTGTCTGACTGTGGGATCTGCTGCTGAGTCATAAACCTGAGTTACTCAGAGGGAGTTGAGGGATGTGCGAAGGTCCGATTGAATGAAAAAATCATCTGAAAAGTTGGGTTTATACTGAAGAAAAGCATTTGGCTCTAGATGTAATGAGTTTACAGCAATTGTGTATTCTTCAGTGGTTCTGCTTCTAAATGCAGATTCTCTACATTGTATTCCTTTTTCATAGGCAACATTTTCAGATTTTGTTTTTGGCATCTTAGAACAAATACATGAAGTAGAGAGTTCTGGTGGTGTTGCCAATGGTTTCCACGTCTAGTGCCCAACCTTACAAAGAACAAACCACCTACTTTTCACTTTCAACGTTAGCATCCCCTCATTGTTCTGGCCTGTTGATGCATAGAACTTTAAACTATTTTTTTCTATTTTTATGACTATTGTGACTATTGCTTTCACCATGTTGTGATCTATGTCACAAAATCTAAAAAAAAAAAAAACAAATAAAAGTTATTGAATATCGTACAATTGTATTTCAAGGTGTGTGTCAATCTTGTATGTCAACATTAACACACACCTTGGGATACAACTGTACAATTTTCACTATTCAATATTGTGGCCTGGAAAAACAAGGAACACACAGTAATGTGGAGAATCTGCCTTTACAAGTGAAACCCATGAAGAATACACAATGCTGTAAACTTTTTGCATATATTATGTAATTTCTCTGCAAAAATACTTTTGTTCAGTATCAATGTTGAACGTATATCAACATTGACACATACAACATTGACATTGTGTATCAAAAATTGTTCATATTCGTTTTTTTAAATAGACACAAAACCAGCTGCATTGTGAAATCAATAGTTAATTAAACTTTTTTCATCCAGGATCTTAACTTTTTTTTTTTAATTTTCACAATTCAAAAGGCCTTAAATACTCTTTATGCAAGATTAAAATATATTTTGTCTGACACCAATGTGACTTATTAAAGATTGTGAACATTTGACAGAAAAAATAAACAAAGTTAGAAGAAAATAGTTGTAGTTTTATTCATTAAATAGATAATGTTATCATGGTGTAGAATGTTTTATTAAGTTTTGGATACAAATCATCTGTTGATCTATGACTACACGTCTTTACTTTCAAAAAGAAAGGTATTTTTATGTCCTTTCACACGTAGTCGTTCCACTTGTCTTGTAATTATTGCTAAGATTGTGAACATCGTTGCACAGTGATTTATGTTACAGCAACTAGAGTCAATGGATTATTCATTTTTCTACCCTAACATACCAAAACATATCGCTCCAAATGTTTCGAAAGCAAGCATGAAACAAATAGAAAAGGAAAATTGCCATTACCACAAAGTATTTGATAATTGCTTTTGTTTTAAACAGGTGTTACTTTACGTTTATAAAGTTTGTCAGAAATGAACAAAAATATATCCAGAAGCCCTGGAGAACATTTAAATTTTTATCATCATTTAAATGTTTAAATCTGATTGTCATTGGCAGTGTAAATTCTTTTGGCTTGTAAAAATATATGCTGATTGTCTTGGAACGTAGTGGCTGATATTTAGAAGGTCTTTGGTTTATTTTGTTACTCTGGCAACATACCTTCATTTGTATCAGGTCTCTCATCCTTAGTTCCCCTTTGTAACACATGCACACCCATGAAGAAACACACACATACTCACTGTGTTTATGTGTATTTACTCATGTAATGTGACCTGGAGGGGCGCCAATGAGCCTGTGGAAGGTCTGCGGCCTAAGGCCCGCTGACACCTCTTTGCAGCCCTGTTGAAATGTTTATTTATAACTCTCTTCCAGCTCCACCTCCCTCTGTCGTCCACCAGCCACCATGCCAATTCAAACACTCAGCCTCTCCAGACTGATCCAGACCCTGATTTCAGAAAGAAGAGAAGCCTTTCCCTTCTTTTTCCCCTCTTCTCATGCCCAAACTCCCATTCGTTCCTCCCTTTCTGTCTTTCAAAGAGTTACGCTTAGGGAGAGAAACGAAAGGACCCTGAAGAGAGAAAGGAGAGGGAAGCGAGGAAAAAAAGGATAGAAAGAAAAATGGGAGGGGTGCAAAGGTTTACTCCATTCAGCATGGGCTGCTAAATTGGTTTCAGAGCAGCGTTATGACTCTAGGGATGCACGGCACACACTGCAGACTGGATGTGTTTGCTTTTGCGGGGAGTTGGAAATTTGATCTCTATCCTTGTAGCTAGCCCACATCCCACATTCCACCCATCACTACCACCTAGAATAAAGGCCAGTTTGAGGAGAGTCCCCCAAACATAGGTATCATAAATACTTTGGTATGAAAGATAATAAACAATGAAGTGCACATTTTATTTAAATGGTTATATCATCGCACACAAAGTGTCCTTCTAACCGGCGGGAAGTCACATGTCAGTGGAGAGTTGGATGACATGCTGAGTCCCCAGCGAACCCAGGGCTAAAGGCTCTTTAAATGGTTTTAATTGGGCAGGCCAAACACTGCCATGCAGCCAGAGACAGGACCACAGGGGAAAACAAGGCACCCCAGAGACTCTAGGTACTGTGTGTCTGTGTAATTTGGTGCTGCCGTGTGGCTCATTTGGTATATTCACAGTTTAAGGCCATTCTGCTTACACATTGCCTTGTCTGGGAAAAACTGGGCTAAATTACCAAAACCAGTTGTTTATACAAAAACATGCTCCGACAGTAGAGCTGTGATTAGTTTATGGCCCACGGCATAAATGTAGCTCACGAAAAGTGGAAATTGTTTACCTCCTTGAGACATTGTGTATTTGTGTGCCTGATTTTGTGTACTTGTCTCTTTAGCATTTTTTTTTTCTTTTTGGTGAAAATATTCTGAGATTTTGTCTTTAACTAAACACAGCTTAACCACGACAAAAAGGAAATTTATACCATATCATGTCCACTCAATCAATAAAACTAGTGTCTGATGAATAATATATAGTGCATCAAATATTTATTGAAGAATCAAACTGGAAATAGGAAGGACCATAAGGGCCGGCCCAGATCGGAATGTATTGTGTATGCAGAAGAAAAAAGTAGACAGCAGTCAAACGAATGTGCCAGTAAGGCTGAGAGAAAGAATAGTTTTGTATTACTGGAAGTTATTTTGATGCACAAATCACATTTATTTTAATTTTTATCTCTCTCTTTTTTTTTTTTTGCAGATTACATAGACACACATTCCTGGATCATTTCTCTCTCAGACAGTTTGCTAGCCTTGCATCTGAATGAATTTGTCTTACATCGCACATGTTTATGATGACAAATACCAGATTTAATTTACTCTGCTTTTTTTGCAGCGTGCACAAACTTTCTTTTTTTTTTTAAATAAATGGCCGTGTTTTAAAAGCCACCAGGTGTTCCAGGAACCATCGTACCTACTTTGTTGACGGTATTGGTGTATAAGTACGCATGCGTGTGGATTTGAGCTGTAGTTTGTGGTTGTAGGTTCCTGTGAGTGCATCTGTGTGTTTATATTCTTGTTTGTGTGTTTGTCGTGAGTAAGTCCTCAGGGAATGTGGTCTCCACAGTAACCGTCTCTCTTGGTGGTCTGTCATTAATATTCTGTCTGGTGTTGATGATTTAGACGTAGTGAGATAAAAAAGATTGAAGGCTGACAAATTAAGTCAAAACCTATTAAATTGTATGTTAAATATTACTAATAAACACCTCAAAAGGTATGTAAATAATCACAAAATCACAGGGGTCTCTTTAACAACCATTCTTTAGGTTCCTTGGAGTGTGTGTATGTGTGTGTGTGTGTGTGTGTTTGTGCATTTGAGCATTTGGTGTTTGTTTTTCCTCTTTGTCTCATTTCTCCCCCACCTCTCCTGAGTGAAGAGAAATTGAGAAACCAATCTAAAATCCATCAGGACTTCCCTGCCCACAAGCCCCTCTCCCTCTAACCTCACTCAACTACACCCCCAGCCCGGCACCCAACACACACACCCCCCCACTCTTGTTTTTGTGTTGCAGGCGTCTGGAAATTGGATGAGATGTTCGTTTAGCGGGCAGCTGGTCTGGGGCCGATATGAATTGCGTTTCCCCACGCCAGGAAAGGTCAAGCCCCCTCGCCTTGACGGAGTGCATCAGCCTATTGAGTGGCGCTTTAGTCCATTTACCCACAACCAATAGCAAGGCAGCAGACTGAAGAGAGGCAGGCACAGAACTCTGTATAGAAGAGGGAAAAGAATGACAGCACGTTGGATATAAATTCATTGTTTCTCATCACCCAGCTGGGGTAGGAAAGACTAGGGGTGATTGCTGAGATTGGGGGGAGTGAGGTAGGAAAATTATCATCAAAGCAAGCTGTGCATGTGTGAAAGAGGAGAGCACCCCATTTTTAACCACCAGTGGTGCCACATTTAGGTTGGATGCCCAGATTCACAGACAAACTGGAACGCCTGTTAGAGTTAAATTAGGGAGGAAAATTTTCACCAAAAAACTGTTTAATGGAGAAAGTGTTCATTTGAGAAATAAAGAAAAAGGTTGATTCATCTTGTACTTTTATAAATATTCATACACTTTAAAAACTACACCTGATAGATGTCTTATAAAAAAGAACTTTTCCAGCTAAAAATAGAAATAATTAATGGTTTTATGCTGGAAACAGACATTTCAGAAGTGAATGTAAAACACTACCACTGCAGTGCTTTTATTCCTTCCCATCCCTGCCTTTCTGATTCTCACACACACACATTCAGAAATAGGGTTACTGTCCCTTTAATTTTCATCCCTCCATATCTGGAGGAGTTAAGGCAAAGCAATTAAAACAAAGGCATATTTAACATGAGGTTAATGATTGGCTGACCCTGCAGTCAGCACAGTGACAATATCTTAATTATTGAGAAACCTAAAGTCATTACGCCTACGAATGGCCTGAGGAGCATCTCTATTGATTGGGATCCAGTCCTATTACAAGCCCAACCTGGACTTCTCCCTCCTAGTCCATGCCATTCTTTTCCTCCTTTCTCATTCTCTCTCTTTGTCAAGCAGCAAACTATTGGATGTGCTGAACACTAAAACAAGAGCCAGGCAAGACTTGTGGGCTTCATTGCTTTCTTAAAAATTTACAACCAACGGTGACATTTATGCTGAATAATGATTGTTTTTGTTCCTTTTTGTTCTTTTTGTAGCTTTTTTTTTTAACCTTCTGAATCAACCACTAATGCAATGTGATAGTGACACAAGACTTACGGCTTTGTCTGGTTTGTATTTGAGTCCATGCACTTATCATGTTTTTACTTGAAGAAGTTACTTGCAGATAGTGCACTATAAAAGTTATAACTCAGTGTTTTTTTTTTTTTTTTTTGTTGGACATATCTTAAAATAAACTATCAAAACAAAAACCTAACACAGTAGAATTGTTCCAAGCATCTGCCTAATCTAAAAGAAGTACATAATAACAGCCAAAGTATAGCTTTGGCCTAAACATATATTTAGTTTTAGGCTGATGTCTAGTTCATAGTTTAGTGTATGGCGTACATTAATCCAAAAACCAATCAGGCTTCCATTAAAAACTGGGATGATCACTAAAAAACACTAAAAAGCAGTAACATTTTCAAAATACAGTACATATCACAAAATATTCCCTCATTCAGACTCAGGATCTTTAAACATATCATGTCTTACTATCTGGCTGCATCTATTCTATTTAATAAAAGTTGTCAAGAATAGCAGGCGTTAGGCAGTAGTCCTCAAGGATTGATGTTATTTGCTTAAGATTCCCATATTAGAGGATTTACAGATTTTGGAAAGTGTAGCCCTATTTGGATCCAGAATTTTAATTGATCCAGAATTTTAATTGCCAAACTATTCAATGAAAAGATTTTGAACAATTTTTTGGTTTTCTTTTATGAAACTTTTATGAAACTTTCTAGAACAGCAATGTCAAACTTCAGTCCTAGAAGGTTGGCGTCGTGAAGGTTTTCTATGTGTTCTTGCATCTACACACCCAATCCAGGTAATTCAGTCAGTGTACAAAATTATATTGACTGTTGATTTCACTTCTTGTGCAAAACAATGAAAACCATCAGGACACTGTCCCTTCAGGACCCGATCTCAACCCCCCTGTACTAGGATGAACTTGTAGGTATAAAACAGCAATGATAAATGAATAAATAAATGATTAATTTACAAACTAATTTCTCACTATGTTGTTCCTAATGAATGTTGTCTAAATTAAGATCAATTTGGAAATTTAAAATTTTGTGTTCAAGAATTCAAACTCTTGAGAGCATAAAACATTTTTGTATAACCTCAAAACTTAATTTGACAGTGGGATTATCTTGTTTTTAGAAACAAATTTCTCAAAATCATATCAATTACAAATCGATAAAAGATTATTTCAAAATTAATCTGTTGGCAATTATAATTTTAAGCTCTTCAGATAAAAAGTTGAGCACCCACTAATTTGATACTATGTATGACACTTTAAACTAAAGGAGAAAAGTTTGATAAAAATGCAAATAAATTGGTGATTCATATATTTAGTTTTAAGCTAATGTCTGGTTCATAATCATTTTTAACCTCTTCTTGAGAAAAATACATTCCTGTATCTTTGAGAATATTTATTATAGAACGATAAGTACAACAATTGTGCAAATGTTCACAGAAACATTTTTCTTGTTGATTGATTGTGCGCTGCACTGTCATTTCTCCAACTCCCAATAACTGCAGTGGCCCGTTCAATCACTAATGAGAGGTCAGTGAGTAGCTCTTTATGTCATCATGTCCGTTCAGAGAAAAAAATATAGAGGCCAAAGACATTCTCCACCGTCACACTGCTTCTTCCTCTTGTGGGAACGAAGCAGCATGGGACAGCCGAGATGTAATTACCCAATCAGTGTGCCATCCTTATTAAAACACTACTAACAGTGCTCTATCATTGAAATACCCCCCACTGGACTCTTCTTAATTCATTAAATAAATTAGCGCCAACACCTTTAATAATTCATAAGGTGATGTCTACCTTTTTCCTTCCACACAGTGGGAAACTCTGACAAAAAAAACAACAAAAAAGGAAGATTGAAATGAAGGTAGGTAACATAATAATGAAGGAAATAGCTGAGGGCTATTGTAAAAAAAAAAAAAAAAAAGAAAAGAAAAGTGGAGGAGTTATGTGAAAGACTTAATCACACAGTTAAAAAAATTGAAAAAAAACTACTTAGTAAACATGTTAAACCTACTTTTCTATAGTTTGGAACTCAAACATTTCAAAACACATGGAAGCAACTACATCCAAAGTTACAATGTTATCAAGAAATCTGTGATAGTTTAATGTAAAGCTCATATGTACAGCTGTATTTCCTCCAATTGTGTGTTTCTGTTTGGCTTGCTATCTGTCTCCTGTACTCTTCTAATTTATGTTGCATTAATGTGCTAATGAGAATATCCCGGAGCTACACAAAGTGGCTAAAAAAAACAAATAAAGCAAAGAATCTGAAGTGGGATCTTGCCGTGTTTCAGTGAATCTTTAATTGACACATCTGCATCCCTGATGAAATATTTACTGCTTCTGATGATGGTTTGGTTACGCACAGTGATCAGCACTGTAGAGCTAAAGGCAATGTGGACATGCCAGTGTGTTTTAATAGTGTTAGTAAAGATCCAGATCAGGTTTAATGCATTTTCAAAGTTGCTAATTCTGTATTTTAAAATGGTTATTGGTAGGGGTTTTAGCCTTTTATCCTTTTCTTTGTTTCAGATTACAACTTTTTCTATATGTATAACTTCTTCAAATTTGTCTATAGACTGTAAGGGTGTAATATTCTGAGTTGAACCCATCAAGGAAATTTCTTGGTCAACGAGACACCACTAACAAATTGGCAGTTAATTATGTATAGGAAAATATGACACATCACGTTTGGCATGCATTCTATGTCAGTAATGCAGACACACACAAAAAAAAAAAACCTAAAGGCTAACATTAATAGTCACATACCTACTATTGTTTGGACAAATGTGTCCAGTTTTTGAGCTTGAGTGTTCTGGACTGAAGATGTTTGTGCATCAACAAATGGTGGGAGTTTGTATGTTCATGGAGCTCTTTAAATACGTGTGTTTGTGTGTGTGTGTGTACTGGGCCTGTCGGGATGTGGCGGCCCTCTCAGCCATGTCAGGGACAGCTTCGTTGAGGGTGGCAGCCGGGGAAAATGATGATGATGAAATTAAAATTCTGCGCCTGGCAGAAGGGGCTGCCGTGATTTCACTGGCGGCTGTGCGCATCGATCTGTTCCAGCATTTGACTTTCAACCATGACAAAACTGTGGGCAAATTAATTGTTCTCCAGGATATTAGGCATCAGAGTCCATTAATCCTCTCTGGAGCGCCACGCCGCATGAATACTAATCGTCTTTCCAGGCAGCCGTCTCATCCCTTGCTCTCTTCTCTATTCCTCTTATTTTTTCTTCCACATCTCTTCTCTTTCCTGACTCCTATTTTGCTCTTTACAAAAAAAAAAAATCCTCTGTTGTTTCTTTTTTTTCATTTCCATTGCTTACTTCTGTCTGATTTATTTCTTTCCCAGTCTTTGGAAGTTTCATCTCTGCTTTTTTTGCTCGCTTAAAAACTGACAACAAAGCTGGCCTTGTTTCATCTTGGAACTTTAAAAAAGATAGATAGATGAAAAACAGTTTGGGGAAAGTGGTGTGCAGTTGAATCGCTGTGTCCTAGGCATTGTTTGGATTTGTGGCTTAATAAGAAAGAAACAGAACCTAAAAACAATGTTTGCGAAACACGCATGAGATAGTGTGTCAGGGTGCTGAAATGGGTTTTTGAATTATACACTGTCTTTCAATATATTTCATCTATACTACTTTACCCTGATAAGATTGTGCTAATGGTGTGGTATTAGTCTCTTTAAGGATCAGCTTGGCATTTGAGAGAGGAAGGAAAAAGTAGCCCCCAACACCAATTATGTAAGATATTAACACATTAGTCGGAGCAAGATCTAATTGGATGGCGGCCCTGTGCACCATGACAACAATCACCTAGACCCTGTTTATCTCATAATTGATAGTCTGCGGCTTAAGTAGCAGACACATCAAAAATTCATACAGCAAAGTGAGAACTGGCCCTCCCTTTCAAGCCACTCATTGATTGCTTTTATTGTCTTCCCTCTAAGCAGGTAATTTTTAGAGTTTTGGGTTGAGCTCCTGTTATTGACATTTTGCCAGGATTTGATAGATGGCTGGTTGGTTGTGGCAGTAATACGGTAAGTTATCTGACATTTATTCAGGCTGGGTCACGAGTCCAGGCACAATATATTCAGAGCTGCTGGCTATTGACAAACTATCGCATGTATCGGCTGTGTAGTATAATAAATATGTATTTTGTTGATTGGTGTGTTTTGAAGCACAGGTAATGGGTTCTATTGTATCAGTGAAGTGGGAAGAGAACATAAATGTCTGGCATTGTTACAAACTCATCTTTAAAAGCTTTTTAATAACATACTTATGACTTAGCTTCATTTAATGTGAATTCCTCCTAAAAATAAATGACCAAAAATTATTAGATAATTAAAGTAGATTTTCTTTGCATGGTGTAATATTCTCTGCATATGAAACATTTTAAATAGATCATTTCTTTATGACGTTACAACAAAAATGATAAAGGTTACAGCAATTAACCACTGCAAGAAGTCTTACTTAAAGTTGACAGCATAAGTGAAGATGGGGAAAGTTGTCACTTATTTTACTTGAACGTAGTCTATTCTGCTTTTTTACGATGAGCACAAGAAGCTTAAGAAGCCTTGGAAATGAAGAAATTTTTATAAGCATGTACAAAGACACACATTTGTTTTAAATGACCTATTTAAAAACAAATTTAAAAAAAGTCAAATTTATTCAGTGCAGATGTGATGCATTCAGACACATTAAAAATTTAAACCTAAATTCCCCTATTCTTCTTCTATACCACCTTATCTAATGTTGTTGGGGTCAATGCAAGAGAAGGGGTACACCCCAATAAAGTCACCATTCTGTTGCTGGGCCTCTAATAGGAAAGACCATAAAGACCCACTCATTACTAGAGGCTGGTTCCCATTGACCATTTAGTCTATTTAGTCATGTTTATTTTGGCAGGTAGGAGGAAGCAGAACACCCAGTAAAAACCCACACATAACAAGGGAAAACAAGCAAACACCACACAGAAAGGCTCAAGAAATGTCTCAAGCATCACTCTACCTGAGGCTTGAACCAGTGACCTTTGTGCTGTGAGGCCACAGAGCAAACCAAATGTGCCACCTTGCAGGACTTCTTTAAAATTATTTTCAATCATGTTGGAAGATTTACCTACGTTCCTACCCACATCAACAGTCACCACCTGTGGGTGGTGACCGAAAGAACAGGATTGCAGAAACAAACACCAAAATGAGTTTCCTCTGCAGGGTGACTAGGCTCTCACTCAGAGATAGTGAGAAGCTCTGCCTTCAGGTGGTTTGGGCATCTGGTTAAGATGCCCCCCGAACACCGCACTGGTGAGATGTTTTGGGCACGTCCCACCACGAGGAAAATCAGAGGCAGACCCCGGACCTACTGGAGAGACTATGGCTCACAGCTGTCCAGGGAATGCCTCGGGACTCTCCTGAGTGGGCTACAGGATGCAGCCGAGCTGAGAGAAGCCTGGTTTTCCAGTCTGAGGCAATTGACTACACAACCTGGACCCAGATAAGTGGAAGACAATGGAACAGAACAGAATTGTTCAATTTTCAATTTCCAGCAGTTTGTTCTTCTTGTTATCAACAGTCATCTTCTTATCCATCTTTCCCTAACAGGGTTGCGGGGAGTCCCGGAGCCCATCCCGGCTGATTCAAGGCGAGGGCCAGGTACACCCCGAACAGGTCGTCAGTCTGTCGCGGGGCCACACACATACAACCATCCACACACACACACACACACACACTCAATCCTAGGGGCAATTTTGGCACCAGTCAATCAACCTAGCATGCATTTCTTTGGAGGATGGGAAGAAACCGGAGGAAAACCACACAGACACTGGGAGAATATGCAAACTCCACACAGAAAGGACAGTGTTCCAAGCCTCGTCCCCACCCAGGACTTGAACCCACGACCTTTTTGCTGTGTGGCCACTGTGCTACCCACTGCGCCACCATGCCGCCTTATTATCAACATGAATAAAAATGTTTCTTCATTGTTGGTAAAGTTAATAATCTATACTTTGCATGAAAGAACCTATTTAACATATCATTTAGTTTTGTCATCCGAACAGATTATCCCAAACAGGGCTAGGTGGAATGAAATTCAGTCACCATTATGATACTTTCACTCTAGCGAAATACTTTTATTATATATTTTTTTATAAATCATGACACTTCACTATGAGTACAGCTCTTGAATCAACTTTTGTTAATTGTTACTAAAGTCATTTGAAAGTGTTATGGCACAATAAACGCAAAGCAGTTACATCAATCTAAATTTCTGTGGTGGAATTTAAAGAACATTTAAGTTGAGAATGTTCCATCTCAATCCCCCTGTCTCATTGTCATTTATCCATCACAAATTGCTTATTCTGCAAACATCAAAGTTTTATTCACGATAAAGATAAATTAAACATTAGCAGGTAAGATTGGTCTCTCGCTCTTCAGCATGCTGCTTTAGTGTCTGCTCCAGCTTATTGTGGTGGGAAAGCATTGATATTTTAAGTAGACCAAATAACAGCAGTGCATTTTATACTTTTTATTGTGGAGTTTCTAATAATCTCTTTTAAATGATCTTCATTCTGGTTTCCTGCCAATGGTTTTATTATAGCAATCCAACAAGAGAAAATTCTCATGATTAAATCAACCTGAGGTAATCTGGACGTTTAATTCTTAATCTCAGGTATTTCTAAATTTACAGTAGTCATTGGGTCTAAATGTAGCTTGATTATTTTAAAAGATGCTTACATGTGGGTAAAATGTACTCCTGTGAGAGTGCGTGGCCTTGACAAAACAATCTTCTGATGGGTCAAATCCCTGAAGAGTGGAGCCACAGATTAGATTAATATAGTAACTCTTCAATCCACAGTGCTATAAACTACTCTGATACAATCTCATCAACCCTGAAGCAAACTTCTACACTAGGGAAAAGTCAGACAAACATACTAGGACAAAAAAAAAATACTTTAAATCTTTCAAAACATGTCTTACAACTGAAAATAAAAAGGACAAAGAACTGATGGTAGAGTTATTACAAGTAGATTTTTGTTTATAATTTGATAACATTCAGTTGAGAAAAATGTCTTTTTTTTTTATACCTCACGTGTTTATTTGCTTGTACATTTTTTTAAGTATGTATGAGAAGACATACTAGCTGAGGTTAATAATTATAATTCGAATTGCAAGTGCTTAGTGTTCAAGAAATCAAAGAAGCAACACTACAACAGTTTTGGTCAACATAACAGTGCAAAAATATTATGAGCAAAGTCTCAAATAGGGACTTGGACACATCCCACTGAAATGGTTGTTAGACTTTAAGATGTTGTTTTAATGACGTTTAAGATAAACGTTGAATTCTGTGAATATTTACTATGTCACTCAATTTAATCTTTATGCATACCCAAAATAATTATTTTTTATCATTTGTGCACAACAGAGCCATTTGAAATAGTTCCTTTTACCACCTGACATGCAAACAGGATCAAAAATGAGTATATCAGAGGAACAGCACAACAGCACGAGTTAAAAGATTTTGGAGATAAAGTCAGAGAAGTCAAACTGAGATGGTTTGGACATGTGCAGAGGAGAAAGAGAGTACATTGGAAGAAGAACTGGAACCACCAGGATAGAGGCCTAAAGGAAGACCAAGGAGAATGTTCATGGAAACAGTGAAGGAAGACATGAAGATAGTTGGCGTGACCGAAGAGGATGCAGGAGACAGGATTAGATTGAAGAAACTGACTTTCCTGAAGGGAAATTCTAAAAGGAGAAGAAGAAGACCACCTGACATGCAAACCCATGACATGGAAATATTGAAACAACGTCCTCTTTTAGTTTGAATCTTCTTGCATTGTTTTCAGTGATCACTAAAAAAGAGTTACAGTAATGTGCTGCAAGCAAATCTCTTCTCTGATGTTAAATGAGTCAAATGGGTGAGATATGATGAAAACTAAGCAGGTCAAACTCAGCTTGAAACCCAAATCACACTCTTAATAACATAAAAAAAAAAATTTGAAAATGTGTTTTTCTAAAAAAGTCGCTCAGAATCTCTATTTAACTTGTTTTAATTGAATAAAAGACATTGTGAACATAAACATTTGAATACAGATCTTAAGAATTTCTTGTCAAAGTACCAACTTGCTTTTATACAGCATTTTTTTTCATCTTCAGTTTATTTTTCCACAAAAAAAAGTAAAAAAAACGTGAACCCAAAGTGTAATACCAAGCAACATTGCAGCACAATCCAGAGCCAGTTTCTTCCATAAGCTCAAACATTACGAGAGTTTGAATCCTACTCAAAGATTTAAAATCTTTATTGTTTTTTGTGTTCTGGAGTTTCAATACAGTTCATAAAAGGTTTAGGAGAATAAATAAACATTTTAATTGGCAACAATTCAGCATTGGGACACCTACTGTGAAGAAGCCTGCTGATCTTTCTCAGGATACATCCTAACAACCTGTCTGTGGGAAGGCATTGAAAAATTATTCAAGGAGTTGTGATTTAACAGATTTTTATTGGGCCAGAATAACACAACTCCTCACATCTAAAGAAGTATTCACTCTCACACCTACCACCTCCACAAGAGAGCATAGCAAAAAATGAGGGATTTGGCTACTTTATATTGCAGTTTGCAGATGTAGTGCATACTTGCCCACTGTTCTTTTTTTCATCTTTGTGTTCAGGCTCACCTGTTGCTTTCTAAAGTCTGCTTTTTCACAGTGTCCTCCTTAGGAGCCACTAACTCTCCAGCACAAATTTGAAATTTTGTGCAACTTAACTATCAAATTCTTTTAGATGGCCTGACGTTCAGTCGACTTGTACTTGACACTGGATTCAAGCACAAACTAGTTCCTCACAAAAGCTTCAAAGTTGTTGTGATGGAAGATATTTCAGAAGCTCAGGAGTGGCTGCACAATAGTTAATCATCATAATAACAATTAATCTAGACACAGTGTTGTTTGTGTTTTTTAAAAAAGTAGAAAGAGTTTTAGAAATTTGAATTAAGAAATTGAAAAAAATCCCAGAATATACACCAGGTCTTTTGCACAATCCATCTAAACATATTACTAAATTAAATCATAACTGATTTTTTTAAAATACTTTTTAAAACTTAGTTCTTCTGGTAGTACATGATTGTTTCTGAACACGCATTCTAAAAGGACAGATGATCGGGTTTCATCTGTTGAATTTTTTATCCTTTGAACTGATCACTATCCCTTATGTTCTTACCAAATCTGCCTTTTTTAATTAACCATTGTAGATGTACTTTTGAATTGCATACTCAGCATGTGTCTTCCTTTTTCACACTTTTTTTTCATATATATATTTTTCATACCACAGTTCCAATAAAGCATTTGTAAAATGATCAGAGAGAAACTCAGTTCTAAACCACAATCTTTAGATGTGTACAGTACACTTTCACATATTTTTGTGATTTGGTTTTTACAAACATGCAAGTATGCTTCAACAGCTAAACTTTTAGTAGTCCATAAAGCACTGTTAAAAAGAGAAAGAGGCATGAGGTGAATGAAGAGTCAGAAAGAGCAAAGTGTTGGAACAAAAGAATTAGCAGGAGAAGGAAGGAAATAGAGCATGGAATGGAGAAAGGTTGAGAAGATAGGAGCAGGAGAGCGGGTCCCTGGTGAGCACTTTCTGGCTAAATCTCTCCCCTGCTCTCTGGCTACCAACCGTCTATTGCTAATTAATTGGGCTTGGAAATCATTGCTCTCATCTTAAAGCTGCTTCTTAATTGAGCAGTCCTTTCTGCCAGCTTTAGACAGCTCAGCATGCATCTTCCGCATGATTTGGAGCTAAACACAGTGTCACTTTTTTGCTCACTACATAACTCGGAACAGACTATTAAACCAATCTGATACTTTGCACAATTAGCACATGGCAATACGCTGCAAATCTCCATAAATGGGAGACCAGAATTAAATGTGGTGCAGTAGATTAGGTTTCTACTTGCAGAAGCTGTTTTTTTCTATTTATTTATCAAAACATATTCACATTACAAAGATTTGCTAAATCAAGCATTTTGTTTTACTTTTTTTTTTCTTTTTTCTTTTTACAACAATTTTGGACCCTTTTTTGTTTCTTGAATTTTTTTTCTTCTTGTCTTCTAGTCATTTTCTCAATAAAGAATGACTTGAGATTAAGTTTTTGAGGGTTTTTTTTTTTTAAAAAAAGAAGAAGAAATTAAACACGCCCAAAAAAAATGTGTATTATAAAGATAAATGGTCCAAAAGTAACAGTCTCACTGGTCCCACAAAACCTCAAACTTGAGTTTTTGGGATGAACAACTTATGTTTTATTCCTCCACCCATTCACAGGGTGGGGATAGGTCATAAACTTGTGCCTCTTGACCTTCTAAGCTGCAGGTCTTTGTGCTTTGTTCTGATGTCTAGTTGAACAATTTTACAATAAATTAAACAATGTTACGAATACTTCAAAAACAATCTTTTGAATACTTTTCGAAAGATTTTTTTAAAGCCAAAAAGGTGAAGATAAAATGTAAGTCATATTGAAGCTGATGCCCAAACTAACCACACTGTTCTTTTTGTGGCGGTCTATAGTGTTGAGTTTTTTTAGGTTTCCTCAATTTTATTCATCATCAATCATAACACACACTGTGCCTGTTTTCATAAAATTAGTTGTGGAAATGAAGGTATAAAGGAAAAGTTATAAGGTTTTTAGGTCATGGCCATGTCAGAACATTTGTCATTGTTTTCACTGGGTACTTTTCATGAGGAGATCAAGCCAAAAAATAAAAAGAAAAAATGGACATATATGCCTGAAAATAAAATCTGGTTCTACTTATGCAGAGACCCCTCCTACTTCTTCTTTTGTTTCCATGGTTGTGAATGATTACAAGCGCATACACACATTAGAAAAGGGTCTATTAGTTCAACGTGCCTGCACAGAGAATCGGTCCAGCACTGCCGGGCTTTTGATTCTTTGTCTTGGAATGAAGGAGTGATGTCATTGATCCTTTGGGGTTTCTGAGTTACTGGGAAGAGGTCACAAGAGGTCAGCACAAGCTTGGATTCATCGCTCTTCTTCTGGCTCTCCTCTTCCACCACTGTATCTTAAACACGCTACCTTCCTACTCTGAATGTTTTCCTAACCGGGCCTCTTTGACTCATCTGCCTCTCACCTGGATCACATTCAAGTCCAGCAGAGTTTAAATCCTTAATTTGACCCTATGTCCTCTCATTAGCAACTGTTTTATGGCCAGCTTTGTGAATGTGGTGTAAAATGCCCTAAAATACTAATAAAATCATGATTTCAGATTGGTAAAAATATCAAGGAAAAGGGTAAAATACTGCTTGTGATCATATCCAACTATAGTTTGGGTTGCTGATTATTATTTTTGCGCTCTGTATTTTTTTGCACATTGTAACAGGTGTGCGGTGGCTCTTTGCTGCTGAACTGTTGACATAGAAGGAGAGTGGCAGTAAAGCGGGATTACATTTCATTTTGATGGATTCCCAAAATGAAGAGAAACATTTCGTAAGAGAGTTGAAATCTTGATACCCGTGCAAGCATCTGGTATATTGATATATGTACAAGCTGTTTCCATGGCAGCGAGTGGTGCCTTTTTCTCAAACCAACTGCTATTTTCTTGGTAGACAACCCAAGTGATGCTGCCAATTTTAGAAACAAGTAACATACACCTAGTTTCCTGACCAAGAGGTGTAAAAGTGATAATTCCGAAATGAGACGGAAATGTTCGCATAAGGCTTATCTATCTATCTATCTATGTACTTCCTGTGCTGAAAAAAAACACTATTGACCAGGCCAAACTGCATGGCTATGTCCAGTGATTAAATTTCGCCACAACCTGTCTTTCAACCATGTTGAAACTTAGCTTATTAAACAGTAGTGACTCTCTCAGGGGTACATGATGACCAAAGAATGACAAATATAGAGTATATTCTTATTCTCATATGAACATACCGTGCATCTGGAAAGTATTCACAGTGCATCCGTTTTTGCAAATTTTACATATATAATAACATATGCATTTACACAAAAATGTATTAAGTCAGATTTAAAAAAAAAAAAAAAAACTCCATAATTTGTTATGGATCACTGAAATGCTTATCTCTAATGCGGTTGCAGGGTGTGCCGGGTGCACCCCAAATGGGTTGCCAGTCTGTCAGGAGGGCACACACACACACACACACACACAACCACTCATTCCCCATAATGACAAAGTTAAAAAAGTCTTTTGAAGTAGATGCAAATTAATTTGAAAAAAATTAAAACTGAAAATAATTATATTTACACAAGTATACACAGCCTTTGCTCAATATTTATTTGCTGTACTTTTGGCTGCATTTGCAGCCTCAGGTAGTTCTGAATATGATGCCAAAAGTTTGGCACACTTTTCTTTGGACAGTTTCACCCATTCCTCTTGGCAGTACTGCTCAAGCTCTATCAGGTTGGATGGGAGGCGTCGGTCCACACCCATTTTCAGATCTCTACATAGATGTTCAATGGGATTCAGGTCTGGGCTCTAGCTGGGCCACTCAAGGGCATTGACAGAGTAATTCTGAAGACACTCTTTCAATATCTTGACAGTGTGCTGAATGATTAACCCTCATCTCAGTCTAAGATCAAGTGCGCTCTGGAGTGAGTTTTCATCCAGGATGTCGTGAGAGATTTTGCATTCAGCTTTCCCTCTATCCTGATGAAAAACATCCCCGCCCCATGATGGTGCCACCGCCATGCTTCACTGTAGGGATGATATTGGCCTGGTAATGGCCTGGTTTTCTCCAAGCATAACGACCGACATTTACCCCAAAAAGTTCTGTGATTCAAGTGTCTTTTAGCAAACTCCAGATGGACTTCCATGTTCTTTTCAGTAAGAAAGGGCTTCTGTCTAGCCACTCTGCCATACAGGCTGGATTTGTGTATCACTGCAGAGATGGTTGTCCTTCTGGAAGGTTTTCATCTATCCACAGAGCAATGCTTGAGCTCTGACAGAGTGACCGTTGGGTTATTGGTCACCTCCCTAACTGTTATGTCTTTGATTAGAGTATATGTCAGAGTGAGACATCTGTCTCTTCTAAGATCTTTTATAATTTGTTAAAATAACAGCAGAGTGAGAGGTCTCGAAAATAGTAGATCTAGGATGAGTCTGCAGCTGTAAAGACGGAAGTAGACTGCGCTCAAACTTGTTAAAAACCTGGGAAAACTTTAGTCTTTGTAAGTATTTTTTGTGTTTATGTGCTTTGTTTACATGCTCAAGATTGTATTTCATTTGATAACGTGTGAATCGCGTCTTATGTAGTAAGCCACTTAGGATGTGGGCGCGCATGTTTCAAGCTAAGCTAACGTGTGTTTGATCATGGAGACTCAGCGTTCTGTACAGCTTGTAATGCACTTCTTTTGTTTGTTTTGTTTCAGTTACTATTACCACGTACATATATATACGTACATATATGTATAATCCTTTGAAGAAAAGAGTCTACATAAAACAAGAAAAGCAAGCCTTGTGTGGGAGTCTCTTTTTTCATTTGGAATAGTTAGCTGGCTGTCTAGCTTCACACAGTCACGTGTCGTGAGGACAGCACAGTAAAAAGACTAGTAAAAAGACTTATAGAAGTAAAAAGACTTCTATACAGCGGGTTAAACAACACTGAGCTACACAGTCAACATGAGTCTACGCTCAGGTAAGAATTACTTGAGAGATTATGAATCACGGTTCGAGCCAGAGGCAAACTCAGAGCAGCAAGCTGATGACCAGGCTGCCACCAATCGCCCGGTTCCTGCAGACCAGCTGTCGCCTGAGAGGCAGCCGTCAGAGAGGCCGCAGCATTCACCTCCACACAGCGTCAGGTCCAGAGCCACCAGCAGACGGTCGCACACCACAGCAGCTTCAAGTGTGTCAGCCACAAAAGCATACGCCAAAGTCCAAGCAGCAAAGGCCCAGCTCCGTTTCGCAGAAAAAGAAGCTAGTCTGATGAGACAAAAAGCAGATTTGGAAGCCAGTCTCCAGGAAAAGGATGCCAGTCTGAAAGCAGATTCGGCGAGACAAAAAGCAGATTTGGAAGCCAGTCTCCAGGAAAAGGATGCCAGTCTGAAAGCAGATTCGGCGAGACAAAAGGCAGATTTGGAGGCCAGTCTCCATGTTTTGAAGTGTGAAAAGGAAATAGCAGCAGCTGAGGCAGAAGCTGCAGCCTATGAAGAATTAGAAAGTCAGAGCGGGGAGTCAGACCCAGAACTTCCTATTACAGGTGAGACGTTTAATGCAGTACAACGCACAAGTGATTATGTGGAACAACAATGTAAGCTAAAGGCGCCACCTAGTGCTACACATGATAGCACAAATTTTCAAATGCCAAGTCGATCAATAATAACAAAAGAAACTCGTGTCCAGTCCCCAATGAAAAACGATGTTAAACATGAGGACATACCAGAAGCTGTTCCAACCAGCACATTCTCACTCAAACCCCAAGCTCACACCTTTTTGCCTACAAGTCACAACCAAATAGAGCAAAACAGCGTACAAGATTTTGCAAAATATCTCATCCGCAAAGAAATAGTTAGCACTGGCTTACTCCAATATGATGACAGACCCGAAAACTATTGGGCATGGAAAGTCTCATTTAGGAGTGTTACTAAAGACTTGAATCTGTCCCCTAGAGAAGAGCTAGACTTGCTCACAAAATGGTTAGGGCCAAAATCTTCAGAGCAAGCAAAAAGGCTTCGCGCAGTACACACCCTCAATCCCGCTGCAGGTGTAAAAGTGGTATGGGAGCGTCTGGAGGAATGTTATGGCTGCCCAGAAGTCATTGAGGATGCACTGTTAAAAAAGTTGGAGGAGTTTCCAAGGCTGACAAACAAAGAGAGTGGTAAATTAAGGGAGCTTGGTGACATCTTGTTAGAGTTGCAGTGTGCTAAGTCTGATGGTACACTGCCAGGTCTTGCATGTCTAGACACGGCTCGAGGGGTTAGACAAATAGTTGAAAAACTCCCCTTTAACATGCAGGAGAGGTGGACCACTGTAGGTACACAGTATAAAGAAGCCAATAGAGTGTCATTTCCACCTTTTTCTGTCTTTGTGCAATTTGTACAGCAACAAGCAAAAATGAAAAATGATCCAAGTTTTTCCCCATCCAGCTGCAGCAACCAAGTTACCACACGCACTGAAAAGTCCATTCCATATAATCGCAAAGCTACTGTTGCAGTACACAGAACGGAAATTGAGGAAAGAAAACAAGGGAGTTTTGAACAGAAGAAAATTGAAGAACCAGATCGTCTGTGTCCAATTCATAAGAAGCCACACCCTCTGAAAAAATGCAAGTTATTCAGAGACAAATCAATTGAGGAACGACAGGCTTTTCTGAGAGAGCATCGTATATGCTACAGGTGTTGTGGGTCTGTGCAACATATAGCCAAAGATTGTAAGGTAGCAGTAAAGTGTGTTGAGTGTGACAGTCCAAAACACTTGTCAGCACTCCATCCGGGTCCCACACCTGTCCCAAAAGATGACACCTCAAAGAATGTAGATGCTAAGGAGGACTCAGAAAACCATCCTGCAGTAGTCTCCAAGTGCACAGAGGTATGTGGACAAAGTGACAGCCCACGCTCATGTTCAAAGATCTGTTTGGTGAAAGCATATCCAGAAGGCCAAAAGGACAGAGCTATAAAAATGTATGCAGTGATTGACGAACAGAGCAATAGGTCCCTGGCTAGGACGGACTTTTTCAACCTGTTTGGAATAAAAAGTGCACCTGTGCCATACACGCTGAAAACATGCTTAGGAAAAGCTGAAACTGCAGGTAGGAGGGCAGAACATTTCGTAGTAGAGTCCATGGATGGAAAAACAAATGTCAAACTGCCTCCTTTAATCGAGTGTGATTCAGTGCCTGACGAGAGATCTGAAATTCCCTCACCTGAGATTGCTAAGCACCATCCACACCTTCTCCCTATTGCAAGCAAAATCCAACCGGTCGATCATCATGCTCCTATTCTCCTTTTGCTGGGAAGGGACCTCCTCAGCGTTCATAAAGTAAGAGAACAGATCAATGGACCAAATAACGCACCATACGCCCAAAGGTTAGACTTGGGGTGGGTTGTGATAGGGGAAGTGTGCTTGGGCAAAACTCACAACACAACAGAAGTCAACGTGTACAGAACACACATGCTAGACAACGGACGGACTACTCATTTTGAACCATGTCCAAACGTCTTTACAGTGAAAGAGGACTATGTCAAGCAGCCCCAGCAAAGCACACCTTTAATCTCAAATAGTGTGGACATTAAAGACAACACACACAAGCTAGGTCAGTCTGTGTTTGAACGTACAGAGTCAGATGACAAGGTGGCACTGTCTATAGATGACAAAAACTTTCTAACAATAATGGACAAGGCGGTCCAACAAAACAAAGAAAACACTTGGGTCGCTCCATTGCCCTTTCGCTCTCCAAGGAGGAGACTCCCAAGCAACAGAGTTCAAGCCTCAAAACGTCTATACTCACTCAAAAAGACGTTAGAAAAGAAACCAAAAATGAAAGATCACTACATCCGATTTATGCAGAAAATGTTGGATAACGATCACGCTGAACTCGCTCCACCTCTGCCCGAAGGTAAAGAACACTGGTATCTGCCAACGTTTGGTGTATACCACCCGCAAAAGCCAGATCAAATACGTGTTGTTTTTGATTCTAGTGCAGAGTGTGAAGGAACATCCCTGAACCAAGTGCTACTCAGTGGACCTGATCTGAATAATTCTCTGTTAGGAGTGCTGTTACGGTTTAGAAAAGAGCCAATAGCCCTGACAGCTGATGTACAACAAATGTTTTATTGTTTTGAGGTGTGTGAAGATCACAGAGACTATCTGCGCTATCTCTGGTTTGAGGACAATGACGTCACAAAAAATGTGGTCGAATATCGGATGAAAGTGCATGTTTTTGGGAATAGCCCATCACCCGCTGTTGCCATTTACTGCATGCGGCGGGCAGCAAGCGAAGGTGAGCTGGAACATGGCTCAGATGCCAGACGGTTTGTTGAAAGACAATTTTATGTAGATGACGGGCTCACTTCAGTCGCCACACCTGAACAAGCAGTTGACCTGTTAACGAGAACACAAAACATGTTAGCAGAGTCCAATTTGCGACTACACAAAGTTGCCTCCAACTGCAGCCTCGTTATGGAAGCATTCCCTGCAGACGATCTAGCAAAGGACTTGAAAGAATTAGATCTTGGTGTAGATCCACTTCCTGTTCAAAGGAGCTTAGGACTATGTTGGAACCTGCAAACTGACAGCTTTACTTACCTTGTATCCAATGAGACAAAACCATTCACACGTAGGGGAGTACTGTCAACTGTCAATAGCTTGTATGATCCGTTGGGTTTTGCAGCTCCTATAATCGTGCAAGGCAAAGCGCTACTCAGAGAACTTTCAACTGAGGAGAGCGACTGGGACGCACCTCTTTCCCCAGAAAAAGAGGACGCATGGATCTCATGGAGAAACTCACTGAAAACTCTAGAAGATCTCCAAATCAAAAGGTGTTACAGTTCAGGTTCTTTAGGTGAAATGAAAACTAATGAACTCTGTATTTTTTCAGATGCGTCTACTGTAGCTATAGGTGCGGTAGCCTACCTGCGCTCTTTAGACACTCAAGGCAAGTATCACGTAGGTTTTGTGATGGGGAAGTCAAAACTAGCACCCCGACCTGCACACACCGTACCACGGTTAGAACTTTGTGCTGCCGTGCTTGCAGTAGAAATGTATGACTTAATCAAAGACGAGTTAGACCTCAAAATTGACAGTGTCAAGTTTTTCACTGACAGTCGCATTGTGTTAGGTTACATACACAACTCCTCAAAAAGATTCTACATGTATGTAGCTAACCGCGTCACACGAATCAGGTCATCCACTCAACCTGACCAGTGGCATTACGTTTCAACAGATGTGAATCCAGCTGACCTAGCAACTAGATTTATTCCAGCCGTTGAACTCAAAAACAGTAATTGGATTACAGGCCCAAGCTTTCTGTGTTCAGAAAAACTCAATGAATCTCAAAAAGACTATTCATTCTCACTTGTAGAGCCTGAGAATGACAAAGAAATACGAGCTCATGTAAAAACACTTGCAACTACCGTCACAACGACTCAGTTAGGTGCAAAACGTTTCGAAAGATTTTCAAGTTGGGCAACGGCATGCAGAGCACTAGCCAAACTTATTCATGTTATGGTTTCTTTGAAACAAAAGACAAATAAACAAGCAGGATGGAGAAGTCTGAAAGAGAATGTAAACACAAATGAACTCACTCAAGCCAAAAATGTCATCATTCGTTCGGTGCAAGAAGATGCTTACAAAGAGACACTTTCACATCCGGTCAGCGCATCAAGGACGACATATAACAGAAGGAGACATTGTGTTGTTAAAAGATCCTCTAGCCCACAGGAATGAATGGCCTATGGGACTGATAGTTAAGACTCTACCCAGTAGTGACAAGAAGGTTCGTAAAGTGGAGATACGGATCATCAAAGATGGAACTCCAAAGGTGTTTTTGAGACCAGTCTCAGAGACTGTTATTTTGCTTTCAGAGTAAGATATTATCTATGTAAATTTTATGTTTCGATATGTGGTGATATAATATGTTTATATCAAGCGGGGAGTGTTATGTCTTTGATTAGAGTATATGTCAGAGTGAGACATCCGTCTCTTCTAAGATCTTTTATAATTTGTTAAAATAACAGCAGAGTGAGAGGTCTCGAAAATAGTAGATCTAGGATGAGTCTGCAGCTGTAAAGACGGAAGTAGACTGCGCTCAAACTTGTTAAAAACCTGGGAAAACTTTAGTCTTTGTAAGTATTTTTTGTGTTTATGTGCTTTGTTTACATGCTCAAGATTGTATTTCATTTGATAACGTGTGAATCGCGTCTTATGTAGTAAGCCACTTAGGATGTGGGCGCGCATGTTTCAAGCTAAGCTAACGTGTGTTTGATCATGGAGACTCAGCGTTCTGTACAGCTTGTAATGCACTTCTTTTGTTTGTTTTGTTTCAGTTACTATTACCACGTACATATATATACGTACATATATGTATAATCCTTTGAAGAAAAGAGTCTACATAAAACAAGAAAAGCAAGCCTTGTGTGGGAGTCTCTTTTTTCATTTGGAATAGTTACCTGGCTGTCTAGCTTCACACAGTCACGTGTCGTGAGGACAGCACACTAACTAAGGCCCTTCTGTCTGATCACTCAGCTTACATGGCCAGCCGGAACTGGTGATTCCAAACTTCTTTCACTTACAGATGATAAAGGCCACTGTGTTCAATGGAACCTTCGAGGCTGCAGAAAAATTTCTGTAACCTTTTGCATTTTTGATCTCTACTGCTATTCTTCATTTTTCATATTTTTTTATTTTTAAGGACTTTGTAACCATTAAAAAAAACTTTTGAACATTATTAATTTGAGTTGTTCCTCAGAAAAATTGATTTGATCCATTTTGAAATGAGGCTATGACATAATAAAAGGTGGGAAAAGTGAGGCACTATAAATACTTTCTGGATGTGCTGTGTTCATTCATTCGAATGCCATTGAATGTCCATGTTTGCAGTACCTTTTGTCCTTTAACCAGAATCAGGGCAGAGGTAAACATGACTTAAAGAAAGAAGAGAACATCACTAAGCTCACCATGGCTGTTATCCCTTCCTCCATCTTCTGAACTCCTACATTCCCCTCAGAAGCACCTGGTCACCCCATCACCCTCTCATTCTCAGGTCTTTGCTGTTAAGGTAGGGCGGCCTCAGGGTTCGAGGGTTCCAGCTGTGTAAATGTTTTCAGTTGGTGTATGACTGAAGCTTGGTCCTTCTTTTTGATCAGATGCCAAGACAAGCCCTGCCTCGGTTATTCTTGGCAGCTGCTGGGAATGAAAGAATGTCAGCATGACTTTAAAAATATGACGGTTTGTAATTTGGACCGCAGAGTGAAAACTGAGCCGCTGGTACAGTTTGTGATCATCTAATTATGCCACCCCCTCCGTCCCCTTTCTCGATTCCCCCGACAAAATCCTAACCCCCTCCTTTTATTCTTATCCAGGAATGAAGCTGTAAAGCTGCTTTGTCCCCTGTGAATTATTTTCGGGGTAGGCGTAATGGCTTTGTGCCCTGCTGCATTACTTCTCCCATGTTCCTTCTCATCCCTTCTTCATGGTTGTGTAGATTTGTGTCTAGTTCACATGCTAACCTACGAACAAGCAACTGATGAGTTTTAAATGGTCAAAGGCCCAGTGAAGTTAGAAAAAGAGTTTGGAACTATAGCAATATTGATGTGGTCAATAAACTGTGACTAAAATCTTAGTTGTATTTGGACTGTTGTTTCCTGAGAGCTTTTATTAGAAATTAGTCATTTTTTTAAATGTGCAGGAGAGTGGAATATTTATGTTCAAATAAGCGCACAGATCAATTTGTCTGTCCTTCTGTAAATGTGCCAGGTTGTGTATGCCAGTATCAGAGGGGGGCATTTCTCCCACACAAGTTGATAAGAAGTACTTTGCAAATCCCTAAGCTCAAAGCTCAAGCATAGATGTGTCAAATATTTAACAAATGAATGAGTTTTTAATCTGGCGCTCAGGGGAATGGAGCGTCATGATAAGGTTCTTTTTTTGTTTTCCCTTCATTAGCATAATTTCTCTGGAGTACATGTGCAGATTTCGTCGGCTTTGTTTGGGATCCCCACTGAGATCTGAAATGGAAGCACAGAATCATAAGAAAAAACCTCAGAGATGTTACAGGCGTGGAAAAGCACCAGTAAAAGGCGAGCCTAGCCAGCAACACAGCTCCTATTGTATCTCTCACTGTTCATCCATTTGGCCTTAATTAGGTTAATTGAAAACTTAAATGCAAGATTTTTTCCCCCTATTCCCTAATTAAACAGTTGTTTCTGCTCTTATCCAATAACCGAGTGCCGACATGGTGCCAATCAGCTGAGAACTGCAACTTAAGCCATTAAGGGCTGGATGAAGGATTACAAATGTTGGACCACTTCTAATAAGAAATCCATTGAAAAGCCACATAAACAGGAAAGAAATTATTCATTAGGCTTACACGCAGATTTGCTGAACACATAAAAATAAATAAGGGCATTACGGCTTAGAATTTAGTTGCTTTAAAGGTTAAGCACAAGCACAATAAACAAATATTTCTACTATGAATAATGGTTTGTCAAGAGTTCTGAAAGAGCCCAAAGCTAAATTACTTTTGACAGAAAATAAAGTGGAGTAGCCAGATCTGGATGAAGAACTGTACAGGACCCGCGGGGTCGAGATGACTTACATACGTACTGTATCTAAGGATGATCCCATCTTCTTTTTTTATCACACACTTTAGCAGTAGCCATTACAACTTCAGTCTATAATACAGACTGTGCTCACAACAATTCTATTTAAAACAGTCTTGTCAAATGTTTCTAATGGTTCTGAGGTTAAAAGGAGAGAGACAGTGGGAGGGTGGCAAACAGAGAGGCCAGGAGTGTGGCAGAGTGAGTGCCCACAGATACAGTAAACAGATTAAGTCAGACTTTATTTTGAGGGGTCGGGTGCACTGAGCATGAGCTGGCGTCTGGCCTCGGTGTCAGCTAGAGGACCTTTATGCGAGTAAGCAGTCCATCTCACGCCTTAATGAGGCAATGGAAACGCACACCGGGCAGCACATCAACAGAAAAAAAAACGCAACCAGAAAATACCAACTTAATAAGGCAATACAAGCAAATGAATGATTTTTAGAATCATGTTTTAAACAAGCAGTCCTCCCCGAGCACGCAGAGATTGAAAGGGTGAGAGAAAATCTGCATGTGTTAGTGTGTAAGTGTGTGTGTGCGTGTGTAAACGAATTCTTCTATAAACCTGGCAGAGCGGAGGCTGCCACAGACATCAGCTCTGCATTTGCATATTCATGGCTCAATTTGCACTTGGCTATGCAAATGTATGCAAACATCGTTTCAGAACATTTCAAAAATAGAAACCAGCATTCCAAACGACGTTGTGCCTCTTAATATGCAGGCATACAAAAAAAAAACTGTTGGGAAATTGAACAGGCCAAGGAACATTTGACTATCTGATTTAAACCTGAGAGTCATTCTGCAAAAAATCCTCTACACAGGTTTAGCCGGGATAAGCCTCGGACTAGCTTTGCTGTAATGTAGAGACATGACCATGAATCAGTTTGTTTTTTTAAATGCCCTCCTTTCTATTTCTGAGTACTATATTTTAAAAATGCACAACATGCGTACACAAATTTGTTGTGTTTCCACATCCCAACATTTCCTCAGGCGTTCTCTGTGTGTTAATCAGACTTGGATGGGTTTTTGAAAAATGATAGTCAAGTTATTGTTTCCAGACGCTAAGGCTACATTAAGTGCATTGCTCTGCAAAAGAATAATTATATTCAGATTGTTTTTTGTATTAAATGAGCAGTAAATAAAATTTCTGTTTTCCCCTAGCCATGCCAGTTGAACTCTTCTAACACCAAAGCATCTGGCGGTGGATGCTTTTATGTAAAAAGGTATTGTCTGAGTGGACCTTCCTTTAGAATGAGGAAAGATTTTCTAGATTGAAGCTGAGTGGAAAGGTGGAAAAGTTCAGCAAAATCCACTTTTGCTTAAATCCTATTCATCTACTGGGCACAAGGCAGGGGTAAGCTGTTCCCTTGGCACCAGGTCCAGGTCCGCCGTGTGAAGCCCTCCAGAGCCTTATCTTTACGCCATGTTTTTTTTAGATAAACGGCTCCACATAAAATCCTAATCTGCTTTTCTTTTCCTTACCTTTCATTTCCGTTCCTTACTTTTCCTTTTCTTTCCTACTTCCTCCCCCTTTCTGTCTTGGCCTACAAATGGCCATTGTTGGCCTGTAGGGGCTACTTTCTCTCATCTATGCCAGACAAACAGCTTCACAGGAGAGGCTTGTTAAACCCCTACAACAGTTTGAGCCTGTTTCTGCTTTTTCACAAAATGTGTTAATTTTATGACACTAAAGTCAGCAGTTAAAGCAAAGCTCTAACCAATTAGCCACTGGTGTGAGGCGAGTGGCAAAAAGTACATATGCCACCACTTGAGGTGCCTTCGTTATTGTTTACAAGTAAACCTAGTGGGATTTTTGTATCATTTTCTTCCTCATCCGTAATTCTGCCAATCGTAGATTAATTTTCACTGTTACTCACTTAATGGTCTGCTGCTCTGGGGCATAGAATGGGACATAAGTTGTGTACCGTGCTTCATTTTCTACAGAGATGTGGCGATTGTGTGCACCAGGAACTGTTATTGTTTGTATTTCGCCAAAGGGGAAGCAAATGCAGCAGAAAATAGCCTTAAACCAACCAAGGGATAATCACAAAGAACAGTTTTTTTTCTTTTATGAGGTTTATTTAAAGTGTGGTCCTTAATCGTGCTGCCTCTCCTAAGTGGCTACAAGCCTCATTTGGCTTTGTTGGACTGGTACAATGAGAATGGGGGGTTACTATTGAGAGGTAAGTGCATTACCATTCATGGTGCGAAAAGAAAAGAAGGTTGTGAAGCAGAAAGTGGCTGCTGCCTCTTTAAGATGGGTTTAAGTGATCAAAATTTCATGCAAGGCTGCAATTGCTGGTATAATGTTGCTCTTTAAGAGAGTTGCCTAATGATTGCCATGTGTGGACAGTGGGTTTTTTGGAAGGGGATTTTGTGGAGGCAGGGGCTGGGAGCCTGAGAGTAGGCCAGACTGGTGAGGTCTGGGGGCTGGGAGAGCTTGGAAAGCTGAGTGGAGAGGGGAGAGAAGTCTCACGGAGGGGCTCAGAAAAGGCCAGCCATATGAGATTACAACATACCTAAGAAATGTGCTCGTCGGGAAAGTTTGTGTACTTTGGGAAGTCCTCCAAATTTTCCACAGACAGCTTTTTATTTTTTGGGTTATCATACTCCCTCCTTTCTCTCCCTCTCGTCGTAGTTTGGACTAATTGCACGGCATAGTGCCCGCTCAGTCAATATAAGAAAGCCTGCTCTTTTTTTCTTCCCTCACCTCTTTGTGTAAACATTCGTGGATAGAATGTGTATTTATGAGCGTAAAAAATAACAAGCCTGTATATTTTTTAAACGTATGGGTTTAGCAGTCTTTTGTAGGTTTAATTTTAAAAGAATATTTTGCAGCAGAGAAAGCCAAAGTCTCCGCTTTGGGGCTGAAAATGAGCAGTAGCGAGACAGAGAACAAGCCACTGAAAATAAACAGAAAACATTAGGATGTTTAAGTGAACTTTGTGGCAAGTTTATCTAATTTAATAGAAGCGTTGATGTTTATTTTGCTTGGGTTTTTTTTTTTCAGTTACATGCACCTTACTGTGTAGAAAAAACTTTTCTTCTATTTGACAAATGGAAATAAAAAAAAAAATCAGTTGGACTCTACTGGCATTTTACCAAATGTTTCTTTCATTCTATCTTCTTGGTTTCTACATGTTGGACAGCCATGAAGCACTGAATGCAGGCCATGCCTCCACCTGCTGTTCAGCTCTCACCCTTTGCAGTCACAGATCAGCAGCTCTAGCTGTTGTGTTAAGCTCAAAGGGCTGCCAACACTGACCAGCTTACACAGACATGGTCAGAGGGCCAGCTGCACTGCTTACACTTCGCATTGATGGCTTGTTGTGATAAAACTTAGACACCTTATTCTAGATTTTTCAGTAGGTTTCATGTAACCTATACATCCTCTATACATACACAGCATATGCATGCATATATATATATATATATATATATATACTGTATGTGTGTGTGAAACCTACAGAATCGAAATGTATATTGATAAATATATCAATATATATCGTAGAAAGGGTTTCAAAGTCATCTTCTGGGCAACTATTTGATGATCGAGACGTTTCAGCCTCCATCCGGAAATCATTTTCAATCTGATGAACGGATCTGAGAACTGATTCTATATATACTACTCTGAGTTAGCCCAAACCCGAGTCTTAGCATAGACCCCCCCCACCATTGTTAACAAGTTACTACCTTTCAAATATAAACCATTAGCTCCTCCCTAGAGGTTGATATCACTCCTGGACGAATGAAGAATTACACAGACATACAGTGTATTTATATACTGTACATGCGTGGGTTTTTTGTGGATACTCGGGTTACTTCCCGCCCTCCAAAAACATGCCCATTAGGTTAATTGGCCACTCTGAAATTGCCCCTAGGAATGTGTGTGTGTGTGTATGTGTGTTTGTGTGTGTGTGGATGGATGGATTGTTGTGAGTGTGTTGCCCCGCAACAGATTGACAACCTGTTCAGGGTGTACCCCGCCTCTCGCCTGAAATCAGCCGAGATAAGCTCTGGCACCCCCCGCAAACCCGTAAGGGATAAGTGGTTCAGAAGATGAAATGAAACATATATATCAAAATGTATATAAAACATAGTTGGTTAATGTCAAAAGCTTTAGTTTTTGAGTCAATCCTCAGAGGAAGACAACCAATTACAGCTCCAATTATTGTAAAAATCTATGTATTCAGACAAGCAAAAGCAGCTTTCTTTATCAACATAAAGTTGTTTGGACTGTACGGTTTGACACATAAAAGGGAATGATGCCGATCTGACATTGGTGTGTGTTTGTCTCATTAGCCTGCACTTTGGTGACTTCTGCCTACAGGAGTGTTGGCTTTAGCACATTACGTTGTGTGATATATTGAATTTACTATCACACAGAGATCACAAACATTAGAGTTTGTTAAAAATCTGACTGCATGATAAGCATGGACCTTTCTCGTTAGCAACAATGAGAACATTTATAGGTTACATTCAAATAACAAGTAAAAAGGTCAAATAAACTGCAATTGTTTAAAATAAGGATTTCCCCTGATGCAACACAGATTGAATTTAAAAAAGAAAGTTAAACATTAATGAGAAAATAAATACTTTTTTGAGTTGGGAATACTTGTGCTGTAACTATCATAATGTGGAAGCATTTTTACTATTGTGCAAAATAGTCTTGTGTTTGATTGTTGCAATCAAATTTACAAAAAAAGTTCTGCTGTTCTTGTACTTTGTCTAAAGTCTGGCTCATTCTGTTTTATCGTTCTAGATTTAAAAATATATACACACTGGATTCCATGTTTTTTTAATCACGATGTGATACAGAATCCTAATACATGCTTAGAAAGTGATAAAGACCCTGCATGCAGTTAGAGGAAACCATATTTATCTGTTTCTCTTCCTTGCTGCCCTGCTTTCTGTCCCTTCTCTCACATAGATACTTATCAGCCTAAAGGCGCCGATTCACCCCTATCACCCATCAACAGCACCTTGCGACACACGCTGCCTCCCTACTACAAATCCCATTACTTTTATCCTTTGCTAATACCGGGGTTCTGTAGCCTCCTGTCAAGACCCACGGCACAAACAATTTGCTTTCTTCCTCGTTCCATCGCACAGACCTGCTCACGGCAAGGCAGGTTAGGGGGAGCTGCAGGCCTTGCTAACACGGACTTACTACTAACTCTGCCTAAGTTTTAAAAAAGGCTTAAAGGATGAAGAGTTCCATTAAAGATCAGGATCTCTGAGTGTTTTTATGACTAATCTCGATGGATTTTTACAGAAAAGAATTGGAATTAGCTTAATATATGGCACAAGTTACTGTTTGAACATTAAGTTGGAAAATTATGAAGGTGGAGAATTATTGTTTTCTCAATAGTGTGAGCTTTCTTTCTACCGAAGAATCAAATGCACCCCGCCCCCCCGCCATCACCACCACGCTTACACACACGCACACACACACAAGTAAAGACACAAGCCCATCATCCCTGATGCGTCAGGACTTGTGTTCACACTCAACTCAGCTCCGCCTGCCTGACCTTTACTGACCTGGGTGCATTCCTTTCTGAGGTGATTGGCAGCCCATGCAAATACTACAAATCCATGACTGGCAGTAAGAGCCACTTTGTGCCCTTCCCACAATGCCCCTGGCCCCTCCCCGTCAATAGACGCTGAGCTGGCGTCATTGTCCAGATACAGTGACCTTTTACCTCTCTAAAGTTAGTGCTTCCTGGGAACCTCCCCAGAACTTTGCTCTGGTCCAAATTGGTATGTGGGACACGTAAGCCTGATCTCTCTGTTTACCTCTCCTCTCTCCTTGCTGTCTTTGCATTTTTCTTCTTTCCTATCTCTGTCTGTATCCATCTCCCCCTGGCAGTCTCAGCTGCAAACACAGCATAGCAGGGGGATTTTTTTTTCTTTTCAAATCCCACTAAACAATGTTCTATTAGCATAAATTTAGCTCTGTTTCTCCTCTTTTTGCAATGTCACAGTCGGATCTCGTTGCTTTAAGGATTGCAAGGTAAACAGCTTTAGGTGTTGTTTGTGGGTTGGCTTGCCATGACAAGGCCTTAGGGCACCAAATGCATTAGAGCTCTGACTGTGTCAAATCTCAGAGGGCACCGAGGACCTGAGCCAACCTGTGTTCTTTAATGTCACACACCAGCAGTGAGCCAAGTCAATAAAATGAACACCCAGTGATCAAAGAGGTGACAAGGATGCCTGTGACAGTGGGATGAAATTCCAAGTTTCCCGACAACACAACAAAACACGGCATAACGATGCGAGTGCTTTGCACACAGACGCTTTGCCTGCAAATCCCCCCTGCAGCACTCCATGTGAGTGGTAGCAGAAAGGCTTGGAGGTATTTGGATCATTAATAGATCCCACTACTGAGCTGTTGTTCAGTGATGTACACTCCTTGGGAATATCCCCCAAGGATTTGCACGGACCTCCAAGCCTCCACCTCACCCCCCAAGCCTAATCTCTTATTCCTTTTGTTCATTTGCCTTTTGTTCTTTCTCTTTATATTTTTACTTCTATTCCTTCTCTATTCTTTAATTACTGTTCCCACCCAGTGAGAGCTCTGTCTCTGTGCTCCCCGCGTCCCCCCACTCCACCTCTCGTGTCCCAGGAGAAGAAGGAGATGCGACCATGTGGCTTCCATGACAATGACATGAATGGCCACAGTGGCAGGGCCACCTCTCTGTGGACCGGGACATGGTTAGAGGGAGGGTGGGAGGGAACGGGTAAGAGGATGCAGAGGAGGTGGTGAGATGACGGGGAGGAATGAAAAGGGGCGGGAAAGATGAGCGCAGGGAGCCCAGTTCAGGCTCTATTTCTTCCCCTCTATTCTCTGAGGATGGGAAGGAATTTTTTGGTTCCCTGGGTGATTTGAGGCTGAAAGGTGGAATTAAGAAAGAGGGAGGCAATGGTTTGAATCACAGAAGGCAAGTTGTAAACAAGAAGCAAAACTTCACTAAACCAGTGAATGTTAATAACAAAAAGTTATTTTCTGCACAAGTCAAGGTTCATCAAAAACTTTAAATAAGAACTCATGTTGGGTCTGATTTTAATCTCAACAAAATTCTCATAAATAGTTAGACATGACAAGCTTTGGAATGTCACTGTGGTTTTAAAGGCAGTAAAGATAATATAGATATTCTTAGAATAAAACATGTCGGCTTCCTATAAAACTCATGCAAATCGGTAAAGACATATTCATCCCGCTGTAAGCTTGTACAGTTAGTGTACACATGCACAGATATCAGTGCACAGGTTCCTATTCCCTCCGAGTTGACAGCTTAATGCTGTCTCAGCTAAGGCAACAAGATGAAATCAGATTGGCAGGATATCATAAAAATCCAGACTGAAAGTGAGCACCTGAAAATCTGTAGAATAGAATAATTCACATCTAAGCTTCAGGAAAAAAAAGACAGAGTTGTCACTCCCCTCCCCCTGCACATCATCCCACATGCACACACCATCATCACACCTCCACTCTACAGCCCACTGTTGCTATTTACTGCCAACCAGTCCAAATTCATTCCACTCACCTCCACCAGATAATTTTTGTTTTAATAAAATCGCTTAAACAATTAATTACAGTCGCCTTTTCTCTCCGTATCCTCCCCTTCCCCGACCCCCACTCACATCCTCTCCCTCTCTTACTCATTCCCCTGTGTCGTAGGAGATACAGGCGGTAATAAAAAGACGTTTATTGGACGATTTTCTGGAGGCCCGTTGGTTATTAACATGTAAATTAAATCATCACAGCTGTTCCATTTTCAATCAGATGGAGTTTGAGGGAGGCGGGGCGCAGACGAGGACCCCAGTGCACTGATTTTATTACGCACACCTTCATTAGGAGCCCTGCAGCCGCCATCACCGCCACCACAACAATCAACCTCCTGACATACACACGCAAACAGAAAAGAAGGCACGTGCACACACTCACACACACCCATCATGCAAATTGTTCATTCTGCTCTGACTTTAGCACTAATGCATTGGTCACTGACTGTTTACCCCCTTTTTTTCTTTTTAGAGTGGTCTAAATTATGAAAAAAAAACCAAGTAAATTAAGAAATGGGAAAATATTAAAAATGTTTTTCAAAACGATTTCTTAGTCCCGTCTAAATTTACTTTTTTTGTTGTTTTTAAATTTTCACTCCATATTTTACCTCACACAGAACTCCAAGCTGCCAGACTCTTTTTGAGACCAGACAAATGCATACAGATCAATACTTTTACCCTCATTGTTCCACTGAGTGGCTATCTTGTCGTCCGAGCTTTTGACCCAAACATGAAAAGCGACATGCTTTCAGAGACAATGATTCCTAACTGATGGCTATGGAAGAAAGCTCTGTGTCTTCTAGTCAAAAGCTCCCAAACCCCTTTGGGCTCCTTGAAACAAGCACGGAAAAGCCAGACGCACGGCCGTAACTCAAAGAAACGGCCTGAAAATGCAGCAGATGATGGACTTTGTCAATGATCATTTTTCTAATGCATATATATGTTTTAAAGGCCTCGGAGACGGCCAATCTCATAATCGGGTAGTTTTTAAAAGCATGGGGCAGCTAGACTTAGGCTGTGATGAGATATTGGTAAGCCCGAGCAGAAAGGTTAATGTTACCTGCTGAACGTGCTAATGGTTTTGATTTGACAATGGCCTGTGGGGAGTGTCGTAGAAGCCTCACACAAGCTAACTCATCGACACATAAATTGTGCATTTTCAACAATTTCATTATCATCTACACCATTTTATTATGACATATATCAATAGAAATGAAGTGGATGGTCTTATTTTTCTTGCTTCTGCTCCCCAACTTGCAGCCTTGAGAGGGTATTGATCTTTCATCTTTTCAGAGGAAGAATCACATTATTGCCAATGGAGAATAAAGTGCCTGAGCCATATGGAAATTAAAGCGTAGACAGTGGTGTCATGAAGCAATAAAGTAGAACATGTCAAACCATTAATAGCATTTATCTTCTTGAAATAAATATGGACAAGCTAGTTTGCAATGTGGTAATATAGAATCTTCCTCTGTTGGTAGTAAATAGGAAATTTCAAAATCTAAACTGGACCAATAGCTTCTGCACATGACACAGATCTATGAGTGGAAAAACCTCTGCTAATGACTTGCCTTTGAAACAAAATTTTATTTGTTCTTTATGAAATAAAAAAAAGAGAGAAAAAGATTTCACACAGAGTGTGAGGGTGATAAGTGACGTTTGTGCCTGCGAATGGTTCTGAGCAGGCAGACAGGATCTTGAACGGGTCCTGGAGAGATAATGGATTGACCTCTAGTCCGCCCGCCAAGAGTGGCTGCATTATAGCAAAGCCAGTGTGAATAAAAGAAAGAATGGTTATTTTTAGGGCTCGATTGAAATGCTGAAGGAATCTGCCAACAGGCTCTGGAGTGCAGAGTTGTGAGGGAGATAAGATCTCTGTGAAGGAAAGCAAACAAGGAGGAAGAAAAGAAAAGAAAATTCAGAAGGAGCCAGGAGAGAAAATTAAACAAGAAATACAGGAAGTTATAAATGACCAAAAAAAAGATCCTTTTGAAACTGACAGTAAATACACACTTTTAGTGAAATCATTAAATATTTATTATTTACATGAACTACACATTAATCCAGATTAATTATCATATATATGTGAAAGAGGATTTAAAGGCTTTAAGGCTTATTTTTAATTATTCTACACTGATTCTCTGATCCTTTCAGAAAGCAGATGCAACATTTTACATTCAACATTAATACATTATGGTAATGGTTCCTAATACCGATATGCAGATTTACTTAATTACTGGATTTTCTATCAAAATTAAAGTCAGTTTGTTGTACTTTATTTTCAAAGAGGGTTACAGGAACTAGTATCTTCCAAATTATTGCAAGAGGATAAACTTTGCTTTTCTGGCTGCCATCCCATTTCTTTGAGACAATTAAAAGCCATCCCACATTTCCTCTGCAACTTTATGATTATTGCAGTCCTGAGAATCTAAATCATCACACTAATTTGCCTCATTAGTTACAGTAGTTAGGGTAACGATAATCCTCGCAGAATTAGTCTCCAACCTTTATGAATAACTCTGTACGTGTCTACGCCAAGCCCTATTAGAGACGGAGAAATAATATCTCCATCAAATTAATATATCAACTTAGTAAGCAGTCTATTTATCGGCACAAGTAGCTGTTTTATGATTTTATCTTCTGTGGTAACTTGGCTACAGGTCATGCTAGTTTATTGCTGTGGCAAAAAATAATCAATAGCATGGATGTGCAAGTGCTATGTTGGCTTGTTCTGAATTGATCCATAGAAGATGCACAAGATTTGGTAGGCGCCTAAATGACAGAGAAAAGATTATGTGAAAAAAAATTCTTCCAAGCCAGTGCATTATGATCCATCTCCCATTCCTCCTAAACATCCACAGTCAATATGAAGAGACTCTAGTCACACAGAAACCAATAAAGGTGCAAATAAAACTTGAATTTTTCAGTTTATAGTTTAGCGCTCTATTAAGTTCACAGCTTTTCATTGCGCTTTTGTTTTTTATTTGGTTAGCATCGTCTGAGGTACATAGCCTGCGGTTCTTGTGCATATGTAAATCTGATGTTAAATTTGTGTTTGTGGGATTTCACTCTGACTGTTTTCATGGTGAGACACAGTGAGGGTGTAAATGAGTCACGAGAGAAATTGGAGGGAAGTTATTCATCCCACAGGCTCTGGTATATTTTCCCAACTGCCAACCAATGCCTCCACATCTCAACAATTACAGGATATTGCCCCCATGCACGTCCACCACCTCACCCTATTAATGCCCCCATCTCTTGTGTCACATGCAACATTGCTTGTCTGTTATATTACATTGATCAAGAGGTGATAACTTGTAATAATTGGATGTTAAATTAAAGAGCTCTCTCCTAGTTCTTGCCATCTCAATTTTAATTGTCATTGGGTGGCAGTTATGATGATGTATGAGGGGTTGTGTTTTGTGCAGTGGAGCATGACCCTGATGAGTAATGCTCCTTTCGGCTGCTTGGCATCTCTCCATTCCTTGGCCTTTGCTTTAATACGATCCGATAGGAATATTAAAAAGACTTAAGTATTGCAACGAAGAAAAAGGGAGAGAAAAAAAGAGCAAAAATATAGCTTTGGGCTCTGAAGTGAGAAGATTATGAAAAGCAACTTGTGAGATGGATGTTTTGCATGATCCCCTAGTGTGTGTGTTTGTGTAGAACGCAACACTTTGTGTGTCTTAGCACTCTGGTGATTTTGCGTCTGCCTCCAAATAGCTGTTTAGAGTCATTGCAGTTATTTTGTCACAAGCTGAGCCAGCTGTGATATCACCTGACCTCCATGTGACAAAACAGAGTCCTTACTCCTTATTATAAGAACATCGGGTCAAAGGCACAGTAGCATTTGACAGGCACCTCCTCTCCGTCTGACCCCTGTCACTTCTCATCCATACAAACCACTACAAGCTTTCAGTAAAGGACACTAGTGTTCAAGTATATAATCTGCTGAATTCATCCTGTGGTGGAATAGCTACTAAATATTGTCCTTTGAAATGGAAAGGGTGAAAACAAAACTTTATTAAAGGTTAACAGCCTTGTAGAGATGTTCAATGGACTGTTAATGAAGCCAGTAAAATTGAAGAGCCTCCGAAGTGTTTCATCTACAAAGAAACGACCTGTTAGTTTTTCTACAGCTCTAACTCAATAAAAGCTAAAAATGTCAAATTTTATTCCTAATTTATATAGATAAATACTTATCTATAGATCTATGGACATATAATATCCGTATGATGTTGGAGGCTTTCACATTCAGGCTGAGGCGTACAGCCAGGATTGATGTAAAAATAAACCAGTTGAAAAACTACACAAACACTCTACAGGCCAAATCTGGTACAGCCGTGGATAAATATACTCTGAAGCAGACACGTAAACATGGCAGCGCAAACATCCCGGGACATCCTTGGACAATTCACAGGAAAAGCGCTGCTCCCTAAATAAGCAAACACAAGCAGAGGGAGATAGCAGGCAGTTTCTTTTGCAAGCACGAAAGGGGGTGCAGACCAAGCCCCCAGACTCAAGAAGAATTAAGGCCTTGAGTAAACATCTTGAGTGTCACACACACACATTTTTTTAATACACACTTATAATTTATAACCCATATTCTGAAAGCTAACACGGCTAAAAATTACCATATTCAACAGGCTTACCGTACTTTAAACACTACTGAAGCAGATAAACGATGAGCCTATATTAAAAGAACTATCGCACATTAGTGTCATCACAAAATGTGTGTGTAACTTAGGATGCACACATGCAAACTGACACATAATCAAACGATGGATGAGCGTGCACGAGATCATCTTCTTTCTTTGTGTGTCCCTTCCTGCTCTTCTCTTGCTTTCAGGGAACATAGAAGTGAGAGTGTGTGCTCCCTGGTGATGTAGACTAGCTCAGTGAGCTGACGGGGTGTGTGCATGCGAGTGTATGTGTGTTTGTGTGTGTGTATGTGTGTGTGTGTGTGTGCGTGCGTGCATGTGTATGTAGCGGGGGGTAGAGGCGATTACCATGAGCTTCCACAGGGTGCCCAAGTGGCTGCTGGGACATTTCGTCATTCCCTTGGACCCGTCTCCTCCTCATAAAATGACAACCTCCCATGGCATGATGCACAAATTCTGAGAAGCAGCTGGATTGAAATCTCTGGAGTGGATACACACTCCTTCTTTCTTACACCTCAACTCAATCACTGTCACTCCCTCTTTTTTCTAGTCATTAATTGGGGAACATTGTTTCAATATTTTAAATCCAGGTGTTGTCTCTTCCTTTAGTTTATCAACATTTGGTGGTTATGGTTCAGGTAGTTAGCCAACAAACAGTCCTAATTTTTATCATTTAATCTATTGAAGTCTTTCTCTGATCCAGTAAAAAGTCAGTGCGAGTACTCGTAAGCAGTTTATTTGATCAGTGATGGTGTCTTCTCTGAGGAACTTTGCTGTCTTAACGCACTAAAGACAGACAGTTGCACATTGATGTACAACATGTTCATATGTACTCGGGTTGGTTGACATGGAGACATTCACGTCTGAATGCTTTAAACACCAGAATACACAACGTGATGGCCCCCAAAGGTTCAGGGGCTGAACAACACCTGTCTCTTTTCCCTCATCCTTCTTCCAGCCCGTCAACTCAGAGAACAGAACGGCCTGACATTACCTATTGCAATCCAATGCCTTGTTAAACATCAACTAGCTTGTGGCTATTCAGTTAGTGTGCCTCCTCATGGAACCCAATGCAAGTAAACACGACTGAGTCTATAAAGACTATCTTATTTCAATCAGAACCTTTATGTCTCACCCAATGGTTTATAGTTTATTGTAATTATTGTTTTGTTTGAGAACTTTTAATACAACGTAACTTGCAGAATTTGTCAGCCGTAAAGGCTAAGGAAATGGTTCGGGCAGGGGCGCGCCAAAGACTTTTTCGGCTGATTGCAGGCGAGCGGCAGGATACACTCCCAACAGGTCGCCTGTCTGCTACCATCCACACACACAATCATTTCTAGGGGCAATTTATAGTGGCCAATCAACCTGACATACATGTTTTTTTCACTTTATACTTTCTTAATTTGCATTCATTTTAAAATGTTATATCTTTTTTGTATTTAAATTGTTTTATCTGTTAATTTGAGTGAGTGTTTAGCTCAATCCTTCATGCACCAGTCCCTAATTTCCCAGTCGAGGATCAATTAGTTTCCACGTCAGCAGCTAAGTTGAAGGCTATGTGCAGCCACGTCCAACAAAATCTGGATGTTTAAGAAACATCCAACCAAAGTTTGATTACCATGCACAAACATATATGTAGACTCCAATCATTGACAGAAAAATCACAGTATTCATAAACATAATCTGATCATAATCGGTTGTAGATTTTATTTTATTTATTTATTTAGGGTCATTTTATTTCAATTCATTTTGTCTGACAATACAGACTGTTAAATTGAATGCTGATGCTTCAATGAAATTTCTCTAATGAAATTATTTTTGCCTGTTTAGCAACAGCCTATTATCATTAGTTTGGTGAAAAACAGTATGTGGCCTACTTATTATTTCTGAACATCAGGAATTGTTCAGTCTTTCAATCAAATCAAATGCAATAGATAATTTCACAGTTTATCAAAAATTTTGGCTTAAACAGGAAGCTTCAGCTTTTCGTTTTTATTGAGAGCGATTGATTTTTATATCTTCTTCTTCTTTCGGCATTTCCCTTCAGGGGTCGCCACAGTATCTACCATCTTTTTAAAAATAATTATCTGTTCTTAAACAAGGCTTATTTGGTGGCTTTTTTAATTTTTATTACTTATTCAAGGTTACACCCTTATTCAGCCATATAAATGTGATTATGTTTGTACAAATAATATCGACTTGATTCTCGACATAATATACTGTAACTGTGTGAAGTATGGTCGTAGACTACACGGTGGTAGAATAGGGTACTAGCAAGAACAGCATGACTGACAATCATTGTAAGATCACTTTACCTTCTTTTCTGTTTGATTTATTGACTAAGATTTTTTCCAAACCATCTTTTCTGGGCTCTCCTCAGGGCCTCCTGCTCATGGGGGTGCAAGTCTTTGATTATTTCTTTGTGTGTTATTGTTCTTCTTTTGATTTTTTTTTTCCACAAGGTACACCATCATGCTATGATCACAGATGAACAATGAACATATGAACAATATGCACAGTGGTTCGAATGTCTTGAAGAATATTCAACAGTTTCTCATTTTGTTCATTTTATGTTTTATAATTTACACAAATGATCTTCTTTCCCCTCATGGTTCTTCTTTCCCCACATTTTGTCCTTCAATAGCACTGACACAAATATACTGTTTTGAATTCTAACAACATTGGCATAAAATGTGAGGAAAAAAAATCAGATACACTTAAATGAATAAATACCACATTATACAAAGTCATTTTTCATGCTCTCCTACTGTTTTCTCCCACATTTAGACATGTACATTCAGCTACAGAATAGCATTAGGGCTATTACTAAATTATTCAACTCAATTGTACATGACACATTTAAGCATATATTTCAATTAAATAATGCTTTAATTAATAGTGCATTAGTGTGCTAATGGACCTATTGTATTCAATGACAAGTGTACTCTTTGAATAAAGACAATTATTCCAGTACAGTTAGAAGGCAAAGCAATTTTGATTCCACATTTTTGTGGATTAAAATCCTCTTTCTATAAACTTGTCATGTTTGACTGAAGGGTTTCTACATGCCATGTTTCTGCCTCATTGATACCAATTTCCCTGTGGGAGAGATGTGTGCTTCTGTGTCTATAGAGCGCATTTCATCTCCAAACCTCTTCTCTAACCCACCCACTCACACACATGAATGCGTGCAGGATTCTGACAGCCCCTCAATTTTTTCCTTTTTTCACATCATGAGCAAAAATTTGGGTGTTTAAAACATTTATGATTCATTAGCAGATAACTTATCCCTTTTAAAGCCTTTCATGTATAAATCATGTGTATTTTGATTTGAAGGGGCCGCTTCTGTGTTATTGATGAGGCGCTCGACTCTAATCAATTAGTAATTGGAGCACAGCTTTTAAATAATGCATTTATTAGGCCTTGTGATGTGTTTAATGGCAGCCCCTTGCAGTGCAAATACGTCTGAAGTGCCCTAATGAGTCTTTTATGGGCCAACCCAAAGAAAATGAAGCGACTCATTTTGTGACATTAATGCACAATAGGTCTTGTTTACACTGAATTGGCAAGTAAGACAACCAAAGCACCAACATTTTTACAAACGACTTTCATGGCTACTAAACGCATCTCTCTCTGCATCACAAAAAGTACTTGTACTCTTGTTTTCAGTTTGTCTCATCAACTTATACCACAAATATTAGTGGTCTTCCATTTCGCCAGCTGCAAAAGACTGAGCAATAAACACAATTATCTATCAGTTTAAAAGCGATATTGATCAATTCAAATGAGACATGGTCAGTCTCATGTTGTTACTAGATTTTGTGTTTTTATTCAAGTCTTCAGAAGCACCTTACACTGTGACAAATTTCCTGTGAAATAATGATCTTCCACATCACTGTGACCACCACCTGTGTGGATGTGCACCACCTGCCTGAGGACAAACCCCTGGTGAAGGCCTGAGCTGTTTAGCCAAAGTCTATACCACCAGCCAGGTTATGCACACCATCCATCATCGTCAGCTTGACTGTATTTGTGGTCTGTCAACGGCTTATGGATGCGTGCACATGCTTGGTGCATGCATGTGTGTGTGTGTGTGTGTGAGAACTGAGTATTGTTGGAGAGCAGCTCCTCTCTTGGCAGGGGTGGGTTTTAATTGGAACACCCAGTGAGTGGTATGAGTGCCGGTGTCACAACGAAAACTCTACAGACGGGCCCACACTGACTCACTCATATGGAGAGCTACTGTCTCCTAAGGGGCTGGAGATTAGAAAAGCATTTACTACTTTAAATACCCATGCATCACACTTCTTGAATGAGCCTCTGTGTGTGTGTCACATATGTCTGTATTTGGTTTCTACCTCTAGATATTTGTTCCCACTGTAAGTGTCAAATAAATTCTCATTGCCTGTTTCGATATGACATGTAGACTGTTTAAACACGACGGAATTGTTATTTTGACTTGAGATTACAATCAGCTAGTGGAGGGGTCGACAGTTGACACATTGGCTGCTGTATGTGAGTCCTGTGTCAATAATGCATGCACACAAATATGTTTACTACAACAAATCACTTTGCTGCTGCGACGGGTTTACCCTGACATTGCACGTGTGTATGTCCTGCTGCCACAAATATAATTTATCAAATGTAATTCATCTTTATCTCTATCAATCCATGCTCCTGTTTAAACACCATGACTGATAGTTCCCTCTCTCCTTCTGTAATAGTCAGAGTTGTGTACTTCTAAGTCATATTTATCCACTGTTATTACAATTTCTTTCGCAGTGACTCGGTTACTTTATTCTGTTTTTCTTCTGGTTTTTCTGTCTCATTTGAATTCAACTAGCATTGCACCCTTCCCGTTCACTTCCACACAATTTATACACACATGCAACTCCGCATGCATTTGCAAACATACACGTGCACAACCATACACTGCTTCAGTCCTCCCCCACAAGAACAACCTAAAGCGCACACATTCATGCACACACTTATGTTTCAGCGGGAGTGGTGCCTGACAGGAACAAGTGACAGCTCCCTAATTACCTCCTCACTGTAGACGCTGACGCTGCCTGAGACGCACTGCTCATTTTCCTCTTTCTCCTTCCCCCCTTTTTCCTTTCCTGCCTCCACTCTCTCACATACACCCTCCCATTCCCTTCTTTCCTACCCACCTCCTCTTCTATCTCCCCTGTGGTGAATTATGCATGTCCAGGAACTCCCAATCTGCATTCACACAAGACCTGCAGAGACCAACCACCTACAACTTCTCTTAGTCTCCCCTCGCGTTACTTCTCAATAAAATATCCTCCGCCGTTGAAAATGATACATATGTTCAATCAAAGACAAAAACCTCTTGAAGTGTTGAGTGTTCATGTGTTTTATTAATAAAGATTTGTCATCTGCACACAAAAAGAAAAGACTGGAGGACAATGTCCTTCCATTAGCCCCTTCTCATTGCAGACCACAGGGATTGGTTTTCCCAGAGGTGTCTAAAGTCTGAAGGAGATGGTAGCCAATGGAGGCAGTCTGAGATCTCCAGAGAATGATAACGTAGCCTATGAGAGTCCCACAGTACAACAATGTCACCTATTCCCCACACCACGCCTCAACTCCACCCCGGGTGTCAACTCAAAGTCCCAGATTGCATTTTCTGTTGACGCCTGCCGGCCCCACAGGCATGTTTTGCTATAATAGAAAATGGAACCTTCACATACACACTCAAAAACATCTCACCCACCCATGCAGTGGGATTGTCCGGTGGGACTCAGTCCACAAAATACAAATGCTATCTAATCATAAGACCAAGACAAGGAAGGAAAAAATAGGATAAGTATGAAAGAGGATATGGTTGGAAAGACAGGAGTATTTTGAAGGAGATGAGGAAGTAAGGGAGATAGCTGAAAAACAGAGGCCAGGAGAGTCAGAGAGAAGCAGACAGCAAGAAAAGGGACCGAAGCAATCCTGGGAGCGACAAGGCGGTGAGATAGTGCACGGGCGAAGGAATGGTGAAAAAGCACACAAAGAAGGGGTGAAGCAAAGGGGGTGTTGGTGGCATGTAGGCAGCTGATAGAGTGTCACTGACAGGCATCACTCAGGGGAGAGAATCACTAGGGTCCAGATGTGATGAACCACTGCAAACAATGTAGCTTCTGCTTCTGACAGCACTCTCTCTAAATAATGTTGCTCATACTGTTAAAAACAACTATTAATTGAATGTGCTAGCTAATAAAAGGGTCAAGTTATAAGAAAATTTGGGTACTCGAAAGATCAGAGAGTAATTTTCTATTTAGAAACATTATTTCTGCTCAACGTTTTTACTCTCTGGTCCAATTTTCCAAATAAAAAAAGAAGCATGAAAAGCAGCCATTTTCCTCCAGCTCAACGCAGAGAGGATTATATTTCCTCTACACATAACATGTTTTTATGAAAACGCCCTTCATTCAAGTCTTAAAAAGCCATTATTTTCTTTACTTGTCACATTTCAATAAAGTTTATATCAGGTTTTAAGTGTTAATTGTGACAATATTAAAAATGAGCATTTGCAATCTTATGTTAAATAGAAGTCGAGGAGAAATGAATTGTTTAAACTAAATTTTGTTGTAATTAGATGGGATAGCTGTTGCTTCTCTTTGAAGGACTGGTTACTATTCCGACTCTGCCAAGTTGCACCGCACCAGTGTTTATGCTGGCTTGCCTGAATGCTCTGACTCATAGAGGTTCTTGCACTGCCAATTGAGCTTTACTTTAGTCATAGTCAAACTAATTATTTAACAGCATCAAGTGAGGTAGCCAGTATTTATCAAAAAGCTGTACCTTCATTGAGAATGACAGCTCTCAGCCAATGAAACAAACACAATTCAGCTTTTCTTTATGCTTCTCTGATCAATTATTTTTTTTCAAAGGGTATTTTGTACACTTAATTTGCAATTAAATCAAAAGGCAATCAAAACTCATTTTATGAGATTACGCTTCTTTGCGTCTTCTGCCAAAATGGAGACAAATGACCTCAGTTTGTCTTGTACAATAATAAACTTTCATTTTGGAGCACGTCTATTAATTGATCAAATATGGCATTTGAGGCTGCATCACTACCAGCCATATTTTGTAGACCTACAAGCTCACTGCTATAACATCGTTTCAATTTGCAGATGTTGCTTATGAGGCTAATTTTCAACATTTAAAAAAAAAGGGCTGTTTAAAAAGCAAATTCGAGGGAAAAAACCTTGAGAGAAAGCTAAAAATGTAAAAGGAAGTTTTCTAAAAAGAAAGAGAAAGAAGAATAACATTTGGGCAGTAGTAACAAAAAAAACATGTACAAACTGCAAAAACACAAACAAAACGCTTCGCAACCAACAAATAATTGATTAAAATCTCAATAATTTACTCAGAGTGCCTTAATAAATTATTCCAAATTGACTTTCTTTTTAATGTGTGCCCAACTTTGATTTTACTTAATGAAAGTGGAAAACGTGCTTGTTTAAAAAAAACTAATCACATTACAGTATTATGATCATTATGATCATCTGCTACTAAAAAACACAATTAAATAATTTATGATTGTGACAAAATACACTAAAACAACTCGCAAGTAAAAATGAACTAAAAAAAAATATACTGAAAATAAAACCCAAATTTCTAAATTAGAAATTAGTCTTTATGTACTTTGATGACCAGCAGAGGAGCTGGTTTCTTGTGAGACTGATCCTCAACCCGTATCAAGAAGAAAGCTCATTTTAGAGCATTTTTAAGGCTTGTTGAGGTCCTACAGACATACTGTACTTCAGCAAGCAAAGGAGAGGAGAAAGAGAGGAAGGCAAGGTCAGAAGGAAGCGAACTGAGTGGATGTAATGGCTTTTCAGGCTAAATTAAGACGCAGGGAGCTTTGTGGGTTTGCGTCTGTGAAAGTGGTGACCCTTATTCGCCCAGGTCTTCAGTGCCTTCTCACCACCGCACACTCGTCACAATAGTTTCTCCTCCCAATCAGCCTCACAACACCGTTTATCTGACTGCCACTGGCCATGATTTATTACCCCAGCCCCTGCCACTGTCATATAGCCTTTGCCATGCTGCAAAGTCACTACAAGACCTTTGTTTCTCTTTCAGACCCCATCTGCTTTGTCTATTGCTTTTTGCAGCAGGTTACCTGTTCGTGCTGCACAATGGAAGCTTTGGACAGACATGCACGGTGTAATGATTTGTCGAAGCTCTTTAGTAATAGTTATTCTCTGACTGCAACAAGGGACACAGAAAACTGCAAATAATATCTATATGTATATTTATTTATTAATTGTTAACAGAGAAACCTGGACCTGGACTTAGGTTTGATAATGGAGATTTGTATTGGAGAATTTTAAAATGAATGAGGATTCATGAATAGTAAAATTTTGGAAATAATCTTTGAGTATTTATCACAAAACAATACGGAAATGTCAACCAAACTGTGAACTAGGCAGAGTAATCTCGATTGTGTCATTGGAAGGACATTCCCCGGGATTTAGACCGAATATTGTAATCCTTTATACCAGCAGTAGTTAGAACTAATGCGCTTCACGGTTTAAACTATTATCATACTGGAACAAATTCTGCTGTGATGCCTGAAATTGCAGCATGAGAAAATTACAGTGCAGGAAAGAAAAAATGAGCAGGGACTTAAGCACGGGTGAAGAAGCGTTACGCTATTGCTAATTACTGCCTCATTAGCAACAGTGCTTAGCCATGTGGACAATAGCAGCAGAACAGCTGATAAAAACACATGCAGAGGCTACAGTTGAAAGAACAGTGTTGTGTTTTATGTCTTTATTGGTTCAATATACATTTTAGCAGGAGAGCATCCAAAGCACTGCGGATAAATTTGGTAACTGAAGCCACGTGTGTAACCATAGATACTCATTTTTTTGGTGCTCAAACCTCTAATTTAGGGGAAAAAAATGTTCCAAAATACCAAACGGATAAAGTGGCTTATTACACCTTTTATTTTTTCACCTCCCACCTCCACCTTTTCCTCCCTCCCAAACCTCAGGCCTCCAGATGTTGTCGTCACCCCTTTTTTGTGGAGGCGCAGCAGTGCGATTTGCCTGAAGTGATGACAATAAACACCTCCGCCATAACCTGGGCCTTTTCATTTGCATATTTGTCTGGTCTAATTTGATGGGAAACTATGCAAATATATGCTAAATGAAATCCATCTCCTAATGACATGAGACGATTAAACAATTTTTATGCTTAAATATTCTGTTTAATGAAATCAAATGGGCCCACGCGCCGCGACAAATTTGCCAAGGCATGGGCAAAATTAGAGGATATCACAAAAAGGAGAAGTGAGAAGAGAAAGGAGGGAGACTAAGGGGGAGGAAAGAAATGCCTGGTTGGTGTGCATGACAGCTTTTTAAAGTGTCCCCCACAAGACACAAAAAAGCTCCTGAATTCAAATAAGAATTCTACCACCATTAAAAAAGCTGTCAATCCCTCTCTTTTGATACACCCACTATTTCAGTTGAAAGAACACTGAGTGATGAAGCACAAAATGAGCATTTAAAATATTCTAATATGATGTCTGTATCAGTGCAGATGTGTTTTTTTGATTAGTTTCAAAACACCTTAATAATTTTCCAAAGTGTGGAACTACATCAACTCACTCTTTGTATGCTAATATTCACTCCCTCGCTCTGAAAACTACAACCTCCGTTAAGATGCAGCTTAACAAATAGAAAAATAAAATGATTCCTTGTCTATGTCAGGGGCTAAAGACACGATCACCCAAGAACAGAATACATTACGAAGAAGACGGCAATGTGATTAAAGCTGGAAAAAAAAAGGGGGAGAAAGAGAGAGTAATATGTGACTGCTTAATTGTAGCTTTGCAGGGAGCTGGTGACTAATGGCCTTTCTACGGAGCTGTTCAAGCCATGAGCTGCGCATTAATATAAAGGGGGTTATTATTATGTTTTAGCTTCAGACTTGATTAATCACACAGATTTACTTCCAGCTTCCGACTTTTATGCAGGAAGCCGTGCTGCTGTTAGGCAGCCATCAAGCTCATGATGAAGGTGCTTACACCTACTTTGAAATGCAAATGCAGACAGCGCTGTACATGGTCACAGCGGACTGTGAAAAGCCATAATCATGACAGTCAAAGAGTAAATAAAACATCCTGTATGAGTTTGACCTATCAGTTTAAAGCTCTCAGTGATGAACATTGAAGAAAGAGAGAGAAACTCAATAAAAAGCCTTTGAAACAAGAGTGCCGAACCGGATCACAGCATGGCACGAATGGCACACATGGTGTTGGTTTAGTTGGCTTTTTAAGCTCCCATGAAACCAAAGATCACCAAAGACCTCAACTGGGCTCCAAGACTGGAAGGGATTTCTTCAGCCTGATGCTTTGTTGCCCCGTAATCCCTCTGGCTTATATATTATCCCTGCCTTCCCTTCGACAGCCGGCTAATGGAGGGAAGGAGCTGAAGTTCTCCTCGTGGCACGTGTCTCTCCCTGAACAGATAAAAAAAAAAAAAACAGTGTGTGTATGTGTGATTACTCTTGGTACAGATGTTGTTGTGGACACAGAGAGATAGAGGGTAAGTTAAACACATAGACACACATGCACATTCACACAAACATGGTTAACTGTGGTGTCTGGGCTCTATTGGGGGGATAGCGGTGGAAAGGCGCTGAACTTGTAGCACACCGATCGATTTCAGCCTCCTTCAACAAGATCCCTGCTCTTACACCTCAGAGCTCCAAATGATGCCGTGTTGGGTGTGGGAGAGGGATGGGATGAGGTGGTTGGGGTCAGGGCTGCTCAGGGAACGCTCATTTGGTTTCATGACACGCTGCCAACAGTTATAACGCCGCTATGATGTCAGTAGCACAGGGACACATCGGACCGGGGAACACAGCTAGCTCTGTCTGAATGTGTGGTAAGCTTGTGCACATCTGCACCACTGTACTTGTTTGTACGTGTGTGTGTGCGCGTGTGTGTGCGTGTGTGTCTTTATGCCCTTCTGGTGCAGCTGGATACATGTGTTAATGTTGGGGATTTGAGGCTAGAGAGAGAAAAGCAAAAAAGGTGGAGAACTGGATTATTAACCCTTTACATTGATCTTGATGTGGTTTTCTAAAATTGCGGTCTGGTGGGATTTATGTGATCCCCATAATCCCGCAAACCTTGATGCTCCAAATCCATTGTCATGCTTCACTTTTATAGGGGGAAATTTCCATGACTTCAGCTCCCGCACTTAGATTGCACTTAGTGAAGCCACAATCTCACACACCATTCATTCAACATTCCTCTCTTAACACACTGGCTTCACGTTTCATATGACATGTCTTTGATGTTTAACTGCTTTTATTTTTTCTTTGTTTCGAAACCTCAATTCATTTTTGTTTTCCAATAAAAACTCTTTTAGATAACATGCATTTGTCAAACAAGCAGGCACATTTAGTACTTCTTTTTAATTGTTGTTGCACAAATCTTCCCTCCCACAAACAATTAATATCATTATTAGTTTGAATTTGCCCTGGCGGAGAGGGGCGGCAGATGTTAGTAGGGATAAAAAAAAAAAGTGTTCTAAAATAGAAACAAAGTCAAGTCAAAATGAAAATAGGAAAAGGGTTTGGGGTGAAAAATATTTTCTCTTTGCTTCAGATATTCCAACATTTAACAGTTTTTCATCACATTTGCATGAACATATGCTCTCTGTCGCTGAAATGAATTTCTGCAAATGTGTCAGGAAGTTAATTAGCTCTGTGTTTTCGGATGTCATTGAGTGTGCATGTGCATTTGTAATTGCGTGTGTGTGTGTAAAAGTGTGTGATATTACGCTTCACCCCAACCCCAGCAGTGAAACAAGACAAAGTCACAATCATATTTGTCGCAGCTGGGGGTAAATGTGACTTGCTAAGTCATTCTTATTTTTTTTTATTTTTTTGTACATAAAAGATTCAGAATTTGTGTGGCACTTTGGGTGGTATTTTTCTAACAAACATTTTCTCCATCTCCTCACCTTTCCATCTCAAACTTTCTTTTGCACTCCTCCCTCTCTGCAGGATGGTCATTTAATCCACCTAACCAGCTGGAAAGATAAATATTCCTTATTGGAGAGTGAGGCCCCTACGTCTTCACTCACACAAACCGGAGATGAGGAAAAAGTCGCCCTCACAGCAGAGCTCAGACACCAAAATACCTTCATAAGTCCTCGAGTTAAACAGTAACCAACATAAATAAAACTCAAATACCTGGTGAGCTTTTAAAAATCCTTATATCATTCAGTGAATCACAAAAAACCTTTTTTATACTAAAAGTTTCTTTTGATATTTTAAAACTGAGATCCAAAACGGAGAAATCCTATGGGGGCTAAAGCCCTGTATGCCGTTACATTATACCTTCATCACTGCTCCAACTTGTACATTTTCCAGGCTGCGTTTGGCTGATTATTCCTGAAGGAGGAACATGGATGGGTTCCTGAGGCTGACTCATGGTTTCTGTTTGGAGAGGTCCAATTCAGAGCAGGTTTGCCTGCCTCAAAAGGCTGTTTACACAGCCTCTCAGGCCAGACTAGGAGGCCCTATTTTCACACCCAGGTGCTTTCCAAAGAAAACCTCCAGCAGAGGCCCCTTGCATAAGGTACACCACTGAAAATCATATGCGCTCCCTAAAGTTCTTGCCGTCATCTTGCATGGCTTCAGCTACATATTTATAAGAACAAATTGAGGTATAGAACAGAATAAAGACATGTATTTGTGCCCAAAGTGAAGGCAGTATTTTTTTCTCACTTTGCAAATGGACGTGCGGCTTTGATGGGTAATATTTTTATATCTGATTCTGACATCACTCTCCACAGGAGTATCTTTGCTGCTCCGCGTGGGTTATTTGGTTGAGAGAGTTTGAAAAATTGATATTCTTGAGGATGATAACGTTCAGACTGCATCACTGCTGGAAACAGTCAGCATGGACCTATTGGCTGTTTAGGAAAGTAAGAAGTCAGACTTTGGAGATTCAGATGGATGTACAGCACAGGGTCAAGCTCCACTGAGGGTTAAGGTGGAGAAGCATGACTCTGGTCCAATTCTTCACAAACACTTAGCCTCATTTTATAGAACAAAACCCTGCCTGCTCATAAAAACGACAAGGTTTTTGATACAAACACAAAAAACTTTATGATCCCCTCAAAACATTCTTTCTCTGAAATCAGCAGATTGTTATAGGATGCTGAGATTTACAGCTGTCCTCTCAGAGACCCGATGCATTGAAAAGTGACTCACTACTTTAAAAAAAACTGATAAAGAAATAACCTGAAGGAGGATTTTGTCACTTCTTTTAACAAAGATTAAAATTGTGTTTTTTATTAAACTTCTGACCAATCTCGTAACTGAAGGCCAAAGTGCAAAAAGAAGAAAAAACGAATTTTTTTGTATTGGATTGTTATTTAGTATGTTATAGCTAAATTCTTAACCAATTTAAAGAAAATGCTAATCTACTTCTACTTTCGGCATTTCCCTTCAGGTGTCGCCACAGCAAGGCAGTTTCTTCTTCTATGTAACCCTATCTGCTGCATCCTCTCGGTCACACCAACTATCTTCATGTGTTCTTTCACTGTATCCATGAACCTCCTGTTTGGTCTTCCTCCAGTCCTCTTTCCTGGTGGTTCCAAATCCAGCATCCTTCTTCCGAAGTACTACCTCTCTCTCCTCTGCACATTTCCAAACCATCTCAGTCTGGCCTCTCTGACTTTATCTCCAAAACCTCTAACATGTGCTGTTCCCCGATGTACTCATTTCTAATCCTGTCCATCCTGGTCACTCCCAGAGAGATCCTCAGCATCTTCATTTCTGCTACCTCCATCTCTGTTTCCTGTCTTTTCCTCAGTGCCACTGTCTCTAGACCAAACCTCATGGCCGGTCACACCACAGTTTTGTACACTTTCCCTTTCATTTTAGCTGAAGCTCTTTCTGTCACACATCACACCTGATACTTCTCTCCACCCATTCCAGCCTGCCAGCACACACTTCTTCACCTCTTTTCCACACCCTCCATTGCTCTCGAATGTATATCCTAAGAAAATGCTAATCTAAGACTTCAAAAACATGTTTTACTTTAAAAGTTTAAACCCTTGGGATGTGATGATGACTGTTTGACTAACAAGAAACAAACAAAACTATTCTTTTTCACTGATAGATTTCACCAATTTTCTAAAAATTTCCCCTCTTTTTCACTTTGTTTCATTTTACACTTTTAGATTTTATCCCAAAATTGGAGCCTTTTTATTAATAACTCTAATTAAATTTGAAACAAAAAAAAATTGAGTGGCTTGTTTAGCTTCTTTTTTACACTGATTTCACCCGGGCAAAGAGACAAACACATAAATTAAAGTGCACATTTACAAATGAATATCAATATGCCACCTAAAAAATACCACATCAAAGGTCCCGTTCAGAGAAGGAAAAAAGCTATGCATATATGTATAACATAATTACATTCCATATATCTTCCAAAATCCCATTTCCATCAGTGGTAATTCTGCTGAACAGAAGTAATGGGTTTATTATGCAGTTATGACAGGGCCGGGCCCCATCCAGTACACACCCCCTCACCCTTTCCTCCTCAGAAAGACTGCTGAACAATCGAAGCCGAGAGCAGGAACATTTGAAAGTAGAAATTTTTCACTTTGAGTCTGTCAATTGAGTGAGACAATGTAATAGGAAGTGGGACAAAAATGCACCTGTCTCTTCCAGATGTGCATGGAAACTTATTCTGATATGAGTTTATCTGTGTACATTCCTGCATAAAGAAATATAATATAAAGATTTATTTATTACTGAAATCATTTGACCTCTGTTTAGACACTGGAAAATACCCATAAACAACTTTCTCCCAAGAATGATTGCCCCTGTTGTGTGCAATGAATAAATGAATGAATAAATGACCAAGCCAGTGATTGAGTGAAGAAATTATTGAGTAGCTAAATGAAGACATGTTTGTGTGAGTCAGTGAATGACCTGGACGATGAGTTTGTCTGACTGAATAACCAAGCAGATCTGAAATTCACACACATTACTGATGGCAATCCAAACAAACAGATGTAAGTGCTCCAATGTTCTCACAGGGACCCGGGAAAAGCCCCATCGTCCCAGTGACTGAGAGCATTCTGCCCCCTCGCAGCCTGTTATTAAAATCAATTAATGACAGGGAAGGAGGCCCCTGTAAAAGCTGACTTGTTGGGCTCTGGGGGTCCTTTGTGACACGTTGCCTTTCTGGATCACTTGTGCCATATGGAACTTCCCCTCTTGTGGCACATAACTCATTTTTATGAGAGCCTTATTGGCTAATGATGGAATAGTGCATGAACGCTGAGCAGGGGAGTGTTCCTGTCCTTATACCTGTCACCGCCATTGCTCCCGACGTATGTGTCACTCTGATCTTTGCTAAGACACTACAGTTCACTTCAGAGAGAAAGTCGCTCCAGGAGGTGAAAGAGAAACAGGTACAAAGGAGCAAAAGTGTTTTGCTTTTTCTGAGTGTTTTTGCAGTTTGTGTAGACAGACAGACTGGCAGAGAACATTCCGGGTTAGTGTGACAAAATGAACTGTGACTCACACAAGATCATGTTGTCTTGCACCAAAGCTGAAGAATCTGATGTAGCGTTTACCTGCCTCTCTGAAATGTTTAGTTTGCCTGTTCTCTACTCCCACACATATGTCAAAATCATAAACACAGAAATATGTTGTAGACACGTTCAGGAAAATGCAAACTAACTCCAACAAATACCGCCTGAATCTTAGTCCAGCCTCAGGCAAGACAAGGCCAATTGAAGAGGAGATTGACCGTTATAGTGAAGCGTGGTGGCTCTGCAGGAGGAAAGCAGCGGTCCATTTACCAGCACTGGAAAAACTCTGCACTCATTTTAGCTGAGTCCCAAGGGGTAAAGAAAAAGAAGAAAGACTTGCTAAAAAATGTTTTGTTTCCTGTCTGCAGGATATCACTTTGTTTTGCTACTTTGTCTGAATATCTCAATATAGTTTTGCATTTGTAATTTGCAATCAACGGCACGGACAACATCACCTGGTGGTTGTAGCCTGGAGTCGACACACATACTGTATACCTCAGTCGCACTCAAACATGCTCAGTGAGCAAGTTTTTATGGATCACTAACAAGGGATGCTTTCTCCTTAGAGATTAGTTTAGCTGACCCATCAATTACTATCTCCCTGGAAGAACGTAACCTGCTAATAATTATGATAATGACATGACACTGTGATAATGACATGATAAGGAAGTGGAAGATGAATCTGCTCACTGTGCAGTAAGTGCTTATCATGCAGAGAGAACTACACTTGACAAGAAAATCAAGTAATGCCTGTATGTAAAAATCTACCCAATAATTTACATCTCGCCATCCAGGTGACTTGTTTAACAATTGATTTTTTTAGATTTTTTTTTTTTTAAGGAAAGGGTTTTTTTTTAATTGCTCATTTTTATTATGAACAATATGGGTTTTTTTTTTTCATTGTATTGTTCACATAAAATCTACCCATGTTGTAAAAACAAAAGTTATTTTTCCTGGCAAAATGTTACTGAATAGTTGTTGGTACTAGTTTTTTTCACATCTTTCTGTCTGTAGAGACAAGGAGTTCTGCACCTGGACACTCATCTGTACCTGTAGCTGTTTGTTCAGCTGTGGCTGAATAAGCCAATGCGGGAGCTGCAGCTCTTACTAAACTTGCTACTAATATCAGAATCAGAATCAGCTCAGAATCAGAATATACTTTAATGATCCCACACATGGGAAATTTGTGATATTGATATGAAATTCATATGATATTCATGTGAAATTTGTGAATATGATCGGCAGTGTGAGTCATGGCCGGGGGGAGAAGTGGCAGACTAATTTATTTATTTATTTATTTTTTTGCTGTTTCCGGTTCTTTGTTGTTGGTACAAGTATAACTACAGCTATGAACCAGGTTTTTTTTTTAACCGTAGCATTTTATTTGTGAAGTAATTGTTTTTGGTCATTTTTTTCTCAAGTAAAAAAGTTCTATTTGCACCCCGTCACTCCCAACTGGAGGCTGGAAACATCCCACTACATATTGTCAGAGTCTGTTAAGATTGCTAGATTGCATACTGGTCTGCATTATTTTTAATCCAAATAAAAAAATATAACTGCAAACTAATTATTAAAATCATTCTGCTTGTTTTTCTTTACTTTATGAATGCTAACATTAATTCTGCATAGCCAGTCAAAAAAACACTTTTAAAACTTTTTAAGCTTGAAACACAACATTTTTATCTTTTCGGTTTGAGCATTTTTTAACTTCCAAAGGTTTATTTTAAATAATTTTCTCATTTGGTGATTGAAAAAAATGTTGTAAAGCAGAAAATGGAAAAAAAAAAAAAAAAAAAAAAAAACCCAGCTTCCTATTATTTTTAACATGTTTTCTAATCCTCATAAATGAAACAGAATATCTGTTCTGAGCCCCGAATTTAAAAAAGTCCAGTTTAGAAGCGGTTGTGATGGATATAAGGTCCAAGGGGGGCAAACAGTTGCTAGCTCCATCCATCTTCTCAGGATGTCTCCTGGAGCTCTGCCCTCTCTGAATATGCCGGGATGATCAATATGTAAGCGCAACCTCAAGATTAAATCTGGGTTTATTAATCCTTCTGCAGAAACCTTTTGTCATTCTTGCCACATTTATGTCTTTTTGTTATGATTTAGTGTAAGATGTAAACAGAGCTATATGTGAGTGTCTATTTTGCTCCACAAGTTTGGAGGAGAAATGCTGAGTGTGCTGTACCTAGTTGTATGTGCAGCCTTCTGATAGCAATTGTTCAAATGTGAAAGAACAGGAATCATTTTGTGGGGGCTGCTGGAACATTGGAGATATTTTAAAATACATCTTATTGCACAAAACAACTTAGAAGTTTTATTCTGTCTACAACATGTTTTTTGCTGACTCATGATAAAGTAAAGAAAAGAAAAAATATTTAAGAAAAAAAAACTCTTCCTGAAAAAAAGCCTTCCATCTTATTTAAGCTTAAGAAAAAGAAGATCAAAGTATACCGAGCCATTTTGTCGCACTTTTCCTGATTTGCAGTCGATGGCTGTTAGGTTGAAAACGCTCCTGAATCCTTCATCATCAATATGCTAAATATGCCATTTTTCATTTCTTGTTAATTCCCTTTCCAAAGCCTCCTTCCACTCCCTCCACTACTCCTAATCTGGCTATAAAGGTCAGTTTAGCATAATGACATCATACAGACGAGCATGGGCAAACCCAGATTACTAAATCTGACTCTAATGTGGCTTTTCAGATGAAACAGCATTAAATGACATTAACGCTACCACATTCACTGGCAGCTTTAATGGAGATTGCTCAGAACTGGCCCTTCTTTACCCTCTTTGTATTTTTAATGAGGTGACAGAGAGAGGCGAGATTGGAAAAGGATGGTCTTACAACATGCTGAGTTGGGATCAGATACTGTCCGTCTATTTGTGTAATGTTCCATCAGCTCTCTTAAAGAGCCTGGGTTAACCTCTTCAGTGTGACTGACATTTTTAGAGCAAAGCTTCCACCACAGCCAGAACTTAAAGGGACTTCATAAAAAATATAGCAATTACCCGCACAATAAAAATAGCCCTTCGTTTTTAAACGTTTCTTCAAATTCAGCCCCAGATTACTGTTGGCTGTGGAGATGAACAAACTAGTTTGTGATTAACCCTGTGCTGAAATTAAAGGACCAATTGCTCTAAATCTTTTTTAATATGATAAGTTTGTGTGCTCCAAACTACATGTTGCTGCCTATTCCTTACAGACCAAATGCAGAACTGACTAAAATAACTTGATGTTAACATATAAAAATGAATAAAACCTATAAGGAGCAATAAGAAAACAAATATAAATATAAAAACCTATGGATGCAATGAAGGAGGACATGAAGATAATTGGTGAGACTGAGAAGGATGTAGGAGATGGGATTAGATGGAAGAAACTGACTTGCTGTGGCGACCCATGAAGGAAAATGCTGAAAGAAGACGAAGAAGAATATAAAACCTTGCCTGGATCAGGTATGTTTTCAGGTAGGTTTTTCTTGGCATTCATCTTTTTGTCAAACAAACAAAAAAAAAAAGTTTTTTCCATTGTTTTTCTTCGACAACAGCCACTTTTCTAACTCAGAAAATAACCCAACATAAAACAAACAAAAAAAAAAGACAACGAAGCGGTAATGAATTGTACAAAGGGTGCAAAAAGCTTTTCAACACTTAACATTATTAAGGGCTTCATTAATTGCTGTTAAGAGGCATTGTTAATCATATCTGTATCACTTCTTTGTTCTGCTTCAGCCTTCCAGACCTTTTGAATACAGGTAAAGAAGCACAGTTTATGTTAACATTTTCATACCATAAAATTCTGTAAAAGACCTCACCCATAAAGTTGACTCTGTATTATGTTGCCTAACATAAATGCTTTGGTCGAGTGGCTTTACAGATCAATTTAGATTGTATATTAAAACAAAATTATTATAGAGACAGTGGCACTAAGGAAAAGACAGGAAAAGGAGATTGAGGTAGCAGAGATGAAGATGCTGAGGATCTCTCTGGGAGGGACCACGATGGACAGGATCAGAGGGACAGTACGTTACAGGTTCTGGAGATAAACTCAGAGAGGCCAGAATGAGATGGTTTCGACATGTGCAGAAGAGAGTCAGCAAAATGACTCGCCAAAGCAAGTCAGCAAATTTGCCGAAAGAAGAAGACAGAAATATTGATGTTAAAAAGGAACTGTAATTATTAGTAAAATAATATTAAAATGTCAAGTATTCCAAATTAACAGCATAGAAAGTGTCATTCTGAAAATAAGTTTCTTTACGTGTTTTCAAAAAAATGTGTATATGTGTGTGTGTTGAGAGAGTGTGTGTGTATATTGGTGAGTGTGCACAAGTGGGTTGCACTCTGAAAGAAATATTGAAAGTTTTTTTTAGTAAATTTGAGAAATTTCAACTTTTAAAAAACAAATAGTATAAAGCTAGATACATTTCTTACAATAATTAATGCAATTGGGAGATGACAAGTGGCTCTAATCAAGAGAGATCAATCTTGAATTAAATTGTTAACTCCAAAACAATCAAATACGAAGATGATTTCAGCATCCTTATTATGTACAACTTTTCATTGAAAAGGTACCACAAAGCGGATGAACAAACTAAAAGAACGCTTCATTAGTTGTTCAAATTGTTGGATTTGCATTTTAGAAATTTGAAGAAATTATCAAGAAGCAGAAGAATAAATGTGCATTTGATGTGAGATGGGACTGAATAATATGACAAATTATGTAAAAAATGTAAAATAACAAGAAAATTCTGGGGAAGTTACTGATGCAAATACTCGTTTTCACTAAAATTTTTATTTGTTAAAAAAAAAACACTCTGGCACTCTAAAATATTTAACTGTTTTTTTTTTTATCACAATTCATCTAACAAAATATTAAAGACATATACAGCCAATGGGAACTTCTTATGGTTTGGCTAAACCTCATTGTCAGTCTATGTCAATGTCCACGGCTCTATGTCTTTCATGACCCTCAGCATCATTCAGTCTTTTACGTTTACATGAGAGAATTTCACACACACATAAGTATGTCTACAAAATTGCTCTCACACCCTCCATGGGTGGTCTCATCCATCAAGCTTGGATCTTCTACCAGAGGCCTGGGAACTTGAGGGATCTGTGAGAATCTTTGCTGTTCCTAAAGACTGCATTCTTCTAGACTGAGATCTTTTTTTTCCTAGGATCTGCTGTAGCCACTATTCTAGCTTGGGGGTTACTACACCGGGTGTCCTGATGACAACAGGCACTACTGTTGCTTTCACTTTCCAGGTCTTCTCAAATTCTTCTTTAAGGCCTTGGTATTTTCTCAAGTTTCTCATGTCCATTTATTCTGGTGTTATAATCACTTGGTATTTTGATGTCAACCACAACGGCTTTCCTCTGCTGTTTGTCTATCACCCACTGTCCGGTTGGTTCACCATTGCTATGGTATTTTTTTTTTTTGTTTGAATCTGGAAGTTCCACAGGATCTTAGCTCAGTCATTCTCTATCAGCTTATATACAGATATACTGTATATATTTACACAAACTCAAAAGTAGAGAAACTGTAAGAAAAAATTTGTCTCATCACATTGGTATCGAGGGATACCGATCCTATCCTTGGTGCAATTACTATTGATATTTGGATTGATCCATCTATCCCCAAGGTGAGCATCTCATTTGTAGTTCAGTGGCCTACTATACTCCTTTTTACGACTAATATTAGCAATAAATTGTGCTGACAAACCCCCCAAAAAAAATGACATAGCACTGTTCCTGACAAGTATTTGCTAAGATGATTGAAAATGTCAAGCAATTTTACTACTGGTATTTTACATTTTTGTTAGTTTACATCTGCTTTGTCAATGCTCCTAAATACAGTAAGCGTTGTTTGATTGGTTAAATTCAGATGAATACATCTGTTATGCAAAAGTTGTACAAAAAGTCATTTAAATCCACAAATTTTCATTTTTGTGAATTTATGAAGTTCTAGTGCACTTTTATTGACTCCCTCAGGAAACAAACTACGTAGATGCCGAAGTTTGGGGTGTGGTGATCCAACGGCACTTTTCTGGTAAACCAAATGGAAAAATATCCTGAGAACCAAAGCAGTCTCAGTAAATTATTTAGACTATTTTACAACAGCTGAAATTACGTTCAGGGAGTAGATGATGATGGAGTGCCAGAGTGACAGCACGCACGCTGAATCCTCCGATAAACTGTGGTTTTTAAATGCACCCGATGTCATGCAAGGGTTGTAAAGATGGCATACGCTTCTAGAATAAGATACAATATCCTTCCAGATATCTTTTCAGACAGCTCAGAGTAAGTGATATGACCCATCAAACTGTAATGAAAAGGTGACTGACATTATTTCAAAACATTTCTTTTACCACCTCCACTGGCCAGGCAATCCTTTCCACAAACATTGTAACAATTTATGGCTAAACAATGTCACAAAAACTTCAACTGGATAGTTTTGCTTTTAAATTATTTATAAAATTCCCACCTCAATCACGTGTTTTCCACAAGGTAGATGTTTTTCATTTTTACACTAAGAATTTTCCTATGGTCACGCTGGTTAGGTTTCTGGCCAATGCCGGTCAAAGTGGTCACTAACTGTGGTGGACAAAGGATGTGGTTACGCACAAAGGGTGCCCCAGCTTCATGGAGTTTCACTAACAAACATTAACTGGATTCCAACAAAAAAATTCCTACAGTAGAGGAGTCAGCATAATTGCCAAATCAGCTCCTGACTCCAAACTTAGGGCTCAATTTAGGCATTTTTTTTTGTGTGGAGACTAATGCAGCTTATTTAATCTAATAGATAACAATTTATTAGATAGACTTTTTTTTTTTAACACAAACATACTTATTAATGAATGTACTGTACATACACACACACACACACACATACTGTTTATGTGTACAGTATATATATATAAAGTGGGCTTATATAAGTCTCTGAGTGCATATAGTGGATACGTAAACATTCCCCAGGGTTTTTTTTTGGTTAACTGCGAGAGAATAATAAAAAAAAAAAAAACACACAATTGGAAAAATCTATAACGTAGGAAACTTTTTTTTTTTTATCTATCATAGCTATTTTAATGCAGCAAAACCTCTCACTACATACTTTATAAACTTCTCAGACAGGCATTTACATTTTTACACTTTTTTCTCTTGTTTAAACACTCATAATGAAAGCCTTCATTAAAAAAAATAACATGGAGGTAAAAAAGTGACAGCTTCAATTGCATAAGAATGACATGCATCGCTGCTGTGTGTTCATGACAAAACTAAGTAGATATTATGAAACTATAGCATATATTTCTGTCTGTAAATGTTGTCAAGACAGAGATTCAGCGAAAATGTATTATGTTTTATGACATTTTCTCTGAAAAATAACAAAAAAATATCACTACGCTTTTTCTCCAAGCTGGAAAAGTTTTGTCAGTCATGTGATCAACAGTACGTCTACAAAAAATTAATAGAAGAATAAAACATTGCAATCTATGTTTTGTGATTTTTGGCAATATTTTCTATAATAAACATCTATCTCAATAAGGTTTGGTGGTGACCGTACCACAGATGATCTTGCTTTAACAACTCTTTTCTAAACTACTTTTTTACTGGGCTGCGCAGTGGTGCCCAGTACTGTGAGGCAGTGGCCTCACAGCAAGAAGGCAGGGGGTTTGACTCTTGGCATGGGGATGAGGCTTAAACCTCATCGGCTTTTCTGTGTGGAGTTTGCGTGTTCTCCCTGTTCAAAAACATACATGTTAGGTCGATTGGCCCCTGACAAATTGCCCCTTGGAATGAGAGTGTGTGTGGAAGGTTGTCTATGTGTGGCTCTGCAAGAGACTGATCGTGACCCTTTTGAGGTGTACCCTGCCTCTTACCCATAAACAGCCGTGACCGGCACCCCTCGTGATCCTTTTACAGATAAGTGGTTCAGAAGATGAATGAACAAGGCCTATATGTGTCGGTGTGTCTGAATGAGGAGTAGTTTCCAAACAAGCACAAAATCTACTACTACATTATTCCTGTTAAGGAGATCATAATGTACAAAAGATCAATGATGCAAAAAGGAAATAGAAAACATTCTCTAAAGACATTTAATCACTAAATTTGTTTTGTTTGTTTCTTTTCTTATGGAGGTATTAAGTACTGTAATATACCCGCTTTGCATGTTTTAATTGAATTCTGTGTTATTGATGATAACTTGTTTTTAATGTTTAGAACAACTGCTGAGAGAGAGACAGACAGACACAGAGTTCATTTTTAGATTTAGCCTCAATAGAGTCTTAATTTCCATTTTTTCATCTCTCTACACTAACTGACTGATCATCAACAAACTAACATAACCTAACAGTCATTAGTTGCTAGCACCCCAAAACCATTTATATCTAAAGACTGTTACAGATGAGCCATCTTCTCAAAAGAAATTGCTCATGTGGCATATCTAATTATAATCCAGGGGTTCTTTATGCATATTGAAAATTTCTATAGTTGCCTGGTCGTTCTACATATTTACAATATTGTAGCTAAATTCAAAAAGTTTGTGTGTATCTGCATTTGATTTAGCATTTTACTGCATTTCAGAAAGATGCCATGATAACTGCTCCATAATAAGAAAGCTTCAAGGGTTTTATTTCCAGATACCTTTTCAAATAATTAATTTAAATAAAAGCCTAAACTATTGATCTAAAATTTCCAAGCGGTCTTTGTTATTCAGTCTTGATATGCTGCTTATATTTACAATAAAGTACAAGTATTTCTTATCTTTCTGAGCCCACTGAGTCATCAGCAGTACTGAACTTCAGCTCCGAAGTTAATTAATGTGATTTATGCTTGTTTGGTCGCTTGCTAACTTGCACATTTTTGAGGAGAGCAGCATCATCTGCAAGTCATTGTCTTTGGTAACTAAGAAAAATTGGACTTTTTAGTGAGCCCAACATGGGCTTATTTCTACACTTGGTGGTCCACGAGCACAGAGAGCTTGCTTGTTTTGCCTGACACAAATGCTAAGGCTTGGCTCAAGCTTCAGCTTTGTTCTTCAGCACTTTGAAGAGTTACCACACTCATGTTGGGCAGTAAGTTACATACTTTGGCAAATATCTATCTTAAAATAATTTATTTTTATGTGAACATGGCAACCAGCTCCACTATGTTCAAAAGACGCACCAAAAGTACAAAAAGATCCACATATTGCCACACTCTGTATCAAAGTTGTTTATGACAAAATCTGTGTGAAAAAGTGGTGTGTGACCAAAAAGACACGCTAATCTGGATTGATCAAAACAAATTTATCATTGGTACACACGTATTACTGCACTAGATCAAGACTAAGGAAATATATATCAAAATCAATTGAGCACTGGAATGATGAAAAAAAATTAAATTATGAAATGGACAGTCATTGCCACACTCTGTAACAGACTTATCACAACATAATTAATCAGAACATGCATTTAAATAGTTAGTCGCAAAAGGAATAATGTATAGCGTAATATAGTAACTGCTGCAGGCCAGTTGTATTCAATTCAAAATACGTTATTGATCCCCCACAGGGGCAATTGACCAGTTGTACTTTGAGAAGTCCAACGGGATCAGTGAGCTCCAAACAGCTTCTGAACAACCGGAGGGTACTGCCAAATTGGGTGGAGTGGAGCTGGAGCGGGAGCAGCCACTTGGTGGAACAGCCACTTGGTGTTGCACAGCTGGTGGAACAGAAGTAGAACAGTCGCTAGGTGAATGTCGCACATAACTGTTGGCTCTGTGCGGGGCCAAACGTAAGTTATCAACGGCAATGGAAAAACTCCCGAGGCCCAAGACACAATCTTAAACTGACCATTAAAAACTTCACATCTCAAAAACAACTCCCATCCTTCACTGTGGTTGGAACAATACCATTTGTTGTTCACAAACACCACAAGTCCACCACTGCATGTTGTTCAGCCTAGTCTCTGTAAAACAGAATAAGCTGCTCTCCCAGAAGACACTGTCTTCATTTCCTTGCCTTTCGCTTCACTCCAGTTTCGCACTTCAACGAAGAGGTTCACACTCGGCACTTCCCTTAGCTGAAGCAGCTCATCTCCTGAAAAATCCAACTGATTTTATAGTCCACTGAAAAAGACTGCATCTATTTTTCTACCAGTCAATCGGTGCAGGTTAACAAACTAGAACCAATAGGAACTTAGTCCTACACCTTTTCTCTGCCAGCCAATCAGTGCTGATTAACAAAATAGCAGAATCTACATGAACTTATCATATACTAATGTTTTTATAAAGAGCAGAGTTCCAATTTCCTCTGCTTTGCTTCTCAAAGTGCCCGCAAGTGACAAGACTTCAGACTTTAAACAAAACCTTTAAAATGCTCCTGGACCCAAATGATAACCCAAATAATAACCGGGACCACCCTCAAAATTTAACCACTTCTTCATCTTTTGTGGATACTATTATGCATGTATCCTAACATTTTATAAAAATCAACCCATTACTTTTTAAGTTATCTAGATCACACACATACAGACGCGCACATGTAATTCTCCCATCACAATACCTTCTTAACAAAAGTAATCTATTAAAAACAAACTTGACACATTTTTTTCTATTTAATTATTTTATTATTGTATTGGCATTTTTATGCAAATTTGAGGGTTAAAACAAACAAATCAACATTTGTTTTTGAACTCATCACTTTTGTGGCAGGGAGTCCATTTTTGGCAAACCACCAGGGAGTCAGTTTGGAGACTCTGACTCCCTAGGAGTCAGTTTGGAGACTCTGACTTCCTGTCCTGTCAAAACGTTATCAGCCAATAAATGTATAACATTGTTCATAAAATTCTTCTTGTTTGCCAACTTCTGTACCTCCATGTCATTAAATTAGGGTGTAAGACAACATGAATCTGAATAACTGTTGTTGAGTTCATTCATATTACGCTTGTTTTCAGCCGCAACATTTGTCAAGATTACACATTATGTACACGTAAAAGAGACAGGCAGAGACAGTCCTCTTCATAATCACAAAACACACTAAGGCATATTTTCTGTATATCCCAGAAAATTACACCATTCCATGTGCAGTTGATAAGTGATTGTCAATGAACCGATGGTAAAAAGTTATTTATAGCCAAACTGGCACCACAAATAGAGCATTTGCCAAATTGTATTTTACTCCAGAACCTACAACAGGTATTGCAGGCATTAGCTTATGATCATAGCAATTGGAAAATGTCTGTCTACTCAGAGAACAAAGATGACACTGTTACGTTAATACTGTCTGTCTGTCCAAGGCATGCTAGTAGTTTGGTAGCTGAGAAAAGAAATTCAACCAGGCTATGTGGATCATTTTAGGAATTCCTGAGATTGAGAATTTAAAGCCAGAACAAAAACACTGTTTAGAAAGTTTGTTCAAGTTAAACTTGAAGTTACTCTGCTGCCAATGGGAAAAGTTTATTTATCGCTCTGCTTTTCAGACTACATTGAGTGTTCGGACACATTACATGCGTCATGTTTGGTACAGATCAGAAAGGAATAATTGGTTAAATGTAAAAGGTACTCACTCCCTGTGGTGGAGCAAATCCCAATGCCGTGAGGTCGAACTGTTTCCACAGAGGGAAAGAAACAGTTTGTTGTATCAGGCTAAAGTTTTAAGGCTGTTCTTTTCTTTGCACATTTGTATCAGCTGGCCATAAAATTTGTGAAACTAAAAGACTCAATGCTTGTTCTCCTTTATCTAGTGTGAAATGCAATCATTTTTTACTTTCTGTCAAAATCACAATGTGCAGTCAGAGAGGTGGGGATATTTAGGGTTACCATCACGCTGCCATTTGTCTTGCAGGTCCACATGTGAACCGGAGGTCCTCATTTTGATTCTAAACCACACTGACACAAAAACAAACACACTCTTTACTGCGCCGAACAGGCTTGAAAAATTACGGGCACAGGGAGGGAATATGCAATTACGACAGCTAATTTGCGGTCACCAAACTAGCCCCTATCCCAGTGCCCCCAGCCTCTCTTCACTTTAAATATTGGGAAGCAAAGAGCCTGCATATGTGTGTTTGGCCGGTGTAAGGGGTTTGGGGAAAAGTTCCCCCTCGCAGCTGTAGGAAGGTCAGGCAGCACCAGGGCGATTAGCATTGCTCATCACGTACAATTAGAGTTAGTTCTCCGCAAGGAGGCATCTGTTGCTAATTGAAGCAGAATAGATATTGAGGAGGTCCGTGCTTTCTCCATCCAGAACAAGACAAGAAAAAAGAACAAGCTCAACTGGAAGTAAATAGATTTTGGCTTGTGTGAAATTAGAACTGTGAAGCACCTGCACGTTATCCATATTAATTCTTTCAGTGAGAGGTTTGTGTTTAACTGTTTAAAATTAGTTGGTTATTATACCAACAATAATTGAGCAGGTAATTAAAAATGATTGATAAATTAGTTCCAAAGTGGTACCACCATAGAAAGACCCCCATCTAGACATGCACAGACAAAAAGGTTTGCATCAAGATGAGGACAGGGGGATGGGGAGAGAAGAAACTGAGCACATCAGAGTGGAGCCAAAGGATGCCCATGATGGCAATGTGATGCGACTGAGGCACGCGCCCACTGGCCAGCTGACATCAGCCAGCGCCTCACTGACCAAAGCTCCCGGCCCCTTCATGCCAAGGCCAGATGCAAACAAAGAAAACCAAAGCAAGCATGTCCAGACACACATCCAAAGAGATTTTGTGTTAAAGACAAAATCCTAAACACAATCTGTAAGAAGGATGGCAAGATTGTGGTGTGGATATGAGCATGTCAAACATGTTTGGATTTAACATGCACAATGTTTTACAAATTTTACCAAAAGCCCAATTTTTTTGTGACACAGCTTGGAATTGCTTGATAAAGATATCCAATTAAATGCTTTTGCAAACTTTTGTAACAATGCATTGTGACTTATTCATAAATTAAAAAGAGAACATATCTCTTCTGAATTTAAATAGATGAACAATTAAGTCAGAAACAGATTGTTTTTTTCTCTGAAAAAAAAATAAAATAAAATGATTGGTATCTCAATGACTTCTCTATAGAAAGGATGAATTTACTATTTACTGCAAAATAAATGATGAAATGACAGAAATCTGTCTATATTTTTATTACTGTGTAAAGGCTTCTTTATTTAACAGCCCAGAGGTCTCACAAAGGACAAAGTAAAGACACATAAATGGCACATTCCTCAAATTATGTCACAAAAGAGGACCTTTGAGGAGGAGGAGGATCACTTTTATCACCCATTGGCTTTTGAATGTTAAAAGCAATGATGGAATAAAATGTGATTAGGAACATTTCGGTCTTATATTTTACTGCTAAGCTTGAGTGTATGATGATTTAATGCTCTTCTTCACATACCAGAGGGACACCTTCCGCTGGTGTACATTGAACACACATGCTGAAGTGTCCCTATTGAGCAACAGAGCATATCAGGGCTTATCCGCTTTGACCTTCACTGTTGGACTCGGTGGAAGGGCTTGACTGGTTGAGGCGGTGTTAGTGTCGTCAGGGGCGCCCAAAGCCCAACTTATCAACATTGTGGCTTGAGGGATCTTTTTTCTGACCCTAATGAGTGCAATGCACCACTGAGTCTTAGAGCAAACTTTCAGCTGGCAAACCTCAATATGTCAGCCATGAATCCAGAGCTAGTAAGCCTCTAAACTTGAACTCATACTTACTGTTATATCTACTTTCCTCAACATCAAGCTTTTTGAAAGATATAAACAGTGGTCTTATTCTCCAATTATCTACCATCACTCATTCAATCAAGATAATCCCTGCAGCTTTACTGAACAACTGGTATGGTTAAAGGGTGTCTTTTAAAAACAATAAATTATCCTTATTACATCTTGTACACTAACATAGCAAAACAAACATTTTCAGTAAGTCGGCTAAGCCAAATTATTTTAAAATTACGGACAGTTAAAGGGTTCCTCATCTCTTGAAAATAATCATTTAATGCTTGATGGCAAACCAGAGATGATGTGATGAGAACAACAATAGTCAATCTATCATTTTGCCGATTGTAATTTTACAAATTTGACTATAATGAAGCATATTTAAAATTTATGCAAAACGTTCAAAATACTGTGATATATATTTTTTTTTATTAAATTAAAACTTAACACCCTTTCGTCATGAGAAAAATACACAGTATCAATTTATAATTGCTATAGTCAATAAAGCGTATGAATGCTTCATGGCTTTCTTCTCACTCTGTAGCATAGTAAGACTTCCTGTGTTTCAATCTCAAGATTATCTAGTTTCTTCTGAAAAGTATCAAAACTACAAGAGAAACTTAGATTGAAACAAGTCTGCAGGTTGAGATGGTAAGAGTTTGGGCTTTCTCAAAAGCTGTTGTATTCTTCACGACTTTTTAAGTGACAGTGAAAATTCAATTCCATTTTATTTGTATGGCCTGACACCACAAAACAATTGCCTCAACGGGCTTCATATAGTAAGCGGGGGATGAAGAGGGTGTACAAAAAAGGAACAAAACACAGAAAATGTATGTACACAAATACATCAAAACTAACAGTTTCAACACATTCCTGCACCTAGACCCTCCTTTTTGATGAAAAAAAAACATTTTTAAAAATCCAGCAGAGGGAAATAAAAGGAGAAACACCTCATGGTGATCCACATGAAGGCGGGATCCTCCACAAGACAAACAAGCAATGTATCCCAGACTGTTTATTACATTTTAGCTAATGCTACTCTACAACTATGTATCAGAAGAAATGGGCTTCAACCTGGTGGAAATTAATTCTAGCACAGAAGCCTCTGTGCAAATGGGTTTTTGTGTGATCGAAAGCATACTCTGCTTTTTCAGAGTAGTAATTGTTGTCAACATCCTATTCAAGATATTTTCATCAACACTGATTTAAATGTGATCTTTTCTTTTTGTGTTATTAAAAATTAATATCTCTTTATATTGTTACTGCAATAAAAATAACATTGCTCAACAAATTTTGCTGATGACCAAATAGAACAAAATCACAAATATAATTGGGCCAGATAAGTTTTCTCTGCAAGGTGGCTGTGCTGTTGCTCAGATCCTTTAAAAAAGAGGAGAGCTTTTGCTTCTTTAGGTTTAGACAACCCAGATAGTATGATATGGTCCTCTGTCTAAGATCCCTCCTGGAACCATTGCTATTGAGACGTTTCAGGCATGTCCAAATGGAAGGAGGTCCAGTGAAAACCCTGAACTTGCTGGAAGGACTATGTCTCACAGCTCGTCAAGGAACACTTAGAACCCTTCTGGGTAAGTTCACAAGACGTGGCCAGGACAAGGCTTTCAGGCTGAAGTTATTGCCCCACATCTCTAGAAAAATGGAAGGCATTCTTTTTATATAATAATGAGAAGTTTGTCCAATGTACTGTAATTGTAAAAGTAGGTGGAGGTTTTAAAGTTTCTTTTATGTAAATCACAGGTATGTTTTCAACATAAAACAACTTACATGGTACTCATACATTAAATAGCGTTTTATTCTGGTAATTTTGGTTTTCTTTTGTTGCAGAAGTTGGATGAGATGCTGAAGTGATTTGTAACAGACAGTACTACTGAGCATGTAAAATAATTTTCTGTACTAGCAATAAGCCTGCATCGATGGCATTGATTTTATTTAGGAGCAGTTAATCAGAGAGACACGTTTAACTCTGCCCGGTCTGCGTACAGTGGCTCTTAAATCCAGCCTTGTAATAACCCTCAGTAATTAGGACTGAGACACACTAACAAGAGAAACTATCATCATCACTCAAGAACCTCATCATCATCACCATTCTCATTATCAAGCCTAAGATCAAATTCCAGCCTGGCTGCAGGATAGTGGGACTTCAGTGCACCTGATGCATTGCGCATCATTAGATTGTTGTTATTACAGTGCCATGGGGAGTCAAACAGGATGGAGACTCATTCTCATAATATTCTATTCAACTCACTGGGGAGGACCTACTTGACATTCTCCACCAAATGACAACTATGTATCGAAGCAAAGGGCTGACACCTTAATTTGTTTACCTTCTTTCGTTTTTCTTATTTCTTCCCACCCACATACAAGAATATGAAAATCCCTTCAGATCAACTCCACCCAAAACAAGCCGTAGCCTCCTTGTCTACGGTGGTCAAAATGGCTAAGAGTATTGATCTTGACAAAGATAAATCAACTTATGTCTATTGTTTAATTTGTCTCAATTAACAATGGAAGATGCACTATCCATTTTAGAAGAAAGTAAATCCATGAGTGACACCATTGTGACCAGGCCCATCCATGCCAGCCCAACACTTTGCTCTCACTCAGCGCTGCAGGGCAGCTACTGCTAAAAAGGCAGCTGCCCGATGATCGATGACTTCATCTAGTCTGCCTGATTCCTCCACTTGTGCTGAGAGAACACTTAATGTAACGGGCCCACAGAGAAACGCCTTGATTAAATTGTGAAAGCACGGAGCCACAGGGAGCCACTTACAGGGAGAAGCTTTCTGTGCAGGAGTCTTTACCCGACCATACATACACTCACTGACGTACAAGTGATGCCACAAACACACAGCATCATTCTCAGCTCATTGTGCAGCTCAGAAAGCTTTCACACACAAACACACACTCACATACCACTCTGCCAGCAGGGCCAGATCATCCGGCACAGCTGGTGTATCCCAATGTTGACTCTCCAGTTGGGGAGGATTGCTGCAGGGATTTGCCATATCACCGTGGGCAGTGCAGAGATTGGTTCGGTACGAGTCCATCAAGCTTTATCTCTCCCCAAGGTACCCACACAAATCTCTTCAATAAATAACCTGTTCTTAATTCTGATTTCTTAATGCAACTCCTGCAGAGAAGATTAATCAGTTTTGGTAAGTGGCTTGTTCACACACAGTTCAAATAAAGAAGCTGTAACTGTTTTGAAGATTTGATTGCATTTTTATATTATTATTTCTTCTCAGAGGAAGACTCAACACCTTGCACATTTGGTGTGCTCACATTTCTACATGCAGTCTCACACACAAACACACATTAACACTCATGGCACTTCTTTCCAAGCCCTCCCAACATCTGCTTGTTCTTCCTCTGATTAAAAAAATCCTCTGCGTTTCATTATCGCTGATTTGCATAGTAATAGCGTGCATATTAAGCAGCTACTTCAGAGGGTGGGCGGTCTAATGAATGCCGCAGTCTCCTCTGTTTTAACTCAATTTTTCCTCATCCATATTCAGCCATGTGCACCCTCCCGGTCTCCCTCACGACCCCCCTGCCCTCAGGGATGGCAATTCTGTTTCCGCTGAAATGCTTCCTCCAGCCTCTCCCCAAATCCCAGAACCCTCTCCATTAATCCAATTAATTAGAGCCATTGATATGCAGCCCGCTTAGACCAAGCAGCTGTTTCCCTGCCAATTGCCTTGGTATGAGGAGAGGGGTTAGGGTGGAGGGGGTGGGTCAGGTTATGAAGTCTTGCCATCCACCACACATACAGCAACACTTCACACTGAGAAAGTCACCACCCACCAGGGTGCCACCAAGAAATTCCAATCTCCTTAACACCATGTTGAAGAATCTCATGGTTGTGGTAAAACTCCCTAAAGTTTTTCCTAAAGGGCAAATATCAACTGTCCTTTTCTCTTTTACACGGCCCTTGGACCATTTAAATGTTTGGCATTTTGCCACAGCTTCAGCTTACCAAGTCTGTGTGGAAAAAACAGATTGCATAAACATGAGTATGGCTAGAACACTGGTAACTAACAATCATATCCATTTTGTTTCATTCATACTTATACTGTTTTATTACCCTGGAGTATAGGTTCCTTCATGGGGAAAAAAAAATGGGGGCGAAATAGATGAGAAATGGAAACTTATGCCCTTTTATTCAATCAGCCACTACATATTCCTTCGAGGTTCACCAAGAGGAAGCTAAATATACATCAATGGATGATAATTCTCCCAATATAGTGTTGAAAATAGAAAAACTGCCGAGAGATATCCCTTGGCACCCGGAGTAAGAGGTGTGCCTTGGAATTACCATATAGAAATGAATAGCAGCGACAGTGTCTAATGTTTTGTGACACAGCACCAATGTGCTCTCTCCGGTCCATTCCCGAGCTGAAGCTGCTCATCGGAGATATTAGATTAAGAAGTGCAGGACTAGAAGGGTAATTCACTTTTCTGCTCCACTGGCTATCATTGCGAGCAAAAGAACGCTGGTGGTAAACTATCCCTGTTGTCTCCTTAAGCATGTTTCTTCGTTTCTATCCCCCTCCCTTTCTTATCCCTCTAAACTGCCTATTTTTCCATGTCAAACAGATGTCTTCAGGTGATTTTACACTTCAATACATCAGAAAAACTACTTTCAACACCTTTTTCTCTTTAACTTTTAACACATTGAAATGATGAGGCATCTATAACAAATCTGAAAACTTCTTAATGTATATTTTGGATACAGAAGAAACTGATAACACTATCACTATTTTAAAACCACAAGTTATCATTACATATTTTTCCGTATACTTTGGTAGCAATTCACAACATCATCTAAAGGCCCTTCACAAGAAATCAATTCAACCAATTCAAAGCCCGCTAGTTACAGAAACCCGACATCTTCCATGAAATGTTGATTGCAATACAAATCTCCTAGCCTGAACAAGTACACCAGTGGGCGATTGTGGAGAAAAAAAAATCCTGTTAACAAGGAGACAAAACCCTCCAGCATATCCTGGATCAGTGATCTATCTCCACTGGTAAAGGTGAGTTAAATAGAAAAGAAAAAAAGGAAAATGTTTTAGTGATATAGACGAGTAGAAAAAAAGAGAATTGTATATTTTTTGTCTAGCTATTGCTGTCATATGTTTGTATATAAAAAATGAAAGACCTAGATTCCTTCCACTGCATGCGTCATAAACTCTATGGCATTATTTCTGAACATTTGCTTTTAAGTGAAGAAAGGTCCATATAAAATTAACTTTTTGGAGATTTTTATCATGTTTTAAAGTGATCCCCACTTCCTTTCTACTTCATTCATTCATGTTTGAGCAATTTGCGAGCTCTTTCGTCCACTAATCAGATAATATTTGAACGCAACTTTATTCTTCAGCATGCATTTTTTTCCTCACCACGCTCATATTCTAACATAAGCAAGAAGTGTTTTAGAGCATGTGCTCTGCTCACGCTCCTCCTTTCAACGAGTAAATTTTTTTGAGAAAATACACCAAAATAAGATGGTGAGAATATGCACTACCTCTGATAAGTTAATGTGCTTTACACCTGATTTGCGGTCTCAAAAAAGATTTATGCTGTGTCGTGCACACGCTCATGGAGCGGGACTGAGCTGCAAAAAAAGGGAGAAATTTACAGAGTCAAAAATTAGAGTGAAACTGAATAAAAGTGTTGCATACTGTTGTTTTTTTTAATATGGAATTTCAGAGCTAACAAAAGGTATGTTCATTAGGCTATGAAACAAGAGTTGCTGCTCCACAAAAGCAAAATAACCTCCACTAGTGACTAAATCTATTCGTGGGACAACAAAGTTTTCTGTTGACGGAAAACTTCGAGGATTCCAAAAGGTAGCTACATACTCTGATCATTATTTTCAAGCTTATATAACTTGGTGGTACTATAAATCAATACACTTGTTTAAAAAATGTTTGAAATTTTAATTTAAGTTTTGTACTGAATAATGAACCCTCATGTTAACCCCACCACAAAGGGGTTAACATGCTAAAAAAAAGGCTGATCTTTTTTGTGTATTTGTCTTACTTGCAGATAAAACAGTCTAAAATCCAAGATGACCAGCTGTTTTTATTTTTCACATATTTATATCTATTTTTATAGACAGATGTAAAGATATCTACAGCATGTACCTACTGTATTTTCCCCCAGGGTTAGTTAGTGTCTTTTTTACCTTGTAATTTCTCCACATCCACAAAACCCACTGAGTTGTACACTAAAATGACCATATTTAGAAAATTGTTTATGACATTTGTTTGTGCCAATGAAGTAAATATGAATTAAATTCCTATTTTACTCATACAGTGTCACGGGCTCCCATACAACCAGTAACTTCCCATAAGTTATCCAGTCGAATCAGATAGATACTTTAGAACCATGCAGTTTGACACGGTACGGAGGAAACTGGTATATAAAAAGGTCATCATATTACATCACAGATGTAAGCCACGGTAGCTAGCATTGTGACCAAATTGTGCTGCTATAATGGATATATTCACATTTTGTTTACTCATTTAATGCTGAATATACTTTTCTCATTGTCTTTTCCCCCTGTTTAATTCAGTTTTAGCAATAAAGGAAGGGGGATTTCTTTTTGTGTGAGATCTTGAATCACTTTAACCATATAATTTTTCCACACCTCAGTAGTGGAAGAAAAAAAAGTTTCCACCAACATTTTTAAAACAGTCGTTGGTTAAACCAAAAAAATGTCACTGATTAAATCGTCCAGAAGAGCTATGATTGGCTAAACATGTGGTAAATGTTACATTGGGCAAACTTGGAGACAGAGTTTTTATGTAGTTTTTACTGTTCAAGCTGTGCACAGACACAAAAATCCATCTTTTGTTGCAAAATCTAACCTCCTCTAATGCTTGCATGCAATACACATGGTTCTTGGTGGCCAACCAAAAACCTCAAAGAAGAGAGAAACAAACTAGCTGCCCTAGTCTTTGCAAATCAAAATAACGAGGGGTCTTCAGGAAAGTATTTTTTGATTATGTGTCATACCACAGTCAGTGTGTGCTGAAGACGAAATCAGTTTCTATTAACATAAAATATTCTATATTAGTGAAAAAGAAATTTGTCATTTTTATGTGGGAGATTGTTCTATGGAGATTTATAAAAGACCAAACAGGCGATATGTCTCAATGAAGTTGTATGTATTTAACACCAAATTTCTCTCCTCTGCATTAGCCTCTGTGCAATTCTGTGTGGAAAACTCCACCCATACGCTAGAAGAAAAAGTATTTGCTGGATTTTATAGCATTTGGCCAGATGTGTGAACAGCCTGCCTTCCCACAAGACTTAAACTTTTCTTTTTCAGTCCATGCATCACTCGCTTAGTGAGGTGGTGAAGCAGAAGTGAAACCAAAGACAAATCAAGACCAGCTTTGAAACAGGATGCATAATGCAGTGGAGGTGAAATCAGATGAGAGAAAAGTCGATTTGTTTATCCTTGATGGAGTGTTGATGTTGGAGGTCTTTGTTTCAGGAATATACAAATCAGTTTGTTTAAGATACTTTAGTACCTCACTTCAGGGACGGACAAGAAAGCGTTGGCTTGAACATGAACATGCTGGGAAATGCATAACAGAGGATTGTTTGGTTTCAGCCGCAAATTCAGTCCATCATTCCACATTTTCCAACTTCTTGGCTGCTTTTCCCAAAGTTTGAACAGGCATAGAAGATCGTCATTTTAGCACTGATTTTGTTTGGGACATCGAGTAAAATTATTTTGGACAACACAACTTGTTTAATATTCAAGCATATTAGCAATTAACAACTTCTTTCTATTGACACAAAATACAATTTCACAGAAGTAGGTGATTAATTTTTGCTTTATATTTATTGTTTTGCCACTAAAAGTTGCAGAAATTTTTGCCATTGGCCAGAGAACTGATATGACTCATTTCGGGCTGATTCAGATCTTTTCAGACGTCACAGTCAAGAGATAAAGTGATAAAATATAGAAAGATAGGAGGCGCCTAGTCATCTAAGAGAGGAGGCATCCCCCTGCTGCCCTCAACTACCTTCTATGTCTTTTGAGGCAGAGAGCTGTGACTGAAACACATCGTTGCACCTCAGTCGGAATGAGCACCATAAAAATGTGTGTGTGTATGTGGGAGGAGTGGTTCAGGAAGGGAGCGAGGGGTGTCCGTGCACATGAAGAGCATTGGAGAGAAAGCAGAATGAAGGCAGTGGAGAAGAGCTCCTTGTCAAAATAATGAAAACAAATGGCTGTGGAGTCTTCCGAGATGGAGAGAAGAACTTAATTTGTGAAGTGTCTTTGCAAGAATTCGGCTGTGCCACAGCAACTCCTCAGTGAGGAGCTAGGGGAGCAGCCGCCCTGCACGGCCACGGCAAACTGAGGAAAAGAAAAATGAGAGCACTCAGTGTAATAATTGTTCAGGGTCAATTATTCCCACGGTGGAGCAAATCAGGCTGATATGTGTTAGCACACGGCTGGGAAGAGAGCTGCTGTAGAACAACCAGATGATCAGCAATAAAAAGATAAAACTGAATTGATTTCCAGAAAAATCTTAAGTTGAAATTTTATATAATGCTGAATGGAAAATATAAGAAAATAAAAACAAATTTGTTATAAAAGATGCATTGTTTTTTGAGGGATTGCCATTTTCCCCACATTTCTACCATAAGCCATTTTCCCTCTCTTCCATCCTCCCCTGTTTGGCAGCTAACATCTTCTTTTGCTTATCGCGGGTTTCCCTCTTCATCCTCCCTCCTCCTCTGACTTTGACTTCATCTTTCAAGTGCGGCAGCAGCATCTTCCCTCAACATCGCCATTCTTTTCACAACGCTGTCCATTGTCTGTATTCCGGTCACGTGCCAACCAAAGGTTATATGGCCCACTTTCTTATCAGCTGCATTGTGGGATATCTCAGCTCTCAGGCCCTGTCTTTTGGAGAGCTATCTGTACCCCTCCTCTCTCTGTTGACTGCTGCGAGGACAACCTCTGTCGACCTTGTATTTTTTTCTCTCCTTTTTTTTTTGCTTCAACAGAATAAAATGAAAGAGAGAATGCAATGGAGAGAACAGGTGGGGGAAAATAGGGGAGAAAAAAACAACAACTCGTAAGTCCCCTGAGAGACTGTGTGATGAGATTGGTCCAGAGTTAGCCTTGTAAAAAAGCGCCGTTGGCCTCCTCTCTTTTCTTTCTTCAAGTACAGTAGACATTGAATCAATATCACCCAAACACCCCCTCACAAACTGCGCGTGCCATCCACCTGTCTGATGGTCTTGAGGGTGGGCGCTGGCTGCAGGTTGAGGTAGTGGGAAGTGTCTGTTTGACAGAACTGTTACATACAAATTCTTTTTTGTTCCAGTTTGACTATTGCTCTCATAGGCATGCATTCCAAATCTTTGTGGCCAGCGAGGAAGTTTGAGGAGCTTCTAAACAAGTTCAGCTTGTCATCTTAAGCAAAATAGGTTAAGAAGTTTACCATCAGAAAAAAACACAAACAAGCAACTTTACAATTACTCCATACAGATGTCTTTATTCCTCCATCTACTGTTTTGCTTCCAGGCTTATGTTGGTGTTGTTAGACGTAACCATTTTTTTTTCTACATGATCTGATTTTTCATTTATTATCTCTTCCTTCAGGCACTTCTCCATTTTCAGAGTGTGCCATCAAATTTCTACAAGCCAGTGCAACAATATCAAAGAAAGTGCAGCTCTGTGGTGAGCATGGCACACTTATCATCATCATCATGTTATTGTGAGAGAAGGGCAATATAAGTTCCTTCTTGCTTTTTTCTTTAATTTATAGCACAATTGTTAGAAAATAAGGTTAAACTGGATCAGATGTAACATTACTCTCTACATATCTGAGGGAATTGCTTTAAAAAAACACACAAAGACATCATTACATCTCACATTTGACTTTGCATCATATAACATAAATAATTGTCAGAGAATTATTGTTCTAAAATACACATACTTACTTGTGCTGTTGATCTGTTTGAGACATTTCTTAGATCCAAAATAATTAAAGTTTACAGGTCAAACCATGTTTTATTGGTTTGTTGCATGGGTTTTAAATGTGGTTCTGAGCAAAACAGTTACTTATAAAAGAAAAATGCAGATAAGCAATATTTATCATAACGAATCAGAAAACATTAGTTGAAATGTCAAAATTGGGGATTAGAAAAATGTTGTGCCTAATTATTAGCGACATGAAAAAATTAATTAAATGTGTTTTATTTGTGAAGGACAAAATAAAAGGGGTACATTTATGCGTGTGGTAAGATATGACTGTACCGACACATTTTCAAAAACTATGCAGCACAGTTCAGAAAGGTTCAGTTCTTAAAAAAGTTTCAGTCGCTAGGCTATTAATAAATTCACTGAAAAAAGCCCAAATCTTGGCTAAAATACCCTAACTCTGTTTCCAAAAATAATCTTTAAAAGCTTTCAAAACATTTCCAACTTGCCAGCACCACTTTATGCCCAATCCTTCCAGTCACAATAGTTAGATCACACAATTGCAACTAAACACATGTTCAAAGAGACCATCTCAGCTAGATGATAAATAGAACATATTTCAGGCAAATAAAATTTATTTGTGATTTTAAAAAAAGTTTCACTATCTTAGTTTTTTTTTTTTTGGGGGGTATTTACTTGAAATGTGCAACATTTTTTGTACTTATTTGTTGAAAGGTTTGTTTTGGTATCCGTTTCATCCCAAAACCTAATTAGCATTTATATATTTCTCAGACCTTTAACTCCTTGCTGATAAACACACTCAAGAATTAAGTTTTCTTCTTGTTTCCTTCTTGTTTCCTGCTTGGTTTCTCTTCAGGGTTACAGCTTAATTTCCTAATTACCTAAAAACCAACAACTCTCTTCCAACTCTGTCTAGTAACAAAACTACTGTTGTCATTATTACAACTAATAATCACAGCAATATAAAATAGCAGTGACACCGTTACATCAAAATAGTCCATTTAACACACTTTGGAATAATTTTTTTGTTTGTATCCACTTTGCACATTGGTAAAAGAGTTAAAAGATTAAAAACAAAATGTTTAAAGACAAAAATCTAACTTTTTTATGTCTGATTACTGAAACTTGCTAATTCAAAAGTATTGGTTACATACCTTTGACACATTTACCAAAAAATTGCCAATTTTTCACACACTTTAAAAGCCTTTTTTTTAGCTATATGTTTAAAATTCTTTGTCACCTGGAGCCCACAGACAGAGCAGACTGTTTCCTAACTTCTCCATCATCCATTTCTAGTGCTGGGAAACATTTCACATGGAGACCTTAATAATTTATTAGTCTCCTGTGCAATTCATTTTACCACATACAATATTTCCTGCGGCTTTGATAAAACCATCTCACCAGCACACATTGTGTAACAAAGAGAAGTGACAGCTAAGGTATAACTTATAGTCGCACATAGCAAACAGAATTATTCACAGTGGGCTTATTCATATGCAGAATTACATGCAACCAGCTGAAGTGATGCATACAAAAAAACTCATGCAAAAATTCATTCACGCTTTGGTGTTTTTACACGAAACATTAAAGATGGATTTGATTTTTTTTATTGAATAAAACATGTTTAGTAATATTCTTAAAGTCAAGTACTAAATGAGATGATGAACATGAAATAATATATATTTGTTTTTTTACTATTTTATAACTTAACATTTTCAGTTGGTCAAATTTTTATAAAAATTTAAAGACAAATAATATTTTACACATACCTTCACACACAACTGTGTAGCAGTCTCACAATAAAATTTACAGTTTAGAATCTTTGCTCAACGTAAGAGAATTTGGAGGCTTAAAAACATCCCAAAAAGGAAATCAAAACCCTAGGCCCGAACTGTTTTTTTTTTTTTAAGTTGCACTTGTTCCTTTCTAGCCCTCTTTGATGGACCCATCTGGGACCAAGTAATGTGTACCTGACTTTATCCTATGAATTGGATCTGCTTCCCTCTCTCCCTACATTTTTTTCCTATCCTGGGTTATCCATTCGGTTATACACAAGAGAGCAGGGTTAAGAGGAGCGATGGGGGAGCACTTAGCAAGTGAAGGCCATGCTAGCTATGCTGGAGTGTTATTTAATGGAGTAGAGGATCAGGATGCACAACGCTGAACACATGAGGTGGTGCTACAAGAGTTAAGAGCATGTGTGTGTGTGTGTGTTTGTGGGTGGGAATGCTGGCGGCCAAGATGACAGGAGGTTGTGTTGTATGTTCCACACAGGCACACGGTAAGGGAGGAGGTTGATGGTGCAGTGAGCCTCAGAGTGGGAAGGGGGGGCTAATAAGATCACTTTTTATTGGCCCACAACCCCAGAGGAGTGTTTGTTTGTCTGCATGCATGATGGAGGGGATAAAAAGTTAATGCATAGGCACTGAGGAGCATGACAACGGGCTGGTCACTGCTGCCCCCTGCAGGGCATGCCATGTTTGTGTGTGTCAGTGTGTGTACAAAAAATGTGTTATTGTTTTCATAAATTGTGAAAGCAAATATGCGGTGTGTGTGTGTGTGTGTGTACGCATGTGTGTGTGTGCGTGTGTGTTCACATAAATGGATAAATGGAGCTTCTTTGCTAAGCTTACTTGTGTCTCATTACGAATTGCCCCAAAGAAACTACTTTCTGATTTCAGAGAGTGATAAAACACCTTTTTTTGCATTATTGATCTACGGTGGCTAACTTTTTAATTTTACAGACAGCCAGGCCAAAGGCACTCATTTGTAAATGAGTTTGTTAAGTGCTTTTGTGCTGAGTGTGTGTGAAGCGAAGAGCATTTCAAAGAGAGAGCACCTCATCACCTCAAAGTTCTGCCTCTTTGTGTGGGTAAAAATGGAGTGAGGAGACAGGGTTGGGCAATAGAAAAAAAGAAGGGAGTGGATGGGGTAAGAAAGGAGGGGTGGTATAAATTCAACATGAGGGGGGGGACGGTGGGTGAGGAGAATATCAATCGGGCATGCGGTGTGAAGAGGCAGCCTGCCACAGTCTGCTTCGGGAGAAAGATTAGAGAGGGGATCAGTGTCATCAGCAGCAGGAGAGTAATGGTTGCGGGCCAGGTATCAAGGCTAGAGCCAAGAACGAATCGGCATCACAGCAAAACCCCACCACCTATCACCCTCATGCCGACACCCCCTACATGAAATAGAGGTTAACCGCCAATCTGGAATTTTTACCTCCGTCTTTAACAGAGGGTGAAAACTACCACTGGGAGTCTCAGGACAATTTTATATAGGATTAGAAAACAAAAATCAATATTTAATTATCTTTGAGCTTTTTGTGTCACTGCATCTTTAGGTCAGTAAGTGCTTGGGAGCCAGGGTCGCCCCTACACTGTAAGTGAAGAAGTCATTAAAGAGCAGTCTCTTTTTTCTTACTTTTTTTGTCTTCAAACACACTTAATTAAAAGTTAGCGGAAAATGTAGACATCGATATATGATTTGATTTAGATAACATTAACAAAAGTTAAATAAAAAGGCTAAATTATTACTTTTTATTGTTAACCCTTTCGTTGCTAAATTTACATCACAACCTGGAAATGCTCCTTTGTGATCGGATAGAGTCATAAATGTTCAGATTAGTTCTGTCAAATGTTCAACCTTACTCTGCAGATGTAGCTGACAGCTAAAATTGTTATCGTTGGCGTTTTTACACTGCATCATACAGCCGTACACACTGATTGCATCCTCCCTAGTAGATAAAACACTGCCTGTTTACATGGCTTTCAGACACAGTATTAGATTAAGGTGGCTCTTTAGCTTTTTTTTCCCCTCATGGCAGTGGCCGATGAGACTGTGGAGTGGATGTGACGGCCGCTTAAGCGGTGACAAGCAGAAGGTCAGTGTCGCTGATGAAAGAGCGAGGCCAGCTGGCCCTGTGATGTAGGCACCCTTTAAAGCATGGAGAGAATCTATCTTATTTAAGGCAGACACGTGAGCAAATAAGGACGATAAAGGAGAAAGGAAGCCAGAAGAGAGGAAACAAAAGGAATCAAGGAAAGTAAAGCAACTGACAGTGATGGAGAGATTAAAAGTCTCCATTCAGATGTGTGCTTCTATTGCAATGTTCCAATGGCTCTATGGCCATTTGTTACTCTGATGAAGAGCAGTGAGGTCCTCCATGAATCAGACCTTCCTGTCCAGTGTGCACCACATTGAGTTGCTCATGGGCACAGCCAATCCTCACTTGATTGTTGAGTGTGAGGACCAGGTGAAAGGGAAGGACAGAATAGAAATCCATTTCCCCTGCATTTACATACCTTAGCTGAGCATAATGGATAAGATTGGGTCAGATTAGATAAAATCTTCATCTGAGTGAAAAAAAAAAAAAAACGTTTTTCTGTTTACCAGCAAACGAGTGTTGGAGAAACAGTTGGATAAATGGTTGAATATACATAATGTGTGTATAGAATAGGCTGTATACAATAAACATATTCAAATAATATGGCACAAGGAGACTTAATCGGGTGTAAGCTGTCTCTTTTCATGGTTCTATTACAATATGATATTTAACAGTGGCACACACTCATGCAAACACATACACCAATATGTCTGAGGAGTTGGGGTGTTTCATTGTAAGCTGTTGAAATTGTTATAGTGTGACTAAATGTATGTTAATTGTCATTGCCTCTTACAGAACTATACCCTAGTAGGTTTATGCATGTCCCTACATGCAAAAATATTAACCCCCTTGCTTTTCCATTCATCTCTTTTCTTTATGCCATCTTTGTGTGTGCGCAAGCAAGGCTGCTCAGCACTGTGCTGAAGCAGGCTCCTCTGCCATCCACATGCCTCATTTCCCTTTATGAGAATGAGGGAAGTCCCATATGCTGATTATCCTATATATAGCCTGTTGTAATCATAGACCAGTGAAAGGTAGAAGGTCGAGCCTGATACAGTATCACTGAATTATAAATGGGAAAGTCATCTCTTTGCTTGGAGTGCAAAGAAGGACATAAAAAGTGGAGATAGGGAGAAATTACCCAGACTGCTTTGGTTCTTTTTTATGCTCTTAGTTTGGTGAGACAGATTTTTTTCTTTTTTAGTAAAGTGGGAATTATGGCTAAGAAATAATCATTTCAGAATTACCACAAATTTATCTATCCATATACGTTGTGTGGGATAAACAATAGTAGATAAAAAAGATATAACTGGACATGCCACAACACCTGCAATAAAAAAGTTCTGAAGGTGGGTACTGTTGTATGTATGAGTAAGCTGTCAGGATATTTCCTCCTTCTAACCCCCTCCCTGTTCTTTTTACCTCTCCCTCTCTCTTTCTGACACCTTCTCTGAGCGTAATACACACCAGCAAGCAATCGATACACACTCAGCCGAGAGCCAGGAGGAATTGTGGCAGTGTAGGCACCACACATTACAAGGTGGCCAAGGCCAATAAGCTGTGCAGGGAAGAAGGAGAAAGACCAATTTGAAGCTGTAGCTAAAAAACAGGTTCTGCACACAGACTTCTTGCAATGACGGCAACGTCTTTTTACAATGCTTTAGGTCTTTATCCTTCAATAGCAGAGACGTTTATTAAATTTAAGGATATGCTGTCACTTTGATCAAAATGACATTAATTTAGGGCCCATCTGTCCTCTTTAAAAAATACTCTCCCACCACCCACATTATATGCTTATTATTGTAGCAAATCTGATGAAATGAGCAGAGCAACCACAGCAAGAGTATGTGCAACTAGGTTTCCATAGCAACATATGACACTGCCACCACTGCTTCATAAATGGTAAAATGACAGACAGATCCTATTAAGCCCACTGAGAATAAGTAACACTGACTTTCTACATGCCAGCCAGAGTCTGTGTGACAATGTTCACCCTTATGAGAGTGAGCACATCTTAAGTTCTCATTTTTCGATTAAGTGACAATATGTTGGAATTTAACAAGCGAAATCCTCAAGGTCTTTATGTACAAAGAATGTAATTAATTTTGTTGAGATTAAAAGTGGGAAAAGGGCTATTCAAACAACAATAAATACTGTTTTATTTAAAGAATTGATTTGTACTTGGGCGTCATTACCTGTACGAGTTGCTGCAAATATGACATTTGGCACTAGCAAGGGACAAAGTTACCTTGATCACCAAATGAGCAACATAATGCTAAAAAAATATACTAGAATGTAATTTTATATTGAGCCACGGAAAAGTACTAAAACATACTATGTCTCATTCATCGTAATTTATCCCTCATAGGAAAATTACTTTTGCTGCATTGCACCACAGTAGTCAGCCATGACGGCACCAACGATGGAACTAACTGAGGGTTCAGTCTCTTCTCCTGGAACAGTTAGGCATGGACCAGTGGGAATCAAACCGACGTCTCCCAGTCTAAGGATGAACATTCCACCACTGTCCACCACTCTCCACCAACGTCATTAATAAATGGTTTTTATACATTTATTAACAATTAACAATTTATTAACAATTAATTGTTTTTTACTGGTGATCAAAATGGTGATCATTTTTGTTATTATCATTTTTAATAAAATAGTTTTTTCCTTCCATATGTTTTGAGTCTAAGTTAAAGTTTGGAACAACAAATATCAGCTAATTTCCAGTTTTGCTTTTAAATCTAATAAGTCCAATGATTAGGTCAAAAATGTTGGTATCAAGAAATGAAAAGCATAAAAGTAGTGCAGTATTTCCAAATCCCTTTAAAACAAAGTCTGAAATAACAAATTCTTAAGTCTGAAATTTGACAGCAGAGAAATTGATGTCAGGGCTGTGATTATCTGGCAATTGAGGTTGACATTTTTAAGGATACATTTTCGCAAATTCCTGTCAATTTATCTTTATTCATTCATTTTTATGACGACAGAACAACTGTGTTAAGTTGTTCTGAAAATCACACAGTACGCAGATTGCAGATGAGTCTTGCACCACAATGCTGGAATTACTAACCCATGAGATCTCTCAGTCACCCGTGCTGACCTAGACACTTACTCTGTTGATAAGAGGTGCGACAAAGTGGGATATTATTAGTGTGAATTATCAGTGCGTGTTCACAGTAAATGGGAAAGGATGAAGCCTCCGAAAAATCCCACAAATTTTGTAGCGTTATTATCTGTTCTAAAAAGACAAAAAAAAATTAGAATTTTTTTTTAGGCCAAACCAACTAAAGGATTGCACAACAGCATCCCAGATGGCAGAAAGTAGGTAGCAGAAAATGTGAGGTCTTGAGTACATTTTGAGGAATAAATTCAATTTCATTACAGATTATAACTAGGGATGTGAGAGCTTCATAATAAATTTTATTAAAGCAGGGCCATTATAGTTGATCAGTTCTTTTAGTTTCCTTTCTTTTGCTTATCATAACCACATAAAGTGTAACATGATTGTTTTGTTTGAACACTTTGGATAAAACCTTTTCTTAATGATCTTTAAAAAACAAACAAACAAAGACCATGTTCTTCATCAAAAAAAAAAAAATCTTAGAGGCAGACTTGCATTTTTAAATTACAAAACCCCCCAAAACCAGATGCAGTGTACACACCGTGCAAAAAAGGAACCACATATTTTGGTGATTTTAAAAATGTGGATGAATCAGAAAGACTTTTTTTGCCATGCTCAGTGAACAAGATTCAGAGACTAAGAACTTTCTGAAGTACTAATGTGCAAATTATAATGAACATAGCAATAAAAATAGAAAATGTAAACTATGGTAAAAAAAAAAATAAAATGACAAAAAATAGCAAAACTTAAAAAAAGATGTGTGGATTAATTTAAAAAACAAACATGATGTATTAATGTAGACTATATTAAAAGAAATATATATTTAAGACAACAACTCCATCCATTTGACTGACTGAAAAATTTCCGGACAGAAAAAAGAATGTAAACATGCAGTGGATTTAACTGGGAGCAGCTCATTATAACTCGTTGTATTAGGGGAACAAGATGGACGTACTACAAAAACACATTCGGGCATTAGTTCTGCAAAAACAATGCAGAATATTCATAAAGTTCTATAAGAATTTTTTTTTAATTTGCTTAACAGATAAAAAATTTACTGTCCACCACACAAAGATTTTATACAAATATATAACTACAAAGTACTTCAGATTAAAAAGTCAAAAGTTTGTCTTTATTTTTGTTGGCTACCCCTCGTTAAATTTTAAATCTTTCATTTTGAACTTTAATTAACTAACAAATCAAATCACAAAACTTTAAAATTTTGCTTTTAAAAGTCCTTTTTACAAAGTTCCTAGTTTAGAAAGCAACTGCAAAACCTTGCATCATTGTGTCATGTGAATAAAAAACTGACATCATTGAACAGAACAAAGAGCCACGGGTAAAAAAAAATACATTAAGATTTAAATTTCATTCCCACGGGTATTTCTAATTTCTTATTATTGTGAAGTAAACAAAGACATTTGTGTATACTATGTCTAAATGTGGCAATGTTTTATTCAGACTATTCAACAGCTGTTTTCTGATCATAAAATTCAAGATGGACATGCTGTATAGTGCAGTAGTTTATGTATGTTTTTATATTCTGATTGAATAAAACCCCTTCCTCATTTAAGCCTCCTGCTGGTTCAAAGATCCCCCGAAGTTCCAGAAAGGGAAAGGCCTCCAGCATCGTCGGTCTTTCTGATTACAATCAGTAACATCCAAACAACGGCTTTGAAAAAAACAAAGATTCAGATGCAAAACACCTGTCATTTCCCTTCAGGATTTCAATGAAAAAAGACAAAGATGATCACAGTCACAAAAATGAACACCTTCCATCATTTTTGTTTTACATATGTTGACTTTTTTTCTGCATTTCTTTGACAATCAAAAAAGCAGCCAGCAGCTCTAGAAACACACAATCCCATGGTTGTGTTTGTGAATATATTCTCACCAGTACTATAGCCACGAGTCTTTCAAACTCTTAAAGTTTTCATATCCAACATTAGAATTAAAACATTGCTGTTAGGAAAATCTTAATGTCACACCAGATGGAGAAAAAGTAAAGCAAATATTTGCTTGTAGGTTGTAAGTGGAGAACGTATGCACTGGGCCTCTGTTCTTTAATTCCTTCTATTTTACACCATTTTTTTTCATCAAACCTTTTATTTCACACCTCTACGGGGCAATTAACAATATATTGCTCTCTCACCATTCCATTTTCTTCTAAAGTAGTGAGAATTGTTCCTCTGGTGGACGTCCCACTGATGTCTAAATCTTTGCTGATGACATTTCTGTCATTGTTCTAACCTGTGGCCATCATCGAAAACTTTTCCCATTTTAATCCCTGCTTCAACCCCACTTAGATGAATCCAATCTGCTACATCCCATAAAAAAATTACCAAACTATGTTTCTTGAGCATCATGGGTTAATTATTATTAACACACTAATGTGACATTAACTTGATCTTCCCTTCCATCCTTGGAGAGCATCTCACCTTTATCTTGAAACTCATGAACATTTTATCACCTAGAATTGGATTTTGTTTTACATATGTTGTCTTTCTTTGAAAATCAAAAAGCAGAAACACAAATTCCGATGGCCATGTTTGTGAATATGTTCTAGTCATTGTGTTAGCTATACAGTATGTCTTTCAAAGTCTGCCTTTTTTCAAGATTTTTTTTCCAATATCAAGAACGAGAATCCAATAACTGGGATGTCCTGGTTATGTTTAGCCTTTTTATTAGTTTACCAACATGTTAAATCTGATTTTTTTTTTGTTTATTTTTGATTAACTGTGTGTTGGTTGAACAAGTCAAATTGAAAAATGAAAAAAGATGTTTTTTTTTTGCAAGCATTGTACTTAGTATGTCCACGAAAGTACCAACGGTGAGAGTAACCAGGGATTAGGTGTCTTCTCCAGAGACACTGAGGCATGAGCTCATTAGGAATTGAATCAGCAATTCTTCAGTCCAAAGACAGTGATTCTACCACTGAGCTATGCCTCCTTTTCAAATTTTGGTTCACATCCACTAACTTATCAATAAACTAGCATAGACTCAGCATTTCCTAATAAGATCTTACAAAAAGGTTTAATGGTTGAGCTTATTTCATGTAAATGAGTCACTGCTGTATGTCAATCTCACTTTCACATTCATATAATAGACCAAGATAACAAAGAAACTTCATTTTTATTTACTTTCTCTGTATTTTTTTATACCCAGTCTTTTGCTGTGACGATATACCTGTCTGGTTTAAACAGGCTTTTTGCCTCCAATTTATCTATCCGTCCCTGTTACCCCTTGGTTTCTGAACACATATATACACACACACAGATTTGCTTGCTCACCTTGATCTCTCTCTCTCTCTTCCCTCATCTATCCTCTCCCCCTCTTCTCTCAGATTGACTCTTTCCAATTACATGAGCAGTTTCTTCAATCACTCTGTAACAAATTACCTGACAAATTAAAAAAGGGAAAAAGAAAAACAACACCAGTGATGTTTCTAGGCTTTAGCACAGACCATTCTCACGCCTAATGAAATTTTAGGCCATACATCAGTCTGTTGTCAGTGCACAGCGCAGCTTCTTAGATCTTCCAGTTTCTTCCTGCTGTTTTAATATGACACACATAATTGTTTCCACACAAAATACGCACCTCTGTAACCAGTGCTCACGCTGTTTTTTCTATATTTGCTCCCTTAATTAATTCAATTTCTTTTTTTAATTAGGTTGTAAAAGAAAAAGTTGAGGGCCTACTATTTTAATCCTTGCCAAAAGTTCACAACATTTCAAAAGTGGGATTATTTTTCTTTTGTTTTGCTTTTAAAAAAACACTTGGATTTTTTTTTCTGAATTGAAGGTTTGTTAAAGCAAAGTTAAAAGCATTTTTCGCCAATCAGATATTAAATTTTCTTGTGTAGTAAGCTTACTGGTGTAGAAAGTTTGCAGATAAATGTATGTTTAGAGTGTGGAAAAGAGGAGAAGAAGCATGTGCAGGCAGGCTGGACTGGGTGGAGAAAAGTATCAGGTGTGATGTGTGATAGAAGAGTTCCATCTAAAATGAAAAGAAAAGTATATAAATCCGTGGTGAGACTGACTATGCTGTTTGGTCTACAGACAGTGGCACTGAGGAAAAGACAGGAAACAGAGATGGAGGTAGGCGAGGTGAAGATGCTGAGGATCTCTCTTGGAGTGACCAGAATGGACAGGATTAGAAATGAGTACATCAAGAGAACAGCACATGTTAGAGGTTTTGGAGATAAGTCGGAGAGGCCAGACTGAGATGGTTTGGACATGTGCAGAGGAGAGAGAGTACATCGGAAGGATGCTGAGTTCTTAACCACCAGAAAAGAGACCTATAGGAAGACCAAAGAGGAGGTTCATGGATACAGTGAAGGAAGACATGAAGATAGTTGGCGTGACTGAAGAAGATGCAGCAGATAGGATTAGATGGAAGAAACTGACTTGCTGTGGTGACCCCTGAAGCAAAATGTCGAAAGAAGAAGAATCTGCAATTTAGTTGGTGTGTGTTTTCCCCGCGACAGACTGGTGACCTGTTCGGGGTGTACCCTGCCTCTCACCTTGAAATAGCCAGGACAAGCTCTGGCACCTCACGTAACCCCATGGGGGATGGGGGGTTCTGAAGACAAAAATATGGATATCTGCTAAACTCCATAGGCTGGTTTGTGTTTATCTCTTCCAAACAGTTGTCACAGCGACACACTGTTGTAGAGTGGTTTTCCAAACATCTGCTTATACATTTCCTCTTAATATTTTTGAGGATGCTTTAAGGACAAATTCAATAATTGGATTGTGTCTGAAGTACAGCTCAACCGAACTTTCAGAAAAGTTTAAATCTGTGCAGTTAATCCTGAGGACACATCCTTGAAGGAGCAACTGAGCAGATTTACGACTAAGAGGAAATAAGATAGCCAAAATCAAAAAGTGGAAACCGCTAGGTGCAGAGAAATGTGAGCTGAAAAGTCACTAATTTCTTCTTTTCTTTCTGCCCAACAATGTGGACCTGTTACAGTTGAGACTAAGTGTATCTGCAGAGAGGAACTGTGCTATCGCCTGTCGAATGGAAAACTGGCTAAACAACAACATGCCTGACTCAGCCTTCCAGATTGATGGTCCACAGCTGTTGTGTGCAGATCAGGACTGCAAGTTGGGGTAAACAAGGAGGGGTGAAGACTCCGCATGTACATAAAATGAAGTTCAGTGTACAAACTGTGAACTGATGAACAGTCGCTGACATAAAGAGAAAAGGCACAAAACTTTGAAATTCTGGTTTGTTCTATTTACCTATAGTGTTTGCATTCTCACCAATGCTGATGCAGAGATGTTGCAAGCACTACATGTCATGAAGTTTGAGGTAAAACAAAAATTCAGAGACATTTTACATGTTCTGAAAGAATATTCACAATGTAAACCTGGAAATCCCGCTGCCAAAGTTTAAGCATGTAAATTTTCTCACACATGGGGACAACACCCTGGACTTTGTCCACATCGATGTCCCAGGTGCAGGCAGTGTTCTTCTCTGACCCAGTACAGGCCTCCATGATCACATTTCCATTCTTCTGGTGCCTGTACAGCAGAACCTGCTAAAATAGTTTAGCCAACAAGACCATCACTGTGGGGCTTAGTCCGATGAGGAAAAAAAAACTCTTTTCCCAGACTTTTTCTCAATGAGGGTTCAATCCATGTTATGTTTAGTTACACGTTTTGGGTGAAAGTTGCTCATAAAATTAAATTTAGTAATACACAAAGGCAACTGTTTCGAAATGATTAGTGAAAATAATCTTGTGAAAATAAAGCACTTCACAAACTGTATGAACACAAAGACAACTGTTCAAGAGAGTAAATTAATCATATCAAAGGACAAGTAGGACACATCAGTGGCAATGATAAGTTAATACTACATATAGGTGGTGTAGACCTCTAGTTCCACGTTACAGAAACAACCTCATCAACATGGAAAACACCAGAGAGAACTTCAGAAGGCAAAGGAACCCCTATTCTCTCCAGCACTTCAGAGGGAGAGCTGCTATCAGTACTTTGATTTTCACATAAACGAGAACCTCACATGAACAACCTCACATCAACAATTTATATGTGATTGGGAAGGCCTCCACAGGAATTTCAAACAAGCTGAACCAGGAGCTCCATCCTGAACCACTGAGCTGGAGAGGATTGTCAATTTCTGACATCAACGACATTCTGCCACTGACAAAAGGCTCTGCAAAGGTTGGGGAATCTTCCTCAAGAAATTGTGCATGGGGGTCAAGCGCCTTTGAATTATGAAGGACTCTAGACAGTGGACCATTTCAAAGCCTCCGGCAGGTAGTTGAAGAGCATTTAGAGAAGGACCCGAGGGCCAAGTAAAATCTCCTTTTCAACAGCCGTCTTACTGCTGTGTTGTTGCTAATCCAAATTTTCCCTCATATCTTGAAACTGTATGACAAAAAATATATATTTCATTATTGAATTTTTTAATCTTGTTTTGTACTTTAACGGTTGGATGCACAGCCCAGAGATTAAAAGATTTATTATTCGAATTGAGTTGTGATAGCATGGAGGCTTGTTTCCGATAAACCAATGTATTTTAAACAAATACAAAGTTTGCAGGGATCCATTTTCCCCCATGAACAGGAACATTCCAACCAGCGAAGAGATTTTTTGTTTCTGGATGTGATTCAGGATGCAGAAAGCAGATGCTGGTGTTGGAGATAGGCCAACTCTTGGAGCAGACCAAGGACCCGGATGGTGCACATGAACATAGACCGAGAAATGTTTGCTTTATAGATGTGTGTTTCAAATGGAGGAAGGGCTATAAAAAGCATACATCCAGAACAGAGTCTCAAAGTCAAGGCCAAAGTCCTGTCATGGAAACACACATGCAGCATCGCTCACTTTTGGAAACATAATCATACTATCATTTCACCTAAACTTATTCTGAAACGGTGCCACAACACTTAACTTTTAGGATGTATGAAGAAGTCTGGCAATCATTTTTGTTTTTAATATTTCAGAAAACATACAAAACCACTTTTAAACTTGGATTACAACTCAAACAATAATCCAAAATTGTGGCTTAACCTTTTATTCCAAAATAAATCCAAAACAAGATTTGTAAAGAAATACTTTTTCTCTGTCTAGACAGAGCAGGACTAAAAGATTATTTGTGTTTAGCTTTGGTTCCTTTGGACACACTGCACCAGATGTATAATTTATTCGTAAAATAATTAAGGATATTTACTAACCAGTTTGAAATATTCTTTTAATTCTAAACTACAGCAAAATTTTAAGTCTATAATTGTTATTCTGTCTTTGGTCATAATTCTCTGATTTGCTGAACATAATTCCACACACATGCAAAACTCAAAACGGCTTCAAGACATTACAATTGTAACATTAACTAAATCAAAATAACTTTTTACGATGCTCTGCTTCAAGTAAAATTTGATCAGATCCATGTGGAAATGAGAATAACCACAGAACTGAAACTATATCAACCTTCTGACCTCTGTCAGCTTTCCATGAACCCTCCCTGTAGATTTTCAGGAACATAAATCTCTGAGAAATAGTTGTCCTGCTGAGCACCTGCTAGTGAGCCAGACGGCTCACTTTGGCCAAAACCTTTTAACGACAGCAAAGTTGACTTCTTAAAGCATTCCGTTGCTTCCAGGTCAAACTAAAACAAACTTAATGTGATACATCTACATTGTGTTGTCGGTCAAGGTTGAAGTCACATTGCTTTATGACAAGCAATAACACCAAACGCAGCAAATGCATTTAATCTACTCTAGATTTTTATGTTAGTCATATTTGGCATTTTAACCCTTTAAATCTAGCCTGGCTTTCAGGTCTTGCTTTTAAAGCTTCAAGGTCTCATGGTTGTATTGACTTAACCTTCAATTAGCCTACTTGCTTGGTCAGTTTAATGTCTTTGGTCTCTTGGGTCATGGTCTTGTAGGGAACATTACAGCTTTGAATACTTGTGGTACCCTTCTACTGATGATAAAGATGACATTTCAAGTAAAGGTATGAGAAACAGTCTTTTGGGTTCTTTGCTACTATCAATATTGTTTTAGGTGTGTGTGTGTGTGTGTGTGTGTGTGTGTGTGTGTGTGTGTGTGTGTGTGTGTGTGTGTGTGTGTGTGTGTGTGTGCGCACCTGTCCACCTGCATGTGTGTTTACAACAGACGTTGAGTGAGTCCGCTTCAGTCTTTGGTAGTATGCTATAAAAGTCAAAAACCAAATCAGACCCACAGGAGTATTTTTACCAAAAATATTCCCAGCCAGAAGAAAACTGTAAAATGTTATGTGTTCTGTGGGAGCACTTTCAACAGAAGAATCTCAAAATGATACGATGTCTGAGCTCCACTCTGGCCGTCAACACGTCCATTGGGAAGCAGAAGCTAGTAACATTCATAACTTAGGACGCAGAGATCCGAGGCGGGCTGTGGAACTTGGCTGTTTTATTTATTAAGTTTGATTAATTTTGTCTTTTTCCGAGTTGCGATACCAAGGTCAACACTACTGTCTCACAACAAGAACGTTTAACAGCACTGATGGGAACTTTATGCAATGCACTTGCCTTTTTTCTGCAATATTGCAATTTTGACTTTGAGTCCAAAAGCAAGAACTGTTTATTGGTGATTCTCAGTTGGGTGTAAATGTGAGCATGGTCAAGTTCTCTTTGTATTGGCTTAGAGCTAGTTACCTCATTGGAAAACCCTTGTGGAGCAGGGATAGGCTATGCTCTTCCAGGTGTATTTTGTGATGACATTACACATTTTGATTATTTGAACAGCTTTGAGAAGGGCTTTTTTACTTAAAAAAGAAAAAGATTTTAGGCCTGGAGTTACCGTAATTTCACGATCATTAGGCGCACTGTACGAAAAGGTGCAGCCTCAGTTATGTGCGCCATTGCTGTATTTAACACACACATAAGGCGCACCGTACGAAAAGGCGCAGTCTCAGTCACACACCGCCTTACAACAACACACACGCAAGCATGCAAATGTGCGTATTAAAAAATAGATCGGGAGCAAAACTAAGTTTGATTGTACTTTATTTAAGTTGTAACGATACTAAACAAGCACATTACCGGTAATAGTCTTTATTCAAATCCATCATCCTCTGTTTTGGAATCGAACAGTTGCGCAAAATTCAACAGATTAGGTCCACTTCGCTCCTCGCTGTCAAAGTCACTGTCTGTACTGTGCGGCTCCTCAGAAAGGATACCAGCTTTTGCGAAAGCTCGGATAACAGTACCAGCAGACACGTTAGTCCAAGCATCTACAATCCATTGGCAAACTGTAGCATAACTCGCCCAGCGCTGCCTTCCACCCTTCGTGAAACTGTGGTCTTCTTCGGTCATCCATCGCTCCCACCCCGCTCACACTTCACTCTTTAACGTTCTCATGCCTTTTTTTTTCAAGTCCGACTTGCGGGCACCACGTTTTCTTTTAGGTCCGCCTTTTCTCACGAGCACCGCGTTTACTTTTAGATCCACCTTTTCTCACACACATTTTCTTTTAGGTCCGCCTTTTCTCACGAGCACCGCGTTTTCTTTTAGATCCACCTTTTCTCACACACAAGGCGCATCACGCGAAAGGGCGCACCGCTCATTTTGAAGAAAATCTAAGACTTTTATATGCGCCTTATGGCCGTGAAATTACGGTATTTTAATTTTGTGTTTTGTCATTGCATCAACGTATAAACAAAGTGAATTAAAAACTATTAAATGTCTAAATATGCTTGTTACTGATATTTATAGAACGCATTCTGGAAATCTTATTCATGACCCCACCCTAACAATGAATGTTGCCTCTGCAATGTGAATCCCACTATGCAGTTTACTGACCAAAAAACAAAGGAACTTGGGACATTTTCAAAGATTTTTTATACCGAATCGTTTATTGCTCTGAAGGTTTATAGTTAATATAAAGTGCTCCTTTGAGGGTATGAGCATGGATCACCATATGGACCGCTGAGTGACAGCTCATCAGAATAACAGGCTCTGATGTGAGGAACGCATAACCTCCTGCACTAAAACATCCCAAATGCACAGCCCTGCTAGTGCTGAGTAAACAGAAAATGTAAACGCAAGTTATTTAACGAGCCTCTACTTCTCCATCCTCACACCCCCTCGTCTTCTCCCACACCCTGCCCTCGTCCTGCACCCCTGCCCCAGCACCCCTGCCTCTTTACACATTAAGTATGCATTGATTCAGCCTTCCCCTGTGTTATAAATACAGCATCGATCCAGCCAACGATCAATAGACTCATTCACATGCATAGAGCCACTTTGATAACTCTCCTACTTGCAATAGCATCCTTCTCCATGTCTTTCTTTCTTTCTTTCCACATCTCAATAGCTACTCATACTGCAACACATCATTCATTATTTTCTTTCTATTAATGTAATTCTTCAATGACATAATATATAAGAAAAATGCTTAAAGTGACAGGAAGTATTTTTATACAAAAAGTCAAAGGGGTATGATGTTTACTTTAAAAAAAAATTACAAACTACTTTTAATGTTCACAAACAAAAAGCTAAATACGTAATATGTAACCACAGAACCAACACCTGCATGCTTTATGTTACATTGACCATTTGTCATTGTAGTTGATCATTTTTACTCTTTATTTAATAAAGAGCAAAAGCAATTTATGTTTTGAAGTTTTGCCTTCATTTAAAGTAGAAAAATGCGTCATAAAGTAGTGGCAAACTAAATATGTATCAAATGCTATTTTAGAGAATGTTTTCAGAGCAGGATCGAGCTAATTCCAGGACAATTCCGGTCCATGTGTTGTCTTGCATGCATTGGGTTTTTTTTTGTTTGTTTTTTTCTGCCCTGACCACAGATTTGATTATGTTTAGATGGAAGAATCTATGCAAACAGCCAAACATGGAAAAACATTCAGCTGGTGTTTCTCAAGCTCATCGATTGTAGATTTCCTGTTGATTTAACAATCAGATTTCTTTTATTAAAGTGCCTTATTTGTCAAAAGAACTTTTTTGCTGTTTTAATTTTTCCCAGTCACTAATAAATTTTGTTTACTGTCCCCAAAAACTTAAGTTTTACTCATACTAGTTTGGAATGGATAAATATGTTAGGTAGGACCTTTATAAATTCTCCTTATTATGAGAACAGTGCTCATCACGCAGTTGAAATCTTGAGATTTTGCTTTTCCAGTCGACCTAAAAACCATCTACAAGTGAAAAATAAAATATTAAAACAATTTCTTAATCTGTAAGTTTTTACAATGTTAGTTTTTTGTGTGTACAATAAACAAAAGTGTTCAATTTATGTTACTTTATTGCGTTTTCTTGTAGTATAAATGCTCAAAAGATCTGAGGTAAACTTGAGATAATTAAAACATTGACAGTTAAGATGTTGACGGGTTGATAATATGCTTTCCCTAAAAGCTTAAAGAAATAAAACAGCAACCAATTGCTTTTGTATACAGAAATATAATCATGTTATCTTTCTACATGAACAACCAAGTGGCTGTTTATGTCTCTCACGCCAATCTTCAGAGTCCGATGTAGAAAAGTACTTTTTTTTTTACTCTCCCTTCCTTTTACATACACTGCCACTTTGTGACATTTCTATTTTCTTCTCCTACTCTCTCTCCTTTAGAGAAGGTTGAGGACAGTTGTTGATGATCTTTACAGGGTTCTGTCCCTGTTGTGCACTTAAGTATCTCCTCATTGCTTTTATGGTGACTCACTAAAACATGTCTTGTAAAAAGCCATCTTGGGGAGTTTAAAAAAAAAAGGAGAAAGGTCTAATACACAGAAGAGATGGGCAATGGATCAATTCTCATTTTTACACCTTACTTGACTTTATTAAAACTGTCATCTGACAGATTTCCCCCAAACTGTCTGATTACTAAAAATACACATAAGGTTTTAACTAAATTAATTTAAATAAATAAATCAAAGTTGATGTCTAAATGACCATTTATCTTGGTTGAACTAAATACTAAAGAAAATATGTTTCTTTTTTTTTCTTTGTAATTGCTCCTTGTAGTGCTAACATTTAGAATAAATGGGACGAGTCGGAATAAAACAGGCCTCAATGGAGCATTCAATTGCACATTCAAAATGACTCTTTTTAATGTCAGAACCTCACTTTACATTAGCCAAAGTGTAGAACAAGCAGACAGATAATGTCATTTTGTCGCTGTGCTTTGGAGCCCCTTCATTTTGATGGGAAGAGGTTTGGCTGGCAACGTCTCTCATCTTAAATATCAGCTTTAATTGTGCCAGTGTGGAGGAAGACCCTGTCATCCTCAGCGGAAATGTAATTGGCTTCAACTTAACTTAACCTCCACTGCAGCTTTACTCTGGAAACGGCAGTCATAACTGACATTCTAAATGGACCTTTTGTTAAGCAACACAATTTTAGCAATTGCTATAAAGCTCTGTCAAACACGTCTATTATCATATATTTATATGCATATGTATACAGTATGTAGATAGTTAAATTTATGTATACATATATATGTACACATATATATGGTAGCATGTTGTGTGTAATATTCTGTTGAGGGGGTAGGAATCAAGGGTTTGAGTTACTTGGAGTGTGTTACTCAGGAAGACATTGAAATTTCATTTAACCACCTCAGCTGAGGCATTTTATACGCTCACAAAAAGGAGGAAAGAAAATCCTCCATCATTACACTCCATCAGCATGGTGAAAATTCTAAGATTATTACTGCTCAGGTGAAAGGGTGTTCTTCTTTTATTCTTCAAAGATATGCAAATTTATATCTCAGCGTCTTTTACCTTGGTTCCAATAAACCAGGCTTATTAAATGCATTAGAGAAAATCAAAGTTGAGGTGTGCTTTCAGAACACTCAGAGAGAACATAATGATGAGAGGCAGGAAGTAAAAAAAATACAGGAACCCTCTCAGACCCACACATATATATTTTTAATCATATGTTTCAATAAAAAAAAGTTTAGAATAAGTTTGCTTATGTGGAATGCATGTTAAATTCTGCTAAGAAGTACTCATACAGACAGAGTTGTAATACCTAGGTATAATCTGCTGTTAACCTGCGGCCAAATAGAAACTTAAGGGGCTCTGAAACACTCCAGTGACAGTTTTAATAAGCCAGCTATTTATTAGGCTTTCTTTGTTAATTTTCTACAGTCACATCTAAGAAAAATAAATTGCTCAATTGTTTTTCTCATTTCGTTGTCTTTCGCTTATCCAAGACTGGGTCGCGGGGGGCAACAGCTTCAGATGGAAATCCCAGGCTTCTCTCACCTTGGCTGCATCCTTCAGCTCATCCAGGAGGATCCCAAAACATTATTTCGGCAGCTGTTTTATTGACTCTTTTAATTCCGTCCGTCTATTGTTTTTTTCTTTTTTTGCTAACCAACCCATGCTGCATAGCTATAACAAGTGTTACCTGGTATTTTCGCTTGCAGGCACATGATGTAAGGGATGAAAAAGACTTGGCTCCTGGATCTCAGAATGTCCAGACATAAAATGCCTTGATATTTTGTCCTGATCTCAGAAAATCACCACCAATCTTCCAGTAAGGGCTGATTCTAAGAATTCAGCCCTTACTGAAAAAAATAGTCTTTAATCATAGAGTAATGTAGAGTAAGAGTAAGTCATCTCATTTCTATTAACAACACCACTTTAACATTATTGCCAACTGTTGAGAATGCAAAGGTGTTGTGGCTTCTTTCTAACCGGATATCAAATCCAATAAATTTCCAAATAATCCTAAATTCCAAATATAGCATGTTGAGGTGCAAATGAATGCTTAGTCCATTAGTTTGAAGACCAATTGTAAATTATTATAAAGAATTTCTGCTATTTTTATTACCAATCTCTTTTTTTTTTTACTTTTAAAAGATTTCTCTCAAAACATTTTGAGTCAACATTTGAAAACAATGGGAATGCGAAATGCGCACGTGCGTAGTTAAAAGCAAATATATTTCCATTCCTAATGTGCTGGTGCCCATTACCATACAATACTTCATTTAGCACCAATTAGAGTTTTACTTCCTTTCTGCTGCTAATGCCCACTCTTACAGGGACCATGCTAAATTAAGCACTTGATCTTCATTGCAGGCTGAAAACCAATTGATTTAGCCCCTTAATCAATCTATTCCATTAGTTATACATTCCGCTTTTTCCCCTCTCGCCTCACTCTCCGCTTCGTCTCTGGAGCTGGCATGAGCCGAGTGACCTATCCCGGGGTGTGACACAGAGGAGAGTGATTTGAATGATAACCAAATAGCTGGTGCGGCCTCGGTGGTGTTTAAAGATCATATGTAAATCAAATGTCGGGGGGGAGAAATTGCTCGGCGGGGTTCTGTCAGAAAACAATTTAGTGATCATTAAAAGGGATGCCTCGCCGTCGTGCAAACCTCCGCAAATTAAATCAATGCAGCCACTGGTCTCTGCCCCCTTTCACTTCCATCAGGCCCCACACCCCCATCTCTTACTCTCACCCCCATTTTTCTTCTCCAGCACACACACACAGTCAGATTATTAGAGTGAAAGATGGAAAGGAAAAGCTAAACCTTTCAGATTATCTAGATAAGGAAGATAATAATGTTTTTATTACCCTGCACCTGGAATTATGATGGGAAAAACTAAGAGTGTTAAACCACAGAGTAAATACACAAAGGGACACAACATGGCAGCTCATGATGACAAGCGTGATAATACAACATGAGATGAGGGGAGATTGAAACAGACCCCACCCAAGATGATCTCACCATTTCTCCTAATGAGATGAGTTACTGTAGCAGCACCAGACAGCTTTTCTACAGAAGACATCAGTAAAGCAGTATTTATGGAAAAAAAATACTAAAATGTTGCCCCCCCCCCCCTCAAGAGAGCCAGTCATGCTTGACTCCTATCCCTAAAGCCTGTACGCATGTGTCAATCACAGTCTCTGGGGAAGAAGCTGCATGTTGCTGAAGACTAAGAAAATAAAAACATGTTGTGGAAAATCTACATTTGGTAAATGGGGGCGACATCACTCATTGCAACATGTTTGCAGAGCACGCCTCCTGATGTGGTTTGCAGTAGAAAAGCGGGATGTGTTTTTCTCCTCTTTTTTTTCCCCAGTCTTTTCATGAAGGAATCTAAAGGCAGATACGTGGGTGGGCTGGCATGTATACATACACATGTATGTTTGGCGTGTAGGCTGCAGGGTGGGCTTCATACGTAATGTTACCACCGTTGCTCACGGCATGAGGAGAGAAAGAGGCAGCCATTGTGTTGTTCTGGATGTTTCTATCTGCACTTTTATTGGTAGGCTCACGCACACAACACACGTGTTCGTATATGTGTACATATTTTACAGTATACTCATTGTGTCTGCTTGTCAAATGGTACCTGATATCCACCGGCGTCTGAGAATCAAATTAGGGGAGCAACCACTGCCGAGGCCTTCCTCTCTCTCTCTCTCTTTTTTTCTTATCCGCCATCCCGGGGCATAATTAATTTTATCATCAGCGTCATTATTATTGTTAAATTGTTTTTCATATTTCGTCTTTTTCCTCCTCCCCTTCCCTCGTTCTCCTGCCCGGAATGCCAAGTGTATGCTAATGTGTTTTGGAGGTTGCCAGCACACACAGAGATGGAGAGAGCTAGGGAGGAATGAGAATGAGAGAGGGTCTGAGATGAGGAGAGGGTGGTAAATGGAGGTGAGACATGGAAGAAGGGAGAGGGTGGGTGGGTGGAAAGAAGAGGGGAGAGCAATGAGGTTGGGAAGCAGGTGAGGGGGAGGAAAGGTGTCAGTGGTTGTGGGGGCTCAGCTGAGGAGGGGGCGCATTACGTATTCCACAGGCGTGTTTGGAACCCAATTAATCAAGCGGAGGAGAGGAGAGATGCAGAAAGGATGAGATCGCCCTTCACGTTGATGAGGCCTGGCCGGGGCAAACGCTCAACCACCTGAGCGCCTAACAGCCATGCAGACGCACAGGAATTATGGCAATACCTTCACTCTCTTTTTTTTCTCTCTAACACACGATGGGTTTCTTTCCCCTTGCCTTTTCCTCATCTCACTCTTTATATCAATGTACATCAGGTTTCATTTTGCCCACTTTCTCCACCAAATCAACTTACATTTAAAATTTAATTTGCAGGTAAAACGTCAACTTTGAAGCCAGCGTGTTGAGAAATTAAAAATAAAATGTTCTGGTTAAAATGAAAAAGGATGGAAATTATACTGTTAGGGACTTTATGATTTGTTTTCAAATTACATCTGCACTGTGAAGATCAATAACCATAAAGAGTTATCTGTAGTGCCACCTTCTTGGTCTCTTAAGAGGAAATTTGGGGTCAAGCCAGTGGCATCCAGCCACCACCAGCGATCGTTGGAAAATTGACCGTCTCATAGAAGAAAAGAGACCGAGAGTAAAACTCCAGTCCCTCGCTGACTTAATTTGCCCTAGAATGCAAGCCAATAGATCCCGTATCTACATAGTGCTCTGTGCAGGGTCTATAAATATTGACCCTCCATTTCCTGTGTGTGGCGTTAATGAAGCACTTAGTATACCCACAGCATTATGAAAGACTACGTTAAAGACCACTTCTTCCTTTGTCAATGCCATTCCCTCACACACACGTTCACATACTTAAATGAACATCGATATGAAGAACCGATGAATTGAAATAAATTTACTTTTAACATCATTAAAACAGTAGAAACTATTGAAAGAGAAGTTGTATTTCCTAAAGGCAAATAATGAGACATTTGATAATGAAAATTCTTGTTTTGTTGATTCACACAACCTGTTGCTTTATTATTTAAAAATAATACAACTCAGTCCTACTCACAAGTGTTACAGTGCAAACCTTTGTGAGGCATTCCATATTGTTAAAAAAAATAAATAAAAATAAAGACTATATGTATGTTCTAAATTAGAGCATTTTTCTGTTTTTGTCAAATTTGTTCAAACAAGCTTGTTGAGCTGTTTAGGCCTAGAAATTGAGAAGCTTTCACAAATTATTATTTTATTTTAGAACTTTTTGATAATTTCTTATTTTACAGTAAAACATTCCATTCTAATATATCTAATTACATTTAAATCAGAAATATAAATAAAACCATGTAGGAAAATACATGCATTAATACTTAAATATTTTTTTCATACACTAAAAAGATTTTTGCAGTTTAAGAAGTTTATTCATATTTTTATTTTGGCTTCCCCTTATTTTTTAAAAAAAAACAATTACTTTTATTTTTTTATATACATTTGGAAAAATATTACTTATCAAGACTATTGTTAATTCCATGGTAAATATATAAAAGTTTAGGCACATTTTTACTAAATAGTCCTTAGACTATTTCTTGTTCCGATTAGTTGCATAATGTTTGAATTGATTTTTTTTTTTCAGTCTTTCATGTAAATATAATACTGTGAAAATGACTAGGAAACTGTTCTTTTCATCTCCAGAGCTGTATCTAACATGATCGGTTGCAGGCATTGTAGAGCAAGTTTCCAGCTGTGGAATAAAGCACAGAAAGGTTTTTATGCTTAAAACACAGTTTGAAAAAAAAATCTTACATGATTTTTTTCCCCTTAAAAATAACGATGCTGATTTCTCTTTTAAGAAATTTTAAAGGTGAAAAGCAAGAAAACATTTTCATTTTGTCATTGCGGCAGAAAGGTGTTCAAAACAACTTCTCCTCTATTGAACTCTGTCCACATCTGAATTTTATCTCACAAAGTTTTCTCAATACATTCACTTGGAGTTTCTTGCTCTCTGTCACATTACTTTCCACATCTCCGCAGCTGCAGTTCCTGTCAGCCTCACTTCTCACCTGTCACCCTACGTCCTCTTTTTTTTTCAATTTTTTTGGGTGGGAAGGTTAGGTGGAGGGGTGCAGAGAGGGAGAATGAAATAATTTTGTTGTGGGGTCCCCGGGCGGTTTTGTAATTTCATGCCTGTGTATGATAATTTTATGCTGTCCTGCATCGCGTAACTCAAGGCTGCCAAATGCTGACAGGTGATAAATACGATCTTTTCCGCCCCGTGTGCAACAGACCTGAAAAAAGGAAGGAAAGAGACAGACAGGAGTTGGGTTGAGGGTGGGGGAGATCGAAAGTAGAGGCTGCAAACAGGGCTTCTTATAGTAGGAGACTGGTGGAGGTCTGCGTGGAAACGGTGGAGCGGTGTCGCCTGGGCAGGAGCAATTTCACGGCCCGCCCACCCCACCTTCTCTAAGCAACACACTTTTATTCACTTACAAGCTGCTTCCCTACATCTCTCTTATCTCCGCTTCCTTCTCCCTCTTTATCCCATATCAGCCTCTTTTTTTTCCCTACCCGCTGCCCTTTCCCTCTCTTAAGAGTGGACAAGACCCTTCATGGTAGCCTTGAACAGGAGGAATAGAGAATCAGTGCATTTTTTGCTTCTCACAGGAATCATGGGATATAAATAAGAGAGCAGTTTCTGGATGTGGTTTTACACCAGTCCGAGACATATGTTGCTAAAAGGCAAAACGAACAAAGATGGGGAGAAACGGGCAAGCAGGAGGACAAGAAAATGACCGAAGCGTGGAGGACTGATGGATTTCTGAGTGACGTAATTATTCGCCTCCTTGCATTGTGATGTTAGAATGATGACATCTGGGTGTAAAAAATAGCCAAGACCCTGCATACAAGTCACATGTACACATAGTACACAATGACCTTCACATTACACCTGCCTGTCCTTTGCAATATAGTTTATAGAGTATGGCAAACTCATTTTAAAGATCACTGTTTGAGTTTGGCTGGATTTCCGCAGAACGTGACTCATTTGAAATTCAACTTTTGACATAAACATAATAATCTAGCCTTTGTCTTTTTTAGGTGCAGATTCCTGATGGTATTTATGCACTGAAGTAACGTAAAAATTGAATATGATCGTTCCTCACAGCATATCTGTTGATTCTGCATCACGTCCAAGAAATCCACTCAATCAATCAGATGTGGTAGAAGAGAGGGAGGGGTGTCTGCATCACCGCGGTTCCAAGTCATTAAACAGCCAGAAATTAATTGACTTCACGGTGCTTATATGGCTGAGCGTGGGTTAAACCCAGAAGCAGCAGTGTCTATTAGTATTGTACTACGTGTTCCTGGTGCTGTGAGGCGGGTGGGTTACAGCATGATTCAAGTCAGCAAAAAAACAAGTCCTGATGTCTAATATACGATGATTAAGAAGGTAATAACATGGTGATAAAGTGCCTCAATGATACATTGTAAATGAAAGTTCATAATACACATTGCTTCCCCTGTGATCTGTGTATCTTTCGGGGGAATGTGCATCAATAAATTATAAATTGTATGCTTTATAGTTATAAGAGGAGATGAATTTAATCCCTTAAGATAAAGATGCTGAACAAATTCACAAATTCATGTTTGGTTTGTGGTAGCATATACACACAAACACAAACTCAAATAAGGACCCTCCTTAAGGCTTTTGTTGACCTCTATGTTCGATTTCTCTTTCAGAATCCAATCAAGTTGACGTCTCCAGAGGGAAAATAGGAAAGGAGGAGGAAGTAAGCGAAGGGGCAACAAGAACTAACCGAGTTGCCTATGTTTTTTTCCCCATGTCCCAATATGTTATGGAGCTTTGTTCAAGGAAACTAACTTTTACAGTATATAAAAATCTGTATTGATATGAAGTGAAGGATAAAAAAGTCAATAAAGGGATAAATCAAATATATTTTGCATGAGTACTATGTTTCTCTATACTATGACTTTGACCTAAACAGAATGTAGCCATAGCAGACGGAGCATGCTGGACAAATCATTAAAACTATGTCCAGGAAAAAAAATCCCACTGAGCTTAATAAAACAGTATGATTAAAATTCAAGCAGGGACTGTATTTATTCCACTCACAATGGATGTCTGCTTAATATACATCTGTACGCGGGCCCCAGGTCTCTCTGTCCCAGGCCTCAGCGCTTGTAGAGAGCAAGGTCTTTTTACATTTTCACCAGGTCTGAGAAAACAAGCTGTTCAGACATTCATGCTCCCCAACTGAGGAGAGTTTTAGGTGGAAGGAAGTCTAACCTCTGACACAAGTCCACGGTGCCAAAGAGATTTTTCTTTCTTACACTTAACGTATTTTGAGTATATTTCTTTTTATTAATATATAATTTAAACATAATACTGAGGTTGGAAGAAGTAGTGTAAAGTTTGAGCTATCTGAAATCAAGATAAGGTTTCTCTTTAACATGTTATTAGATATTTAAAATAAGGGTCCGTGTAAATATACATATATGTATAAATATATGTGCTTGTGAAGTGAGGGCAGTGTGATTGTGTGTCTCCCGTGTCAATTTCCGCACAATGGAATTCCTAAACGGGTCAAGTCGCCGCTGATCAAATAGCTGAGATAATGGTCAAAACAACCTTGACGAGAGTGAAGAGGTCTATCTATTTAATTAGAAACTTTAATATTTCATTCTCCGCTATGCCTCATTAGAGCCCTTCCATCATACCCTTGCGAGCACCACTACGCAACATCTCACGCAACTATCTGGCTATATTTTTTACTACTAAAAATGAAGCAAGAAAAGAGCACTGAGGATCATTTTTCATGGCTCTATCTCAGATAAAAGTGGAAGCCCATTCAGAGCAGTAAGTATGTTCTAGTTGTATTTTTCATGTTTACTTTGGTGTAAACATAACTGCTAAGCTCTGAAAGTTTTTTAATTAAACTGGGGGTATTTAGGGAAGCAGTGGGGTGTCGTTTGCTCAAATTGCTACGTTTTTCAGACCTTGATCTTTCATTTTGTTTCGTCTTCTGAACCGCTTATTCCTAACAGGGTCGCAGTGGGCGCCGGAGCCTATTCTGGCAGAGTACACCCGAACAGGTCGCCAGTCTGCTGCAGAGCCACACACACACTATAATTCCTACGGGCAATTTCATGAGGGCCAATCAACCTAACACACATTTTTGGAGAGTGAGAGGAAACCGAGGTACCTGGAAAAAACCCACACATGGATGGGGAGAACATGCAAACTCCACACAGTAAGGCTAGTGTTTAAAGCCTTGTGCCATCCGGGACTCGAAACCCCACCTTCCTGCTGTAAGGCCACTGCGTCACCGTCCAGCTCGACTTAGACCTTAACAACATTATATCTTTTTGTGTGACAGATTGTTGCAAAGGATTTAAAGTGCGATTGTTTGCAAAAAGTAACATGAAGTGTTCTTTTTTTCTAGTTAACTGTTTTGTACTTCAGCAATCGCCAAGAAGAAGATCTAGTGACTTTTCTCATACTTCTATCTCTTTAGCTTCAAATATTTTTAAACAACCAAACAAAAATGTTCTGTAAAAGAGTGGGTTATGGTTTTGGTTTGTGTCACATTCAAACAAAGTAGTAAAATTGTCACAATTACTGTATGAATCCAGAGGTGTGTTTTAATACCAGCATATGCCAGCCAACTATAGTTAGTCTGCATTGGGTGCTTGAAAATAGTTGTTTTTTTAATATAAGTCATTTTACCCTTACAGTAGAAAGTAAATTATTGCAAGCTTACCAACTCATCCTACATACTATCTTTTTCAATAGATGAGGAGATTCCCTTGACGCCAAAACAGGAACAAAATAAGCAAACAGATCTTGTGTTTGTATTGATGCTGGGTTGAGCAGAACATTTCTGCAAATTTAACTATTATTGAGGTTGAACAAAATTGGGCTAAAACTAAATCTGCATCACACCTATTTAGAATTTACATTATTGTAGATCAATTTCTTCTTAAAGCTCTAAATTATTTTAAACCACAACACAAAACTTCATGTTGTCATGTAAAAATGCCTTGTAATATTACAACAAAACATTGTGGAAATGTCAATAAAAGGCACAAGCCAAATGCATTTTCACCAGGCCCCATTTTTATGATACAGGATCCACTGTAAAAATAATTTTCCACTTAGAGAGAGTTTGTGGGCTGCTGCTGTCTTCTGCATGTCATGAAGAGCAACAACTCACTGTGAGGTCAAGTTTTCAAGCTGCAAATGACAGCTCACTTGACTGGATTCTAGTGCTTTCAGGCACCATTCTAGATCCAGGAACCAGATTTTTATACAGTAAATTTTTATAAACAACCAAATGATTGAATATTATATTTATTGTGTATTATATTTATACAATACTCATATGTTCACATGTTATATAATGCCACACCTTCTTAACCGTCTATCCCTAATGAGGTTGCGGGGGGTGCCGAAGCCGTTCCCGGCTGATTTGAGGCGAGGGACAGGGTACACCCTGAACAGGTCGCCGGTCTGTCGCGGGGCCACACCCATACAATCATACACACACACAATCATGATTGGCAATCATGTGGTGGCCAATCAACCTAGCATGCATGTTTTTGGAGGGTGGGAGGAAACCGGAGTCCCCGGAGAAAACCCACACATACACGGGGAGAACATCAAAACTCCACACAGAAAAGCCAGTGTTCCAAGCCTCGTCCGCACGACCTTCTTGCTATGAGGCCACTGTGCTACCCATTGCACCATCGTGCCGCCCACTATAAAATGTTTCAAGAGATAATATTCATGGTCAATGTTTTGATTTAATGTCTCTCCCCAAATTTGATTATTTAGCTCTCAATAAAATTACTGTATATAGTAAAATACAAGCATAGAGGAGACAGTGCTTGACTAGAATGTTGATATATCACTCTTTTAGTTATTATTGCTTGTAACCACAAAAGTGAAGACGCATTATGCTTTGTTTCATCTCAACTGTTGAGGTATTTTTTTTTCACAGCTATCTCGACTGCAGCACCGGTAAGATCTCATTTATTCTCTCACCTTTTTATCCTTTGTCAGCCATCATGAGGGGCTTGATCCTGGTTAGGAGGGGAAAGGCTTTGACCAATCATTCTGTCGTCCCAGAGGTCCCTCAAACTGGCCCGGTAATGGAGGACAGGAAAGTGATGACAAGACACTTTGAGGGCAATTCTGTTCAAGGGCATGTCACTCTGTCAGTGACAGCACTTTAATCCTGATCAAGGTGTCTGACTGGCCACTGCTCGGGTTGCTCTCTTTGTTTGTACAGTACAGTGTGGACTGTATGAAAGCAAAGACTTAAAAAAGGACAACATGAATGCCGTGGGATGACATGTTCCGCATCCCATAGAAAGTGATTGAGTAGTGAAGCTTTAGGATTACAAAATTGTTTATTTTTGTACAAAATGTCCTTTTACCAAAAATAACAATAGCAATAAATATGAATGGTATATTTCTTTAGGTTTGCCAACATAGGAACATGAATTATGTTTATATGTAAAATTATTGTCAAACGTATCAAAGTGTGTGTGTGTGTGTGTGTGTGTGTTAAGTTTGCGTGGAAGCAGGCATAGAAGGGGGCATAAAATATGCAGGATAATTACCAGGAAGAGGTTGGGACGCAGATGAAAAGCCTCGTATTGATTCTTGAAAGGACCTGACAGCTCGCCTGAATGTTTTATTTTCTCCGCATTGTTTGTTTTGCATATAAAGGATTCCATTTTCTTGTGAATTTTGATTGCGGAAAAGGCAGTGGACTTTCTGACTGCTCAAGAAAGACATGAGCTGTGTTAACTGTTTAAAGACAAAAACTTTATAGAGAAATACATGTAATCCCAACAGTCAGAATAGGGTGTTGAACAAAAAATTTAATGAATGACAATGCTTTAAAACGAGGGAAATGATTGCAAAGACCAAACATTACTGGAGACATGTCTTCAGCAAGAACTTTTAATAATAGGGGCACATATGTACACATTTAGGTAATGAAAAGTCAAGCAAGGAAAGCAAAGATCCGGATCTGGTGAGCCCACCATGAATGTTGGAATGCATCAGTGTGTAGCGTCCCGGCCCAATGTAAACAGCCACTGCACGTGTGTTCATGCCTCTGTCCGCTAAAGCTGCTTTCTATTTCCCTCTGGTGCCCATTCCTTCTCATTCAGACCTTTGTTCCACTAGCTACCACAGATGCAATCCCGCCACAGGATTTCATACACAAACACAGCATCCGGATCACACGCCTGCAACCCGCTGCTCCAACAGTCCTGCTGTCCTCATTATCATGCAGCAAAGAACGTGGTCCTAGCTTTAGGCAAATCGTACTCTCGTAAAAGAAATTGCATCAACAAGCATGGCAAATGCCGCCACATCTGAAGCAGAAAATGAAACATTCATCAGACTTACTGAGCATGTGTTTAAATTGTACCCCACTAAACCCAGATTACCCATAAACTCCCTCACTAGCATGTTTAAATCTAAAAGATGAATAGTGAAAACATCATTTTCCTCTTGAATTCCCAACTTTTATGTCTCTCTTTGAGTTTCATGTTACTTACTCACTTATTGAGATTCGCTTGTCAATTTTTCAGTAAACCAGAAAAAAAATGATAATAACTATGTCCTTGCAAGTTGCATGCAAGTTTATAAAGAAATACTTCACTAAGTAAATCAAAGGAGCCTAAACATATTAACAAAAAGAATAAAAAGCAATGAATCACTATTTTATTTATACTGAACTGGCTGTGTAATCTAATCATTTGCAGATTGAATTTACAGCATCGTGGACAATAATAAATATGCAATCCAGTATTGATCTTTAAAGGAAATTCTCCTTTCGCTTATGCTGCTGGAGCAAAGGTCAGGGTCAGTTGCAACGCTCTGTCTCAGTATTCGATCCACCATAGAGGAGTTTCTTTGTGCCGCTTCTTGGCTAAAGACGGTCAGAACTTGCTATTGATCTGTCATCTGTTTATTAGTGGATGTATAAACTATACTCCATTCTCAGAGGAACAGACCCGAACACAGGAAGTCAGGTATAATACTAAACATGACTTCTTATGTGCCACTCATGTACAGCCTCAATCTGTAAATGCAGAATGTTTTTTTTTTCTTTTAAAAGTGCATTGCATCTTATAGAAGCTCAAATTAGATTGAGAGTTTGAGTATTGAGTACCATATTTTGCTGATAGCCTTAAAAGGCACACTTCATATGGATTTCTAATAATAGATATTGATAAATATGGATATACTGCAGTAGTTAATGGCAATATATATCCATATAAATATTTTAATTTAATTTCAAGTACTTAAATATTAAAAGGGACATTTGTAATCTATCTTTGTATACAGTACATATATATAACTTACTTATTGATCATTCATGGGGAAATTTCTGTTCTGCAGAGCACTGCAGCAGGCAGCCATGACAGCACCATGGTGGGAGTAATTGAGGGTTAGATGTATCCTCCAGGGACACTTCAACATGAACTTGTGGCGGGAATTGAACCTAAACTCTCTGGTCCAAAGACTGCCACTCTACCACTGAGATGTGCTACCCCTAAATAATTTCCATATGAGTATCTATCTGAGAATATAGACATACTGTAGGAATACATCTAAGAATAGATGTTTTAATGTTGCCAATTTTTCAAAAGTTGACAGAAAACTTAAAGTGCATGGGGATCTGTCACAGCAGCTGCATTTCCAGGAATTTGTTGTAGATTACGTTAAAAAAAGTATTTTTTTATGATATTTCATGGGTTTTTTTAAGCTTAATCCCTACTTTGCAAAAGGATGTACTTTTCTCCACAGCCATGATACAGTAAAAGTCCTAACACACATTTAACCAACAGTTTCACCATCTAAAATGTTCCCCCTCATCCAACTGTCACCCCTATTTCAAACCATCACCCCATCAATGCCATTTTGCTCCTAGGCTGAAAAGCAATTGAAACAATTTTCTTGCAGAGAATTATTGTCCTTAATTGCAATGAAGGGCACGTTTTCCCGTCATTCCTTGGGAGTGTTTTTCTCTCTCTGGGTGGAAATGTAGGCATTGCCACTGAGCGTGGGCTCTCTGAAAGAGGTCATAATTACATCCTTCAGTATGCTCGCCGTCGGCAAGGATTTTACGCTTCATAATTATTAAATGGCAGATTCACTCTGCCTGTGTGTGTGTGTATGCACGTGTGTGTCCGACTGCCTTTGTGCGCCCGTCTTAAAATACAGAGTAAAAAGAGTTAGAATTTGTAAGATTGTGAAGAGTCTGTTTGCGTATTCAGGGAGTGTACTCATTGAAGGTTCTCCTTGTTTAGCTGTTTCTATCTCCCACTAATGTTTTCTCAATCTCACACATTACTGCGTGCCACCAAAGTAAACAATGCATGAATATCATCAAACTAATTTAGGGGCACGGCAAATTGATTTCAAGTATATAATATTATTAGAGAGAAACAGAACAGAATCCCAAACAGACATATTATTTCATGATTGATATTGAGACATCAGTAATTGATAATAGAGATGGCAGACCAGATCCCATTCTAACAAGATAAGCTCTAGTCTGCTCAACTTTCCCTTTAAAGCATCATTTCCATATCATAATTATACTTTCTTCTTCACAGCTGGGATAACATCACACACTGTTTGAAACCGCCTGACTATCTCCTCAGTTTTCTGCTCTCACATTGCCCTGATGATAGAGTAAATTTGGGTTACAAACGTAAAAATATTTTTCCGAAAAAAATAAGTGTACAAAAAATTGCACCAAAAAACTAGAATTTCAAATGAACATTTAAACCAGACACTTATGGTCTTTTTTCTGTTGTCTATGTGTGAGCTCAGATCAAATTAATTACCCAGATAGCTGGAGAGTTATGACATGTCACATTTGATCTGAGGAATCCCACCTTCACCACAATGCTCCTTTGATGAAGCAACACTGGAGGACTGGCAGTCATCGCAGTTTCAACGTGGGTTCTGTACTCGTTTGACTTTATTAAACTTTCCAGGAATTTGTTATGCAAATAGACAAATAAAGTCCCAAAGGATTCTTATATTTACTCTTACAAAAGAAAAGTAAACAAAGACACTACAACAGATTTCCCTTGACACGGTTTTTATGTGCGTGCACCATATACATTCGAAAAAACACACAATCGTGATGACAGTTTTGATTCCCACCACTAATTACTCTGTTTCTTTTATAGTTGATACACACTGTCCACTAAGTGGGCTCACGATTTCCCAAGTGAGAACTAGAAGAGGTAATTAGAGTAAAAGTGTTACCACTACTGGGAATGAGCGAAGACTTTTTTTTTTTTTGCCAGTAGGAAGTAACAAAGTATGTAACCAATAACCAAACAGAACCATTTCCACTTAAAAACATTTTATTGTTATCTTTAAAAAGTATACATAGTTTCAGAGTTTATACCTGTATAGCTCCTTAAAAAATGTAATAAAAACATGAACAGCTTTTCTAAAATTCAACTAATCTTTATTCTCAAAAATGTTATTTCTTCTCAAAGCTAATTTACAATTGCTTGCAGAGTCATATAAAAAAAGTTGTTTAAGGATCTTTAAAATAAAGACTATTTCTCTTTATCTCTTAGAAAAAGTTTAACTATGAAAGTGTTGTGTTGAGAAACAACACAAGTTGGAAGACCCACCGAGGTCTTAAAGCCCTTACGAAAGGCACATAATATTTTCATCTGATTCACAGGAAAAAATATATCTTATTCACAGTTTGTTTTTCCACAATGACCATTTTAGGTCAACACAACGTTCTGACTGTGTTCATGATCCATTTCCAAAGTATAACCATTAAAATCCTCTGTCTCATTCTTGACAGAAATTACTAAATTGATAACTTTATACACATTTATTAAATTCACAATATTTTCAAATGTATTCTTTAGTAGGACAGCCTAATATATGTATATATTAGCCAAAGAAACATGGAAGATGTGCCGCCCCATTTTTGCACGGTATAAAATGAACTATGCTTGTCTTTAGCTGATAAATTTCTTTTATATGTAATAGTTGCAAAATTCTGTTTCTTACATCTTTCAATGGGTATATTGATTGGGAGAAATTATCACACAAACGGCAGTCTTGAAAATTGTTTTCTTTCTCCTAATGAGATTCAGTGATAAGACCTTTCATCTATCCAGATCCTTCTTAAGTTCAGAAATCAACTTTTTATTATTTGCTATAGATAATTGTGAGATTTGAGCAGTAATAGTCACAACTAAGTACCCAAATCCCTCTTCAATCCACTTAAAGCCCACATTATCTTTCAGGTTTTCTGGGCATTTACTTGATGTCATAGCTGATGACTGGCTTTTATTTTCACAATACCTTACAATATTTCCCTTTAGACATTGGAATCAACTTTGATAATATCTTACAAGTTAATATCTAATTTGAAATTATATTTAAATTCATCCTTTTGTTTTTGTTTCTCCAGGTTGTCCTAAATTGAAGTCTATTTGACTTTATTTATCCTTTTATAAAGCTTCGGCTTTGTTTTTTGCAAACCACTTGGGTGTGAGCTGGAAATTACAGACCAATGAAGACAACAAAACCAGATCATCTGCGAAAAGCAGAAACATAACTTTTACTTCTCACCCCTTCTGCTGCATACAGAAAAACTGCATACAGAAAAACTTTTTGTAGTGAACAGAATCTGAGGTAAAGGTTATCTTTGTCAGTCCAAAACTCACTGGAAACTAATCCAATTTACTGTTGAGCTTTGGATCTGGGCATACAAAGACCAGACAATCGGTTTCTGCTCTCATAGAGCACCACCCACAGAAGTTTCCAGTAGACATGATCTAAACATCTAAACTTGGAAAACTTCCATAACCCCATAGACTCAGAATAGGGTGTGAGCTATTTCATTACTCCATTAACATTACAAAAATCACATTGCTTCTCCTTAGTCATAGATTCAATTTTCTGCAAGGTGGGTCTCTTCAGGACCCCACATACAGTAGTTCAAGAGAGGGAGACAGAGGCATGTAGTCTTGTCATTAGTTATTGAGCTTCAGTAAACTGCTTTTTTTGTGGGGTGGATTAAGTCACTGTACAGTCGTAATTTTAGGCCTCTAAAGCAATTACCTGTTTCTGTCTCTTTTTTAACTTAGTAAACCCAAATCAACTCCCAGTTTAGACAGTTCAGTGTGCCTCCTTTTTCTCATTGTTACCTCGAAATGGCAAAAAAAGGTTGAAAATATTGTTCAGCGTCTCTGGGAAGAAATTAACTATAAAGAAAAATTGGGCTTCAATCTACATTCAAACTGACTTGGTTTCTCAATTCTATCTAATAATAATCAACAAACAAAATCTCTACAAATCCATTGCTATTTATTTGAATAAACTGTAAAGATGATAAAAGTTTTGGTACCAACTGTTGAGATAAGAGCAGATACTGTTTTCATCATGGGAGTTTAAACTGTAAAGAGATGAAATCCATAACTAAGAATATACTTAAAAGTTAAAATCAGCATCACTGGTTATTGGTACATTTTTAAAAATTCAAGCTGACATTACAAAACCAGACCTGATTTATTTTTTTGTAAACTATAACTCAGGCTTTCTTTAAGACCAATTCAAGATAGCATTGAAAATAATTGTCTTTGTAAAAAACACTTTGCATTTCTCAGGGTATTTTCTCAGGATCCAAGTGTGTGTATGAAACAAAATAATTGTTTTAAACAGTTTAGTATGAGTGTGCTTGATTTGATTTGAACAGTGTCATTAGTCCACTGCGACCTGCTCGGTAATTTGATTTGTCTGATGTGACACAAAGCTAAACGTATAAGTAGCATGAAGTTAGCACGTACTAAACAAGTAGACGTTAGCTTTATCGTTGTTAAAGCTTTGGGATTCAAAGTGTGAGAAAAAAAGAAACCAGGTTTTTTTTTTTCTTTTTTTTTTTACGTGGTTTGCTTGCTTTTGCAGCTGTGCAGCAATAATTGGGATTAAGAGTTTATAATTTTTTCTTTAACTGTGAATGATGCTTTCGGACAACGGGAATAAAAAAACATAATTTCTCACTGACAAAAGGAACCAAGAAGAACTCGTATTTTGTGTATGCCATATCCAAGTAAAATTAGTTAACTTACTAATTCATCGTCTAACTGCTTTTCCACTCAGGGTCACTACACTATCATGGCTAGTTATTTAGGCAGAAGGCAGATGACACTGCAAACAGGTTGCCAGACTGTTGCGGGCTGGTTTAATCTTATTATAGGATGTTAGGGTTGTGGCTGCACGGTGGTGCAGTGGTTAGCACAATGGCCTCACAGCAAGAAGGCCACGGTTCGAGTCCCGGAGTAGGGGCAAGTATTGAAAAACTGGTCTTTTTGTGTGAAGTTTGCATGTTCTCCCCGTTTTGTATGTGGGGTTTTCTCCGGGTACCCCAGTTTCCTCCCAACCTCCAAAAACATGCGTGTTAGGTTAATTGGCCATTATATAATTGCCCCTAGGATTGAGTGTGTGTGGATGGTTGTATGTGTGTGGCTCCGCAACAGACTGGCGACCTGTTTGGGGTGTATCCCGCACCAGGATTTAGGGTGTATCCCCCCTATCCTGGTTGACTTCAGGTCAACCAGGATAGGCTCCGGCACCCCTACAACCCAATTAGGGATAAGTGGTTCAGAAGACGAAACATTATCAGATTTGTTAGCTGTGAAACATAAAATACTGGGATGTTTATAACAAACTATCATGAGTTCCACACATTTCCCTTTATCTTTTGAAGCGCCTGTGAGGCGCTAAGGAGGCTCTACTTTTGGTGCTTCAATCAGCACCAATCGGTTAATACAGGGTAGAAACAGAAGATAGAAAAGAGACGCAGCTACATCCAACCTATATAGATACTCTATTATTAGCCCAAAAAGATTAATACAAATACACATCAAATTTCCAAATATTGGTGCAGATAATCAGTCTGGTCCATAATCAATTGATCCCAAACATATTTTAAATCACACACTTCAATAAAACACTGTAGAGAGGTTACTCTCTTCAGGATCAACTGGTTGCAGTATAAATAAATTTGCTTTGCTTTGTCCTCTACATAAATAACATCATGAAGGACTAAATATTTGAGGTTCTCTATGCAACACTTTATTTAGAAAAAAATAAAGTGTCGCTCCAAGAATTGTCCTTTCCTGGATGTTGTGTTTTTTTTTAACTAGTTGATTAATCAAACATAAATGTTTTTTTAACTTTACAAAAAGACCTTTAATTTATCAGTTAAGTAGGAAATGTAGCTTTCAATGCAAATAAAGCCGCTATTCATACTTATTAGTTTCTCAATCACATATTATGAATAATTAAATTACATGTACACATCTAACTAAGTGAAAAAATATTTTAGAAGTAACAGATAATCCTTTCCTGGGCTGCATGTTAATTAAAAAATCTTTAATTGGTTATAATTCTACATTAGGATGAAAGCAATGAGAAATACTAATAAATATTAGGTTCATGAGCCAATTAACAAAACATTGAGGAAAACAGTTTAGTAAAACTCTCTGAAATGATAATTGCAGGCATCTTATTTGAAGGTAGATGCTGTAATGGCATTCAAACTGTGAAGACATGCTCCTTTCTAAAATTTCCAATCCCAGGGAATCATTTTAAAATCATGAAATAAATATGCTTGCTTTCTCTCCTGGGAGAAACAACCATCTTTCACAACAAATCAAAACTTTCCTGTTCCTCTACATAGCGGGTGTTGAAAACGCCCTGTTTAGTCGTGTTCTATTTCTTTACAAACACGTTTTTCCGGTGTAAGGGGGGAATCAAGACTTTTCTGTTTTCTCGTTGGAAACAGACACCTGAGTTGGAAAGTTGAGCTGTTAGATCTCAGTAGCGTATGCTCCCCGGGGAAAGCCACAGCTCAGGGTACTCATCCTACACCGCTGAGGAGCTTGCTTAAAATACTGTTGTCACATAGCGATCATAGGCCTCCACTGATGGTACACAAATAGTCCCTTGCAAAGCTCTTAAAAGCCCATTAGACATCACCACTGCGATGCGTAAAAGATGCCAGTGCTAAGTGCTCCTGATGCCAAAGAAAAAGCATGATGTGCTTCTCCCTTCTATCTAAAATATGTTTGTTGACTTTTCGGCTCATTTTATGCGGTAAATATGAGAGTGGCAGCAAATCTCAGATCAGGATGTGACATTCTCTATATTCATCAGGTGACACAGATGTTGTACTGCTGAAGGATAACTTCTCAAGAGAGCTTCGCTTTCTCTTGACTAGCTGCATTGCCGACACGTCACGCTGTAGAGCTGAAGAGGGTTTTGTATGATGATTGTTGAGGTCAAGCACAGGTTCCAACCATTAACATACACTTGTTGAGTGCTTTGTACAAGAAGTGAAAGCTAAATAGTGCCATCTGGTGACATTTGAGAATGAGGTGGCAAAATTATGGTGATAATTAAAGTGATAATGTGAAGCAATAAAAACTATGACCAGAGGAGGGATTTACATATTGAATGTAGCTCACACTACTGATGCATTTGCACACTCTATAAATCTGCAGTTTGAGTGAACAACAAACCAATATTTCAATCTTACTACTGTACCAGATTTAAAAAATCAAAATGTATTTCTGTGACAAACAACCTTTTTGGGAAAATTTGCATAGTGGTCGAGTGTGAGGCAAAAATGGAAGTCAGCAAGAGGTAGAAATGAAAATGTGAAGAGAACAGAGCAAACAGTATGTGTGAGCTCTGTGCTTGGAGAGGAAGGTGAGGATAAATTGAGAGCTGAGCTCTGTTTGAGTGTGAGAATGCGTTGGCAGCCTCAGGAGCTCAGTGATCACTCCGGCAAACGGTTGCTGTGGGGATTGTGGCTCCTAGAAGTGGAAAAACTAACAGGTTCTAAAGAGGCGCGAGCCCAAAGGGAGGAGAAACAGTGCTTACAGCAAAGGATCATACCAGCCACTGCCTCTAATTGCACTTCATTATCTCATATTGATTTAATTAGCAGCTGCCTTGCCTTGTGTGCACAAGGTTAGGGTGCGCCTTCAAACAAAAGGGGCCAAAGATGCATATACTCCCACTGTATGGGAGTCTGCTCTATAAAACTAGTCACATGACAGCACTTTGTTGTGTCACTATAATTATCCTCATGCGATCCCACACACACTGACAGACACAAATATGTTTAAACCACTGTATACAAAGAAAGTCTTGAGGACTTTGAGGGTCATGAAGTTGAAACACCTTTTGGGAGTCAAAGTTTCTATTTGCTCTTTCTTTAAACACTGTGTAGTAATTAGAAAAAATCAGCAGAAAATGTCTCACAGAAGATTTTTTTTTTAATACTCTGGCTTTAGAATCACCAACACATGATCACAGGGCGGTTTTTCTTTTCCCTTTTTTTTTACAAATCTATGGTAAGTGTATAACTGTCAGATGAAAATTGCAGTATGTGAACAAACATGAAATTGTACAAAAATACTTTTCAATGTCAAGGGTGACTATGTTATGATAATTGTCTCAACAGGATGTGTTGTTCCACTCTGCCGTCACTGGAACTTCTAAGCTAACCACAGTAGAGCTTCTATTTACTTGAAAGTTTGAATGGGCTACACATAGGGATAGATACAAACTGAGTTTCACAGGTGGACAGAAAGAAAACGGTTAGTAAGATACAGAAATAGGGCAAAGAGGGTGGGAGAGTTTGACAGATAAAAACGAAGCCTCAACAAGCATTTTGAATTCTTCTGAACCTAAGTTTTTTCAAGAAAAATCTACTGAGAGGTGTGAAGAACGTGGCAAAAGACACTGACAGCACAGAGATGAACGTTAGCCACTTACGTTCTCTATCTTTAATGATCTCGGGAGCTCTGCATGAAACTCTCTTTGTACTAAAATTTGCCATGCTCTTTCCCAAACCCCTCTACTCCACCACAGTAATCTGTTTTACAAGTAACAGCATCTGAAAGTTATTTTAATCAAAAGAAGATGCCCATGAGGGAAAGTTTTAAAAAAATCTATTTTTTATCAAAAACATAAGACTCTGTTAATAATTTTAAAACCAGCTAAATATGTTAAAGCTGTATTTTGTTCATCAAACGATATAGCAAAAACTTACAAAGGAATATAAATTTATTTCATATCCAAAAGGCTGATTGTCACAGCCTTTTGAACACTACCCTCTTTGGCTCTTTGACACAGTCTTTTTGAGGACTGAAATGCATTGGTGGAATGAATGAAAAATTTCCGTCAGGTTCCCATCAGTTATACGGGTTATTAAAAATGGGTTAGCTTTACTTCAGCTCATAGCTTTTCTTTTTTTTTTTTTTTTTTTTTATCTGCCAGACGGTCCTTTGATAGCTCTGTCCTAGGACTGGTGTTCTAAAATCAAAGCATCTTGCCTTCCTGTCTTTTTTCTCTAGCCTTCCCAAATTATCTGCCACGCAAAAGATACATATTTTTATTCAGTTCATTCAGTTTTTTTTTATCTTTAATTATCATAAATTTCAAATTATCACCAAAAAATGTCTATGAATTACAATATTTGGAGGGAATTTTAAAGTAAATGGAAAGAGTCAAATGGAAGCGATGGATGATAGGCAGCAAATAGAAAACAGTCCTGGTTAGCAAGGAGTGGAAAGCCCCGGCAGCAATCTGCTAACACTTAGAGAAAAAGCAGCCCAACGTTCAATAGTCAAAGACTCCAGCACATGGACAGTTTTAGCCACTTGAAATTGTAAAACAAATAACAGTTACTTTGAAAGAACGGGAGAAGGTATGAGTCTCATCTTTTTTATTCTTTTCTTTCTCTTGAAATGTGAAAGTCTCTACTTGGCAAAACTTCTCCTGGAATGAGCTCCTGTCTTCTTTTTTCTGCTGCCTTGGCACGCACAGGCAGAGATGGATGGATAGACTTGGCAGGCACACATAGCCGGCCTGGTGATGTGAGAAAATCTGGTGCCAAGACAGAGATGGTGCAGATGGATATGACATGTTGATGTTTTCTGTTTTTGTCTAATATTTCTATATTCTCTCCACGTTCGTTTTCTCACATGTGTTTAAACACATATTCGGATTGTTCGCACAGGGGCCTTTGCTCATATACTGTACCTAAAATTGGCCGTTGGCGTGTATGTTCAAAGGACGAATCATCAACAGCTAATTAACAATTATTAACTGTTCTTCTGTAAGAAAAGACAAATTATCATAAATTATTGCCTAATTAAAATGTGATTGCTGGCTCAATAGTTATAAATCATTAATTTTTTAACACCCTTATCACATGCGGACGGAACGAATTCAACAAAAGGTCTATTAGACAAAAATGAATTCAGTGCTTTCTTTCAACATACTCGACTCTTTCTCCTCTTTCCTTCAGTCATTAACCATGATTACTCTGTGTAACTCACTGGCTTTATGTAGATATTAAAGAACAATTAAACCACTGCCTAATTGCATTAAGTGAAGTCTTATGTGAAGGCAGCTCATCTTAAACTTTGTGAAAATATCACATGGAGGTTTATTGGGGTTACCAACCAAGGAAGTGCTGTATATAAGGAATCTCAGTTTTGGTGTGGGATACAATATTTTCTTCATGGAAAAATGCAAAACAAAAAAGTATTATAAATGCAATTATAAAGTTTTGTTTAAAACAATCATTTAACATTATCCAACAAAATGAGTCTCCTTGGAATGTTTCAACATTTTAGTTCTGCAACATGTCACAGTAGGATTTCAGAACGGTAACAACCCGTAAATATTGTCATTAACTTTCTAATTCAGATATTTGACTCAAATTACAGCTCAAAGTAATCAATATCGCTTGGTATAATTTAATCTCACCTTAAATGCCACTTTTCAATATTATTATGCTGTACCAAAGATATTGATAAAGTCTTCAGATTAATCGACTTTGATAACAATGAGTTGTAAAGTTTGGTAACAAATTGATTAATCACAATATTTTACATTGACAAAATCCAAGTATCTAACCACTTGTCTGTTAAGAAAACTAGTGAAAACACTGTGTTACTTTTAGCATTCTTGCTTGTGTGTTTTGCTTTTCGTTTCATCTTCTGAACTGCTTTTCACCAATAGGGTGGCCCGGTGTGCCAGAGCCTATCCCGGCTGATTTCAGGCTAGAGGCTGGATATACCCTGAACATGTCACCACTCTGCTCCGGGGTTGTGTTTTGCTTGTTAACATAAATTTTCCTAGAGGTCACGATAAAAGACTTTGATTAGATGAAGTTGCTAAGAATGTTCAGTGTTAAATCTGGCTTAAGATTACACACAGATATGTGTTGTGATAGTTTATGCAAACAAATGAAAAGACATGTCTGTGATGTTGTTAAGAGTCGAGGAAAACCTGGACCATATTATGAAATGTCGCAAGTCTTTTTTACATACATTTTTTTACAACATACATTTTACTGCTAGGATATATACGTATTGCAGAAATCCACATTTTATTTAGACGTCTGAGCATGTTGTTTGTAGTTAAGCAGCAGACAACATTGTGTGTCCTAACACCAGGGCAGAGTAAACACTACAAAAATAAGTCAGTGAATAAAATCTTTGATATATTGATTTTCTATCATCCACAACAAAATAGTGTGGTCATTTTTAAAAAAAATAAATAAAATTTATCTACAAACTTAGTCACTATCATACACAATAATGTTCCTCCTGAGTGTCATTTTCTTGCAGATATGTTGGATATTTGTTATCCCTGGACTCCTCTTTATGGGATTTTTGTTTCTGTTTTTTTTTTCTCCCACTTCGATCACTCGTCCTGTCTCTAACAAGCTAGCTCTAGGCCCAGTGAGGTGAGCAGAGGTGAGGTTGCATGGAGGAGAGGTGTATTGTTTAGAGTCACTTCCTTCTGACATTCAGGTAAATGGGTAAATGTGCACTCTCATCCATATTCCAGTAACCCAGGCAGAGGCATTTGGCCAGAGCATGGTTGGGGCCAGGACATGAAATATTAAAGGGATAAAGAGAAAGGTGTAGTACCCAGAGGGCCTTTGGACAGTTGAACAGCTATTTGTGTGTATTCTTCTCCTCAGCCCGTATCCCCACCTGCTTTCCTCCTCTGTAGGAGCAGCAAATTTCAAAAAGCCGAGGCTGTGTACTTCAACCAAGGTCATCGTACAGAACATGAAGTTAGCATCAAACTGTGTCCTGTGATCAGCTCTTACCGTCCAATAGCTGTGTCAATGATGGACCGTGTTCACAGCTCACAAACAAATCAATAACTCTGTAGATTGCATGACTGAAACTGGGGATGATGTGAAAAAAATGAAAGATGGAGCATGCTCTCTCTCTTTTACTTTCTCTCCCTCTTTTTTTCAGCCTCACTTGGCAGGATTAAACCGAGCCTGCTGCTTGGCTGGTACTGTGCCAACTAGCAGCTCGGATATATCAGATTTCAATTAACCACAGTTCATGAGGGCCATCCACAGAGGTGACATGCACTCAGACCCTCCATCCCCCTGTTTAGTTGCAGCCCAAGGGAGAACCTAATGAGATGGCTCTCTATCTGGCTCTCCATCTTCTCTCTTTCAGGAGGAGGCTTGACACTCTGGGCCAAGGAGGCCTGTTGACACCTAGGGCAGGTGCTTGGCCCATTTGACTGTGGCCTGCAGCCTCCAAGCATGTTTGGCTTGCAGTGGCCACACAGTTTGCCCCTCTGGACTGCTCTAGGGGTTTGGATAATGAATAGTCAAAAAAAACATGTGTGTGCTGGTAAAGCATGAGTTTGTTCGCTTGTTCACAAGTAGTAGATAGAGCGTGCACAATTCTAATTTTTAGTATCAAAGAGAAGCAAAGAGGTCCATTTATTCCATTTTTAAAAATATAATGCATCAAAATGATGAAGTAAAATTGGATTTTTTTTTAACCACAAAAATGAAATATTTCTGGTCTCTACTGTCACTCTTACCACACTGTTTGACTGCCTGAGCTTCAATCACATGCTAATTTCATCTAATGAAAGGAAAACAAAATGTAAAAACAAACCAATAGATCAGAAACCAGAAGTAAAAAGCACCTGCATTTTCCAAATCCTCAAAGCAACTAAATTTAGCAAGTTAACTTCACCTGTTATTGATGAATGATAGACAACCATGTCATTGCAGAATATCTTGATTATCTTTTGTAAATTTCAACGACTCTGAATATTTGATACCACAGTCTACATACTACCGCAGTCTAAGAATCTTTTTTGAAGGAAATGCAGATGACAAAACAAGAAATAGACCATAAACAGCTAAATAAGTGAACCCTGCAAGTCATTCTTGTCACCCTAAAAAGAAATTCAAATATTTAAGTAAATAAAAAATGAAATTTTAACTTTATAGTAAGCTTTTGGTACCTAAATTTAAATATCCAGAAGTAAGAAGAAAGTATGAAAGAGAATAGTCACAAGGATAAACATAAAAATGTGAGGGCTAATTAAAACATTGTGTAATATCAGTGTAAGAACAGAGGTTTCTGATAGGACAGGCTATTGTTTGGTGTTTTTGACCCTGGAGATTTAACATCGACATAGAGATGCATCAGAGGTCTATAAAATAGTTCATATGGTGGCAAAATAGAACATTTTAAATCCATATTGTATAATTTATGTATATTAGAGTTAGAAAAGATTTTAAAAAGATAAGATGGACTTTAATGATCCCCAGAAGGGAAACTGATTTGGTGGGTACTGTAAGATATGGGGGATCGAATGATGATTAGAATAAACGTGGCCCATAAATAAAAATAATGCATTGATGGAATTTAACTTAGAACTAGATTTCAGCTTTAGACAGAGACCAGTGAGCAAAAAGACTTGCCCCTGTATTTTTGATAAGCCAGCAACATTCATAACCAGAGTGGGGCTGAGAGTCAGGAGGATGCAACAGTGCATCCGTCACCAAGAGGAATGGTGGTGTCATCACCAACTGTGGTGTGGAATCACACACAGTCGTTCTAAGATACACTTCTTTATGGAGGCACTTTTTACATTCTGCTGAGTAGCCCTGGAAAAATAAAAGCTAAATCTTTGCTGTCACCATCACCCTTTGCAGTACTATAACACTGTCCACTGTCTGGGCACTTCAGATCAGGCAGAAACAGAAATTCCACATGTTTAGTGAAGCTGCATGTATCATGCCAAGGGAAAAAGAAAATCCCCTGCACCCCAATGCATTTCTCTGTTTGTGCATGTGCTTGCACATGTAAGGGAGAATTAAAAAAAAAAGAGATGAGAAGGTCTCGGCATGGCTGCACAACAGCCGTTTCAGAAAATCAAATGGCTGAACAATCGGTAATGAGGCAGACAAGAGAGACTCAGCCAGACCCAGAAGATTTGAAGGGCAGACAGCCGGGGAAGGGGGTGAGCAGGAGATGAAATAAGGGGGGGGAGAAAAATATTGAATAAGGCAGACAGTAATAGCTGAAAAAGATGAGTATAATGTGTACAACCACAGGAAAAAGGTAGACGGTTTATGAAATATGAAATGATGCAAAACAATGCTAGAGCTAAGAAAGATGATGCTGAGGATCAAGCTGGAGGTTTACATTTATAATGTGTCTAAATGAGCAATATATAGTTATGATAAATAAAACATGAGCCAATACTAAATTTTAGGAGTAAGAAATTGAGCATGTGCAATTGATGATGAAAGGAAAAGAGAGTAAAAACTAAACATCAATGTACAGTGTGTTGATTCATTTATTACCAAGACGTTCTAAACATTTACCAGCCAAATAGTAACATTAATGTTGCAATTGGACTGCAATTTGTATTACATCATGCAATAAATTATTTAATAATAACTTCTGTGGCAAGTGGAGAACATACAATTAAACATCAGTTTAAAAAGTGAAAAATGCTCATTCTTTAAGGTGTTGCAGACTTGTAAAATAGTCCCTCTATTAAAAATAGTTATCTTTAGAAATATGATAATGATTACATAGTTGTAGTGGTAGCAGATTAAAACTGTTACATACGAGGAATACTAAATTTTCTTTCTTGTTTTTATGTCATTGTATAAGTCGTGTTTCATTAACATTCAGCAAAACCTTAATAATTTCTCAGCTACATCAAATATTTTTGTATTTTTAAACAAAAAATAATAAAATGCTATGTCAAAAAAATGTTGGTAAAGACACAAATAGACAACAGTAATTTAAATTTTTTCCAACACAATTGTTGATAAAATCCTAGTTTTTTATTGTTAAGATGACACTTCCAGTCGACTTTACATATTATTCACAACAAATTAACATTCAGGTACGTCTTCAGGAGTATAAAGGGTTTATTCAAAACACTGTGCCCACATTGGACGATTTGGTCTTGTTCTAAACTCTTAAAAAGCTAGTCAAGATCGTTAAAAATAGTATTTGCCGATGATGCAACCCTGTGTAATAGAAAGTGTTAGATCTATTTATAAAACTAGATATGTGCACTGTTGGCATGATAAACAACTACATCTGATTGAATTTAAACGCAACGTAATAAATGCAATTCTTTACAAACTCTATATTCTATATATTTAACTGGTTTTATTATCTGAGGACAAACCCCTCCAAACAGCCATTAACGTGTGTGAGCAGACACAAATGGAGGTATTCTGATACTTCCTGCCTTCCATCTCCCAGAGAGCCTGGCTTTCTGGTTTTCCTGGAAGGTGGTGATGCAGTGTCGGATTGTCGCTTCCTCTGATCTGCAGTCACGCAGCCGATTCCCAGGGAGCATGTCACCAAGGGCGGGGAGAGAGGGGGCTCAAATGCTCTGCTCGTTACTCTAAACGCTGCCTAATTAATAATGTATCAGAGAGGACGCACTGAGAAACAGCAGGGCCCCTCTGCTTGTCACGAGCACAGACAAATGCACCCACACACACTTGAGAAGAACCTGATCAATCCCACCCCTCTCTTCAAAATCCTCCTCACAAATCTCCTCTAGATATTCAGATATAGAAGAAGCAGGAGGAAAGAGAATATGTGTCAGCTCGTTGTTGATGAATCCTCCATCCTGCCAGAGCCTCATGTGTTCATACATGCACATTAACTGCACAGACTCAGCGACTACGCAGACTGAGGAATCGTATTCTTGCTGGCTTTGTGTCGTCGGCATGAATTTTCATAAGTGGAATTTTATGTTAAACTGAGCTGATGTGGGAAGCGGAGGGGAGCAGGGATGGAGGTTAGTTAGTTTTCTGGCACACATTCAAATATGTAGCCACCCACACTTCATATCCAACTTCGATGTTTTGTGGTCCATGGAGGGAGATGACAGGTGACACTGTACAGGTGTGAAGGGAAAGGAAGGCTCCCCTTGTCCAGCTGAGTCTCTGTTCTATAGCACAGAAGCAAATAAAGACTCAAGAAGAAAAGATGATATTTTTATCGTAACTTTTTTTGTGTGCACTTTGAAGGATAGCCACCTAGCTATATAAATAAATAGACAGAAAAGCAGACAGACAAATAGATAGGAATATTAATAATCTGGCTGCATTTATAGAGCCTTGTACTTGAGTAAAATTGTCAAACCCCTCTTATTTTTACCCTCCAACTATTATATCTGCATTGTCGTTAAAACAAGAAATGATACACTCAAGTTACCTGTACATCAATCTTTTTAGAATAATAGATCAACCCATATTGTAGTACAACTATCTAAATCATAGATTATCAATATTATAACCCATAAATTTGTAAATGTCTTTAGAGGCTAGAATTCAGTTTCTTTTTGCCACTTTTCCTTCTCACCACCTCACATTTGATTCATTTGTTTCTTTGTTTGTGTTTGTCATATAGAGATATGTAAATTTCGCCACCCCAAGGGAGAGCTTCCTCACCAGTGACACAAAACAGACTGGAGGAAAGAAAATCAGAATAACATAAGCCACAAAAAGTGAACAGGGATAGAAGAGAAGGAAGTAAAGCAGGGTTGGTGGTGTGAGAGATGGAAGGGGAGGCAGAAAACAAGAGAGGAAGGTTTTGAGATGCACAGGACTCTGTAAACAGTCAGTGCGGGAGCCGGAGAATTAACGCTGCATAAATTGTGCCAAACATGTCCTATTTTTCTTTTTCCTTTTTTCCCCTGCAACCCCCTTTTAAAAGGGTTCAGGTTGCGGGGCTGTCAGATGAACGCCAGACAGGCATTTTCCGACTTTGTTTGATCCGGGCTCCCTCTTTTAAAAACACTTCCCAATGACAGAGGGGAGGCAGAAAGCAAGTTTCAGTGTGTGAGGTGCCGACGGTGAGCGAGGAGGAAAAGGAGAGACAAGCCGACAGGAGACACATGTAGACAGAGTTTCACAGTTATCACACTCTCATTGACATAGCCTGTAGTCCCAGCAGCCACCATCTCTTGCTGGGAGAACGACAGGAATTTTGTATCTGATAACTGTGTCAGCACCTCAGCTCACCAGATCTGAGCATGCTGATGTTGTGGTGAATTGGACAGGGATGAACAGGACAGGTGGGCTTCTAATCACAATGACCAACTCAGCTAAACCAAGCAAGACAAGTTTACTGGAAAAAGAGCTTTGACACCCCAATGACTTCATGCATGTGTGTACTGTATATTTTATGTTTAACCTCATTTGTGCAGTAAATTGTGAAATAAAAACTTAAAAGAAATAGCTGTTGTCAGGCTTACATGTTTTTGGGTTTTTTTTGCTAAACATCCAGCAGCTTTTCTGCATCCTGTTTGAGTCTTGCAGATTTTCAATCTCTAGTGGGTTAGAAATATGTAATCTTAAACACCAAAGATGTTGGAAAGGTTCTAACGTAATACACGATGTGCATGCTGTTAGAAATAGCTTTTCTCACAGGTAAATACATCCACACATCACTATGTAATTTAATATACTGTATTGGAGTAACCGTGTGGACACTTGATTTTGTCAGAATTAAAAAGGGATTCTACAACAGCTTCCAAAACTCAAAATCCTTTTGGAAAATCTTCCAGTCCTCAGACCCTAGAAAATAGTATTCTGTCTTTTCCAGCTACTTCTGTATTTGCATCTCCAAACAACTGAGAATACGGGCTGCGACATCCATAACTGTTTACACCGGCATCTGTTTGACCATATTGGACTCTTACTTAATATGTCAGACTTGCCATTTGTAAGCTGTATTCTGCATTTTCTAAATCAAATATAACTTTTCAAATGGAAAATAGTCCAGGAGTACAACTCATGAGTGTAGATCCAAGAAACGTTGTAAAAACCTCCTTTGTCTATTCAACCTTCTTTTGTATTTGCATTTCCAAACAACTGAGAATGTAGGCTGCTACATGTGTTCCTGTTTACACCAGCATCTGTTTGACCATATTGGACTTGTTACATAGTATGTCAGACTTGCTATTTGTAAGTTATATTCTGCATTTTCTATAACATATATAACTTTTCAAAAAGAAAGTAGTCCAGGAGTCCAACCACTGAATGAGTTCCAATATTTTAAAATGGAATTTACAGACATTGTACATATCACCTTTAAATGACTAATATCTTCAAGTGAAATTAGATGGGTTTTTGGTAGAGAACCTCTGAACCTTAAAGTTCTCTGATTTACATAAAGGCTTACCGGTACTATTTGGTCCAAAAGCCCAAGTCACTGTGTTGTTGGTTTTTTTTTTTTTATAAACACACTGTCCGATACATCACTTTTTGGAGTTTCTTACACATTAAATAAAAAAAAAAAAAGATAGCAAGTTTGTTATGTGATAACAATGTATGTGAACTTAAAAAGCGAGAACGATGATGTGAAGTTAGCTAAAAGCATATGTTAGATCATCAGTTAAAACTGTATTAAAGTTGTTTTGGAAAATGTTTTGTTTCATGAATTGGCATGATGTTTGAGGCAGTTTGCATTTTCCAAAATCCTAATCAAGTACTTTATTAGTACAATTTATCGACTTGAAATATTTATTTTTAACACCATCTAACCAACATACAAAACTATTCAAATCCCTTCATTTTAATTAGTGTAAGTTTTAAAGAAAATTGTGTTCTTCTGTTTTACATCTCTCTCTGGCCACAATCATTACAACCAAAGTAAAGAATAATTTTAAAAAAACTTTGCAAAACACAACAAATAGAGCAAAGGAACAAAGTAAAGAAAAGTAAAGCCGGTAGTGGTATTTATAAAATTGTACTTTCTTTTTTAACTAGTTGCATTTGTTTTTTATTTATGTTTTTTTACGTATGTAGTGAAGTGTTGTCATGTTTGTTTTTTACCTCGGAACCACAATGCATGTCAAAGCAAAGACGAATATTTCTTACACAAACAAGACAGTATAACTAACATAAGGAATGTAGGTGTTTTAAAGTTTTTAAGATTGTTTTTATTCTTACTCACGAGCACTGCTTCATGTCTTAGGTCATTTAGTCAAAAACAATAATCTCAAATTCTTTGTTTGTACTATTTCACCCTTTATGTCTAACTACATCTGGCTCTGCCTGCTTCTCGAGCTAATAAATTCCTAAACAGTGTGAAGGGAAAAAATACACAACAGGGCATATCTCAATGCTCTCCCTCTCTTTCTCTCTGTGGATCACAACAACACTATTTCCATTTATAATTTCAATTGTTAATTTGCATAAGAAAAATTATTTGGGTGACATGCATGATGTACCCCCTCCTCCTTTTTTCTTTTCTGCTTAATTTTCTCACTAATTATAAGCAGCAATGGCACATTATTTACATAAATAATTGTTGTTCCTTCTGTTCACTCATATTTTTCTCCTTTCTTTCTTTGTCAGAGTTGTTTTGGCATTTGTCGTCCACAGGGGCAATTCTCCTCAGAGAACATTTTCACGTCTCTCCTGAAATATCTTGGATCTTCAGTGTTTCGTGCCTGATGTTTGTTGTGGTGTTTTGCTGTCCTTTGTTCAATAAATAGATTCATCCTGCATTTTTTACTTCCGCTCTAAACTTTTAAACTCTTATAAATAGATGTCGGCGGCACACTTTTCCACTATTTTTAGATTTAAGACAAATCAAATTTTTCAGTTCATTGATGTTTTAGAGAAGGTAACAGGATAAAAAAAATGTGAGCTTTGATCTATTTTTTTTTTCTGGATGTTTTTATCATTGCTCGGCTGGTATTGTTTCTGTAATCATTAGAGGGTGACTTTATTGATAGGAATGGTGATGATCAAATCCTGCAAGCATTGCAGGTGGAGCTCAAACCCCTTCCACTTGCTCTAGTTTTTCATTAATACACATAACAGCCACACAATGAGGGCTATACAACGTACATGTGATGTACCCAGCCACAAATAAAGAATGGTTGTTTATAAAAATTTAAAAAAATGCAAATGACTCACATTAGTTCAATTAGGTGATTTTTTTCCCCCACTCTATAGAAGCTTTTAATTAATTATGTTGTGCAGCCAGAGATCCTTTGGGACCATTTCACAAAAGTAATTATAGAAAACAATTAACAAAATAGCACATTGACCAAATGTATCTTAGTGAGTACGCATTAATTGAACTATACAGTCAAATATTGAAAGTAACTGTATAAATCAAAGGGAATGTATCAGATTAGGAGAGGTAATCTTCATGATTTAAAATTACAAATAAGTTGTTTTCTTCAAAAAGAGTAATTTGGATAAACAGTGGCATTCAATGGTTTGGTTAAGGATGTAGCATTTCTAAAGTAGGCCATGACATTACAGTAATATTTTATCCAATAGCAGTACTAGTACGAGTGGTTTTTTCTCAGCCTTTCCTTTTGCTTGCTGTCATGTATTGTTTAAAAGACCAAAAGTAGGTCTGAGTTGTAAAAAAAAAAAAAAAAAAAAAAAAAAAAAGGTTTTTTTTTTTCAGCAGCAAAACTGCATTAAAGGCGGAAAAAATTCAGCTTGATCACTTTGCAGGATATGTCACACAAAAACTGTTTTGTTTTTCTCTCTCTCTCTTAAACACACAATTAGATCGAAAGCAAAAATATTTGTTTTGTCAGTCCAGCGACACGAGACAACCTGGTATAAATGAACCTGGGCACTGTCTACATTGCAAAATACAATAAGTTGCATGAATAAACTTTGTTATACTTTATCCCATTATTACTTTGATTGATTTGTTCCACTGAGAATCAATGTTTTGCAACATAGAGTAACCTAGTTTAATTTTGTCTTTTGCTTCAAACTTTCTCATGTCTATGCACTCTGTAGTATGTGACAGAAAGATTTTCTCAATTATTTTGTAATCATTTAGCAAGATAGTTCAAAAGATAATAAGAAATTTAGTCATTTTTCATAATCAACCAAATATAAAAACAACCAGTAACTACATTGCCAAATGCAAGATTAAATTTTTACACATTTTTTTTTAAGGTGTCCAGTTGCATTTCCCAAATGTGAATCATTGGTGTAATTTTTTAATAACTTTTAGAAAGTTAAAATAACAGAACTAATAAAAATCTAAATAGTTAAACTTTTGGCTAAGAAAAAAAAACATTTTTTTTTTTTTTTAAGTGTTAGAGATGAGTTGCTTTTGCTTTCTCTCACCTCAAAACAACCACTTCACAGTTCATTTCCTAAAAGCTGAAACCCAGTTTTTTCTTTCACAGTCGTGCTGAACTGTAATGTGAGCACTCGGTTTGTTCTCCGGAACAACAGGAGAGAGAAGTCATTGGGACATGGTGGAGCGTACGCACGGGATACACACTTTTAATTGAGGGGAAGAAAATGTGCATCAGTACTGTTGTGAGGAGCAGAGGGCAATCTTCAGAGGCCAATTAATTTGGAATACAAAGCAGTGGTGCAATCTGCTCAGGTTTCTGTCTGGGTGCATGGCTTTCTAACACCAGCTTTGTCTCGAAGGCATCTGCGATCATATTAATTTAAACACTCGAGCATCATAACCCCCCCACGGTCCCTCAGCACTAGCACCATTTCTGGCTGTATACTGTCTTTCTGTCCCCTTGTCCTTTATTGCAGCTCTGAACCAAATGAAGCTAAATAGTTCCCTACAGCACAAATTTTTACCATTATACCACACGCAAAATTACTGCACACACACTTTTTTCTTTCCTTCCACACTTCTCACATGGAAACCCACAGAGTTGTGTCTCCTAATCTAGCCAAAAATAGCAATACTTTTCAGACTGCTGCCTTCCTGCCCAGCAGAGAGACAACCGAAATGGCCAAAGCTCAGCCACCCATTCCTGGATTTGGTCTATTGGCTGTGCAGACACAAAGAAAATCAGAACACTTTTGCATTCAGAAGTGAAACTCTATACACACAGGCATTAGGTGTACCTCAATTTTATGACATTTGTAAGCATTAGGTGAGCCAAGCTTTGCAAGACAAGCCGTACTACTATTCCAAAGGTATTTTTGATTAATGTGTGGATTTTCTCTAAGTAAGAGTTTATGCTAATTTATCAAGGTAGTATATTTAGGTTGGAAAAAAATATATATATTAGTTTTTACTTTTGCTTCAGTCCACTCAAACTCATGACAAATGCAGTCCACTTGTGAGGATGAAAGCTGGAAAACAAATGGTCTAAACAAGAAAATCATGATATATGTTCATGCTTATGAAGGCCTGCGAGAAACAAAGATAAGGAGGTCTTCCAAGGAGGAGAAACCTAATTGTGGAGGAGAGAGAGGGTTACAGAATCGAAGTCCTCTGTGAGATGGTTCATTTATAAGACCGGTGGTGGGGGTACTGTGACAGGCCGAGTAATAGTAAGGAATAGTTTGAAAGATTCCTTTGTCTCTCAGGTAAGAAATCCATTCCTGTCACTCAGTTCCCTCTTCTATCTTCTTTTTCTCACTCTTTTTCTCTCCGTCTCTTCTCTAGTAGACATGCTTGTCTTCCTTTCATTCTTATAAAAGTAATCAGTCTTAATATTTGTATGAATTCAGTATTTGCCCCGGCTAAGTGAGGAGCTGTCTCTCTGAGCGAGGTTTTGTTCACACTAAAGCCTGAACTCTTACATCTCTGGAAACAATGTTGGAAACATTTTGATTCTCTATGACTTTGTTTTCAGCTTAACCTCCATTTTTATTCATGGTGAATCTGACAACAAATCCTCCGTTTCCTGTATAAGTCACCCCTGCTCCCCCTCCCTCTTACTCCCACTTCTTCCTATCTGTGGCTCATTGCCAATGCAGGGAGCATAGCGGCGGCCATAGACTTGTGTGTGGAAACACCCAGCAGACAAGAAAAATGACGGCCAGCGCAATCTCATTTTCTGAGGGGCTGCAAGTCAGGCAGGAAATGGCTATTATTCCATCGACACTGTCGGTATTAAGTTATTTCCTTCTCTAAATACGAGAATGTTCATGAATATCTATTGAGTTCCAGGTGCAAGCGCAAGAGGTTTTGTCGCCACACACTTGGATGATTGCAGCCCTATATTCTGCCTGCTGCACCCTCACTTCTGAGATTGAAGTGAAAGACAATGGTAGTGGAAATTGGCTAATAAATCCAGTGGAGGAAAAGGGCTGTTTGAGCGATACCGCAAGCTCATGCGTGCTTTTTAAGCAGAATAAAACCCGCTGGCTCTCCTGAACCCTCTGCCTTTTCGTAAAGAATGTGACCTGACCTTAAAGGCTAAATCTTCTCCACGAGGCGAGGGACCCAAACACTTTGCTTATGCTAGTGGCGATACAATTTTTAGTGTGCTCACAAGGATGCTGAAGCATATCTGCATGTATACAGCATCAATTTTTCAAAGGGATGTGATGACGCACTCCTACTGATAAGTATGCTTACAACAGAGAGACGGAGTGCTTTATGGAGAGAGAAAAAGCTCATTGCAGTATTAAGAACCATTTACTCGAGAAGGGCTGCTTACATTTTGACATTGTAAGTTTGGTGTACACCAGAGCAATACAGCTGCTAGATCTGAGTGTGGGATAGCCTGTCAAAGCTAAGAAAGAAGAAAAGAACTGACACCAAAAGAAAAAAAACGAAACAAGAAACTTGTAGAGTGATGACCAACAGCCAATCTTGGACTTGAGTGACCTGTTACCTCCCACTGCATGGTGACCATAAAGGCAGCAGGCAGAGAAAAAGAGAGAGCTGAACTGCTGCTTACATGTGTCCAGTCAAAGGCAGTCCATTGTAGAGAGAAGACGGGGGCAGAATTGATGGAAGGTGGTGGACCATAAATGAAAGTATTGATTTCGGGGTCACAGTCACAGGATGAGGTCCTGAAATAAATTGAAATAAACATATCAATACATCAAGTGTATGACACCGCAAGCACACATATACACTCTTACAAATATATTAGGATCCTTGTTTAGCCTAATAGATGGTTGATTAATGTTAATGGTCAGATTTTAATCAAAGCAGTCAAAGGAATGCATTGTTTTTAGTGGCACCTGGTTTTGGAAGAAAGTTTGAAGTAATTTAGTTCAATTAGGGATTGTGCACAACTATTTGATTTTTTAGCACAAACGTGTGCCTTTTAAACGAATTCATATTAAAGTTATTTTCCTCATTCATTACTTTCTTCCTTTGCAATGTGGTTCTTGAGGATGATTTTTCTTCTTTAATAAACATCAAATGTGACTGATGCGAGTCAGTATTTCAAATATGAAAATTGATCTCATTTGCATAATAAAAGAATAAAGAGCACACCATAAAGTGAACACTCAGGAAAGGTTAAAGTACTTCCAATTTATGGGTCAGAGGGAGATGCTTTAGCTGGAAGAGGGGGAGAAATTACTTGGCTGGGAGACCAACAGAATTTCAGTGTAAAGACATGGCAGCCAATTAAGAGAAAGGTCAGACCATAAAAGAGGAAGCCGCTCTGGAAAGCTTTGCACAAAGCATATCCTCCTTTTTAACTACGTCTCACTCCACAATTTCTCCAGCTCGCAAAATGTCTTTATCTCTTTTATATTGACAATTTGCTTTACGAACAATGTTTTATGTAGATGATTAACCAGACTGATCAAAGTGTGTTTGTGGTGTGCGAACTTGCAAGCGTATCATGTTTTTCCTTTTTTTTCTTTGAAAAAACATTAAAACTGAAATTTTAGACACTGATAGTGCTTGTTTGATGTGCATGTCTACTCATAATTACATTTTTAAAAATTATAAAAGTAAACGTATTATTTAATCAAATTTTGCCTTTAATTTTTCTGTTAAAAAAAAATTAAACAGAGGATCTTGACAATTAGCGTTCCCAAAGGAGGCCGTTTACTGGGAGTTTACATTTACTTATTAATTAAAGAAATTAATTCCAATATAGTACATGATTGTTTTAAATATTCCATTTTGTGATTTATACTGACTACTTCAGTGTTTTACAAATGCCGGTACATAAAATTTGCTACTAGTTAATTTGTTTAATTACTTGATATAGTTATTTTATTTCATATTGAGATGTATTTTTTTGCAGTAATCTCATCTATCAGATTTTTTTGCAAGATTTTGTATAAGAATCAACTGAACAATTCAATTAATATTTATAAGTTATTGGGAAAGTTGGGCTGGTTAACTTTGGTTGAAACTTGTTTCATTGAAAAAAAAAAAAACAGCCAAAGAATTAGAGAGGCAATCGTTCCGTCGTCTTCCGCTTATCCGGGGCCGGGTGGCGGGGCAACAGTCTCAGACGGGAAGCCCAGGCTTCTCTGACCCCGACTGCATCCGCCACCTCACCCGGAAGGATCTTGAGTCGTTTCCCAGCCAGCTGTGAGACATAGTCTCTCCAGCGGGTCCAGGGTCTGGCTCTTGGTCTCCTCCGGGTGGAACGTGGCTAAAACGCCTCACCATCAAGGTGCTCGGGGGCATCCTGACCAGATGCCCGAACCACTCCATCTGGCTTCTCTCTACCTGGAGGAGGAGCGGCTCGACACGGAGCTCCTCCCGGATGGCAGAACTCCTTACCCAATTGCAATGAAAACAAATTAAAACAATTGAAGATTTAAAATAAGTCAGTAAAAGTGGACAAAAAAACTCTCAATAATAAAAAAAATGTTCTCTGGCTGTCCTCCCTAACTGACAGTTCTCTAATTGAGAAGGACAGACTTAAAGCATTGTAGGGTTACGTTTGAACACTACCTGGAACCTGGCCAAACATTTGATGTCATCATCAGGTACTATATCATTATTCTACTAAATCACATCCTAATTCATTTCTCAGTATCAATCGGGCTTTAATTTCTTGCAAAGAATACTTCAGAGTTATTGGTTATGGTCATTCAATAACAAAAAGATATCCAAGTCCTATGTTTTGTGTCTCATGAACTTTCTACCACCTCTCAACCACACAGTCAAAGTAGAAGTCTGCCTTCATTTCACATCATAGACCTTCAGTTTATGCAACTGCTCGAGGCAGTTCTCGCAACAACAGCATCACAAGTTGCTCCACAAAACCAGCCTTGAAGGAAGTGAGATCATCATGGCCATAAAATAATGTCATTTGGAACGGCTTCAGGCTTCATGCTTCCCCGCCCTGTTCTTGTGAACATAGTCTTCACCTCCGGTATAGTTTTAAAGCCACATTTTCATCAGCCAGACACATTTTTAGACAATACCTTCCGGTTTGTCTATAAAGTGGCAGGCTGGGGTGAAAAAGTCATCAGTTAGTTCTCTAAGTTAAGCGTGTACTGGCATGTCTACCCAATGGTTCTTGTGATAAAAGAGTACCTTATAAGCCTTGATTCTCTTTTACAAACTACTATGACATCACACATCCTGTTTAATATCAAAACATGTATATTCTCTTAAAACAAATTAATTATATAAATCAAATTGTAAAGTTTTTATAGGTTGGAAAAAAGTCAAATTCCCTCTTTGAAATAAGCTAAAGGCTTAAAAAAGGCAGGGAAACATCAAAACTGTCCACTCGACAATTCTTTCATCAAGACCTTAACAGACAGGGACACGGACACCTTACCCTGTTCTCACCTTTTGAGCAGCTGGCCAAGCGCACAAGAATGAGAACATCAGAAGAGGAATGACACGTGTAATAAGGAGTGGCATGACAATTAGGGTACTTATGTGACGCCGGAGAAGGATTTGGCACTGAACCTAAAACTTGCTGTGCAATAACTGAGTGCTGAGACCTTTCACATACAACAAACATGTCCCTAAAAAGGGCAATGAAGTCTTTGGTTTTCAGAAATGTATACAAATATAGAAATATTTCTTTAACTACAGTTATTAAAATAATTTTTTAAAACTCCTGCAAACCTGGAAGTGTAGATGGTTGTTTTACTACACCAATAACATTTAAACTGCTTACAAAAAAATATTCCAAAAATTTGTGGTAAGGGGGAAAAAACTTCTTGTTAAGTTTAGAAAAAGTTGAAAAAGAAAAATAAGCATTTTCTTTTTTATAAAGCTATAACACTGCATGGTGGGTCTTTGGCCTCTGAAAACTTTTCTCTAGTGCAAATATCCTGGAAGGTGACAGCACCCCGACATCCTGTCACCTCTGTGCTCGCTCTCTAAGGATCTTCTTAGCTTTATGTTTTTCATCTTTGAGGCTCCAGAGGTGATGGCAGAACAAGCTGCACCCACCTGTCGCCTGCATCTGTCTGTTCACTCCCCCCAACATTTTCAACTGCAGCTTTGGGTACTGTCATCATCTGAAGAGACAGTTTTTGCATTGTTGCAACACGTCTGTATTGATCAAGTTGTGTGTGTTGGAAATGTTTTTTTTTACATCAGTAACTCTAATATTTCATCATTTGCAATATTTTCATGCTGTTTGACTCTAAACTTTAATGTTTATCTGACTGTTCATTCTCAACACAGGAGTCTATCTTTTAAAAGAAACTTTCAAGTGGCTTTTAGTTTTTATTCAAAGTTTCACACCCAATAAATAGCAAATACTATGTTATCATATGATGTAGACACATTTCCCAAGTGTGGGATCAATAAAGTAAATTTAATGTAATCATTCCTGATTTAAAGACTAATTCCTTTATCAATTTTTTAGTATTATCAAGATTTTTGTGACGCTATCCTTTTCCCAAAAATGTACAGTTCTAGTGAGTTTTGTGATTATTTCTTTTTTCTTTTTTTTTTTTTTTTTTTTTTTTACTAATAGTGGCTGTTCAGGTTCCCCACTTGTACTAGCGGCGTTGGTCTTCACCATTTAACATACCTGTCAAGGCGCCTTCTCCTTCCAGTATTTGGGAAGGTTTTAGCACTGTACTGAATACTGGAAAATTGTAGTCATCAGCCATTTTGAACTTCACTAAAGATTGCGCATGCGCTATCAATTTTGATTGCGTCAGAGTGACGTATGGGAGGTCACCAATCTAGCTCTCACTGCACTGTAACAATGGCCGCCTGGGATGTGCCATAATCGGCTTTAAAGTGAATCATTTTAGAGGCGTTTGACACGCGTTGACAAAAAAAAATTGTTTGTTTTTTTCGTTTGTTTGTTTATTTTAAACAAAAAAATTTTCTGGCCGTATAGAAATATTAATTTTTATTATTATTATTATTTTACTTCTAATATACTTTATTAATCCCTCACCGGAAAATTTGTGTGCTGCATTACACCGCAGAAGGCTGCCACCGATGACGGCGATGGTGGGAGAAACAGGGGGTTGTCTTCTCCAAGAACACTGGACGTGAACTCAGTGGGATGCGATCTGCCCTGCAAAATAAACGTTATAATTTCCAATAAATACATAGAGAAATATAGATAAAGGACCCACATGATAGACATAGAATTTAGTGTTTTGGTATTTGAAAGTGGCGTGTTGGTTAGCACAGTGCCTTCACAGCAGAAATGTTAGGTTTCTAGTCCCGGAATGGGCGGCCAGGCTTGAAAGACTAGCCTTTCTGTGAGGAGTTTGCATGTTCTCCCCATCTGCGTGTGGGTTATCTCCAGGCACTCAGGTTTCCTTCCCACCCTCCAAAAACATGTATGTTAAGTTATTTGGTCACTATGAAATTGCCACTAGGAACAAGTATGTGTGTGGATCCCTGTGTGACCCCGCAACCTATTCGGGTCACTAGTCTCACCTGAAATCAGCTGGTAAAGGCTTCGACACCCCGTGACTTCTTCGAAGTGGCAACAATAATTTTTAGTTGCCCATGTTACCACAATTAAACATTTTTTGTCAGTTTTAATGCACTTCTACAAAAAAAAAAAAAATTGCGAGAAACAAAAATGTGTTTCTGACATGCTTATTTTTAAGGGAAATTCCTCATCAAACTATACATTTTAGTCAGGACTGCTGTAAAATAAAAAAATAATAATAAAAGACTGATTGACGTTGATTTGTTGCCATTGCATACAAACACAATTATTGCTCATAAACACTTGGAGAACAGGGACCAATCAGTTGCTAAAATAACAGCAGAAAATGCATTCATTCAAAAGAAAATTAAAGCAGAAAAATAGTGGGATCCAAACCATTAGTACAGTTAGTATAAAAATGTGGCAGTAAAATAATCAAATATAGGTCAAATTAAACATTAAAAAAATAACAATAAAAGTGTTTTAGTTTTTCCCAGCTTTCAGCAGGGGCAGGGTTGTGGGGAGCCTAATTTATTTCAACAATTGTGTGACATTTGTCTCTAAAAATGCACCACATGGCCACATATCTTTTTCCATAAGCAGGCTATCGACACACACAAAAAAAAAACACAAGCACAGACCTCCTCTACACCAGCACCCTAGTAAACATGATGCAAACTGCAGACATCAAGTACAGAAGTTTCCTTGTGAGATGTGTAGTGCAATGTGTATATCCAGTTACATTTTCCAGAGCACATTTTTGGAGTTGGAGTAGACACAAACTTCAGGCTGATTGTTGACACCTGCAACTTTGCAGTGACAATGCATTTATGTCTGACTCAAACAAAAATGAATTGGCCCATAGTAAGAGGAGTTTCTCACTGCATTCACATGGAGAAGTCTCTCTGGTGGGAATTGGATTTGACTTTTTTCTATACTCATTTAAATGCAAGAGAAGTTTATCACAATCTTTAAGTGCAATTTTCAGAACTTGACTCACAATGAAGCACTGCAGGGCACACAGATTTCTAATTTTTCAAATATCACCTAACCGCTCTGAGCACTACAAATGAATACCAACAAGTTCATAATTACTACAGGACTCTGAAGCCTCTTTAAAAACAGCTAGCTCCTGCTAACATCTGGTTTTTAAAATTAAATGCCGTTTTCTGCTGGTGTTAAATATACTAATGCAGACTATCTAAGTTAGAACTGTAAGAAATGTGAATGTTGCAGACGGCAGAGCAGAATGGGAGTTCATGGTACAAAGGTCCCACTCTGGGGTCTAGGTTTCTGGCAGCAGTATGTGTTTACATTGTAATTAGGACTTAATTGTGCTAATTAGGTTCCCCAAACCCTGATTACTCAAAAGCCCTACAACCAACTGAGCAAAACAACCTGACTCCACTTCAGTTGTCAACCAATGCACACTACATAATGGCTCCTCAAAGAGCATGGGGCTGATATAATTTTCAAAAAGACTCTGATGACTCCTTTCCCTGGAGTTGGGAGAGAAACAGATTTCTTGGAAATGTGTTTCTTGCCTTAGGCTGGGAATATGTTTACAAAGAAAATTGTATTCACAAAACTGTACACAGAGGACAATAGTTTGTCATTGTATCAAAATTGTTGTATTGATTGTATTGAACATATATTTTAGCCATTTTTGAAAACAGCACATCACATTTTTTAAATTTCTTTTTATGTACTCTTTTTCTCAATTATTTTCATTCTCTGTCCTCTCCCAAATCATTGAACTGGGCGGTGGTGAGTGCAACAAGTGTAACAGAAGGAAATCTGTTTGCCTCACCCTTTCCGTCTGCCCGCTTGGAATGCTAAGCAGAAGGTCCCATCAGCAGTCCATCTGAGACCTGTAACCCACTCTGCCAAACCCTGTTCCCAGTAGAGCACACTGGCCTAACATTTTAAATGGTGTGTTGGGGAAAGCGTAGGCTTTCTGACTGCTGGCATTCTGGAACAAAGCATGGGACATATCAAACCATTGCCAGGCTCTCTTGGGGTACCACACAGAAGGACAAGCATAATGCTCACAGATTCAGAGGGTTGCACCAATCTACAGGCTTCTTCTGGTAGGTACCCAACATCTACAACAACTTGGAGGAAACATTGTGTGTTTAATACCTTTCTAATTTCGGTAATAATGACTTGTAGTTTTCTTAAATACAATCATTACTGAACGGTAAGTGGTAGATATAAAGAAGAAAATGAGCATTAGATTTCCTTAGATTTAAAATATGTTTTCCATCTTTACATTGCAATGGATTTCGTGTCTATTTAAGTTCATATGCTTCTGCAGAATTTCTCCTTGGTTCTCCTGTTTTATATGAAACTATTTTAGCTGTCTTGTACTTAAAGTGGTACTCAACAAACTTACCTTAATTTAGAGAAATTTGGTGCACCTTCAAGTTTTCTTCAAATGCAAACAGAAGTGGCTCAACAAAAAAAGCCAATTGTTGTTGTTTTGTCTTTCTATTCAGTCATTCATGATGCGACACCACCTCTGGTATGGAAATGAATAGATTATTCAAAATGCGGGTTTGTTCAATTCAGTGCAAAGCTGCCCAGTTATTCCAGCCTCTAACCAAACACCTTTTTTGACATACGTAGTTTGCCATTAAGGAATTTAGTCCACACTAGATTTTCTTCTATGTAAAGTTTTCTACAAAGAAATTGTGCAAAACCAAAAATTTACACAAAGGTCCAAAGAAAAAAGAATTGTTTGAACAGCCAAATAAAATGACTTTGTGACAAGCCAGAGGACAAAGCCCTTCATCACTTGCCACTTCCATTTAGCTTTCCATTTTATTAAATGTTTGTGGTCACTTTCTTTTGTGCTTTAGTCTTTGTTTTTATCAAACTTTTAGGTGATCAACTTAGCAGGAGTTGGTTTATCAGCTCTTGGTAAGATTATTGGATAGAAGTAATTGAAAGAAATTTCTAAACTCTTCTCTTTGTCATTCCTGTTATTCTACAATTGACCTAAATTTATGCTACATGTATTAGAGTGATGTCTCTTTTTTTTTTTTTAGTTTATTAGTTTTATTATACTGTATCATTTTCTTTCTGTAAATAAGGTGATGGGTTCATTGCTCAGTCAAAACTGGTACAGTCATGATTGAAGCAGGTGTTCAAAGGTGTATGCGAGAAGTGCAAATTCAGAGCACCTGAGTTATGGGTTTGAATATATACTGGAATTGATCCACAAACCGTGCCATGGCGTAAAAATAAGATACATGGATCCCTGTATTGATAAGTGATTGAGTTGATCAAATATGTTCTTCTAAAAAAGTCGTTTTCTTTGCGTGGCCTATAATTTAGACGGTGTCTTTTTATTTTATCTCTGTATGTATATGTTGCTGTCTTTGTGTCTCAATTTTCTTGTCTTTGTCTCCTTCCTGCCTAACACACATTTTTCTACAAAAATGGATGAAGTACTTTCATTCAATCCAATTGTTTCCCACCCATTTTGACCACGGGGTCAGGCAATTGTTTACATAGTACCCAAAAAATTTCAATAAATGAACTTTGGCATAAAATGCAGTCAATTGTTGATAATGTAAAATGTGTACTGTAAATGAAAGCTTTTATGTTTAGAAAAAATGCTAAAGGATGAAGAAAAAGGGAGTTGAAAGTTACAGAAGTAATAAACACATTTGCACTGAATTAGAAGTAATGACTCCATTATATGGTTAGATAAGAAAAAAGCAAAAACCTGTGGGGCAGGAAAAAAACTTTTTGAAAAGTTTTAATAATGTTTTGTGTAAATAATTAAACAAACACATAGGTTCTATTTTTTCTCTTTCATCTTCTGAACCACTTATCTCTAACATGGTTCTGGGAGGGCCAGAGGGTATCCCAGCTGATTTCAGGCGAGAAGTAGGATACACCCCAAACAGGTCGCCAGTCTGTTGCAGGGTCACACTTAGGCAACCATTTACCCATATACTCATTCCTAGGGGCAATTTTGTAGCAGCCAGTTAACCTTCATGAAATGAAAATTATGCAGAAGGTTAGTCAGATAACACATTGCGTTTGTCTTAAAAAAAAAAAAAGAACCATGGTCACTGTCTCTACCTGAGTGATCTCTGCTTTGCGCACACTACCCACTCACATCATCTAATGAACAAAGTCCTTCAACTAATGAAGCTCAGGCAGGACTCTGAATTTAAGTTTTTCCTGTCATGTGCCTAAAACACAAACAAAAATTCTTTAATATGCACTGAATCTTCATGAGGTCTGATTGTCACGTGATGAGTTCTGCAAAATATTCATTGCAATGACCAAGATTGGCTGAGATTAAGTTGAGATCAGAAACTCCCATCTTTATCGTACACAGCTCTTGGTGTGGTAAAATGTATTCTGAGCCTTCAATGTCCATGGCCTCTCTTAACTCGAGTTTTTTCCATCAATATGCTTCAACTACACTGTCGATAATCATAAGCTGCCTTAAGTTCCAAAGACCTAAAATGCCTGAAAGATCTCCTTTTCAAGTTGTTTTCCCATCAAAAACATGATGTTCCACATCCTGAAAACTAGGCTATGATTTAAGCTGTGGGCTCCTATGAGTTTACAGTACATAAGGAGTCTTTGGACCATGCTATGTCTGGTCACTGCTTTAAAGACCATTTAACCATGAGTAACCCCACCAAGTCCACAAGGCCACCATCTTCATGACTCCTAAAATCTTTGGAGCAACACCACAATTCTGTGCCATGAAGAATCCAGGAAGACCATTTGTCAAAATGTATTTATTGTATCATCTAAAATACTAGAACTTATGTAGGTAATAAAATAATAATGATATAAAAACATGGTGTTTTCATTAAAAAAAAGCCCTTTGTAAAAGGAAAACATCTAGTTTGTAATGATCAATTTTAAACTGAACACCATGTGAGTTGATCTGTACATCAAAAAGCCTCCATACATCAACAGGCATCGCTTGTGATTGTGTATAGGGCATTCACAATCACAAGGCAATAGTACCAACACACACACAATCAGATTCTCCATCTCTGCAGGTGCTGTCATGGGCCTACTCTTCAGCTTCCCATCCTTCCCCTAGCTCTCTTCTCTTTTCTTTGTTCCCAGACTGCACACCGTCATGTCCAGGTCTTGCCTCCAGGGAGTTCAGCCTGGCAGGAGGCTTGTTTTCAGAGCTTTGCTTTTTTTGTTCCTCCTCTCCTACTTCTCTCCTTCCTTTTTTTTTTTTTTCGTTTGTACTGGTGCTGGCTAATTACCGGCGCATTCTCCCCCTGCCAACAGTGTTCTGCTGTCGAGCTCCTTCTTGCCTCGCATCCCCTTCACCTCCACCCCCCACTCGTCTGTTTCTCCCTTCCTCCTTGCTAGGAGTGAGTGGAGGGAAGAGGTGGAAGAGAGGGCGGGAGTATAGATGTGTATTAATGAAGCAGTGAAGGGCAGGGGGTGACTCAGAGAAGGGGAGAAGGGGGGAAAGAGGGAGAGAAAAAGGAGCAAGAGGCTATTTGCATGCAGAGACAACGAGTTTCACCTCTGCTACAATCCTTCGTCTCTGTCTGTTCCTCTTCCTCCAAATCCTCCCCCCATCATCCTCCATTCTCTCACTTTTTCGGCTCTCCTTCCTTCTCCTCTACCTTCTTGCCTCTCTCCTTTGCTCTCCGGCTTGCTGCCACTGCTGATTTGAATAATTCAGCACAAGCCGGTATTCTCCAGGGCCCCATTGTCTGTGCGTGGCAGGAGAATGAGAAGGAGAGAGATAAGGAAAGAAAGGGAGAAAAAGGAGGATTGCAGGGCAGTGAGTGCATGTGTATGTGTAAATGGTAGGGTTTTGGGGGAGTGGGAGGGAGGTCCATCCTGCCTTCTTTCACCTAGCATTGGCGTAAATCAGTGCTAATGAGGTAGAGGAGGAATACCTTGGCCTCGTAACAGAGTAAAGAAGCTTTTCGCAATGCAAGTACACCTGGTAGTTTGCCTTTTGCAGCCTCGATGCATACAACGCACTGAGAACCTTCCTGGCAACTTTATGTTACTGACTTGTTGCTAACACCCACCTCCTTTCATCAACTCCATACACATTGCACATAATTTTGTAGGATGAAGAACATCAGCACAAAGAAATGATCTCCACACACCCTTGGTACTATTTTTGGCATTCGGCAAATTTGCATTGGTCACAATTTTTTAAAACATTCACAACTTGGGCTTTGGACAACTTTTAATATAATTTTTTCTTCCTGCTTATCTTATTTTCAAAATATTAGATTTCAAAGATTTACATATCTCATATTTCCATTACAGAATTTGAGTATTGAACTGCTGTATGAAAAAAATCGTCCTATAACCTGGTGCTTCTGATCCGGAATCCTTGTAGCCACCCTCAGGAAAGAATTAGAAAAGTGGAGACTTCTGCCCTGAATTGCTGAATCTGGAGGGCTGTGTTCTGGAGTTGGTCTAAGGATACGTTATGCAAGAAACTCACCACTGCATTTTAACAAAACCCAAAGCCTCCAGCTTAGAAGTCACTTTACTGGCCAGAGATTGAGCACTGGCTAGAAAGAGAGTTATACCACCTTCTAATGTGGAACTGGAGGCCACTGATGCACCTGCCCACCCACAATCACACTATTACTTCCAAGTGGTTAGATAAATTCAAACTTTGACCTTCACAAATTTGCTTCAAGAGAAACTATTTCTCTGAGCAAATTTCAGCATCTGCAAAGTTACAAAACTAACTCTACTTGTTATAATTTTTGATTGAGCTGTGCTTCACATACAACCCAAGCAACAAAAGTATTACTAAAAGTTCACCACGTTGTTGCAATGAAAAGTTCGAGAAACAGCTGGACAACAATGCTACATCATTTTTTTATATAAACAAGTACAGAAAAAAAACAAAAGTTATTGAAATACTGTGTACACCATGATTCGAAGATTCACTCATCCAACAATCTAAAAAGTCTCTGCTAGAATATTTTTCTTCTGTCTGTGAATTTTTTTATGTAAAAAATGTTTTTTAACACTAGAACAACCATCTAATGAACAGTCCAGGTGTAGGGGTTTGGAAGGGCATTCATAACATTATAAAGATGAGACAAGCTCCCAGAAGCATGTTCAGCTTGGACATGCCAAATAATGTTATAGCATGTAGAAGACTGCAACCAACGCAATATGAAAAAACGTAACGGACACCAAAAGATCCCAATTCTAGAACCAAACTTGTTTTGTGTTTAAAGAAAAGTTTTCTTTCAGGACAGTTTTACACATTGTTTATGGTTTCATTACCCCCACCTATATCACAGTATGTGGCCAGTGTCTCTCTTGACATCTTGAAGTGTGGTCAAATTTATTTATTTTAATTTTTTTTACCAATTTATTTTAATTTTGTTGTTGTAAGTTGACTTCATTAGGACGTAGTTTAACTCAGATATATCAGAGTGGATATTCCAGCTCTGCTTTTCTAAGCGGCTGTTCCACCAAGCAGCTGACACAGCTGCACTACACCCAACTCTACACCACCCAGTGACTGTTCAGAAGCTGAATAGAGCTCACAGAGCTTCCCGCTCTCTCTTGGATTGCTTAGAATGCTACCAGACACTGAAATTACCCTAGTGAGTATTAATGAAGTATCTTGAGTTGTATTGAAACGTAATATTTTGTACATACAGTCAAGTCAGAATCGGACCACTTCTTCTGAAATTAATGGTAGACAGATGCTAGAGGTGGTTTGAATCCTTGCAAATTCATCTGGATTTGGACTGCATTAAATACCGGAGTCTATATGTTCTCATTTGTAAAACAATTTAATGTAGAAAATAGTAATCTGCATATTTAATCTGATGTACAGAAAGAGTTTGTCTGATCAATTTAGGACAAAAATGTTGTTTGGACCCGGCTGAAATTTTAGAAGTATAGAACTACAACAACCAAATCCAAAGACTTGGCACAGTGTAATGGAAGCTGTTTTTGTATGTCATCCGCTGCTTTTCTTTTTGTTTTTTTGGTTGTTTCTTTTTTTTTAAATCTTTCTTTCAAACTGTTTTCTTTAAAACAACTTCACAACACATCTTCTTCCTGCTGACCAAGCACCCTGTCAGCCAGTTCCTCTTGGTCTGTTACCATTAACCCTCTAGCTCTCACTGAATAGAACCCAAGTTTGTAACAACTATGAGAACATCTCCAAACAACAAACACCATACAGTAGCTGGACTAAGATCTGCTGAATGCGACAAAGCTCTAGAGACTTAAGGCTACATTGTAGCAACCTACTGGTGATTTGTTCCCATAAGAAAATATGTCAGTAATAGCTACACCTTCATGAATATGGACCAATGTGAAAGCTTTGTTCTGTCTACACAGTGACTTCAGTCAAGTACTTCTCTCTTAGAAGATGACACGCTAGCCCGTCAGATGTTGGGTTTTTAGCAAGACATATAATGTCTCAACATCAAAGGAATGACGCAAATGTTGTGAAAGGATTGTCTTTTGTGAGGCTTGTGAACTCCCCGTCAGGCACTGGGTAAAATGTGCATTTTAAAATGTTTGGGAGTGTAGATGTAAAAAAAAACAAAACACAAAGTATTGCATTTTTTTTCTCATTGAAAGGTCTATATTTGGCTTCCGTGGGTGGGAAATTCAATTTTAAAAAACATGTAAGGAGGAGGCATAATTTCAAGGTTTTGGGGTTTTTTTTCTCCTCTGTGCACATTTTAGAACAACACTAATACAATCTTGGTAGCACTTATTGAGTTATTTAGCTGAAACAACAACCCAACAACAACTTGTTAGATTGACTCAATTAAGCAGCAAATCACAAAAAACCAAAGCAATGTGGGTACATTCTCTTCAGTTCCTCTAATCTCAATAGCTACTGATTTTCTGTTCTCCACCTCCAGCTGGTTAGGAAATCTTTACCACGGGGATGTGTGTTTGTCTTCAGGAAAAAGAAGAATTTTTTCTCAAATTATCACATCTGATTGAACTAACCCACATGCACATATGGTCATATAATTATCTAAAAGAATTTGTTTGATGAATCAAACATAACCCTGGAATTTAACTCAAGAAGCTGAGGAAGACGAGTTTTTTCAGTGTTTGCCCTTTTTTGCACTTTCATCGTTGGGTCCTTTTTAGTATTCCTGTGGTCTGCCACCAATTGCCAAAACCCTCAACTTGATGAGGGTGGAATTCCTTGAGACGTGCGGCAAGTTAGAGGAATGATTGAGTGAAATAGAAAGGAGTTGTTTTAAATGTAAATGATATTACAGCTTGTACGGTCATCATGGTTAAGATTGTGTCTCGTGTTGGCTTCGTTGACAGAATTATGAATTTATTCCCCTAAATATCAGTAAAAAAGAGAAAGAAAGAAAAGAGAAGGCAAGGTATTTGACATCTGTTATGCAGCTGGGAGTATTTGTAAGAGTTGCCAGGAGAAAAAAGAATTAAACACAAGGATGAGGGAAGGAGGAGGGGTGCTCTGAGAAGTCTGGAAGGAAAGACAAACATGGAATCCAACATGGCTGGACTGGATTAAAATGGCTGGAGAGAATGAACACCTTTCTGTTTACACAGTCATAATAGCCTATTTGAACTTTGATGTCAAACAGGACTGATTTCTTCTCAGTGATTAACTTTGCTTTAGTTCTCACCCAGACCTGCAAGGTGACCTTTATGTCCAAACCTTGTTTTATAAAAACAATGAGGAAATATGCACCCGGAGCAAAGTTTCAGGAAATAAGTGTTGAATTTACTGCATGTCAGTGTTCGTGTAGCAACAATCTGTAGTTGATGAATGCAAAATCTTCTACCTGATAACAGCTTCTGAACAGCTATGAAGAAGCAGTGAAAACAGGACCCCATATGTCGACATTGCACAGTAGAGTGAAAACCCGGAGCCTGGTGGAGCCAATTCACTCCCACAGACTCTGACAGTAATCAGGAGGAGAAGTGAGTGCTGAAGAAGTGTCAACAGAAACAAACCCTGTGCTTCGTTTGGGCCAGATTGAACTGATAGCTCATTGCGGGTGACATAATTTAGATGAATGGTAGGTGCAATCCATCAGAGGAGTATGACTGGTAAGGGTGTGAGTGTGAGCAGGGGGAAGCAGGAGGGCTACGACCCTCTCTGTGCTCGCTTGCCAGTATAGGTATCCCATTACCCTACACCTGTTAACAACGCCAATCCTCTTGTATAAACAGTAAAGTGATCCTTTTATCGAAGTCAGAAGGAAAGAAAGAAGGCAAAAGAGAGAAGGCGACAGGGGGAAATGTACAGAATGGGAAAAGAAAAGGAGCAGATGAAGCAGGGGGAGTAAAGAAATGTTTTCTTGTTTGGTTTTAAAGAGACTAGCACCTCAGGACATGATGGATGAACCCAGGGACCAGAGAGACAAGTCATGGACAGATGGTTTAGATACTGACTCCTATCACAACATTGTGACCACCAGACTAAAGCAACAGGGACATCTAGTGGAGGAGAGGGTCTCTCTTTCACTTCTTTCTATCACTTCTGTGGCATTATTGGGTGGACATCTCCAACTAATTATTTTAATAGCAGCAATGAAAAGGAAACACTTACGCATAGGAGAAAAACATTATATCTGAACTTTCTACAATATATATATAGCACAGTTTTATTGAACAAAATAATGAATACATGATTATTGTATGATTGAAGAAACTATGTAGAACACAGTTTTTTGTATCAAAATATACTTTTTTTTCTTCTCATAATTTCTCTGTAGACGATTAATGACTGAATCTCATAAGTTTGACTTTGGAGTAAAAGTTTTTGGTTTAAGATGCAAAACAATTGCTATTATAGGTCAGAAAAAAATCATTTGCCATTTCAACTTACTTTGTCTATAACTTGGAAGAATGTTGAAATATTGAGTGGAAACAACTGAAAAAATATCAAAATAATTAAATTAAAGATCAATTTTGTTTGGTTTCACTCGGACTATTTCTGATCTGTGTATCAAAAATACACACCCACAAAATCTTAAAAAAAATTTTACTATTTTTTTTACTTGAAACTTCAAAATTTCAATTAAATCTCTGCGTAACAATTTGAATTTCTTGTTTGACTAAATCCCATTCAGAGGAAATGTCCAGTGATTAGTGGTTTTGTTACACTAGTTAAATTGACTGTACATCTTTAGGATCTATGCACCTTGGTCTGAGGGTGGTTTTGAATTCAGTTTTTTTGGGGGTAGGGGTTCTAAGTGACACTTGGGCTAGTTTTCTCTTTGTAAAACAAACGTAACCAAAATACCTACTGTAATATAAAAAATGCATCAATAACCCACAACTTTTTAGTATGTCATCAAAATGACTCGTATTAGTAGAAACTAAATAAACATTATAGGCCACACTAAATGAGAGAAAACAGATGTTTCTAAGACCTACAGCGAAAAGTGGAAATATCACTTCATTAGCAAAGCCATTATACATTTCAACTATGAACATATAATCAATGTGTAATAGGCTATTAAAGCCAAAAAGAAACCAATGGGAGCCTTAAAAGTGTGCAGCTTTGGGAACTTGACCCTTTTACAGAAACTAATTCAGGAATGTTTTACTTAATGACAGTGCAACTAATTTTCTTCATTTCTTTTAGATCATACCAGAACTTGTCACAAATTATGTGTTAAAGAAGCTAATGTTTAGGAGCACAAATGGAGGAGAGAAACCAACTAACCACGTCTTTAGGAGAGGTTTATTTCTGTCATCCCACCTCTCTTTCTTTCTTTCTCTCTCTCTCTCGTTTTGCTCTCATATTGTGTCTCTAACGAGTCACGTCCATCTAGCAATTATTATGAAATTAAAGCTATTTTCCATGGCCGATGTTTGCCCAGGTAATAACCACACTGAGATAGGCTTCATTCATTTAGCATTTTAGTTCAGCTCAATTCCTGTCGCATTAGCAGGAGGAGCAAAATCAGAGTGTCACTCAGATATTCTGCTTAATGGTTTGGCTATGGCCTGGCCTTTTTTTTTTTTCTCCTTCCTTTCTTTTGCGGTCCTCCTAACCCTATCTCTCTGCCAATTACACTGTTTAATCTATATGTAGATAATGGTGTCCAGGACCTCCCTGTTGAAATGTCAGGTGTGAAGAGGTTATTAGCTAACTTTTAATTACTGTCCATCACTCACCAGCAAGCTGGACAGATTGGCTCTCACCAAATGCCTGCTTATCTAGTCTCTCAATAATGGCTAATGCAGGAAGGGAACAGGAAGACATTTAGGAACTACTGGGTCTTAAACTTAATAATATAATTTCCACAGTATTAACAAGACTTAGTGTTAGGAAGAAAGACGAGCAGAGGAAACATAATGGCCAAATAGATTATGAAGAATGTGTGAAATAAGCAGGCGGTATTGTGAAGTATCAAAGTATTATTGCCTTCAAATCTTCTAAATTATTTCCTCTTGTTTTTTGGGGGGGTTGTTTCTTTTTTGTCAAGCAATCAGGCACGTCTATCTTTTGGCGTTGCAAGAAACCTCCAGCTTGGTTTAAACAGTAATCACTCTGTTCTGGAGAATTATCTGGATTTTCCTACGTTTGAATGTTTTAAAAGTCTGCAAACAATTTCCTTGAACTCCTGCTGCCCTGGTGTTAAAGCCTCTATTGTACATTTAAAGACCCAAAACCTCTGACCCGAATTTTACCACTCTCATCTTCCATTCCTGCTCTCCAGTGCCTTTATTGGGGCCCAGAATAATAGTGCTGGCCACAACCACAGAGTTCCGTGTGTGTTTGTCATGGCTAATTTTTTTATACATACCAAGACAGACATACCTCATAAATTAGGATATTTCCTCTCGTGTGTCCTTATTATTGTATGACTTTTATGAAACAAATGTGACTCAAATTTTAATGCAATGCGTGTTTTGTGAAATAAATTCCAGACAATGTGACAGACTCTGTATTTATCTATTGGATTAAGTACCCATTATTACACTACATATCTACACATTCAAGCAAATGATATATGGGTTAATAGTTGGCCCTGTTAAGTATGAACATTTATTATGCTATTTTAATTTCTTCACTGTATTTAAAATGAGTACAGATACATTGCCTTTAAAGAAAAAAAACTTGCAGTAGGACCAAAAATGAACTTTACATGTTTGTCCATTTTGCATATATGACATATCTCACATCTAGACATCAACCTCGAATGAGCTGTATCTGTAAATCAAAAAGTTCCAACAAAAAAAAGTCCTACAATTCCATGTTTTTTGACTAGACAAAAATAAACTAATTCAAACCCAAACAAGTTCAAGTTCTTGCTGGAAACCCAATTTCTACTGAACCAACTTTGAGTTAATTTCCTATTTTAAACTGTGTAGGGCAGGGCACTATTGATTACAACACTACAGAGAGAAATACTTTCTGTGCATACCGTTGGGGTTGTTATTTCAGTTGGCATTCTATTTCTGATGGAAGCTGTGGTTACAGAGAACTGCCCCTAAATTGAACACATAATCACATGAAAACCAACATGTGACATCCTTTATTTCACTCAGATCAAGTTTAAAATGATTATAAATTAACTACCAAAGACTTCTTTTTATCTGCAAATCTGTGGTCTATATAGTGGTGTGTTTTCCAAACTAACCATTCTATAAAAGACATTACTGTATTTTTTTGTTGTTGTTCTACCATACCTGCCTTTGAACTGGACTTTGTGTGATATTTAAGACTTTAAGTGGAGGCTCACCATTCTGGTGGATGTTTTGTGTGTTTAAGACTCTGGTTTCTGAGCTCTGTGGTGAATTACAGATGACCCATGAAGACCTAGGCCCCGTTACTTCTACCTTCTGAAACCCCCAGTCATCTGGATCACATCGGGCTTAAAGAGGGTTGCAGAGCCCAGTTTGTCTGACATGAATGAGGGGGGTGAAGAGGAGAGGTTAGAAAAAATGTGCATTTGATATGCTTTTCTCTTACCACTTTTAAAATAGTTTTATTTGCAGTCCTGTAAAAAAAATACAAATTTAAAATAATAATTTGGTCAACTGTAGTGTTATTCATAAGGATAGACTAGTAGATGTAATTTTTCAGATTAATTAGCAGAGCCTCATAATATTGAGAATGCATTATCCCTACCTTTTTGCTTCATATGCAGTAGTAATATCTGCTTTACAAGCAATTCACTGGTATGACAATGATCAAATTAAATTCTACTTTTTGTAGACATTGCTAAAAAAAAAAAAAAAAAATTGGAGAGTTTTAAAACTGAATAAAATCAAAGAAGTTCTGAATATTTCTTCACCTAAAGAAAATGTTGGGAAATAACGTTTAATACTGCATGAAAACGTTCATAAGATCCAAACAGAGGATCTGCTGTCCTCTGCTGGAACTTGGAAGAATGATTGTTTTACACAAATTTGGTCTACAACTTATTTAATCACAAGTAAAAGATTGCCTACTTGATTAAAAAAAATCTCTTTTTAGTGTTCTAATTAGATGTTAGACATGCAAAATGGATAGCTACTGCAGTGATTGTTTTCTTGAATTTCCCCATAAGGGAAATAATGAAGTAGCCTATCTTGTACTGTATAGCAGAAAAAAAAAAAAAACTTTTTTTTTCTATTTTGGGGGTTAAAGTTTACTTGTTTGATGATAATACAGCTGAGCAAATGACCGATCTGACATTTTTAAATTCTCACATGGTGCAAACAACATATTTTTGGTATTTGGATTTCTAAAAATTCTCAGGTTGCTTTAGTAGTAGTTCAAGAATGTCAAATAATTATCTAAATAAATTCAGTAAATAATGTTTCAGATGGAGAATAGGTCTTTTCCTAAGATAACTGTGCTTGTATTAGTTAAAGTGAGGCAGACATTTTATCATGAATTACATTTAAGATCAAAGTAAACCACAGGGTCTTAAAAATACACAAAAATGATGCTTTATTTGGCACAAAGCTTGTATGAAATGGTGAAGTTTAGACAAGTGATCAACTAAACAGCAAAATAAATCTAAATCTACCGTTTGCATTTCTTTTGTTTTAATGTATAATTTTCAAATTCAAAGTTTGATGCTTAAAGGGTCAAAGTGTTCCATGCTCAATCATTTCTAACAAAATCATTTCCAAACATTTGTTTCATTAGAAACTTTTCAAAACACATTCGCACACAATCACACAAATCTTGTTTACACATTCAAGCATTTAAAAAAATAGAAATAACATTTAATGATTTAGCGCCTCAGTTTCTGGACGTTTTACAGATTCTCACATCAAGCATTGTTAGTCATTGTTAGTTTTGGTTGGGTTAGTAGTTCATTAGTAGGTTAGTTTGTTAGTTCGTAGACTGCTTTTGAAAGCTTCTCAGGCTAGTAAGAGTTGATTAGGAGAACTCTTTGAGAAGACAAAATTTGTGTTGCTCTTGGCTGGACTTCCCAGCCAAAAACAACACAAACCAGTCATACAGGAAGGAGATCTCAAATAAACGTCTACATGTGATGTAATCTGATAAACATCACTGGTTCCACAAAGCATGCTTTACTTTTTTCTGTTGTTAGTACAGTTAACAGGTGTACCCTTACAGGCTCACCGGGGTTAGTAGAAACACCACAAAGTGTTAGTATTGGAGCTGAGGTCTGCATGGCTGATGTCACGCTGCAGAACATGTGGTGACAACTAGCCAGGCACTTACCTTTGGGTTGACCACACAGGCAACAATGTGATTTAAGCTCATGCGTTTACGGGGTTCAATCTTAGGCTTTAAATGACAAAAAAAATCTTGACTTAAATCAGCATTATTTCGTGGTATGTGGTTAACCCCTTATTGTCGGCAGTCATTGAGACTGGTCCCACTCCAACCCCAGGCCTCCCTTGTCCCCATGTTTAATAACATCTCCTTCCCACGTCTGCAACCCTTCTTTCCATGCTCATGTTAACATCTGTTTCAGTTACTTTCCTCCTGAATATTTAATATCAAATGGGCATTTGTACAAGAAGGATTGCAGGATTATGTAGGAGGAGTGTGTGCCCCAGACTGTGGACATAAAGCAGAGGGTTAGTGAGGGGTTAGAAATACAAGCCATCAGCATTCAACACAGGTTAGTAACTCTCCGACTGTTAGCAGTCATTAGTACTGTTAGATATTAGTTAGATACTGTTAGTATAATCCAGAGCTGGGCAAACACTATTTACATATAATTATTAGCATTTGTTGAAATGCATCTTCAGTTTCTATTATTTTTTCCAACATGTATGTCTAAATTCCTAAAACACTGCATTAGATTTCATTGTAACAAATGCTTAAAATTATAAGTAAATAATATTCAAACATTTCTCTGGTTCATTTAGTGACTTTAAGAATTAGAACTTTAGCTTCAGACCTGTAACAAATGCAACATAAGGTGACATGCATGCACACATATGCGTATATAGACGTAAACAAAAAGAGCACATGCAAAGACACATGCGCTCACAAAAATTCAAGTCCTTCCTTCTGTGGATACATTCACACACACAACCACCTACATACACACACAGCACAGTCCATGTTGTGAATAGCAGATTAAAAATAGATGATATTTTGCTGAACTTAGGCGGTTTCACAGCAAACAAAAATGTGTGAATTACACGCCATTAGAAGGTGAGAAAATTAGTCACTTGCACACACTCTACAATGTAATATTTTTGTCTTCATAGGATTGAATTAAAACGGCCTTCAGTCTGGTTTTGGCATTGTGACATTCCGATTAAAAAAAGAAAACAAGAGCTAAAATGTAACTTCTAGCAGAGAGAAATAAGAAGTAGTGACATGTAAAAGACTAAAGAAATTTAAAGAACCTAAGCCGATATTCCCAAACAGAACTGGGTACCACAAACTAACTCAGAGTGTAATAAATCTAAGAGCACTGGACATAATACCCTTTTGTTAAATTTGATTGGGACATTGTATCTGTTTCCACTGAAACACAGATATAGAATAAAGTTGAGTCCTGGTTGCAAAGCAATACAACGTGAAAGTTTCGTCCTTTTCAAAACTGAAGAGCAGAAAGAGCATCAATCCATCAGTCACTGCAAGAAAAACAGAGCAGATATAAAAGGTGATGTGCTTTAAAAAAAAAACTTTACACTTTAATCCTTGAGAAGACAGTATTTTTAAAACAAAGAAAAAAGACGTTGTCCAAGGTCCAAAAAACAAGTAATAGCTTTGACATTTGTATGAAACACTCAACCAGCTCTGACGTTAGACTCAAATACAAAAAGGATGCATGTTACATCTAAGCTGGAGTCAATAAAACATGCCTCTGAAGTTTATATTAAGCTAGGCTTATATAACCATCCATGCTGTAGAATATAACATGAACATGAGTCACATAAAAGTCACAGTGGTGTAAATCTGAAAGACTTCGTACCAGTCTATAAAAAAAGCCCAGGAAAAGGCGATGAACTGATCCCATCAGAGGAACAAAGAACTTCTGTCAGGCCACTTCTGCTTTTCCATCCTTGTAACTGGAGATGAACACACAACACAAAGCAGCAAGAAGAAAAAAAAACATAACTTTGTTCCCAAGATTGCTAAAGAAATCAAACTTTTTGTTAATTAGTCTTTTTGGTATCACCATGTTGACCTAAATCAGCTAGAGCAACTAAAACTGCTTATTTGATTGAGATGGATCAGGCTCTCATGTCAAATCACTAAAAAACTATTTGTTTCAACATATGGAAAATCCAGTGGTTTGAATGCATAACCTGTTTTGCTGTGATATTTCCAGAGTCCAGGATGGTGTCCTGTTAGCTCTTATGGAGAAGAATCCAGGCCATAAAACACTCAATGCCAGCTCACCTAAAAAAAACAATATGTAATACAATACATTGAAACACATTTGAATGTAAAATCCATTTCCCATCCAATATATTTCCCAAACATTGTTTGATATTTAATCAGCAAGAAAAAGAATATTAAATATTAAAGGTTTGCTGGTAACAAATTGCTTTGTGCTTGTTCCTAACATACCAACCAGGTCTTTGTCTCTTATTCATGCAATAACATAGAAAAGAGCTGTTATGTGAACAACATGATAAGATCAACGGATTCAAAGAAACAATCGGAAAGTTTGTAGATCATAAAAATGACAAAAAACAGAACCCTATTCGGATTATTGTTGTAATAAACCGCTGAATTTTAATGAATGAGAATATTCAGCTTGATCTTCTTACCTCGACTCCCACGCACCTGCACCTCAACATCATCTAAAAACATAATTTCTTCGGATTTTCCTCGTTTTAAACAATTCTTCCTTATTTAGGGTAATATTCTCATCGTGTTTCTCTTCTTTAGCTTGTACCTGTGATGGGAAAAGAGGTCGATCTTTAAAAAGACTTGCATCGACTCTCATGGCCGTCGAGATAGAGATTAGCACATTTGGGAGTGCCGACAGCATCTGCGCACTGACTGGAGTATAGCCCCAAAAAAAAAAAGAAAGAAAGGAACTAAAGCCGAGGTACAAAGAAAAATGCAATAAAAGAAGATCAGCGCCTTTTTTTTCTCTTTTTTTAACTGCGCAAACCGGATTCAATCCGCAGTCTCGGTCTCCAGCTGCTTCGGCAGGTTTCTGCTCTTTTGTATGCGCCCCCTTTATTCACCATCTGTGTTTCCTGGGCAACCGAATACTGTCTGCAGCAGCAGCTGAAACACTGCAACCAATACACACATCATCATTTGTAACCATTGTTTAACTGCACCAAGTTAATATTTTTTTGTTTGTTTGTTTTTTACCACAGAGTCAGTTCTGCTTGATTTTTTATTTTTCCTTAAACATAAATATTATAACTCTAAAGAGAGAGATTAACCATCATATTAGCTTTACCTGCTCAGAATAACTACTATATCCCTTCTGTATATATATTTTTATTATATCTTATATAATAATATTATTATATTCATGGAAGTAGCCATCTTCTTCTTCTTTCGGCATTTTAGATTTAGATTTGTTTATTGGTGGAATGCCCCTTGAGAAAAGATTATGTATTGTTTTAGCGTTTCTGAAACTCTAAAACTGCATGCAAAAGTTTGGCTTGTATTGCTTAAAATAAACTTCAACTTTTGCCAGTAAAGTTGACACGTAAGCTAACATTGTGGCTAATGTCTTCACATTAAAATGAAGACGTTTTATTGTCAGTTTTGTATAAATATAGAAAAGAAAACCTAAAAAAAATTAAATAAACATTAGAAAAATTTTTACATTGCATACCAGTCCATTTTTACGGTTTCACCGTATTTTGATACGGAAAAAATGCCGTTTTTGCAAATATAAGCATTTCCATACGGCCAAAAAATGGTATATATATATATATATATATATAAGCAGTGTTTTGTCAACCTGTCACACATTGAAACGCTTTCAAGATGATTATTGTACATTTCATGTGGCAATTGTTGCAGCGCAGTCAGAGCTAGACTGCTTACCTCCCATTATGTCACTCTGGCTCATTATAAATTGACTGCCGTGCGTGATCTTTTGTGGTTTTCAAAATGACAAATGGATATGGTTTTGCATTGTCAACTGCAGACAAAGACAAAGAGGAGTTGGAGAACACTGACATAAGCTAATATTCAAACAATAATCTTAGACACATTGGATGCTCGTCCCGGGGGAGGGATCTCTCTTTCGTGTGGATCCCCACAAGTTTCTTATTTTTTCCCCTACTGACGGGTTTTTTAGGAGTTTTTCCTCACCGTGAAGTAGAGTCTAAGGGCAGAAATGTGCTAGTCTTGTTTAGTTAGCATTTGTTAGTTTTCTTGCTGTGTATTTGTGTTTATACATTCCTCTTTTTCTTGTTATTTTTCCTCCTGAATCTTTCATGTGAAGCCCATAGAGACAGAAATTCTGTGATTTTGGGCTATACAAATAAAATTGAATTGAAGTCTTATGTTAATCAGACATTTGGCACCATTTTTTATTACTGAGAGATCTGGTATTATACAATCTAATCTCATCACTAACAGCAAATCTTAGGATACAATCCACTGCATAGCTGTATGTATTTATGGGTTATTTCAGAAAGTAAAGTTTAAAATATTTAAAAATATAGCTTTAACTTTATTTTCAGCCACATTTTCTTCAATAGAAAGTAATAAAGTCTTGGAACATTTGAAGTTAGATGGGGACTAACTTAATTTTTTATAATAGTGATAAATAAATGCACTATTTGTGGCCCTAGTTCTTGACAAACACTAGAGAATTGATGAATTGATGAAATTATGTAATGAAAATCTTGTTGAAACTTGCACTTTGATTCGGAACTTTGCTGTAATACCTCTGATGGTGGTGCAGTATTTTACATATTCCCTCTAGCAAGTAGCTGTAAACATGTCATTTGATTTTTGCATTTGATTGCTGACCCTCTGTTGTCCATTTTGGTGTTTGTTTTTCAGTTTCTTTAACTAGTTTCAGGTGCTGTACTTTGGTGGCTGCTGATTGGAGGACTGGTCTGATGAGCTCATCCACTTGCCACTTTGGTATTTAAGACCAAGGCTCAGAGCGCCTTCTCGTAGAGCAATGGTTGCTTTGTATTTTTGAAACCACAGGGGTAGGTTTGGTCCATTGTTCGCACTGATCATGGAAGAGAAAGATATTAGTTAAGGATATAAGTCAGTATTTGGCGATAATAAATATCGCCATGCAATAGATAGTTTGCGAGTACGCTTAAATTTCCTCAGCTAATGATGTAGAACAGTGATGTGCGGTGAGGTTTCTGCCTGGTGAAAAACTCTCAAGAGTCTGATTTACAATGCAGTTTATTTCACCATTCACCCAACAGCATCCAACTACTGATTATGCTTCATATCCCTTCAGCATTTCTCTTTCGATTATACTCACAAACAGAAACATGCACTCAGGAACATATTTATCCAACAAAGAACTTTTGATATAACTATGGATATGCCACCCAAATTGTGTTTTAAGAAATGCACTTTTAATTTAATTTTGACCAACAGTAAAAAAAAATATATTTTTTACTTATTTTTTAAACTTTAAATTCTGGTGCTTTAATTAATTTGAATAAAATTTGCCATTAAAATAGTCAAAAAAATCTTCAAGGACAAACATGTATGTTTCAAATACTATTTTCTCCCAATTACTCCTGTCCTATTAAAAAAAAAAATTTAAACCACTTTGGTCTTACTTTTACTTATTAATTAAGACCATCCGCCGGTCCTTCTCCACAAAAAGTTCTATGACTAAGTTGTCGAGGTCGTCCTTAGTTTCCCTGACCAAAGAAGAAATGGAAGGTTTGTGCGCCCTCTTCAGTTGAGGCAAAGTATCACCTGCCTCTCACGCTGACTTTTCTCTGCACTTTATTATGTGATAAGCAGGAAAATGACCTCACATACACATAAAAGACATTACATGGACTGCAGAAAGTTGTGGCGTGTAACGAATATTTCTGTAAAGTCCATAATAGCGATACGCCGAGGAACAGAACCTGTATTAGATCGTGCAATCATACGTGAGGCACAGTTCGCACCTGCCTCACCTACCTTCTGCTCTGAATTTGTTCAGAAAAAAAATCAAAAGCAACCATTTTTACTCAATAAAATGATCGAAATATGTAATCATACTCTAAAGGCATTTTAAATACATAGCTGCAGAAAATTTTAATATTTCCTTATGTACACTTAATTTCTTTGGCTTGATGACTGCCTCACCTGCACTGCGGTCAAGTGATCCGGGGTTTACTTCGCCGCGGTTCACGCTAGGATCGAAGTAAACCCCGGCTCACTTGACCGCAGTCTCACGCTGCCTCCCATTACTGCGCGTCACTGCTGTAGAAATACCGATGAGTAAAAACTTTCCTGAAAATCTTGTTTATTTTAACACTTGAAGTTGAAAAACCTATTTTATTTGTTCAAAATGTTTTTGGAATTTTTCTATTTTCTGGATTGTTCTTGTCAACTTTTCAATTTTTATGTATTTCTATGTTTTTTTTCACAACTCATTTTTTCTCGAGCATTTTTTTTCCTTGCTATTTTCAGTGATAAACGTAAATCTATATACTCCTATTTAATCACCATAGTTTGACTTTTTTTTTGCTTTAAAAATATTATTTTAATCCGTTCATAATTATTTTCAAAATGGTTTACGCTTTATCCAGCAGGGGGCGGTAAAGATTCGCGTTGCTATAGATTTGGTCTCTTCCGGTTTCCGTACAATAGCAACGTCAGGGTTTTTTCAAATAGCTTAAGTGCGCAACACCAATAACATAAACAAGTGCGACGTCTTCTTGTATTTATGCAGCGTTCATGTTCCAGAGGTTTGTCAGGCTTGTGCCGAATCACCGATTATCTGTATCTGAGTAACTTCAGAGCAGCAAACGACCCTCACCAGGTAACGGTGAACCAAATAACCTGCATCATCAATGTCACAGAGAACAAGAGCACCTATCTTATTCCAGGGGTTGAGTATATCCACATCCCGCTGAGTGATTCTCCGAGGTCTCCTCTCAACGATTACTTTGACAGTGTGGCAGACAGAATCCAGGACACAGCTGATCGCCGTGGCTGTACTTTGGTGTACTGTAACGCCGGTGTGAGCCGCTCCGCCAGCCTCTGCATGGTTTACCTCATGAAATACCGAGGAGTGACCCTCCTGGAGGCACACGCCTGGGTCAAGACCTGTCGACCCATCGTGAGGCCGAACAATGGATTCTGGAAGCAGCTCGTTCAGTATGAGGCAAATCTTCGTGGATCTAACTCTATTCGGATGGTGTCATCTTCTATAGGAGAGATCCCTGACATTTATGAAGAGGAGACAAGAAACATGGTGCCTCTATGAAAACAGTTCCATTTTATTTGAAATGCAAGGCTTTTATGGCACTGTTTACAACAAGTTGATTTAAGATGACATTCCTACAGCCAAACTCTTTAAAGTATGACAACTTATCTTTTTTTTAACAGAAGTGTTTACAAAGTTTGGGGGGAAAAACATGTTAAAGTGCCTAACTGGAGTGTTTGATGAACTTTTTAAAAAATACCTTATCTTGCACGTTTTTGTGTCTTCTACTTTGCTGACATTCACCCCTAAAAGATCTAACCAGAGTTTATGTGCTTTCCAGCATGAAAGTACAAGTAAAAACTTTGTCTAATTGATTTTATGGGTCATGTTATAATTCTTATTCTTGTCCTTAAAAAAAAAAAATAAATTCAATCTTTGTACAACATGTCATGTACGTTTTTTTTTTTTTTTAGATTACTTTGTAACCAACAGAAAAAACACTTTTAAAGTATATAAAGAAATTGATGTTCTTCTATCATTAAATCAGCGCCTCTAAATCCAAGAACATGATCCTTGCCTGGAAAAGGGTGGAATGCCCCCTTCGGGACTGGGTCCTGCCCAAAGTGGAGGAGTTTAAGTATCTTGGGGTCTTGTTCCCTTCTAGGAAAAGGCTGGAGCGGGAGATCGACAGACAGATTGGTGCAGCGTCAGCAATAATCAGGACGCTGCATCGGTCCGTTGTGGTAAAGAAAGAGCTAGCCGAAAAGCAAAGCTCTCAATTTACATGTCAGTCTTCATTCCTACCGCACCTAGGGTCACCAGCTGTGGGTATTGACCGAAAGAACAAGATTACGGATACGAGTGGCCGAAATGAGCTTCCTGGGCTTTCACTCAGAAATAGGGTGAGGAGCTCTGCTATCTGGGAGGAGCTTGGGGTAGAGCTGTTGCTTTCGGGTCGAGAGAAGCCAGATGGGATGGTTCGGGCATCTGGTTAGGATGCGTCCCGAGCATCTCATTGGTGAGGTCTTTTGGGCACGTCCCACCAGGAGGAGACCCAGGGGCATTAAAAATAATTGTCAAAATCTATTGAAATATTCAGCTAACCAAGTGTCCTGAAGAATATAAATCTGTGAAGCACTTCTATTAAATATTTAAAGCAATCCCTTTATTTCTTAATATCCCACAATAGCTTTCTTGTTTTTGTTTTTTTTTAATGACACTCATGTTGTGCATTTGGTTTTGTATCCTAATGCAAACCTAGGAAACTTAGGCAGAGATAACATGCACTCCTTATGGTCTTCAGCTGAGCTTGTAAGTAATGTACTATTTTCCCTTAGTGATTAAGTTTGCTTGCAAAATTACTATGTTATTGTTTAAACAAGATTTTTTTAACTTCAAAACTTCATTAAGGGAAAAATATTAGCTGTTCTTAGTTAGCCACACCTAAACAAATAGCATTGTACTATTTGAATATGTCTGATAAGGGATAGATGGTTAAGAAGGTGACTGACTGATTCAACATTTTATCTTGACTCACTCACTCCCTTGTCAAATAGTACTTGTACTTTTAGAGAATAAGTTACACCACTAATGATTTTAGTGGTATCCATATATATATATATATATATATGTATATATTTCTAAATATATTTTATACCTCATTTGGGAAATAAAAATATATTTCAGGTTTGTTAAATAAATATGAACACTTGATTACCCTGCACATCTGCTTGCATTAAAGCAATAAAAATCATTCACCTATCATGTATAATTCTGATGTTTGCTTTAAAAAAGTTGCTCGCTTAGCAACGATATTTTAAAAACAATTGAACAACTGTTTTAAAGAAAAAAGTTTTATGTTATTTGTCTTTGAAATTGCTTCTGATTTCCTCTTCTTTTCTAAACAGTCAAATTCAAGGGCGCAGATAGTAGCATTCAATGTACGTGTTACAGCAATGTCACCCAATCAAGTTTGTTTCAAACAAAATAACTACAAATATTAGTTTATTCTAAAAAGCAAGTAACTTAAAACTTCTTTTTTATTATTGGACTGTCATCAAATCACATTTGTTCCTCCATTTTATCCAAATTATAAACCGACAAGGACTGTGAAAATAATTAAATTTTGGTTTTCTAATATGCACCCAATAATTCAAAATTCAGTTTGGAAACCAGAGATGTTCATAAATTCATTTATTTGAAAAAAAAAGTTTTTATCTGAATTCCCCATACAACTTCACATAGCATTTAGTTACTCCTGCCAAAAAGCTTCGGTTTAATCTCAAACAACAACTATTTTTTGTCCATATTAAACTAGATGCAATCAGTCGCTAAACAGAAACTGATACAACACAAGAATCACTTAATAAAACAGAAATATATTCACAATATGGCACAATTGTGTTGTCTTTGAAAAGAAAATGAGAATGATTATTAAGTGTCTAGTATAAGTGGTCATTTCCACAAAAATATTCTTCTTCATAGTGCATTTGCAACAGTCAAAGCAAAGCTATTATTTCTTGCAGAAAACCTATGACAATTTTTACATTTCAGAGGTATGTAGAGTCCTGAAACAGTGGTTTAAATGAAAACGATTATCCTAGAATTAGACTGTTGAAATTATAAGAAATCATTCAGAAAAATAACCTAACAAAATCCAATTTCTAGCAGAAGCATTTTTACAAAAAGAATACCTATCCATGGCTTGTCTGACAAAATGTAGCAATCGTATCTTTTTAAGAAACAGGACTGGAATAAAAACAGCTTTTATGCTAGACAAATATCCTGAGTCAGGACCAGAGGCTGGCTGGATTGCCTAACAGTGAAAACCCAAAGTGCAAAAACTGTGTGCGTATTTCACTTTCTCTCATTCAGTAAGGCAATGGTGTCATCTGCATAGTCATGCAATAAATCCCTAAAAGTACAAAAGAGAAGAATGCTTTTTTATGGAAAACAAATTATGTGATGCACATCCAGAACATCCAGCGCAGGATTCTTCTATCATCTGTGTTTCAGGTGCTTTGGATCTTGCATGTGAATCGAGATCATGGCTACAAAACAAAAACAAAATTGGTCATCAGGAAACATTAACTTTTTAAAATAAAAAATATATGCAAAGCTGAGATTTACATGCTGCTCCAGCTTTTGGTATTCAGAGGATTTAGGCCGGCGTCCAGATCTGGTTTTCTTTCCTTCCAAAGCAAAAGCGATTATCTGGAAAAACAAAATACATTTGGGTAAAATTTTGTGTATTTCACCTGCAAAATAACAGGAGTTTAATTTATTTCTAAATTAACAAAAAAGAACTAAGAGGAGAGTGCTACTTGTTGTGGGCTCTTTGAAAGTTTCTACAATAAGGTGGTCAACATGTAGCCACCACTTCAAAATTAAGCAATTTTTGAGAGCCTGATATCCTGTAAGTACTTGTACAATATAGATGAGCGTAATCTGCATTTATTTTTCTAACTTGAATCAATTAAGCCAGGTTTCTTTTTCTCACAAATGCATTTATCGTCTCATTTTCTGTTATTAAAATTTCCTATCTTTAACTTCAGTCAGTCATCTTCTGAAGCATGTATTCCTGTCAAGACCGTGAGAGTGCTGGAGCAAATTATAGGCAAGAGGTGGGGTACACCCTGATCACAAGGTCACCACCAGTCTGTTGCAGGGCCACACACAAAAGTACTCAGCCGCATAATCATTCCAAAGTGCAATTTTCCAACTGCCAATTAACCTAACATGCATGTTTTTGGATCGTGGGAGGAAAACAGAGAATACCCACCTGTAGACGGGATTACATGCCAACTCTACAAAGCAAGGCCAGCATTACAAGCCTCGACCCGTAAATCCCTGACCTTCTCACTGTTAGGTTACAGTGCTAATCAACCACCACCACACAGCCCTATCTTCAAGGTGATTTAATTTTCTTTTTTTCTATTTTATTTGGAAAAGTTAAGTTTAACTTAATTATTCTGGTGCACAAAATGGACCAGAATAACCTGAAACAGAGAGTCTTGTAATTCAAAGTAATTCCTGCTAGTTTTGTTTAAACACAAACAAAAAAGGCATTTTGTAAAACTTCTGGAAACATGCTTTAGAAAGGTGTGAGTGCTGAATACCTTGCGCTTGTTGTGGTAAGCGATGTAAAGAACAGCCACAAGCACAGCCCCGGAAACAATGTACGCAAAGAAATGACTGCTTTCCTCATTTTCAATGAGACCATAGTCAAGTTCATTTTTTGGTTTTTTAGATTTCTGGTTGATATTTTCTTCTAATGGCGGAGTCTTGTTTCCAGGTTCATCATGTTCGTTCTGGCCAGGACGTTCTTCTGACTCCAGAAAATCGTTATCTTCAAATTCTTCGGTTTGGTTCTGATCCTCCCCTGGTTGTTTTGCTGGTTTCAAGTCATCATTACTTTCTGATGTTTTCGGTGTTTCTTGCTTCAGAGTTGTTAGTTTGGATTCATGACTGTCATCTTTTTTTTCTGACCCAGAGGAAGTTGCATGATCTTTTCCTGCTGTAGTGGGAAGTTCAGTCTGCCCATTTGGACTGCCTGTTGTCTTTGTCGTGATCTCAGTGCTATTTGTTACGGATGGTGCAGCTGTTGTAAAAGTATGTCCTTCAGAAGTTCCAGTGATCACTACCCCAACTGTTGTGTTTGTGGTTTCAATTTCTAAATCGGATTTAACTGTGAAAAAGAAAGTAAAAATGTCAAGTACAAAAATACTCAATAAAATAGACATACACAGAACAATATCAACACTGCATTTCACAACTATCTTGAAAATGGGTTTTGACTTTTGCTTTGAGAACAAAAAGGTTTTTTATCTGTTTAGATTGTTTTAATCATCTGGTAACGTTAACATTAGACTTGATCCTATCCACTTGAGTTTTTCTTTTTTTGTGACTAGAATTCAAGTGAGCTCTACCACCCGCGAGGAGCATGAGAAACGGAAGACAACAGAATATAATAATAATAATAATGTATTTTATTTATAATGCACTCTATACCTGAAATCAAGTCTCAGAGCCAAATACCATATAACATGCCAAATATATGGTTTGGCATGTTAAACCAAACCAAATAGATGTGTTCTTAAAAAGCATCACGAGGCTCCATAATTGGAACATCAATATAATTAAAATTGTTTTATCCCTGCTTGACAAATTGAAGCAAAAGATCTAGTTTGTCTTGTGTTGCCAAGTATGAGAAACGTGAAATCAGACTTCCGCCTACTGACGACAATATTTGGTATCCACATCAAGACTTTTATGTTTGTGTAAATTTTGTGTGAATTAATGTACGACTCTAATCTAGAGAACAAACATTTTCTCAACACACCTCAGGTGCTTTTCTGTAAATCCTGGATTTAGACTTTCCTAATAAATGCTTGTAGTTTAGATTATCAGATCACACACAATCAGAATAAAATACTAGTTGTAAACAAACAGGTTTCGCACACATTGGATCAATCTTGTGACATTGCTTCCTTTAGAATACGATGCAGGAACATTCTTCTCTCTTTTGTTTGACCTTGTCATATTCAGGAAAGGAAAACATTTACAAGTCTTTTTATTTGACAAACCTTAGCAACTAAATGTAATACTAGTTTTAACTATGATTGATAAAAAGCCTGATTCATCAGACTGTTTCTTTCACTTCATGGAGGGAAAGAAGACACGAGTGATTCAAATCAAAGCAGACTTTGACCTCCAGCCTTAAGACAAATTTTATTATGAATACGACCTATTGATGATCTTTTATCATGAGATTATTACATCTTTCTAAAGTTTGAATAACCAAAACTCTTCAACTCAAAGATCAGGGAGAAAGCATGGCTGAAAAGAGTCTAATTGTTGAAACAAAACAGAGTTTTTTGGTTTTTTTTTAACCTGCGAAGTTTTTTAATGATGTAATATTTCATTTAGTATTTCATTGTGATTCCATTTCAATGGCCAACTGGTTGTCATCGTACAAGGAAACACCACAGACCTATGATGTATTTACGACTATGAAACACTTAGTCTTACATATCTGTTTATTTATAACTGAACCATTTTTAAAAAAGCAAGAACACAACTTTCTTACAACGATTTACGTCTCAATAAAATGACACAAAATAGTCTTTTACCTGTGACCAGGCAACAGCACAAAATGATGGAAAGTGCCAAAATAGCCTCCTTCATTGTGTCTTCGACGTACACTCAACAACGAAGATTAAATTGATCTAAATTAATCTACTTGGCCTCCAAACTCAAACTACAATCCTCATTGACAAACGAAAGACGACAGGCTGAACAGGTCCTGGACTACTTCCGTGTACGGTTGCTCTTCTCCTTCTATTGATATAAAGGCAATATTTTGAGTTTGTTGCCACCGTGAGGTTGGAAGTTGACACTGCAGAGACACGCACGTTGAAATGTCCATGTAAAACCAAGTCATTTTATTATTTTGTGTTATTTGATGGGTTATACAGTTTTTTAAAAAAATTGCTGTAAGAACTAAAAAAAAACATTGTGGAAAGAAATCTGATTTTTTTTTTTTTTTAAGATGTTGCTAAAAAAAAAAAAAAGTACTCAAATTTTCCTTCGGGGATAAATAAATTATTTTCAATTTAATGTATTTTAATAAATGTTCCAAATTAAATATACTAAAATATTAATGTAATACTTACAAAAAAAAAATTAAACCAAAATAGACATTTTTTTAATTAATTTTATTAATTTAAAATAGCATGTCAAGACAAAAAAAATGACGGATTTATAATCAAATGTATTTTTTTTTTACTTCTGTGTTTGGCTTGAGTAAAAACAGTCGAAAACAAATCAACAACAAAACTGAAATATTTTTTTTTCCAGCAGAACAATAAGACAGAAATAATATCAACTAATAATTTCCCAGTATTTACAGCAGATGGCAGTAAAAGCACACACTAGGCCTAATTTGATTTGTTTAAAAAAATTAAAATTAGGAATAAACAGGTTAGTAATAAGTTTTAACTGCATTGTTTCATTTTTAGCCAAAGTTTTAAAAATTTCAGGGACTTTTGTTTCATTATTTTTTTAAATATTTAAATATTTTTTCTATTTTGATATCCAACAGCTTTTAAATTTTTACCTCTTTTTTAAATTTCAACAATTTAGTAATAAAAAACAGGCAAATGTTACAAGTTAAAATTTGCAAAAACCTGTCGAGATGAGATAATGATCTAATGTTAATTTGAGGTGTTTTACATCCCAGCTGGGTGTGGGAGACCTGTGGGTTCTTGTAATGAATATGTTTTAATTGTGGCAGACTATTTGACATTTGAATATACCAATGATCCCTCTCATTCTTGACACCGATTTGCATTTCCATCTTTAAGGTCAAATGGACATGAATAAAACATTAAGGAGGTTCTTAAGCTCACAGCCAGCCATACCTGTCACCACAAAGGCTCCAGCTGAGTCTAGCTAAGCTCAGTGAATGTGACAGAAACAATCAATTAATATCACTTTAGGAAACCACAGGTGAAGCTAGCATCAGCATCCTGTTGTTAATAAGAATATAAGGTCACACAGCCAATGACAGATATAGAATCAATTCTGATCATAATCACCTATTTAATCTGATCAAAAGTAATTTATCAATAAAAGGAACTATTAAAAGATTACACTTTTGCCTGGCTTCATGTCATCAGGTTGTCAGAGCTTCGATAAGAAATCTGGGAAAATTATTGCCTGAGTGAATTGAAATGGTTAACCTGAAATAAATTCAAGATCAAAGGGAAGGCCAAAAAAAGAAACTTGGCAAGAGATTGGAAGAATTTAATGAGCAAAAATTAACATGTATTAACTCTGACCGTGCACTTACACGACAGATGTTGAATCCAGCAACATCCAGATAGACTGGACAAGTTAAACATAGAAGTATTACATTTTTAGAAAAGCACTGAAAAAAATCATTTATCTCTAAAAGTAAATTTAGCTCTGATGGTCATGTTTAAACTTTTAAAGTATGTTCTTCAATAAGAGGAGAAATGATATATATAAAAAGCAGATGCAGGTATGAGGATCGAGTTTAAACAAAGGCAGGTTCCTGGGAGAAATGAACATTTCACTTGACGTATGGCCTCGAGGAGATGGATTTGCTGGCTGTTTTGACAACTCATTACCCATAATTCTTCTGATGGATTGGTGAAGTGACTTGGAGTAGGCAGCTGTGGCACCAGGCAATGTGTGACTTGTGCCTGGAATGATGTAAGACAGGGCGGCAAACAAGCAAAAGGCTTATTATGGCTAATGATTGCTTAAAACAGAGCCGGGTGGACCTGACAGTTTGATACCTCTGTTTGGGGTCAACAAAGAAAAACATATTTGGTTCATCTTTCATGTAAACTGGATAAGAAGGAACTCATTTGTGTTTCTATTTCTGGTATAATTTATTGACTGAACTTAAAATAGTGGGAAACTCCCACTGCTAAATTTTATCTGAGTCATTTTGGTCTATCGGGCCAAGTCAAGATTTTTCACTCCAGTGAAAACAACTACAGTAAAATAAATACCTATTTCATCTTTCTGAAAGTAAACTGAAATGGTTCATTGTTGTCAATGCTTGCATGCGATCCAACCAGTCCATACATAATTGGTCCATCTCTGGCACTACTAGTCATCTCAAAAGTCACCAAAAACTGAACCTACCTTGTGTATTTTTCTCTAATTGAAATGCCTAATGAGGTCCCAAGGGTTTCATCCCCTTACCTCTGAGTTAATTAAATCCTGAGCAATGTGCCAAACGGCGAATAAAGATGCAGTAACGGAGCAAAGGAATAGGGAACCCAAGCAGGGTTTGCTGTGCTGGGACGGGGCTGACCTGCTTTTTATTTATTGTTGTGTGATGCTACACTCCTAGAAGCAGATGTCTATAATTTTTTTATTTGCATTTATTTTTAGGTTTGAAATTTATTTTGTTACCCTGCTGCTTTGTGAGCTTATTTTTCTGTGCGGTTAGCCTAATTTTGCTTTATTAAACATTAAATTCATTACCATCGTCAACAGGGTTTTTATTTATAAAGATGTTCCCTATTTAAAATTTAAGTAGTACTAGCTTACGTATAGTCACTAAAAGGCCCACAACAGGTGTGTCTGTGTGTTTGAGTGTTTACAATAAAATCATAAAACCCCTACATAAGGTCGTTATAATTTCATTATGCACTGCCGCCATTAACTCAAGAATATAAGCGTGAACGGGAAAACATTGCAAAAACAGATTTTCCTTATAAAAAGCAAGCAGAGAGAAGACAGAGACATATTTTTACGAAACAATTTCAAATGTTTATTTAACATGTCAAAGAAGGGGCACACACTAGTGAATTGAAAAAAAAGAAGGGTTGCAATTATTGGCCAGAACTAGAACTTTAACTTCATACTAACATTAATTAGGTTTTGGCTAAAAAGGAAAAAAAAAAAAAGTGTTTTTGTTTCTTTTCTTTTTTTTTACTTTTATAAAGAAACTTTATGTACATCGGTTCTTTTATACAAGAAGTTCATTGGATAAATGCATTGAAAAGAACCCAGTAAACTTTACAAAAAATACATTTTGTGTTCATTTGAGAGATGTAGAAAAGGAGGCAGTCAAATATTGACCAATAATATTTCTTCCTTTTCAATATTTAGAAAAAAAGCTTGGTCTAACATCTATAAGTTTTTATTCTTTTTTTTGTTTGTTTTTGTTTTTTTAAAGAAAAGCAACATACAGCACAATACATAAAAAAAGTCGCCTTTGCGGATTCATTCGGTTGGTTTGGTAACCAAGGAGAGGGGCTGCGACTGAAACAGGGAATGATGGGAGTGAAGGGCTGCCTGATGGAACGGGGATGGAGGGGAGAGCATGGAGGGGTGCAGAGAAGTAAAAGGAATTGGCCGACTGAGGATAGGTGTGTTCGACTGGCTACCTGAAGTACCAATAGAGATGGAGATACTGGGCTGGGAAGAGGAAGAAGAGGAGGAAGTGGATGAGGATGTAGATCCAGAGGCCTTTCCGGGTAGGGAGAAGTGGTGCATGCGTCCCTCCGGTTTGGTGGTGAGTGATAAAGGCTGGGCCTGCTCAGAGTGAGTGGCAGCAGGAGCTGCGGGAGAGGCCAGTGCGGCAGACGGAGTGGCCGGTGAGTCCAGCATGCTTCCGTGAGACGATGCAGGGCTGTCACACATTTTCTCTGACGGCAGGTACTGCACACACTGCTTTTTAGTTCTTATGGAGAAGTCTGCAGGGTACAGAAAGAAGAAATGAAGAAACCGCTTCATGGATCAACACATATGTCCACATATGTTCCCATCATCAAGAAATGGGATGGAGATTTTCAAAAAAAAAAGCACACATGCTGTGAAAGCTTTTGATGTCAACTCATAAACAAATAATATAGAAGAGCAAAAAACGGGATGTTGTGAGTTATTTAAATGATATGATGAATGGTTTAGAAAAAAAGACTGAGAAAATGTGCTGAGGAAATGAGGAAGCAACTTTATTTTTGGCAATCTACAGCGGTCAGCTGGTTGCACAACTACAAACATACCTGCCACTATTAGCACTGAACTTCATAAGCTGCTTGTCAAAGTATAAAGTGAGGGGGAAGAGAGTTAGTAAGTGCTCATGGAGGACAGAATTAATTTTAAAAAAAGAGGGGGAAAAAGAGAACAAAGCTGCAGATTCAGATTACAGGTGAACTTTGAGTGACATTCAAAGCTTGTGTTGTTATAGCTTTCCTTTTTCTTTTTATTATCGGGTGAAATAAAAAGATATACAGGAGAAAAAAATCATCTTACCCTCTGGTTTTGAGTCGGGTTTATTATCTCTCTTCCGTTTTTTCCGCTTTCCCTGCATGCATGAAACAGTCGAGTTAAAAACAGTTTTCTAAGTGGAAGTTAAACCAACTCAACAACTTCTCTCCATGACATCCTATTCTTTAAAATAGTACAAGATGCTAGTGCCAGGTGACTAAATGTTAACACTTACATAATTATCCCGTGCTGACCATCCAGGATAAAGCTGTGAGTGGAGTTGCCTCTCTTTCCTGGCGAGCTCGTAATATTTGGCTTGCTCCTCTCTCGACAGAGAATGCCACTGTGCATCAGAACAAAAAGGTGTTAAAGCTCAGCATACACGTGTGTAGTCGCAAACACACGTCTGTAATACGGCTTCTTACCCGTCTTCCAAGGATCTGATTGATGGCAGCGCTCTCTTTCAGAGTGCACTCTGCCACTACTTTGGCTCTCATCTCCTTCATATACAGCATGAAAGCGTTCAGAGGCTTTTTGATATGAGGTTTCTTGTCCTCTTCCTTCTTAGCAGGAATAGGCGACTTTCTGCTGAGCCGAAGCATTAGAAAAAAAAAAAGAAAAATTAGCAAAGAAGCGATAACATACAGAATCAGGCTCTGATGCGTTTTTATTGTCCTCACGCATGCATGGAGGGGCTGATGTTGTCACTGCTGGGCTCCTGCTTAATGGCTGGCGAGACGATGGCAGGATGGGGAATGCCAGTCTGGTGGAGGCTGTGTGGAGGAGGGGTCACCATGTGAGGGGAGAAACGGCTGGACACCAAGCTGGGAAGGCAATAGAAGGCGACATTTAAGTGGTCAGGGTTTAACAGTAAGCTTTTGCGAACTTGACAAGAAAAGCTTTGGCTCATTTGGCACATTACTGGCAAGCCCTAGCCTTCAGGTAAAACGCACTGCACCTACTGCCTCTGTCTAGACTAAATTCATACACACAATGTGCACCGTGCTTGCTTTTTAGTTCAAATAAAGACTTTTCAAAAGCCTCTTTATTCACCACCGGCTAAAGAAAAGTGGAGTGTGGTGTTACCATGGTGACAGCATGGCCGTGACACCTGAAACCGCTCGTCTTACCACGTTTCAGACCACGAAGAGTGTTCTGACAGCCGTTCACACAGAACACTTTTACAAAGTGTCTCTCTCAATTTCCAATTGTTAATACAAAGAAGCATTGTAATGGAGAAATGGGATAATTAAGCTCCATGCCTTCGTATCGCACACTTTACATAACACTGAAGTGGAAAATTACTCTGTTTTAACTGCTTTAACGCATTGTGCTTTCAAAGACTAAGTCAAAGTTCTGCTTTAAGAAAAAAATAACTTAAATTAAGCTGCAAAAGTGATAAGTGCAATGAGTTAAACATAGATTGTGTCGTTTATTTATTTGGTAATAAACTGAGATTTAAAAACAAAACCTATGATGTGATATAAGATTTTATACTGTACTTTATGCTTTTAAATTGCTCATGTGATTTTATTTGTAGCATTAAATTAATATTTATTCTATGTATGCACAAATGTTGTAAAAGGTGTCCTAGTCATGCCATGCAAGTTAAACTCAAGGGTCAAAATGTACGGGATTGGTACAAGTAGTAAAGGTAAAGAGTGTACGAGCTCAAAAAAAACACTTCCATGAGGTGATTTTCTGACTGTTGTGAGTATATAATAGCAGGGAGTTCTACAAGCTATTGATCACAAAGACCCCTCTGAATATTTCATCTCAAACTAACACCGGAAGGCTCGTTACAAATCTTTCCAATTTTGACAGAGGGTCGGAGAGTTTAGTCTGATGGGACACACGAGTTCAGATAAGCTTTGATTTGTCCTAATCGATTCTCAACCCTTTCATCTCTGCTGTGCGTACGCGCAAGTGTGTGCGTGAATGTGTGTATGCGTTGTGGAGTGGCTCAGAACACGGACATCACCACAGAAGTTTAGCTCTGAGGGAAAAAAGACAGGAGAGGAGTGCTGAATGCCAATAACACATTCGGTCTATTTAAAAAACTGAGCCTGTCTCTCACAGACTCAGACCTCACATCTCTTTGTAGCCCTGGCACCATCGCCTGCTTTAGTCCACTGTTAGCATGCTATTTAATTTAGCTATAAGTGTATGTGGCCAGGATGCTGCGCAAGCTCCCATAAAGCTAGCGTCTACCAATATGAACAATAGAAGTTTAAGACTATGCAGCAACCATCTATTTTGTTACAGTCTGGCAAAGAAAGAATGTGAAATGTGATTACAGCATGTCACAGAAGTAGCTCATATTAGATGTCTCCCTTTGGGAAGGTGGGGGTATTACAGAACATGATCCACTCACCTGGACATGGATGCATTCATGGCCAGCGCTGGATAGGGGTGACGGAATCCCCCCGGAGGGATGGAGTACATGGGTTGGCCTTGCCTGGAAGATGGAGGGAGACAAAGTGAGCACAAAGCTAAAGTGTGAGGTGGATCAAACACAGCTGACAGCTAACCCAGCAGCACTAAATCCTCCACTCATCAACTCAAATCCCCTACTTGTGGAACACAGCCGTAGAAATTGATTATCAGCCTTGTTAAAAAAAACTTGTGAATGTGAGGAAATTCCTTCCGGTAAACTCAAACGTTTGTAATAAACCCTCTACCATCTATTTTCTTTGCTTTTTCTGTATTTCAATGGCCAATCAAGAAAGACATTTGACTATCATTCACTATTGCACTTTATTCTCGTGTATGATGTAAGTCTGCAGCAAAAACTGAAGACAGCGGTGTGATGTTTGTCACAACCATTTCTAAGCGAGAACTATTCAATGTCACACAGGTAAAAGATAAAATGAAAAAAAACTCACTGTGGCATAAGCCAGCTCAGAGGGTGTGCGATTGAACCGACAGCACCTGGAGACAGGGGATAGTACGGAGAGAGTTCTGATGGATGAGGTGTTCGAGGTATACCTGTAGATACCACAAAAGAAGACAAAAGATGCAGAATACATCAGCATGAATAACAGTTTTCTCTTAAGAGCAACTAAACGACTCTCATCTGAGAGAATTTTTTTTTTTACTAAAAGTGACTTAGATAAAAAGATAAAAATGTATTTCAGAAGATATGGCTTTGTAAATAAAGATTTTTCTAGTCTTTAATTTTTGTTTGAACCCAACTTGCGTACATTTGAAAAGCTGGCGCTCATTAGGAAAAAAACTGCATGACATAAAAAACTTGCAATGTTTGTAAGTTTGCAACAAAGCACTTTTTTTTTCACTAACCTAATAAAAGCCTTTTTTTAATCATTAAAATACATAGGAATAACTTTGGGCATGCAACATTTTGTTCAAATGTAAATAAAAGTTTAGAATTTTTTTCAACAATAATACCTGTTAGACATTGTCTTCTTTTAAATTCAAAAGAAGCTTCTGGCGTTGCCATGTCAACACAAAGACATCAGTTGGATTGAAAATAATTTTAAGTCAAGCTTTTAAATGATCTAAACCATTTCAAGTTTGAATGAAAAGTCTTATGCTGATCAAACTGACTTTAATATTAAAAGAAAAAAAAATACTCGATAAAATCCATGCTTGTTTTTTAAATAAGAACATATGTAGTAAACCAATTAAACATTTTACCTGTCTTTGGGTCGAGGATTTCTGGCGACAGGTGTGATGGCGGCGTGCCAGGTGAAAAGTGTTCATTGCTGTAGGTGATGAGTGGCGTCAGCGGATGGACGTGGTGGGCATGCTGGACCACCGGGACTTTATTGGACTAAAGGGAACACAAGCAGAACAAGAGGTGAGCAACAAGTGTGTGAAATAAACCAAGAAATAAAACAAGAAAGTGTTTGAGACGTTTTTTTTTTATTTCAGACTTTAATGTTTGTCCTTTTTGTCGCCACATTTATGAGTATTTATATTGACATAAATATATTTATGTGTCCATTTGTGTCTGTGTGCGTGAAGTGTGTGTGGAGTGAGCAGACTGTCATTACTGAATGCCCTCCATAGTAAACATCCCATCACAGTTTATGTGTGCAACCAGCCCTGTGATGCAATCTGGACCATCACCAAGGACCATTTAAAAGCTTTACAGACACATGCCAGGATCATTACAGCCTTTTAGTTGAGGACAGAACTGTTTGTTCAGCCCAGCAAGAAAAAAAAAAAAACAACAGAGCCACCAAATCTAAAAATTGCAGCAGCGAACCGAAAACAAACACAGTCTAAAGTAAACTGGAAATCCATAAACATAAAAAACATTTTTTCCCACTCTGTCAAACGGCAATCACAGGCATGAGTTTGCTGTTAATGTTCAAATTATGTTAAATCAAAGGTGAATTTTTAGACAAATAATTGATTGTTTTATTAATTCTGTTTTTAAAAAGTTGATACTCCTGACGAGATGTTAAGATCATTGTGGCTACTACGGCAATGATGAAGACAATAATAATAATAACCAGCGTCTCTACTTTCATTAGGCAGTGTTCAGTCTCAGAGTCATTTCCCCTAGCTGCCTGGCTGAATAGAGCACTTGTTGGCTCAACTTGTCACATGGGAGGGTCAAGGGGTGGGAGGGGAGAAAGGAGTCTTGTTCCTGCAGGCTAACCTTTTTTCAATATCCTACCCCACCCCCTTCTCAACCTCTGTCTCTCTCCAACGTGGTTTGGGTCTGGGGAACAAGGTTTGCATTGAGACTTCTGTACACCCTCTTGCTTCACGCTGCTGAGAATTGTTTCAAATCCACTTTTTTTTTTTTTTTTTTTTTTTTAAGCGAAGGTTCAGCTTTTTCTTCCTTTTAATTTTTTGCAAATGAGTCAACGGGGTGTTAAAAAATATTTACCACCTCTAAGTACAACTATATTAAGGTTCATTTTGCTTGGGACATTTTTTTGTTTCTGCATATCATGAGCTTCTAAGGTGAATGCAACTGGCAAGAGGAAGCACATTTCACACAACACAGAAAGCCTTTGATAAAAGTCCATGGCAGAATTACTGGGTTAAAATCCCACATCCCACAAGTCATGTATATTTGAGTTTTGCTTTGTTGTTGCACTTCGTGTACAATATGCCTGATTTTTCCCTATATTGTGAGAGTTGTTTGAGACCTCTAAGACCTGGGTGCCAACACATTTTGGGAAGCAGTTCAGTGAGAATTTGAAATGATGCCTATTAATTATTCACATCCTGGAATACATGAATCGTGTGCTCTAAACATAAGTTTGAAGGCACTAGTTTGAACTTCAGGCAGAGGGATGTGAGATGTTGTAAAGAGAAAAAAAAAAGAGTGGTGAAACATTGTAAAACTATTCTGACCTGTCTACAAATAACTAGAACACAGTGTTGGGACATAAAAATGACTGCTTCATCAACTAAACTCCTCTCTTAAATCAAACCAATCAGACTAAGCTTAAGTTAGAAACTAATCAGTCTCTCAAAACTCCTGAGACCATGAAATGCGGTTTTGTAAAATTGAAAAAACAGACTAATGACTTCAAACATTATTGCGTCAATAGCGTCTTTAACTAATGAGTAATATTCTTTTAGCCCATGAAAACTTCATTTGTCTGGATTCATGATCCACAAGCAAAGTGTAATTTTTTTGTAATAGAAAACCACAAGGAACACGAGCCATGTTTTAAATATAAACATCTACAAGATAGAGCGGATACCAGATGGTATCTACACTGACAGAAAGAAATCAGGGCCTGTTGTGTACCAGTATGCAAGTAAAAACACTCCAAACTGGTTTTAGAGTAATCTAACAAGAAGGATTTAAAAAAAAAAAGGGGGGGGGTAAAGAAATGTTTCTGGGTCGATGAAGAGAAAAGATGTTTTTCTCTTCTGAGGATTTGAAGCTAAAAAGGCCGAGGTGGCAGTACCTTGCTTGGCTGTCCAACTTGGAACGGTGCTAAGAAAAGCACAGTCCTTGGTCAATGTGGGTGGAGGGGTGGATTTCATTCAAGCAAACATGTTTTTGGATCCTGCACATCTGAATTGAATTACTAGGCAAACAGCCGATGGGGAAGAGAGCTTAGAACAAACTGAATAACCCCACAGCTTTGTGTGTCTTTATGCTCTGCGATTCTGGGTGGGAGGCTCACAGGCCTTTCAAAACTCCAGGAAAGACAGGGTGAAAAGAATGCCTGGCATGCTGAGAAATCCAAGCCTTGTTTGTCAACGCCAACAGGAAGCGGACGTGAGGGGAGACTGACCGTGTCATATGTCTTTAAAATCAACCATTCCAAAACCGTGCCATTCATCACAGACAACGTGTGCTTCACGTCTGGTCATCGCCTCTAAAAAGGTCAACAGCATTATAATTCTAGGTTACAAAAATATGGCACAGAACGGCATTGGGTTACTTGAACAAATATCCCCAGCGGTCATTAAATAAATTAAGGGGAGTCGCAAAATGATCAGATTATACACAGACAATAACACTAGGAAATCTTTTTAAGCTTAAAGCATTTGTTTTATTTTGCTTTCATTAAAAAAAATGCAAATATACAAAAGTATAGGTATTTAGTTTGTTTGCCCACTTTTTATCATGACTATGTCCAACTTGAGACACATCGTAAAACTCAGTCTGTGATTCTAACTTATCAAGTTGATTTTCTGAGTTTGACTGGAATCCACACACAGGTTCCTTATCACATTTTTGAAGTGGATCTTGTCTTTGCAGCGGCCCAGCAGGACTGCAGACTTTAGATCAGTATTCCGTTCAGTCCTCCCGAAGCCTTTGATTTCATGATGGATCCCGGGTGTTCACAGCCTAATGCAAAACTCGGAAATCTCACCGGACTCTCTCGTCAAAGGTCTGCTAAAAGAATGTAGGTCGAAAGTGAGTGTGTGTAGCAAAGTCAGATTAAAAAAACAGGCTTTCATTTGAAAATCTTTGCTTCAAAATGTCATCCTGCCCTGAAAGCTGTAGACTGCAACAGACACATGGAAGGAAACAAAAGGCATCCCAGGAATGCTGCTCTAGACTTTGCCACATCAATTCGTTTAAACAATTGAGTGACTAAGTGACTTATGACGCGCTGACAGGACCTGGCCCTCTATGCCTTGATTACTCCAGACGTTAATACAATATTAAAACAAAGAAGGTGATTCTTGTGCCTCTGTCAAGTGTAGATCAGCTCATTTTTGAGTGCTGAATGCATCGTGTCAGACATTCTGGTCATTTCTATCTCATTAGAGAGTCACAGTTCCTTCTAATCCAGAATAACAGAATAAGTCAGTGTAGTCTGTAATGAGACACAGACTAAGGTTGATGGACAAATTACTGCAAGTGACTGGGTGACCTCTGGGAGGGGAGTGGGCAGGTATCATTATGAGAAATGTTAATGATTGTGAAGATGGACGATGGGAATGAGAGCAAACCTTTTGGTTTTTTACTCTGGTCCAGCTTGGTCACTACTGATGGGCTGACAAGTTCCCCATCCTGCATCACCTGGCCCTAAAGCGCATTTGATGTATTATTCATAAAGAGGCAGACTACTGTGGACATGAGCTGATTTTTGGAGGGTAAAGAGGAAGGGATGGTATTAATGTGTGTATGTTACTTACACACACATGCAAAAAAAAGTGGGTATGCATTTCAGGTTGGTAATAGAAAAACTGATTCCCTTCTTCCCAGGCCTGCTAGCCCACCACCACAACTTCCACCAAAAGCAAAACCCACTGAATGCAAAACAAACGTATCTGTTGAATAATTGAGGATCTCAGGCCAGAGCGGGCTCAGATTAGCATACAGGCCTTATGGACCCAATCTGCACAGTGACAAGATGGTAGTTCCCTGCGCTTTTTTTATATCCATTAAGCTCTCTGCTTTTTATATCTCACTTCTCCTTTCCTTGTTTAACACTGTCAGGACAAGTTATTATCAGATTATTAAAAATACCCACACTGATCATTGTAATGAAAAGAAAAATTTTAATATTTTCATTTTTAGACCTGAATGAGCGACCTTGACACCAGCTCTCACAAGTTACCTGCTGTTGTTAGAAGCTGATTTATTGTAACACATACAAGTTTCAACAAGCATGTCTCAACAGCTAATCTATTTTTTAGAAAAAAAAAAAATCACTATCAGATTAATCGCAGTAGAAGAGGTCAGCTTTACAAGTGCCTGCTGCGGTTTCTCCTCAGGTCTCTTTTTCCTGGCTCCTCGTGGCCCTCAGCAGTAATCCTTGGCCCCCTGTGTGTGCCCATCCGCTCCCCCTGCTCTCATTAGCAGAGAGCGGGGGCTTGGGGAACCTGGAGGCCTGGGGAGCCAGCCTGCTGCTTCTCTCTAGGCCCGTTCCTCCTCCTCAGCTGGAGTAATGAGCACATAATCAGCATGGCTCCTCCTTAGTAGCAGCGCACAAGAGGAGCATGTGGGCACTTGGCCCAGAGTCATGGGGGTGAAGGCACAAGGGGATGTTTCTGTGCCCGGTGTGCGCCACATCCACAAATAGAGTTTTCCATCCCAAATGAAATGACCTTCTGCTCACAGGTCATCAGATAAAGAATTGTGACTTCCTCTTTTAATTCAGAGACTGAAAGTAGTTACACTTTGAATGAACTTCCCTACCTTTTACACTTTAGTGGAACAAAGTTTACCACGAGGTCTGAGGCAATTAAATTATTTTAGATTTTTATTTATCATAAAATACAGAGGATTTCAATTCAAATGAGAAGTTTGACCTACTCTGAATCATCTCATCAGCACACTTAAGGATGTCAGAAAGGGATTTTAGGTTTGTAGGTAGTTGAATAGAAGCATTAAATGGTACTTAACTAACAAAAGAAGAAGCGTTCCTGCTTTAAAGAAATTTGATACGCTAATGTGAAAATATTCAAATGATTTCATCTCAATTTGGAGCAAATATTTTTCTAAAAACAGTTTAATTTCTTGAATTTTTTCTATTGTGTACCAACTCTTTGGTTGCATGATTTTCTACTCTGACATTCAAGTTGATGAAGGCCAAACAACAAAAAGGAATCAGATAAAAATGTAACAACTTCTGAAGGACGGAACAAAAACTTTCTAGCACGTAAACACAATCAATTCTTTCAAATTCATTTTTGAAAAAGACTCCTATTCTGATCCCGATCATAATAACATTTACTCTATTTTCTAAAAATCTAGTTATTTACAAATTATCTGTTAAATGGAACATTAACAAAAAAAAAAGTTTTTGATAAAAATTTGTTCCCATCCAAACTGGAATCAGTGCCTACAAACAAAAGGTTGTATAATAATTAATCAAAAACATTTTTATTAGTTATTATTTAATGTTTTGTTATATGAGACACCCCTGACATGCATTGTTAATAACATTAATCCTATGAGTAATGATAGATGTTAAAATAAATATGCATTTGTTAAAACCTGGAAACACTGTGTTTTTCCCCTGATTTTTCAGTCACTTCCTGCACCAAAAAACACCCTCATACAATCATGCAGGTGAGATGGTACATAGATGTTCTTGCGTCGATGCAATCTCATGTTTTCAATCTAAAACACACATCCCTCAGCAAAGCCACAAACCAAACAGGTCTGCTGAGGCCCCGCATTGTCTAAGCGAAGTGAGACACCGCGATGACTAGTTCGCACCTGTGCGGGAAAGTTCAGGAATGGCAAGGCGCATCAAGCTGGAGAAATTTATGGTGGAAGGTGAGTTACTGTGGTAAAGACAGACGTGCGACTCAGCAGATGTTCTGTGTGGACTTGCAGGGAAAAGTTGGACAGGGATAGATTGGAACCAGTAGGTTTACATGCACACTATAACTTCATTATTGTGAGTAACCACATTATGTTTATAGTTTGATTAAAGCATTTTGTAGGATTTGCTGTAAATAGATTTCTCCCAATAAGTTGACATGATTTGTTTGATAATTAGTTTAATCTCCTATAGGTTGTCGACTGGGTTAAATATTCAAATAAAAAAGAGTAGATGGTGAGACAGTCATATGATGCACAGACATTTTTGTCACTTTTTTTTTTAACAAAGACCGTCAGGTTCACTTTTAAGACATAAAGCGAAGCCAAAGACCAGGTAATGTAAAAGATGTGAAATAATGTGTAATGGTGCATATATCTGGAAGGTTTCATACTTTCATACTTTTTATAATATAAAAGGTTGTTATATACTAAATGCACTTACTAAATGTCCTGGTGTCGGTGAACGAGAGTCTTTAATTCCTGCAGAACCGGGAACATCCAGAAGAGGCCATTTCATCTGCAGGTACTGTTGGTAAGGAAAAAAAAAGATTATTTAACAACACAATCAAAAATATGTGTAGATTGTTAAATATATATTTTTGGCTGAAATGTCTTCACACACAAACGAGATGTGGAATCTCAGAGTTTAATGAGTAGAAATCACTCATACGAGCAATGGCAGTTAGAGAAGTTGTACGAATGGTGTCAAAGCCACAGAGATCAACAGCAAACACCTGTACAAGCCTCACACTGGTGCTGGAGTCAGACAGCCAGTTTTGGCACAGGCAAGAGTAGGAAGAGCGATGAGAACACAACGCGCTGGTGGGAGACTGTGAAATTGCCGTTTGTCAAGAAAAAACAAGAGGCCAGCTGTGGGCGCCCATTTCTGAGAGGGTGGGAAGAGACAGCTGGAAGGAAACCCCATCTACACATCAGGGAAAGGCTGAGCAGTGGCCTCAAAGCTCAATCCTGACTTATCCATTTCAATTCCTTTGCCCTTTTGACCCAATCACAGAACTTTTTTTCTATTATCAAATCTTTCACACATGTTTAGATGTTGTTGGTCTCTATCTTTTTTGTCAGATGTCAATTTTGTTTTACAACATCCAGTTATTACTGCTCATCCCATGCCATTAAGCAGAAGCTATGTGAAAGTAAGGGGCTCTTGGTGATTGGTTGCTTGTTGCAAGCTGAGGAATTTGGGAATTTTAGCTTTTTTTATTCCGTCCTCCAGCAATGATAGCATGAATGCAGAATTCCAAAAGTACAGAGACCATCTGGTTTATGAATCATTTCAAATACCGGAAACAGCAGCTTGTCTTGTATGTGGATTTCTCTCTCCAGAAAAAATTTAAATACATTTAAAATGGACTCTTAACTGAGAACATTTAAATAAACCTATTAGAAGTTGCTTAAACTTTTCTGGCTTTTTGAACAAAAGGATTATAAATGACTTAGCTGCTATAGTCATGTTTATTTGCACTGCATTGCACATATGAATTCCTCTGCACAAACAGATTACCACCCTCCTTTTGCAAACAATAGCTGAGCGCAAAAGAACAATGAGTAGCATCTGACACTTTTTTTTTTCAAAGTGATGGACACATCCAGCTAAAGGACACATGCAAAGCTCTGTCTTCTTTTCAGAAGTGTGCAGGATAAATGATGACAAACAAGCAAACTAGAGGAGTCATGTATTCAGGTTTTGATTTTTAAAACGCCATTCGTCACGGCGGGTTTGTAAGGAGGAAGGAAGCTTGGGTGACTGTGGGTTAAAAATGGAAAAGACATTATAGCAGGAGGGAAAGGGAGAGGAGGAAAAGAAAAAAAAACATTTTCAGGAATGAGTTTGTCGGAGCAGGCAGAGGGTATTGTTTCCTGACAGCTGGGGTCCAACAGAGCACCGAGGCAGGGGGAAGGGGTCCCTTTTTTCACTTGGAAAAAGGGGGAGATTTCTTGGAGTTGACATCAGCCCTCTTCATTTTCACTATACTGCTCAAGGCTGAATCGTAGGTTCCAACTAATGGGCCCAAGTCCATACAACTGTCAGGAGGCAGTTGCTTTTAAAGGCTGCTAGCTCCCTATTGAAACTTTACTCTGCTGTGTGCATGGTGCCTAATGAATGCTGCTCTCTGGAGAGAAAATCCAAAACAATGTAGTTTTCTCTGTCTAATCTATGTCAATCATGAGTACCTCCACAAATGAAACAAGCGCTATTGTGAGCGTTTGGTCTGGTCCAACTGTGCCCACCCCAACTCTCCCACCCAATCCATCTCCTTTTTTTTTGACAGCTTCTGCCATTGCTGAGGAACATGCCCCCCGGCACTTTTTTTTCTCCCTGAGCACCTACTTTTCTTTTAATTGCCATTGTGCCCCATGTAGCAACTGTTCACACACTCTATGAAACATCCAGCTAGGTAACACCAGCCGCACACTGTCACATTAGCTCCTGTCCAGACTGGAGGAACACACCACTCACTAGGACCTGAGAGGGGGAGATGGAGGGCGGCCGGGTTTATGAGATGTTTCAGGAAACAAAAGAGCGAGAAATCATGGGCCGTGCAACTTAAGACAAAACTTTCAGGAAAAGTTTTAAGAAAAAAAAAAAGTATGAGAAACAGATTATTAAAAAGGGTATACTGAGCTTGAAAAAGAGATCAGTTTAAATCTACTGAACTGCAAGGCATTTAGTAATGCTTTACACATGTCCTTATTTTATTACAAACAAATACAGACATATGGTTGGGGCTCACAGCAATGCCTGCTGGAAACTCTCATAGATTTACTCGGACAGAGAACTGAAAAAAATTGAGAATCTAAATAGAAATTTCAATGATCCATTTTTGTAGCTCTCTAATTGTCTTCCAGCTTTCCCTTCAGCATCCAGCTCTCAGAATAGACATCAGTAGAATGTGCTACTTTTACAGGACCCAGATGCAACAAAGGTGGCAAACATGCCACCAAATTTTTCCACTGAAGCTAAACTGGACCTCTTTGGTTTTTTGAACTGAGAGAATGCAACATATGCTCTGGGGCACATGGCCTGCCAGAGTTGGGTTCTAATTGTTACATCGCTCTCACAGAGCAGGAGAAAACACTGCCAAGAGTCTTTGTCATCTCTGAAGTGTGTGGTGCCATACTGCAGGCCAACATCAGAGTGTGGAGAAGAGACAGATGTCTGGACATTTGCTGTCAAAGTAAGTCACACTCTCTGCCAAAGGAACAGAAAAAATTCCTAACTTTGTTAGCAACTATCTGCCGACTTCAAGACTCAACTGAGAGGTCATATCAACTGTTAATCTGACAAAAAGTTTGGTGGATATTTTTAAATTTAAGTACATACGGCTCTGAAAAATTCAACCGCATCCAACGGTCATTATTAGCTGGAGGTGATTCTAAAACCTCCATATGCATGAACTCGACAAATCAGTTTGAATATACAAAAAACAGTGGATTAAAATCTCTCTCTTGTGAAATAGGTTCACCAACATGCATTGAATGATGAGAGCAGCAGGAATGCCTTCACGGATCACTCCAGCAGATAATGTCAATCACCTACTGTGTGAAGAGCCCCTCCCCATTGTTTTCTTTTACCCCCAACAGAAAACAAATGGGCCACACAGCTTGCTGTTTGGAAGAGGTGTTAATTACCGTCCCCGGTCCATACGAACAGCAACTTTAAACAATAACGTTGTCAGACCCCCTACACAACGGCTCCTCCCTGATTTACTCTGCTGATCTCACCCCCTTCATACCGGGCCTTTGACACCTCCACCTGATGTGTGCATGAAACACAATTAAAAGATAACAGGACAAAGACAATGTGATAAGTAGCCCCCGCCTTTTTCTAGAGTTTGCATTGAGTCTCACTGTTTGCCAACATCACAGGCAATTACACCGACAATTCTTAAGCAAACCTTGGCAGTCATTGTGCTAATTAGAGTGTAATCGATGGGGAAACGACGACCAGCTCAGCTTGTCAAGCACCAAACTGTACAAATGGGCCTCAGCAGATTTCACTGAGAAGAGATCATGAGCTATTATGCAGTCTATTATGAGGTGAATGTATCAGTCTAGAGAGAGGCTGTTAATTAAAACCCCCAAAGATCCAAAGAGATTCAATCTTTTTGGGCAGGTCAAATATGAAGATAGCGTTGCTTCTATTCAAATAAACTGTAGATTCTCACTCTTAATGAAGTTAGCAGTGATAAATTTAATCCGATTATGCAACCAATTCGAGCCCTCCTGTTAAAAACTTGTAGCTTTGGGGAGCCTGCAGAGTCTGCGATGCAGCGATGGAAGCAGCATGCTGCTAATGGCACACCACATTTGAAGTGTCCATTAGCCCATGGAGGAATGAAGTTAAGTGACTATGACAGGGGCACTCCCTCAGTTTGCCGGGCTCCTATTGTGACCTGGTTGGTCGCCCTGCACTCTTATTCACAGCCAGTAGAAAAACTAGGTCAAAGGTCAGACATCCAGAGTGCTGTGGTTTCTATGGTGACATGGCCTATTAAGGCCAGGCTCATTGGCCTCTTAACATGCTCTTGTACACAAAAGAACTATTAGTGCAAAGAGGGAGAGAGGGCACTGAAGAGGGGAGGCAGCGCAGGGGAGGTCCAAACAACGCGGCGTCAAGGTTCCTCCAAGATGATTCCACACGGTGCCTCCAGCTCCATTCAGAGCCATATTTAGTAAACATAAAACATCTACTTCCTGTTGTGTATAACAGGCTAAAGCACAAGTTATGTTAGGTATTTTGTGCAAAAAAAGTTAATCTTTATGTTTAATTTCATGGATGTCTATAATTTAACTGAAAGAGAAGCCGTGTCATATGACTGGCTTAGATATATTATGTGCAAGGCCATGTTAACCCTCCTCCTCTTCAATTTCCTGAAAAGTTTTTTTAACATTCTCTCCTGGTGAGCAAGTTGCAACTTCAGCATGACTTTTGCAATTTTGCAACATCAGCACTTATTTGTTTCTCAGGAACTTTACGTGTACTTGGTTATACTGTATAGCTCTTCTATCCACGCTGTTACCATGGAGCTCATACAAGTGCCTACAATAAGCCACCATTGTTTTCGGTACACCTCGAAGAAATTCTAATCAAACCTATAAAGAGGAGTGAGGTTATAGTTAGGAATAAGTGTGTAAATTTTGTGAAAGCAGAACAGCAGGTCACATAAACTTGCTGTATAATTAGAGACAGGAGAAAATCATTATGCATCTGGTAAAAGCATGGCTATCTCATAAAGACAAAGAGGAGGGTGCAACTTCACATAAGTCAATTATGTGAAGTCAGTAATGTGGTTTCCCGTACCTGGGAGATCTTCTTTCAATGGTAACAAACTGCTTCCTCTAATGTCAGTGTGATCTGGTGTCAGGACGAACTATACCTCAAATGTCAAAGATATTGTTCTATTTCATGTCCTGTCGCATTGTTAAAGCAGTTGCATAGAAACAAGTTTTTATTTTTACTGTTTGGGGAGTTGCCTCGTTTCATTGAAATTCACAGCTGTAAACGTCTGTATAATTAACTCCAGAACACGAGGTAGTTACCAGCGCTCCACGGGATGTTTACAGTAAGCCTCTACTTGGGATTCCAAATGCCTATGGATGTGTGCGCCATCAAGTCTACGCCAATGACACACGAGTGGGATAAGATTTTTTTTATTTATCACCAAATACAAATGAACTGAGGATTGCACGGTACATCGATATACACCAAGACATTTGGAAGTTCAATAAAATGAACAGAGCAAATACCCCAGCAAGGTGCTCCAAATGCACAAAAAAAACATAAAATAATCTATGTCTCTTTTTTTTCCAGAAGTTTCAGACAAATATTGACTCCCACCCTCAGAGAGTAAACTTGAGTATGACGACCGAAACTTTTTTTCCCTGTCAGAGTACAATGAGTGTTTTTCCCCTCTCCTTTTTTATTTTTAACTTGAATCTTTTTTAAAATAAAAATGGCTGACAAAGCAAGAGAAGCAATGAAGCATGTTGAAGGGAGAAGTCAGTTTTGACAAACAGAGGTGGGTATAAGTGGGTGTAGAGGAGAAGGCAAGAGGGAGAAGAAAAGAGGCTAAATTAAACACATTTGTTTCTGCTCTCACATACCACAAGTCTTATGAAAACAGAGGGCTGATTGTGTTCACTCTGCAAGTCCACCCCCTCCTCCTCTGCCCTCCGTCTCTTCCCCACCACCCAACCCCCTGTCCTGAGCAGCAACTTCTCCCCCCTCTCCACCTACCCACCCACCACCACAGCCAACCTCTCTCTCGAACACACACTCACGCACACACAGCTGCCTGCTGTGTTTGCTCTCTGAGTGCAAAGGCGCAAATCTCCAGGCCCCGCAGACTTCTGGGCCCTGCCTCATCTCACTTTTTACTACCTGACATCCCTGTCACCCCACTGCTAACCCCTCTCGCCGTCTCCACCAGCTCAGTCCGACTCACACATACGTACACCAACGCACACACACGAATGCCCAAAGTGTGTTTTAGCACTTTAAACTTGATGTCCTGGACAAGTACAAGCACAGTTCTCCAAATATTTAAAGGTTAAAATAAAAAAATCAAATAGAGTTTGGTAAATTAAATATTTTTATTAAGTAGTTTAAAATTTGTTCTGTTTTTTTGTAGGGTTAATAAAAAAAAAAAAAAAAGCTCATTAATTTTTCATATAAATTTTTAATGAGTAATTAATAACAAGATTTTTATTCCCTTCTTTTCTAATCGTATTACAGAATGTTTTTAAATGTGCTCTCAGACCACCACGTGTTACGCAGCACAAAATCACCATGACATTCCCTGGGATTAGTTATGCTTATTGTCAGCAGGCTACAGGGAGGTCTGGAACGTCGCCAGCACATTTTTACACCTGAAACTTTCCTAAAAGTCATTTCCTTGCCGTCTCAGTGCTTCATTTTCATCACGTTCTGCACGGTGATAGGGAGCGCTAAATCACAATCTAGTGATGGGCTCAGCTATAAATTCAATTTTTGTCCACATGTATGTCTCCTCTTACATTTCAGAAATGCTACAGAAGATAAATTTTACTTTTCAAATGGAAGTCTGGAGGTGAGGAGGAAAAACTTACAGACCTAACACAAGACAAAAGGACGTTTGATAATTCTTCATAGCAACAAGTCTTGAAAAACAAGAAAAGAAAGTTGATGGGACATTAATTTAAAAGGTCTAATGCAGCAAAGAAAACATCTTTATGACACAAACCAGACCACCAAGAGCTTGATGCTGGACATACAGCTGCTGCTATCTTTCATTCCCAATACAATCTAATGAGAATGACAAGGTGATTACGATCAGGGGCTGCTGTAAATATCAGATTCCCAGGGACAGAGTTTAGGAGAGGCCTCCTTACAATTACACAGTATTCAGGAATGCAGAGCATGAACCACAAGAATATAGAGCCCAAGTCAAAACGCTCCATCAAATTCGAATATTAAGCTCTCACCACACGACAGAAAACTGGAAAAAAAAAGTTGGGAGTTTATCTCTCACACAAAGAGCTGTTTTTTTGCAAGCTCAGGTTCTGTGCCACAATGCAACTTCTCCTCAATCCAAACTGCACACTTCTGCAAACAATTAAATGTTAACCCAAGGACTGTAAGCTGCTCAGAGAGAAAGAGGATGGGGGGGTGCTTGGAGAAAGAGTGGGGTGCTTGTGCACAATTACAGCAGGGATTTATGGCCTGAGAAACAATTTATAAATCACAGCGCCTGAGCTAATGTGCTCCAGATTGTTCTCCATGCAGCTGCAATTTTGGTCTGCGTGAAACGGCATAATAAACCTGGCTGGGGGACATGTTTGGGTGGTGATGGTGGGGCGGAGTGAAAAAAAGTTGCGATTGTGGGTGGGAAGGAGGGCTGAAACTTTGGAGGTGTTCTTAACAAAGAAACTGAGACGCTGTGCAGAATTTTGCTGAGGAGCCATTTCTGAATGTTAATGTCAGCAGAGAAGATGATAAGAAGGACTTAGAGGAAATATTTAGCCAAATGTGGTCTCAGAATAAGCATATAAAAAAAATTTAAGCAGGTTTTCTGGTAACTGTGGAGCGATAGAGTCAACTGGAAGTAACTACATAATTACACAAGTTTCCACTGAGCATCAATTAAGGTTTGTAAGCTCGTTTTACAAGCTTACAGTGAAAGCCTCGTTAATACACTCCTAATATGAATCGGGGAGAGTTAAAGTTATAATAAGAAAGGACAAATGTTGCAAAACGATCCTTTCATTACGGCTGCGGGCTGGTGTGGAAGAAGAGATCGGATGTGCCGTGCTGAAGGGAAGCCTGGGCTTTTGTGGCCACTCAGCCAACTGGCCCTGAACCTTGACCTCCGACCCTTCACCCGGGAGGGAGGAGGGGGCAAACAAAGCTCTGAGTGACATCTGAAACTAGACACTCTGTGGGGAGAGAGTGTCTGGACAGAACTCAAGTAACCCCATTAACTCCACGGGAAAGATTTATGACTATTTATTCTTCCCTTGCAAATTTTGAAAGCTGAAGAGTCACACAGATCTGTCAAAAATAATCAAGTAATTAGAGGTGTGCGTTAAGTTTCAGGTCTTTTCCCTGCCAATATCTCGATCTTGCACAAAAATAGGCAAAAGTACTCTATAATTAACAACCCTAAGATGAGCTGTGCTAAGATAGCAGCGGTGTGCACATGTGCCAAAAACTTGTCTGATACAAAATAAATTTTACCTAATATGAACAACATGAGTGTATCTTCAGGCGGGTTTAGGAAAGTCGGAGGTGGTTAATCACCAGCACCTAGCATGGATTTTATACAATGACTTACTCAGGGATTAGTATACTGTAAACAGAAACAGGGAGATGCAGGTTGATGGTAAATGTGCCATGGTGAAAGCAAGGCTCCGTCACCAGAATGCTGAAAGCCACTGTAGTATTTAAATTGGGCAAAGAGGGAGGAAGACTGGGCCAAGCATTCTGTAGCTCAGCTGTGAGGCTCTAAGCCGTTGCCCTAGGGTCTTTGTCCTGCCTTTCAGGGCAAGTCTGAGGTAGTCAAAGACCCTATTCATGACCGGCGCTCCCCCTGCCAACACACCCATACAGCCCCAGTCAAGTCAGCCGAGAGCTATAGAGCTTTCCCATTTCACACGAGAATCAGACCTGCCCCTAAAGCCTGCTTCAGGGATTTCCAATAGCTAGCCCCTCCAATCCATGTACAAATCAAACAAAAGAGCTCCTCTGCCTGCTTCATGTCATATAAGGTTGATTAGATCTTTTTTCTAATGTAGCTACTTTATATTTGGAGAGAAAAAAAAAGAGTCAGCTGAACATCTACAAATTTAAGATCTCACCACTGAAACAGAAGCAGGATTCTACCTGTGGAGGCATGAAGCATCCATATCCCACAACACGTCCTGCACATACTGTCACACTTTTTCCCTTGAAAGATGTGAGACCAAAGATCGAACCTGAGCACATCACATGATAACATCTCAGAACAAAGAAACCTAATCATGCTGATTATCTGAGGGCAGGCGCAAGGGGAATCCCACTCTCGCTAGGGCCTGTCTAATGTCTGCTGAGCACAAGGCCCTCAATCACAGCCATTACTCATAACTAATCAAGATCATTACCTCATAATTTCAAATTGAGAAGATAAGGTCAGTAAAGAGTGATATCCTGTGGCTCGGGCCGATGTGAGAAACCTCAGTCCATCAGAAGTTTCTGCTGCTTCTGCTGTTCCTTCTAACAGGATCCACAAGTCTGGCCTGAAATAAGGAGACTACACATTTTAGATGACTTGTGCTTTTGCTTGCTTTTAATCAAATTTGATGCTCTGCAGAACATTGTGACTTCTTAACAAGTACAATTGGTTTATAAGGCTAATGGGGGGAGGGAGGAAAGGGGCACGTAGAGGTGAAGTTTTAGCTAATATCTGGACAAACAGCCTGATTCTTATGAAAAAAATTATACGTGTGATTTGGAATTAAGAATTATTGGTCTCATGTAGTAAAAAAAACTCAACAACTTTTACCTAAAGAAACCATGGAGATACACATGTCCTATTTAAAAAATGGATTGAACATGGAAAATTCCAGGCAAGATTTACACACTTAAACATATCCTGTTCGTTTCTAAGATTGAAAATACAGATGGTGGATGAGTTTCGTTGTACCCATTATTCCCTCCAGCTGGAAGTTTGAGATTTCGTATAGATTTCTTAGAAAAAGAAGTCACTCCAAAAAAGTGGAGATGAACCAACTTTATTGGTTACGATCTGTTTAAGTTAATGTTAGCATCATCAGCTGTAAATTGCTTTGGGGTGTGTGTGCAGTGGGACACGCACGCATGCAGGTGCAGTGTTGCTGTGGTGTGTTTGCGCCATGGGATAAGACCCAACTCAAACATTATAGGGACGAACTCAGAGCAAAACTGATTTACAACTTCAACAAGAAGAACATCTGCTCTGCTTGTTGTCAGCTAGCCTCCTGGAAGGATATCCATTCACTTCTTAATTTAGTATGACCACTCAGCTTCACTGATACTACACACATACTGTACAACATGACCTTTAACAGCCTATTTGGCCTATAAGTGACCTGAAGAGGAGCCTGATGTAAATCTCAGCAGTGCTGGTGTTACACGTGCGTGATTTGATATCCCCCTGCCGTTCTCTGATTGGGCTGTGGCCGAAAGGGAATGGCAAAGCATTGTGGTCTACTGAGTAGAAGCTGTGCTCTGTGGGAGACAGAATCCCTGTGATAAGTGAGTGCCTCAAGGTCTGGACACAGGCCCACCTCAGGATAACAGGCAAAAGGGATAGCAGCACCCGTATCTGCCCCAGTTTATGCTTCCACCACCACATCTCATCAACAATCTCTCCTCTCACTCTCCTGCTGCCTGCAGTGCTTAAACTGAAAACAGCTGCTTGGAATACCAGACTGATGAAACCCTGTTTCGAGTTCTTTTTTTTTTATTTTCTTTTGCTACACAATCACATTTTACTACCACTAAGCCGGGAGTTTAATCAACAATTAAACAAGAAAAACATTTTTTTATTTTAGTTGAGTTAAATACACGTGGTTATGGGTACGAACGAGCCACATATTTTAAGGACAATTCATTCTCACTGGTGTATTAAAGCGTGCCCATGAATAAGAATTTTTTAATCAGAATTTATTATGATGTACGTATTTTTTTTTATTGGAAGATGTAAAAATCAACTTAAATGTTACAAATTTTACTATAAGAATAAACTTCTTCATTTCATAGGTAAACAAGAATCAAATAATGTTTAATCAGCTAAGAAGTAATAAATTGTTAGGCACTGATAAAAAAAATTGTGTCATTTATAATATTTTTGACATTTTTAATCCAGTAAAGCAAACATTTTTTTTTAATAATCTCGGTTCAAATGAGAAATAATGCTGAAAGTTTCCAGTTCTGAAAGCAAATTATATTTTAATTGTGCCAAGAACTTATGTTTGTCCTGGACAGATTGAAAGAACACAATGATTTACTGTCTCACCTAGTTGTTCTTGCAAAAGTTGTTTCTAGACAAACTGTTTTATGACTGCGGTTAGCTCTGATTGAGTGCAACAATACACTACTCAAAAATCTACAGGCCCAACCCTAACCATCTGCAGCAGAATTCCGGGTTAATACCGCAGAACAGACAGGACTAAGCTGGTATTCACAAAACACATGATACATGACTCCACCTTCCCACTCCTCCATCTCCCAGAGCTTTAAGTCCTTTAGCTTCAGCTACTCTGCGTCTCAAAGTAACCTAAACCTGTCATAATGATCATCTGTAAAGGATTGCAATTGTTCAACAACAGGGCCTTCGACATGTGTGGACATGACCGGCAGTTTCCTCCATTCACAGCTACAGAATTTCACATGACAGAAGCATCTAAATTTTAAACCTTGTTACAAGACAGTTGGGTTGTTAGGTCTTTAAAGGAAAGGTCTATAAGTAGTGTTAAAATGATTCAAATGCATTTAAAAAAAGAGAACTAAGGCATGCTGTAGATGTTAACCGTTAGCTGACAAGTCTTTCAACTCAAACCCAAGTTTTTCCAAATATTCTCATACCAAACACCACGGTGCACCATCCAAACATTGCAAATGAGAAAAACACATAAATTGATCCCCCTCCTTTAAAAAAAACGCACACATATTCATCTTGGCACATCAAAGGGATTCATTGATGTCACTGAACATGGGGAGTCTGCGGCTGGAGAGGGGAGATGTTGGTTATCCTTTCCGCAAAGGGTGCAGAGATGCTTCTGATGGGCCCCACGCTGGAGAAGCCAGAGAACGCTATAAACAGAATTTCTAATGTCAAGCGAGCAAATGGGTGGGTTAGCTAGCAAACTAGCAGGCTATGGGATAGCGGGAGGAATTGACGCCAGCTCATGCTTTCCGCAGAGACCAGACAAGGAAGGATACACACCAGGACTGACACCATTTCACACAGCCATTCGCAACGATATCAGGATGTGAGCATTCATAATGGATAAAGAAATGTAAATCGAAGATGACTCTTTTTCACATAAAATATACAATATATGTACATGCAAAATCCAAAAATAATATATATATATATTTATGCAAACATACTAATGTTTATCTAATCATATCTTTACATACCTGTGTGTGCATACATACCTAGATATAGCTACATCTAAATATAGGGATATGTGTGTGTTTATCTCGACTATAAATGTATAGTTTACTTTTTCAAGCCTTCGCAAAGAGATTATTATCAAAATGAATTACTCCAGGCCAGAGTTCTCAGCATGTCTGTGGCTGCTGGGGATCTGTTTCAAATTGAAAAGAGCCACCAGACTGATGTAGATGTGTTTGCCTTTGAAGAAAAAATCTTTTAAAAACTATAAACCTAGTCAAAAAGTGTTAGCCATGTTGACACAGTGCTTGGCTGAAAAAATATTTGCACGCTAAGATTTAGGAATACAACACTGATGGTTGTCAGAATGTGAGCGCAGTACACTGTTCCTTCTGTTGCAAATATCCAAACAGGCTCAACTGAACACCCCCTCCTCCTTCTCTCCAACCTCATGCACTCACTCACAGACTTAGCACAGACAAACGTTCGGCATGCATGGCTGCATGTTTGCTCATTCGCGCACACACACATACACACCAAGGTGAGTGAAATGCCAAGTGAGCCACCTGATGAAAAGACACCTCCACACAAACAAGCCTTGCCTAAGCAGGGTGAGGCCCCCTTTATTCACCTGGACAATGTTTATGTTGACTTTTCTTTGTCTGCACATATTTAAGCACCGAAAGCAGCAGAGAGAATGAAAAAAAAAAGAAAGAAGTCAGGAAGGCATGCAATCGGAGCCACTGACATGTTCAGACTTATACAAGCTGCCTATTCATATCTCCAAACAATTTTCTATTCAGCAATCATGCTCGGGAGTTTGAGTGTCCAACCGCGTATTTGGTGAAGATATGTTTGAGCGGCCAGGCTTTCTCTCGCTTACTCGCCACCTCTCACACACAAGAGACATTTCACTCTTTAGTGACGACGATGATGTACTAGCAGAGTTATCTGAAAGTGCTGAGGAAGCTGACAAGAGGTGGCGTCAAGCGGAGTGTGTGTTCAACAATTGAATCTAGCACTACTCCGTCTCAACAGGAACAATACAAAGCTAGAAGCTGGCAAACAATGAGCTGGATTTGTGAGGCTGACTTTGGAGAAAAAAATAAAAAGATCATTCTGGCCCTTCTGTGCACAGCAGGCAGAAGTCTGGTGGAACATCTCTGCAAACATAAAACCTCCTCCTCAGCTCTCGATGGATTACAGCGGAATGTCAGCTCTGAGCAGGCTTTAAATCAGTTATGCTTGGCCCTCAGGGGAACTCTGTGCTGATCCCATGTAGGCCTGTCTCTCATTGCTCATGATGGCGTTGCCACATCCAAATTTTTCCTAAGGTTTCGGAATCAAATCCTTCTCCATGTAGCACAGTGTTAAGCAAAATGATTGCATAATGATATTTCAGCTGCTTCACAAGTTTGTTACACAGCTTAAGTAGTTTTCGCACCACACATACTTAAGAGTTTAAAACAATAGAAAAAAAAGTACAAATATGAACAAAATAATTAATTAAACTTGCAGCTCTCCTGAAAGTAAGAAAGTAGATTTTTATGCATGATATTATTCAATTTACTTATTTGGCTGACATAACTTTAATAAGTCTCACGCAACACAACTACATACCACTCCACGCCTATAAAAACCAATTTGTTAGTCCCAGTAGAGTTTTCCAAGCCATGCAGAACCATAAAGGCTTTCTCTCAAACAACAAATCCATTTGCATTTCATACCAGAGAAGTGACAACACAAATTCATACACCCTGTTGAATTTTAAAAAAGAAAAAACATCTCCAGTTGTCAGAACAATAATGAATAAGTGCAGAGTTTATAAGTTGTGTGTGCATGTCTGTGATCATCACAGGAGACTGAGATGAACTTGTGGGATCCACAGGTAAAAATAACCCGGCGTCATGCACGCAGGCCTAAAAAGGTACTAACTTCTCATCCATCACATTCACAGCATTCACACTAAGCCGCGAGGGCAGGGCAATATGGAGACCTCAAGACGGCTGCTAAGTATGCCAGCTATTGTCCGTCTGCTTGTTTTCTGCCACACTGATGATTGACACAGTCAGCTCCCTCTGTCCCATTGACCTCATTTTCTTTTTTTCTCTTTGAAACATAAAAAAATTAAACCTTTTGATTTTAAAATCCTCTCAAAGACACATTAAAGCCATTAAAAAAAAAGTTACTGTGCTTTTTTCAGGTGAAAAACAAGAACTATAGTTTTTTTATGAGAGAAAAAAATAGGTTGAATTTAAATAAATTGTGGATTAAAGTGAGAAGATTTAAACTAATGTCAACATCAGAAAAAAGGAAGAATTCCTTTTAAAAATAAGAAAAAATTGAAAAAAAAAAAAACAATCTCTTTTGGATATGTTTTCTTTTTATCTTGCAAGTAGTCTTACTAAACTCAAAAACCAACAACGCAGACAAATTACAGGGTGCCATGCATCACATGGTGTGAGGAGAGCAGCCATTTAGTTAATGAGCCCCAATGGAGACCTCCAATGAAGCCATCAGGACTGCTCAGAATAACAATGGTCAACTAACGCCTTTCTAATTGAATGGAAGGTAAGGGGAGGTGCGGGGAGTGGGCCCGCAACACTGAAAAGGAGACAGAAAGCTGGGGGGTGGGTGGGAGAGAGGTGGTGGGGAGTCTTTTCAGTCACATGCCTGCCAGGCCTTAACGAAAGTACTTGTTTTTTGGGGGGATGTGACAAAGCTTTGGGAGGGGTTGGGTGGATGAACTCTGAGGAACAGAGCTCTCCAACAGGGATTATTTCAAGGAAGTTTGCACAGACCCATTTGAAATCTATTTAAAAAGGCTCATGTTGCAAATACCGTTGGTTAGATTTCCTAAAATCTGGTATGTTTGATGAAATCTTCCTTTTGACCTTTGTTTGGAACTGTCCTCATTAGTGGTGTGTGCGTCATTGTTAACTGACATGTATTATCCTACTGGTAACACGTGATCTCTACAGACACACTAACAAACAATCCCAGTAAAAACTGTGTACCATTAAAAACTATAAAAATAAGAAAACTTTGCTTGTGGCTCCATCACATTGCACTACATTGCAAACTTTGCTTCAACAACACTCGCTTGAGACTGTCAAGCTTATCTAGACGTTTAAAGGTTCTGGACAACGTCTGTCACTGGCACTGAGTTGTGCTGCGTCAGTGTGCTATTACGTTGTAGTTACAGTCTACCAACTTCTCCCCAAAGTTTTTTAAATGGAGTATAATACACTTTTATAAGATGGTGGCCACTGGGGTGCACACAAATTGAAGCCATAGATCACAAAATAGTTGAAAATGAAAACAACTAAGGCAAAAAAGAAAAAAACAAATTCAATCTTAAATAGGGATGGTTATCGATACAAGTATCGATACGAGTACTCTTATCAATACCACTTATCAACCTGGTATTTTCCTATTATAAATGATTATCATAATTATAGTAAAACTCAAATAGATTTTAGTATTAGAGATAGTCATCAATACCAACTAATCGATACTAGTACTTTTATTAATACTGCTTATCGATCTGTTATCTTATCGATATGCCTACTGATGCTTTTTTAGCGTAAAACAAGTAGAGGAAGATTTAAAAAAAACTATGCAGATGCAACCAAACAATGAAAATTATTGACGTAAAGAAGGTGAAATTAATATCTTGCTTCAAAATAAAAGGTCTGGTTGAATTCACATTGTTTGTTCTCTTCTACTTGTTTTTCATGGTAAAATAAATATCGACAGAATTGATAAGATATCGAATTGATAAGCAATATTGACAAGAGTACTAGTATCAATAAAATGAAATCGATAACCATCCCTGATCCTAAAATCTATGTGATTTTACTATCATTTGAAATATAAGAAAGTTGAATTAAAAACAGAAAAGAAATATAAAAGAATAAAAGTGAAAGCATTTCGAGGAGATTAACTCTGGAAAGCTAAAATGACTTTAAAAAAATAAGTTTGGGTTATTAATGATTCTTATAGGAGAAGTTAAAGAACAAATTTGAGCTTCATGCAAAATGATCATATGCCAGCTTTAAGAAGGGTGGGTGGCAGGGAGAAATTTATATCCCCCCAAAAGAACAAAGAAGTAGTTAGTACTACTCCTTGAGAGGCCACTTGGAAGGAATATGGCGGTCTGGCAGCGCACAAGGAACTTTTACGCACGGCCAAAGTTTGTTTTTTCACTGTGACAGAGAATAAAAGAAGTAAAGTTGTTGGGGTAACATGTGCACCTGGAAACTTACTGTTCTGGGAGACAGAGAACCGTTAGATAGATATGGATTGGTGAGATCTGGGATCATTAGAAACGGATAGCCTGGATAGTGAGGGCTCTTAAAAAAGCCACCATCTTGCTGTCTTCTGAGTGCTGTAAGAAAGAAAGAAAACAAAGTTAAGTCCTGACCGAAGGACTAAAGTCACATACTCGTTTTGTTTAAATGTGGAAATAAATCAAATCAAAGAATGGAGTTTATTGTTTTTTTTGTTACCTTCACTGAAGTAATCTCGTGTTTTCTCATAACTTTCTGAGTCGGCTCTGGTTTGGGGGCGCCTCTCCGATTGCTGCTGCAAGACATGCAGACGAAGAGAAAAAAACTATTAAAACTTTCAACAGCGTTAAATCACATTTCCTTTTAATGCTGATCGCCATGGGGAGTGATTTTATTTCTGTTTACCTCTGAGTCCGATGAGCTGCTGTTGTTTTCCGACTCGTTCACTAAGGAGGATTTTACATCATCCAAATCCCTCTCCGCGGACACATTCTCAGAGATCTTTTCCTCTTGTTCTCCTTCATCTTTAAACGAGATCATTTCATCGTTGGCCCCCAAATCATCCCCACCGCCTCCGTTTAGTTGTGGCATTTTCACACACCAGTGGATCAGATCGAAGAGGATGAAGGGAAAAAAACCGCACGAACAGACTTTTCTTTCTCTTTTTTCCCCCTTTGTTAGTGTCGTTTAAACTAACTAAAAGAAACAGTTCATGCTTTAAAACTCCTCTTTCATCCTCTAAAGGTGACTCCGTAGTCCATGTCGGATTAATAATCCACAGGGAAAGTTAAATGAGATGGAGAATTTAGCGTCAGCGCTCCAGGACGCGCTGCAACTTGGTAAAGTTTGGTCTCGATTCCAGCTTGTGGACAACTTGTGGGTCCTTGTTTGCCTTTGCTTCTTGTTCTCCGGAGGAATGACACTTTCTACCCTCCTCCAGAGACAGAAAAACACAAGCAAAACCACCAAAAAGGCTAATCAAGAGCAAGCAACACGTCCGATTTCATTTCATATCCATGAGTAAAAAACAAAAGAACGTGAAAAACTGAAAAAAAAAAAAAAAAAAGAAAAACACGAATCGGACAAGCTGCAGTTGCAGTTTCCTTACTTGTGAGTCTCCAACAGAGGAAGGATTGTTGTGTTTCCCCAATAAACGCAAAGTTTTTAAGTTGTAGAAGAAAACTATGAGTCAAAACAGAGGAGAAAGAAATAAAAAACTCAGCTCCTCGGTCTTTTCCTCCACATTGCTCACTGAAAAACTACTTGGTTGTTGAAGTGGAAGAAAAGCGGAGCTTGTCCATAGAGGAGGAGTTAGAGCTGAAAACTGACACTTCATTCACCAGCATGCAGATCTGCTTTTCTTAACCCCCAAACCACCGGCGCACAGCCATCTCGAACATTTTATCATCAGATAAGCAGAAAAAAATCAACATATATTTTATAACTGATAATAAGTATTGTAGTTAATGACCAACTGTATCCTTTTTTTTCTAGCTTTCAGGCGCGACAGGAGAAAGAACAGTTTTTTTTTCTTTTGTGACAAAAGTTATAATTACACACTTAAGTAAGTTAATTGTATGTCTGGGAAGACAAAGCAAATTCACACGTTGGTTAAGTTTGTTCTAGTCTAGAATGACTCGAGGCATCACAAAGGCTTGATTGCAGAAGATATTCATATTGAGTAGAAGATATTCAAAGATTGTGGCCCTTACGATTTGTTGCTTTTGCAGACTTTACCTATTCATTCATCTGCTGAGCCGTCCATCCATAAAAGGATTGCGGGGGTGCCGGAGCCTATCTCGGCTGATTCAAGGCGAGAGGCAGGGTACACACTCTGAACAGGTCGCTAGTCTGTCGCAAACCACACACAGACAACCATTCACACACTCATTCCTAGGAGCAATTTTATAGTGGCCAACTAACCTGGTTGTTTCTGAAGGGTGGGAGGAAAGCTGAGTACCCAGAGAAAACCCATGCGTACACAGGGAGAACATGCAAATTCCACACAGAAAGACCAGTGTTCTAAGCCTCATCCCCAACCGGGTTTCAAACCTCAACCTTCTTGCTGTGAGGCCGCTGTGCTAACCACTGCACCACATGCCACATTTGCAAATTTTAGATTTAGATAATTTATTTCAAACCTGCACATACATATGTAATATAACATAGCTGTATGGTTTGAAATGGGGATGAACGAAACAAGCGCTTTTACTAATTCCAAATCCCCCTACCACCCACTCATCACTGCACATGAAACCGCACAATAAAGTAAATGCAACACCAAACTTTACTGAAGTAGAAGGTAAAGTTTTTATGTCACTGTAAAATGTTATTTCATTTTTTTCTTTTTCAAATTGCTTTAATACCCATTTACAACTAGAGATTTTTGGTGTTATTATCCATCTTACCTTTGTCAGTCCTATGCCAATGGACCCTAGACTCGACTTAACTGCTGATGCCATTCGACAGGCTGCCCTTGTTTGAGAAAAGAAGTCATTGATGTTGTTGACTGCATGTCAGCAAGCTGAGGGTTGACTGACAATTCAGCAGAGTCTCCATGGGCCTCATTACATCCCCAGATTCCTTCTGGGTGTTTGTGTGTATATGTGTGTCTGCGTCTGTATTTGTATTCAGTTAAAAGCAACATAAAGTGCAGCTGCATGCTGCATGCATGAATTACAGTGTGATTGTGTGCTTCTTGTGCACAACAATACACATTTCCACATTTACATGCACACACAACTGAATATTTGGCCTCAGGGTGAAAAAAATATTTTTTTGGTGGGTGGAGGAAGGAAGTTATAATATGTATAAGACGTAAAGTGTGGGTTCTACAAGTTTTTATTGTTGATCCAGATTAAATATGTAACCACATTATCTCTGTGCTAACAATGTAATCTCGCTCGTATGCACACAAAGGCATTAAATAAATAAATCTAAACACTTTACCTTCTAAAAGTTATTGTATAAGAGATAAAATAGAGTGTTTATGTCCCAGCAGGTGTAATTACAATCATCCAGGGCTCACACACCATAGCCTTATGAATGATTAATAAAGAAATTGAATATTAACACAAGTCAACAGAGGAAAATAATAACAACTCGGCAGTCGTTCAACAGGAATATCTCCCAAATAACAACACCTCATGCACACATAAGTTATAAAGCATTACAAGCTTGTTGTGGGAATTTTAAAGGTTCAGCTGCTGCAATGAAAGTGAGAAAAAAAACACCAGTATGACAACAAAAACAATCCATATTGTCATAATGTTTTATTTATGATCAAATTTAATAATAAAGTACAACAGAGTCTAAAAATATGCATTTAAGGGACAGTAGGGTTTTCTTTTATTTGTTGTGTTAGTCCACACAACTTATCTGTAGTTATGCTTTTTGGATCATTTTCAATTAAACACTTGCTAAAATAATATTTTCACACCTGCAACATGTGAAATAAGATTTCATCTCTTTATTTTTACTTACCTATTGCACTCCATATCACTGTCATGTGGCATGGAGGTTGGTTTAAATGTGGAGTTGATGAGGAGGTCAGGAGAGATGTGAACAGCCACAATCTTAGCCTGGGGGCAGATCGACTGGTGGCCAGAAAATTTATTCAGAGGATGCTGTCCCTGCATCTGCCTTACTTTGAAGTTGCTCTCTCAACTCTGGCATGTCGTACGTGACTGTGTGTTCATTTTTTTCTCACTAAAGAGAGTGTGAAAAGCAGGGCTGGAGCGATGGTGTTTGCCAGCGCACACAAATGTGTTTCTATGCACAGTGTGTTCTTGTCAGCATGTGCATGTGGGCTGGTGTGCAGCGTGTGTGTTTGAAAGACAGTGAGATTGGAGGAGAGGAAGCAGGAGAGGTTGGGAGAGAGAAAGAGAGAGATGCTGCGTGCCAATCCATACACGCTTTGGAGAATTCAAGGTCGTCCTTTTATGTTTTGCCAACCATCGGTCAATCAGTTTCCAATCAAAGTGGTGCTTAATTCAGCAGTAATTCCCATCTTCTCACCACATTCCACCCTTCCTGTCTCAGTGGTGTTAAATCAGTTCCTCTGTCTTCTCTCTGATCTGCTTTGTTGTGTCCAACTTGTTTTGCTAAGCCAAACCCACTCTGTCAAGTTCTCTAATAAAACTAGTAAAAATGTGTGGAGGACAAGTCAGATCACACATGTGCTTCTGGTGCTTCCATTTATCTCATTTCAGATGAGTTGGACATTTTTAAATGTGTCTGAATCATGACAAAGTAGCCTTTTCTAACCATCTAAAAAAAAACAAGACATCTTCATTTTCAGTTTTCTTTCACTGCTTCTGTAAGAACGGCTATAAGAATTCTATAGAAAGTTTAAAAGCAAGTTTTATTTTAGCATCTCATTTAAATCCCTCTGTATGATTTGCCAACATATCTAATGGCTATTTAATCTTATACAAAAAGACTCTGAACCATTATTCCTTTTTACCATCAACATTTGTTTCACCATCCCTGATGTGGGAGTTTTTAAGTATGTCTTTAGATTGAATGATAAGAAAATGAAATCCTAATTAATTCCTCAAATCAAGATGTTTCACTTTAAGTTGAACTCTTTGAAATGACCTTGAATCCAGAGAAGTGCAGAGAACAAATACAAAAATTTTCACTTGAAACTCCTTTGACTCTTCTGAGTCCTCCATTTATAATGAAGGTTCTCAGAGTTATGAAAGATTCATCCTGTTTTCCATCTTAATTTATGCCCTCTTGATGCATTTATGTAGAGTTATTGTGAGACATTTGACCAAATATTTCATTTAGTTGATCAGATTGTCTCTGAGAAAGTTTTTTTTTTAAATAAAAAAAAATATATAAATATGTATTTCTTATGTGGTATTTGTACTTTACATTAAAACTTGTAAGAATATTCTTAGTGCATTTTTATGATTCACTTTGATAAAACTATTCTTTTCACACATCAAAAATTGCATTTTTTTATTTTATATAAAAGCAACTACAAGTCAATGAGAGAACTACAACAGTGAACTAAGGAATCATGCATTTAACATTTTACATGTGGTAGTCAAGCATTAAGTGATTTAAAGGGCGAATAACTATTTTCCTTATCAAAGGGTGACATTCATATCTGTACTTACACAACTTTTTTGCATCACCACCGTGTCGTATTAGCTCAACTTCTTAGTCATCACACTTAGTCTGGATGGGAGGGCCCTGTGCAATCATGGATCTGACTAAAATAAACTCATATCCGTTTTAATTCACAGAAAGGTCCCTTTCCAGGCTGGCATGGGCGTAAATGGCATTTAAGACTGTGCGAGGATATGATTAGATGACAGTTTTTATTGGCTGAAGGGTGTAACTAAAACACTAAACTGTACAGAGAAGAAAATAACTGAGTATGCTGCAAAATTTCATTTATTTCTGCCTTTCTCCATCCAGTCCAGTGTTATGTTGTATTTCTAGGATTCTTGTTAATACAAATACTGTTGTGAGAAATTCAAACAAGCAAATTGTGGATTGTAATTTTAAAAAATTATCATCAGGATTTTGGACTTTTCTAAAAATTTACAGTAACCCATAAAAAAGGACAAAATAAAACACTAATACCCAATGCACACAAATGAATTAGTAGTGCATACACAAAGGGATTTTAACACCTTTTGTGATTGAGATGTCATCTGCCTCTGAAAAAAACATCAAACATGTCCTCATGCTCCAGTAGGGATTAACATGGCTCCTAAAAAGTGTTCACTCACACCTCTTGTCTGAAATGCATGTTCATGTTTTCCATGTTTCAGAGGATGCTTTTAAGCAGCATTATTTTCAAGAACTTCAAAGCTTGCCAAAAGCACTCTCCTTTTGGAGTGTGCAGCAGCTTGAAAATGTACTTATATTTTCCAAATGGACAGGAAGGGGCCCACACTGGTATTGGGGTGATGCTAATGCAGTGTGGAGCTGTTTTTTTTTTTTTAAAGAAGCAGAGGAGGAGGGTTAATTTTTATTTTATTGTAAATCAGTTTACAGCACAAAAATACAGGCTGTATTAAAAAAGTTATAGTCTTTTACAAGCGTTATTTTACATTCTTTTTAATTTCCCATCGTTCCAAGCAACAAGAGGACAAAAATACTAGTTATTCTGCTCTGTCCATATGGAAATCTTACTTTTTATGGTTTAGGGGAAAAAACAAGCAGTGCCAACAATGCCAACAGGTCCTCATGGATACTATTTACTGGGTTCAGCTTGACAAACTAACTACCATAATTGCCTAGCAAACCTGAGTCAGACTCTTTCCAGATGCTGCGTCCAGGTTTTGTAATATTCCCCATTTTTATTGATCCAGTTATCACTTGCAAGGTCACAGTCTTCAACTTGTCTGTGTTTTCTCAGCTGAGAACAGACTGCAATGCTCCTCAGAGAGCTGGAGATTAGTTCTCGTGATGTAAACCCTGCCCAAGTCTGAGCCTGTTGACTTTATTTAATATGCTTGCCTGTGTTTTTTTATGAACATTGCACAAATGAAATGGTTTGCATTATGAGTGTACCATACGTTCCGCACAGGCATGCATGGCAGCAGACAGCTGGAAGTAACTTGAACCTCTCAGTCACTTATCAGCCCTGGCATCCCTGCCATTTCCCATAGCCATCTTCAAGCCAGAAGAATCCAGCCTTTGTTTTCATCTCTGTGGGCCCTGTGTTAACTCAGCAGCCCCGCGCTGATTGTTGCAAAGATATTAAAGAAAATGGTAGATTTGTCTTTGTCCATATAACCCTGTCTTGTGACATCCAAACCCTATGTGTGTGTCTGTGTTGAGGGGCCTTTACTTGATGCAGTTGTAGGGAGCAGCTGCACCTGCCCTATATGTCAACATCAGGGTCTGGGGCAGACACTCAAGAAGAGAGGTGGCTTTCACACTACTACCCTCACTGGAGCTGCTTTCTTTCCAAAGACAACAATGACCACGCTGCAGAGCTGGCTCGCAGAGCTTTTAGGCTCTATAGGCTTGGCGCCTGGTCTGTGTGGCCTTGAGATTATCTCCTGACTGAGCCCTCTACGTACAAGCTCATTGGACTTCCTCACGTCCCCTTGTTTTTGTGGCTCTAAAGTTTCCAGGATGCTTTTTGGCTGTCTGTTTTACACATAGAGACAGGATTCCCCGAGGGGGTTGTTGGGAGGTTACAAGGGGGTAGTGAAAAGGTCAGGGAGAAACTGTCAGTCTATTTCCTTTCTCTAGCCTTGGGAAACTACACCACAAGTTTTTTGCATATTTTCGGCGTCTTCACTAGTTTTATCCACGGGAGAAGAAAAAAAAACAGTTCAAGAGTACTTTTTGTGTTTCTCATGGACTGTTTATTATTAGTGTTGTCTTTTTGGGTCTATCATTTTTATACGCTACAGAAAGACTGTGCCCAACGCACAGTGTCAGAAATATGCGCATGGTCTGGAAGCCATCAGTTTTATGTGCACATCTCTAAATCTTTCCCCCCACAGTATCACTGCAAGGCCTCCATGGTGGTTGAGTCATGTTGGAATATCTACAGCTGGTAAAGTCTGTGTGTGTGGGTGTGAGGGTAAATGCTGCCAGTAGAGGAAGAGCTGCTGTTGTTTAGTGTGAAAAAGTTCACAATTAGAGGTGTAATGTGGAAAGATGGGGTAAAAACTGCTGCATCAGATGTTGATTGCAAGTATCTTGTAAAAGCAGCACAAATTGTGGTAATTGTATTTAAAGTTGAAAGAAAAACAACTTATTGCATTTTGTAAAACAATATATACAATTAGTATAATTGTTGTTCATTTATAAAGCAGATCGCAAATCTCGGCTTCTTGGGGTTCTTTTTGTCAAAGTTTACACCAAGGTCATAATAAGTACTGCGTGATCGCATTCATCTGATGGAGTAAGCTTTTATAAACCTGCTGGGCACTCATTCGCATTTACATTCAGACTGCGTTCACAAAGAATCACCTGAGCAACCCAGATAATATTGCTCACAGACATGTCATACCTGCTGCACTGCATTTCTTCCCATCTTATCTCTGAGTACATCAACACCTCTTGTTCTAGAGTGTGAACAAGCTGGCACTCTTTGGTGGCTGTACGAATACCTGATGTGTGTCTCTTAAATGGCCTCAGTGCATGTAAACTTCCGTTAGTACAGATCTGGGAATTTTTATTCATTTTGAGATCATCTAAGTTGTTGTTTGTTTTGTAGCAACATGTTCAAAAAGAATGTTGTGCCTAAAAAAAAAACAATATTGATAAGAGGAAACTTTCATTGTAAGAGAGAGAGGTTTACTGCAAATATGCACAATATAGTAAAACAATGTTTAATCTCATTAATGTGATCCCAACTTTTGTCTTATTTTTTCTTTATTTATTTATGCAACAATTATCACTCATTAATTGAACACCATTAGCCAAAAGCCAAAAAAAGGCATTTTTCTTTGTGTCGGCCCACCACCCTGTAATGCCTGACTCTGCAGCTGCACTGTGGAAAACAAACAGTGCACTGCAGCTGGGTTCCTCAAGACAGTAAATGGGGAATTTTAATCCCCACGCCCCCCTTTTTGGCACTGCACAGATTTATTTGGTCATAAAAAAAGAAAAGTACCCCTCCACTTGAGAAGGATTGGGTAGTGAGAGCTCAAATTATGCCAGAACCCCTGTTGCAGATTAAGAAACACAACAGGCCAGGAAATGAAAAGGTCAGGGTGCTCAAAAAACACAAAAGTCAAAAACCTACTTTTACTTTATTAAGATCAGCCTTTAAAACTCACATAAGGCACCAAATAATCAGTAAATGTAAAGAAAAAATGCATTCAGCAGTAACATTCACTAAAATAGCTTAACACCATTATAGCAACGGGCCAAGCTACAAACATCACTCACTCAGGCTTGCAATGTGCTCTGAAAACAAACTGTGCAAAGATCCTCAAACTATTACCAGCTGTCACATCCCTCCACCAGTCAAACTCCAAACCCAATCTGATGAGGCAAGGCGAGGTGAGGGTTTGGCCTCAAGAAAGACTCATAACATGTAACCTAAACTAGGAACATTATATTTGTAATTGCTAGTGGTTGAAAACTGAAGACAGCTTTGAGTGCGCCTTTTGTCTTTTGCTTTCCTTTTGTTCCTTTCTTATCTTTGAATAGTTGCAAAAACTTTTTATAAAGTCTCCAAAAGAGCAGTGAGTGTTGAGGTTTAGTAAATATTTAAAAGTAGATAGCGTTGTTAGCTTAGTCAAGCCTGTCCAAATACTTGAGTTAAATTAACTCTTGCACATGTTATTTGCTAGTTTAATATAATATTGTTCCACATAAAGTACCAACAATAGTTTAAAAGTAAAGTATTCATTGAGCAAAACTTTCATTATTCTTCACTATTGTTTTTAGTAAGAGTAGTAAGGACTCCAGCAATGAGGAGTAAAAGTGATCTGAAGTCTTTGTGATAAGGATATGGAAAAAAATATTTTAATATATCCAAAACCAACTTGCGCATGAAGAACACACAATGTTTTATTTTATTCACAAATCTGGAACAAAAAATTTATAGCTGATGTGCAATTTTTTTTTATAAACTCAGTGATTTCAGACAAGTTAATGAAATACTTTGCAATCCTACAGTTGTTTTTTTCCAATAAGGTGCCTCCTAACAACCAGAACTTGCATTCCATCTGATTCCATCTGCACGTTCTGCAGCCAGTAAGTCAGTCCAATGTTGACTATTTTTTTTTCTGTCTTGTTCTTTTCCTGTTACTTTTTTATCCAGTAATGTCTTTATCTTTCTAAATAGGAAAATGCCAAATAGGGCACTTGTGTGTACAAAAGGATAGGTGAGCCAATATTCACTTGATTTAGTTTGATGTGGTATCTAAAGCATACCCCACATCACATCACACAGAGAAACAATTACAAAGAGCTTTTGCAAAGGAAAAAGCATCTTAAAAATATCTGCATCTGGCCTATAAGAATTTTATTGTTGATTGTTCATAAATTCTATCTAGATTCAAACAATGACTGTTGTACAGTCCAGGAAGTCAAGGTCTAGATATCAACCATAAATTATCATGACATCCAAACGGCCACACAAAAGCCCCAACAGACCACCGCTTGCCCCAAAGACAAGTCAGCAGGTTTTGAGGGAACAGAATGAATTCCCGGATTTGTCTAATTTAAACTAGTAATTGACTGTGCAACTAAAACTTACCCTTAAGATAACTCGTGACTGTAATCCTTGAATAACAAGCTAAATTTGGTGAAAAATCCACATCTAATTGTAGAATTAAAAGCTGAGTTTGGGATGAAACTGGAGATAAAACTAGTCACGCTTTAAATAAATTAAAGTTTGTCCTCTTGAAGCAAAAATGAGTCTGTACCCAGTGTTTGGCTTTCATAGATGTAGCAACATATCCCTAAAAATGAGCAAAATTTTACTTTACATATGTTTTGTTGTGCTAGTCATTTACACAAACAAAAATACAGCAAGGCTAAGAGTTACCTACAACTAGTTGGTTCATTTTTTGAGCAAAACTTACAATAAAAAGTATCAAGGGTCTCTCTTTTTTTTTTTTTACAAATTGCCAATGAAGCATTTTACTACTTCACATATGGGATGAGAAATTTCACAGCTATATTGTCACTTTACATAACATTTAAGTTTCACTTCTGCTTTCTCCATAACTGTAAGAACAGATACACGCATAGGGGAAAGCTAATAGAATGCAAAAATCATCTGGAATAACACTCACAGCTCTACTTGGCCCCATAAAAAAGATAAATGTGTCCCCATCCTTATCCAGGGAATACTGCTCATCCCATTTCTGCACCGAACCGAGCCACAGGACAAACTGAAGGTTGCAAAGTTTTCCAGTTCAATTTACCAAACAAAAAGAGCCAACAATTCCAAATCCTGAAGAATGTGATTGTTCCAAGAAAGACTAAGTGAATACAACTTTGCAAACATACAAACTGAAACAGGCGGATGTTTTAGGCTGCTGCCAGTTCATCATCATCAGTGTTAAATTTTCATTGAAAGCTGCGGGCGTATCCAAAATTTGCTATTTTTCCAAGATGACATATTTAATTACCATACAAAAACCAAGATTCATCTCACTCCTTATGTGATACGTTATGAAAAGGTCACAGCAATCAGAAGTGCATACTTAAACCATCTCACAGCAAGTATCTCAGCTTTATTGCATTATGTTTAAAGCATAATACAAACTGCAACCACCCCTTTCCTCACAGCTTTTTTTTCCTCTCCTGATAGGATTTATCTTTTGTTTGCTGCTTTGGTTTAAACAGGACAAAGATGTGCAAATAACCATGTGAGGTACAGAGCTCTGAACATAAACTAAAAGCAGTCAGGATGTTCAAAATGAAATATTCAGTTGGATTATTGTTGTGGTTTCATTTCCTGAAACTCTTGATAATAGGGTGGAGACGGTGGCCGCGTGGTTAGCGCGTTCGCCTGCGGACCGGAAGGTTGCGGGTTCGCGTCCCACGGAGAGCATGTCTAGGGTCCTTGGAGAAGACACCTAACCCCCACTTCTCCCACCATTGGCGCCGTTGAAGGGCAGCCTGCTGCGGTGTAAGGAGTGCAGCAAACAAATTTCCCCGGTGAGGGATGAATAGAGTAATTCAAAATAAAAAAAAACAAAAAATAATGACATGAACTTTCAATAAAGAACTGTGAGACAAGTGGACATTTTGGCTTTTTGTTTTTTAAAGAAAAAGCATGTGTGTGCTGTGTTTGTGTGTGCGTATATAGTTCTTTATCTTGCCTCACTATCCAACCTCTTACCTCCCTTTTTGGGCCTTTAGGAGCATCCTGTGACCTTTGACCTTCTTGACAATAGAGGCCAGGACGTTTCCCAGTGAGCGCTGATGGAGCCAACAACAGGAACATGAGGGGTGCTCCTGGGAAACAAACTGTTTATTGTGCGGCAGGATGGACAGCCCCCCATACATCAGTCACTTACTTTCACACACAATCACAAATCCTAACTACACACCTCTGCACAGTTAAATCTTATCAAACAACAGGTGGCAGCTTTAAAATCTGTTGCTTCATTTTTATATTCATATTTTTTTGGAAAGCGTCTGCAGGTGATCCTATCTGGTTACAACATCAGTAGAAATGTGACACAGACATGTTGTGCTCTGCTTCTGTCTGTCCTGGCTCCAGCTTCAGATAATAAGTTTATATTTAGTCAAACTTTCTATTCGGAAAGAGTACCAAACCATTTGTTGGTGCTGCCACTGCCTGCCTGTTTTGGAGGAAATCCCTCCTTTGTCTCTCAAGGAAGCTCAGCAAACTGGGAAAACCTGAATTTATCTCTAGAGCTCTAACAGCTGGAAGACATTTGATTAGGGAGAGTCACCATTAAATGTATTAGTCAACACTCCACACTGGTTATTACCATTGCTCTGGAGAGTACTCATTGCAAGAGCAGCAATGTAAAACTGTTTCCAGCTCTGTCAATCACCATGCCAGAAGTGTGGTGCAACACAGAGAAACTCTGGGGATTGTTGAATGAGAGCTTAACCCCAAAGGATTGCTGCTTCTTTATGACTATGTGTGGTTTTGTCTGTGCTCCACATGATGTACATCTGATAAGGGTGGATCAGATGAGGATAGGCACCAGGGACTGGATCTGATCTCATTTCTTGTGAAGAGACATTAAATCATAATCATCACAGAGGAATAAAAAAAGAAAGAAAAAGAAATCCTTAAATAATTTTTGAAGGATGAAACCAAAGTTTAACTTGACTTTGTCTTGGGAAAAACACAAGAGAACAACAAAATAACAAACTTTAATAATTCCAGCATCATTTGATGTTGTTATGCAATCATTACTTTCAATAAAGACATTGATCTGGAAGTCTCCAAAAATTAGGTTTAAAATGAAATTTTTTTGTAGAATACCCCAAGAAGCTCATCTGTTCAAACTTGAATGCTTGTTATTTCAATTTAATAGGCATGTCCCTGAGTTTAAAAATGTTTCTGATTGCATCATGTCAAGCTCGTAAAAAAGAAAACAAGATAAATAAAAAAACAAGTAGAACTTGATTTGAGAAATTACTAAAAACTTACATTTTTTACATGCTATTTTGTGAGTGAAAAACTACTAAAAGCAAAGCAAAAAAAATATATCGAGAAATAAATTTAAGGTTTTCTAGGTCAAAGGCCACTTTAATACTGACAAGCAAAATCAAATCAGAGCTAAGGAAATGGGCCATGAAACTCTGATTGCTCCATACATAATGACTCTTTTTCCAGTTGCTTAGCTCGAGAATTATTTGATTGTGCAGAGTGCTGACTTCACTGCAAACATGAGCATTGCTTTCACATATTGGCTGTGTGTATAATCAAATCAAGACCACTGATACAAGGAGTGAACAAATATCTCTTAGTATGCAGGAACAATGGATCTTTGTTCTATAAGAGAGTCCTCAGAAAACTGATAGACTGACCGAAGGTAGAACACCTCCAGAGACTGTGAGCCTAGCTTGTGCTCAGCATTAATTGGTTGTGCTTTTATTGGATAATTTAGACATTAGCAAGAGCCATTTAAGTTAATTTTGAAAATGACAGTGTGCATATGTGCTTTGTCATGGCAACCATGGGAAAAGTGCCATCAAGAGGAAACTTTATACACATTGCACTACCGTAATTACCACAATGAGTGGAATGTTTTACGCCATACAGATGAACTTTCATGCAACCAAAAAGACAGATCACGGGGGTCTGCTGAGTCTGTGGTTTTAAGTAACAGAAGTATGGCTTATGTTCCTCAAGAGACAAGTCAACCAAGCTCCAACCCCCACCCATATCATCCAACTTCTCCCATATTCACACCTAGGGTCATACATCATTTGAGAACTCAGGGCCCCTGTCTTGTAACTAAAAACTCAAATTCCGGGTTGAGGTGGAAAATTCCTTCATACACCTTAACGATGAACAGTCACATGGACATAAGCATGTATTTATTCTTTTGAGCTGTTAAGAAGTTTTACATTTGATTGATGAGATCAGTATTGTTGCTGGTAGCTACAAATCCTGTTGGTTTAGACACACGTTTTCAGGAATCTTATGATTTGAGATTTCAGAGGAAATCATCGGTGAATGAGCCTGGGAGGCTTTGTGAGTAGAGGCTTAAGGACAACAAAGTGTGGGCTTGACTGTGTCTGAAAACCTCATGCTGATAAATGGCCTCTCCAAGAAGACAAACTCAGAAAACAAGGCTTCTGCTGCACCAGATCCAAACTGCTACCTCTGCTGCTAGCTGAATCTGATTACTGGCAAACCCTGAGGACAGGCAGGTCATTGAGAGCACAGAGATGAGCAAACAATAAGATATTATCTGAAGGAATCTTCAGTTTACCAAAGGAAAATGGTCCCTCTCAGTGTCACATTGACGATAGGATCCTCAACCTGACACTGAATCAGCCATTTAAGAAGAATGAACACAGCCAGCCATTCATACATACTCACTAAAATAATGAGAGCTCTTTTTTCACTCTTGTTTAAGACATATAAAGGGAAGCTCATGAGTCTTTGCTAGACAAGGCTGTGCAGAAACCGGAGCATGCAGCTGACTCAGATGAATATGCCTTAGCAGTGATTGGGTATTGAATTAACAATTTCACGGGCCTTTTACTCTATTCTTTATGTGCTGGTAAATAATACAGTTGTTGAGCGTCTTTGTATTCTTCTTTATTGTTATAAATGTGTGTACTTTGAGTATATAGCATGATCATTTTAAAAAATGAGTCTTTCCATGTCTTTGTTTATCTAAAAGTGAATAGAATAAAACTTGTAGGCCACTTGACTGTGGAACATAATCTATTTAAATAGTTTCTGTCTTTTAGCTCCTTTCAAATAGTGACATCTTGTGGACACCTGTTTCTCAATTGACACCCAAATAAATGTCTGTGTGTCCTGGGATTTTAATTGTCCATTTTATTGATATAAATTTTACACAAGAAAAATGTTCTTTCACCATTGTGACTCATTTTTAATATAACTGAATAAAAGCAAATCTCCAAACATGTAACATTCATATTTCCCCGTACTTAAAACATCAGTCACACCTCATAATCCAAACAATACAGAAAAAAATACTCACATTTGGAATGTTCATCTGTCCTGCAAAGAAATTAAATAAATTACTTTTGGTGTTCGTTTTGCAGACATGGGAATGTTCTGTAATTGATTGATTTTAGACTTTGCAAGTAAACCACAAGTCGTGTGTGATTTTAATGCCACATGACAGCAGTTGGAACAATCACCATTTTTGCCTTGAAATATTGGATGAAGTCATTCAGTTAAAGACATATTACACAAAAACTTCCAAAACACTTGGAAGAAGAACATGACGGTATTGCAGTGAGAAATAAGAAAACACCGAGAGAGAGCACAGACCTTGGAATGCCACCCTTCTTCCTTGCCAGCCAATGAATACAGATTAACAACCTGGCCAAGTCCAGACTGTCCAAGTGTCACAGTCCGGACTGTGGTTGTAACTGTAAATCACATAGAGGGATTTACAACCAGTCATTACCACACTCACACCTATTGTCAATTTGAAATAAGTAATCAGCATTTTCAGTGGCAAGAAAACTTGTGTATCCAAGATTAAACAATACCCTTATTTTTATTTCTTTAATCTGCGCAAGTATAAAAGCTTTAAAAAATGCTGGAGATACCTAAAAGAAGAAGCTAACAATATCTAAAGAGTTAAAGTTAGCTTAAAAATATAAGAAAGCCAGAATTAGCAAAATGCTAGTTAGCTAAAGTGATCTGTGAAGCTAAAAAAAAAAATTAAAGTTACCTAGCAAGGGTTAACTAAGAAGCCAAAGTTAGCAAGAACCAAAAAAAAAAAGCTAACAAAAAATTACTTGAAAATTCAAAGGGGAAAAGTAGATCTAAAAAGCTAGAAAAAATGCTGAAGTTAGCCAAAAAAAAAGATTAACTAAAAAGTAAACTAAAAAGTCCGCCGAAAAGCTATTGGTGCCGAAGTAGAGCAAAAAAAAAGCTAGTTTGCTAAAAAAAGCTAAATTTATCCCAAAAGCTATTTATTAACATGTCAAATAAATGAGCTAAAGTTAGCTAAAAAGCACGAGTAAACTAAAAAAGCTAAATAAAACTAGCAGAGCAAAATAGCAAAAATGCTAAAGTTAGATAAAAACCAGCCAAAAGATAAGCTAAATTTTGCTTAAAAAAGCTAATGTTAATCAAAAAGTTTAAAAAAGATCAAATAAAATTAGATTAAAGTCAACTAAAAAAAACAGTACCTTTAAAAAACTCCTGGACCCAAACGGCCTGCAAATTTCGATCACTTCTTTATTATCCTTTTGTGGATTTATACAGAAAATTATATGAAAATCCACCCATAACTTTTTGAGTTATTGTATCTTGGTCAAACCCACGCACGCACGCCCCAAAATCAGTCTTTTCTACATATTTCTTTTTCAATTGTATGACATGGACATTTGAAACTGTACCTAAGTCAAATTCACAGGATGAAAAGGAGAACTCAAAATTTTTTACTTTACTGACACCATGATCCAGGGCAGCACGGTGGCGCAGTGGGTAGCACAGTGGCCTCACAGCAAGAAGGTCATGGGTTCGAGTCCCGGGTGGGGACGAGGCTTGGAACACTGTCCTTTCTGTGTGGAGTTTGCATGTTCTCCCTGTGTTTGCGTGGGTTTCCTCCCACCCTTCAAAGACATACATGCTAGGTTGATTGGCTGGTGTCAAATTGCCCCTAGGAATGAGTGTGTGTGTGTGTGTGGCCCCGCGACAGACTGGCGACCTGTTTGGGGTGTACCCTGCCCTTCGCCTTAAATCAGCCGGGATGGGCTCCCACAACCCCGAAAGGGATATTCAAATAAGAAGATGATCCCATGTTATTCTAAACAGAATTTTTTTTGGGGGGGGTACATTTAAAAATGGCTTTGAATTTTGCAAGACAAGCTCGATTATGAAGTATTTGTGTTTTTTTACATCAGACATAACCATGTGTTTAACTGCTTTTAATACTAGAATGTGCAAATCATCTAATCATCATTTTATAACCAACATTTCAGTTAGCTCTCCCACATACTGTTCACACGAACATTTTTGCTTCTTATCAGGCTTCGGGCAAGCTGGCCTTCAAGGCCACTTTTGGCTACTCCCTTTTGCTGGCGAAAGGGAAGAAAGCAGGAGACAGAGCGCCGAGAGTTAGGTAACCAGCCAGAGAGTGTCTCGCCTCTCTCTCTCCTGCTGCAGCAGAAAAAGACAATTGTCAATTTTTTGTTTTGTGAATTTTATTGTTGGTTTTGATTCTGAAACCACTAATTTGAATAAAAGTCTTTTTTTTTGGACTTAACAAATTTCCAGATGGAAACCACATGGATGTTTCTAAATGCAACACCTGACTTCTCTCCTTCGCACTCAACCCAGCAGTAGTTTTTTTCTAAGATTTGGTGTTAAGTATTGTTAAACTATTGTGGAATAAAATGAGACCTAAGAGAAAATTTTGCAGTGGAACTGAAGGTCGGAAGAAGAGAAAATTGGAGATGGAAAAGAAAACCCAGGATAAAGATAAAAAATTTTAAATAGTTTATGCTAATTACTTGCGTTTTTATTATTTATTTAATTTTATTATTCAAGGGTCACTACTGAAATATTACGCTGCACTCAGTCAATCAAGCTCCTCAACTGACATGGATAACGTTGAGGAAACTTTGTCAGACACTTTTTCAGACAATTTTTTTCTTCAGATGAACGTTGGCCTTGTTGATGCTGTGGAGTGGGGACACATTCTGAAGGTTTCTCCAAGCCTGGACTAATCTGTATGTGTGACAGACAATCTTGAACATTTTTGTAATTCACTTTTGTATTCGGAAGCTTTTTGGGAAAGAAGAGTCCAAAAATAAGTCTATTAACAAGCTTGTTAATTTGACGCCTGCTTTCTTTGCTAATCCAAATGACAAACGGCGAGTTAAAAACACTTTTAGAAGTAGCTCCATCTCCAGATGACTTGTCAACTTGAATGAGCTTTGAATGAGCTTTTTATTTTTTTTTTGGTCTGAAAGGTGTATTTCAAGTAAAGATTTTTCTATCTTCTTTCAATATTCACCTTACAAATGACTTCGCTATCAGAAAATTTGCAGACAGATCTGACACCAACATCTCGTTGCAATAAGTTTCACAGTCAAAGATTTGCAAATTTTCATGTAAATTAACTCATGCACGCAAAACCACTGAAGGGGCAGCTAAGGCGGTGGGTGGATTTGGTTTTGTGGCCTCAGGATTGTGTCTCTGCTTTCTGCAAATAATATGGTTTTGAGGATTTCATCAGGCCGTGATGTGCTAGTCACACTCGATCAATTTCCTGCTGAGTGTGAAGCAGCCTCCAAATGTGAGAACATGGTCATTTATTAATTCTATATAATTTGTCTGAGGAGCATGTTTTATTTCAGAATCAGAAAACTTTATTAGTCCCAGAGGGCAATTGTTTTCCTTGGCAATTTACGGCCCCACACAACATCTCATTAAAACCAACACAAAAAACGAAAGATGATAAAAATCAGATAAATAATAAAATAAAAACACACAGCTTAAGTCAGACCAGTCCAGTTAAGAAACCACATACAAACTTCCAGTTAAAAACCCCCACGTAAACTAAGACTATATGACGGACAGGCCACAGTTCGTCCGGCTGGGCAAAGTCCGGTCTCATGTGATTCTAAGTGGTGTGGGAGCCCCACAGGGCACGGTGCTCTCTCCATTCCTCTTCACATTGTACACTTCAGACTTCCAGCACAACTCCGAGTCATGCCACCTACAGAAATTCTCCGATGACTCAGCAGTTGTAGGGTGTATAAGTGGTGGGCAGGAGGAGGAGTACGGGAGGGTGGTGGATGGATTTGTGGTGTGGGCGGGAGAGAATCACCTGCTCCTCAATGTAGATAAAACCAGGGAGATGGTGATTGACTTCCGGAAGAGGAGGACTGATTTGCAGTCGCTCTGGATTCTGGATAGAGATGTGGAGGTGGTGGAGGAATACAGATACCTGGGAGTGACCATCGACAGTAGACTGAGCTGGAGGAGCAACAGTACTGCTGTGTACAAGAAGACCTGCAGCCGACTTTACTTTCTAAGGAAGCTGAGGTCCTTCAGTGTGTGCGGCAAGATCCTGGAGACCTTCTACCAGTCTGTGGTGGCCAGCTCCTTGTTCTTCTCCGTCATCTGCTGGGGGAGCAGCATCACAGCCAGTGACGCCAACAAACTGAATAAACTAATCGGACTGGCTGGCTCTGTCATTGGCAGCAAACAGGACTCACTTGAGGCAGTGGTGGAGAGGAGGTCACCGAACAAACTTTTGTCCATCATGGAAAACCATGACCATCCTCTCTACCCACTCCTGGACGAACAGCGGAGCTCCTTCTCCAAGAGGCTCAGACAGCTCCGCTCGAGAACATCTCGTTACCGGAGGTCTTTCTTTCCGTACACGATCGGGCTCTACAACAACTCACTTAGCAGATAGGAAGTTGTTGCTGTGACACACAAATTTCCCCTGTGTGGGATCAATAAAGTATATTCTGATTCTGAACTTATGAATTTAAGAATTTAATTGCCAAGGGCAAAAAAGAATATAAAAAACGGTTCGTCAACCTTGCAGGAACATAAATTTATAATTTATAAATTATTTGATCTTTGCAATTGAAGCACTTATGAGAAGGGGCCACAAAAAAAAAAAATCTTGTTTAGGGCCACCAAAACCTCAGGGCCGGCCCTGCTGACTGCTATCTCGAATTAAATAATTTTATTCAATAAAATGGTACTCATCTTGATGATACAATTCTTGACTTTAGAAATACCATTAAAATCTGGAAAATATGCGGAGGACAGTGGTAAAAAGAGTAGAGAATGGCTGAAATCTCTGAGCAACCAATTAGCATTTGATGCAAAGCAATGTGCCTTGTTTGTCTGAGTCTTGAAATGTTTCCAACAAAACGCTCTGTTCTGTAATTCACAAATACAAGTCAAAACTGAATTGATTTTAAATAAAGAACAACATGATGTAAAATCAAGATAACCGTTATTTTAATTGGGTAACCCTGAATGTGGACTGACAACAATAGAATTGTTGAGTACGAGTCTCTAAAATGAAGTATTTGTTATCTACAGGGATTGAACATCTGCAATTCAAAAACAGCACTAGTGCAAATAACAATATACTTTTAGAGAAAGGAGATTTATCATTTAAAATTAGACCAAAACAACAAAAATATGTTGTTTTGTTGTTATATAATTATATATAATGATGTATCATTATATATAATGATACATAATATAACGAGAATATTTCTCTCTATTTAAATATTTATACATATCATACCTGTAAAGTCATACTGCTTCATGTTTTTTTAATATGGAAAAGATGTGATTTTAGCAAATACAGGTGTATTGTCATTTTTATACAGCCCCCTCAAAAAAGAATTGCTAAAAAAAAAAAAACTTCAGAGTTTTTTTTTGTCAATGCCTGTAATACATTTAAACACCTACCAAATGATTAGATTTAAGGCCGATGATCATACATTCCAGGCGGCTATAGTTACAGCACAGTCAAATGTAGACTGATTACCTCCCGTTATGTCACTCTGGCTCATTATAGTTTGACTACACATGTGCAGTCTCTTGTGATTTTCAAAATAGACGATAAATGATGAGGGACAAGATGCAGGTGGACACATCGTTGGTCTCATTGATCGAGGACTACTTGACTGGTCGACCACAATATGTGAGACTGAGGAAATCTGTGTCTGACTTCCCAACCAGTAATACCGGTACTGTCCCCATTTCTTTTTATCACCTACACCGCTGATTTTCAGTAATGTTCTGGTTCTTGTCATCTCCAGAAGTACTCAGACGACTCAGCCATCGTTGGGTGTGTAGAGAACGGACGGGAGGACAAGTACAGCAACCAGGTGAAGAACTTCATCCAGTGGTATGGTGAGAACCATTTGCACCTGAATGTGGCCAAAACAAAGGAGATGGTAATGGACTTCAGCAGGAAGGTGTCCCAACCATCACCACTCTGTATTGATGGATCTTTTGTGGAGATAGTCCGTCATACAGATTCTTGGGCGTTCACATAAGCAGTAAACTGGACTGGTCCACCAACACAGACATGATTTACAAAAAGGGCCTGAGTTGACTGTACTACCTTAGAAAGCTCAGGTCCTTCAACGTCTGCAACAAGATGTCTCCATGTTTTACCATGCCATCATGGATAGTGTCCTGTTCTTTGCTGTGGCTGCCTGGGGAGCTGGTATAAAAACAAAGAATGCAAATAAATTGAACAAGCTAGTAAAAAAGCTGGACGTGTGGTTGGCTCACCCCTTGCCTGCGTGGTGGAGGTGGTGAGGGACAGAATGAAAGCAAAACTGTCATCAATCATGCTAAATTTCTCCCAGCCACTGCATCAATCTGTGGACCATCTGAAAAGCAGTTTCAGCAACAGACTCCTGCAACCCCGCTGCTCAAAGGAACGTTACAGAAAATCATTCTTACCATCCTCCATCAAACTATTTAACCTTTCACTTTCAAACCTGTAATTACTTGTCATTCACAACGTTGTATGAGATTGTGCAAATGCAACACTGCAGCACTCAAATTGCCCTTTGGGATAAATAAAGTATATTCAATTCAAAAATACAGTTTTTAAGTACTCCGTACAGTGATAAAGCCCAATACGGGGCACAGCAGGTATGCCTTGACAGGTATGATGATAGGGAGATCTACATATCTCCTGTCGTCTTCCGCTTATCTGGGCCGGTTTGCAGGGGCAATAGCCTCAGAAGGGAAGCTCAGGCTTCTCTCACCCCAGCTGCATCCTCCAGCTCACCTGGAAGGATCCCGATTTGTTCCCCGGCCAACAGTGAGCCAGTCTCTCCAGCGGATCCTGGGTCTGCCTCTTCGTCTGCCCCCAGTGGGACATGTCCGAAACGCCTCACCAGTAAGGTGCTCGGGAGGCGTCCTAACCAGATGCCCGTACCACCCCATTTGGCTTCTCTCGACCTGGAGGAGCGGCTCGACACCGAGCTCCTCCCAGATGGCAGAACTCCTCACCCGATCTCTGAGTGAAAGCCCAGCAACCCTGCGGAGGAAGCTCAATTCATCTGCTTGTATTTGCGATCTCCTTCTTTCTGTCACCACCCACAGCTGGTGACCATAGGTGAGGGTGGGAACGACTTGTAAAAATCAAGAGTGTTGCTTTTCAGCTCTTTTTGAAATAAAATGTATATACGTTCATATATTAGTCCCTTCTATGGAAACATTGGTACAGATGTTTATAAAACTGGCTTGTATCTTTTTTTTTTTATTATTTATCTATTTGTCTGTGTATTAATGAGTCTGAAATAAAGATGATTATATAAATTTATGTACATTTATCGATCTATATATAGATCTATATATACGTAAATCTATATATATAGACGTGTAAAGTTATATATAGATTTAAGTATATACAATTGATGTTTATCAATACCAAACTTATTCCACTATTTTTTCATTACTAAACTTAGTATTTTCTACACTGCAACTAGTGTGTTGGAAAGTCAAAGAAGTCTCGCGATAATAGGCATCATCTTGGCACACAGTGTAGTGAGAACGAGAGGAGAGAGAGCAAAATATCTCGGTTGTCTCATAGTGTGAAGAAAGAATAATCTTTTCCAAACGATCAGTCGTATTTTGTTGTACCGGGACCATGCGTTAATATTTGTTTCATGTCAGAGGTGATTAGTTAACAAACCAAAAGTGTGAGGTGGAAGTACGCGACCACAGAATTAAAATTTTATGTGTCAAGTGCTAAGTGTTAGCTGACAGGCTAACTAGCATAGCCATTGAAGCAATGGCGTTGAAAAGAATTCAGAAGGTGAGTTTAATGTCTTCATGTGCTAGATATATGTTGTTGTGATTTAATCTGATCTAGTTGTCACTCTTCTCAAATAATATCATCGATCAGTTTTAAAACAAAAACAAGAATAAGTGTTATTAGTTTGTTTTCTGAGCTACTTCCTAAAATAAGACAAAGACGAGCTAACCACCGGTGGCCCTGTTGGTGCATTGCTACAGTAACGGGATCCCAGCAAGAAGAAATTTTAATTATTCTCAATCAGAACCATTTCTTTGCCATAAATCTTTGTTGTTACACGGTGATCGTTACTGATCTGTTTGCTAATATTGTGCTAAAAGCCCAAGTATCAAGACAACATTGAGTTGGATCATTAGATGGTTTGTGTTTTCTCCTTGAGATTTTTATTTGCCAGTTACAAAATCCAAATCGTGTCTTTATCCTGTTATACTAACACTGTGGTGATGATGTGTTTAGTTGCTGAATGACAGCTGCTTAATGGTTGCCAAAATTGAACTGTAGAGTCAGTGTTGCCATATAAGGAATGGCAAATGGAGCACAGAAGCAGGCCATGGTGTGTATTTATATAACAGAATAGATAGGATGTTGAATAACCAGCTTAATTCTATTTAAACCTATAGTGTTAAGTTTTATTTGTGGCTTGAGGTGTTTTATGTGGTATGCTAATGAAGTCTGACCACTTCCATTCATTACTGATTTACTCAAATTAACACAGACATGAATTTCATTTGGTTGTTTTTGTTACTGTATATTATCATTTCACAGTTAACTAATCCTATTTCAATATCTGCACCCAAATCTGAACTACAGAACTAATGATAACAGTCAGATTATTTATAATAAATTTGATATTTACAAAATCTGAAAGTTGATTACGAAAACAATGAGATAAAATATATCGTCCTTGTTGAAATTCAAGGTTCAGTCTACCTCATGTCCCACATTTAGCTGATAATTATAAAATTCAACACAACATAATTAATTCAAAACCATCAATTATATAAATGAATTGCATCTGTATTAAAAATCAACCTGTTCGGGGTTTATCCTGCCCTCCCCTTAAATTAGCCGGGATAGGCCCCGGTATACCCCGCAACCCTCTTAAGGATAAGCGGTGTAGAAGACAAAACTAAAAATCAATTTTAGTTTTCAATTGTTTGAATTAAATGGGACATGGTGTTTTTTTTGCTTTTTTTTAGCCACATGCTGCTTTGATTGTTGTTCTTTTTTTTTAAAAAACTTTTTTAACTAAGTATGCAACACTATTTTTCATCCAATCATTTGAATAGATGAAAGCATCAACAGTACCTGCTCTAAAGAACACAGGAAAGATTTATTCTCTGTATGTTAACATGCGGGATATTAAAGAAAAACTTTACTCTTTATGTGATTGTGTTCATTTCAGGAGCTGTCAGACCTACAGAGGGACCCCCCTGCTCAGTGCTCCGCTGGGCCAGTTGGAGATGATTGTAAGTTGTAAAAAAAAAAAAAAAACAGCTGAATCACTAAAAATATCATTTGGCTGCAAATGATACATTTTCAAAAATAAATAATTAAGACTCTTAACAAAAAGGTTGGGCTTTGAAGCTTGAAACACTGGCCTTTCTGTGTGGCGTTTGCATGTTCTCCCAGTGTATGCGTAGGTTTTCCCTGGGTACCTCGATTTCCTCCCGCATGCCAAAAACGTTTGTTAGCTAGATTGGTCACTACAAAATTGCCCCCAGGAATGAGTGTGTGTGGATGGTTGCATGCGTGTGTGGCCTCGCAACAGACTGGTGATCTGTTCGGGGTGTATTCTGCTTCTTGTCTAAAATCAGACAGGAAAGGCTGCTACATTCCCCATGGTCTTATTAGGGATATGTAGTTTAGAAGAGAAAACAAAAACATAAAGTGTAAACTTACAATATGTTCCAGGAATTTGCTTCTCACATCATGTCTTATTTTGTTTTCAAATCTATTTTCGGCAGTGTTTCATTGGCAGGCAACGATAATGGGTCCTGTGAGTATTACAATGCAATAAAGTCGAAATACAAAAATGAATAAATCTTTTAAAAGGATTCTAACTTGTTTCTGTTGTTTATCACAGAGTGACAGCCCTTATCAAAGTGGCGTGTTTTTTCTTACCATTCACTTTCCAACAGATTATCCCTTCAAACCACCAAAAGTAAGAACAAATAGCTGATGTTACCCTTTCAGACACAAAGTTCTCTTAAGTTTTAATTTGCAAATGACTTGTGTTGCATGATTTCTTAATTACTGTACTGTTTTTTTTTTTTTTTTTTATGTATTCTGACACAGGTTGCATTCACTACGAAGATATACCATCCTAATATAAACAGCAATGGAAGTATTTGTCTCGACATACTGAGGTCACAGTGGTCACCTGCACTTACGGTATCGAAAGGTGAAGTTTCCTTACAGCTCTTTGTATTTTATAGATCAGTTGTGCTATTAAAACTTTAATTAGATCCATTAAAATTAGATTATTGAAGGTTCTTTTAAAACATTTGTCAATAATCCACATTTTAGAACAGTATACTAAATAGGTGGTTACTATAGCGTTGCTATGTCAAGTTAACCTTAAACTAGTTTTCCGAGGTCATTTCTATAGTGTTCATGCCAATTTCTAACATTGACATGGTCCGTTTTGTTTTAGGAAAATAAATAAATCTCACAATAATACAAAGTAAAACATGTTAAATTATATTCCATTTAAACAAATATTTTCTTTCTTTTTTTCAAATTAATTTTATTTTAAATTTGACCTTACAGAAGAAAACAAACTGTTCGGCTGTTTCTGGATATTTTGAAAGTCAGATGAACAGTGCAGACTTGTTCTCTGAGCCCTTTTGCTTTACCCGTACTGAATGTAGGACTATTTTTTTTTTATTAAAATCAAAACAACCCAGAAACAATTAGTTAACAACAACAACAACAACCCCCTAGCAACAACTAGTTATGACATCATGTTTTGTTTTGGGTTTTTTTTTAAGAGAAACAAGTCTGAAATGGTTTCTTACTACATAAATGACCATTCATTACATAAAAAGCAAAGATAAGTTCTATTTACTTTGTTTGAACAAAGTAATCCAAATTTAAAGGGTTGGATAAGTCTCAGCTGGTTTGAATAGAAAATAAAATGCAACATGGTTTTTAAAACTGTTTTAAATACTTAAACTCACATTGGAGGAATTTGGAATTGTTAGTTCAGAATTCAGTATGTTAAAGCTACTAGTTGTCTCCATGGTTAAACGTCCACCCTTGGACCGGGAGAAGCCGGTTCGATTCCCACTGGGTCTATGTGCCTAAGCATCTTTTGGAAAGATACCTAACCCCCTGTTTCTCCCACCATTGGTGCCATCGGGGCTGCCTGCTGCCGTGCAATACAACAAAGAAATTTTCTCATTTGAGGCTTGAAAAAAGGACGTTAGAAAAAAATAAATCGTTAAATAATAATAATAACTTTATTTATCCGTTAGTAACTTTATTTGCAGACAGAGCATTGCAAATTACTTGCTTTGTTTGTTCATTGAGGTTTTCCTGTTTTAACACTACATATTTGATGCTCTCTTCTACAGTATTATTGTCTATCTGCTCTCTTCTTTGTGATCCGAACCCGGATGACCCTCTTGTTCCAGAGATTGCCCACACATACAAAGCCGACAGGGAAAAGTGAGTGTAATGCACAAGCGCTCCTACTTTCTTTGATTCAAATTCAATACTTGTTTGCATTAAAAAGAGATGAAATACCATTTAAAAGTCAATATAGTTCTGTTTGTTTCTATTTATTAGATCATTTTTTAATTTTTATTTTCCAGGTACAACAAATTAGCAAGAGAATGGACACAGAAATATGCAATGTGAGAACAGCCTGAAAGATCAAAATACAATTGAGAACATAAGAACAACAAAGGATTTGTAACTTGAGGCAAATGAGCAACAGAAGGGGGAAATAAACAATACAAAGGCCCATGTTTTGAGAGGGAAGTGATACTATGAGGTACAGTGCCACTTGGCTTTCCTTGTGCAGAGCTGCTACCGTGTGCTTACCTTCGTAACGTGTATGGATTTGCAGAACAGGATGTGACAGACTCCTCAAGCACTCCCATATGGAATACAGAAATTTCTTCAGTCTGTCTTGTCACACTCAAACTTCACACTGTTACTCCCACTATTGTGATTATCATCATCATTCTTGCTGTTTTTTTCATTGTCAACAAGTCATATCATTTTCTTCTCAGTTGCAAAAGTTTGAGTTTGGAAATTTACTCTGTTTATTTCAGAGGTACTGTCTGTTTTCCACTGGATGTCTCGTAGTACTGTATTTCCATGTATTTAGTGGCCTTTCTCTGTTATGTTTTTGGTAAATGTGCAATTGAGGCAGAATGTTTCCTGTTGAACACAACGTGGCACAATGCCAAACCAACAGTTTCTGTTGGTATTTTACTGTCTCTACCCCGAAACAATGTGAAATAGGTAAAAAAAAAAAGATTGGTTTTTAGCGTCAATTTAAATTGAAAGGGTATTTTAGCAGTTTTGAAGACACTGGAAAACTGCTTATTCTAAGAGATGGCAGGCCCAGACTTAATATTGTTGGTCGTCATTGGGTGAAAGTAAGAAAAACCCACCCCACTTAAGTCTGTGTGATCCCTTGTTGAAAAGGCTTCAAAGTTGTCTTCTGGACAGTGCATTTGACAATCAAGGTGTTTCGACTTCATCCGGAAATAATTTTCAATCTGAACTTTCCGGGAAGTCGAAATGTTTCAATCGTCAAATACACTCTACAGAAGACAACTTCAAAGCCTTTTCTAAGACACCCCAATTATGCTGTCATTGCCCATTGATGATACATAAATAATAATCAATGGCTCATATATCCACAAAGCATAAAACACTGCTGTTACAGAACTTGTTTTGCTATGAACACGGTTAATATTTGGCATAAAGCTCAGCTCTGTGCCACCTCCTCAGTACAATAACTCAGGTATCAAACCACATCATCGGCCTTGACAAGCATCAAATTACGATTGAAACAAAGGACAGGGCACAAATCAGATGTGAATAAATGGTACTCATCTGCATTTACTTAACAGGACAGTTCATTTTGACCAGGTGACATAATCCGATAATTGATATAAGAGGTCATTCTATCAATCTGTCTCCATGTCTTTTTTCATGGCATGATTGTTTAAAATACCTGCTGGTTTTAAATATTGTGAGACAAATTACCATGTAGTAAAATGACTTTTGGTGGTTTCCTTGCATTCAGAACAAAATTTCTCAAACTAATCTGAAGTCATGAGCATGTGGATTCTTAAGGTGAATTAACGGGATAACGTGCCATGGCTCAATTCATTTGCTTTATATGACAGGTAATGTGAGGCTTTGCACTTGTTTTCGGTCATATTTTCGGGTGGATCTGCAAAATCTTTTTTACATTTTGGAATGAATAATCGAAACTGACAGTAAAACTTGATTAGGGTGAAACTTCAGTGATTTTTTTTTTTTATTGTATCATTCAAAGCTTTAGTTTTAGGCTTATTTTTTTTCTCATTTTGTGTCACAAAAATGAAACATGATTGTGATGTGTCATTATGTAATAGTTCTACTCTAGTTTATTGTAAGTGCTGGAAAAAGTTAGCAAAAAATTTATTTTTAAAAAATCAGGATTCATACTGTTGCCAATATAAAGGGAATTAGTGGATTTTAGGAGATGGAAGAAATTCTGTTTTTTTAGACATTAGTGAATGAGTTCATAAAAATGTTCGAGTCAGATGGTTTTAGAAATTTTGATTGTAGACTTATCACCAAGAGTTTGGCTCTGCATTTAGATTTAAGAGCAGCTTTAGAAAAGAAACTAGTTTAAAATATCCTGGAATATAGTATTAATATTTTGCATTGTAGTCTCGACAAGCTGCAAAAGGCTACAAAATCTCAGCTGTGATCGACACATTTACTACTGTTCAATAAAGCAGAAGAAAATTTGTTATTTGCTTTTCAATTTTTAATTACATTCTAGATGATCTATCTGGGTAGACATTTATTCAAAGATCATCTTCTTGTCTCCCTTAAAGCAGCCACAAATGATCATGAAAGAGATGCTACCTTGACTTCCCCATCCAGTGTGCTTAGTATAGTTTAGTTAGGCAGCTACAAGCATGCTTTGCACTCTGGAAAACCATAGCCATTTGCCAGATATCAGGGATTTCGTTACAATTCATCCACCTACCACCTCAGACTAAAATTCTAGCCTTAACCCTCATTTTCTGTATCTAGATGATGTGTGATAAACTGTAAAATTGCTATCAAGGCGCTATCCCAAAAATGGGTTTTTTATCTTATTAAAAATTTTTAATGTTGGGAGGGGAGGGGAAAAAAAGCATCTGGGATTTTTTTTTAATGCTCAAGCAGATTTCATCCTTCTTAAAATTTGAGACTAATGTGCTTCAACTGCCATCATGAATTTACATGTCTTTTCATGGTATAATTAAAAACAGACTTTGATTTAACAATAAAACTCATACTTGGTTTATTGCTGTTTGCATTTTTTGTGTTGGTGTTTGTATGATGTATTTTTTATTGTATTCTTCCTGATTACAGTATGATCAAAAATAGAATCAGAAGTGCTTTTTTTGCAGCGTTTTTCAACCAGTATGCCGTAGAAAATTATCTTATTTCAATTACGTCAATCGCAATCCACCGGTAGCTCCCTATCATTGTTTTAGTCGATCTTGTGGTGTTTGTGGTGAGAAAATTAATTAGTGTATTTATCTTTCTCAGTATACTATTTTCTCTCTCTCAGGCATAGGTTGCTTACTGCAACCATAGCAACCCACTCTATCTTTGCTGGTGGTGTGCCTCCAGATGTTTTAGATTTTAAAAATGTTCCTTGGCTTAAAAATGGTTGAAAAACGCTGCTTTATTGATACCACAAATGGGGGATTTGTATGTTACAGCAACACAGTAATCATTTTTTAAAAAGGGGGGATAAAGAGATAGTTCAAGTAGAAAACCAAAGTTTAAGATCAGACTGACTGGGGAATGGAGATCAAGGCCAAAACGGATGTGTTTCTAAACTAGATGAAAATAGAAGAAGTCAACCTTTTCAAGGAAGTAGTTAGATTTCATAACTAATAGACAAACTATGATTACAGTGCTGCTGTAACACACACATTTCCCACTTGTGAGATCAATCAAGTACTTCTGATGTTTAAAAGTAATAAATCCTAAAAATAGAGACCTGGCTAAGAGTAAGCACATATACAACATTAAAGTGTAATGTTTGGTAACAGGAACATAATTTTGTGTAGTCAATAGGCTTGATCTTGCACTTTATATCAAGTTAATATGTCATTGTGATCTTAAAAAGCAGCTTACACAGACTAATATTTAAGCATCAATAAGTATTCAGATGAATAACTATTAAATAAATTGATCAGATTCAGTTCTCAACACCCTGGTTTAAATCCATGGATCTTGTTGATGGTAGCTAGCAGCTAAACTAGCCTGTAACAGCTGAAAGTCAGCATCATCGCTCCTCCTCCTGGAAGGAAGGACGATCCACGGATTTCTAGCTGGCTAGCTGTACTGATCTAAAACATGTCTGTAAATCTGAGTAAAAATGGCCCTGCATTAACATCGGCATATAAAGAAGTAGTAGATGAAAAGTCGAACACCAACTGGTAGGTAGCATCATTTTTAAAAACGTGCTAGCAATCCGCTGGAGGTTTGGTTAGCTACTGTGTGCTAGCTTTCAATCAGTCATCAACTTACTCATATTAATAAAACGATTGTAGTGTAAATGTTAATTAATGACAGTAATTTAACTTTATTTGACTTTTAAAAAATATATAAGCATTGATGTTTGGTTGAATCAGCTTCGAGCTCCTCTTAATCTACTTTTTCCTGTCTTAAAATCTTCAGCTTGATAATTTGCTAATTTAATAGCTTTTAATATTGTTAGGAAATGATTTTGCATGGCTAATATTCTTAGTTAATATTTTGATTTCGTCATTGGTGTAATCTAGAAGATCAGAGTTAGTTTTTAGCTTCATTTACCCACTTCCTGGAATGAAAGGCATTCATCACAATGTGTGAAAAAAACTGTCTTCCTTTTCTGCATTAGTTAAAGTTTAAACTGTAAAATCTCTGATGCTTTGTTTAATGGTGACCTTGATTTATTAATTAAAATAGTGAAATTGTTTAGGGAGTTTCATCGGCCCCTGGTTATAATTAGATTAACATCTTACAGCATTTCTTTTCAGTATTTGGAGATAATTATTTTTTAAACCTCTGCTGGTAAGGGATAGTAAATAGATTTGCTTTTTAGAAAAAAAAGTGCTATTTTTAATGTTGATTTGTTCTAAACGGAATTACTTCCTATTTCTGAAGAAGTGGGGCATGTCCTGTTCAAGAGGAAGTAGTAAAAAAAAAAAAAAAAAAGATAATGACAAAGTAAATTTATTCGTAGCACAATTCATACACCAGGCCATTCAAAGTGCTTTACAAGGCAGAAAGATACATTAAAATAACTAAACATAATAAAAACGAAACAGTAATTAATCTTCAGTCAAATGCACGATTTAACAGAACTGTTTTCAGCCTAGATTTTAAACATGGTTACAGCAGAGGTATCTCTCACAGCCTCAGGAAGTTTTTTTTCTCCATGTTTATAGACCTGACTCAACACCAGCAGGAGGCTGGTCCCTGAGGTTCTTAGAGGTCCCCAGAGTTCATAAGAAATGTAACATTTCACACTTAAACACAAGCAGAGCAGCTTCAAAACCTATTCTCTGAGCCACAGGAAGCCAGTGCAGAATCCTGAGCACAGGACTAATATGAGCAAGTTTTCTGGTTCTGCAGCATTTTGAATAAACTGCAGCTGTTTTTAAATTACTTACCATTTGTTAAGTGCTACACAGTGGACAGTGGTTAGCATAAACACCCAACACCAAGAAAGTCTGGGTTTGAGTCCTGTAGTGAGAGTGAGGCTTAGAACACTGGTCTTCCTATGTGGAGTTTGAACGTTCCGTGTATGCACTTCGGTTTTCTCCCACCCTCCAAAAACATGCATGTTAGGTTGATTGATAGGGCAGCTGGTAACTAACCTGGTATAGACTGAATGAATAATGCATATGAGTGAAGCATCTTTCCGTGTCCTGCAAAAGTGCTATCTAAGTACAATGCATTATTATTATTATTATTGGCTAGTACAAAATTTCCCCTCGGAATGATTGCGTGTGTAGATGGTTTTCTGTGTGTATGGCCCCGCAACAGACTGGCGACCTGTTCGGGGTGTACCCTAGCAGCTGAGATAGGCTCTGCTTATCCGATCAAAAAGTCTTTCTGTCACATAATTTGAGTCTTACATAACCATACACAGTTGTAACAACCAGACAAAAGTTTTAAAGATTGACCTTCAACAGGCTACTATAATGACAAACTCAGTATCAAATTGTATTTTTCTTTTTTTTCAAAAACACAACTTTTATTTCAACTTGAGGAGCTATTTAGTTTTTTCTTTTTCAAAATCAAGGCTGTTACGCTATATATTTCCTCAAAGTAAATTAGGATTAGATCTTATTAAGTAGCCAGTTATTAACTTGGTAATGCTTCTATTTGAGAATGTATATGTTTACTTTGAAACAAAAAAAAGAGGATTAAAAGAGCTGAAGTACCGTACTTACAGCACTCTTGGTGTAAATGTTTTGTGTGACCATAATGTTTCTGTCACAGATGCTTAAGTAGGTTTAGAAAACATCTTTATTTTGGTGAGAAGTGATATACATCAGCTCTGGTGTTTAAGTATTTTTTCCTGGATGTAATCTGCAGGGCCTTGTTCACCTACGAGGGAAACAGCAATGACATTCGCCTGGCAGAAAAAGGGGGTGAGTAAATCCCACTATCATAGTTTAGGATCTAAACTCTATGTTATCTGATGGTTGTAAGAATTCCTATGTCAGCATGAAATTGCAGTGCAGGAATGTGAGCAAAAAAGGATCACTTTGAATCTGCCAGGACATGACCGCAGTTATACAACAAACCAAAGTAGACTTATCACATTTTCCACAATGTTCACCGAATAGATGGAGGTCTGGAGGAGCTGGTTGAAGAACTCAACAGTGGAAAAGTGATGTATGCCTTCTGCCGAGTTGAAGACCCAAATTCTGGTCTACCCAAATATGTCCTCATCAACTGGGTTAGTGCCTTATTTCAGGCTATTTATTGTAAATGTATATTTTGAGAGTATTAATGTTTTATTTGCAAAGTAATTCTGTATTGTTTCAGACCGGAGAAGGAGTGAAGGATGCCAGAAAGGGCATATGTGCAAATCATGTCCTCTCAATGGCTAATTTTCTCAAGGTAACAATTAATGTGCCCTTTATGCAATTTAACTGTCCATTAATGTACTCTTGACATGGTCATTGCACATATACAAAAAGGCACAAGTTGAAAGAAATATAAAAAATGACAGTTTGTTCAGATATAAATTATTTCCCTTTCTCTGTGGGATTTATCAATTCTTACAGATTCTCATGTTCTTAAGTCTCTTCTCTGCATTCTTGAGGAAATGGAACTTTTTTTTCTTTTAACTTGACTGCTTTAAACTAAATTTGGAAACAAATGTGTCATGTTCATTAAAATCAATTAGTGTCTTAAGTGAAATTTCAAAGATGGTACTCATGGAAACTAAATATATATATATATTGGAGCTACTTTGTGGTGCGTTTTCTAATTGAAAGAAAATGTTTAAATTCTGTTTCAGGGGGCTCATGTCACAATTAATGCCAGGGCAGAGGAAGATGTTGAACCTGAAGCCATCATGGAAAAGGTGGCAAAAGCATCAGGAGCCAACTACAGTTTCCATAAAGAAAAGTCAAGCCGTTTCCACGACAGTGGTCCTCAAGGGCCTGTGGTATAATTCTCTTTTTTTTCTTCTTCTTATGATGGAATACAAAAATTCAATAGAGATTTTTTTTTTTAACATTGTTATTTAAAACCTGCTCAAACGGGACACAGCTGCCTTTATAATAGTGATGCTATTTATTTGTTCTGTTTCACTATTTCCCCATCAAACTTCTTTATGCACAAAATAGAAGAGTTTATTCTATATGTAAGTCTTGTGTTAGTATAATTATTAAACAAGGAAGTAAAATAAGTCTAATTTGAGTTGTTTTATTTATCAGGTTTTTTTTTTTTTTCCATTTTGCAGGGTTCAGTTTATCAGAAAACTAACGCTATGTCAGAAATCAAGAAAACCAATAAAGACAGCTTCTGGGCACAAGCAGAGGTATGTTCAACAACCAAAATGAACCTGTTACACACATTAATGCAAGACACCTTAAGCAACTCTTCCAAACTTTTTTCTTAGTTTTTATGTCTATGTTTTTTGTCATCTCAGGAAAACAGTTTCTTTAAAATTTTATGAAATGTTGTTTCGGAAACATTACCCACAAAATGTTATTTCCTCTGAAGCAAGAACAGGGAGGATATTACAATCTTAACAACACAACAACTCACTTGTGTTGTTGATCATATTGGGTTTTCTTCACATTTATTGCAAAAAATGCTCATTTAAAAAAACTATTAGATACTTGGAATGTTTTAATAATGTTGCAACATGATCAAACTCATCTTCACTCTGCTGACTTGTTCAACCATCAGAAAGAAGAGGAAAAACGTCGCCAGGAGGAGAGACGCAAGGCTGATGAGGAGCGCCAGAAGCTGGAAAGAGAGAGGAAAGACAGGGAAGCCAAAGAAGCTGCCGTGAGAGAGAAAAGGGACAAGGAGAGGGCCTCTGAGATTGACCAACAGAAGTGGGTTGAAACTGTTTGGAAATACTGGGAAAATTTACAATGGAACCTAATGGAAGTAATGAGAAAACAATTTTTTTTTCTTTAGGAAGTACCAGCAAAAATTGGAAGCTGAAAGCAAAGAGCAGGAAAAGCAGCGTTGGGTGAGTGTTTTAGTTTGGTTACATTAAACCCAAAATAACTAAAGTCTATGAGATAAGATACTAAGTGATGCCAAATTGTGAGCTGTAGTTGCACACATATCTTGTAAACACATAAATCGGAAAGATAGAGAATGTGAGCAGCGCCAACATTAATATTAACATCATCAGGAGGAGCAACAGGAGAACGAGACGACCCAGAGGAAAGCAGTCAGGAGGGGTGAATCAGTGGAGAAGGCCAATGTAAGTTCCTCAGTCTAAAAAGCCTTCTCTTCCTCCTCATCATTCATCTCTCTTCTCAACATTCTTGAGAAAATGGAACTTTTTCTTTCCTTTTAACTTGACTGCTTTAAACTAAATTTGGAAACAAATGTGTCATGTTCGTTAAAATTAATTAGTGTTACAGTTATCTTCATTTTGGTCAATAACTTAATCATTTTGCATTGTTTGTTTTGGGTTTTTTTCTCTCCAGGAAGCCGCTTCTCTTATCTCTCAGCGTGCTGTGAATCCCAGAGAGATGTTTAAACAGAGAGAGCGGGGAATGACCCCCAGCGACTCAGATGTGCCCCGGGGTGCCCCTGCAAGCCCCCAGCCAGGTAACCCACCTGCATAGACTCACTCTGTCACGTGAAGTGTTTGTAATAAAAATGAGAGACATAAATGCATCACAACAAAACTTTTTCAGCCTCTTTGTCTCGTTCCATCAGAATTTTTAATGTTTCATTGTTTTATGTTTAACTCTCTCAACACACTTCCATCTCTACTTCCGCTTATTCCATTTGCTTTTTGTCTTCTCTCTCATCCATTTGTTGGCATGCTTTTGGGGTTATTGTGTGCCTCCTCCGCTCAGGGCAACTTCAAAGCCCATTTCTGTCTAAGCAAGTGTATGAATCTGAGCGAGCCAGCTCACCTCAGTCTGCAGCTTCTACTGTTTCTGCATCTGGAGATTCCGCCTCTCCTTTGCGTGCTACAGGTGTGAGCTTAACACACACAAACACACACTAAGGAGATTTGTTTGGTTTTAGATTCAGTTTTAACAAAAAAACTCAATGTTGCATTTGTTTTTGTAACACTTGTTTGTCTTCATCCTCATGTCTATTAGTGATAGGTTTCAACTGTGAATTTAGATCAGTTAATGCATTTTTGGGGTTCTCTTCATTTTTAAGTCCAATAATCTATTCCCTGACACACATCCGGAAGAATAGTAGTGTTGCTCATCTTGTATCGACTTGTAAATGTATTCCATTGTGTACATGCATGTCTGTGCTTGTGTTTTGCTAAAACAAAAAGACAATGAAGTGGATGATGGTGAGTCCAGATGTGTGTATGAGGAGGTGGAGACAGCCCCCCATCAGGAGTATAAAGGTGGGGCTAATTTCTTACAAATTTATCTAAACTGACTACTTTCCCCCTTCATTTGCTTCTTTTTAAAATGGGAAAAAAAAGCCATTTTTTTTCATTGTTGCTTTTCTGCCACCTCCTGGTAGATAACCAGCCCTGCACAAATCATTTACTTGCACAGCAACTTTTTTTTCCCTTTTGTTTTTTCTTCAGAGGAGGCACCACCTGCTGAGTCGCACATCCAGGAGCCTACCTATGAAGAACCACCTCAGGTGGATACACTTTCTCGCAAGATCATTTCTCACCATCATCTAAGGTTTCTGAAATCATATCTTAATGAGGTTTCTTTCGCAGGTAGAGCAGACTAATTCCTATGAAGTGGCTGTGGAAGACACAACAGACAGAGGCATCTGTGCCAGAGCCTTATATGACTACCAGGCTGGTGAGTTGGATGTGCTTTGGTTGTGCCAAAAGATTGTGTGCATGTGCTTATAGTAATTTTGCAGGATTTTGCAGATTGGGAGCATTTTGGGTTTCAAGCAAACATGAAAGTCATCAGTTAAAATGACATCATCAGTGTACTGTATGTTTCTGACTGTCCACATAGTTACACGTGACTCAAAACTTGAATCCAAAAACTGCCAAACAATGTATATTCCGTAGTCGTATGACAGAGGAAAAAAAACTTTCAGCCACAACCACTGACATTACTGCCAACATTTCTGCTAAGGTTTAGCAGATAATGTTAGATGACATAGATAACAGTAGGATGGAATAATATTGAGCTAATTTACTCGTCAGTTTATTTTAGTATTCGTTCACTCGCTTATTTGGTAATTTATTCATTTATTTGTTGTCAGTACTGTGCGATTTGCAATTTTCAACGCAATAATCAGTTTCTGAAGGGTGAAGCCTTTGGTGGCTCATAAAACTTTGATACCGTCCAAGCCTTGTGTAGTCTAGTATGTCAATCTTTGTTTCATAAATGTTTCACAGTCTCAGACTTTAATTATTATCTGCAAAGACTTGAAGCTTTCAACCATTTACAAAACATTTGCATGACCTTCTGTTTGTGAGTTTTTCTTTTATAAAACTCAAGTGAAAAGTGACTTGACAGGAAATGAAGGGGAAGAATAGTATGACAAGCAAAACAGGCTGGTGGCCACGATTACACCAGACGGACGCTGCGGTTACATCGCCTATTCACGTGTTGGTCTAGTTTTAATTTAATACCTCACACAGTTCTCACCGTTTTATTTACTACAGCAGAATTATAAAAATGTAAAGATGTTGTGTCATCCATAGGGGACAGAAACACTAAAATAGTTAAATCTGAACTAACTAATTGTTATAATTTTAACTCCAGAAAGCATATTTTGTAAAATTGAAATTCAATACTGATGATAAAAAAATACAAGGTAACTACACCTGGTTTTGTTTTTGTTTTTTTTTTTTTTTCCTTTCAGCTGATGACACCGAAATCTCTTTTGATCCTGATGAATTCATCACAGGTATTGAGATGATAGACGAGGGCTGGTGGCGAGGATATGGCCCAGACGGCCATTTCGGAATGTTTCCGGCTAATTACGTGGAGCTAATTTAGCCGAGCATGCGCGCCGTGCAATATCTCACAAAACACAGCTGAAGAGAACCACGAGAACCTCTCCAGTCATACACACAACAAAGCAAGCCCTCCCACTCAAGAAATATTACTAAAAACAAGATATGGGGGAATTACATTATCAACCAATGAACAAAGATTTATGTGGGTCAGAAGCTTTGATATATTCCACCACATTTCTTGAAAATAAATTGTTCCGCTAAATTGTTAATGTCGAATACAGCTGATAACGTTGTAAGTTAAAGTGACCAAAAATTGATCTAACCTCCTTGTCCAAACTCAAATAACCCTCTTTACTGAACGATGCGCTTTGTATCCTCTCTTAAATTTCTGTTGTGAGAAATTTAGCACTTCGAGATTACATTCCTCATAAAGTGGCTTCAGTTCTATTTCAGGTTTGATTTTCTTGTAGCAGATGTTCCTCTTCATTTCTGAAAGAACAAAAAGATCATGGTACCAACTTCACAGTGATCTTTTGCCTTGTTTTGTTTTTTTCCTTCTAGAAGACTGAATTGTTATTTTTTTATACGTGATTAGACTTTTTTTTTTTGTGTGTGTGAATTTCAGCCCCGTACTGATCTGACTGGATGAAATGAATATTTAAATTAGCAGATAATGTTTGCTTTTTTTATTTTAGAGTGGTGATTACAGTAAGGCAATGCAGAAAAACCATTATGTTCCTTTTTTAACTGTGAGTGAATAGTTTTCATTTCTAGTCTTTACTCATTCGCACCGCATCATTTCAACGTCTTTTTCTTTAGGAAAAAAAAAACCACCGGCTTACATTTCTATCTTACTTGGATCTCGCTGGGCTGAGGTTGAGTTTAAGTATGATCTTAAAACCTAATGTGATTCTATCTTGCCAATAATGACGTGTGAGTGCATTAAAGCTCCATTACAAATAATCAGTCACATTTAAAAAGCTTAACGACTTAATTTATGCAACTTTTTATTCTTTGAGCAAAATTGTTGCACTTTGCTTCAGTGTTGTGAAAGAAAAATTGGCTAAATGTGATGAAATGATGAGATAAAGGGCATTTAAAATCTATCTATCCATGAGTTTTGCCAGAGTCTATTGTAATGCAAATGGTCTTCATAATAAAATTTTAAAAGCAAAACCGTTTCTGTTGTTTTTTTCAAATCTAAGAAAAACTTGTATGAATGTAAAGAATCTTTAGGGATTTCCAGAGTTTAAGTCAGACCTGTACTTGCAGCCTTAGCTTTATAGTCAGCTTCCTGGAATGTGGTGACAGCAGGGGGAATTCACCTCTAAATGCACAGGTTTCATTTTCATGTGAAAATCAGTCTTTACATCTTTCAGCTAATTCATATTCAAGATAACAAGATAAACGACCTAATTTTTAAAATCTTTTATCTTTATGATATATACTTTTGTTTTTGCTCAGTTGTAAAAAGCCAACCAGATTTTTTTTTCTTCAAATTTTGTTAAATCTAAACTTACAGTTTAACAGAGTTGATGAAAGCCATAAAATAGGTTAACATATTTGATTCAATTTAATATTTTTATTTTTCTACTGTCTATTTCACTCTACTTGTTCTTTTTTTATTGTACTTGTTCATATGAAGTAAGAAAGGATTCAGACAATATCATATCACAGCAGATCATAATCCTACAGTAAAGAAATTATTATAATGAAAATATCAACTCCCACTTTAAATTCTACTTATGACTTGTATCCAATCGTCAAGAATTGTATAGTTTAGATTGAATAATTTTATGTGGGAGTAGTCAATCAAATTTTTTTTATAATTTTTTCGAGGAAAACGAGTCACTTGAAATTGGAAATATTTTCTGTTTTGAAATCATGAAATTTCTCCTCTTGCTTTCATTTAGACTTTAATGCCCTTACCTCAACCTCCTGTATTTATGTCAGTTAGCAGTCTGAAATGATTAATGGGGATTTTCTCAATCTTACTGCTCAAGTTTTTGCTCATCTTTGTCTCATTTTTTGTTAGGTGCGGAAAAGATTTTCTCAATTGTTCTGAAAAGCATGCAGAAAGGATTAGCAAGAATAGAGTCTGATCTTTAACAAGAAAGTCAAAATGATCAGAACCTAATGCATTACTACATAATTTACTAGTCAAAATAAATTTACTGTAAAACATCTGTCTCTTTAATACACATACAGCATCTGTATACACACATTTAAATTTATATACCAATAAATTTGATTGGTTCTAATAATTATGCATGGCCAGGGGCAAGTCTAGATTATTTTAATGGTGTCCACACACTGCTCAACGATTTCAGCACCTTTAAAAAGTTTTTTTTTCTTTTTAAATTAAAACATTGAAATTTCAAACCAAAATTTTTTTGATCGGCATATGTATATATTTTTTTATTTTCCAAAGTGCTAAACACCTCTTTAATTATTGGGTTTAAAATGAATGTGTGAGAAGCAAGTATTAACCAGGTTTAGAACTTTCTATAATTCTTCTACTAACTTTAAAACACTTGTTTTGTTACCTGCACTGAAAAAAAAAAAGTGCAGGTAACACTGCACTCCTAACAGATTTTGGACAGTTTGCAATATTTGGTTTATTTGACATTTAAATGCTAATCAGTTTAAAATGTCATTCTCTATCCGCTACAGGTGGAAGAATAGGGCATCCCCTGTTTTAAAGAGAACAAAAACATGCAGACGGAAACGTGGATCTCATCTAATGAAGCTTCTCTTTATTCCACTGAATCACAAGATTTTAAAGAGTGTGAAACAAAATGAAGGCAAAAGTGATCAATCTAACTTTGATCTTAATAGAAGAACTAAAAACACGTTTTAAAGCTGTGAAAGAGAACTACTTTTTATCATATTATTTATGCTCTAATCTTTGTCAGCCTTTTTTTAGCCAGTTTCTCTGAAAGACAACTCCTCTTGAGTGACAATCAAAGGTTTTTATACCTCTTTTTTTATCCACTTCCAAATGAAAAAAGCTGCTTCTTCATCTTCCATACATTTTATTTTTAAAAATACAGTGTATCTGAGTTTGTAGAAACTATTTTAAAGAAGTAGTTCAATCCTTCTTCCTTAAAATCTAAAATCCATGCAGAAACCGTTAGTAACCTCACAACCAGCTTACAACCACATGCAAACGTTATAAAAATGTAATTATCATAAAATACATCAGATTTTTTTTTTAACAATTGCTGCTGCTGTGGTTTAAATTTTGAATGTCAAATTGAATGAATTTGAATGTGTTTTTGAAAGTGATCTTAAATGCAACTATTGTTTCTTTTAACAGTCCAAAATATAGCAGTAAGTTTCTCCACCAATTCATTCCCTTAATTAAAAACTTATAGAAATTGTATAACATTCACAATATGATTAGCTGACTTTTAGAATCTTTACATTTTATCTGGACAATTGGATAAGCTCTTTTTCCTCCTCCTTAAAATTCAGAAATTTAGCTGAATTTGAGTCTTCTGCAAATGTCTTTAGTGAGTTTGCTTCTCTAACAGAAACACACAAAAAAAAAACCCCCATCAATAAGAGATGAGTAAACTCGTTTCTTCTCATGCTGGTATGCTGTATTTACCCTAAAACTTCTCATGAGTTTTATAGTGTTGTTTTATTAGGAAAATAAAGTTATAATTCATTTGAAGTAATTTAATATGAATATAAATAGCCACTTTTGTTTGATAAGAATTTCTAACTTCTTTCTTCTGCTCTACGATAGCATTTTGTAAGAATTGGGATGTCATTCATTACTGTTTTTGTTAAAGTTGAATTGAAAATACTTTATTAATTCACAAATGAAAATTCAAGTGTTGTAATGCAAACAGACAAAAAACAAAAGAAGAACCCACAGGGAGAAGAAGCCAATGATTTTTTTTAAACAGAAAAGTAAAATAGGGGTAAAAAAGCATTAAACAAAATTTCACAATGTACAAAGTTCCTATATCTGCTCGAAAAGAAGTGGGTAGAAGAAAAACTTATTAGGTCTCACACCCTTTCATACATAAATCAAATTACAATAATTAAAAAAATATTTTCACATGTACATAGGAAAACTGTTGTTTTTCTGTTTAAATACCTGTAACTACCTTTAGACTTTCAGTTACAGTCTGGAGGATGAATAGTTAAACAGTTATTTGGAGGACGGCAGAAATTATTTTCTGTACCGTTCCTTTGAGCAGTGGGATTGCAGGAGCTGAAGCTTTGAATAAAGAGTGTTTGTAAACAAATTCAATATCACAGCTTTCCAACTTTTTATATTGATTTTCAAGATGTTTTTACTAATATATTGTTTATCATTTTTATTGTTGTTAAAACATTGTATTTGCCAGCACAGTCAGATTTACTCATTTGATAAAAAAAAGAAAAGAATATATAAAAACCTTTGACGTGCAATTTAGGGATGTTTTGTCACAGCACCTTAAAATCAGATCAATGAAACACAAGAAACAATTTTGACAGAGCTACTGTGTTTCGGTTTATTTTGGAGAAAAAAATCTGAGAGTTGAGATGTTAAAAAAAAGTTTCTTAGTCTGATTGGCAGCGGTGTCATCAGTCAACCAATGAAACTGTCCTGTGGAGACATCTTCCTATTTCATGGTGTCATGCTGAAGTGAGTCTCGCATGATTTACTGTCACAAAACACAGTGAAGCAAGTGACTGGAGGACAACTTCTGGAAATGGGTGAGAGTAACTTTTATCTTTAACTATAGAATACAAAGAAGGTTTTTTTTTCTTATCAAATTAGTTAGTTTTAGAATGACACTTTAAAACAATATCACCAGTTTTATACATTTTATAATTATCTACACTTCTATCAATGCTTCACAGTTTATAGAATGTTCTTCTTTTGCTATAACACATTTATGAATATTAAAAGAAGTCGCTTAATTGAGCCATTGTATATGTGAAATTATTAATGTTGTTGTTGTTCTTAAAATTTGATGGCTATTCGTTATTGTTCAAGCATGGCAAGAAAATTCACTTCATGAGGTTTATTTAAAGAGGGAAAAAAGTACAAGCAAAAATATTTCTAGATCTGTTGAAATAGAGAAGTAGGAGGCTTCTGAAAGCAGAATTGAAGGTTCAAGCCACAGCACAGGAAATAAGTACACCCAACAGAGAAGCATATTGGTTTAACAGAGAAATTATATCACTGTGGGTGGAGGGCTGCGAGGTGATGGCAGTTGACAAAGAATGACTTGTTTTCTCAGAATTACAACTCATTCCTGGGTTAAGGTTTTCGCAAAAAGGTTTCAGTTTCCCCTAAAATGCAAATGGTCCTAAATATAAAAAGATGCATGAAAAAAGCAAATATACAGGGAAAAAAAATTATACCAAAACTGAAGGTGAAGATAAGATTCCAGTCGACATATTTAAGGCCTATTTTTATTTATTACACTTTCTTCTTTTCACTTGAAGGAATCTTAACCGCCAAATCCTTTAGTTCTATTGTTACATTATTCTACAACACAGATTAGAAAAGTTTGTGTTCATGAGCAGGAAGTGGTTTTGCAACTTGTGGTTTTATATCACACTGTTAAAAATGTATTCAACAAATAACTCTTGTGTGAATGGATGAGTGCATGCTGATGAATAAGTCAGATGAGTGTTGTTTTCATCTTTAATAATCCTGGAAAGAGAAAAAGTGCCTTTTTGTTGCTGTTTTTTTTACTCAAATTATATTTTTTTTTTGCATGAAGCTGAAGAGGACCAAAGTGAGACATCGCAACAAAAAGTGGCCAGTGATGAAGAACGGGTGAGCATGAAAATGTTACAAACCCCACTTACTGTCACTGATATGTCATAATATTAGTGAGACATTGGTCCTAATGGGTAGTTTCCATCAGTCACACCCAAATGCAACTACTCAGAATTACTAATTTGCTGTGTTTCATTTCTCTTTTTAGTCGTTTTGATTGAAGTACTAGTGTGCTCTAGTGTGTGACTGTACAGCTGTTTTCTCTGTATTTAAGATTGGGAAATGAGTAATAAAAATATGTGATACTCCCCTTTTTATTTTGAGGGAGATGAAAATGCTCACACTCTGCAGGATTTCGTTACATATAAAGAAACTTTAGCATACGCTATTCTGGTAACCGAAGTGAGAAGTACAATAAGAGAAGCGTTAATTTGCTCATCAAATTTCCAAGGTTGATGTTAGTTGAAAGCCTGGTGGTTTGCGTGGTGGCTGGTGCTCTGTAGATAGCATCCGTCCTCAACGCCACTAACAGTCATTGTGAGAATCATATATCAACACACTGACATCATATCCCACACAGTTTTCCACAAAATTTATTTTAGTGAAAATTAACTGAATGTTTCACAATAAAATTTTGCTTCGTGGTGTGGAGAGAACAATCTTTGTACAGACATTTCCTGGAGGAAACCATTGATGAAAAAACATAAAACTGTTGTCAATCAGACTGAAAAATAAGCACGAATATTGTGTAAAATTCCAATTGGTAATGTTGATTGTATATCTGCTTCTGCAATTTAAAACTTTATACCAATTCTATTGCCTATCAGATGTGTTGCCCCATCACAGACACAGGTTTCAATCTCTATGTAACCTGTGCACAAGGGTTATTTTCCAGTCATTTATGTATTTAAATGCGAACCAATTCCACAATGAAGGTGTTCTGAGACAAAATAAAAGTGTAAAGTCTGTATTGCCGTCTGCTAACACGTAACTGCACTGCAGACACTAATATGACTCAGTGGGGACTATCTTGGTTAGAGGCCAGCACCTTCACTATTACTCACTATAAAGGTTTACTTCTCGGAACCAGGAACCACATAGAGGAACTCAATTCAATATGAAACCACCTCAAGCTGTTTTGTTGTACATTGAAAGTCAAAGTATGCTGCTGTTATGATTCAGAGAATAATATCAACATCTACTGTCTTCTACACAAAGATACAGTCAGTTAGAATTTATGGTTGGGATGTGAGACTTCACATTTGAATATTCAATTTCACTTTGGTAAATCATCTGGTCAATCATGTATGTATTTACAGACCCAATACTTCTCTATTAAAGTTGTAAACTGGATATTAAAGAGCCTGCCAAAAAAAATCATTTAAACCTCACAAGTTGCAAATAATAAGGACATCATAATATATATTTTTTAATTCTCCACGGTATATTTATGTGCCTAAATCCATTTAGCGGTATTTATATATATATATATATATATATATATACATATATATAAGGAGATTTACATGAGTAAATCCACATATCTATACATACAGTATGTAGATATTTATACATATATGTAAGTGTGTACATATTTTAGTCAACACACATACCGTTGGTAGTGTGAATTTCAGTTTAGTTTGAGTCACACAAAAGCAGCATCTAACATGTGATTTAATGTTGGTAATGTAATTGTGGTAGCATTTCAATAAAAATGATATGCAGTAAGTGTTCAAATTGCAAAAGTAATTATATAGGCTGCCTGTGACATGTGCTACATGTGTTAAATTTCACACATGTAAAAGCAGAACAACACAGAGAAGGCATCAGTTTCTTGCAAGATTTTTTTGTAAGAATGTTTCTTCTTTTTTTTATTTCAAAAGTTTTTACAAATGTTAAATGGACTCTACTTATGTAGCACTTTTCCACCTGTGTCAGCACTCAAAGCACTTTACAGTGTAGCTCCCATTCACTCATGTATTCATACCTGATGGGGATGCTGCCATGGATGGTGCAAACCACCATCAGGAGCAATTTGGGGTTTGGTGTCTTGCTTATCAAGGACACCTCAGCATGAACTCCTGGTGGGGGATCAAACCGGCAACCCACCGGTTACAGGGTGGTCGCCCTACACACTGAGCCATTCCCTCTGTACAAATATAAATTCCTGTTTTTTTTTCAAGGACATTGTTTCAAAGCTGTTTCACAGTCTTGCATTTTGGCAAAACAGGACTCAAATATGGTGCGGTTATATATTTAGTGAAAAATAAAGTTTAATTAATTATCTGTGTTACATTAACAAACGCAATTTTGTTTTTGAAAACTTTCCAATTAGATGAGCTGATTTTACCATTCTTAGGCATCAGTAGCTTCAAAGTCAAGTAAAAACAGAAAGATTTTTTAAGGTCGTTTCTGTAAAATGCTTCTGCTTCTCACATATTTCTTAAGTTTTATCTTTCTTGTCTTCACTATATTAGTTCCCTTTTCACAAAAACCGCAAACATCAACATTACTTATTTCTTAAATTTGAGTTTGGAGAAGTTTCATGTTCCTCAATTCTCGGTAGCTTCACCTACAGTAAGTCCTGCTTAAACACTTGAAGTAACTGTAAAGATGAACTTAAACAGACATCCAACGTACAGTATACATTCAAGTTAAGACAACATTTTAGAATTATTTATTTATCTACATTCAGCTCCTTTTCAAATTGACATAGTGACAATTGACAACTTTAGACCAAAATATCTAAAAGTCTGTGACCAATCCCAGACAGGATGTGTAGCGGTTATCTTTTGAAACTAGTTAAAAAAACAAAAAACATTTTGTCATTTAGAAGCTTCCTTACAACATTTTATGTGAGATTGTGTTTTCAACTGTGAAAGCAAGTTTCTCTTTTCCCATTTATGGGATGTTTGATGGACAGAAAAGATTTCTATCTCTAAGACATCTGCTTTTTTTTTTAACTAAACAGGCTTCTCCTTGTGTAATTGAGATTCATGACTCTACAACTGAATGTGAGGAAGAAGGAAGGCCCAACAAGGTGCAGATGGAGGAGAAAACATTTGTGACCCATTTGTATTCTTTCATGAAGGACAAAGGCACACCCATAGAAAGAATTCCACATTTGGGCTTTAAACAAAGTAAGTTTGCATGCTTCTTCACTCCACGTACGGATTTATGGAGGCAATATTTCCAAGAATTTGGAATGAAAATAATTAAGAACGTCTTGATTTCTTTTCACAGTTAATCTTTGGGGAATCTACCAAGCTGTTGATAAACTCGGGGGCTATGATTCAGTGAGTCTTTTTTTTCTTTCTCTTTGTTCTGTTTGTGAATTTTAACCTGCTTCTCATAGTTCTTTGAGTATGTTGGTTTTGAATGGAAAATGTGCAGTACCGGCTTCTGCTGAGATCAGAGACTCCTGCTATGCTGTCTTTGATGTTCCACTTCGTTGAGAGTGAAACTCAAAATGAAACAGGGACTTCAGTTGACCACCACCTAGGCAAACTACCCAGATGTGTAGAAGCATAAACAATGAAAGTGTGTTTTAGATAAAAATAAAAGTGAATGTGGCATTTAGAGATTTGGCTTAGAGATACAATATATATATTACATATAGTTAGATTATATATATACAAAAACCTTTAAAACCTGCTTCCCCCCAGCCAAATACTGCAGAGAGTTATCAGTTGGTCATCTTCTGAATTGCTTGTTCCAACCAGGGGTAGGGCTATCTTATCTGATTACAGGCAAGAGGCAAGGTACAACCCAAACAAGTCAAGAGTTGTCATAAAAATATTAAATAAACACTAGAATGTTTTATCATACAATACAAATCCATTACATGGAGAATATTCATGAAATATTAAAAAAAGTGAAAATGCATTATTAGAGGCTGCAAAATTAAGTTTGTTTTCATAATTTATGTTTGCGTTGTTTTCAGAATGTGTTGTCTATTATCCAAACAATCACGTACTCACGTTTTTTTTTTTAATTTAATAGATCTCCTGACGATATCCGCCTTTTTTCTAATTGTCCAAACAAACAGGTGACAGATCGTCGACTTTGGAAGAAAGTATATGATGAGCTAGGAGGAAGCCCGGGTAGCACGAGTGCTGCTACTTGTACTAGAAGACACTATGAGAGGTGAGAGCAAACCACCAAGTTATTTTGGTTTTTTCTTTTATTTTATTGTTATTTATAATAATCTTTTAAATACTGCTCATTTGACAGGTTGGTCCTTCCCTTTGAAAGACATATAAAGGGAGAAGAAGATAGGCCCTTGCCTTTGAGTAAACCAAGGAAGCCATACAAAAGAAATGTGGAGGGCAAAATAAATAAGACTGAGAGCAAAAACAAGAGGACTTTTTCAGAGAGAGAAATAGATTCTGAAGTATGAAACTACAATTTTTATTTGAAAAGTAATTAAAAATAATGCTGAATCATCATTTTGAGTGACAAACTCTTTCTCCATTATTTTCCAGTCACTCCTCCAAAGAAGTCCTGGTGTGTCCTGTCAAAGTGAAGCACAGATAAATCCTCACTTTGCTCTCTGGGCTCCTTCCGACAGATGCCACTCAGATTGCTCTCAGTTAAACGCAGCTACTTCAAATTTCAGCCCTTCTGTGAACAGCCATGTGTTGCAGGTTCCCACCTCCAGCCACTGGGCTTCACACATCCCATCTGCAACCGGAGGAGTCATCTCCCCTCTTGAGAAAAAGAAGCGAATGGCCCAGGCTAGCCTTAACATGCCTTCAAGTTCTCAAAGAGAGGACAAAGAAAGGCCATCTGTCATCCACTGCTCTCCAGTTAGGGCTTCTTCTAGCAGGAATGCCAACTCCTCCGATGGATCTCCTCTTCCTTTATCTTCCTCATCTTCCCGCAGTCCATCACCTCTGTCAGTGTCTTCAGAGGATGATTCAGTAGAAATTGGTGCAAAATCTTCACGAAGCTCTGTAGTACCCGAGGACTCTTCAAGTGCTGTGAAAATACTTGAGGATGTATCTGTGAGCTGTATTGGGACAACTAAAGAACCTGTGGAACAAAATAAAAGAAAATCCCAACCTTTTAATCAAATACAAACTAATGAGTCAATGAATGGTCAGGGTAAAGACTCAGGCTGGAAGCCTTACTACAAAGGAACTGGTAAACATTTTCCATATCCAGTCTTTTCATTCTCTCCTTTCTCAACATCTACCTCAAGTTTCACCAAAGTTGTCCCAAAATCTGGGCAACTTCTGCGACCCTCTCCTATTCGGCCCTCTTGCAAAAGTCCCCAGACCAGGTTGCCTCCGCAGGACACAATTCTGACTTCTAAAAAGCTAAGCCCATGGCCTTACCAACCAGAGAAGAAAGAAAGATCCAGAACAATGCCACAAAAAAATTCTTCAACTCAACATAGTCTGCCTCCTGCCACTCTGCCAACGTCATGCATCTTGTCGAGCTATGACAAACTGGTGAGAGACTCTCGGCGCCAACCTCCACTGCATCCAACGTTTCTGCCTCATAGAATGAGACTATCTCACTCTCCACTGATGTACCGCCAAATGCCTATGGGTCAGTCTGCACTTATTGGACCTGTGTACCCATATTCGTACCCTGTACCTCTGTTAAATCCGCAAATGGGATATACCAAGCCAGTCATGAATCCCATTTATCCTTACAAGTTATAAATAATAAGGACACTATGATCTATTTTTTCAGAGGTACATTTAAGTTCTTAAATACATTTGAAGGTAAACAAAAAAACATATGGCATAATGTATCCTCTTATTTATTTGTCTGTTTTTTGAAGTTAGATTATTTAAATGTTGTAATTAGTTATTCTCACTATCTCAAGTGTAGGAATATTTTATTAAAGTTGAACTACATTCATTTGATTACAACTTTTCAAAATGTTTGATTTTTTTATTCTGAGGTTACACCTCATCAATGATCTGTTTGAGCAACTACCATATTTTGTTTGTTTTGAAAAGAAAAATACTAAAACTTTGTTTTATAGTACTGAATATGTAATTGGTTGAACATACAAGAAAACATAAAAATGTTTCAAACCATTTGTGTTGTTTTTATTTTAGTGACCAATGTCCAAAGGAAAAAAGTCCTACTACTGCCAACCTAATAGTAGTAGGTTGGTACTATCATCAAGTATCAACCTACTACTTGATGATAGTACCAAGTACTATCATCAAGTATCAACCTACTACTTGATGATAGTACCAAGTAGTAGGTTTTACAAAAACAGAAAACCTACAGGATTGCATTCTATTGCAAAAACCTGCCATAACTGTTGTTGCATTTCAAAGTTCAGAGAAGGAATAGATAAACATAAACGCATGAATTCATCCTAAGAACAATTTGAGAACAAAATTTTATGTGCAATCCAAAATAATGTTTTAAAGCACTGAAATGCTGAGAAGATAAATGTGTTCATCACAAACACTGTTGTCTTCTTCTTGCCAAACCAAATATAGTCAGACTAATTTAAAAAATATGCTTGCTGATCTGGCAGATTTTAAATCTCTGGATGACTTATGTCAACCAAAGAGGAGAGAGACCACCCAGCTTTTAGCCTGCAGAGTCAAAAACTTGCACTTCTTATGACATCCAGCATAACATACGTAAATATAATTTAATGACTGATTTAGAGCAACATATTAAACATGTACTGTATTTATAACAGTTATGTGGCTTTGATTGAGAAAGGTCCAGTAATGAATAATTAAAACTTCAGCACTGAAAGTTCAACATTGTAAATCAGTGACATGTGAAAATAGTTGCTGTCATAAAATAAAAATGACCTTATGGTTTTTCTCAGTTCAGTGTTTGAAAAACATTGTATATGTTCTAGTGACATTTCAAAATGTCTAAGCCTTTTTGAAATTAGATTGGACTTTTTGAAAATTAAATTTCTTTTCCATCAAGCTGTACTTTGCTAGTTTTTGTGTAGTTTCACATTTGTCAGTTAGGATTTTCAACATCTTTGTACGTGTGTAAAAACTGACTGCAGCTGAAGTGTTTTTAATTTTATGGGGCAGGTTCAGATACTTGATGCTGACTGTTGTGGTTTGTGATATTGATTGTAATCACAACCTTGGCACCATGGCAGTACCACACTGGATGCAAGATCATCAGCAGTGAGAGGAACTGCTACTGGTTCAAAAAACAGCTGAGACAGGGGAAGAAGAGGATAGCTGTACTTAAAAACAAAACATAGAAACCTGTAAGTAAGATACAGTATATACCATATTGAGTTATTATGTGAGTCATCTTTGTAAGATAAATTGTAAATTATCTGGAAAAAAATTCGGATATCCTTAGATAATTTACTTGTGTGACATCATTTTCATTTTGTGGTTTGATAATGGTAACCGAAACTTGACCGCACAGCAGCTTTTTCAACCCTTCTTAAATATGAATGAATATGTATATGAAACATTCAGTGGTGTCCAAATACAATGCAAGAAAATGTTCTGACGATAAATCTTTCAGGATATATGTCTGTAATTTGTGCTTTTGATTTCTTAAGCAACAAGTATTTAATATATATATATATATACTGTATATACACACTTATATAGCGCTTTTCCACCTGCGTTGGTACTCAACGCGCTTAACATTGTAGCTCACATTCACACACACCTTCATACCTGGTGGCAAGGCGCAAACCACCATCAGGAGCAATTGGGGGTTCGGTGTCTTGGACAAAGGCACCTCGGCATGAATTTCGGACTGGGGATCGAGCCGGTGTTGTGCTCAGAAAAGACCATTTACCCAAATACGACTACCAGGGAAAAAAATTAATTATATAGTATAAAACAATGCCTTGTGTTATTATTATTTTTTTTAAACTTTTTTCTAATATTATTCAGTCAATCAGATTAATCCCCGAGTTTAATTTTTCAGGCAAAGTTGTGCATATTTATATTTTATCTTAGATACCACAGTTGGAGAGATAGATAGATACAGGATATGTGGTATTTCATCAATAATCTTTTATTTTGATTCACGTCATTTGTGATTTTTCGACAAACACTTATGAACACTGTCTCTGCTGGTGCTAACCTTACAAACAAAATTCAGGAAACACGATTCTCTCAATTCTCGCGATAATACCTCCGGTGGCGCGGTTTTCCTCTTCACAACTAAGTTGTTAGAGATCCAAGTTTAAACACTGGTTATTTTGATCAATAGTGGTTAATTTTCTAGCTAAACATAAAACTGATTGTTCGCAGGGCACTAGAAACATGTCTGATAATTTGTTCGATGAAGGGAGTGATATTGAGGAGAATCAGGAGGACGTTATGACTCCAGCAGAACTGATCAACAAACTGGAAGAAGTAAGAATCTTAACTTTGGTGTAATTTATTAGTTTTTTTTTAATGTTTCTAATATTATTTGTGACCTGCAGGCCTGGCTGAATGAGAAGTTTTCTCCTGATTTGCTGGAGAACAAATCCGAGGTGGTGGAGTGTGTGATGGAGCAGCTAACTCACATGGTAACTAAACATCATCTAAACTTCTATAAAACTCTTATTAAGAAAAATTATATATAATCATTGAGACCAAAGTAGTCTACATAAAATCCTTAGTTGTTAAAAGATGTGCTGAAAGAATGGCTGGAATTAGTTTTGTACTGTTGCTGAATTCAGAGTATTAATTATCTTTTGAGTTCATTTTTATTAGTTTAATAGATTAAATTAACTCATCAAAATTCCAGGCAATGAAAAATATTAGTGATCTGGATTCCTTCCAACATTATGGGTTGTCAAATGCTTTTTATACTTGTTTCATGTTAAACAGTCTGAAAACTTTTAAAATAATATTTAAAAAGTTTTCCCACATTCCCACCCTCACCTGTGGTCACCAGCTGTGGGGGGTGAGAAGCTAGAATAGAGAAGCCAGATGGAGTGGTTCAAGCCTTCTGAACGCCTTGCTGGTGAGGTGTTTTGGGCACGTCCCACCAGGAAGAGACCCAGAGGCAGATCCCGGACAGATGGAAAGACTATGTCGTACAGCTGGCCGGGGAACACCTTAGGATCCTCCCAGGTGAGCTGGAGGATGCAGCCGGGGTGAGAGAAGCCTGGGGTTCCCATCAGAGGCTATTGCCCCAGCCACCTGGCCCTGGATAAGCAGAAGATTACGGAACAGAACAGAGCTTAAAACACAGGAGATTTCAGCTTGAACTACGTAATAATCTTTTTTAATGTGCAACTCAAATTTCTGAGCTCTTACAATCAATTGAGCAAACGTATATAATTTTGGGAGGAGACGGCAGCTCAGTGGTTAGAGCGTTGGCACGCGGACCGGAAGTTCGCGGGTTTGCGTCCCACAGAGAGCACGTCTAGGGTCCTTGGAGAAGACACCTAACCCCCGCTTCTCCCACCATTGGCGCCGTTGAAGGGCAGCCTGCTGCGGTGTAAGGAGTGCAGCACACAAATTTCCCCAGTGAGGGATGAATAGAGTAATTCATTTATTTATGTATCTATTAGCTTGTTGAGGGGGGTCTAGTTTACTGTGCAGTTAAAGAAGCATCATTTCATCATCACCGTTTTAGCATCATATTCAGGCTCTGAAGGTAGATATTGGACATATTCTTTTTGCTGATGGTCATAAAGTAGATTATAACATTCACAAAACTGAGTACTTGCAAAGTTGAATTAAACATTAGTTTCATTCAACACCAATCTGACTTTTTTACCGACAGGAATCCAATTTGCAGCGAGTGAAGAAAGGCGATGCCAAGGCTGGTGTCCACCGCATGGAATTAGAAAGAATTCGGTTCGTCCTCAGCAGCTACTTACGATCCCGTCTGCAGAAGGTTTGTCTTTTGAAAATGGTAAAACAGGGTTGTGAAGACATGTCACAGACATGTCACAGATTTTTCTGACACTTTAATGGTCTGTTCCCAGATCGAGAAATTTTTCCCTCATGTTCTGGAAAAGGAAAAGTCTCGGGGTGAAGGAGAGCCATCGGTGCTTTCTCCTGAAGAGTTTGCATTTGCCAAAGAGTATGGATTGAAGAACAATGTTTTGTTTTTATGAAGCTGTGATTAAAGTGAACTAATAACACTAATATGGTTTTACAGGTACTATGCAAACACGGAGACATACCTAAAGACTGTAGCTCTAAAGCGCATGCCCCCCAATTTACAAAGTATTGACATGCTCAAAGCAGGTAAACTACTTTAAATATTATTTAAATCTCTGTTTGGATGCTTCACAAAAAACGTTTCCATTTGCAAGCATATGGAGATGATATAACATTCCAATCAACCTCTCGTTCTCTTTTTTGCATTATTTAATTCCAGTTCCAGAGCCCTGTTTGGATTCATTTGTGTTTTTGCGGGTAAAAGAGAGACAAGAAAACATTCTGGTTGAGCCTGAAACAGACGATCAGAGGTACTTCTTTCCTGTGGTGTAATTTATTTCATATCCACTACATGGTAGTGTTTCTTCATCTTACTGTTGCATTGTTCTGTCTAGAAAATTGAATTGAAGATACTTTTTTATCCCCAAAAGGAAATTTGAGTAAATAAACCAACTGATCAATTTTTGGTTGTTTCTTCTGTAAGAGAGTATGTCGTGGATCTCGAAGAGGGCTCCCAGCACTTGATGCGGTATCGCACTATTGCACCTCTTGTTTCAAGTGGGGCCGTACAATTAATTTAAACAAACTAAGGTGAGTTACAATGACTGAACTCTGCTTGTTAACGTACTGTGCTCATACACACATGCGGCAATTCTTTTTTTTGCAGTCTTACATAAGCCACTGCCGTGCAGTGACATCTGTACTTATTTTTAGCTCGTATTTTTGTTGCTTGGCTTTTGTCTATGACGCCTGCATTTCCTGTAATTAAACCTAAAGTTTTTTTGACAGGGTTTTCTTGGTTTAGCACTTTTGTTTCAAACAATGCATTTTTTTACAGAATAAGCATAATGAAAGAGACTTATTTTCAAAGATCTTCTGAATGACGACCTCTTCTTTTCCCGCCATCTGGACTAAAGACTTCCTTCTCAGATGGGAAAACATTCATGGTTTACATTACAGACTATGACATCAAGAAATATAACCCTGTGTGTTTTAACACTGGGAATGATAGTTGAATCATGTTTAACTTGGTTTCTTTTGTTTTTGTTTAGTGTTGATTATATTAGGAATGCCGTCTGTAAAACCAAAAATAATTTTGTCTTAATTTATCATGGTATCAAATCAACTCAATATCTGAGTTTATCTCCGCTGCTCAGTAACAGCAGGCATCAAATATCTTGTGGGTGAAATGTCAACGAAGTACTCGGATCATAATTTCATCTACTTATTAGTGTGAATGCTCGTGTTTATAAATAAGTGTGTGAGTATAATTTTGTTTCTTTTAACTATAATTGAATTTTTTTTGCAAATGCTTGTTTATATCAGCTAACAAATTCTTCAGATCTTTACTGTGCTCACAGACAATTAGACATTGTGACTGTATCTCATCTTCGCTTTCCACGCAACTGAACATTGTCTTCTGCTATAATTATTGTGATCGACTTGTTATGTAAGAGTTTTAGAGGAAACAGTCAGGTCTTGCTGTTTGCCTGCGTGTAGATTGCTCAGTATTTGAAAGACAGAAAGTTAGCTCATCATAATGAAGGTACATCAACATGACTAGCACCACTAATTCTGTTCTTAAAAATCCACACACACATGTTACATAACATTAAAAGAATTGATTTCTCGGAATATTGATGTTGAGTTGTAAGATTTTTAAAATAATGTGTTAGAAAAGTGGTGAATTTTAAACTGATTTTTTAAAATATAATATTATGTAAAAATTCTAAAATGTATACATTTGTAAAGAAATTCTGTATTAAAAGTCATTTTGAGCATTTGTTTTTGTGATCATTTAAAAGCAGCAATTTACCAAATGCTGGAATTTAGGTCACTAAGTCAGTGTATGTGGAATTGATGTCCTGTAACTCAGCATATGGATGTATTTGGACAGATTCCAATAATCTTTTTTGGCTGCATGACCTACTGCGGCTGGATTGTAATCCAGTCGTCCTGCATGACTTACATGCTATCGGCCTGCAAGCCTGTGATGCCGTTTAGTTTTAGAGCCAGCTCAGTGACTTGAACCCAGACTTTGGCCTCAGAGGGATAGCTGTTAACTGACAGGTCTGAGAATAGAGTCCAGAATGACTGAGATATTTTCCACAAAGCAGGATGAAATTACACACTGGGGGACTTAATTTGCTTCTGTCTCTCCAACATCTGCACTAATGAATGCAGGACTGAGGAAACAATACAAAAGGACATTGTTTAATAGGAATCTTGTTTTGTTAGTCTAATTGTCTATTTCATCATTCTCTGAAGAGTAAAAGTACTTTTTAAATTAAGATCAGAGAATGAAATTGTAACTTAAATGAAAACATTTTTGCCAGTTGTACCTAAAAAAGTTTCTATGGAGTAAAAGCAGGTTGTATCAAGACATAAAACATTACAACTAAGCTGCAGAGATTTTCTTATTGGTCTAGAGTACGATGGGTGGAGTACATGCATGACAACCCAACTGTGGTTGTATAAATAGGTCATCTGGGCAGCTTCTGTGTAGGGCGTGGGGATGACTGATGCAACTTTCTGTGCACATGAGTTTGTAAGTAGATTTTTCATAATGTTATGTTGCATGCAGTTAATGTCATTGTCTATACAACAATAAAAGATGGCGATAAGTGTGATTTTGGCCAACATGCACACATTTTCTTCTGTTTGCAGACCTCTAACCAGAGTGAAATCATTACTTGTTAAAAGATTGCAGAGATGACCAGCCCAACGTAAGTAACTGATGTGTGTCCATGTCTACTGATCAAGCTCTAGAATGAGTGATCAGGATTTTGCAATAATCTTACAGACATTTTTTCTTTAGGTATATTGTGCAAATTATACTAGATTGTGTATTTTTAGTGATATTATTTACTGGGATTTCTTTTTCTGTCCATCTAGTATTCTGCCAGTGGTTGGCCTGGGCTCCATGGCCCAATCAGCTGGACTTGTGGAGATTGCTGTGAGATTGTGCTTGAACCAAAGTAAACAACTGTGTCCACACGTGTGGGTTCCCATCCTGAAGCCTCTGCGGCCTTGCCTCCGCCATCCTGTATCCGAGGAGTTATCGTCTGACATGTTGAGCCAGCCCCATCTCCTCCACCCATTCCCCTGTTTCTTGGATGACCTGGATGATGATGTTTTGATCCCAGAGAAAAACAAGCGTGTTGTCTTTGCTGACTCGTGGGGATTCCCTCTGACAGATGTGCGAGTGTTTTCAGAAGAAGAGGAGCAGTCTGATCTCGGTCCACTGCCCTCGCTGAAGGGTCTGGGAAGTATGACAGAGGATGGTTACAGCCGTACGGTCAGCACCTGCTGCCCAGGAACACAGCTCAAACTGGGCTTTCCACAGCCCTCGCTAGATTTCCAAGCTTTTCGTGCTAAACTGGCAGTGTGCATGGTCATCTTGGAGAATTGTTCTGTCAATGAACACGCCCTCCAAGGTACAGCACGAGTCAGAAACATCAGCTTCCAGAAGGATGTGCGTGTGCGCATTACTTTTGATTCTTGGCAAAGCTTCAGAGATGTGTCCTGCACATATGTGCAGAAACGTTTTGGAGGACCTCAGACAGACATCTTTGAATTTGACATTCCCATTCCTAAAGTTCTTGATGCCAAAAGAAAGATAGAGTTCTGCTTGATGTATCTGCCCTCAGGGCACAAAGAGCCTTTTTGGGACAACAACAATGGTCAGAATTACAGTGTCAAAGTGTGTGTGAACTCTCATCTCTGCTGTGGGAAGAAGGGCCGTTTCTAGCCCTGTCTATAAATATCTTGTGAATATTTTCATCTACTGGTTTGTAATTAGTGTATTGAATAGTTTTATATGCTCAATGTCATTGTTTCTTTCAAAACGAGTTTCTTTCAAAGCAGCTTTTCATTTAATAAAAAGAAAGACTTGGATTTGTCTTCTTTTCTCTGAAACCAAACATAACTAAACAAAACACTCTTGTCTTTTGCTGAGTGTAAATGACATGACTGTCATGCTCAAGGTAACGGATCCCTCTCACAGAGACGAGGTGATCAGAGGTTGCTGAGCAATTGCCAATTTACCATAAAACAGGAAGGAGGCTAATCTTAGCTCAGCTCTGTTTACAGAGTTTCTGCATGCCATCAAAGCCACAGCAGGGGACTTTGAAATTTAATCTTCCTCATTACCTCTCACCTATATTCAATATTTTAATCTTCCACGTGACTTTTTCTCCCTTTTCATTTAGTATAGAAAAAAATGTGATCAATTTAATCTGAATGTGATCAATCTCCTCAGGATCGGATCTCTGCTTTTTGCGGATGATGTGGTCCTGTTGGCTTCATTGGACCACAATCTCCAGCTCTCACTGGATCGATGTGCTGCCGAGTGTGAAGTGGCCGGGATGGGAATTAGCACCTCCAAATCCGAGACCATGGTCCTCGCCCGGAAAAGGGTGGAATGCTCCCTGCGGGTCAGGTACAGGGCCCTGCCCCAAGTGGAGGAGTTTAAGTATCTCGGGATCTTGTTCACGAGTGGGGGAAGGATGGAGCGGGAAATCGACATGCGGATTAGTGCGGCGTCAGCAATAACTAGGACGCTGCATCGGTCTGTTGTGGTAAAGAGAGAGCTGAGCCGAAAAGCAAAGCTCTCGATTTACAAGTCGATCTACGTTCCAACCCCCACCTACGGTCACCAGCTGTGGGTGCTGACCGAAAGAATGAGATCGCGGATACAAGCGGCCGAAATGAGCTTCTTCTGCAGGGTGGCTGGGCTCTCACTCAGAGATCGGGTGAGGAGCTCTGCCATCCGGGAGGAGCTCGGTGTCGAGCTGCTCCTCCAGGTCGAGAGGAGCCAGATGCGGTGGAGCACCTCGCTGGTGAGGAGTTTCGGGCACATTCCACCGGGAGGTTACCGAGAGGCAGACCCCGGATCCGCTGGAGGGACTGTGTCTCACAGCTGGCCGGGGGACAGAGTCAGATCCTTGTGGGTGAGTTGGAGGATGCAGCTGGGGTGAGAGAAGCCTGGGCTTCCCGTCTGAGGCTGTTGCCCCCGCGACCCGGCCCCCGATGAGTGGAATGTGACGGAACGGAACAATTTAATCTGGAACCTGAGATTTATATCATTGATAATAACTGTCATTATGATTTAAATTGAAAACGTCGAGCAAAAAGAAAATGACATCTGATATCTGAAAAATGTACTCTTTGTCCCAGATATAAAACACCCACACACAAAAAAATAGTCAAATCAGCTTTGTATAAATGCAAGAAAATGTTATTGGATTGGGAAAGCAATAAATTTGCCAGAGTGGGTGGCTACACAAAGTGCTTTTGAATTTCATTTAGTATAAAATAATACTGGCAATTTTCTTAACATTTAATGTCATCTCTGTCATACAGAAGACAATTTAGTTCTTGATTCCTGATGAAAGTTTTCATTTTTAATCTTTAACAAAAACAAAATGCAGCACTTTGCATGAAGGAAAGTGGAAGACTACTTTGACCCAGCCTAAGAGGTAGCCTTAATGTAACTGTTTGGTCTTTTCCGGCTTTTATTTTCAGCACCAAGAAGTCAAAGAAATTTTTTTCCTACATCTCATTTAGCGTCCAACACTGATGTTGCATATTTTACAGCTTGGGTCCTTCTTGGCATCGGCAGTGGTCAGACTCATTAGTTGGTGATGGCCACTGATTTGTTCCACACAGCCTTGGTCCAAGGGGACTGGTTCTGTGAAGAGCACCTCTAAGATAACATCACTAGCATGGCAGTACAGAGGTTCCTCTTCTTTGCTCTCAGGAGGTATAATGGTCAAAAAGGGATTAGAAGTCAAGTTCAACATTGGGAGTCGGGTGCGACAGAAGTTATCTCCTTCTGTGCCAATAGGTGCTAGCACTAGCACAACATAATGATAAGCTGTGTACATGCAATAGAAGTCTGCAAAGTACAAGGAAATGTTGGGGTTTAGAAAGTATCCTGCAGGAATCTGGAATCTAAGCGGTCCATAGGGGGAATCTTTGGAAGGAAGGCCTGTGTCAAACTCTGTGTTGCAACTGAAGAAAACTCCCTGGAGTTTGCCATTGATAGGAGATCCATGGCTTCCACTGTTGTCTTTCAGGGCTGGACGCATCAGACCTCCACATTCTCTCCTAATTTGAAAAATCAGATGGAAGCAATGATTTTATAAATGGCTAAGTGAATACTAAAGCAACAAAGAAAAAAAAAAAGAACTTACCTGATAAAGTCAAAGTACTCTGGGTGCTGGTTCCGATAAAACACAGAAAATTTCAGTAGTCTTCCTGCTGAGCCCTTTGCTTTGTCCAAAAGTTGTTGCAGGTGTTCCATTGCATAGTCTGTAAATGAGATGGTTTTCCTTTTGAGTTACATTTAAATACCCATGGTTTTTGTTGCTGAGATAATTTAATGTTTTATCCCCACTAAAAACCTCTGTGCATTATTTTGATCAAAGCTTTTATAATCAGGTTTCACTGAACTTCTGTTCCTCTAGCTGCATTTCATCTCACCTCCTGTGCAGAACTCCACCACCTGGCTCCACTCGGACACCAGGTAATCACCATCTGGCTTTCTGACAGCTGTTTGAACAGCGACACAATACTCTGTCCGTGGACTGAGAAACCAGTGTCCTCTAACCGCCATGGGGAGAGGAACAGCCTTGGCCACCAGCTTAGTTGGCACATCCTAGAGAACAAAGCATAAAGAAGATGGCACCAGGAGCTGTATGCAAAGCTATCTGTGTTTCATTTACATTTCAAAGCAAGGAAGTTTAAATGCAGATGTTCTTCTCAGAAAAAAAACTTTGGTTTCCAAGCATGATGTTCCAATTCAAGCCCCAGCTGCTGTAACTAGGATACATCTAATCAAATCAGTGGCTTTGTTTTGGCCGAGGTCTCAGAGAAGCACAGCTAATTACTGCAAGCTCAGATGCTCACATTTACGCGGCATCATCTGCAAATTTCTTTATTACTCTGTCCAAAGCTATCTGAGAGATAATAACGCTCATCCAGAAAAAATTCACTCACTAATATACCGATCATGATATCCTGCTGTTTTTAAAAATAAAACATAGTTTTAAAGAACGCCAAAAGATGTGTATGAACTTACGAGAACCTTCTGTTGAGATGTCATTTTTTATCTCAACATTTCAGATATGTTGCATTTGAACGTCAACTTTAAACAAACCCAAGCAAATTCTTTTAGAACAAGTCACCCATATAAGCAATTTGGGTAACATGCATAAGTAAATGTATTACACTTACAGTACATGGGAAAATGTTAATACACTGGCAATTACTACATATCACATGCTTTTTTTTATGCTTTTAAGGTGAATAGCATGCAAGGTTTTACTAATGAGATGAATCTATAAACAGAACTGAAGTTGATAAGAATAAATTAGTTCTTGGGGTTATGCTGTTAATGAAATTAAAATAGACACACATCTGTGCTTCGCTCGTCCAGATGTAGGTGGTAAACCTATTTTATGGCAGAAAAATTCTTTAAATGGTTTCACTAGACAAAAAAGGCTTTTTGAAACATATAAAATTGGTTTTAATAGCAAGCTTAATTATGTGCATTGGAAGTAATTAATTTGTAAAGTGTTCTTTGCTGAACCAGTCTTAGTGAGCTTTGGTCCGTTTTAAAATTAAACAATGTGCATGTGAGTCACTGGCCCGAAGCTGTTGACTGCTCAGATTTTCTATAGTATTTGGGATTAGTTTTGACTGAAAGGGCACAGCTGAGTTCAAACTACAGCAAAATATAATCAGAACGCAATCTGAATTATCTCTTAACTCCAGGAAAATGTGTGCTTTCTTATCTCACTTCTGTTTAGATTTCCTTTTACCATCATATTGAGACAAATCAAGAACTTTGATGAAGAGCAGAGTACAAGCAGGCAACAAATTCAGACCCTGTGTTTGAAGCGGTTTGGATCCCTGTTGTCTTTGCGGCTCAGGTCAATGAAGAAGTGTGTAGCTCTGGCAGTGTCCTCGGGGGTCATGTCCCAAACGATGCGGAAGGAGTCACAGGTCACCTCACAAATGTTGATATTGCACGGAGTAGAAAGAGGTGCCTCCATTTCTATCATCTGCAATCAGAATTAGAAATAAAAGTATATCATTAAAATTAAATTAGACCGTTTAGCTGTGCTGTATGTTAACCAAGCCTCTGAGTTTAAATTGTATGAACCGAAAAAGCATTTTATACTGAATCAAATTAAGAATTATTCTGCATGCATTTTTTTTCTGTCTTAATCCACTTTCCTTTTCTCTGACTTTAACCGGCATTTTTCATCATTACACAACTCAATACGCTCCCAGCTGGGTGACTGGCTTCCGTTTTTAATCCACCTACAGTAGTCTCCAAGCAACCACACATCTGCAACCTCTCTCGACATCCTGTTATTCTCAGAAAATGGTTAATAAACACATTTCTACACCCATCATCAACAATCAAATTACTGGAAACATTTTAAATACACATGCTCAAATAAATACAGAAAAGCTGACCATGGAAATTCAAAGAGGGGAATTGGTGTTTTCAGTGAAGGTGTAGGGGTTTGAACAGGAGAGGGTGATGTATGATCATATCTCTGTACTCGCCTGTCAGCAATCTGATTCAGTTGACTGCTTTTTAGCCTTGAGTGTTGGGCTGGGTGTGAGCTGCTGGTTGTACAGTTTTTGTTTCACCGGTAGTCACCTTCTAACATCTTGTCTGATGAGAGTTTGTATCCAGTGAACCAGTTTTTCCAAGAAAGTACCTCATTGCTTGATCACTAAATTGTCATTTTCAGCCATGGAGTAATCATTATTATTCAAGCATTACTTCAATATCAACATCTATGCAAGTAGAACATTTTCTCTACTGAGCTTGTGTTAGATCATGGAAGTAGCTAAAAATAACATGCTGATTTGGTTGTTTGTGTGATCCTTCTAACAGCCGTTGTACAGTCTGACCGCAGGGTCCGTTAGGTTGCTCTGAAGCTAAGATGATGGACAAGCTGCACCAGCTCATTAAATGATGTGAACTGTGAAATTTGTGAGGTAGCAAAGCCACTGTGGGACTGTGCAAAGAAGACAGTGGAGTTGCATCACACACGTGCATCTCCATTCCTCTGTTTTCCAGCTGCTGCACTAATTTCTAATCACGGTGTCTTTTCAGCGACTGAAAGTAGGGCAAGAGGAGATTCTCACAGGACAAGCCATCAAAGCCCCGTGCCCCATCACTTTCAAATCAGATACATGTAAATGCAGTTCAAATTCAGATCCACACAATGCCATTATTTTTATTTATAATTTGTCAATTATTTTCACTAATTTTGACTGACTGCTACATCTAATAAGACAGCTGGCACAAATCAATTAATATGGGGATTATTCACATCATTATGCATAATTTATCCAGACATGCACACATCAAACACTTTCTGCTTTGTAGCACATCAAATATATTTTCTGCTGCTCCAGCAGCACATAAGCAGATGGACACAGAGTTTTTAAGAACCATTAATTTGATCAAGTTCAATAAAATAGCTGATAAAATGAGAGATCTCTCAGAAGATAAATACATGCGTTATCAGAATATTGAGTATTCACTGCACTGAAGAAACGTGTTTAAAATAGACAAATGAACCCATTCGACATTAATTCTGCAATAGAAATGACTGACTTGATGCAAATTTTTCTTTTAATCATCAGTGAATCCGGGTGTCAGTGTAAAATCTATTTCATTTGAAGAAAGAGACCAAACAAGCCTCACTTTCTGTGATCAGGCACACTATTCTTATCTTTAGAGAATGGCCTGATTCCTTGAAAACTTTAACCAAGACTCAGTTTTTAGTCTCTAGACAGAATGGGAGCATGCTCACTTGCTTAGTCTTTGCATTTGTTTTCATGATTAATTTTATTCATTATTGTTCAATAAAACTGCATGCAAGTAAATGTAAAAAAATCCAACTCACAAGCACTTTTTAAAAAATCTTAATCTTTAGCTACTACACAGCCTGTGAGATTTTATAAAACACACTCAGGAATGAATCTAGATCAATGTAAAATCTCATCATTTGCACATCAGCAAAAGAGTTTGAATGGGAGACTATGGGAGACTATGCATTGATTAGATTTTTCCGACGCTTTATTTTTTAAATACAATTTCACACCACACAGTGTTGTTTTGTTCACTTTAACTTAGCACATAAACCATCACAATTAATTTATTTCTAAAGAATCAAGAAGAGTGATATCTGAGTACTTACTTATGTGGGCCTTGACTTTGTGATGGGACAATAACACTCAGGTTGAACTCCTCTATCTTTCTTCTTCCCTCCTACTCTCTTTTAGTCTTCTCTGCAATGATAATAGATCCCTCTGGAAAACTGATTGGGAGGTGAAAAGAATGCACAGGCTCCTCTCTTCTTCTTACTCCCGACTGTTTCTCTCTCACTCACTACACCACACTAACAACCCAACTCCCCTCCCTCTTTTTCTCCCAATCTCAATTTTAGCTCTGAGCTCTGCATGATGTTTACTTCACTCCTGTGCAGCCACCCAGAATCCATAGGAACAGAAAATAATATTAAAAAAAAAAAAAAAAAGAGGGGGGAAAAAAGAAGAATGAGAAAAATTTTGCAACTGTGACCATAGTGGGATGTGCACTCAACCTCACCAGCATCACTCTCTCATCAGCCAACCATACACAACATATCACTTGGCAGTAAATCTGCCCTTAGGCAGAAAATCCTCACACACTCTAGTTTGAACACTCAGCTGCTTGCATAAATGTCAACCTCTCAGATGTGGAGGCATCGCTAACACTTGATGTGAAAAGAGAAAACATTATTATTATTTTTTTATGCTCATAAGCTTATCCAAGAGATTAGACATTGAGTGATGCCCTAGTAAAAACAAAGAGGACCATCAAGACCTCAGAAATATATATGTGCCAACTGTTATGCCATATGGACAAACTCTACAGGATTTTTTCACCCCCCAGTTTATCTGTAGGCGAGGGATGCCATCATGTAAGCCCTGTGTAAGCAGATTTTGTCTGGCATTAATTTTTAGAGGCTGGCTTTTTTGTTTTGTTTTCATTTTTTTGACATTGGTTCAACATCACAAGATTATTTCATTCAGGGTCCTATAAGATTAAAAAAAATCTACTCCGATTAAAACAATAATCTGCTCCTGACACAATGGTTGTAGACATAGGATAAAGACAGATAACAATGGTATTAACTCAGACTGAAGGTGCAGTCTTTTCACAAATGATATTTGATTCAGAAATTGCCATGATGTATGGCCATAATTTTAAAGGCCATGCACAATATCAAGCAGGTTAATTTATTTCCAGCCATCTAGGCGTGGAGATGCGAAACCCTCTAAGTGTAATTAAACTGTGATCATCCATCATTAGTCACAGCATGACAGGGTGTCCTAGTAACCCTTACAATTCCAGATCTAAGTGTAGTTATTTGTATGAAGTGAAAACTGATTTGTTATATTGAGAAGTGGTATGACTCTATATCTAATTTGTTTTTAGTTGTGATTATTTTATTCACAAAATATGAATAGAGAATTCTTTGATGTGTTCCACAAATTGAAAAAGCAGAAAAAGATGGGTTTGAGAATTTTTAACTTACAGTACACTATAAAGTACCACTTTGACCTTTTATATTTCATTGTATAGCAACACACAATGTATCGCTAAAACATTTTCACTTCAAACCTCATCTGAGATTGTGAAACATCAAGAGTGTAAAGTTTATACCATCAATATTTAAACAAAAATAATTTTTTTTCCTTAATGTGTTGTTTTTAGTATCCTCATCATAGTAGTGTTGAACACAATCTTAATGTGAATCAGATCTATCCACAGAACAAAATGTTGCCTGTGTTTTTGGTTGGAAAATAAAATTGTGCATTATTTGGGAAGATCATTTTCACATAGAAATTCTGACATTTCTATTCAATTAAGTATATTTGTATATTAGCCCAAACTCACAAAACAATTGTCTCAACGTGCTTCACATTGTAGATTAAAAAAATGTACAAAAAAATAAATAAAGTGGATACACAAATAAACAGTTAAAAACTAACTAAACAAAAATTAACTTTCAGCACATTTCTCCTTCATGGGGATGAAAAACTCCCAAACAGACAGGCTCGCTTGTTTAAATGCTTATATTGACACTGATGGCTTTCCATACTCCTAAGTCTGGCTACGCTCAAGACAGACATCAGTAGATGGGCTTCATCCTGATAAAGATGGGAGTAGATCAAGCCCAGAGGCCTCCTCCGTCTGGCGATAGGAGGATTCATAAGGATTCTGAAACAGAACTCTCTCCCAAATAGGGAAGGAAGAGAGAAGCGAACAATTATGATAGCTTATAACCAAAATGAGTTTTTACATAAATGCAAATAATTTATTTCTGACTTACAGTAGAAAAACCAATTTCAAGCCCAAATGTCAGAGATGCCGCTGCTTACTCAATTTCAGATGAGTTGATGACTACAGTAATGGGTTGTTACTGTAAGTATCTTTTGGAAATATAGTTTACTGTCTCAGGTAACATTATCAGAAGCAAATAATTGAGGCTTAATGGTTTTCTAAGTTACTAATGGTCTTTAATGCAGGGATCTCCATGAACCACAAAGCAGTCTTGCTTTTAAACAGTCCATAGGTAATTGACTGAACGCACTAAGCACATTCTTCCTTAGCTTTAAATTTTTATAGGTTTAATCTTAATTCTTCCATACCCTTTTTGTCTCTTAATTTCTCCTCCTAAAATGAACCAACTTAAGGGATTTTGGTCTGACTGTCTTTGGTCTTAAAGACAGACAGAAAAAAAAAATCTTTAAGAGCTCACCCAAATGATCAGGATTTTCTAAGTGCTGAAATCAGTAGATTTATACATCGTGAAATCAGAAATTGTGCTGAATTTTTTTTAAACATTTAAAATTTCGGCTTTATTTTCTAAATATTTAAATTTGAATGGTTTTTGCACCATGAATGGGATTTGAAAAGTCTCAGCCAAAACGTTTATGCTCTTTAAACTTTTAAAGGTTAAAGCCACATTAAACTATGTTAAATGACAGTAAGCTACATTAATATAGAGCAAGGTACTGTACATTGGGCTGTAATAAACTACATTAAACTGTATTAAGCTACTTCAAGCTGTATTAAGCTACATTAATTTGTAATAAACCAGAGTAAACTGCAAATAAGGTGCTTTAAGCTACATTAAACTGTATTAAGCTACTTCAAGCTGTATTAACCTACATTAACTTGTAATAAACCACAGTAAACTGCAAATAAGATGCTTTAAGCTACATTAAAGTGTCTTAAGCTACTTCAAGCTGTATTATAAACTACATTAACTTGTAAAAAACACAGTAAACTGCAAATAAGATGCTTTAAGCTACATTAAACTGTATTAAGTGACATTAGACTACAAGCTGTATTAAGCTATTTTAAACTACATTAAACTGCATTAAGCTTTTTTGCTACCTTAAGCTTTTCATCCATTGTTAGTTTTTAGCTATGTCCAGCTTTTTCAACTCTTGATTTTTAATCATTTTGGCATTACAATTTGCATTTTAGTTGAAAGACATTATGGTTTAAAATGCCAACAGACTGGCATTCATCCAGCTGTTTTCATCTAGTTTATCATTTGAAACTACTACGCCTCTATTACAGTGTTTTCCACACTAGGAGGCGCCTCTCAAAGCCTTTCATTTGGTTTTTTAAATGGATCAGTAGTGGTTTATTGTGGCTAGGCTACCGTAGTAAGGAGGTGTGGCTGAAATACCAGCGGTTTAAAACACTAGTTGCTTCAGGGAAACACTACTTGTTTGAGAATAAAGATAGCCAAAATGGCACCTTGCAGGAGACAGGCTTACAACGCAGAGTTTAAACTACAGGCGATCAATCACGCATTAGAACATGGAAACAGAGCAGCAGCCAGACATTTCAACGTTAATGAATCAATGGTACGGAATTGGAGGAAACAACAAGAAGACTTGCGACAAGTAAAAAAGACTGTAAAGAGTTTTCGAGGGAACAAAGCAAGATGGCCACGGTTAGAGGACAAACTGGAACAATGGGTTCTAGAAGAGAGAGCAGCGAGTAGACACGTCTCAACAGTCTCCATCAGAATGATGGCCACAGAGCTAGCACACAATATGAACATCGATGGATTCATAGGCGGTCCTTCTTGGTGCTTTCGCTTTATGAAAAGACGTCAAATCTCCATCGGAACACAAACTACTCTCTCACAGAAGCAGCCTCAAGCTTGCAAAGAAAAACCAGCCACTTTGTGCGCAAACTGCAAATGCGAGATTTCTGAAGAGGAGATCCAACCAGACCTCATCATCATCGACGAGGTCCCACTTAAATTTTTTTGTTCAAAGTGTTTCAGATTTAGTTAAAAAGAATTGACATGATTTATTTAAAATATAGTTTAGCGCATTATACGCATGTTTTATGCGCAAGCTTGATCCTCATGAACTAAATGAATGATGACAAAGCGGAAGTGTCATGGCGTCTCACTGTGTTGTCACGCACTAGTAGAACAACTAGCTCTGCACGATCACTGATTTTGTCTTATGAAATACAATCCAAGCACTTATTTTGAACTGATCAAGTAAGTAAATGTGTAAAACTCTTAATCGAAAGCATTTTAGCGACAGGATTCAACTTTTGTGTACTAGTACATCCATGCTTGGTTAAAATCTAACCACGTGCTGGACTTTTAACAAAGTCATGCTTTACTTAGAAAACAATTGTCAGCAAAATTCACTAATGTGGTTTTTTTCAATCGGGCTATTAAAAGGAAATTTCTTTGGTAATCCTGCTAATTCTTGACATTTTAAACTTTACTGGTTAAGGGCAGTGCATATTAATGAACATTAATACATAAATAAATATGCCATATTGTAGCCATTAGCTAGTTCCCATCTGTTGCCCCTGGACAGGTTGATGGTGTTAAAAGATAAAGGAATCGACAGATAAATAATGCTGGGTTAAAAGTTTTGGTATGTACCTGGATTTGTGTTATTTTTCACCTGATCCTTACGTTGCTTTTACTATCTGTTTTCCAGTTCAACATGTCTGACCCTGGGAACTCCTCTGGTCAACATGTCCCATCTCCAGGAACCAGCACTTTTAGGAGACCAACAGCCAGTATCTCAACTGGTCGGCTTCCCATAATAAGATCAAGAGACCTTACCCTTGGGGGAGTAAAAAAGGTATGATTGTTTTGTAAGAGAACTTTGATCAATTTTATAGCCAAATATATATTTTTTAATGTTTGTCACCTGCTTTGCTTTGTATCAAGAAAACATTTTCACCGAACATAATTGGCCGCAAAGTTAAAGAAGAGTAAGTGTTGATTTTAATAGCCTATTCATCATGATTTATGTAGCCGCTTCAATGACACTATGATGACGTGTACCCATCCCAACAGAGTAAAAGTTGAAAATCAGCAGAGGAGAGATCGGAGGGATGTCGGTCGAGGCCGAGGTCAAAGGGGCAGAGGTCGTGGTCAACAAGAGCTCATCCAGTCCCACTCTATTTTTGAGCAGGGACCAGGAGAGGCGATGATGAAAAAACGAGGTGGGTGGAAATGTGGCTGGAAAAAATTTTTTTTTTCTTCAGCAAAATTTGAATTTAATTTTGATTTAAGTGAAGCCAATCATCATACACAGGTGGCTATGACAGTGAGAGGGATACCCCAAGCATTGGACCGTCACCCATCATCAATATTAAAAAAGAAAAAAGAGAAACTGAAGAAGAAACTAAAGAAATTTTGCGCAAACTAGAGCGAGACAATGTGAGTTCTTTTGCTTATTACCATTGTTAATGGATACTATGAGTAAAAAAATAACATGTCACCTTTTGCACTTTAATTCCTCTTGTAGTTTATCGATGACCCATTCCTGAAGAGTGAGCAGAGATGCTGTCCCGTCCAGCTTCCCCTGGCTGTGTCCGGATGGGGATTTCAAGAGGAATTTAGCAGTACTGCTGTTAAAGTAGAGAAAATGGAAGATGATTATGAACCCATGGAATCGTCCGTTGAAGGTGAATATAGATTTTTCTGGTAGCAGCCTTGGAGTCAATATTGGAAATTATTAAAATGCCTCCAGTAACAATAAGATTTTTTAAGATTTTTAAGTTTTCTACCCAAATACATTGCAGCTCTCTCTTAACACTTATTAACTTGACTTTCAGTCAAACAAGAGCCGGTAGAAGTTGAAATAAAAGAGCCAGTGTTCCGACGTCCGCCGATTCCTGAGCCAGAAGTTCTTGACGACCTGCTGCACAGATGGAGTCTAGACAAAAAAGAGGAATTAGTCTTCATCCAGCTTCCCGACTCTCTGCCTGGCCAACCTCCTACTACAGAGCACAAGCCAGTAAAAACAGAGGTGCAGTCAGCTGATGGACAGCCTGTTCTTCTGAAGGAGGCTCAGGTACATGCTTCAAAGATTTGGATTTTCTTCTGCAAATATCCAGTAATTTCAAAGTTCTGCTTGTAAAATATTTTTATCAGGAAGAGGAAGCAGAAGAGAACAGCTGCAGTTTGAAAGATTTGCAGGAGGGTATTGTGGGAAAAATGCTGGTGCGGAAGTCGGGCCGAATCCAGCTTATTCTCGGAGAAGTGACTTTGGACGTATCACTAGGAGCAACATGCTCTTTCTTTCAGGTATTTATTTCCTATTTAGCTCTGTAATTTCCGGTTTATAAGTTGCAATTTTTTTACATGCTTTCAAGCCTCTGGCTTATGCAATGATGAGGCCTATTTATGGACTTTTCTAATGGCCGTCAGGAACGCTTGACCAGAAAAGGTACGAGTGAGACGCTAGTGTACCTGGGTGTTTTTATTTGCATCGATAGGTGGAGGAAGGAAGAACAACAAGGCGCAATCTGCCGTATTACTTTATTTTTCCACATTAATTGTGGAAAAATGAATGTGGTTCCACTTCTAGTTCTAAACTTATCACAATAAAAGAGCCAAAAATACAACTCATCAATATATATTATTCTTTAATTGTACCACATTCATCCCTCATGGGAAAATTACTTTTGCTACCTTGCACTGGAGCAGGCACCCATGATGGTGCCAATTGGGGGTTAGGTGTCGTCTCCAGGGACACTTAGTCACGGGCCCAGTGGGAATCGAACTAGCTTCTCCATTCTACCACTGAGCTAATGCCTCCTTCCTTCTTACTGAAGTTTGAACTTAATTGTAATTTTGTGCCTCGTGAAGGTATACGTAAACACACCCTCATCATGGAAAATTCATTGACGCAGTTTTTAAATAGTGGAGCCGGCTGACATAGAAGAGAACAGAGCTGTTACACATAAGCTTAGCATTAGTAGTGAGATGTTTGGCAGCAGCATGTACTCCTGTGTTGCTGTTGTGTTACAGGCACTGTTTGGAAAGAAAAGTTAAGGTATGTTATGAAAACTTTGAGTGCACCATCTTTCTTTGTCAATTTTTATGTTTCAATGTGGGCTCCTGCCGTGTATAAACAGGTGCGGCATATGCATGTATTTTCCTTAAAAAATATAGTGGGTGCCGCTTATTCTCAGGTGCCCTCTAAAGACTGGAAAAATATGGTACTCTAATATTTTTACACAATAATCAGTGTAATTTGTATTTACTCCCCTTATCTTTTTTTTTTTTAGGAACTGGTTTCTGTTGACACAGAGGGGAAAACTGGCAACCTAACAGTGTTGGGGAACATCAAACACAAAATGGTTTGTTCACCAGACTTTGAGGCTCTTCTGGAAAGCAGAACCTGATTCACAAGAAAGGAGGACTGAAACACCTTTTGCAAATAGATGAATTCAGTGAATTGAATTGAATACAATGAAGTCAACTGTGTATTTGCCAAGGTGTGTCTCTTTAGAGCTGAACTTCCAAAAGGCTTATGTGTGCAATTAATAGCCTTGTTGGAGGTACAGAGTTGCTTAAATTTATTATAATGTACACTAACGACAACACAAGTTTTAATTTCTTCAATAGAAAGAAGTCCATTTGTTTCAAAGCTTTAATGCTGTACGAAGTTTGGAAGATTTCTCTAAAGCCTTGAAAGTAATGTATATGGTTGTAAATGTGTGAATAAAAACGGGAGGGCGTGTCTGTCCAGTATATCAAACAAGGGCTGCATTATAGTTTATGTAATATTTGAATGCTTTATGTATATTTCATTCATTCATATATTTCATTTCTGCAATTTCCCCATTATGGAACAAATAAAGGTTTTCTTGATTTGTTTTAATACAATACAGATGTTGAACAATGCGAATCGGTTGTGGTTGTTTTGTTTCTTAATTCCTTTGCAGTTTCAGTCAAACAATGCAGTGACAAAAGTATAAACACATATTAAATAGACCATGTGTTTATCCTTTAGAAAAATATATCTTCAACCTACTAGCTGTAGTAAAAAAAACATTGGATCCAACCAGTATTTTGCAGGGGATTTTTTATACATAGGTATATATTTGCTTATATATGAAAAATGATGACATACATATATAATCAATACAAATGATTACATACAGGATTTTACTGTTGCCTCACAGCAAGAAGGTCAGGGGGTTGAATCTTGAAACACTGGCCTCTGTGTGGAGTTTGCATGTTCTCCCTGTGTATGTGTGGTTTTTCCTCCAGGCTGCTACCATTTTGCCCCTATGAATGAGTATGTGTGTGACACCAGAAAAGACTGGCGACCTGTTCGGGTATATCCTTCCTCTCGCCTGAAATCAGCTGTTCGGCACCCTCTGCGATCATTGAAGGAATAAGTGGTTCAGAAGACAAAAAAAATTATACAACCTTTCTGTGTGGAGTTTGTATGCATACTCCCATTCTCCAAAAACCTGCATTTTAAATTGATTGTCCCCTAGGTATATGTGTGTGGCCCCTACAACCTATTATAACCTATTCAGGGTGTATCCCTCCTCCTCCCTAAAATTAGCCAGGATAGGCTCCAGCACCCCTGTAACCTCAGTAGGGATAAGCACTTCAGAAGGCAAAATTAATTATACACATACCTATACATGCATACTTATATACATATATCAAAAATAAATATTTAAATATATGCTTAATGTCATTGCACATGACCTCCAATTAAATCTTAAACATACAGCGCCCCTAGCGGTTGTTTGAGTAAATTAAAAAATACTTTTATGCCTGGTTTTGTCCACCAGAGGTCAGTGTAGAAGTAAATGTATTAATTTCTATGGAGGAGGTGGTCTGATTCAGGTCTGCTGCTGCTTGGAGCTGTTATTTGCAGTGAGCAGCTGCTGGTGTCCGGCGGAACCACTTGGATACAATCAGACAAAGACTAAGTGATGGACGATTACAACATTACTTCCTCGGGCTTACACTGACGGAAGGTTGGTTCTGCTTTACCTCTACCTTACAAAAAACAATCCACAGGTTATTTAGCCCTCATTTAATATCTTGTAAAATCTCTTTTTGATGCTAACAGAGTTTAGCATAACTGTTAGCTTTGCTGCTAACGCTAACTTCAACATAAGATTGAATTTCCGATTAAAAGCTTTCAGTTTTAACGTTGGCTTCTTGTTTTCTTGTTTGAATGAGCTGTTTGAAATGCTCGGTTTGTTGCTGTAAATGACAGAGCTTTATTTAAATTGTTAACTGTTGGTGAGAATGTTTTTTATAAAATAAGGATGGAGATTCCCGTTAGCCTTCTTACTGTAACATCAGACTGTAGAAGGATGAAGGGCCTCCGGATAACCTTATCTCTACACTGCAGACCATAATATTCTATTATCGGATCAGTGAGAATGAAACTATAACCAACTGTTTGTTTTTTTCTGAGATCGCGGTATTTTTTTGTTTCATCACTAAATACCGGTTGAACAGCAGTGTTCAAGAAATGCTGACTTAAGTTTTCTGCCTAGAAGCAATCAGAAGAAAAAGGGACATGCTTCTATGTTTTAGATTGTTCTGATCGTATGTTTGTTCATCTGCAGGTTTGTGGCATTGGGTTCAAGATCTTCAACAAACAAGGAGACCACCTGCTGTTCTCAGTTGTTTTTGTTTCTAAAATCCACCAGCAGGGCATCTTTCTAAAGCAGAGTTCATTCATTTCAAAGTGCAACTACTTCCATAAAAAACTTTCATCCTCTGGAGCACTCCCCCCCCTTTATTTTTAATTTACAGTAAAATGGATGGATTTTAAAGATGATCCCCCAGAGGGTAAAAGCAAAGTCAAGATGGATTTTTGCTCTCATATTGATTTTCTAATAATCCTAACAGGAGGGCCCTTTGTTTGGTCATCCTAATGAAGCTTCTTTTGTGACAAGAAATAAGGGCCACTTGAGCCCAGGAGATAGACATCTGTACCTCCTCTCACTCTTCTTAGAATCCATTAACAGTCTAATATTTTAAATAATCCCTTTACATAACCATGGAGCTCTTCTTCAATCCTTTCGATAACTTGGTGTGCATCCTGTTGGGAATCTCCTTCACTGTGTGGTTCACAATGCTGCTGGTATTCATCATTGTCCCTGCCATTTTCGGGGTGTCATTCGGCATCCGACGTCTCTATATGAAAACTCTGTTAAAGATCTTTGAGGTAAGAGTTTGCTGTCTGATAAAGTATCTTTTATTGTATTGTGATGTTTAAAAAAAAAATTAGAAAAAATTGGGCACAGTGACATAGTGGTTAGCATTGTGTCCTCACAGAAAGTAGGTCGGGGTTCGAGTCCTGGAGTGTGGGCGAGGCCTTGAAACGCTGGCCTGTCTGTGTAGAGTTTGCATGTTAGGTTAATTGGCCACATAAAGTTCCCCCTCGGAATGAGTGTGTGGCCTTGCAACAGACTGGCGACCTGTTCAGGGTGTACCACGCCAGAATAGGCTCCGGCACAACCCATGACCCCGTTAGGAATAAGTGGTTCAGGAGACTAAACGCTTCTCGTTCCTGCTAGGAACAAGAAATTTTTCTTTCTTAGCTGCATGACTGGAACCGTTGCTGCTTAGGAGTTTGTCTCGGTTGCATGAACTAGCCAACACAGATTAACATCTCGCCCACAGCATTTTCTTCTAGAGTTGTATAACTGCAAAAAACTGCTAAACTGACCCTCTGCATGGCTTGGCTGGGATATGAACCTACACACTGTTTCTGGTGCACATAACTCATTAAAAGGTCTGCATCAGTTGTTCAGCTCTAGCCTAAGATCACATGTAAATTAAGGGAACTGTTTCAGTCTCGTGCCTGAGAGAGCAGATCTTGTGCCAGAAATAAATGAACCAGTGGGACATTTGAGAGATGTTCTCACTTTCCAGTTTTAATTGCTGCTACAAGAGTTTCAGGAAAGGGGTCAAAGAGTCAAAGTAGTTCATTAAAGAGGTTTAGCTCCATGTTAGGCCTTTGAAGTCTATTTTCTCTTAATTTCAACACGAAAGACTTTTTTGTTTCCTATTTTACTAGAAGGAATCGTTCCACAGTATTTGCTCATTCCTGGAATTACTGCTGTCAGAGGGATTTTTATTGGGTGACTCAGTAATATAACTTGTCACTGCAAGATTTAAAGGTGGCCGTGAGAAGAGGCTAAAGCATGCCTGAATGGTTAGCACTGTGTATTCCTTTGCTTTGAATTATGAGAAAGACAATGTTTTCTTTATTTGCCGTCCAATTGGTTATATTGCTCCAAAACTCCTACATGACGAGGTAATGAAAAAACATCCTACTATGATTTTTATGGCGTGAGATTTTGTTCAGGAAGAAGCACCCAGTTCATTGCTGAATGCCTGTGATATTTTTACAAGTTCCCTTTCTAATTTTGACTTCCGCATGCAGAAATTGTGTTGCTTTCATACTGTATCAAGTTCTCAACTGAATGGCTGAGCTTTAAAAAGCAAACTTTGAAGTTTGCATGTGCTGGGATTGCATAGCAAGAAATATTTGGCCGAATAATTCTCGTTTAGAATATCTTGCTCCATTCATATTTGACCTTTACTGCTTGGAGAACACAGACTCATCTTTTTAGTGCTTAGTTTTTGTGTGTCAATATATTATTCAAAACAGATATTTAGAAAACTTTTTTTTTTTAGTGAGTTAAAGCTCACTTAATTAGTGATTAAAGCTGATCTTATTTGCCATTACGATAGATTCATATGAAGTGACATTTTCTTGGTACTTGTCAGCTTAACGCAAAGTTAATAGTTGTTTCAAAGTCATACGTTTAACTCAATTTTTCTTTTTTTCAAGTGGGCGACACTAAGATTAGAGAGAGGTGCCAAAGAAAAGAATCATCACCTGTACAAACCTTACTCGAATGGTAAGAAACAAAACTGTCAATAGGTAGGTGTGTTTGCATAAATGTTAACATCTAGTTTGTGTGTGTTGCCGAAGCAATCATCGCCAGGGAGCCAGCCTCCTCCTTGGAGGAGGAGATCAAAGAGATTCGGCAGAGTGGCAGCAACAAAGACTTAACCACATCCCCTGAGTTTGAGATGTCAGATATTTTTTATTTTGCACTGCGAGGAGTGGAAAGTATCATGGATGACGAGGTGACGAAGCGGTTTTCTGCTGAGGAGTTGGAGTCGTGGAATCTGCTAACACGTAGCAACAACAACTTCCACTACATCAGCCTGAGACTGACCGTCCTGTGGGGGCTGGGCCTCCTGATTCGTTACGGCATCCTGCTGCCTCTCAGGTAAGAGAAGCACTGCACACCCATGGTCGTCAAGCAAGTTTATGAAGCAATTTCTAAGATGCTCACTATTATTTCAACAATAGTTAAAGATAGCAGCCTGTTAGTCAGAGAGGCAGACACGTTGCAGACAAAAACAAGAACATTCAAACATGACGAAAAAGAAAAAAAGCTACACACAGACACACTGAATAAATTGACTTACCAGTTTATCTGGCATGTGACAATTCAAAAATGTCTAGAGCACTATTTTTTTTTTTTTTTCTGAATTATGAAGCTTTGTTAGGATTTAGATAATACGCATCACTTTCGTACAACATATTTTTTAAACAAGAATTTTTTTGAAACGCTGATAATTTCGCAAAAAGATCTCCTAACTTAACAATAGCTTAAAATAAGCATTGGTTTACAAAATTCTCAACTAAAAGAAAACGTCAGTCAAAAAGTTTTAAAAAATTACAAAAAATATAAATAGTTTGAATTTGTTTTGCATTGCAGAAGAAAATTGAACATCTTTTGGAATTTGTAGGAAAAGAACATTGTTTTGTAAGAGTTTTTACAGTTCTGTATAGTGGGAAACTCGGAATGAAAATCACAAGAACCATGAGAATTGTCAGCCTTGAGAAGTTTCTTTACTACCAGTCAACTTGAGGTATCAATTTGTTATTGCAGAAGGAAAACAAAAACTTTAAAGACTGGATTTACGTATCTGCTTTGATATCTCTTTATAGCAAATGGCAACACAGCCTGATATAATTTGACAAGTTGGGGGGGGTTTCACATTAGTAATAGTTCCTTTTCAGCATACATGGGGAAATGCATTGGTTCAAACATCACTTTGTGTTGTTTTTTAAATATCTTGCTCTACCTGGGATTTGAAGGCCTCTCAATCCCCCTTTGAGAGCCATAGTGCCAGTTCAGGAAATTTTCCTGCAACCATTGCTTATTGACAAAGTTGCTTCATCTGCACTTCTTAACTTTATTCCAGGAATGATGACGTCTTTTCCTAACCTAAACTAATTTAAAATTCTGTTGGCGTTTACGTCTTGCCGCGTGTGAAGGACCGAGCAGTGAAATAAAGGACACACTGAGTCAAACAATGGGTTCTTTTATTTACCCAAATTATTTCAAAACTGTCATAAACCGTCTGGTTCTGTAAAAGAGGTAAATTAAACAGAATGCCAGAAAGTGCAGATTAAAGAAACATTACTTAACTGGAAGCAAAACAGACCTAAAATAATAAAGATAAAGAAAACCTTTATTTGTCCCACAATGGGGAAATTGCACATAGAATGAGAACTTATATATTGTGGGATAAACTAAGTTAACCAAAGGGCGAGACAAATAACTAAACAAAGACTTAAGTAATGTAGACCCAAAGGAACCCCCATTGTCCACCAGTACATAGTTTGGTCCCGGTCAGCCAAGGAGGAAACTTTCCTCCCATGATGACATTGTGTGACATTTGTTAAACGAAAGCTTGAAGCCATCATAGATGTTTATTGTGCAGGATCAGCACCCTTTAAAACCCGAAAAGCCATTTGAACCCTGTTCCAATGGGAAAGAAAACAACAGGAGCGCCAAATACTTTTAGACTTTTAAAACAAAAAACAGTCCATGTATGTATTTACTGTATATACATACAGTGGTGGTCAAAAGTTTACATACACTTGTAAAGAACATAATGTCATGGCTGTCTTGAGTTTCCAGTTATTTCAACAACTCTGATTTTTCCCTGATATAGTGATTGGAACAGATCCCTCTTTGTCACAAAAAACATTCATGAAGTTTGATTCTTTTATGACTTTATTATGGGTAAAGTGAAAATGTGACGAAATCAGCTGGTTAATATTTGGTTACATGTCCTTTGGCCATTTTTACTTCAATTAGGCACTTTTGGTAGCATCCACAAGCTTCTGGCAAGTTTCTGGTTGAATCTTTGACCACTCCTCTTGACAGAATTGGTGCAGTTCAGTTAAATTTGTTGGTTTTCTGACATGGACTTGTTTCTTCAGCATTATCCACGTGTTCTCAATGGGATTTAAGTCAGGACTTTGGGAAGGCCATTCTAAAACCTTAATTCTAGCCTGATTTAGCCATTCCATTACAACTTTTGATGTGTGTTTGGGGTAATTGTCCTGTTGGAACACCCAACTGCGCCCAAGACCCAACCTTCGGACTGATGACTTCAGGTTTTCTTGAAGAATTTGAAGGTAATCCTCCTTCTTCATTGTCCCATTGACTCTCTGTAAAGCACCAGTTCCATTGGCAGCAAAACAGGCCCACAGCATAATACTACCACCACCGTGCTTGATGGTAGGCACGGTGTTCTTGGGGTTAAAGGCCTCACCTTTTCTCCTCCAAACATATTGCTGGGCATTGAGCCAAACAGCTCAATTTTTGTTTCATCTGACCACAGAACTTTCCTCCAGAAGGTCTTATCTTTGTCCATGTGATCAGCAGCAAACTTTAGTCGAGCCTTAAGGTGCCGCTTTTGGAGCAAGGGCTTCCTTCTTGCACGGCAACCTCTCAGTCCATGGCGATGCAAAACACGCTTGACTGTGGACACTGACACCTGTGTTCCAGCAGCTTCTAATTCTTGGCAGATCTGCTTTTTGGTGCTCCTGGGTTGACTCTTCACCCTCCTGACCAGTTTTCTCTCAGCAGCAGGTGACAGCTTGCGTTTTCTTCCTGATCGTGGCAGTGACAAAACAGTGCCATGCACTTTATACTTACAATTGTTTGCACTGTTGCTCTTGGAACCTGCAGCTGCTTTGAAATGGCTCCAAGTGACTTTCCTGACTTGTTCAAGTCAATGATTCTCTTTTTCAAATCTGTGCTGAGCTCCTTTGACTTTCCCATTGTAGCGTTTGTGGGTGTTTTTATCCAATGAGCCCTTTTTAAATGGCCTCAGAGAAGTCACCAGCTGTAGTCACTCATAATCACTCACAAGAAGTTAAGAGGTGAAGCTCATGTCATTGACGCAACTTTCTAAGTCATGTCATGAAGCTCATGTCATTGACACAACTTTCTAAGTCTCCAAAATTGCTCATTCATGTTGCTGTATGTATATTTTTGACCCAGCTGATTTAGTCAAATTTTCAGTTTACCCATAATAAAGTCATAAAAGAATCAAACTTCATGAATGTTTTTTGTGACAAAGAAGGATCTGTTCCAATCACTATATCAGAGAAAAATCAGAGTTGTTGAAATAACTGGAAACTCAAGACAGCCATGACATTATGTTCTTTACAAGTGTATGTAAACTTTTGACCACCACTGTATATATGAACTTGCACTTTTTTTTATGATCAAGGTGAAAGCAACTTAAAGGTAAAACCAAAACACCAAATGCATCTTGTTTGTATCCCTTTGTCAGTACCTTCTAAGAAATTATTAATGAAAAAACGTTCCTGTTACTAAAACTTTTTTTTCCTAAATTTTATGTAGCGTATTAAACTAACTGTATGCGCTGTGGGAGCCGTATGATTTATGGGCAATTTTTGCCACAACACTGGTCTACCGCACAGCTTTTAAATGATGATATTAAATAACTTATTAATTATTCTACATCAGCACACCAGTAAACTGTGTCAGAATAAGATGGGAACACACCCAATGTGTTATTTTATCCAGATTTGTGTGATCTGTAACAGTTCAGTAAAATAAGTAGAAATAGAATTCATGTGCACATTAGCAATTAAAAATACTTAGCATGAGTGTAGCTTATTCTCGCCCTACCTGCTCTGCATAAAATTATTTATTCTGAACTAAACTTTACCAGGAAATTCAGTGCTCACCTTTTAGGAAATCATGTACATTTGGGGAAGTATTATTAAACAGTGCATAGCAAAGACAAAGCCACAGATCCACCAAACTAACCATAGGACCAGTATTGTTCCAAAAAAGCCACTGGCCAAAAGTGATAATGGGACTCAAGGAGATGCAAAGCCTGTAAATAGGTGTAGATTTGTCAGTTTTTTTCAACCCTCAAACCTGCAGTTTCTTTCTGATTAAAAGAGATCATGCACATCTTAGTCATTAGTAGATGACGCATTGTTAAGCCGGGTCTGCTCCTGTCTGGCTGGCTCGTGTCCACTTCCTAATGAGACAAACCAGGCCACTGCTGCACAAATGGAAACCATTACTGTCTCCTGTCCAATTCTTTTTAACTACTTTCCTTTTAGGTATCCTTCCTGTCAGAAACATCTCCTCTCCTTTGTTTGTATAATCCTCTCTGTATTTAGTCAGCACCTTTTACAATCCTGTTTGAATAGTTTATCCAGATTAGGTGGACCCGTTGACCATCTGAAGCATTGTCAAATATGCAATGAAGGTTCTGTCATTTATTTTCTGTGATATTTGGGAGTACAATGACACAAATTAAAATGATAATCTAGTATCTCTCCTACAGGGTTACTCTTGCCTTCACTGGTGTCGGCCTCCTTGTGTTGCTCACCTCCATGATTGGGTTGCTTCCAAATGGAAGGTGAGACAAATTACATCTTTATTCTTACTGATCACAAGATAACATCTGATTTTTTTTTTTTTTAATTCTTTTCATGCTTTACACACTTTTTTTCTTACAGACTAAAAAATGTCCTAAGTGAAAAAGTCCACCTGATGTGCTACAGAATATGTGTCAGAGCTCTGACAGCCATTATAACCTATCATGACAGGTAACGATCCAACACTACATTTCTACTATTCAGGTGACTGAGATTTGCTTAAAAACATGCACTAAATTATGAGTCTTTTGAGAAAATAGGGTACTATTAAAACTTTGTGAAAATCTCATTGACATCTGGGTGCACTGTTGATTTCAATTTCTAGTTTAGTTTTACTTAAAGAAAATTACATTAGTTTTGTTTCGTCTTCTGAACCGCTTATTCCTAATGAGGTCGCTATCCTGGCTGATTTGAGGCAGGGTACACACTCAACAGGTCCACTGTCTGTTACAGGGCCACATATACACACAACCATCCATACATGAACTCATTACAAGGGGCAATTTTGTAGCAGCCAATCGACCTAACATGCATGTTTTTGTAATTTGCCGTGTTGCTTAAATTGCTAAAAAAAAAAAAATCTAATTGAACGATGATATAATTTAACACAAACTGCATCAAGATAAAAAAAAAAACATAATCAAATTTGATATATTTCTTTACTCAACAGTATCACTGTGTGAGTGCCCGCTTTTTTGAGGAACTATTGTTTTGTTTTTGTGAAAATAAAAGCAAAAATGCATCTTGTCAAAAAACTTGCAAAGGACATGAGATTAAGCATTACAGCAAAATATTATTTTTGCATTTTATATCAAGAAAAATATTTCAAGCGATTAAATGCACTTTAATGAAGATTAAATGTGGATTTATCAGAACACTAAATCCAGAAAATCCTGTATTTTTTTTCCCTTTAAATGAGCCACAGCAGACATCATGCTCTGACAGGAGAGGTATTTCTGTAGAATTACGTAACAGCCGATGAGGCGTGCTGAGAGGAAAAATGGTCAGGGTTAGCTGTTGTAATCTGAGCAAAGTGGTGTGAACATTAAAGCAACAATTCCTCAGGCAAAACCTCCAACTGTCTGGATGTAAACCTGTTACAACAAACACTGTGTGCTGAAATGTTGCAGCATGACATAGTGTTCTTATGAATCAAATGGGTTATGTTTGATCTACGTACATGATTTTTATTAATTTAGCCTGATGACATGATTGCAGAATTTGCATTTTGTTCTAAATGTGATCCTGCGATGCAATCGGCTGATTCATTCTGCAGAATTGCCCAAACCGCCTAAAATAGGACTTAAAAATTGAGCTGTATAGTTTGGCAAAACTATAAACTTATAGTTTTAGGCAAAACTATAAGCTTTAAGATATATTTAAAATCAGCAAAGAACAGAGGTTGTGTTTTTACTGTGAGAATGGCCCAGCTAACAGGATGTAGAACAGGAAGTTAGTATTATTCTTTGTTCTTTTTCACTGACTGTAAAATTTAACAGCTAAATAAAGGAACAACAAATTGAGAGCATGTTTAGGAAATTGTTTTTTCCCCCCAAGCGTATTTATAGCTATCGAACCTCTCTAAGAGAGCTTTTTATCTTTTTAACCTAATGGGAAGGAACATGGACATGTGGAGTATGTCCTTTCCAAGTTTAGTGCTAAATATAATGGTGTCACAGGAAGTGTTGCTAACTCTATTTATGATTGTAAGTCTATCTGTGGTATGTTCAACCCATCCCGCGTGCACAGGTCACAGCTTTCATCTCTTAGACCAGGTGGTGCTTTGTTTCCGTCATTAGAATAGCAAAAGCAGCAGAGTACACTGTACACTTTATGAAGTAAACACATTTCCCTCTGGTTATCTAATCCAGATATTTCTTATAGATTATGTAATTTGACAATTATTCTCAAATTGATGCTGTTTTTCTACTGCATTGTGTTTTTTTTTTTTTTCTTCATTTCTCTCCATGCTCTTTTAGTGAGAATAAACCAAAGAATGGTGGTATCTGTGTTGCGAATCACACGTCGCCGATTGATGTCATCATCCTTGCCAGCGATGGTTGCTATGCCATGGTAACTATAAGCCTATGATGTAACGTGCTACAAAAAAAAAAAAATCACATTGGTGTTTTGCGATGTGATACACAACAATTCTAATATATTGGTGTTTTTTTTCCCTCTGTTTTTGAATTGTTAGGTTGGTCAGGTTCATGGTGGTTTGATGGGGGTTATTCAGCGCTCCATGGTCAGGGCTTGCCCTCACGTTTGGTTTGAACGCTCAGAAGTAAAAGACAGACATCTGGTGGCCCAAAGGTGGATATACAATTTTCCTTTTCCAAAAAGTTTTTTTTCCTCTCAGTTTCTTCAAATATTGTATTTTTAAAATCTTATAGTCAAACGTATTTGTCAAAGTTTTGATCAAAGTTTTAATAAAGACTCACATTTCTTTATTCCAGATTGAGTGATTCATGTGGGTGATAAATCCAAACTACCCATCCTCATTTTTCCAGAAGGTGAGTTTTTTTCTCCTTTTGTTATTTTATCATTTCTTATCACTTGCTCTTTTTTCAAAAGAAATTAATTGCATTAATTTTTTTATCTCAATCTCAAGGAACATGCATAAACAACACATCAGTGATGATGTTTAAAAAGGGGAGTTTTGAAATTGGCGCTACAGTCCACCCAGTGGCTATTAAGGTCTGATGTTGTTCAAAAGTATTTATTTACAGAAAAACACAAGACAGTATGTAATTTGACACTATCTCATATCTGCAGTTGAAAACTTGTGCTGACCTTTTCAATTTTTTTTCTCACAGTATGATCCTCGATTTGGAGATGCTTTCTGGAATAGCAGCAAGTTTGGGATGGTTAACTATCTTTTACATATGATGAGCAGTTGGGCTATTGTCTGCAGTGTCTGGTACCTACCTCCTATGTCAAGACAGGTCAGACTCCATCATTTTACAGATTTAAACTTTATTCAGCTCCATGTGAAAATAGCTTGCGTGAAAATTGGTCACTGCAGAGAACAGTTAGCGTAGAACTTTGGAATTAGATTAAGTTGTGTTGTGTTTAAGATGCTTTAGCTAGAAATTATATGTTCTTTACCTGTTTGGTTGACTTATTTAGGGTGTTGTGTCGGTCCATAGTGGAGAAGAAAGAGCTAAGCCAAATAGAAAAACTCTCAGTTTACCCGTCGATCCACGTTCCTACCTGAGCTTCCTCCACAGGTGGCTGGACTCTTACTTAGAGATTGAGTGAGGAGTTCGACCATCCGGGAGGAGCTTCCAGTAGAGCTGTTGCTCCTCCAGGTCGAGAGAAGCCAGATGGGGTGGTTTGCGCATCTGGTTAGGATGCCTCCCAAATTCCTCACTGGTGAGGTGTTTCAGGCACGTCCCACTTAGAAGAAACGTGGAGGCAAGCCTCAGAGACCAAGTCTCACAGCTGGCTGTGGAATGCCTCAGGATCCTCCCGGGTTTCCCATATGAGGCTGTTGCCAATGCGACCCAGCCTTGGATAAGCGAAAGACAATAGAACAGAACCTGTTTAGTTATAGGTACTTGTTTGCCAGCTCTTTATTAATGGGTGCCATCTCCATCAGGAAGGAGAAGATGCTGTCCACTTTGCAATCGTGTAAAAGCAGCCATAGCTCGAAAGGTGGACTGGTTGACCTATTGTGGTGAGTAATTTTACTACTCTTTGATAATCTGACACTATTGAGTCAACTTGGGAATTGGGAAACTTTCTGATTTTTTTAAGTAAAAATATATTATAATAGCGTGTTTTCTGTTCATTAGTGTTGGAAGTTTTTTACTTTTATTCTTTTTTTATTAGGGGATTATTCTCTGTTTTATTGTTATATATACATTTTTCTGATTTTGTAAAGAAGCATCTTAGTTTTGACCCTTTTATGGTTGTACAAAGAAGAGCAGAGCAAATCTATCGATGATTTAAAGCCTTCATTGGAACAGTACCGTTGTTATATTAGTATAAAACATTCATTTGAATTTGTTTAAAATGTTTGTTTGATTAATTATTACATCTCTATGTTGTGGTTTTTATGAACATTAAAATTGTGTTGAATGTAAATTCAACAACGTTCAGAAATGTACACAATAATTTGGGGTATTTGTTTGAATTATGTCAAACCCATAATTTTGGTAAAGAAATTTGCACACTTAGAATTATATCTGATGGATGTAGTATAATATGAGGTTTTTTTGTAAGTTCATTCCTTCCAAAATTGAGGTTTTCATCATGCAATAAAACAAAACTTTGGGCAAATATCACAGTAATTCATAGTAATGACTTAAAAACTGCTCTGTGGTTCTGATATTACTGTTTTTAGTTTGTGTCTGTATTAATAACTGTCTTTTGACTCCTGTAGGGATGGAGGATTGAAGCGAGAAAAGGTAAAAAGATACTTTTAAAGAAGAGCAGCAGAAACTGTACAGTAAAATGTTAGTAGGTACCCAAGAGGACCGCAGCCGCTCCTGAAACAATTTCATGAAGATGAACTGCCTCTGAAATGCAAAAGGGCATCTCCGACTAAAAACGTTGTCAGGAGTGATGTCCCGGTATTGAAGCTGCTGCACTGAAAGCTTCTCCCTGGTGTCGACAGCTCACCATTCGGCTTCCTCAGTCACTGCCTCAGCCTGAAATGTTTTGTTGCATTACTGTTACACAGTCTACGGCTCCCCGTTTGACTGGCTCGACTGAAACCTTGCTTGCTTTACAAATGCAAAGGCAGTGAGTATGCCTGAAAGTCTTCCTTGTGATGATTTATGCTGGGGACAAAATATGTGATCTTTTCTTTAGTTCTTCTATTGTTTGATAGTATTTCCTTTAAGTTTCAAAGCTTTATTTTACTTTTATATTACACTGTGTTTAAGTTACAAACTGGATTTTATTTTCTGAAAAATAGAAGAGGGTTATCATAGATAATCGTAGATTTTGTTTAAACCTCAAGCCGGTGACTGAGTGTTTTCATACTTTCATTACAAGCAAACATCTAAAACACAGGTACAAAAAAGGGCCAGGATTTTTACATCTTAGATATTTTTATGGGCTTTTTGCAGGAGAAAAAACAAATCTTAAAAAATGTATTTTAAGATGTGTTTTACATCAGGACCTATACTAACTTGTTCCCATTGGAAGAAAATCCTCTAAAATATTTCAGGATTTTGGGTTTTCCACTGAATGTGCATGTTCACACATAATGAAGTGGAAATCGTGCTCAACAATCGTGCTCTTAAATGAAGACATTTTTATTTTAGGCAAATGGACATCTAATCGGCAATGGAGCATAAGTGGAGTAAAACTTTTGTACTCCACTCAATAAATATATTCATTAGGATGTTTAAGCATTATGGCTTATGGGATACAAATGACTCTAATGATCAAAATCCATCTTTTCCGGTAACCTGACTGCGGCATGGACTTTATGCCAACCGGCTGTTGCATACACTGGTACATCTTCAAACATTTCCATTTGCTGCACAGTTGTCATTGTTCGTATTTTTATTTCAGCAAATGCATAAAATGCAAATGTTATTTATGTTCACTTGTTAAAAGCCTTCCTCATATTAAACAACCTCAAGGAGGTTTCAAGGTAAAACTGCAGCTATGACAAAAACTTTGCATTAGGTTTGTTGGAAGCTGCACTTACTAGTTTGTTATCAGGGATGTTCATTTAGATTGTGTCTAACCATTTCATTAAATAAATGTCCAAGAATGTGATACCAGCTGTGACTTTGTGGATGTATAACATTAGTAACGTATATATTACAATTATTTGCTGATTTATAGGAAATGAACATGTCCTATTTTTTTTTTTTTTTTAAAGAGAGTTTTGATGAAAAAAGGGTGTATAGACCTTTTGGGTTCATTCAAAGTTCATCCTCGCTAGTCATTTGTTTCGGGCACATCCCACCAGGAGGAGACCCAGAGGCAGACCTTAGGCCCACTGGAGAGACTATGTCTCACAGCTGGCTGGGGAATGCCTTGAATCCTCCCGGGTGATGCAGCTGGGGTAAGAGAAGTTTTCTGTCTGAGGCTGTTGCCCCTGAAACCCGGCTCCAGATAAGCAGCAAACAATGGAACAGAAAATTTATTTGATTTTTAAAAAACAAAAATTTTTTTTAGAATGCAACATGTTTTGGACAGTCACCCAAACAGCCTGGCGACCTATTTGGGGTGCATCCTACCTCTTGCTTGTAAACACCCCCTGCAACACCAAGTAGGATTAGTTCAGAAGATGAATGGACACAGTTAAACCACACCAACATCCTCTCTCCTCCTCTGTTTTTGTTTGAAACCAATGTTGGAAGTGGCAGAATTAGGAAGGATCTTTGTAGCAATAGTTTAAATAGATCCATTGGTATTAAAACCTCAAGACCTCAAAGAAAGAAAAAAGAGGAAGCTGGAAAAGAGGTGCTCAAAAGGTTTGTTGTGTAACCAATGCCGTGGTTCCACTGCTCCATGGCAGCACCATGGAGAGATGGAAGAAAGAGCCCAACAATCCAGAAAACCAGAGTCCTGCTTTGGATCGAATCCAGTTACTCTAAGAAAGTTTAAGTTGCACAAGGTCCTCTTCAATTTTACTCTTAACATTTTGTGATTAATAAAATCCAAATTACTGCATAGGAACCTATGGATCCTTATTTAATTTGATCGCTTTCACATCTATTTTTAGAACTCATCACAAATCATTAAATAATCTGAAGAATTTAGGCTTCAGGTTTCTGTTTTCTACAGGAAGAAATGTACAATGTGAAACAATTCCACAACATTATGAAAACTAAACAAGTTCAGTTCAGCATAGGTTTCTGGAAGAAAAGGTTTGTTGGAAATCTAATTGCTTTTATATCAGTGAATTAATTTTCAGGGGTAGTGTGAAGGATCAGGAGGTTTAGACATTAATGTGTTGATGTGTTACACATAAAAATTGCCAGCACACTTGGTGATAAATGGGCGGGACAGAGACACAGACAGATCACTCCGGTTATGTGAGCGATCGAGAAGACAGCGGGTAACAGATGCCCCATCCAGGCTCTTTTAGTCCGTTAAGAAGCCACTAGTCCAATTAACCCAGAGGGCGGAGGAAATCCACGCGTGACTGCTATCCAGACTAACTGACAGATCGCTACTCCGATGTGTGGGACCACCACTTAAAACAACTCTCCACCATCATCTACCGAGCAAAAAAAACCTCGCAAAATTAGAGAAATGCTGATGTCTTTTAATCCGAGGATGATATTCATTGCGATCACAAAGTAAAATCTTTATTTAAGCTTCCGGAGAGTTGCTGCTTGCGGGCCTAAAAACGCGCGTCATCTTGAGACGACGCACAGTTTCCTCTGAGAGCTTTTATTTTTTAAAAATATATGAAATCGGTATATTTAAAATGGAAACCTTCACAAATGTCCTGCTCATCACAGCAAATGTTGGATCGCTGTTTGAAAACGTAAGTTGAATACTTTAAAAGTGTAAGTACCCAGTCACCTGTACGGAGAGTTACAGAGACTTTCAAGGCTACCTGTTAACTCAGCTGCTTTGCTAGCTTACATCTTTGATTCTAAAGACATGTTAAAAATAGCTTGTATGTGTTTGTAATTCATGCATTACATGTGTAATACCGAATTGTCTTACTTCACAGTGTTGTTGGTTGAGTAAAAAGTGCGGGTCTCTTCGTTATTACCGGTTTGGCTAATCACATGTCAAAGTTTCAAACTAAAAGATTTTATGTTAAATGATCAAATTGATTCCACAAATGATGCCACGTTGATTTTTTTTTTAATCTAATAGAATAAATAAATTTTTTAAAAAAAAACTTCAGTTATTTTTCAGAAAATTGTTAATGTGTAATAAATACCTCGTTTTATTGTAAAATTCAACTAAAAGAGACAATTCATGGTAAAACAGCCAAAACAAGCTAAGCTTTCTTTTTTTCCCCCTCTAAAACTTCCAAAATGGTAAAAACGACTTAATTTAACTTAATCTATCCTTGATGACTCCAGATAATCTTCAAAATTAAATAAATCTATTGACTCTTTTCTAAATGTAACCGGACCGCCGGTTCAGGATCGGACAGGGAGCACCAGGAAAGCAGATGCACAGACCACAAGAACAGTTTAATCCATGCAATAAAATACCTTACCTGCTACATAAACATAATAGAAACTTTGAAAATCACTGCTTTTTCTATTATTACAGAGAAAGCCAGAGTCACTCTCTGTCCAGTTAATAGTATTCTTATCACACAACAGGGCGTTTACTGCTCCTGTGACATCACGTTGTAGTTATAAATTATAGCCTATAATGTTATGTAAGTTGGCATTTATAGCTTGTCTCAGATGTTTGTATCTAGCCAAAGTTTAACATCGTATTACATTCACATTTAATGGAAAGGAGATTGTTTTATCTGACTTGTCTAAACATGCTTCTATCTTCTTTTTTTATCTCCTAGCTAACTCGACAGGACTCTTAGACATTGTATGCAGGAGGGATCTTACAGTCATGGAAATTTGGCTCAAGACCATATTTCCGTTCGCTAAAGCAGGCTCCAATAAAAACAAGCGAGATCCCTTTGTTGTAAACAGATGACTATCTTTCCCGGGGTAGTTGAGGTTTTTAAACTTACTTAAGGCCTTTTTTCCTCCTAAACAAATACTCTTGATCATCCTTGCGGTAAAAGAGTGAGATTTAAACACATTGCAGAATAAATCCTCTTTCTTGTCAGGGTTTGATTAAACATATTGTCTCAGATTTAACAAAAGTTGAAGAGTTGAAGTCTAGATTATTTAATGATTCATAGATTAATAAAGAGCATACATAGTTGAAGTTTTGAATTTAAAATAACACCAGAAACAGAAGGATAAGACTTTGTGTAGGTAATGGTAAAAGGTCAAACCCTCTTGAGAAGTGCAATGTTTGTGGTCATTAACGTAAAAACACAATTTTGGTTGTAGGCAAAGTCAGTCTGGTTACAAATGCAGCTGCAGTCGTCCTATCATGCAAATAATGTATGCAAAGCTATTTCTCTCATCCTCCAAGTCCAGCTGACACAGCACAAAATTCTATGCTACCCTAGAGTCAATATTAAAAGTTTAACTTACTGTATGTAGTGACATTACTAGCCACAATTAAAACTGGCTTTTCATGATGAGCACAAATTGCCCTGACTTTTCAAGTTTGTTCATTTATGAAAGTGGAATTTTGCCTTTCCTCCTCTTTCATTTTGCATGAAACACATACTGTATGTTCTCGTTTGCCAAAGGCATTATAGAACATAGTTTTATGTGCGTCAGATCATTCCAGTTCATGTTTACACAAACAGAAAGACATCTTGAAACGCAGCAAGACAATCACCCAGAGGGTTTATAGCTATGACTTTAAGACAGTTTAAATGGGACTGGAGCTTTTTAATAACTTTTTTACCTAGTTGATTATAAGTTACTTGTCCTACTTTGAAAACTAAATGATTTCTGAATAATTACAAACTCATACATTTTCAGTTACTTTTTGTAAACAGTTTTATTCAGATTCCTCATAATATACATATAAAGAGCTTTTTTTCCTCTCTAAATTGTCCAGTCAAATAAGGGAAAACCCCTTTCAAGTTTACATTTTTTAAATATTTTAATTAGCCTGATATCTGTCATTGTTTTGTAAAAATGCACTACTAATGCATTTCAAACACATCTATTAATTTTATGACCCTACAACCTAAAATGATTTCAAATCATCTAAAACTTTGTATTTAAGCAAGAGCATGCGTTGCAATATTTCCTCCTTCACTTCATTTCCGTCATGTTGTTGTAATACTTTAAGTTGTCTGTAATGTTGCTGAAATGTTTTTTTTCTGTATTTTTAATACAACAACTTTTATTTGTAGGCTGCAACCCTAGTTGTACCTGTATAAATTGCTTTTAAGCTGCTGAAATGTCAAAGAAACAAATTATAATAAATAAAACCAAACATGGCTGCATGGTGGTGCAGTTGTCAGCACTGTGGCATCACAGCAAGAAGGTTGGGATTCAAGTCCCAGAGTGGGGCAAGGCTTTAAACACTGGCCTTTATGTGTAGAGTTTGTATGATTTCTCCCCATGTATGCGTGGGTTTTCTTCGGGTACTGAGTTTCCCATTTTCCAAAATCATGCATGTTAGGTTGATTGGCTGCTACAAAATTGCCCGTCTAGGAATGAATGCGTGGATGGTTGTCTGTGCATGTGGGCCTGCGACAGACTGGCGACCAGTTTGGGTGTATCCTGCCTCTTGCCTGAAATCAGGTGGGATAGACACCGGCATACCCTGTGACTCCTTTAAGGATAAGTGGTATAGAAGATGAATAAAAACCAAACACTCAAAATAGTTTCTTGATCGGGCAGATGATGATGGAACCCCTTAGAAATTTTGTTATTTATGCGCGACTTCAAAATAAACTTATAGCTTTTTGTTTTGTGAAATAAATAGATTATAAAATATTTCTAGCAGTTCTGATTACACAAATGCTAAAATGCTAGACATGTAATAGAGATTGTAATTGTCCATGGAGGTCATGTAGCAACACACACAAAAACATGCTCGTGTTGTTGCTAATACACGCAATGAAGTCTTAAGAAAATCAAATAACAAACCTTCATTTTTCATCCAAAATAATGCTAGATTGTCTTTTAATACTGTGTGTGTATATATATATATATATATATATATTTATTTATATATATATATTTTTTTTTATATATATATATATATATATATACACTTTGTATATATATATATATATATATACTTTGTATATATATATATGTATATATATATATATATATATATATATATATACAGGGTGGAGACGGTGGCCGTGTGGTTAGAGCGTTCGCCCGCGGACCGGAAGGTCGCGGGTTCGCGCCCCACGGAGAGCACGTCCAGGGTCCTTGGAGAAGACACCTAACCCCCGCTTCTCCCACCATTGGCGCCTTTGAAGGGCAGCCTGCTGCGGTGTAAGGAGTGCAGCAAACAAATTTCCCCGGTGAGGGATGAATAGAGTAATTTATTATATTTTTTTATTAGGGTGGAGACGGTGGCCGCGTGGTTAGCGCGTTCGCCCGCGGACCGGAAGGTCGCGGGTTCGCGTCCCACGGAGAGCACGTCTAGGGTCCTTGGAGAAGACACCTAGCCCCCACTTCTCCCACCATTGGCGCCGTTGAAGGGCAGCCTGCTGCGGTGTAAGGAGTGCAGCAAACAAATTTCCCCGGTGAGGGATGAATAGAGTAATTCAAAATAATCAAAATAAAAATATATATACATGTATATCTCAAATGTAAAAACATGTACACAGATGCCTGCTCAGAAGTCCCTAAAATGTTAGCTTTTGTGAGGTATTTTGAGTTTAAAATGCAGGTTATTACACTGTCCTAAAAACAAAACACCACCATTATTAATAATTTATACCCAATGTGTTTGTTAAATTTGATCATTTGCCATATAGCCGTTTTTTATTCCAATGGTTTAAAATATGTAGTAAACATCTTCTCTCCATTATTTCACAGGTAGATGAACTTCAACATGGATGGTTACAAGAACTGTATAAGGTAGGTTGACATTCATTGCAAATTTATTGTATTAATAATTGTATAATTTTTCTGTGATTAGCAGAAATATGGGTATTTACTTTTATTACATTTTTTAATCGTTATTTCATCAGATTAGCCTCATCGTGGCACAAAGATCTCTTTTTTTAAAGCAGATTTTAGTAAAAAAATGTTCCTTAAAGAAATCAGGCATTTAACAAGATATAAGGGTAAAGAGACCACACAAAAAAAATTAGGGAGACCACTCAAGATTTTAGCTCTATTAAATATTGCTTTATTAAGCTTAATTTCTGACTTTGGTCACCAGCAGGCTTGCATTGGATCTCTCTGTTCTCTTTGAACTGCTTGATACTGATTTTGACAGTTGCATGCTACCCGTAGCGGTCAGAGGTCATTGACTCGAGATCTGCTGCATTGATATTGTACGACTTCAGATCCCGCTTGCAGGCATCTGTACACCACAGGACAGGTAGTCCAGTTGGCCACGTTCCTGTGGCCAGCTTTCAATAGAGGATGTCTTTTCGAATGTGGCCATCGTTCAACCTGGGTACGTGGCCCAGCCAGCGCAGGCGCCTCTATGAGAGGATAGCGAACATACTGAACATGCTCGTCTTGGTCAGGAATGGCTAGAAATACACTTCAGCCCTAAGCTGTAAAATTGTTAACAAGTAGAATTTTTTAAAAGTCTATTCTCTGAGTCAGTGTACTAATATGGTTTTGCTTCCTGCAAATGTCAGGACCCTAGTAGCAGCATTCTGGATGTACTACAGCTGTCTTGCAGCTTGTTCAGACAGCAAACCAACATACTGATAATGAACTCAGACGCTGGGTCTGTTTTAGATCATGTACCTAAAAACTTCTACCATTTTTTTTCAGATAGTAAAAAGCTGATTTCAATGTTAGCTAACATTGAAATCTTAGCCTGTGTTTTCCTGTGGAAATTTAACCTAACTTAAAGTTTTAATGAAAGCATCTAAAATAAGGTGTTGAAATAACAAGTAAATATATTTTCATGTCACTCCATTTTGGCAAATAGCACCTATGACCAGAAATTCTTCTTTTTTCCCTCAGAACTTCCTTTTTCCTCCAATACTTTGGTCATGAAGATGGAAAAAAGTGTGTAGTTTATTCAAATATTATTTGCATATTAAAATGAGAGTGTTGATGGAGAAGAGTCAAATTCTCCAACGTGTGCACTCAACTCCATGTTGATAGGGGTGCTTTAAAATATTTACTCAGATTGATGTTTATGCACAGATTTGTAAATATACGTAATTTTTTTTGTGTGCATATTGCGTTTTCTCAAATTGAGTACACAATATATTTTAGCATAAAACTGATGGAAGTAGCTGTACACATGCAAAATACATAAAGAAATAATAGCCCATTTCAGCGCATCTTTTTATGACTCTTAGCAGCTAAGAATTATGTGAACGGAAAACTTAATTACACTCAGATATTTTCTTGTAGTTACATAAATGTTCGGATAGCAGAACGACAATTCTAATCTAAAAGCTTGCGAATCGAGAGCCAGTGTGCAGCTGATAAAAGCCACTTAATGCTTTCATACACAGTCAGATGGTAAGGTAGCACTTCGAAACTAATTGTTAATCTCAGAAAATTGTGCGACAAACAATGTTTGTGATCCAGAGATCACAAACATCTTGCATATGCATTGAAAGACCACGTAGCCTGATATCTCTGATATCAATAAAAAGGCTCTATGTTTTTTTTTGTTGTGTGTCAGGATTTGTTTTTTTTTTTTTTATTGTCTGTTTTAGAAATTTTTAAACAAATTTCAAATCAATTCTGTAAGATCAAATAACATCTGCAAAAAGGGAAATGACTATGCAAAAATGAAACCACAATAAAAGCCCTTTTCATCATCAGAAGAATATGGTTTAGCATAGGTAACATATCTAGCAAGTGTCTTCAATTAAATGATGAAATCAATGGGGACCTGAGCTGAAGCCATGAGGGATACCAGGTCATGTTTTAAAAGGTTTTTCTGTAGATAAGTTTTGACTTTGCCGTGTGGCTTCCTGAAACCAGATTGAGTTTTATTGTTTTCTCAGTGAAATTTCTCTTGAATATAATTCAAAACATCTAGCTGGGAAATTGGTTGATAAATATTTAAAAAAATAGAGTCCAACACTTTCAAACGAGGAAGAACATGGACAACCTTCCAAAGAGCTTGTGTATCTCTTGTGTCTGCGTAAAGGTAAAAAAAAATACGTATGCTCAGTGTTTCAGCAAAAAAATCAGCTGCTAACTTTAAACCTGAGGTCTAAGATATCTGGGGCTGCAGTGTCCAGAAAAAAATTGCACCTGGAGCAGAAGCACTCACAATAGAAAAGAAATGGATGACAATGAGCTGTAGGCATACAGAAGTTGTGAAAACAGTAAAGCAAAAAGACCCTATCTGCACTAATAATCTAAATTATAACAGGACTCACACAATAAAAAAAATGATGACATACAGTAATCTTCATGTATACTGTATGTACTCACACAGCCCTGAATTTTTATTCTAAATATTTGTTTTTGTTCAGAAAAGTTGTATTTCTCTTTAACAGACAATCCACAACCGCAAGCCACAGTTCGTTGCCCTGCACTTCCAGGAGGTGGGAGGAAAAGACTACATGGTCAACATGGATAAGGCAGACAACTTCTTCAGGTATGATCCTCCTGGATTTTAACAGTAACTTGAAATAACAAAAGCACTGAAGAGGGCTGCAGCACACGTTTTTATATGAGGTATTAACCTATTAATGTTTTCTTTATGTTATTGGAACCATCATTTCTGTACAACCGACTTAAAATTGAATAAAAAACAAATTCATCTTTTGATAGATCCAGACTTATTTTTCTGTTCTTTTATCGTGTTGTAAAACAAACTAATTTTTCTGTCTTGCTCTCTTCTTCTTAGCATCATTGAATCCAGTGAAGAAATGAAAGATTTCGACCGGGTTTGCATTTATGTAGATAATGATTTCCAAGCAGAAGACAACTTTACGGTGAGAAGCAAACGACTGGAAACTGTAGTTACTGCATTCTTCCACATGAGAGAGCCCTATCCTAAACAAATAGAACCTTAGCTATGATTTGCAAAACTCTGATCTTAAAGATAGAGGCTCTATTTTTTTTTTTTTTTTTTACCAACAGTGTACAAAAAAAATCTCACTTCTGTCTAAGTAAAAGCTTAGAAATAATTAAAGAAAATTTATTGCCTCATTGGCTTTTACATACGATTTTACTTTAACCGTTTTGTGTAAAAATGCTCTCGAATCAGAATATTGTTTTTTTCTTCCTATTTTCAAATTGTGTGTGTGTGCTTTTTGCGTATATGGGTTTGTTGAGTTTATGCACTTTCTGGGCATCTCAGACAATTGCAAAACCATAACATTATTTTGGTGATTTAGAGCTTAAAGATATGATGAGCAACAATATGGTAGCCTACACAGTACGTGTACAGAGAGAGAAAATATTTTTAAAAATAAGTTTGTAAGTTGCATCTGACATTTCTTAACGTCATTTGTTTTTGCAGCCACAATTTTTATCTAAAGTTCCTAATCCAAGACCCCAATTACACAGTTGTTGAGGCTCAAACTCAGCAAAGTTTCTTTGGGATTCGACTTTTTTTTTTTTTACAGGTTTGTCAGGATCAGTTTTCCAGAAACTGTGACCCTGTTAGCTGAAACACCTCTCTGGTGCAAAAAAGTGGCTGGGTATTTCTTAAACTATTAACCTTCCACCTTCCAGGTGATACCTTCGAATTACATGTATGACAGCAGGGGTCATTGGCTGCATCTTTAGACTGAAAGTACATGAAGTGAAAAGGAGGGTGAGTCTATGGCCAGGTGTGAGAGAGACAGGCTAAAGTCAATACATTTAACTCTAGATTAAAACTATTGATCCCGAGCCATTCGTACACAATAAATTAAGTTTGTCTAGGGGCAGGAGGACAGCTGGGACAAAGTTTCCCCTGCGTTGTGTGTGCTGTTTGCACCCTCCACTGTTTTCACTGAAATGGTTGCAGCCCCCCTCCAAACCCTTTTAGACTCACACACTAGCTAATGCCTCATTCTCATTTCAGTTGTGCCACCTGCATTGATTTTCAATTTGTTTCCTCCTGGCTGCAGATCATCAGTTATAAAGCCAAGAGAGAGTTTGGGAGGGAGAATGGCTTTTTTCAAGAAAACGGGGCTGCAGAAGTAGAGGGGGCAGACTTGCATGCATTTCCAGTACAAATGGTGTTTTGATAAAAAATCACTTTGAAAGTCAATATTTTTTTATTAAACTGTGCAAATTTCTGATTGATGACATCAGGTTTTTGGCAGAGTATGTAGAGGAGTGTGTGTGTGTGTGTGTATGTGTGTGTGTGTACGTGTGCATTGCTGTATATTAGATTGTTACTTATCTCATCCAAAGTTTTGAATTATAGTGACATTTTCCGCAGTATGTGTAACTTTTCCAGCTGTAAAACATCAGCAAGTTGACTCAAATCAACCCCCCCCAAACTTTTCGGAAGCTTAAAACATCTTTTCTAAGTATCCCCAGCTCTGCTTTAACCTCAGCTTAGACAAGTTTGTCACTAATTGCTGTTCACTGAAGCCGACAACAGAGCCACTTCCATTTTATTAAATGAGGATAACTTTGGCATATTAGATAAATGATCTCTTCAGGGAGAGATCTCTCATCCTTGGACTGAATGCATGTGTGTGTGCGGAGGGGTGGGGTGTCGAACAGCGTTCTGTCACGCGTGTGCGGACTGATTTTTCTTCGACTCCCCAAGCTGCAGTGGCAGCCAGCGGGCCTACTGCTTAATACCTTTTAAATGGTTTTAATTTTCTGTCTTTATTGATTTTACAGGGCATGATTAATCAGATCAGTGGAGCAGGCAGTTAGTACATTAAAAATTGTCAGCTGCATGTCAGGGATGATCGGACATTGAAGTGTGTGTATGTGTATGTTTGAGACTGTATGTGAATGGATTGCACAGCTAGACAGCCTTCTGGAACATTTTTCTTTTTAAAAAAAAAAATGTTTATGTTTCTTAAAAGAAAGTGTGCAGTTGGAGATTTTACTCAACAAAAACTATAAAATTTAGGAAAAGCAAAATACTTATTTTGAGTTTCGAGACGGTTTCTATTCCTGTATAGTGTAGTTGCTCTTTTTTTCCACTTTAAATATTTGTTTAACGTTAATGTATAAAACACATTATTAGGTTCTATTTTCTGGTAAAATTACACTTACATTTTTTTATTCTGCCTGATAATCATGTAAACATGTTTTTTTTTCCTCAACAGGCTTTAGGAAGCATGTACTTCATCCACAAGACACTGAAAAATATTCGTCAATATGACTTTAATGGTAATTTTTTTCATTTATTTAGGTTTTTAAGTAGTAACAACAACTTGATCATTTTTCTTTACAAGTTAGTTTCTTTTAGCAAAGTTCATGTTTTGATTAATCGTTCTCTTTTTTAAGAACCGAGATCCTTGTTGCAAATGACTTGCAAAATCCTTACTTTTTAATGTAAAAGAATTTTAAAGACATATTTTTGTGTAATGATATTTTTATAGCTCCTGCTTTTCCAGACAGACATTTGCAAAAAACTAGACTTTAAAGCAAATTTGTTATTTTGCTGCTGCATAGTCCAGTCACGTTAGGTATGAAAAAGCTCTACAGAAAGGCTTATGGAAGAACCATAAACATCCTAGAGATGCCACTAAGGCTGTGTGGTCCAAACCGATTGTCGTTCACCAAATGCAGTCTAATGGCCCTCTTATAGATCCTCTCATCATGTATGCCGCTCTGATGAGGTTAACACCAGTTTATTGATTGCTGTTTGCATGTTTTCTCACTCTTTTACATGTCACTGCCGCTGTGCTACTTTCCCCTCACACAGTTAAGGATTTTAAAGTCGTCCAGGGCCACAAGCACGTGGGCTCTCTGTACAAGGTCACCACAGTGGAAAAAGAAAAATTCCCAAAGAATTTCTGTCTCAATGTAAGTGTGTGTGCAGGAGTGTGTGACTAAGCGGGGGTTGTGAGGTAAAGAGAGATGTTGGGACGAATGACTCCGCAGGGGGTTCCTGAGGCTGTCTGACAGGGAGATGAGACAAATTATGTGCAAGAATCAATAATTATCAGTTTGTCCCTTTAAAGACACCTCTCAGTGTTGTTCGGTGAAGGACTTCTCTTTCTGTGTTGCAGTTCAAGTTTTCAAGAAAGGGCTACATGAGGACGCGCTGGATTATACATAATCAGTATGTACCTTTAAAGCGTCTATTGTACTCACTTTAACACCTGGTCCTTTGCAAAATTAACAATTATATTGCTTATAAAGCGGCCTGTGGGTGGTGACCGAAAAAATGAGATTGTAGATACAAGCAGCTGCAGGGTAACTGGGCTCTCACTCAGAGGTAGAATGAGGAGCTCTGACATCTGGGAGGAGCTCGGAGTAAAGCCGTTGTTCCTCTGAGGTTGAGAGAAGCCAGATGGGGTGGTTTGGGCATCTCTTCCCGAATTGGGCACACTAGGAGGAGACCCAGAGGCAGAAGCTGGACCCGCTGGAGAGACTATGTCTCACAGCTGGCTGGGGAACACCTCGGGATCCTGGAGCTGGAGGATGCAGCCAGGATGAGAGAAGCCTGGGTTTCCCGTATGAGGCTGTGGCGCCTGCCCCAGATAAGCAGAAGACAATGGAACATAATGGAAATAAATTGGCCTGATAAACTACTACAAAAAAGCGTCACATATGATGTCAAACAAACAAAAATATAAAAATTGTTATCTTTATTTTAAACATGAAAGTTACCATAGATAATTTTGCTCTTAAAACAGTTGCAATAAAACTTTACGAGAACTTTATTATTCCAAATGCGGAGAGGTTACTTCTTGTGAATTGCTCATTATTGGCACATATTTGGTTCGAATAGACACCACACAAAATGAACTTATCAGATTGTATTAATGAAGCAGATCATGTTGTACCAACGACCTAGAAATGGACAAAACATTTCAAAAGATGAAATGAAAAAAAAAGAGAGATCATTTTACCTGCTCAACACGTATTGGTTAGGGATCCAAATGTACTTTTGCTCTATTTGCCTGGAATTATTACTGGTTTTCAATTCGTCTTTTGCCTTTGAAAAGATAAAAAACAGAAATCAAAATCCCAATTGGACAAATTCTAAAATTGGCCCATTGTGTGAAAGTGTTAGATGTTTCTTGATGCAAAATGATTTTACAAACTGAAATTGTAAAATAAAAAGTATTCATAGGTGGCACATTGGCGACCTGTTCGGGGTGTACCCTGCCTCTCGCCTGAAAGCAACTGAGATACACTCGGGCACCTCACTAGGGAATAAGCGGCTCAGAAGACGAACAAATGATAAATAACACTGAAAATGAATGCATCATGCATGCTTTACAAAAAGCATGATAAACACTCAGCGTGACATAAATACTCATGTGAGTTGTTTGTGCAATCATGTTATTTATTCCTTTGTAATCCACATGAAATATCTTTGTAACATGTTGTTTTTGTAATTCCAATAGAAGTCTGGACCTGGTGAATGTCCATTTGTTCCATGATGCCTCCAACCTCATTGCCTGTAACTCCAGTCCTTCCATTTACTCCACTATCCGAGAAAGGGCTCTCAATTATGTCATTGACAGGTGAACTCTTTACAACTGCAAAAAAAAAAAAAAAACTGTTTTGTTTTTCAACCAGCCCACTGCAGCTAAGCAAAGCTAAAATGAAATGATCTTCAAATTATTTTAATTACTTCTTGTGTCTGTAAAATCAATCAGACCTTAGATCATAGATTAATCTGCTCACAATAAAAGCTATCTTTTTCTTCTAGGATATCAGAAGACTGTTGGTCTCCTCTGCCTTTTTTTCTGTTTGGAGATTTTAACTTCCGTCTAGACACTTTGAGTGTGGTCCAAGTTTGTATCAGTAATTATTTATGCTATTTTATTAAAGTCAACATTATGGTGAGACTAAGAATCTTCTTTGTGCTTGTTTCCTCGTAACCAGGATTTGTCAATTAAAGCGGATGTGCAGACTGTGAAGAAAGACAGCAGTAATGAAGTGGAGAAAATGATATGGGAAGAAAAAAACAATGACCGTCAGGTGATTAAAGTGACCTATTTTAACTTTAAGCAGTCATCACTTCTTTATATCCTGTAATTACATTACCCTCTCCCCCGTTTTTTTTGATAGGTGCTGCTTCAGATTGAGGAGAAGTTGTTTGCTTACCTCCACCAGGCAGTTCTCATGGAGAACAACGGCAGAGCTGTAAGATAAGTTTAATCTTTCACCCATTTTGATCCCATCAGCAATAGAAACAAGATACAGCATCAGAGATTTGAGATCACTTCCTGTTAGCGGAAACAAATAACTACAAATCGCAGCGTAGTAAAAACAAAAATGAGACAAACCTGCTTGTCATAACTGGGATCCAAGGTTATATTTCAATGGAAGATCATCTTCACTCACTGTAATATGTGTGTTGACTTAATCTGTCGTGGCTTCTGTCCAACAGCTTTTAAAATACGACAAAGAAGTCACAGCTTTTTGTGACACGATTATTGAAGAAGACATCACATTTCCACCCAGGTCAGCAGGAATAATTTTAACATCTCTCCATTTGATGGTTTTTACTAATCACAGTTGGTTTGTTGTCTAACGTCTAGCTACCCATACAGTGAAGACTACACTAAACCAACTCAGTACATGAACACTCGCTGTCCTGCTTGGTGCGATCGTATCCTAATGTCACACGCTGCTCATGATTTAATTGACAAGGTGTGTATAGACTCACTACACATATGTTCTGTACTTCTAGAAAGATTATTGTTGTGTAGAAGAATAACTGTTGAATCCCTTTGATTGGCAATGTTTTTACATAACCTTAGACAAACAGGTTTTTAACACCTCTAGACTGCCTAAAAGTGGTCTATATACTGTTCTAATGACGGATCAGGTTTCTTTGATAAATATAGAAACAAATCTTTAGTATTTTGTTACTTTCTCAGATATAAATGACCCATGAGTTCATTCTTCCTTTTAGAGGGATGACGATGAGAAGAGTGTTGTTTACAACACAATAGGTCCTAATGTCTGTATGGGAGACCATAAGGTAGGGGTTTAAAAAGCATCTGTATTGGGACGGTAATAAATCAGCCATGCGGAGCGTTTCTCATCTGCTTTATTCTTCCTGCAGCCTGTTTACTTGTCCTTCTCACTGAAGACAAATAACCACTGACGGATCTTTCTCAATGGTAAGAATATGTGTTAGAGAGTCTATGTGTGTGTGTGTTTGGCTCAACACGTGAAAATGCAGTTCTTCCGTGTAAATTCAGAGAGCGATCACAGTAATCTCGTTCGTCTCCCAGGAGAGCCATAACCATGCTGGCCCAGTGGAGTCCGGATATGAACTAAGATGAAGTGTCCGTGGGTCAGAAGCCCACCTTTGTGTTCAGTGAAGTTAGAGCGCAGGCGATCAGCACCTTTCACTGATCTATGTCTATTGAATCCTTTCCGTTGTCACAGTGGGTGCACATTAAGTGCTTTGCAGCCTCTTTTCATTAATTACCACGTGAATGGTCAACCAGAGACACATTCATTTCACCCAACAGCTTATTGGCAGTTTTACGGTCATGTTTTTGTTTTGAAGCCCTTTAAATGTGTTTTTTTTATGGATGAACTGCTTTATCATGATCTCCCTTCTTGAAAATAATGATCGGAACACAGGAAAGACACTTTAGAGATGTACTTTTTTAATATCTGCTAATTATTGGTTCATAAAAATTACTCATAAAATTTTGATTTTGAAAAGATGAGACAATTTTGCAAAGCTTTGTCTCACATTTACACTATTTTTTGTTTGCGTGTGTGTCAGTTGCAGGTCTATAATCTCACCATTCCCAGAGTGGGCGATCAACTTGTTTGTTACCCAGCGACCAGCTTCGCACATCTTGAGCTCTGAACAACCCTGTCTCACCTCTGGTGTCTCTTTTCCCATCACATAAACTTCAGTCCTCATGGTTCATGCACAGTTTTAATGCACTTGTCAAAATTTTGCTCCCTTTCAGTTCCTCTTACCTGCAAACTCAAAGTAATCAAGAATGTTCCTCTAAAATTGGACATAAGACATTATATGTTTTGATTTGAAAGTTCTTATAATATTTGATTACTTTTGTTCATTTTTAGGGCATTAGAAAACAGAAACAAGACAAATATAATGTAGATTTACTCATTCCTTAAGTAATATATTTAAACTCTTGACTACATGTAAAGTTTTTATATTGTGTTGAAATCTTAATTTTAAAGATTGTAAATTTTGTTTAAAGAATCAGCTTTGAGTCAAACGGCTGTTTACCACCAACCTAACCAAATATTCCATATTAAATATTTTATATTTAAAAAGAGTTCAAATTAGGCCAGAAGTTAAGTTTTTCTGGGAGTTTAAGAGTAAATAAGAATACATTTGTTTTAGAAATACAAAGACAAAGTAACACTATTAATGTCACATTTTATAGCCAGATTACTAGAAATTTGGACTATTTTTTGCTGTAAAAGCTGATCAAATATGATTTAAACTGAGTAAGTTTAACATTTGACATTATTTCCATTTACCAGAAATTCACTATACCAAGTGCTTTATTTTACAAATGTAGTTCTTTGTAACAATTTGCTGACTTCGTTCTTGTTTTAACATCAGGTGATGAGGATGTGTTCATGCCCCTCATGTTTCAAATACGATAAATTCCTGTGTGTGCGCAGTGCATATCACACGTGTATGTGTGCGTCAGCATGTATCACAAAACACACTGTTTTGTTTTATCTGTGTCTTTTTTTTCCTCTGATAAATTGTTTCTTCCTGTTTTCTGTGTGCCGTCATTTGTTTTAATATTTGAAATACTTACAGTTCATTTTTCAGCTTTGGTTTGATTGTAATAGGTATTTTAAAAATGTTTTGTTATTGTATTCCTTGAGTGTGTGGTGGTGGTGGTGCGGTGCACTCCTTGTACTTTTACTACGATGCATGCGGATGCTAGGCTTTTATGTGTGTCACATTTATTTAACTGTGGAAGTAATTTCACCACAAGAACTACTGCTGCATGAAGAATGCGAATTGTGAAGATTAAAACTGACATGAAGTCGTGTGATGGGAGCAGAGTTAGATGTAGGGTCAGTATTAACTTTAGATTAACTTCTAGCCACACACTACATCATGTATTATTTTGTAAATAAAGTGTTACCCTCTGAAATTTCTTGGACTGTTATTTTTGAATGTGCCGTCAATGACACAGATGATAAGGACTTGTTACGTGGCCTGGAGCTGGCAGCAATTCATCTGAAAACTCTCTTGTTATTTCTAACAAAACCGGATGTGAGTTAATAAATAATTTCTGATGTAAGCTGTTTCTAAGAAAGGTCATATAAACTTCATAGTTGTGGCTTGTAAAATTCAAATAATGTGCATGTGACAAAACTTGGTACTTTGTAGGTCAAAATGAAGCAATATTTGCTCAGTGATTACCATAAATACACAGGGAAAGTACCTTGCTGCTGGGATTGAAACAATGTTTTACTCCAGTTATAGTCTCATTTTTCTAAATGAATAGACTTGCCAGAAAAATACCTTCTTTCTGGAAACCCCCACACCCTCTACTTTTTAGCAAAGATTAGGCAGATCATAAAATCTCTAGTAGCATGTGTAGATGCTAAATTTCTGATTTCTGATTTTTTTTTTCTGGTTGATTCCACTACGGCACAGAGACATTCAACAGATGGGGACCAAAATGGACAACTGAGAAAAAAAAAATCTTACATGTAAAGTTTGTTTAATCTAGGGTTTCTTTTTTTCTTAAAAACAACTAATACTCACTCGTCTATCTTCCTAATGTTGTCTTGTCAGCTGAGAGAGACGTGTGGGGGTAAAATGTACTGTTTTTGAGGATATTGATTTTATATCCAACTGGATTCTCGGGGTCATTATCTTCAATTAGATCACACAGTAGTAAATCACACCAGATTTGAACTTTAACCTTCTCCTCCAGTTGTATCCCAATTTACTTACAGTTTAATTTGAGCAAAAAAACACAAAGACACATCTCCATCAACCGCTGGCGAATAATGGTTTTGCAAGCAGATGGACGTCTGATCTGATAAATAACTCAACATTTTATTGTATGCTTCTTTTTACAGAGTAGTCATGAGAGCGGACAGTGTAAAACACTGATTTTGACACTTTTGAACTTGCAGTCAAACAATCAAAAGATTATGTTATTATATTTACATATTGAGGTTATGAGAGGACAAAAAAGAGGTCAAACAAATTGCAAGTTAGAAGGTAATTGAAGCATCTCCTTATGGTAGGGATTAAAAAAAATGTTTTAATCAAAATTTTTCTTCTATAAGGTAACTTTAAATTGTATTTACAGTATGTCGTTGACAATCTCAGCTCTTTATTTAATTTTAGAAACTTATGTTTGTCTTGTTTTCTAACTAACTCAAATGTTTCTCCAGATTTTTCACACAGTCCATCTTTATGTTACATCTGAAACATAAAAAATGCTCATTTTGTTACACTTTCTACCTCACATATGCAATTTCTTTACAAGTAAAACTCAATTAATTTATTTTTTAAATTTTTTACAGCATGCAAATTAGTAGCATGTGTGGGATTCATTATGGTGAGGAGGTCAGACAGGGTGGGGTCCGAGGCGTAGGACAGAAAAAGCTCTGCGATGCTTCCGCAACAGTAAACGGATCTTATCGTCATCAGAGTCGGGGTCCAGGGGTTTGTTGTACTCCTCGTCCTCCACCTCATTCTCAGAGGCCTCTCCACTCTGCCCTACGTGGCTTGTCTGCGTGGAGCTTGGCTCTGATGCACTTTTTTTACGCCACTTAGTGCGTCGGTTCTGGAACCAAACCTGTCCCACACACGCATAAAAAGAGAGATGGGGATAGAATTAGTTTGAATCATGAATAAAAACATAATAAATTTATTAGGAAAAAAATGGCATCACCAAATCACCTGACATCATCATCTCACACTCCTTCTCAAATAGATGATGATCCTGTTTTAAATATCATCAATCACCAATAATCTCTTTAACTGCTGAGATTATTCAAGTATAAGTGAACGACTATGAAAACATTTTTTTTTTACTCATAGCATGTTACTAATGCAAGGAAACGTCACCTTGACTTGTGATTCAGTCATTCCCAGAGAATAAGCCAGTCTGGCTCTCTCTGGTCCAGCCAAGTACTTGGTCTGCTCAAAGGTTTTTTCCAGGGCGAATATCTGATGACCACTAAATGTTGGTCTGGTGTGCTTCTTCCTGCTGGGCATTTCCCCAAGAGGACCACTGCCTGCAGAGGTCAAGCCAAAAGTAACAGAGATACTTTTTAATTAGAGGAAACTTTGTGGAAGTATTTCAGTATGTTATGAAGATTATTTTTGTGTGTAAAACAAGATTGGAGTTAAAATAAAATTATGGTATCTCATTTTGATTTAACCCGTTGCATTTATAGGGAGGCATTTTTCATTCATTACTCATGCGTTGCTAGAAATTACGATGTGCAAAAAAGGATACGTGAAAATTTACTTGCATTTGTTGGTTAGAAAAAATTATATTCATAATTTTATTTCTTATTAGAAAACAAATCACGTACATAGGAAATGTTACACAATTTTAAACATTATTTACTTAAAATTACAACTTTTTTTGGTCCTCAAATAGATTGTTCCACGCTGAGTAAGGATGAGTAAAAGATGCTGATTTAGTCTTACTGTTGGTGCACTGCTGGCGTCCTCTCCAGTCACAACTACTCTCAGCCCAGCAGCTCATACTGCGCCCTTTCATGGGACACTCTGCCCCGGGTTTGGAGAATCCTCCCAGTGACGCATTGTAGTCTCGGTTGTAGTACACTGAGGTGCTGGTTACAGAGGGACCAAATCCTCCCATTGTGGAATATCCTGAAAGCAAGGTGGTGGTACCTGTAGATCCCACTCCAACCATGGAGCGGCTCAGGATATCACTGATGCCGTGAGGCGTTCCTGGCTGCAGCTGGCTGTTAAGGCCCGGGTTAAGCTTGTAGAAAGAGTTGGGTACAGAATACTGGCACACTGGTGCCTTCAAGTCTGAGGGGAATTGGTTCAGACTGTTGTTGAACAGGAAAGACCCCTGGATGTTTGGATCCATGGAAGGTATTTTGTTTCCCAAATATCAGCAAGACATCCAATGAGATCCAAAGTAGAGAGACCTTCAGATGGCCAAAAAGGGAAGTCTGTGAATCACAACTTTGTCTGAATTTGTGACTACACCTTTCACACAACTATCAGTCTTAACAAAGTCCTTGAAGTCTCTCAAAGTTGCTTCCAGATGCACCATGAAGCAGGTATCCTCTGCTTGTCTGTTAATTCCATATCTGAAACGTCAACAGAGCTGTCTGAACCTGAATGCTGGTGTTCTCCTGGACAAACATGCCTCCTGCAAACTCAGACCTCAGAAAAAATAAATAAACAGTATCTGAAAATGGAGCGACACCTTGATAAAGATGGGCCACATTAGAATTCAGACTGGGATTGGCCTGGGCCTCACAGCTTTAATTCCTTTCTATTGGCTCCTCGATGAGAGCCAAGCCTTTTATTGGACGGCAGCAGATAAATTGTGTTTTGAACAGGTGGAGTGGGAAAAAGTAGATTTTTTGATGGCCTGCCATGTTTGACCAAGTGTGGTGCTGCTGGAGGACAGAAAGAAGGAGGACAAGGTATTTTTCAGGCAGGATAACAAATACACATGAGATACGGCAGCAACTGTGCTGTATGCATATATACACTATAGATAAATATATATATGAAGGAATAGATACATGTATATGCATGTATCTATGTACTGCATGTACTGAAACATTCTCAACAAAAATATATGTATTTAAATTTACACAACGGTTAATGGAAATACGTATAGATACACCTATAGATACCTATTTGTATCTATAGGTTCATTTATAAATACAGGCCAAAATAGAGAAAGAAAAAGAAAAAGGGCCATCCATGGTGTCATCGTACTACTGAATAAATCATTCTCTGATTTAATTAAACATTTTCATTAAATAGAGTCACATCTGCATTTGTTAAGGTTCGCCAGCTTAAACTAGTGAAAGAAAAACATTCAAGATCAGATATGTGGAGAACCAGAAAAAAACCTACTGTTCCCAGTTAAAAAACACACATGACATTATCATTTTTTTCTCTTTCCAGCTATCTTTATAACAACACACCTCCATGTCACAAAAAAGGTCGCGCATGATTATATTATCATAATGCATAATTTGTATACACATTTTTCATTGATCGTATTATCTTTCTTATTATCATTTGTCTTAGTACTAATCAACCAAGACAAGATCCTTTCCATCTAGAATAAATAGCTACTAATCCAAATTTTGATTGAATCTTTCATTTGTCTGTGTGGTTTCCCAACAGTTTTGTAATTATTCTTAAATAAACTACTTCTGTTCAAACTTAGTAATACTTCTAATCCTCCTGTATTTTTCATGTAAACAAACATTGATGCTCAAAAAAAAAAAGAAAAAAGTCAAATAAATTATTTTTGACGGAAAAGTCCAGCCTCGTGAGGTCGTAACATTTGTCAATCCTACAATTTAATCAACGAATAATGGAGAAATGGAGAAAATGTTGTTAAGAGAAACAAAACTACTCAGATAAGTTTCACACTTCTTTCATAACATTGGCTAATCCCTTTTTTGTTTTAACCACTGTGTCTGCGGAAATGACTAATCCAATCAGGTAACCTCATAACCAAATAACCGCCTTTGATCATTGGACTGCTTTACAGCCCTGTATATTCCTGACTTTATCTTAAACACACTTCAGGTTCCTGATGTGTTGCAACAGCAGCATCTTTTTTACTTTTCTTGCAGCTGCACAGAGCAGGCCTTTTCCTGTAAATCCCTGGAGTGCTTATCAGAATCTCTCCACGCTGTTTTACGTACTAAGGATTTATAAGTAAACCACCAATGACAAAATCTTCCAACAACGTGTCTTCTAACAGATTTGAGTTTTGTTTTGCTTTTTATTTAAATAGAAAAAAGACATTTTAGACTTGTGTGAGTAAAGGAAAATCACACACCACTGGATCTTTTTAAATTTCCCTGGAATTATCTTCATGCTAAAACATCATTACAGAAAAATTGGCTCTTAATTTTCTCAAGTTCAAACATTGAGCAGGGAAAGTACTGTAAAAATTTGTCACACTGTTTCAGATGATAAACTGGTAGATTTCCATGAGCGATGAGTCACAACTTCCTTTCATAGAAGCAAACTCACATGATCAGAAGATGAAGTAACAATAGGAAAAGTTCACATGGATTATTTAGTCTAAATTTTTAACTGTCAGTGTGAAAGTGAAACCACATGAATAACTGTATCTTTTTGTTTTCTGATTTTGTTCATTCTGTCTATTGAATAAAAAGATGTCATAACAACAGAAATGTTAGAACCAACAACAAAAAAAGGGGAAAAAAAGACCAGGCAGATGACTACACTATTCTTGATTCAGGTAAATTCCATAACTTTAGTTTCTCCTCCTTCTAAACTCTGAGTCCGTCCCTTTTTTGTGTTGATTTTTTTATGATGTTGACAAATTCACATGTGCACTGGGTCTTAACGTCAGAAAAGCCCATCCTCCCTCTTTATAAACTCAAGGTGAAACAGACCTGACCATAACTTTTATTTTTACCTGACAATAGAAGATCATTGACTTCTTCACCAAGATGAAAAAAAGCTGTGGGCTCAAGAACTCTGGTGAGATACAGTATATTATGCTCTTAATTGGGGTTTTTGAAAGATTAAAAATGACTTTTGTCAACATCTTATAATTAATCAACTTAATGCTTCCATTGAATGGAAAAAATATGTATAGCTTTCTTTAAAAGATCCGATCTTTGAATTTATAGCTTGAATACACTGTGGATGTGTATTTTTATGAATCAATGTGCATTTAAGTGAAATTAAAGAGATTTTTAAACATGTTTTATATAAAAAGTAATAATAAAAAGAAACATAAACAGAAAAAATTAGAAGTGAATAGAAATTTCAAACAAAACCCCCGGGTTAACATTCTGTTTAAATAAAGCAATGCAGGTAAGAACAGCTGCTGACTGGTTTTTAATGTATGAATTGTGAACTTTACTGAAATGTTCCAGGAAAACTTTACATGACGTTCTGTATGAGTCAAACTTAGATTTTGCAACAAAAATTTGCAAGCCTTCTCACTTTAAATAGATGAGCGAGATGAAAGGGAGTTAATAAGTTTATGTCAATTTTGATATATTTTAAAACTTTTAAAGTGCATTCTTCTATGATTTCTGCTTTGCACAACTGTTGTGAGTAGAATAAACAAGGCAAGGAAGTATTGCCTTCTTTGTTTTTTACACTCATATTTGAACTTTATATGCCACCGCCCTTCTTCACAGTTCTTTTCCAATAACCGGTTCATTTACAAACAAATGATGAACATGCCAAACCCTCACGTGTGATAGTTTCATTTTTACTCCAATCTTCATATCTGCATTCCCAATAACAACTGCCATCTTTATGACTATCATAAACTCGCTACTGTTCAGCTGTTCACTATCAAAATGTTGATTTTTGTAAAATCTTCCATCTCTCATAATAAACTTTTCTAAAACCTGTTTTACTTGATGTTAATTCAATCTTTGTCTCTCCCTTTAGCTGGTTCAGCATCATGCAAGTGCAAGATGTTCTGCCTTGGTCCTTTGACCTTCCATCCTCGGGCAGTGGGATCCCAAATTTGCTTGAGTCATGGGGGTTGCTATGCTGAGAGGAACGAGCACACGTTCAAGAATGGTCTGGTTTTCAGTAGTCGCCCAGTGAAGAAACAGGAGAGGATTCGTGTGAGAGTACAGAAGGCTTTTCCAATCTGGAATGGAGCAATGCGCGTAGGCTTCACTAATGTCTCCCCATCAGCCAGATCTCTACCTCTGCCCAGCTTAGTGATGCCTGATCTCACCCGTATCTCTGGCCACTGGGCCGCTCCTGTACATGAGTCCTTTTGTCTGACTGGTTCAGAGCTGGAGTTCTGGGTTTCTGCCAGCGGGAATTTATACTGTGCAAACAACTATGTGCAGCAGAAGCTATTGTCAGGAGTGGACCTCAGCAAACCACTTTGGGCCATGATAGACATCTACGGGCAGACCTGTGCTATTTCCCTTTTGCGTAAGTTTGTAACACCCATGTTTGATTTGAAGTAAATTTTTCTGAGTGTTAGCAGAACATTTTATGTTCAAACATGTTTGTGCTGCAGGTTCAGAGAAAAAGGGTCAATTTTGCATAAGAAGATCCTGTCCTGTACCAGAGGATTTTCCTACAGTTAAATATGCGCTATGTGGTGATGTTTCAAAACTCAGTGAAAGCAGGAGTGACTGCACCTCAATGCCAACCAAGCTTATTTTAAATGGTAAGTGAACCCTTTCCCAACAAGGTGGTCTAACATTGCTTGCACAGTATAATTTGAGAACTAATTTAAATGGTCATTATTTCACTTTGAATTCTCCTCTTCTATCACAGACACATGCTGCGTGGTGTGCATGACGACAAATGCCAGTGTCAAACTGCCATGTGGCCACCAATGTTTGTGTAAAGACTGTTGCGCTAGATATATTGTGGAGTTTGACAGCTGCCCACTGTGTCGAAAGCAGATCAGTGCACGGAAGAAGTCTGTCTGAGAATCTGGCGAAAGCAGGTTGTGAGCTGTAATGAAACAAAAAAATGTAAAGGAAAATGTAAATAGTGTAAATACTTGGAAATTCTTATTTATTTGGACAAAATGCATTATTTTAAAGTATTTTAATGAGCGTGTACAGAAATCTCTAAGTGTAAATATCAATTGAGGAAAGTTTTTTGCTCTTTTTGAAAAAAAGAAAAAAGAAGACGTTTTGAACTGTACAGTCTATTCCTTGGTCACATGGGGTGTTGAAACCTTTCTTGGCAAATTTCAAGAAATTACACAGTAGACGACACACAGTCCAGGTCATCAGTAGTCTTTTTTAAACAAGAAACTTCTCCGAACTTGTTCATTGCAAGCTGTAAATCTTTGGCACAAATCTAATTTTTAAATGTGAATAAGTTGAGAACATTGATTTGTGTAATCTGTGTTCAGAAAATAAATTAAATTACAACTACTTCAAAACTCTCTTGTCTTTTTTCTTCCATTGAATTGTTTAAAACTCATGGACACCAATATCATGAGCCAATGACTTCATGCAAATAAATACATTCCCTGATGAGTGCATTGAGTTCAAAATTATTTTGTCAACTCGTGCACTGAGGTGGAAATAGCCGAATGTTCCCACATAGAGGCAGATTGTTTAATGAAATATACGCAGAAATGTGTTTCAAAGATAAAGATCTCGTGATGGTAATAGTAAGAACAAAAGTCAATGAGATGGATGAAAACACATAGCTCATAAAAAACGTGAGGGTGATCACCCAGGGTTTTTTTTTTTTTATCAAAAGGAAAGCAAAACAAGAATATACTTTTTTTGTCGAATACATTAACAATGTAATGATTTCTCGTCAGAACAGAATAAAAAGTACATCCATAAAATTTAGAAATCCACCATATATACATCATCACACCATACAGTATATACACAGTATGTCTGTTTCTTTACCGATCGATATACATATTGATATACATACATATAGATATATAGTTATATAGAGAAGCAGGAATATAGTTGTATCTTGATTGACAGTCATGACTGTGTATCATATCTGTGTTCATGAGACATGTAGTTTCAAATTTGTGATCACAGATCTGACTGGTAATGTGTTGTAAAGTCTGCTCCTGTGGTCATCCACAGATTTATGGATGATTATCCACAGTTTTGCTGCAGTTAATCCTTCACTATCTACATATACAAAGCCAATGACAATACATACCTTTCCAAATTAGTCTTAGCACTCAGTATTCTGCGTGATGAAACTTAAGACCCATAATTACTGACCCTTGAGAAAGTTGTCAATTTACATCCGTCCGTTTTTGTATTCATCTCAACAGCAAACCAGTGGTGGACAAAGTAGTTAATCTAATATTAACAGGCATTTTATTGGCAGGGTGACTCACGGACCTCAGAGTATGAGTTAAAAGTGTCTTTTCTAACATTCTACCAGTTCACCCCAAGACTGTATCTGGCTCTTACCCATTCTGTTTGTGCTTTACAAAAACAAGCTCCTTACATCATGAATGACACTTTCTAAAGGTTTTGAATGTCATTGTGTCACTTTTAAAAGGATATACTTAAGAATATAGCACTACAGTGTCTGACTTTTTGGCTGGTCTGATTCTTCCTTATTTGTTTTTTTCTTTACAAACAAACGTGTCTTAAGGGCTGCATGGTGATGCATTGGTTAGCACAGTGGCCTCAAAGCAAGAAGGTCGGAATTCGAATCCCAGGTGGGAATGAGGTTAACTGGCCGCTATGAAATTGTTTCTAGGAATGAGCAGGTGTGTGAATGATTGTGTGTGTAGCCCTGCGATAAACTGGCGACCTGTTTGGGGTGCACCCCGCCTCTTGACTAAAGTCAGCCGAGATAGGCTCTGGCTCCCCCTGCGGCCCCTTCCAGGTTAAGCTGTTCAGAAGATGAAATGAATGTGTCTTAAACCAATGAATTTTAAGTGTATCTGAGTAGCAACCTTCCTCCTCTCTCCCCAGTTGTTTTTAATACCCAGACAGTGGAAATGGCAGACCAGTAGTATTACTTGGGCACATTAAATTAAATTCAATTTTATTTGTATAGCCCAAAATCACAGAATTTCTGTCTCAATGGGCTTCACATTGTAGGACCAGAAAGAAGGAAAAAGCAGAAAAAAGAGGAAAGTGTAAACACAAATACTCAGTTAAAAAAAAAAAACTAATAAATGCTATCTAGGCAATTTTAACACATTCCTGCCCTTAGACTCTCCTTCACGGTGAGGAAAAACTCCTAAAAAAAAAAGAACATCAGTGGGAAAACAATAAGAAACCTTGTGGGCAACCACATGAAAGAGAGATCCCTCCCCCGGGTCGAGCATCCAATGTGTCTAAGAATATTGTTTAAATATTAGCTTACTCCACTCTACAGCTAAATATCTAAAGAAGTCAATAGATGTTCTTCATCCTGATGGAAACACGGGGAACTCTTCAGCCCGCGATGCCCAAGACGGGATGAGTAGATGGATTTCATCCTGACAGAGCGGGGAGCGGTGATTAGGATATGGGCTGACCTTGGAGAAACAGAGATGTTCTTTGTTCAAACGTAAACCAACTGATACCTTTTTAATGGAAACTTAAATCTTTTTCAGGTTGATCATACTTCTACAGTGGTGGTCAAAAGTTTACATACACTTGTAAAGAACATAATGTCATGGCTGTCTTGAGTTTCCAGTTATTTCAACAACTCTGATTTTTCTCTGATATAGTGACTGGAACAGATCCTTCTTTGTCACAAAAAACATTCATGAAGTTTGATTCTTTTATGACTTTATTATGGGTAAACTGAAAATGTGACGAAATCAGCTGGGTCAAAAATATACATACAGCAACATGAATGAGCAATTTTGGAGACTTAGAAAGTTGTGTCAATGACATGAGCTTCATAGCATGACCTCTTAACTTCTTGTGAGTGATTATGAGTGACTACAGCTGGTGACTTCTCTGAGGCCTTTTAAAAAGGGCTCATTGGATAAAAACACCCACGAACGCTACAATGGGAAAATCAAAGGAGCTCAGCACAGATTTGAAAAAGAGAATCATTGACTTGAACAAGTCAGGAAAGTCACTTGGAGCCATTTCAAAGCAGCTGCAGGTTCCAAGAGCAACAGTGCAAACAATTGTTTGTAAGTATAAAGTGCATGGCACTGTTTTGTCACTGCCACGATCAGGAAGAAAACGCAAGCTGTCACCTGCTGCTGAGAGAAAACTGGTCAGGAGGGTGAAGAGTCAACCCAGAAGCACCAAAAAGCAGATCTGCCAAGAATTAGAAGCTGCTGGAACACAGGTGTCAGTGTCCACAGTCAAGCGTGTTTTGCATCGGCATGGACTGAGAGGTAGCCGTGCAAGAAGGAAGCCCTTGCTCCAAAAGCGGCACCTTAAGGCTCGACTAAAGTTTGCTGCTGATCACATTGTTATGACTGGCTCAAGGCCATAACAAAAAGGGAGACCACAACGGAGGTAAGGTGCGCAAAAGTAAATATTTATTAAACAAAGATAAGTAATATTAACAAAAAATAAGAGTATGAGGTGTGAGTATGGGAAGATCAGTGGTGTAGGTGGTGTTGTGTGAGTGAAGAGCAGGTGTATGGGTGCGATATGAATGTGGTGCGTAAAAGAAAAGACAAACTCAAATGTGCATGGGCGAAGGCGAAGGAGCAGGAGCAGAAGCAGGAGCAACCAGCACGGGAGTGCGAGGAGGAGAGAGCAGAGGAGCCGCGCCCGCCCGAGAAGGCACATGTTGGTGCCTTATATAGTAGCTCCAATCAGGCGAGCAGAACCAGGAACACCTGTGCACAAATAGGAGCGGCAGAGGGAAACCACAACAAGATGCCCCCTTACGGCCAGGGCCGTAACACCCCCCCCCTACAAAAAAGGGACCCCACTAAGGGACCCGTACATAAAAAGTGAAGGTGGGCTTACATCAGCAAAACTAGACAAGTAGAGTCAGCTCACAAGATCCAACAGAAAGCTTTAGCCTTTACACTAGACTAACAGAAATAATACCTAATGTGGCTGGGCGGCCCCGGGACAAGGGGAAAACCACCGTGCCGTCCCAGAACAGCAGAACACGGTGGGGTGAAGCCAACGGCCTTCCCAAAATGTTACCCAGCCCGAGAGAGTGCATCCGCCACGATGTAATCTCGGCCTTTGACGTGCTGTATGTCCAAGGAGCAAGCCCCATAACACGATCATAGGTTTTCCTGACCCCAAGATGTCCGCACTGGTCGTGAGAAATCCAAGATCATAGAGACACCATCCACCGGTAAAGCTGGACGCACCCCAACACAAACTTCCCCCTGAAAGAAATCACAAGATAGAATCACCCTGTGTCGTGGTACATCTAAAACACTAAGGCCCATTCCCACAACAGAAATAGAGGAGCCAACTGAAGTCCGCCCAGAAAAAGGAAGCGCTGAGGCTACAATAAATAAATCAACTGCTCCAGTGTCACGCAAAAATTTGACGCGCACACGTTCATCACCCTCCACAAGAGAAACATAGCCCTCTGTAATGAACGGCAGAAAAGATCTTAACCCCGGTGCAACCTCACACACCCCAGACACAGCAGTACTCACGACAGAACCAGTACACAACGCAGGTCTACGTTCAGGAGAAATCCGCCTAGCTTGAGGTATTAATCCCTCGACTCATAACGAAAAGACCCATTAAGCGCACTATTACTCATAGAATGTGTCAGAAAAAAGTCGTCCGCGAGCGCAGCGGCTTCAGCAACAGTCTTAACTCCACGCTCACCAACGTACACAGAAATATTGTCAGAAATTGAATTTTTGAACTGCTCCAACAAAATAAGTTCCTTTAAGTCATCCAATGTTTTAACGCCTGCAGAAGAACACCAACTCTCAAAATGTGTTACCAAATCACGCATAAACTCCAAATGCGACCTATCCCCACGTCTCCAACTCCGAAAACGCTGTCTATATGCTTCAGGAACAAGCTCATAAACTTTCAACACAGCACCTTTAACATCCGAATACCTAGCGCCGTCAACATTACGCAACGCTGAAAACGCTTGTTGCGCTTTACCAGTTAACACGCACTGCAACATCAAAATACGAGTCTGTCCAGACCAACCCCGAGCATCCGCTAAACGTTCAAACAAACAGAAAAAGGTCTCTGGATCACTCTCATCAAACTTAGGAACAAGCTTTAAATCATCAAGCTCATCTCTACTCACATGCGCTCCTGACGCACGCTCATTACCAGACGAATCAAGCCTACCTTCTCTGATCAACGCTAGTCTTTGACTTTCAATTTCAAGTTTTGCCATTTCCACCCGATGTTTCATTAACTCCAATTCTCTCTGCTGCTCAAAAGGTAAACCAGCGGCACTTGATACAAACGCTGAGTCCACACCAACAGGCTGCGCCACCTGCTTCAAAACGCCCAACTCAAACAACCCAACCTTCAAATTACCCTTAACAATACTCTTAATTCTTTTCGTATCACCGATATCAACATCAAAATGCTCTGCAATCATAATCAACTGCTTCTTAGTGCAGTGGTCCAAACCTTGTTCACACGGTGATTCAACAAAATCCTCCACAAACTCATCCATGGCTACAAACAAACAAGACCAAGCGAAAGTGACAGCTTAGCAATGCACACAAAAAGAAGATCAGAAATCCCGCTATCTACCTAACCAAAAAATCTTACAAACTCACCCCTAGTCTTCGGGAAGCGTGGCGATGGGTTCTTATGCGCCAAATACCGCTGGCACGGGAGAACAACCAGCACGCCGGCGATTCCCCGTAACCACGGCGCGCTCCCGAGCCGACGTAGGGAGAGGGGAAGAGGGAAGCTCCGACCCGCCCTTAACTTCCACACTAAAAGTTTAAACCGCAGCGAATCCCCTAATGAGAAACACCGCTAAACCTACAAGGGATTTCCCACCTTCCAGCGCCAGTGCACATTACAAGTCACACACTCACCTTCACGTCCAGATAACAGCCGCAGCTGACAAACGCCATGGAGAGACAAAAACGCACCAACACGGGTACGAGACAAACCACCTGAGTCTCCCAAAGAGCGCAACTCTAATCCAAATAAGGACAATGACGTCACGGGAAATACCCCGAATTACACGCCCATCAGACGCACGCACAACTTCATACACAAGATCCCGAATACCAACCAGAACACGGGACGAGACAAACCTCCTGAGTCTCCCAAAGAGCGCAACCCTAATCCAAATAAGGATATTGACGTCACAGGAAATATCCCGAATTACACGCCCATCAGACGCACGCACAACTTCATCCACAAGATCCCGAATACTCACAAGGGACAGCTGCGCCAAATGCGTAAAACGCTCAACCAAAACCGGCTTTTTAACCAAAACACGGAAAATACAAACAAAATCCACTAAACCAAGGCAAACGCGGATTCTAAACCTAAAGGACGAGCCCCCATTTTGTTATGACTGGCTCAAGGCCATAACAAAAAGGGAGACCACAACGGAGGTAAGGTGCGCAAAAGTAAATATTTATTAAACAAAGATAAGTAATATTAACAAAAAATAAGAGTATGAGGTGTGAGTATGGGAAGATCAGTGGTGTAGGTGGTGTTGTGTGAGTGAAGAGCAGGTGTATGGGTGCGATATGAATGTGGTGCGTAAAAGAAAAGACAAACTCAAATGTGCATGGGCGAAGGCGAAGGAGCAGGAGCAGAAGCAGGAGCAACCAGCACGGGAGTGCGAGGAGGAGAGAGCAGAGGAGCCGCGCCCGCCCGAGAAGGCACATGTTGGTGCCTTATATAGTAGCTCCAATCAGGCGAGCAGAACCAGGAACACCTGTGCACAAATAGGAGCGGCAGAGGGAAACCACAACAAGATGCCCCCTTACGGCCAGGGCCGTAACAACATGGACAAAGTTCTGTGGTCAGATGAAACAAAAATTGAGCTGTTTGGCCACAATGCCCAGCAATATGTTTGGAGGAGAAAAGGTGAGACCTTTAGCCCCAAGAACACCATGCCTACCATCAAGCACTGTGGTGGTAGTATTATGCTGTGGGCCTGTTTTGCTGCCAATGGAACTGGTGCTTTACAGAGAGTCAATGGGACAATGAAGAAGGAGGATTACCTTCAAATTCTTCAAGAAAACCTGAAGTCATCAGCCCGAAGGTTGGGTCTTGGGCGCAGTTGGGTGTTCCAACAGGACAATGACCCCAAACACACATCAAAAGTGGTAATGGAATGGCTAAATCAGGCTAGAATTAAGGTTTTAGAATGGCCTTCCCAAAGTCCTGACTTAAATCCCATTGAGAACATGTGGATAATGCTGAAGAAACAAGTCCATGTCAGAAAGCCAACAAATTTAACTGAACTGCACCAATTCTGTCAAGAGGAGTGGTCAAAGATTCAACCAGAAACTTGCCAGAAGCTTGTGGATGGCTACCAAAAGCGCCTAATTGAAGTAAAAATGGCCAAAGGACATGTAACCAAATATTAGCATTGCTGTATGTATATTTTTGACCCAGCTGATTTTGTCACATTTTCAGTTTACTCATAATAAAGTCATAAAAGAATCAAACTTCATGAATGTTTTTTGTGACAAAGAAGGATCTGTTCCAATCACTATATCAGAGAAAAATCAGAGTTGTTGAAATAACTGGAAACTCAAGACAGCCATGACATTATGTTGTGTATGTAAACTTTTGACCACCACTGTATGTAAAGGTTACAAGTGTTTTATTGCTTTTATTTACTATGCTGTATGTGTTTAGCTTATTTGAATGTTCTTTTTAACTTTAGGGGCGGGATGTATGTGTAATGCTACTTGTAAGCCAATGACCTCCCTTGAAAATAAAGACATCTCGAAATTTGAAACACTCGTTTATCGCCAGTGCTTTATAATCTGAATCAGCAAACACTTTATCATAGCGAGTGGTCAATTTGTTTGCCCTTTGTGAATGTTAAGCTAACATGCAAGTTTCGTTATGATTTTATTTTAACTTAAAGAGTTTAAAAGAACTCTTAGAATGATTAACAAACCTGGTAAACTGTGAACTGAAGGTCAAATGCCAATGATGCATTAAATCAGGTCCACCAATGTTGAAGGTTTTTTTAACAAGTAAAGTTTTAATCCTTCTTTTAAAAACAAACACATTTAAAAGAAATGAACATATAAACAAATTGTTACTAACTGTGTTATTAATGCTTGAGACATCATGGTCTCTAAAACTAATTTCAATGGACATATATGGTGTTTTTTTAAAATACTTTTTTTTTTTTTTACCCAAAATATGTTTTCTACATAATTTATTCTTTTTGTGTTTTATTTTTTTTAAAAAAACATTTAAGCTTTAATAAATTACATTCTAAATGTTTCATACTGCATTAGACCTTTGTTTTTACTAAGGTATGCTTTATCAGTTAGTTAGTTTCAGAATGATTGTTTAAGTATTTTACTGTTTTAGTAGTTTTTAGCAGCACAGATATAAAAAACTCACGCTTTCGTGATCAGATAGATGTTTTATTGTAGACAGCTCATTTGTTTATTCCCTTCCAAGTTTTTTTCCTCATCATGCAGGTTACAGGTATCTTGATTAGCCACCTGATAATAGTAATACATTTTACTTATAATGCACTTTACAGTTTAAGACAAAAATCCCAAAGCGCTACATAAAAAAACTAGGTAAGGTAAAAGTAATAAAAACAATTTTAAAATCCAAATCTACACTTAGAAAACAGAGAACGATAAAGTCGAAAATTAAAAGCCTGATTAAAAAGAGATGTCTTTAATAGTAATAATAGTAACAATCTTAATAATAATAATGATAACCTTGATTATTATCAAGGCCATGAAAAACTGACCGTGAATATTATCAAGGTCACTTTCCTATTGCAATCCAACGATTCAGCTTAACACTGCTAGACTTTATCATGCACCCCACCTCTCCCTAACAAGAACAAATGAGTAAAGATGATGAACTTAAAAAGAAACAAAATGGATAAGGATTGGGTTGCTTAACAGGTTGAGGTAGTGCCTCCTGTCACTAATTTCAATCGATGTTTATGGGTTTTTAAAAAGACTTTTTGGTTTTACAATTTTTTTTTCTAAATAATTGTTTTGTTTTTGTCTTTTACATTATTTTTTACATTTTAGCTTGAATTAAATTACATTCTAAATTTTCCATACTGCATTGCACTTTCGTTTTTACTATGTTATATCTATCAGTTAGCTAGTTTCGGAATGATTTGGATACTGTTTTAGTAGTTTTTAACAGCACATCTGCTGTATATAAAAGTCATGCTTTTGAGATAACGTAGAAATAACTATTTCAGCTCTTTTGTTTATTGCCTTTATTTTTTTCTGATAATGCAGAATACAGGTATCTTGATTAGGTTTATTGTGGCTTATTTTTAAAAGATCTTTTTTTTTCATTGCAATCCGACAGAGTCAGCTAAACTCTGATCAATTTTGTCATACACACCAACCCAGCTGACCCCTAAAAGGACAAAAGAGTTAAGATGATTAATCTAAAAAGAAATAAAATGATAAGGATTGCGTTGTTTGACTGGTTGAGGTAGTACCTTCTGCCACATTTCAGATAGAAAATCTTTCAGTTCTTCCTTTGAAGAATTCCAGTTGATAGTTGTTTAAAAAGAAAAAAAAAAGTTTCACACATTTTACTTCTTATCATTCATTTCTATTAGCACACAGTATGTGACTGTTTGGGAGATGTCCGCTAACCTTTCAATAGCTCGATGAACTCAAATATACAAACAAACCACAATGAATTGCAAATTAATTAGCCAGTTATTCAGAGAACACAATTTTTTCTCAAAACTGTTCATTATATATTTTTATGTCTCATTTTTCAGACTAAAAATCTAGCAAGAACTGTGGGGTCAATGTTGTTGTAATAAATTACTTTATTAATGTTGAGAAATAAATATATCTAAGCTTAAAAACTTAATGCTGATTAAAAAAATTAGGTTCTTCAGTGAGTCTCCTCTAAAATTGATCAACCTATATATACTGTATCTATATGTTGTTTTTCTCATTATCATTTATGACTTTTCAGGTTTATCTATGAATAATTCTGGCTGTTTTTAATTTCCATTTTTGTTGCTAAACCAATCCACAAAGTAATATTATCCAACTGAAATCCTTTTTACACTAATATTGTGCCACCTTTAGTTTTTCCTAATCATAGAGTACCTCCTCTGTTTATGTTTTTTAGTCTGAAAAGAATTTCTATGTATTCTCTAGCACCATCTTCTTGTGGGCTCTGTTAATTCAAGAAACAATTTTAAAATTTAACAGTTTACAGTGTGTTAATGACCTTCAGTCTAATATTGTTTTAAAAGAGATTTTTTTTTTTATCTTTGTAATGGGGGAGGCGATAGCTCGGTAGTAGAATGTTCGTCCTTGGACTGGGAGTTCGCCGGTTTGAATCTCACTAAGCTCATGTCTTGGTGTCCTTGGAGAAGACACCAAACTCCCACCATTGGTGTTGTCCTGGCAGCCTGCTGTGGTGTGATGCTGCACAGAAATGTCCCCATTGAGGGATGAATGAAGTATATAATAGTAATAATAATCCAGACCACTTCCCATAGTAATAAAGAAATAAATAGTGGTTCCTTCATGCTCTTTTTTAAACTTTAATAAAACACAGTTAAATCAAATTATTGGAAACTTTTATTTTTTGTGTGTTTGTTGCTGTTGTTAAGGTACGTTTTCCAATAGTTTGTTGTCTATGACACATGATGGAAATGTATTTGTGTTGAAAAAATTGGGGTATTTTTCCAGTGTGTTTTTTTTTTTTACATTGATTTTTGATGGAAACTTACATAAGTCTTACACTTTCGAAACATACATAAGATGATTCAAACTAGTGGAAAAGAACAGATCCTGTGACTACACACATTTTTTGATGATTGTGTGGGATTTAAATGATTATGAGATTAATAATAATCATGAGTAACAACTGTCTCTGACTCAACCCATGATTCAATGTCACCACTAGGAGACAGTGTTGTTCTATTTATGAGGGATTATAACCCAAGCACAAACAAAAAGAACACATTTTAGAGTTTGTGCAAAAGAAATTTAGTTGCATTTTAGTCATTGCATTTTTAAAACATCTTTTGCATGTTTTTTTTTAAATTGTTATTATTTTAACTGATCAAAATTTTAAAATGTCGGTATCATTAAAACATTGTACAAATAAATAACACGTTTCTTGATTTTAATAAACAGTCATTTTATATTGTGACAATAAGGCATTATTTTTATCTGTAAACTCCTTGGTGCATACTGGCAGCTAAATGGTTCAAGCGGACTGGGAGCATATTTGGCAACATGTCTGTCTCCTAATGTGTGGACAGGAACAGACACAAGTCTGACCTTTGTCTTCTGATCTTAAAACCTACCTGTTAAACATTTATCTTGGATGGCAGAGCTGTGCTGCTACTGATCTCAGGGTTAAGGAATCTGCCAGATGTCTGTTTCACAGAACAAGCCAATGTGGGAGTGGGAACCAATGGATAAACAACTCCAGAGCTTCACATTTTAACAAAAAACTCAGTTTATCTTCAAGTTCATTCTGTAGACTCTAAAAGGATACATAGAACTAAACTTCTGATGGTTGGACTCACTTGTGTTTCTGTTACAGAGAAGGTAAGTGGAGTGAATAGAGAACATCCACGTCTTTCCATATGTGGATATTCCTGTGTAAACACATTCATATTTCTGTATAGTAAATTTTTTTTAAGTCAAGGTGTTATTTGTAAGGATATAGTTGTCTGAGCTTGTAGACAGCTGTCCAAATAGTCTTTTGTACTGGATCTATTATGAAACCCAAACTATCTTAACAGCGGGAACAGACTGGGTTGTTATAATGTGTGTCAGTCCGGCCTTTTTATTGAGATGGCTATGGAAATTGCCTCCTCCTCAGCTGCAAATAAAACACTGGAGGGTGGTTCTATTGAGGCTGTGTTGGAATTTGTATTATTTCCAGCTGTGGATGGAAACTATTACTGAGTGCCGTCTCACTGATGAACTTTAATGTGCATGCTCGCTCACACACAAACTCACACTCCTTCATACAGCCAGTCAAACATTCAGATCCATGCCGGATCATTCACTGAAGATAAAAGCCACCCTGTTGGCTTCAGAATGAGAAAAAGGGAGGGAATATGAGGAGTGAGGAGCAGTAGTGGTTCCCTCCTTCTTTTTTATTCATTTCTCTTCTCCCTCAGTATTGAGACCTCACTGCAAAGCCAGCATTCTTCTGTAAGTAACACAACTTAAATCTCCTTTTGTTTCTGAGATTGGTTCAACTAAACTCTATGACAGACACTGTGATGAGAAATAGTTATTGTTTGACAGTTGTAGCAAATTCTATTAATGCAAATGCTAATTTTAAATGGCTGAAACAGATTTGTGCATTATTTTCAATAGATTAATGGAATCCATTCCTACAAAAATATAGCATGCCTATACTTTGTGTACTATGTATGTGTATATCTATATAAAGAAATCTGTTAATCTATGAATATACGTGACGTATCTATGTCGCTATACAGATGCATATGCATATATATGAATCTACATATAAATCAACATGTTCATTTCTACACTTTAATTGGTAGATAAGCTTGAAAAACCTATTCAAAATCATTTGAATCAAGTTCAAAATCTATTTTTCAATCCCAAGTTTTAAAAAATTAATAACAATAAACCAGATGTGGCGTATTTGTGACTCATTTTTATTTGTTTATTGGTTTAACATGAAATCTTTTGGCAGATAAATGCTTTATGGACAAAACTAGTTCGATAGTTTTGTCTGTGTTCTCAGACATATTCCACCACTTGTGGATCTAGATGAGATCTTTTTATCTATCTCCTGTCCTCTGGTGATGTGATGCTCGCTATCTTCCCAGCCATATCTGTGTTTGACGTCTCATGATTTGTACAGACTTATTTCTTGTTTAAGAGAAGCTGTTGGAAAATAAGTGTTGTGCTAAAGTCACTAAATGATGTAGTTTTAGATTATGTAACTAGTTTATGTCATAGTTTGTTCACTTGGTGAAATCTTTGGCTCTTTTTATGACTCTCTGTAGCAACCCGGTGGCTCTGTGTGAAAGGGCACCGGCTGGTCTTTACAGCATGGTAAAGATTTGCTGGGATCCATTTATCTCAGTGATGGTTTGAGCAGATTTTGCATCTTGTTTTTCTGCATTTATCTCTGTGGAGGAACCAAATGGTTTGGAAACCAGAAGCTCATGTGTTTGTTTGTACAAACAGGCTGATTGAACACAAAGCTTCAATAAGAGAGGTGTCGAGTCATGGGCCAAACTTGCAATTGCCTCTTGCATGATTACCTAATTTGGCTTGAGAGTGATTGGATGTCAAACGTGATCACAGCAGGGTGATAGCCTGTTCCTGTGAGATCCAGAACTTCCTCCTGGAAACATAGAATGCCCAGTTTGCAGCTTATGTTCACAAAAACAAGCCTCAGAAGTAAACCAGACTTGGTAAAAGGATATGTTCCCTGAGCTTTGCTTTACCAAGCCAGACCACTGAATTATTTAAAAAGGGTGAGTGCTTCTGTTTCATGCTGAATTTTACCAGCAGATACACATTAAAAAAGTAAACAAACTACTCATTTGAAACTATTCCTCTTTTAGTTTGCTCCTGAAACTCTACCTGTGTGGGCAAGATAACAAGGCTGACTGATGCCAAATGCTGTCATCACATTGGATTTCTGGTTGCGTCTTTATTCTCAGGAACAGTGGGCAAACTGGAAATCCGAGTTTTATTCAGGCAACACTTTGGTGAGACTTTCACTGTGTGTCATTCCTTTTTAGCCGCTGATGGAGAACACGTCTCCTGATTTGAATAATTTGTCTATTCAATAGGAAAACATACGAACGGCTAAAAGTCCCTTCCCCTCACCTTGATATTGAAATGACAACTAAACTAACCTTCTGGATTAGTTTGGAATTAGAAAGTGCTGTTTCTGCTTTATAATTGGCATAGAATAATTATTTTGATACACTACATGAGCTTCAGGAACAGAAAAACCTACAATTCTTTCTCTGTGTCTTTGGGTATCAGGGTTTTTCACACACAAATAAAGCTTCAGGCACAAAGGAAGACTCAGTCATTGGAGAGATAAAGTTAGTAGAGGGCATGATGGAGTCAGTGGGCCGTGTTTGAGGTTATAAACTATCAGAGTTTCCCCTTCAGTTAACCCCGCACTGTGAAATATCACCATATGACAAAAGAACCCCTTTACTGAAGGAGGTGCTCCCTGAACTGACAAGCCAAGTGCAGGGTGCCTTTTGAACATGGGCTGAAGTGGGTTGCCATGGAGATGCCTGTCAACCGGGAAGTCCTGTGTGGAGGCAGGCCGAGCCAGTGCTGGGAGTGTGAGAGAGATTGTGTGTCCTGGCGAGTTGCAAGAGTCAGAGAGAGAAAGCGTAGTGTGTCCACAGTGTGGTTTCACACACAACTCAGACAGACGAGAAAAAGAAAGGTAGGAAGCTGAAGCCATTTGAAAGGTGAGTGAGTTGTCTGACTCTGTAAAGCTGCAAAAAAAATTGGGGTATTTGTAACTTTTGTGGTGGTGTAGCAGCGTATTGTTTTCAAAGTGTGTTAAGTAACCTGTCTGATTGAACAGGGATTTACTTTCTGCTTCAAAGGCTGATTACCTAAGGATGTGTCTGCAGGTTAGTGAAAACAGGGTAACACATGTAAGCTGTAAGCTTCTGGTGTTCAAACACACAACAGGAGCTGACTGACTGATGTTTGGATGAAGTAAGAAAGAGGGACATTTGAGCCACATACACAAAGGACACAGTGGGTCGTGTTTCTCATCATGTCATCTCCTGTGGTCCTGCCAGGCTGGGAGCTGTGTGCTTGGCACTGCCAGGTGAGCTCCAAAGAGTCAGAGAAACTGTTTTGCACTGCTCTAGTTCTGTTCAAATCCTTTGAGCTGCATTGCCTCAGGACTGTCCTGTTCTGGCCACCCTCAGTGTCTAGCTGATTTCCACAGTTGGTCCTGATTACTTTTGTGATGTTACAGCTTTTCCAGCTGCTGTTGCTCTTAACTACACTCTACAGAAGATGTGAAATGACAGGCTGTGACTATACCCTTTTCTGAGCATTCATATTCTCATACTCTACTAGATCGAACACAAGGAAATTGGCAAAAATGTGTTTTCGTCTTCATTTTTCTCAAGAAAAGATCCGATAAGACTAAGTAACTTTGGCTGAGTGCTTGGCTCACACTCAGGGAAGATGTTGTTTTACGGGTTTGGAGCTTCTCCTAGAAACACGTTGCTTCTTCATTGACAAGAAGCACACACAATCTCCTCCTGTTGCTCTGGCTGGAGAAGCACCATACATGGACGTAAAATACCTCCCTGATAAATGTGTGTATCCCCTAAATAACTGAATATCATAAACTCATGGCTGCAGGACCTTGTAAGGACTCCTTCTGCACATCTGCTCAGCTGGAGGACGACACTGTGATCGTATGATCAACCTCACTTATCAGACCTTTCACATAGCTACACAGTGACTCATTTAGTGTGTTTATATAATGCTTGTGGTATTTACCCAACAAATGTGCGGGTAATTAGCATCTCAGGGCTTTTTAAGACCATGTTTTTTGGGTTTATGGCCCTGTTGTGTAACCGTTTGGGGAGTAACATACTTGTGAAAGAGTGATAAGACTCTACTGTTCTGTCAAATCAGAGCACAGACTACAGCGATAGCTTGAAAATTAAACCCCCATCAGATGATCAAAGTCTTAGGGTACGTGAAGATTACACAAGATATTCAGCTCTTCAAGAAGGTGAGCGTGACTCCAGCCTGTAGAAGTAAATGATTAACTTCAAGCCTGTTCTAATTCTTCATACAAAGTCTGATTATAAATGGAGATTAATTTCATTTGAGCATTTTCTATCTGATTTACTGACAATGTGAATCTGCCTCTGATCACAAATCATGTCTTCCTGGATGGAGAGCACAGTAGTTCAAGGGTCAGCTTTGTCACAGTTTTTCATTGGAGTCTTGTTTAGTCACCTTGACAGCCCTTTTCTTCACGAGAACAATACAAGGAGCTTTCTATGTAAGGCAGGGAGAGGCAGTGGTACGGGATCTCCTTTACTGTGAGATCACTTGTTTATAAGTTTGGTTGTAAAATCCTTGCTCTATTCGCAACATTGTGTACGTTTTTCTCCCCAGTAATTGGCGGAGGTGTGGTGATGTTTACTGACCAAGTAGTTTCTTAGTAGCTATGCTTTGTTCCAAGATAAAATCTTAGTTTCACATCCCCATACTTCAGATGGAAAAAAAGAAAATATTTAGACAGAGCAGCTTCCTTTAAGTTGATTTATTTTTGTTGTTGATGGAGTCATTTTCTGGTTTTGGATGCGCTCACATTTAGACCGAACATCTGGCTTCATCCTGAGAGACACTATCCTCATTCCTGGGGATAAAGGCTGAGATATTCAAATGAAAATCCCCTGGTTCTCATTTTGCATGTCCCCTGCCAAACTGAGCTGAACTGAATGTTAAACATGTGAAGATAAGTTTAATATATTAAGTCTCATTAAGACAAATTTGTAGCCTATTATGTCTGAAGTGAACATAAGACTTTTTATGGTTGTGCTATTTTTCTTCCACATACCCCGTGCAACACACACCTGATGGAACAGTGATAATACTACTGTCACCTTGTGCGGGTGTGCAGGATGATAATCATCAGCAGCAGATCTCCGTGTGGAAGTTTGGGGCTGCCTCCTGAGTTGAAGCATAATAATTTTATCAGAATGTATCAAGTATTCAGAAAGAATGCAGTAAGGGATAGAATTTAGAGTGTCTTTTCTTACAAAACACATGAGATCTATTTCCGTTTAGGTAGGTTTTTTTTTTTGGAAAAAATGGTGTCAGTTGCTTTCAAACAAGTTTGCAATGTTGAAATAAGATAAATTGTCCACATTATAATAGGAGCTCAGTCATAAAAAGTTTCTTGGATCAAGAATAACACTTAGGAATACCACTTAAAAAGGTTCTTGAATTTGACCAACATTTTGAAATGGAGACAGCATTTTTGAAAATGCTGTTTAAAATATTTAAAGTGCAAAACATTTTTTAAAGTGTTAAAATATTTCCTAATTGTTTCCATTTTTTAATTTCTATCTTTTATCCATCCATTATCCGGAAATATAAGGGGAAAATCTTAAGTCATTTTAAAACAAATGGCAGCATATGTAACAAAAGTAAAGGAGAAGGTCAAAAGCAATTGGTTTTAAATCAAAAACAATGTAGTGAACCTAATTACATGCCAGTGACGTGACTTAGAGAAAAAAGGATTCTCTCAGAAAGCTTAAGCCTCTCAGATCTAAAGATTAGTAAAAGTTCCCTGGTTCACAGTAATTTGTGTAAGAATTATTTTTTTTTAAAACTGCAGGAAAGTATTATTTAAAGATCTTTTACACCACCTCATAAGATAAAAATGAAACAAGCACATATTTCTAATCTTGAAAATCTTTAAAAAATTGTGACCTTTAAGACCTGTTTCATCGTCTTCCGCTGATCCAGGGCCAGGTCACAGGGGCAACAGCCTCAGATGGGAAACCCAGGCTTCTCTCACTCCGGCTGCATTCTTCAGCTCACTCACAAGGATCTCGAGACATTTGCTCATGATACTACCTCATGATAGAAATCCTTCTTTCTGTTCCATCCTCTTCCACTTATCCGGGCCTGGGTCGCGGGGGCAGCAGCTACAGACAGGAAGCCCAAGCTTCCATCACCCCAGCTGCATCCTCCAGCTCACCAGGAAGGATCCCGAGTCATTCCCTGGCCAGCTGTGAAACATAGTCTCTCCAGCAGGTCCGGGGTCTGCCTCTTGATCTCCTCCCGGTGGAACGTGCTCGAAACACCTCACCAGCGAGGTGCTCGGGGGGCATCCTGACCAGATGCCCGAACCACCCCACCTGGCTTCTCTCGACCTGGAGGAGGTGCGGCTCGACACTGAGCTCCTCCCGGATGGCAGAGCTCCTCCCCCGTTCTCTAAGTGAGAGCCCTGCCACCCTGCGGAGGAAGTTCATTCCGGCCGTTTGTATCTGCAATCTCATTCTTTCGGTCACCACCCACAGCTGGTGACCATAGTTGAGGGTGGTAACGTAGATCGACTTGTAAATTGAGAGCTTTGCTTTTCGGCTCAGCTCTTTCTTTACCACGACGGACCAATGCAGCGTCCTAGTTATTGCTGATGCCGCACCAATCCGCCTGTCGATGTCCCGCTCCATCCTCCCCCCACTCGTAAACAAGACCCCGAGATACTTAAACTCCTCCACTTGAGGCAGTACCCAGTCCCTGACCCGCAGGGGGAATTCCACCCTTTTCCGGGCGAGGACCATGGTCTCGGATTTAGAGGCGCTAATTCCCATCCCGGCCACTTCACACTCGGCAGCAAATCGATCCAGTGAGAGCGGGAGATCATGGTGTTATGAAGCCAACAGGACCACATCACCCGCAAAAAGCAGAGATCTGATCCTGAGGTCACCAAACCGGATCGCTCCTACGCCTTGTCTGCACCTAAATATTCTGTCCATAAAAGTAATGAACAGAAATCCTACTTATGCAACTTCTTCAAGTTTTATTGTGTACATCAAATTCTATCTCTGTAAAGTTAAAATGTTACTGGTTTGAAATGTGATAAAATATCTGTCTTTTATAAAAAAGAGACAAAACATTCTAAATGACTCCACTAAATGTTTAACTAATAGTTTCATTGGAACCTTAATTTGTTTGTTTCTATAAAAAATTAAATAAGATCAGAATTAAATGAACAAACTAAATATAAATCCGTAACTAAACCTTTAAACTGAGTAAAATTGGTCCTTTGTGTGCCTAATTTTATGAACGAAAAATGATAAACTAATGAAGAAAAATGTATATGATTCTATTTCTATTGCAGTAAATTGTCATGGAATTAGACGTAATTGTCTTCTAGTAATATCATTAGGTTCTTCAGTACATGGTGATGGGATCAGATTGTATTAGTACATAAGTATTTGTTCCTTTCACTGATGACTTTGGTTGTAGGATTAGGAAAGGTGGTTTCTGCATTATGTTTACTGTTGTTCATGGAGTTTGAATCTGTATTAGTATAGTTTACTTACAGTCTAAATCTTACACTATCGTAGTAAAGGGGACTTATTAAGTTTCTTTTCAGAAAAACTTAGAAATTCCTGATCATGTGGAGCTTGCTGGCTTGGACATCATGTCCACATGATGAACATTATCAATATGATGGACTGAAAATAGTGAGAGACTCATTTCAGTTTTATTTTACGTGAACCTAAAACATGTCTTAAAGACAATGTTCCATTTTAAACAAAAACACTATACAATATAATAAAACAACAAATTGTACTCAAAAACTTCACCAAACTGGTCTTTCTTACTGTGACAAGAGAAGAGTGTCTGATCATAAAACTAAAACATAAAGAAGCAGCTGAAGTAATGATTGGATCTGATGAAATATTTTGGAGAGACATCTTCCTACCCTACATCCCTCCAAAAAGGACTATTGTGATGTTCATAATCCAATTTGGTAGCACCACCCAGTGGTTATCGGATGGTTCCTCAGCTCAGCAATCAGAACAACAGATGGATGATACATGTCAGGGTGTTTACTGCAAATCCCCTTCTTGTGTAATTTTTTGTATCTGTAGATGCAGCTATTGCATTGTGAAACAGGTTAAGCTGCTATTCCAGCTTCTTGAGCTATGAACAGCTTCTTATTACATACTTAATAAGCTGGTTGTGATAGCTTTCAGGGGGATGACAGGTCATTCGTCGTGCCTGAGCCATAATGTCATTGTTTTTATCACAAATGTCTGGTTTGCATCTTTTTCCGGTTATGTAATGGGGTTTATTAGGAGACGATGATTCAGCTGAGTCATACTGTTGTGTGGAAGTCCTTACGTTGATTCAATGGGCGTTGGTTTTGTGCCGCACAGAAAGACACAGTGTTTATGGTTTTCTTGGCCTTTAACACATTTATTTTGAACTCTTGTTCAGCAGGAAAATGAATATAGAAACTAAATAAATAACGTTAGACAGCTGTTCCTATTCAGATCTGGTCCAGAGTCACTCACTGTGTATTTCATACTGTGTAAATTTTTGGTCGCCGCAGGAGTTACCAGTTTGATCAGAATTAAATGCAACCAGATTGAAAATTATGTAACATCTGCTTGCTTTTAAAACTAAGTGCATACTGATGTACTTCTGATTTCTGTCATTTCACTGTTAACATGGACAGTTTAACTTCTGTATTCAGGAAAATATCCAGTGGAAATATTCTCACTTTCAGCTTGTCTTTCATGTTGAAGCTGAAAGCCTAATCTTTATTCTGAGGTGCAGCTGATTAGGGACTGATCTCCTCTTACAGTAGCTCAGCTTTTCCATCATCTATCCCCTTGAAGACTGGCTCGTTATAGCATTGTATGACTGGGAAAAGTAGGGTGAGCTTCTGAGTCATTCATTGTCTGAGGTGGATTTTTCCATAGTTTCAGGAAAAAGAGAGTAAAGCTGACTTTCCCTCTTTGGAAAACTAGTGGGGCTGGATAATTGAACAGCTGTCAAGTCTGCTGAGAGCAGAACTGGAAAACTTAATACCTTTCTTCATTAAAAACAACCTGATTTGTAAAAGACATTAAAATAAAAGTATTAACCAGATGGTTTTGACTTCTGAGGTTTGTCATCTGTTTTATTGACAGATGTTTTCATATCTGTTTGGATTTTATTTTGATATAATTATGGTGGTAAAAGTTAAAGGAATAATTAAAAATCTGAATCAATATATTTGTCTTTGCAGATTCCTGATGCGGGACATGAGAATTTAAGATACATCACTGAAGACCCGTAATGGATCCCATTCAGGTGAATTTAGATCAATGAATTTAGTTAGATTGCTTATTATGTATATAAAAAGATTAAAATGACAAAAAAATGACAAATACAAGAAAATGTAGTTACTTTTTTGATAACACAAAGTGCAAATAGCTGTTGCATTATTACTCAGAGGCCGTGAGGGGTTTCCCATGACCCTTGGCAACCACACAGGGAGGATCAGAGCACCTGACTCAGATACATAACGTTCCAACAGAGAAGAAAAAAATGCCCATCATTAGCTGACTGAGAAGGGACAGGATCACCATGGAGACAACTGGACTTTGAGGTAGAAATTAACAGGCCTTTCCAACTTGTCTGACCCTGGCTCCACCCCCAGCTTACAGCGCTGGTGAATAGAGGGTAAACAGGCTCATAATGGTCCTCTCCTGTTTCAGTGCCCCACTCCACACCTTGAATGAGGCCCTTTCTGCAGTTGTGGCGAGAGAAATGATGAAGAGGGTGGAATACTACTTCCCACTGCTCGTACTTTAAATAAATTAGAGGCCTTTTCATCACACTCTGCTCCCCACAGAGGCCAGTTATTCTCTGAAGAATAAATAGACCACTAACAAGTTCACATGACCTCCCCTGGAGAGCATTGTTTATGAAGGGCCAACAAGCAGAGATGTTAGGAGCAAAGTTCACACATTGTTTTTGTTCATCCATAATTCCTCATTTCCTGTGTGTTTAGGAAAGTGCAAAAGTGGCAAGCTATCCGAGCGGCTCCCAGAACTTCTTTTCCATAGATACCGGGGTTTCTTTGAGCCAGCACACATTAACGTCTCCCGAGCTCAATCATGAGGTGGTCATTTCCCCTGGTCTCCCCACTCCTCCTCTGAGCCCTTTTCGCTCATCAAGGCTGCCATCTGGAGAGGTCAAGGTATGTTGTGGCCTGCAGGCAGAATTAACAACATGGTTCAAGTTCAGGAAAGAGAAAACAACAAAACAATTGCCTCCTCTGGTGGAAATGTAGAGCAATGCAATGGAAATCTTGCAATGTGTGTTTTGCAAATAGGGCACAGAGCAGAATGGAGGAGGCCCACCGACTCCCAGTTTTGGATCATATTATGGACCCTCACAGTCACAAGGTAGGATTGATTTTTTTTTTTTTTTAGAATGATGCTTTATTTTTAACCCACAAGCTTTACAATAGCTTTCACAAGGAGATGACTTTGACAGTAATTTTACTGATGGATGACATTATGACATGCAATTTTTTTTATTGTTAGTGGAGCGAAATCAAATCTGATGGCTTGGTTTCCTCATTCTTTAGTTTTAGTGTTTGAATACACAAGCTTGTTAAAATAAGTATAAGCCAATCATTTTAACCATGTCTGCTTTAACTTTATTATAGACAGACTGTCCAATGGTGTCCAAGTCTCTTCTGCTATACCAGGCAGTTGGATTGCTAACAAGGAGGGAAGACTTATCAAGTTCTCAGGAATAGGACCAGTTGATGAGACCGGGATGCCCATTGCTTCCAGATCTGTAAGAAAAGCAGGTTTATTTAAGTGATCACACCACAAATTTCTGATATGACCTTACTGTAAAAAAACACGTTAATCTAATTACTGCGCCTTTTCATTTTCTTGTGTGCCAGAGCGTGAATAAGCCCCGAGATTGGTACAAAAGCATGTTCAGGCAGATTCATAGGAGAGTAGAAGGTAAATCCATGAATGCCTCCTTTTCTTCCCACACATTCAAGTACAACAAGCACCATTGTGTTAATATGTCAGGAGGTGTGACTGTGATTCGACAGATCATCTCGGCACCAATAAAAGCCATAATGGATGGGTTCAAACACTTTCTATCGTTTCTGCTGAGTTCTGACAACTCAAAAGCACAGCTCTGAGATCAGATTTGAATCTCTGCCCCTCCTAAATTCTTATCATCAGTCTTTATGTGTTGTATAATAGACATGTGTTTACTAGTGCTTGGGTGGTATTTGGCAAAAGTCTTTGGCATAGTAAAGGAAGGATTAAACCTTCCTCTCTCCCTGTTTGACATTACAAGAAGCAGAGCAGATGTCTGACTGCTCCCGTTGGTTCATGCGATCTTCAGCATCACTCACTCTATGTGTTTCCTTCACCAGAGCTTGCTTGTTTTCTGCTCACCTCACTTGTACTGATATTAATTATTTTTTAGACTTGAGTCAAAATATCATCTATGTTTTCTTTTTAATTACTCTATTTTACAGTTCTGTTGTCGGTTTTAGATGCGGTATAGAGCAATAAAATTTGTTTTGCCTTTACTTATAACTTTAATTTATCAACTGGAACTGCACACTGAGATTAAACACACCAAACATTGCAAAATTTTATGACTTCTGGAAAAAAAACATGATTCTTAGCAATTTTCAGCTTTAACCACCAATTGTGCGTTATAAAACCCTATATACATCTGTTTAGGGATGTGGAAAGTTTGAAACTTATTTTTTTTTGTTTCTCAGAACCCGAGCTGGACTCTGAGCGGTGGACAGCAGAACGTGAGAAAATTTACTGGTAAATTGTTTGATTTATCTAATCTTTCAATACTAATTTGGTATGGTCAACTGATCTGCAGGGTTCAGGATGACTACAAATTCAGAAGAAAATGATGAAGCAGACAAAAGTCTCTTCAGACTCACACCATATGGGGCCCTACCAGACTGGTGAGTTTACGAGGATTAAATAGAATCACCATGAGGTCAAATAAGGTGTTGTTTTTCACATGTACAAGAAAATATGTAGCACACTGAGATGGTAGGTAATTATTCATTGGCTGTTTTAAAAAATTTTCATGAAGAATGGATGCACGGAGTCTCCAATAGAGAAAGAAAAATAAACTTATGGCGTCCTGGTGTGAGCATATAAATAACAAGAATCAAATTCAAAGACCCCAAATCTCCACCTTTGCAAATTTACCTCACAACAAGAGTTCAAATACATGTTTTTCCAGAAAGAGATGCTTTTCAGAGAAGAATTTGAATCTTAATCCTAAACTAGAAATTTAAATAGAATTGAAGATTAAAATGAAAAGTACGTACAGTACATGTATTTTACTCCCATCTATGTTGGGATGAAAACTACTTTTTTCTTTCTTTCTCTTTTTACAATTTCATACGAATCACAGCTCAGAAAAAAAACAAAAACAACCAATAGTTTTGCAAAGTTGAGCTGAGAGGAAATGTGTGTTGTGTGTTGCTGACAAGTTTGGATTTGTTGTTACAGGCATTTTACAATGTCGGTGTGATTAAGTTGCTGTCTAATCTATGTATGTGTGATGGTGTTATGTTTCAGGAGTGAGGATGTTGAGAAGCTGTCAGACCCTGGAAAGCAGCACCCGCAACCAAGAAGTATATTTGACTTTGAACCTGGACAGAGCAATACCTCAGAGAGCAGCAACGAGGCATGAACACACACATCGTCACAGTATAAAAATAGGTTTTATGATCTCAGATTTAGATTAATTTTGCAAGGTTGCTGTTTTATGTAACTGTCATTTTCATTCCTGTGTTTACATAAATTGAGCTGGCAGTTTCTTTCAAACTCTTTTTGTTTTATTCTTTTCAGACAAGTGGCTTGTACTAATAGCTGTATTTTTCTTCTTAAAATATGCTGTTGTATGTTATTCAATTTTTCAGAATAAGAACAACGAAACAGATCATAAAGTGCGTAACGTAAAAATTTACAAGAACAAAAATGGTATGATGAAAAAATGTTATCTTTTAGGGGTTATTATCGACCACACACAAGTACGTAAAGTTACGCAAGTACGTAAGTTATGTATGGTATGTGACTATTAGCAAAATTGGCTGACTATTAGCTGAAGCTCGGAATTTATGTGCAAAATGCGCAACTTGCAAATTTAAAAGGCCAGAAAATGGTGTGATCCCATCTTTTATGATTGGAATCTATAAAGCACACAGAATAATCACAAAAGTGAATCGCGTAGTCTACGTAGACGGTGTAAGTTACGTAGGTTCTGCGAATAGCGCAATTTTCAAAAATTGCTTAAGTTACGCAAACTGTCGTGAATAATGGAATTTAAGTAAATTGACAATGACAAGTATTGTGCTGTCATGATGTGGAGCTGAGGCCAAAATATACTCTTGACACAACAGACAGGCTCAGATGAAAAATCACAAAGCAGATTTATTAGATTGATAAAAAGTCCAAATAAAGCACACAACAACAGATGAACTGGGAAGGTTCTGATGTAGAAGCTGGAGCCAAAAACTGGATAACAGATAAAGCATGATAAACAACGATCTGGCGAAGAGTGTGTCAAAAACTGTTCCTTTTATGCTCCAGCAGATGAGTAGATTAGTTTCAGGTGTGACTAGTTGCACACACACAGACAAGAGGGAGGGGGGGAAACAGGACACAGAGGGGGAACAGACTACTGTCCTGACATGCGCGTTACACAATTTACGTAAATTGCAAAAATTACGTAAAATGTATAAGTTTTGAGATTTGCGAAATTTACGTTAATTGCTTACGTTACGCAAGTTACGTAAATGCGGAAATTTTGCGTTGAGTTACAAATTTACAAGGCCAGAAATGGTACAATCTTATCTTTATAAGCAATCTCTATCAACCACGTACGAAAAGTTACGCAAAGTGCACAACGTGCACAATGTACATAAATTGCATTCGTTAAGCAAATTGAGTGAAGTACGTAAACTGTTCAACTTACGTGAATTGCATGAGTGATGCTAATTACGTTAATTATGTAAATTGTATAATTTACGTTGATTGTGTAATTTAAGTGAATTGTGTAAGTTACACAAAGTGTGTAAAGTGCGTAGAAATTGCGTAAAATGCTTAAAGTGCATAAATTTTGAGAATTTATATAATATAACATACCTGAGTTATGTACAGTGCGTAAAGCATGCAAAGTGTGCACAGTACATAAAATGCATAAGTTATGTAAAGTCCGAAAGGTACAAATATACAAGTCCAGAAATGGTATGACCCTATCTTATCAAACAAACACAAAATTGTGTAAATCATGTAAAGCGTAATTTGTATTACTAAATCAGAGAAACACGTGGTTTATGTTAGTTATCTGCTTGAAATACAAGTAATTGGTGAAAAAGTTATCCTGTGGTGGTTATTTATTACTTTGCATGTCATAGACTGTCTAGACACTATTGCAAAAACAATTTGCAGCTTTTATTTATAATTCTTATGTTAACCTTTTTTAGTACCTTATGTGGTAGCAGATTACTGTCTTACAAAACAGCTGCTTTATTCAAATGTCTCTCGAAACAATCTCTCAGATCTGGTGTGCATAAAATGAGATTTTTGTGTACACTTCCAAAGAAAAGAAATCTTTGTTTCCACTCCCCCATGGTGGCTAATGTGTCTTGTGATCCGTGTTATGGTGTTAACCTCTTGTGGTGTATAATGGATCACAGCATGGAGACTTATTTCATTTCCTCTTCATGATACTGGCCAATGTTGTAACCCCCAGACGGTGCTAAGAATACCAGCTTACTGACCATATCGGGCCTTTTGCCGTTTCTCAGTGACATTATAGTCTGTGGTTGTAAAAAGAAAGACTTCCAGTACGAGGCTGAGAGGGGTGGATGCTTACTTGGCGTTCAAAGAAATACATCCAGCCAAGATTTGACAAAAAAGAATGAAGCAGAAAAAGAGCAGCTTTTTTTTCTCAGCAACAGGACCTTTTATGGTAACGTTCGATATAATTAGCTGCTAATCATGTCAAGCCTTCTTTTGAAGACAATAAAAGGGGTATTACCAGCTTGTTAGAGGTAGATGTGTTTTTAGAACGTGTTTTTATGGTGACCTGTTATAAAGTGTTCTGGTCAATTTCTGAAAGAAAAACAAGTTGAATTAAGCATTTGCAAACCACTTATTCTGAAGTCTGTATGGGTGTGTTTTTGTCCTATTTTAGGCTCTTTTAACTCCGAAAAAACAACTTGACAAAGCAACGTCTCCTTCCATTGAGGTGAGCATCACAAATACAATTTCTCCTTCCCATAAATGTAGAAGCAGATATCATTTGCTCCAAACATCTATCATAGTTTTTTAATCTTGCATTCCACCTTTGTAACTGCGGGGGCTCAGGCCAGTTTGGTTTCTGAACTAACTCGATTTGAAGCTGAGCTGGATTCGGAGATTGAGGGTCTGGAGAAAACACTTTCCCAGAAGAAGCAGTGTCGACGTTGGGGTGAGGTACTGAGCCCACCTCCTGAATCTTTGTCCAAGCATCCCTGTAGTAAAATTCAGTCTGTTAAAATCTCCATGCTTTCGATAAAATCTGCTTTTCAGTTTCTGCTTGCTTTGAGAATGCCTGTATACACCCACATTCACCCACAAAGAATGGCCTGCCTGCTTTCTAAACCACCTTGATCTTATGACAAATATCAATCTGACTCCCCAAAAAATGAAGACTGTCTTCATTCTTATCTAAATGTTCTTCAATATCTTTCTTTATTTATTTCATTACATCCTGCTAAAAAATGTCACTTCTTTTCTGCATGATTGATTCTCCTCTGTGAGCTGCAATTTAACCAAAATCACAAACAACTTAGACAAACTAGGAGCAGTGGTGCTGGCAGACCTTGGAGAATAGGACCCAGGGGATTTCTCTGCTCCTTTGGGAGGGGTCAGCACTTCTACTTTGTCTGAGTTGTTGTGAAATTTTTCTGAACTGCAAGATCCAGAAGCATAAGCCTCTCTGCAAAGAAGAAAAGTGTGTGAAGTTTTCATTCTGCTTGCAGGAAACCAGAGACAGGGATCAAGCAGTTTCTTCAAAGACCAGCACCACCAACCAAAGGTCAGGCCATGAATGAAATGATAGATAATGTGGAATAGAAGTTTAAAACATTGAAAATATTATTTTCCTTAACTTTTACTTATTTTGCTGCTTTCAAATGTTTTGACATGTCTTTATGATTTAAAGTGGTCTCTTCTGAGTATTTTATTTTGAATCTACCCCTTCATGTGTTACATCATTTCATCCACTTTGCAAAGTTGTCCACCAAACTTTCAAGATGATGTAGTGTAATGTAAATGCAGATGTTGATGGTTTTGCATTGTTTCACCCCAATTTTACCACAGTCTAAGTGGCCAATACATACCAATGTGTATTGTATCTAAGAAAGGAAAAGCTGGCAAATGATGATGAACTGGTACAACTGGTGCATGAAATGTTCAAAAGTGTGTTACTCTAGTTTTAAATCTACATTGTTTTTCCTTTAATAACCAAAAACATGCAAGAACAAGCTACGAGACTCAATCCTCACATACTTCGTCCTAGCTCAGTTCCCCTCCTTTTTAATCCTCTTTGAGATTGCATCATCATTCACCAGAAACTGCTGCATTCCTGCTGCTTTTAAAGAATTTCAACTCTGTTGTTCCACATAGCAACCATCGATGCCTGGCTGAGTGCCATAAGGTGCATGGTCATGAGATTTTCTGAGCTAGATGTTGCTGAATTGTTACTTTAACAAGTTCAAGTACAGTATTTTTTAATCAAATAGGAGACAACATTCCACATTTCTTGCTTAGTGTGTAATGCATTCCTAGACGATTCTAACTTGAGTTTGAAAAATTGAGCTCCTACATTGTGGCCTTAAGAGGGATGAAGGTATTTTGAAACGTATGGGATCAGAAATTTTATTCACAAAGAATTTTGTGTCCAACAAAAAACATTGTAACATGGAAATCACACTGTATAGAAGTACAGAAAGGAGTTAGGAGGAAGCAGCCTTGAAGCTTCAGGTTTAGGTTAAAACCCTAACAAAGGCACACACAGGCTCGTGATTCTGATTATGAATCAACTGTCAGGGTTGTAAAGATAATTGAAGCTACATGTCATATTAAAACCAGATTTTCAATTCAAAGGCAAAAGATTCAGGCATTGGTTCCTCTAGCTGCCAGATTACATGTTTCATCTCTGTTCACTGTTCATAAACCAGCTGCAAACAGCTGTGAACATTAAACCTTCTGGGGCACATAATACATCCTGTCTCACAGATTACTATTTTGGTCTGTGTCTGTTTTTATTTGTCATTAGAGAGACTCTTCTTCCTGACTCACTGACAGTAAAAAAGAAACATAACAGGCTAATCTTTTCTTTTTCAGACCTTCTTCAGCATCAAAGCAGCATGTCTGGGGCTCTGCTGGCACGTCACCATCAATCTCTCCAACTCATGGTAAATATGAAGTTTATTCCTTTTTTGATCAGCAGATAATGGTGATCTTTTATCTTTTTTCCAACCAATTATTTGTGTGTTGTTTGTTTTTAAACTTTCCCAAGTCCAGTGTTTATTCAAGTTTGTTAACGGAATGGAATTCCTTATGAATCAGATATCAAATATAAAAAAATATCCAAAGTTTATTGAATCTTTAGAAGTTCTCATGGCTCTTTAATTATTTGTGTGTTTGTTTTTTACTATGTTCTCTCTTGTTAAATAGCCTGGCAAGCTCATGGAAAGTCTTTAATTTTTTTTTCTATTGAAACAAACAGCTGGAGATGGGTGGGGAGGAAGTCCAGAAAAATAGGAAGTGAGACTAGGAACACTGATTAAAGATTGACTTTCCTGTAAAAAAAAAAAAAAAAAATTGATACCTATTTTAAAGTTCGGTAGCTGTTTGACAGTACTAGTAATGAATTCAAAAGCAAGCGTGTGAGCTTGAAGAGGAAGCTTTATGTGTTATGTATGTTCTACAGTAGAGCGTCTTCACTCTGCAAATGAAACAATGGAGCTCCCATCTAAAAAAGAAGAGAAAAGGGTATGTTATTATGCTTTTTTAAAAGTTAAAGGACATGTTAAAATCTGTTCTTGCATTAACTTGTAGTCTTACTTGCACAGTTAATAGTTGCTTTATGTTTTCAGATGAAAGCAGCAAGAGCCAAGTTTGATTTCCAGGCTCAGTCACCCAAGTGAGTTGTGGTATCTGAAACTATAAATATGCCTTTTTATTTCCTCACCCATATTTTTCAAAGAATTACTACATTGTACCAAGCTTCATTTTTAAATAGAATTTTTTTTTTTTTTAGTTTGTCTATTTTTACTGTTTCGATTCACTGTATCAAGCTAAATGTTTGTGTTTTCATGGTTATTCTCTAGAGAACTCCCATTGCAGAAAGGGGATATAGTTTATATCCACAAGCAGATAGATGCTAACTGGTTTGAAGGAGAGCATCATGGAAGAGCTGGGATTTTTCCTACAACTTATGTGGAGGTACATTTTTTGTTCTAAAGTTTTGTGTCTGTAATAACTTTATCACATGACTGATGATGTACTGTACGACTGATGGTGCATGTCTTTCACAGATTCTGCCTCCTACGGAAAAGCCAACACCGATCAAGTCGCCCACTCTTCAGGTGTTGGAGTATGGAGAAGCTATAGCTTTGTACAACTTCAATGGTGACCTACCAGTGGAACTTTCTTTTCGGAAAGTAAGTTATTTCACTTCCTATGATCTCTTAAAGGTAGATATTTTGTTGTGCAATGATAAGTTATCGGTCTTATTTTTTTTCTCTGAAAAAATTGAAATTTCAGAGAACTTTTTATGCACAAAGTTTTATGATAGAGAGCATAAAAAATAGTTAGCTGGAACTCTACTGCAAATGCATGAAATGTTCTTATTAGAAATTTAGTCTGAATTTCTTTATGTTATTTTGTGTATGATGTAGAATTTGTCTAAATGCTCTTCTTACTTCCAGGGTGAAATTATCAGCATAACTAGGTGTGTTGATGATAAATGGTTGGAGGGCAGGATCCCTGGAACAAGCAGAAGTGGCATCTTCCCAGCCAATTATGTCCAGGTCAACAAGATGCCCCGTACCAAATACTCAGTGGATGAGTACTCGACAGGCCCCTTGTCTCCCATTTCACCTGGAACACCGAATTCTGGACGCCAAGTCCACTCACCATTGCATTCTTTCACTCCCACTTCCATGAGTCCCAAACCAGAGCACTCCCCTTTGAAACCTTCTTCCCCTGTTCCATATGGCAGTCCAGCTTCACAGTCACAATCCCCCACACCGACCCTTTTATCAAACAGCATGCTCTACCATTCCAACACACCTGCCTCACTCTCCAACCACAAGAACCACCGGGTTGCAACGCACTTGGCCAACCCAAGCTCCTCAGTAAGAGCTGTTTCTCCATCCACTCAATCTTCAGGAGCTCCCTCAGCGAACACTCCCAGATACACTAATGCCTCAAAGGTTTGCTCTCACTTGCCGCTTTAAGAAAATCACAGCATGTCTACACTTGTGTTGTCGGTATTAGTGTTTTGAGAATGACTCATCATCATGTTACTATGCCTGATGTGAGGTTTGAATATATTTTTCCCAGGGCACAGTTCCAAATCAGGCATCTCATCCACATTTCAACTCCCGGGGACCAAACAACTATGATTCCACAGTTTTGCCACATGAAGCGTAAGTTGGACCGATCACATTTTTGCTGAAGAGTTGTTGGTTTTTTTTTTTGGTAAAGCTGATTTGTACAGTTTGTTTTTGTATTATTAATTTCAGTTATAAGGCTGTGTACAACTACAAACCACAGAATTCCGATGAGTTAGAGCTCAGAGAAGGAGACATTGTGCAAGTCATGGAGAAATGTGATGATGGCTGGTTTGTGGGTAAGAAAATCTGTTCAAAATATATATTGTAGTTAAATATATGTGCACATGGACTATTTTGAATAACTTTATTTATTTTAAAAAATTATTTCAATACTTTAGTTATCATTTATTTTACGTTTTGCTACTATCTAGTGGTTAGTTTTGAGTATTACAGTTAACGTTAGGGACACTGCTTGGTTTGAGACCACATACTTGAACTTATTTGTGTTGTATGATCACAAAATTTGCTCTAATCACTTTAGGTACGTCTGAGAGGACTCATGCTTTTGGGACTTTTCCTGGGAATTACGTTGCACCAGTTTGATTTGCACCACTCACTTTTTGTTCCTGTCTGAAGACACTTATCGTTTTTTCTGAGGGCTGCATGCTCACTTCATTTCCCCAAAAAAGAAGAAAAGGACACAACATACAGTATATCTTCTTTTTATCAACTTGCATGTGGACACAATTACACATTGATTTGTATTTGTGAGCCCTGAAGAATGTTTTCACACACCTCTTGGCAAGACAAAAAGATGAGAACTGATGTGACTGCTCTGGTTTACGACAAATGGACTTTTTTGTTGCTCCACAACACATTGCAGCTGTTGGAAAATTTGCATTAATTTTCACTGAACAGTAACATTTGTTTGAAAGTCTTAATTCAATGAAATGTTACATTTGGCTTTTTTCTTCACCGTGCCATCACAAACTATTGCTAAGAGTTTTGAATTAGGAATTTTGTGTCTTTTTATTGGATTAAAATTGATTCCTTCAAATATTTCCTCCATATTGTTTTTCAGATCTTTGAAAATGTTCACATCACTTGAGGAAACGACATCAACATAGTGCTTAAAATAAAACACAATGAATATGTTTGTGTGGAAAAAACACAATCTGGTTCCATCTTCAAAAATTTGTATTAAATAAAGTTAAGCTCGTTAGGTGTCCCTGCCAGGGGAGAATATAGAGACAACACAGTGTTGTGGAGAGGGAGGTGTGCTTAAAATAAAACTTTTAAATCTATCTAAAGTTAAACTGTGTGTTATGAGTTGAATAAGAAAAATAAGTGCACATCCCTCGGGCAGATGTATAAAAATTGTCCTTCAGCGAAGTGTCTAAATTATTGCTGTTTGTGCCAAATAATTAAACTATGATGACATGTCACTGATGAGCAGCAAACCTGTACAAACAGCATTCCCTGTTCACTTTATTTCTGCTCTGTTTGCTGCTATTACACGCTTCTATGTGTTCAAATGTACAAACTTTTAACAGTATTGAGAAAATTTCTTACTGTATGTTTTTGCCAAGCTTTTCTGAGAACTTTATACTACATCATTTGTCTTATGCAACACCTCTCTTCACTGTAAAAAAAAAAAGCAACTAATTTAGCCACGTTATACTGTTGTACATATTTGAACAGTTTATTAAAGTATAATATATATTTGTGTAAAAGACATTGCAATACGTTTGTATGGTACGCAATTTATTTAGAAATGAAATAAACATTACAGAGTGGAACTTGTGTTCGGTTATCATTTAAAAAAATGTCAAATCAAAATTTAGTGCGCTGTTAAATTAGAAGAGTATACCAAGTTTTGAAGGGTTGCACGGTGTCACTGTGGTTTGCAAAATGGCCTCAAAGCAAAAAGGTCGAGGTTTAAGTCCTGGAGTGGGGACTTTGCATGTTTTCCCCAGTTTGTGTGGGTTTTCTCAAGGTACTCTGATTTCCGCCCTCACTCCAGAAATGTGCGTTAGGTTGATTGGTCGCTATGAAATTGCTCCCAAGAATGAGTGTGCGTGTGTGTAACTGGTAACCTGTTTGGGGTGTACCCTCCCTCTCACCTGAAATCAGCTGGGATAGGCTCCGGCACCCGCTGGGACCTTCTTTCGGCATTTCCCTTCAGGGGTCGCCACAGCAAGTCAGTTTCTTCCATCTAACCCTATCTGCTGTATCCTCTTTGGTCTCGCCAACTATCTTCATGTCTTCCTTCACTGCGTCCATGAACCTCCTCTTTGGCCTTCCTCTAGTACTCTTTCCTGGTGGTTCCAAATCCAGCATCCTTCTTCCGAAATACTCTCTCTCTCTTCTGTACATGTCCAAGTCATCTCAGTCTGGCCTCACGGACTTTATCCCCAAAACCTCCAACATGTGCCGTTCCCCTGATATACTCATTTGTAATCCTGTCCATCCTGGTCACTCCCAGAGAGATCCTCAGCATCTTCATCTCTGCTTCCTGTCTTTTTCTCAGTGCTACGGTTTCTATCAGTGCTACTGTTTCTAACTCTGTTAGAGATAACTGTTTCAGGAGATAGAAAAAAAAAACCAAAAGAAATAAGCGTTGATGTCTTCCAAAACAAGACATTTGATCAAGTTTGTAATTTTTTACAATGTTGTAATGGAAAGAAAATGACACTTGTCATGAGGTGGCAATAGTGTAGATCCCAGATACATAGACAGATTGAATGAGTTTATGGCAGATAATCAGGGGTTGATTATCTGCATGCACAACCTGGAAGATGACGTGGAGGGGACACCATCATGGTTTCTTTATGAGAGCACAACAGTAGATGATCTCTGACAATGGAGCGATGGGCACCAGGGGGAAAGATGAGACACAGCAGTAAGACATCAGGAAGAGGCGATTGGGACCAGGTGTGCTAAATTTAGAGTACAGGACAGGATTAGAAGGGAGGAAATGTTCCAGAAAGGGAAGAGGATCATGACAGACACTATTGAGATAAACATTTTAATTCAAAAACTTTCCACATCTAAGTCTAATTACGATTGTTTTTTCATCTGCAAGTTAATGTGGTGGAAGAGGGTTAATGATTATGAGCTTAGTAATATTGCTTGCGCTGCACTGTTCTGCCAGCAGTGGGTGCTAAAACACAAATTCAGTATTTTCATTTAAATTAATGGCTCAATTATCTCTGCGGCAGCCTCTCTCTTCTCCTCCCTCTTCCACACAGTAACACACCCCTGATCGTTGCCTCTGTCAACCTTTTATTTTGGTAACGACACATGGCTGTTAGAGAGAGATCTCAGAGGACCAGTCACAGGTAGTGTCATCTAGGAAATTAAACCTAAATGACAACGACATCAAAGCCAAGCTCAGTAACTCTTACATTTGACTCTAAACTGTAAAGTTGCTGTTTTTAATAGCTAGCATTTTGTAGGCAATTTAGTGATCAAGCTAAACGGTGGGATTGTCGATTATTTTATTTTTCATTCATCTGGAGGAAAGATAAAAACCAGAGGAATCATCAGCCTCACACATTGGTAAGTGTGTTCAGTTAAAACAAGTGTTTAAAGATTAATCATTAGCTAATCTGAAAGGAGGAAATATTTATTCAATCAGATAAATTCAATGTTGGGTTGTGGGATACTCTGATTTAAAACTTGCGAATAGTATGTTTAGTGAAGCTGATGTTGATCATTGATTCTCAAATAATTTAGAAACTTTTAATCTGTACATTTATGAAGATCTGTAAACTGATGTCAGACAGTATGGTTGACCAGATATTAGTTAGAACTGACTGATGCATGCATGATAGAAGTGGAACTTAGTCTTGCAACTTCTGTCCAAAATAAGGAAACTTTTGACATTGGTTGCAGATTTCCTATTTGTTATGTTTTCAATGCATTTTTGGTGAGTTTTTGACTTCTAACAGACTGACAAAATCCAATGAGGGAAAAAACCCCCACCATCAGCTATATAGAAACTTTTGTTGTTAATCAATTTTACTCCAAAATCACTGAAGGTGGAGACATAATCATCAGGCTTGATAAATGTTTCAAGGTCATCATGTTCTACATTCTCTGTTTTGATGGTCCTGTAGCTTTTTCAATCTGAACAATGAGGATGCAACTAAAGTAGAACCTACTATTTTGAAAAAAGCACATCAATCTATTTTCAAGAGAAGACAAAAAAAGCACCAGCTCTTCTCAATCATTCTTTGTTTTGCAGTTGTGGTCAGGTTCTAACTGAAGCCTGTAAATGTTTCTGCTTTCTTTCTGAGTTTTTTTTCTACTTTTGTAACATGCACATGAACTCAGGAAGTTGGTGTTAGTCTGAAAGATGAGGTTTTGCTTTTTGGCTCTCGTAAGTGTGGTTTTCAATCTTAGAAAAACCAGAATGGGAGTGTTTTTGAGTTTTTCTTTTAATTAACTTAAAGTTATGTAGAATCTTGAGAATAATGTGCTTCGGTGTTCAACAACCACTAGTCCTGGATTCACTGTAGTTTCATTAGTTTTTTATGTTAAAATCTAAGCCATTTTGACATCCTAAACAACAAATCAACATTATGTCAGAGAGGATGTGGTTTGTCCTTATTCTGTAACATTCTGTTAGTTGTGGGAGGATTTGTACTTCAAAGATTCAAAGATTTCCAATGCTAATTATTTGTGAAAACTTTGGTCTTTTGTCATTTATTGCCTAAAGATAAAAAACCTGACCATTTCTTGCCCAACATTTGAAGAAATAAGCTAGTTTGACCAGATGAAACCCATCACTAGAACCTACCCTGTGAAGGGAGTTATTCACTAAAAATCACAGGTATTTTTTAGTCATCTTTCATTTTATGGCACACATTCAATCTACATCTGTAGCCAGAATAAATAGCCTAAAGACACATGAACTCAAACTTTTCAATCATCAAACATTTGTTATTGTTTGATGTCTCATCATCTCCTAAGAGACTGTCTCATATCAGATCGCATGGGGTGTGATTTATTTAGAAAAAACTCAACAAGTTTTTTTGTAATCGCTTAGGTCCAGAGGCTTACGTTTGCATTCCTTTCTCTTTTTATCTAGAGGGTGTGTGTTCAGGGAGGTGCAAACTTGACAGTGTACTGCATCACATGCAGGTTAGAGTCAATAGCAACAGATGCCAACAAGTCTACAGCTAGAGGAAAAGATACATGTGTGTTTGGTGACAAGTGTGTTAGTCATACCAGGAGTGTTGCTCTGTGGTCACTGCAGTTCATCTTAAAGTGTTTCTTCACTTAAAAGCATCATCACAGTTTTTGACATATTGGTTTGTCTGTCAATATTTTTAAAACAAATTTTTGATTAATTTTGAAGGGTTAACAACGTAATAAAGAAATAGAGTGGAGTAAAAAAGCTGTTGCAGTGACGGCTCACTCTGTTGTCACAGAGTAACACTTTACTTGTTACAGAAAATTATTTATCTTATGTACTGCTTTTCCCAAGTGGCGTCGTGGCGATGCCCGAACCTATTCCGACTGGATACGCATTAGAGACGGGGTAAACCTCAGAGGTTGCCAATCTATTGCAAGGCCACATACAAAGACAAAGAACACATCATGGACACATCATTCGAAAAGACATTTTTCAGTGGCCAATCAAACTAACATGAATAATTTTGGAGGGTGAGAGGAAGCCAGGGAGAATCCACAAGAGAGAACATGAAAACTCGCCGTCTTGAGCTGCGCTCCATAGGAGCTCCAACCCAACCTCACAAAAAGTCATATGGTTCCACATTATACAGTATTAATCCAACCATTTAAAGTAAAGTGCCTATTAATTTTTCAGTGACTTGAAAGGATTTTGGATTTTGTCATAAGCTCTATAATTGAAATGTTTCCCATGGTGAAGTTTGAGACTTGTCTCCAAGTAAGCACAGTACTAGAGTCAAAGGAAAGGCTTGCAAAAGATTTGTCCAAAAGGGTTTGAGCAGAGAACATTCTCAAAGGCAGCCTTATTTAATGGGTTTGCAGGTGGTCAAATGGACCAGTTCTGCTCTTTCACTGACGTTTTTGGTCATTCTTGAATGCTGGTGATGCTCTGTTTTTTTTCATGGAATCTACAACCCACACATTGGCTTGGATACTCCAGGATGATAAATGAAAGTTTGCTGTATGTGTCAGTGTATTGCCACGAGTGTGGAGGCACTTCTAGTAGATAGATCAATATTTCAGGAAACGTGAAGGACGCCGTGGAAGGGCAACAACCCAGAAGCAGGTCTTATAAGAAGTAACAGAAGGAGCACTGCAAGAACCTTACAAAATGTCATCCAGGAGGCCAGAAATGTCATTGCATCTCTTCAGATTATTAGAAATAGACTTCATGAGAGTGGTGTGTTCCTCACAGATTCTTTGTGTCATGAGGTATCAAGATGAAAGGCTAAAATGGTGATATGATTCACTTTAACAAAAGGCTGAGGCTGGAGAGTGCCAGCACAATTTCTGCAAGCTGAAGGCATTGATGCTATGGACTGGCTCACTCATTCCCCTGATATGAATCCAATGTGAACATCACTATAAACATGTCTTGCTCATGAGGGAGGCGATAGCTCAGTGGTAGAATGTTGGACCAAGAGCTAATGTCTAGGTGTCCGTGGGGAAGACACCTGACCCCCCTTTTCTCTCACCATTGGCACGATCTTGTCAGCCTGCTGTGGTGTAATGCAGCACAGAAATTTCCCCGTTGAGAGATGAACAAAGTATGTTTAAAAAAATAGAATTAAATTAAAATTAGAATCTCCTAAGATTATGGGCTGGCCAGGAGTCAGGAGATTTTTAGACCAAGTCACGAAAGAGATTTCTCAGGAGACCCTCTGCTACCTCATCAGTAGCAATGCCACATGTTCCAGGAAGTTCATGCAGGGACATAAAAGCTTCACACACTCATGAGACTCATTATCACTTGTTTTAAGGACATCACATCAAACTTATTTCAACCTGTAGTGTCTTTTACCACTTCACCTTTTGGGTGTGACACCAAATACAGACTTCTATGAATTTGATTTCCATCAATTTGGAGTCATTTTGTTTTCAACACATTCAATAATGCTAAAGAAGAAAATATCTTTTATAATAAACATTTTATTCATTACAGTTTGAGATGTTATTTTCACGCCCCCCTGTTTTAACAGTGCATTTAAAAGAGTACTGGTCTCTCCTATAAACACTTCATTTGGATTTAGGACGTGTTATTTTAATGTACCTTTATTTTTAACTAGCAGTGTATTTAAAAGAGTGTTAAACTAATGAGTAGATGTATCCGGACACTTTATTACAAAGGTTAAATGCTACGTACTTAAAGTCTTAAGTCGAATACATATGGAAACAACTTGCTTTTCCACATTAATTCTATCTTGTAAATGTAGTACTAATCCTCAGGGATGGCATTATTAAAGTAGTAATGATAATAGTTTCCTGCCATGATTACTGTATATTTACCAGTTTTAATCCCAGCATGTATCTACCTGTGTTTCTTAAGAGTAAAAAAATTCACTTTTTAAAATGGAAAACTCATCTTATTGAGGTCAGAGTTGGTTTGGTAAAAATGCTGATCAGACTTAATTCTTTAAACCAAAGTCCAAAAAGTCTGGTAAAATACCTGCTGAATTCCAAATAGAATGCCCGGCCTTGATTGTTGCTGTAAATTCTACGTATAACAAAATGAAGAGCACTGCCCTGTTTGGCACAACAATCAAAATTTTGATAGCTGTCAAAAAAAGGGGCGGAAGAATAAGGAATAAATCTATTATGAAGAGAAACGGCAAAACAAAGAATGCCCTTTTACAGAGCAATAATTAAAAATTTTAACATTTACAATGGAAGGAAATGGAATGTACATGTACATGTTGACCCTGAGTTAAAGTTGAGATGTAAATCCCAGCATGCTCTTTATTTATTATCTGTATGCACGTATGCCGATGATGGTGCTTAAATAATGTATGGCTTTTTGAAGAATGAATTGGTTGAAAAAAAATCAGTAAACATAAAATAATGAAAGTCTCATAAATAAACTTATTCATAAAAGTTTGAATATTTGATCCTACTAATAAACTTCTGAGAGAAATCCCAGAGACTGCTGCCGTCTGTAAAATGTGATGCTCAAACCTTTTCAGTTTTGTGGGGAAAAAGTTTTGCAGAATCACATTTTCACTTATGGCCATCTTGGACTTCTGCTCTGCAGCTGTGGGAATGCTGAGCCACAAAACTGATTTCATGAAGAGAATTCGTGTTGTGTTTTGTGAGAAATTGTGCAGCCAACTGGTTTGGTAGCAAAAGCAACTAGATGTCACCAGAAGAGAATTTACCTTTTGTCTATTGGGAGCTGCCTAGCAGTACCTTTTGTGGGGCAGGGTTGCTTCATCAGTTTGTTCAGCATTTTGCTTTATACAAGCCACTGTGCAGTCTCCTGTAAGCTCATCATTTCACCACCAATTAAATAGTGCATGAGTGAGCCACTTATCCTTACCACTGCTGTGTTTTTCCCTATTTTTTTTCAGCTCTTGTGTACACTTCAATTTTAATTTCAGCTTGACACTTATTCACTGTGGTGTAAAGAGAGTACAGGTTTTCTCAAATTAGCAGGGTGTTTGGCTGGCAATGGTCACTGTATAGGAAAAGCTGCTGAGTCTCACAACTAATTGACTCCCCCAGAGGCTGGGAAAGTTCGGGGCGGTTACTCTATCATTATCTCAGCTAACTGCACTTATTTCTGCAGGCCACAGTAATTAAGAACCTACTGATGGTGAGCCCGGTAGCCTCGTTAATTGGCCTAGACACTTAATGAGTAAGTAGGCATGGACTGTTGGTCCCAAACACGTGTGGAATGTGAAGACAATAAAGTGGGCCAGTGTTTGAATGGACGTAAGAAAGTAGCATGGTTGCTGTTCCAGATTATTGTCTAACTTTCTTCTCCTGATTTAGAAACTCTTAACTGTGCCACGTATATATGTAATCATTGACTGTTCTTTATTGTTTTATATACATAGATATTGGTTACAATAATTAACATTCCTCTCAGTCAATGTGTGTGATCTTCACGTTTGTATAGTGATAAGCACTAAATAGAGACATAGATTGAGCATAGAATTAAAAATTGCTGTTTGACCCTGACTAATGTTGTAAATCATGATGATATAACAACTTTGTAACCAGATGAACAAAGGTGTGTGACCTGCTTCCATTGCACTGATCTAGAATTTATGCTGACCGAGCAGTGCAAGTTCTGTGTTTACTTGAGCTTAGAAAAAGTGCGATGATGAGATTTTCTACCCAAGGTGACGGAGTCCATCTATACTTAGAATTGCTTTTGGTTCATTATGAGAGTTTGCCTTTAGGTTCTAAGCTGCCAAAGAATATTGCATTTTCCATTTTTTATTGAACATGTGAATTTAACAAATTTGAATCCATTTAGTTTTTAGGGCCAAAAGGCAGCAATTTATTAAAATAATTGGTCACGTATAGGATTGGCACAGGTTTTTTTGTTTGTTTGTTTGTTTTTCAAAGTACCTTTTTTAAATATTTGTCTGCACTCTACAGTGTACTGTATATAATGCAACAATGGCCTAAACTATAAGTAATAGCTCTTTACATTTTAAAGATGTGCTTCTGACATGTCTTGCTTTCAGTATTAATGATAAACCAGAATAACGAACCAGAACAATTTTTAATGTTGATCAGCTGATAGTTATGAAGTACAGTGATTATATTGCTGAAGTTAAAGTTGGACAGTTTGGCTTTTTGGAGCTGTTGGTTAGATAAGAAACACAGGCATTCAGTTATACAGGGTGAGTAAGTTTGGCCCCTTCTGCCACCTCCAGTACAACCACAAGCAGCCAAGTATGAATCTGGCTGTTGTTCTTTGTGTTTCTTCATCATCTTTCGGTTCCGCTGTTTCAAGCTGCAGAGGTTTGGAAGATAATACTAAACCCCGTACCTCATCCATCACATCAGCATAGCTTTACAAGAGACACAAACTAGGCGCTGAACTGTTCTAGCTACACTCTAAATCTATCACTTACAAAGAACCTTTTTGCATCAGTGATAAAACAAAACATCAAGGATAAACACAAACTTTTCAGTTTTTGAAATCCAAAACCAGTAACGAATGAAAAAGTTTTTTTGTGGCAAAAGCTCAAATTCAGTGTCCAGATTTCTTCTAACACTTTATGGAAGATGAAAAGCAACACCAGAGTAAACCCATCCAACGTAAGTTTAGGCCTTCAGCTTGCTTCACATCTGGTAATTTCTCATTTTGCACACAAGACTGTGATATTTCACAGTTAATTTATTATCAATGTGTTGTCATGAGCAGAAGAAGTTGCATGGTATAGATGTCTTAGTTTTTTATTTTGCTCAAATACTAAATCCTACAACCCTTATAGAACTGACAACAGGTGTCATGTTTCTGTGGGTATTTTTTATTTAGCAACATTTTTATCGGCTTTTCTTTTTTTTTTTTTTTAAATCTGAGTTTTAGCCTCTGGATTTTGTTTACTGTTTAAAAATTTAAATGTATCAGCCTATGTACAACCACAATGCAAATGAATTTTTATGCACGAATTATAACTTAGGGATGTGAGATTTTTACAAGTTCTACTCTGATGAGTAAAGAATGTTGAAATGGTGCATCTGTTTCTCATACATTCAAAGTTTCTGATCTACAGAGGTAAAACCCAGTTGAGATTCAGTGCCTCAATAACAAATCACAAAGTACTACAGTTTCGGTCATTTGCTTCATCAATAAACAGTAAAGTGAAGCCAGAACGTTTGACTCAACCATTATTGAACATTAACCTTGTCTTTTATTAAATCAAGCAATGTTTGTAGATTCTGAATCTACAATGAATGGGATTTTAACACCAGCTTTCCAGTGATGAATTATGGAAAACATAAAGGACTTAGTGGAAAACCATTTTTGTAACTCTCACAAACCCTGTGCATATAAACTGTTTAACAAATCAGCTGTACAGCTTCACAAGTTTGTTTCTCCAACCTGCTTTGTATGCATGTGTAAGAGAGCTACCATATGTGATACATCCAGTATCAAAGAATCTATTGTATAACTTGTGGACATTCATTATCTATAGACAATCAAGTTAACCATAGAAAATGCTCAAATTCTTTTCTTTGTGCTTTCATCACATCTTATTTGTTTTGCTTGTATTTTAAAATTTGGATTTTTGCCTCTGGATTTGCTTGAACAATGTTAGTCATGTGTCTTTAGTTTCAGATTCTTCCCATTCCCATTTGATGTGGTTGCACAATCCTTGTCAAAGGGACTCAGACCAGTCAAAATAAAGTGGTACTGGTGATGGGGGCTGGGAAAACCCAGGCAGATGTCTGCTATCTTCACTGATTGGTTTGAGCGTGGGCAGCAGAAGTAGATGTAAAGTCTGAGTCACTGCATATAGTTATGTCATATTTGATCTTTCTTTTCTCCTCAGGGTCTCTGCTTGAAGGACTTGATTTTATCACTCAATGGCACTAACAGTAAACTTGATTGGCCCTTCACCATGGGGCTTCAGAATATTTGGGGGAAGGGATTTCAAGAGGGCCATAACAATTTCCAAGGTATGTATGCACAAAAACATATTTTATGAACTTTCTCACACTTTTCTTCAAAAACAACTTGTACTAGTCTATCACACAAAGTAGACTTCCTCACCATATCTCTTTTCTGGTCTCTGTTTGTCCATTGCTGTTATGTACCTACTTCCTTTTCTACTGAACATTCTTGGAGTACAGTGGAAGTAAAAGCGTTAAAAGGAAACTGCTAATTATAGTTACAGGAGAAGGTGTAGAGTTCTTGATTTTAGAGTATGTTTTTTTTATCTGGTTCTGTGCTACCACTCGGTTATTTCTGCAAATGTCAGAAAAGTTTAACTTTTGCTTGTGCTTGTTATTTTTACTGACTGTATTTTTGCTGTCCCAGCTTTAAAAAAAAGTTGGAAAAGAAGAGATGGAAATATTATTGCTGTAGGTACACACATCCAGGAAACTTTGCACAGACACACTTCTGCATGCCAGACACCCTGACCTGCCCACTGCACATCCTGCTAATACAACACAATCACAGCCTGGAATTTTCTCCCTTTTGTGTTGCAAGACTCCCCAGTAGCTCCTCTGATCATTAAAGATAAATTATGGCAAACCCCTGGCAGAATACCAGCGCTTCAAAGAGCGTTTATTTTTTTTTAGGTTTTTAGATTAATAAATTATCTTGTTTTTAACAGCTCATGCTGTAAAAGTTGACAAGCTTCTGTTTGTCTTAACCCCAGTTTTGTTCCTCTTTCCAATGAACCCTTTCAACAACTTTCAGATATAAAGTCTGTGTATTTGACAGATATTTGCTGTTGTCACAATGTCTGGATAGATTAGCATTCACTAAGCAATTAGCAGATTGCTTGCTGAATGCGTTTGTTTTAAAGATAACTTAACCCTGTTCTACTTTAGCACAGATTTGAAAAACCTTCTCTCTTCTTTTTTAATCAGGTATGTGCAAATTATGTGTGATAAGTTTTTGCAGATCTCTTTTTATTTTTGCATCAAAACTTTTATATACAACTCACGTTGACTGCAATTACGAAATCTACGTCTTCATCTTTAGCCAAACTGATTTAATACACGACTTACTGAAAGGGCATAATCTTTCTATTATTCCACAGTTAGGAAAAAAAAAAAAAAAAATGAATTACTCTATTCATCCCTCACCGGGGAAATTTGTTTGCTGCACTCCTTACACCGCAGCAGGCTGCCCTTCAACGGCGCCAATGGTGGGAGAAGCGGGGGTTAGGTGTCTTCTCCAAGGACCCTAGACTTGCTCTCCGTGGGACGTCTAAGAAGAGCACTTAAGATATGCTCTTCAGTTTTCTTTCTAACATTTCCTTATTTTATTTTATGAAATGTGGACTAGAATTTGTACTTTCAGAATATTTTTCAATTTTGTCAATTTAACGTTTAGTTTCAGGCATGATAACAATTCTGAGACACTGAAGCAGAGCTCTATGTTGTGTTCTGGATGTACAGTATCCAGACCATTACAGAGGAATTTCCTCTGATGTGGTGATGCTACATTAGAGCAGTTAGTTGCACAGGTCATAACATATTGTCACACTTAAAATTACTCCTTTAAAGTATCTGGACTTTTTTTTTTTATTATTATTTATGTGTAATAATGCCTTATCTTCTGTGTGTAGGTGGAAAAAAATCCTGTGATGTAATGGTATTTAGTGTTGACCTGATATACATGGGGTGATATATATGATATAAATGATATTATGGGGTGGAGACGGTGGCCGTGTGGTTAGAGCGTTCGCCCGCGGACCGGAAGGTCGCGGGTTCGCGTCCCACGGAGAGCACGTCTAGGGTCCTTGGAGAAGACACCTAACCCCCGCTTCTCCCACCATTGGCGCCGTTGAAGGGCAGCCTGCTGCGGTGTAAGGAGTGCAGCAAACAAATTTCCCCGGTGAGGGATGAATAGAGTAATTCATTTATTTTATTTATTTATTTATTTATATGGTTGACTATGTCAATCACTATTTGCTTGTTCACACGCAGACTAGTCCTATGTTTCTGTTTGGCAGATGATGGCTTTTATTTTTCAGTAAGACGACTAGAAGTCATTTCTTTGTTTAACAGGTCAATGGGGGCAGCAAGGCAGAGCAAGCAGAGCTACAACCTGGAGACATAATATTGGAGATCAATGGAGAATACACAGCAGACATGCTGAATGTGGAGGCCCAGAACAAAATTAAGAACTCAAAGACCCATCTGCAGCTGGTGGTGGAAAGGTACACATGCCACTCTGTTATTACATAAATATTTTTACTACAAGCACACCGAGCTTTGAATTTTTTTTTTCTCCTCCAACTGTGTTTAATTATAAAATCTTGTACATTGTTGAGCAATGCCACCCTCTGTTGCAGCGTCTCGTGTCCCAAGTAGTGCGGTCAGTTCACAGCCAGTTTTTTTTTTTTTTTTTTTAATGCTGCTTTTAACTCTATCAAGCAGGCAGTGAACTTACAAAACAAGTGATTGTAATCAGGGGAAATGCCAGCATGTATGAGAGCTAGACTGTTCCCTTCCCTGGTCCCTCCTAATAAACTTTGTTTTGAGATATTCCAGGACCTTGTTTGGATGGCAGGGCTTTCACTACCAAAAAGCTTCCTTTTGAGGCCTGAACTGCTTTTGGCTGGCATTTTGATTAAAGGTCCTCCCTCGTTTTGTCACTAAAGCTCCCCCATTGCTTTGTTTTTGTTAAATAAAGTCTCCATTTTTTATTTTATTTGCACACACACTTTCACACACAGACTCACACCCTGGAACACGTGTTTCCACATATTTCCTTCTCGGATGTCCAATGTCTATGTGAGTGAATTTTTCCCTTCTGACCTCATGTCTCCCACCGTTTATTTTTTTGTGTGTCCATTTCAATGCCTCTGAAGATTTACTGTGTTTTCAATCCTACTGTTAGTGTGGGTTCGCTAGACTGATGCACCCCACAAAACTGACGCTACACAAAATGCCAAATGCCTCTCATCTAGTGTTTACTAAAGTTCTAGTGTTTGGAAAAGTTCTCAAAAATCTTTTTAATTGCTCTATTGATTTAATTGAATCAATAATGCTAACTTTGTTCTTTGTTGAATTGAAAGGTCTCTAAGTTTCCGTCTACGCATTTTTTTTTTCCAACTAACAGTTTTGCAGCAAATTGTTTCTCACAAAGATGCCTCACTAGAAGAATCACACCTCAACTTTTCCCAAGGAAACAAGAAAACTTTTATTCTGTTTGGATGTTCTGGGGTTAATTGAGTTCAAATCAGTGAAGAGAGAGCACTATCATGCTGAACTATCCTTACCTGTTTTTTGTCCTGATCTTCTTCGAGACGCTGTTTACTGTGGATGATGTCATGTGGATGAAGTCACTCGACTTTTATGATGTTTCCCTCTGTAATGGAGGGAACTGTCAGCAGTTTCTGGGTGAAGCAAAACCATGCTGATTCCACACGTCAACGTGCAACCAAGAGTTAGTACTAATTTGGTAGTTGGGTAAAACAGTACTCTTTAATCCGAATTGCTTTATTCTTGGTGTTTATAGGGTCCGAGTCCCACACCACCAGTAAAATGTACGCTTGAGTAGTAGAGTAAGCCCTTTTTTTAATTGAACTTAAACTGTATTTGTAGAAAAGTGACACTTCTATGGTGAAACTGTAAATTTTGGCAATCTTATTTAAATGTGTATGGCGATGGCGATATTACTAAAAGTTGTTGTACCAATTTGAACAGTTACCACTTAAAAAAACCAGAAACCAACTTAACAAGCACTGTCAACCAGTCTGGTGCTTTTCTTGTAAATATCTTTTGGTTCAGACTTTAAAAATATATATTAAAATTTGATTTTAAAACTAGAAACATAAATATTAACAGTGCTTTCCAAGTAGATTATAATCTCGGCACATCTGGTGTTTAATTTATTACTACCCCTTCCACCACTGCAACCACTGGTGCTTCATCATTCTCTTTTATGTCTTTATTATTGAATCTTTGTGACCACAGCAATGTTGGTGAAATCCAGACACCAAAACATGTTTCTCTATTGTGAGTTGAACGTTTGTTAAATTTGTATTCAAGTTTATTAATTAGTAACAGAAAAAATATTTTTCATTCAACTTATTTTAAGTTGCTAGCTTGTTTTAGAATTTATTTGGTCAATAAAATTAAAGAATTGATTTTTGATTAATGCAAAATTTTTTAAATAAAAAGTACAACTAAAAAGTCTTAGCTGTATGACTTATCCTTTGATTAATAATATATATTTTTAAGCATTTTGGCATCTTTTCCCCTCCACGATATGTGTAATGAAATATAAATTCAAAACAAAGCCTGATTTATAGTTTCACTGGGTGTTTTAGGCTCATGCTTCATTACAGTGTAAATGCATCTCACAGATGCTGCATTAATTTTTCTCCTCTCCCTCCTATGTCCTGGATGTGGAGGCTGGGCCCTCAGAGGTGTGCCCTATGAGTGATTTACCACAGGCATTTTTGCTTTCCTGTGTGCCTCTTTTCCTCAGGTTCAACCATGGAGGCTGTCAGTCTCTGGTCCTACAGCCAGGGGGGTCCTAAAGCCAGGGGGTACACAATATTTTCACTGGCGCTGATTAGGCTCAGATATTTTCCTTCTCAAGTCAGTAATTGTATTGCCATGAATGAACTTTCTATTTAATAAAGATGAGAGTTTAGTGAGGATTTTTCCAAAGTATAAATTACGATCTGGAATACTCATCTGCTTACAATTTAAATTTAACTTAAATTTTTCTGACGATGAAGCAAAATAGATTTAAAATGGTTTATTTTTTTGTCACTGAAGATAAAGCCAAGTCATACAAACTTTTTTCTTTTAGGATGTAGATTATTTTTCAGTTGTTCAGCATTTTCTTAGTAAGTTCTTCAACCCTACTGTATATTACTTAGACACTGAGCGTTTTTATCATACTGAACCTTCCTTACTACCCCGATTAAGGTTTAGCTGAAATAAATCCTTATTACAAGTGCATGAATATAAATTTCAACTTATGTTGTATTTCTACATGTCAACCTCTTTGTTTATTTGTACATCTAGACCAGAACCTTCCAGTCCTGGACAGACCAACGGCATTAGTACCCCTGAACAACTCACTGGGCGTTTCCAGGTCAGTCACCATTTTCGGACATGTCATCAAAATGAGAACTGGAATCAAGAAATTCCACAATCCAATCTCCATGTATAGATGATTTAAAAAAAAAAAAACACCTGGTCTTGTACACTACTTGTACAAACATTTGTGTAAGGATGTGTCACTCTTGAAGTGGTAGTCTTGCTCAGTGAATTCCCATTTGGAATGATTTGATGCTACTTGTGTAGGAATCACAAGTTGTAACATTTTCTCACTCAATGTTTTATGTTTTTCCCAAATGTTTCACTGTCAGCACAGTCAGTCCCAGTTGGTGTTAGCAAACAGCTAACCCCCTAGTTACTCCTACCATTGGCACCTTTGTGGCTGCCATTGATGGATTAATTGAGTAAATAAATAAAATATTAAAATTTAATAAAAAATTAATAAAAAATTTAAATATTGTGAAAGTGTTGGAGAACAGTAGCAACTTGGGCAGAAAGTATTTGGTCACACAACCTGATTGAGTAGGCTCAGAAAATGCTGAGGCAGATGGTACAAGGAGGTTGACAAGAATCTCCTGAGTCCATTGCAACAGACATGCATACTTTATTGGGGCTGACTGAACTTCCTGGTCTGGGTTTCCAAGCTTATCAGTTCCATCCAAGCCATACTTAACAAAGTGGCATGCAAAGTATCTGATGCAGTGGTGCAAAACACTTTCCCACTGGAATTGCATCCTGTGAAGTAATAAAAAATCCTCCAGCATCATGATGAACCAGTTTGGGTTTGGTGTCTGGCTGGTAGAACAATACTTGTCCAGCTACTTTGTGCCAAGTTTGGTTGAGGAGGCATTATTTTGTGGACTTATTTTTTAGGAGCGGGGTGTGGCCCCTAAGATCCAGTGCAAAGATCACCGAATATCAAAATATTTTGGAGAATCCCATGCTCTTGAGTCTCGACTTTGTGGGAACAATTTTAATCTGTCGCTTTTCTTTTTCCAACATGATTGGGCACAAGGCACGGCCCATAAAGGCATGGATGCCAGAGTGTGGTGTGGATGAGCTTGATAGACTTGCACGGAGTCCTGACCTCAACCCGATGGAACAAAGACTGGTTCTTTGTCTTGCTGTGTTGGCCCTCTGCTTGTCTGGCAGCCTCTCTAGGGTGTACCCTGCTGTTTCAGCCAATTACTGGAATAGGCTCCAGTCTTTTCACAACAGAAAATTGGCATAAGTGAGACTTAAATTGGCATTTACTTTGGGCTTCTGTGGTTTTCTACCAATAAAAATATTCATTTGTTCTGACTTTAATCTGTACAAGAAAAAAATCAGGCTGTTGCTGTGCATGCAAGAGTGAAATGGTTATATTACTGAAATGTGAGATGTTATAATGAAGCTCTGTAGTTTCAGTGTTGTCTAGTTGATGTGGCTTGTCAATATTAAAGTTCTTTAAGCGTCTCTCACACAAACATCTCCATTTAAGAGGAGAGGCGTTAGCTCAGTGGAAGAACGTTCACCTTTGGAGAAAGGAAGTTCGCGGGTTCAAATCTCACTGAGCTCATATCTAGGTGTCGTTGGGGAAGACACCTAACCCCCCGTTTCTCCCACTCTTGGTGTCGTCGTGGCAGCCTGCTGCGGTGATACGCAGCACATAAATTTCTGTGTTGAGGAATGAATAAAGAATACATTACTATTATTTTGCTGCTGATAACATGGCTTGTTCAGTTTGTCAATCATACCCATGTTCTTTGCTGATGCTACTTTCCCAGCAGCACTCAGGAAAGTACATGATACCTACTATCAGAAGTTGGTTGAGTATCTTAAACAGCATGTTGCACACAGTTAAAAAACCTGAGCTTCCTCAAAAAGTTGTTGGAGTGGTGCTGTTGGCTATCTTGTACATTCTGTTGTTCACATTTTTCAAGCTGACTCCCAACAGAAATAAATTTATTTGGTGTCTTCTTTTTTCCTAATGTCAACGATCACCTCATTTAATGTTCTCTATTCAGTCTGCTGATTGTATCAAACACAACCGGCCACTATAGAGTTACCTTGGAACCAGTGTAGGTGCCAGGACTCAAGAGTTGTAGACTGTGGTGCACACACCGCAAAAATTGAGACTGAATCATCTCCAGATAAATGATAAAGCTAAAAGAGGAGCATACGAACTGGGATCTATCACACAAGTAATCAACAATTCTGGAGACAGGACAGGGGATAACCCTGAGCATCCGGAGCCCATTTTCAATGGATTCAGAACACAATCTGAATCAGATTGTGTTCGAAGCTCTTTTACAAACTAAATAACAGCAATAAAACTTAGTCTGAAGATGCAGTGGGGTCTTTTATTGCTGTGTCTTCATCACTGTTGCATTTCTTGTAAAATGTCTTTAGTGCTCTTTTTAAAAAATCTTGTAAAGATCAACTTTTAATCTGTAATACTGCTGTGAAGGTTTATTTTTACATCAAAAGATCTGATCCATTCGAATCAGTTTGAAAATCTATACATGGTCTCCACTGAATATAAAAAAATATTTAGCTTTGATAATGCTGGCGGATGGTAAACTTTGATTTAATGGAAATACCTTTACACCTGCAGTAGGTTAAAATGATTCACCTCATATTCTAGATTAAATTGATATAGTACCTTTTCAAGTATCCCAGATTTCTTTTAAATTCCGATTGCTTTAAATAACATACGCATTTATGCTTGCCTTTTAATTTTTTTAATTAAATGATCAATTTTTGTTGAAAAGAACATTTAGAAAGTTTCCCTTATTGTATCGGGCAGAGTATCCAAAGAAAACATTCTCTTGCATCGCTACACATCACAAATCACTGTTGAATGAAACACAAAAACTACTGGAAAAAGTTTTACAATAACAGTTTGGCACCAAAAAATCTTCAGGAAGTAAACTGAGCTGCATTTTCATATTGACCATATAGTTGGTCAGATTTATTTTGAGACTGTGCTGGCTATAAAGTCTTTTTCTTTGGCAGGAGGCGGTCATGGTGAGCCGTGATGAGAACCAGAACTACAAAGAGTACACAATCTCAAGTCCTGCTTCCCTGTCCCCTGGACCTTATTCCTCAGTAGATCCTCTTGCCAGTCCTGATCGAAAGAACATGTTCACACCAACCACGAACAAGAGGTAGAACAAAATGCATTGATTTTTTTTTCCCCTAACATAATGTAGAAGACATTCTTTCATATTGAGAATGACCTGGATTTACACAAATTCTATATTTCAGCAGGACACATAAGTTTAAATTAAAAACACCCTATTTTTACAAAAAGTTGTTCAAGGTACCCTTTTGGCTCCACAACAGGGAACGCAATGGCTGTGCTAGGGGTGGTGCCACGGGTCTGTTCTTTTACAACAAAGGTTATGCACAGGATATCACATTCCTCCCTTTAGAATCACTTAAACAAAAGGCAGAATGTGGAATTTTCACTACACTTTCTCTCTACACAGACATTTGTTCTCTCTATTTGGCAACTTTTATTAGACAACAATTTTGTCTCACTTGTCTGATCCAATGGTGTTCGCTCATTGGTATTTAGTCAGAAGTTTTGTTTATTTCAGTACATTTTTATGAATATCTTGTTTGAAGTGACTATTTTACTATTTTAGTAATAAACTTTAGTGATTGGCTAACTTATAATATTTCCTTGTTCTTAGGATTTTATATGAAGAGTTGTTCAAAACCGGGACGCACTGACAAACTAGATGAAGAAATTGAAAATTTATTGCATGTTTGTTTTTTGTTGTATAACCTATTGTTATTGCAATTTATCAATCTCCGATATATTTCTGTCTATGTGATAGTGTACAGCTGCGCTCCTGGTCACCGGAGGACAAGCGTATCCAGATGTCAAGACCGCTATCTCAGGTTGGTTTAGACTGGATCTTTTTTTGGATCCTTTGCATCTTTTACCACTCAGCCAGTTTCCTTCTCTCTTAGAACTTCACTCACGAGTTGTTCATCAGTTGTTTATTCATAGGTTTTCCACTGCTATAAATGTGCAGCTGAACCCTCAGCTGCAACATGTTTCTGATTAGATGGAAGAAATGTTTTTTTTTTCCAGTTTAAAATTGCTCCAGTTTGTTGTGGTCTTTGACTGAATGACAATGTTAAGTTTCTTTAAACTTTATATTTTATATTTGGATACCAAAACTTTAAGCTGTTTGCATGGAGTGCATTATTGAATCATCTATTCATCCTTTGCTGAAGCTTAAGGCTGCAGTTCACACAGACAGTACACCTCTCCGCTCTCGAAAGGGTATTTATTTAGACTGCGCTGGTCTGGTTTTAAAAGAATAACAGATTTGAATTCTTTGCCATTTCTATTAAATATTGTTAGTTTCAAATACCATAGAAGTTTCCTAGAGGGGGGTTGTGGATTGTGTATTGAATGTCACCGCGAGGGCAGGTTACGGACAGCGTTTGACATTTTTACAACAAGCAGTGCATAAGCTACAAAGGTCAGTCTTTGAAAAGTTTTGGCATTATGCCTAGCAGCCGCTTGGAAGTCTTTCATTCAGAGACAGCTTTGAGAAAGAAATTGTTACTGTATGTCAGAACAATGCCCTAACCTTTAGTTGTTTCAGCAGAGACTCATTAGTCTCCGAGGGTGGTAAAAATAAAAAAGTCAAATACAGACTTTGGGTTATAGTTTTTTTTTTTTCCAAACTAAGATCCATTTATTCTGCCAGCAACAAAACAAGGAGGAGGGGGGCTGGGTTTTCTGGAGAGACTTTAGTAAGTTAAAGAGAGAAAATGTTGTGGGAAAGTTCATCATGAACTATTTCAGCTATGCTTTCTTACTTGGTCTCATGCAAGGGTCCCACTGAATACTGAATAAGTGCAATGATAAAGCAGGAAAAAACATACAAGACCTTTGTCATGACAGAAGGAATTTCTTCCATTTTTGTAACTTTTAGACATTATGTAAAGTTAGACAAATATGCAGAGTTTGAACTAAAAAACATTCAAGCATTTTTCCCACAAAGCAGCTGTCTGGTAGATTCAGATTTAAGATTAAACCAAGAGTTTCAAGTGTTTATTTGCCTTTTCCTTTTATAGTGTTCTTAATACTGTTGGCTTTATGCCATAAATGTATAGTATGTATATTGTTTATTCTAGAGAGAAGGTAGTTCAGTTTGGCTAAATTCTAATTTGAGAGTGATTGGATCTTTTCCGAAGTTTTCCTGAATATTCTTGACTGTTTTTTGCTAAAATAAAAAGTTTCTGTTTCCATATTGTTTCAGGCTGCCAATGCATAAAACCCCACGTAATGCAAGACAGAAACTCTCTTCCAACAAACTACAAGCCACATGTTTTTTAGACACTTTCAAAGGGGTTTTGCAGCACTTTGACTCTGCAGGATTTATTCATCACACGTAAGAATATAAATGGGGATTTTCTCAGTGGTAATACCCTGATTACCTTACTACTCATTTAGATAGAAATTTGGTCAACTATTTAGGAAAAAAAGGTAGATCTAAAATTTAAACCAGAAACTAAAAAAAGTGTCTGCAAGGGAGCCAACATAGACTAATGTATGGTAGATGTTATAGTTGCTTTTGTCTGCTGCATTTTTCAGGACCAGCATGTCTCTGTAACTTTGTGCTGATTGGTTAAAGACTCTTCTTAAAATTTTTAGCGTTTCATTTTTAAATGACTTAAGACATACGCTGAGTTACTACTTCTCATTTATTTATTTTTTTTCTATTTAAAACTTTTATCTGTAAATTATGGCAACTAATGACGATATTCATTACAGTTTGTCTGTTTTACCCACTCATACTGTAAAAGGGTTTTGCTAGGCTCTTCTTTTAATGCACAGGTATCAGGTCTTCTTTTCTGCAGAAAATTTCTACCCCATCTATGAAGGTGCTTGAATAAAAAAATCTGTATTTTTAAACATTCAATATCTTTAAATTAAATCTCATTTGTAAACTAGGAGTTTTTCATTGGTAATATTCCTTTTTTAAAGTTAATCTAATTTGGCATTAAAATGAGTGTGTCGTTACCTGGCTTCTTGGAGGTATTTGATTTGACAGAATGGTGTCTTTACAAAGATGCCATTGTGACAATTAGTGCATTTTTTAAATTTTTGGATTATTGTTCAGTGACGTCCTGATTTAACTTAAGTCAGAACAACTTGGTCTTTGTTTTCAGTTTGGTGGGTTGTTAGAAGAGTCTTTGTTTACAGCTGGATTGTAACATCCTGTTCCTCTCTCTGCTGATGGACATCACAGCTGATTGATGTTGAGTCAAGTTCCAGAGTGCTGTCACAGAAGCCTTTTAAAACACTGTGAATTACAGTTATGACATTAAATGAGTCACGTTTGTAAAAACTCCTATTTTGCTCTTTGCTGATGCAAATGATGTTGAACTTTACCAAGAAAACACACTTGGATTTGTGTTTTGGCTGAGGGCTCTATTAGAAAGGAATCCACTTCTGTCTGGCCAGTATTTGAGATGTTTCTGATATCTATGAAGTTGGCTGTTTTTCTTTCTCCATTTTTTTTTCTACATAATTGTTCTTTGTCCTGTATCTTATAAATCAAATTAATGGATGCTGGGGGTTTTTCTGCTTGAAACTTCCCACTTTATGAACTCTCTTTGATTTTAAAGTGCTGATGAATCCCAAATATTCATTAGCAAATATGGAGCAGTATTTTCAGTGACTGGAATTGTTCAGTAGTGTTTTGAGAATTTTTGTGCTGTCAAGTCATTGTGCATTATGCAGCTCAGGCTGGCATAAACACAGTGGCCCAGTGAGCGGTGAGGTGTGGAGCGTCCTTGACAAGGACCTCTGTTCTGCCTGAGAGGTGCAGAGTGCTGCTGTATCAGGTGATCGACTTCACTGAAAAGCACTAAAAGGTTTTTCCACCCCTTTTTTTGGCTCTGAGAGTTGAGAGAGTGGGATGTGCAACTGAATCCCCCTTTTTCCATGGTGTTGAATATCTTGAGAAAAGGCCCTGTGCACAATAGTGGCTGTGATGGTAGATGTTGTGAAAGGCTGGTGCTACTTTTTCCTCACGTCACAAGTCCTGTTGTTGGGATGTGATCCGGAACAGAGGGGGAGTTGGGCCGGTGGACAGAGTGGACACTGGGGAGCCTTCTGAAATTCCCAACCTATTCAAAGGTGCATCAAACCAAAAGGATGACTAAAAGAAGTTTTTATTAACAGCAAAGTAAAGCTGGCTTCGTTATGGTGGTAAACTTTGCAATTAGAGTAAATGTAAAATTAAACATATTTTTCAAAGTCAGTGTTCAGTTGGCTTTTAGTAATTTCCTTTGAACTTATGATCATGTTTTTTTAAAGTGCTCAAAAACACCTTCAAATAATCATATGTATGGATAGTGCAAAAAGGAAACTGTTGAAAATCTTTTAGAGAGCAAATGGGGTTTTAGAGTTATAATAATTTAGCTGAATGATACAAGAAATGGAAAATTTTAGAAAAACACATCCATGAATTTACTTCCTAGAAAGGTAAAGAATACATTTTTATAAGAACGTTAGGCCCATAAATATCAACAAAAATGAGTGTCAATACTGGTAGCTACACTACAAGCTGACTCACTAAACAAGCTGATTTACACAAGGTAGACAGATATACTGGCCAGAAAATTTTGACATGCGAGAGCAAAAAAGTAAAACGCCTATTGAAGCAAATGACTAAAATCATTATTCTCATGCAAATTAAAGAAAACAAAAGAGTGAGATAAATTATTTCCACACAATTTCATACTGAACCATTGCTGTAATTTCTGTTTGAAGTTTGGATTTATATTTCAGGATCTGTTGGTTACAGAACCCGGGATGTTTTTTTATGAAATCAGCTAAAAACCTCCCACACAGAGAATATGAACTCAATGAAATCCAATTGCCCATATGACAAATTGAGTTAACTGAATGAGTGCACATAGTTAACGACTACCCCGGCCCAAATTTGTAGAAAAATTTATGTGGTGACTTTACAGTCACTGTAAGCTAAAGGAAAATGGTTAACAGATATTTGATTTTTTTTATGTGCTATTTTGTTTAAACTAATAGATGATGGTCTTTTTTCTTCTTTGAATTACAATACTCCTAAACTCCAATCTCTTTATATGCATAAGAATATATGTTAACCTTTTTTCTGTTGTCCCTCATAGTGACACATTTTGTCTGTAGTTGCTGACTGTTGTCATGGCTCAAAGCGTCTGTTTATATCATTATAAAATGACCATAAAACTTGTTTTTCATTGAGCAAAGTCAAAATTAGATTTTACTTTTTTTTCACGAGACATAACTTGTATTTTGGCCATTAAGACAAGACTCAGTGTGGCTTTTAATTGCTATATTTTGATGTTGCTGAGAGCTTATTTGGTTTGGCTCCTCAATGCTGCTCTGAGACACAAATGTTGCTGTATACGGAGTCTCGCAAAAGCAGCACTGGCACACATGCAAAATTTAAGTTTTCAATAATTGAAAACCAAACATTAATTTGATTTTATTTGTATTGCCCAAAATCCCCCCAAAAAAATGGCCTCAAAGGGATTATTTACATTGCAGATTGAAAAAAGTACAAAAACAAGAACAAAAGAAGAATGTATAAACACAAATACACAACTAATAGCTGACTAACAAATGCTAGCTAAACAATTTTAGCCCATTCCAGCCCCTTCACGGTAAGAAAAAAAAAAGAAAAAAAAAAGAAACCTCATGGGGATCCACATCAGCAATAATAGGACGCTGCATTGATTCATTGTGATAAAGAGCTGTGCTGAAAAGCTCTCAATTAAGTCGATCTGTGTTCCTACCCTCACCTATGGTCACCAGCTGTGGGTGGTGACCGAAAGAACGAGATCGCGGATACCAAAAATGAACTTCCTCCGCAGGGTGGCTGGGCTATCACTCAGAGATCGGGTGAGGAGTTCTGCCATCTGGGAGGAGGTCGAGGTTGAGCCGCTCCTCCTCCAGGTTGAGAGAAGCCAGATGGGGTGCTTCGGGTCAGGATGCCCCCTTGGGCCCCGTGCGGTGTTTCGGGCACGTCCCACCAATAGAAGACCAAGAGGCAGACCCCAGACCTGCTGGAGAGGCTATGTCTCAGTGGGCCGGGGAAGGACTCTGGATCCTTCCGGGTGAGCTGGAGGATGCAGCGGGGGTGATCGAAGCCTGGGCTTCCCGTCTGAGGCTGTTGCCCCCGTAACCCGGCCTCGGATAAGCGGAAGACGACTGAACAGAAAAGTGTTTTGTTTTGGTTTTTTTGGAGAGTTATGGAATCTGCAACAGAAGACAGTCTGAGCAATCATAAGAGACTATAAAACAGCAGGCTCAAAGCATTTCAAGTTTGCTCTACCTTTTGAAAGTGTGAAAATAAGTTGAAGTTCTACAAAAAGTTCTAAAGCACCTATATGATAAATGTCTGTTTTCGTAGAGCTAGTTGGTCAGGGAGGGATGGACACTGCCTCTTCTTACCGGTTCTGTTCGTTGCTTTTACAGGTAGAACTTGTAGGCACAATTTATTTGGTAGTGGTATCTGCTTTTACAATGTCATCGCACTGTGATCTCCAATTGTTACTGGAGTGATTTGCAGCAATGTTTGGGAACCTCCAAATCCATGGCCAACAGGGAAAATGTGAAGTGCCCTCTACAATGATCAGTGATAGTGGTTTACTGGTTTACTGCAATAAAAAGTCAAATTTGATATTGCCACATTTTGTTTTTTATGGAGGGAATATGCATCACCCAATGTGTCTTCTTTTCAAACGCTAAATACACAAATGCAAATCTTGAACTTGATGGTTTTCAGTGATGCACTATTTTAGGTCTGACATGAGTGGGCCTCTTGTTTAGCTTGGCACGTTGGTGCTATGCAAAGCCAGGCCAGTGTCCAGGGAGCCCTCCCGGCTGTGGTTTTAGCAGAGGGATGTTTTTGTCTTCTCTGCACAGTGAGCTCTCTGACCAGCTAGTTTGAGCCTTTTTCACGTGGGCTTGTAGCCGTTAAGCTTTAGGTTCATTGTGGCCTCTCTATGGGCAGCATGCTTCTCCTCATCCTCACTGATTGATCAGCCTGTCTGTTTTTCTTTCCCCTGGAGTGGAAAAGCAAACTGGGGCACTTTTGATTCCCTGTGCTTTCCATCCCCTGGGGTGTGCCTGTGGGATCACTGGTCCTGTAGATTTAACTGCAAACTGCTGGCAAGGAAAGCTCTGCTTTTTCTACTTGGTAGGATGTTTTACGGAGATTGTGTATCGGAATGACAACTATCCAAGAGTTGTCACTGCCAAAGGAATGGCCAGTAATACTGCTCTCAGGGGCTTCATGTCTACAAAAGTTTTACATCTCATATTAGATTGTTACTAGATCTGCATGTTTTTAATCATAATTTATAACATTTTGCCAGCAAGATGGCTTCTGTAGTTAAAACTGGAATAATATTATTGTACTGAAGTACTAAAAAAATATAGTCTGCCGACCAAGTGAAATTTATATTAGTCATTTTTTTTCCTATAAAAATAAAGAGAATATGGAATGTAGTTTCTCTACATTGCAATTTTTTACAAAGTCAAGAAGTCTCTCTTATGAGTTTCTGTGAGAACATGGGCACTTGTTCAACTGGGAACTATTTTACCATAACATTTTAAAAACTAAAGCCTTTTGGTAATTTGTTTTGAAAAGGGTTGTGCATCCTTCCTATTTCAACTTTCAGAAAAATTCCAGTCCTTCCTCGATTCTGTCAACCACAACAACAAAAATACTTGTAATACCATAGTCGTATGAGCTAAAGATAATTACTGTTGCATAGTTGTTTGAAAACCAAAGGAGTGACTGCAAAAGGAATATTGTTTTTACTGTTAATCTTCTCTCCGTTTGACAGAAGGGTAGCTTTGAAACAAAAAAAAGTTCCAATCTTCTGCATTTACTTTATTAAAAATAATCTTCATGGAATATCAAAGACAGAGCAAAGAATGTCCAAAATGTTCCAACAAGTCTATTGGTCAGTAAAAAACTAATATTTTTACTCACTATTCAACCAACTTCATTGATAGCTAGGACAGCTCTTAATTTTCTTAGTTTCCTGGTCATGCAACAATTTTCTAGCCCAGTTTCCTTTTGACTGGGGAAGATGGTTCGATTCCCACTGGGCCCATGCCTGTCCTTGCAGAAGACTCGCTACCCCCAGCTCTTCACACAATTGATACCGTCATGGCTGCCAGCTGCAGTGCAATGCAGCAAAAGTAATTTTCCCATGCGGAATGAATATAGTATAACTTTTAAAAAAATCAATAAAAAGTAGTCTCTAGTAATGATGACACTGAGTCAATTCAGATTTTTACTTAGTCTTACGGCTGGTTTTGAATGCCATTTTACATTAAAAAAACAATTTTAATTCTTTAAAGGGAAACGTCAATAATTAAATTTGTGTGTGTTTTTTTTTTTTTTTTTATCAACTCAAACTTTAATTTTTTAAGCTTATAATATCACATTTTTTTATGATAGATAATGGGCTTTGCATTAAAACGAAGTAAAATACTTTTGATAATAAAGTAAGTTTAATTTAATCCAACTTTAATGAGCTCCCTGTGTCTAATGTATATTAAGGAGTTCTATTGTAATAGTCCATTCATTGTTCACTTAGTTTCTAATGTTTCACATCTGCATTTTATTGGCAATAGTTTGATGTTGGCGGCTGTGGTAAATGTATAGGAAGTGGAGGGTATATCAGCCCTTATATTCACACACTCTCACACTTCAGTCCTGGTTATTGCTGATGCACTACTTAAGCTTGTGCCAGGAATTCAAATGTCTAATGCTTTGGGGGATTGAGAGGATTATGTACTCCTTAAGCCTTTTCTGTGGGCCTTAGAAAAAAATGTGCAAGCAATTTTACAATCACTGTTCATTTTTTAAAATTATGGTATGGGATTGTAACAAAAAAACTATGTGGGAGAGCTGTAGTCCTATTGTTTCTGTCCACATTGTAACACACCCAATTCATATGAATAACTCCCTTTACAAAATTATTGGGTCTATTTCATTTGAGAAGTGTTTGGAGGAGAAAAATACAAGATCCTTTGGTCGGCTTCTCCGTAGCACCAAATTTACTTATCTTTGTTGAATCAGGACTGCACTCATTGTTTAGTCTGAAAGCTTGTTGCTGGTATAACCCTTTCATTTAATACTGTATTGTCCATTTACTACAGTCAGCATTGTTGCCTAAATGCCCCCTCCCTATGAAAATGCATCTAAACAAGCAACACAAAGGGTTCACTCTGAATTTTAAGTGTTTATGTGTCTGTAGTACCTGAAAGCTTTTGGGACTGCCAGGTTATTCTGTCCTGTAAATAATATGTTGATGAAAACATCAGAAGTCACAAAGTCAAACTGTTTGTAGTAAGTGTCAGTTTTGACCTTTAAATGAACTTGGAAGATATGAAAGAGAATTGACAGTGAAGACTAGTAAATGATATGACTGAGATAGAAAATACTCAATTTTCAGCTGTACTCTTATTTTATTTGTTGCAAAATTTGTTGCCTGGGCGTAATTATATGGCACAGGACACGAGTGTCTGTGAACGAACGAGTAGTTTACTTTGAGATACTTTGCTTAGGACCTCCAACTGTGCCAACCCATCGGTTGACAACATTGTGCACCGCTTTGATTTTTACCCTGCTCAAAAACATATGATCATTCTTTCCTCATTGTAGTGCATGATTCATATTTGCGGTGAAGACAGATTGAGCAGTTATGGCACTGTCTCACAGCAGCACCAGGCTTCCCAAAATATAAGCTGCTCCAGGCATTGCTTGTATGGACTGCTGTCCAATGCCCTGTAATTGAAGCTGTAGGGTGGTAATGATGATGCAGAATGGCTTGCTTGGAGCCAGACTGAAGACTCCTCTGCTGGCACAACCCCAAATATCCCCCATTGGTCTTCATGTGAAACAGCTGCTCCTACTAATGGCTGGCTATTGCCTGGTCTTCTGTTTCAAAGACAAAACCTTAATTGTATTTTACCATGATAGTATTCTCTCTATTTTTCACCTCCCTCCAAAATCACGTTAGGTTAATTGGCTGCTATAAAATTGCCCCTGGGGATGAGTGTGTGTGTGGATGGTTGTGAATTTGTAGCTCTGCAAAAGGACTGGCGACTTGTTTGGAATGTACCCTGCCTCTTGCCTGAAATTAACCGGGATAGACTCCGGGAGCCCCTGTAGCCCCATTTGGGATAAGCAGTTCTGAAGACAAAACAAAAGCAAAAGAGCATTGTTCCACTGTTCTGAAGTCCGGTGGTAGCATGTTTAAGCATGTAAAGCTTTGAATTACACTTAAAGAAATATGGCTTGGATCCAATGGCTCTGCCATGAAAACTAATTTTTATAAAACTCTCTCCAAGTCGCTGTTGCGCTAATCTCTAAGCAAGATGGATTTTAAAGTTCTGCTACAACTGACTGAAGAAAGTTGGCAGTGTTGTCAAACTATATGCCTCAGCATTTGTTGGTCTCAATCTGTTGAACATGGTGGACCTTGTACGTTCTTTTTTTTTTTTTTTTGCTGTTCCTCATCATTTCAACATTCTTCTCATTTCTGAAAGTTTACCGTAAAATATTTAGACACAAAAGATATCTTCTTTTTTTTCTCATGCGTGAAATATGATCATCAGTTTCATTCTTGAATTCACTGAGCCCCTGAGAGCGACCAATTTATTCTTCACAAATGTCATCATACAATTTGATGGCATTTCTTTCCTTCATAAAAGGAATGCAATGCAGAGTTATGTGATTCAGGTACTACACGTTTTTGCTTGATACTCAAGCAAGATTAGATACATAATCTAATCCTTCTGAGCTACAATTTTTCAACCCTTAAGAGTAGCAATGTTGTTCTAGGTAGAAAAATTAGGTTTTTATCATATTTAATTGGTTCAAAAGAGTTTTTTCTATAATTGATTTTTAAAGTCTTTTTCCTTTAAAAAAAAAAAAAAAAAAAAGTCATAGGTTTTTATTTCAAGTTATCTTCACAGAAAAACAGTTTTAAATATCTGCCTTACAGCTTGTAAAGTGCTTGCTGGATGTGTTGCTGTGTGTGCAATTTAAAGTTAGCACGACATACCAGCGTCTTGCCCTAATGATCTTTGGTTTGTTGACTATGAACTTTTGATTACAGTTTAGTGTAGCTTTAATCAGAGCTTCCTCATTTCTGCAGCCGCAGGAACCACTGGAAATTGGCTGATATTTTTTCACATTCTCTCCCATCTATGGCTATGTTTCTATCCAAGACTAAATAATAGGCTTTGCTTGTGCCCCTCCCTGAGTTTGCTGGTGCATAAAACATAGGGACATTGTTGGCACTACCATAGTCCATTTTATCTTATGCATTGTGGCTCTTAGATCAAGCATGAGTAATGGTTTGATGACCGGCATTAGAAGAATAATCACATAGAATAAAGGTGTTGCACAGAGCCTGTGATAGTTTCAGGTCAGTGCCAGTTGGTCTATGGTTACTCAAGGAAAATTCTAGTGTCAGATTGTGCAGAATTACTTACAGTCAGTGAATGAATGAACAATTGTATTTTGTTCTTTGATGACTAAATCGGAATTGAATCACAGTTGAATCTTCTGTGTCACATTTCTTCTTGTTTTAGTTCTTTTATTTTTTTTTTAAATTCTTGTTTTTGCATTCCTTTCTTGTTCCCATAGATCAGAGAGATGAATGTTTTTAAATAGACTGTAATGATGTCGGAAGACACTAAAATCCAGCAAGTATCTAGGCACATCCATTTTCTTGGTTTGGTTTAGTGTTGATTCATGTGCACATTGTCTGTGGTTTCTCCAGCCCTATCTGCAGAAATCTCTGAAGCACGTATGTCCATCAGATATATGCCCTTTAGATTGTTTCACTGCAGGAGAGGACCTGGATGTATCCATTCTTGACTCTGATAATATGAAGTGCATGATCTTATGAGCCTGAGTTATTATGCTGGGTTTATTCTGGAAGGCATTGCTGGGAGCATCCCTACAACCACTTCTGGTGAAGGCTTCCTGGCATCATCCACTAATCTGTCCACTCTCTGAGGGAAAAAAGAGAGGAAAATTGGACAAGATTGAGAACAGAGACTCCCGAATTGAAATTGTGTTCTGGCAGTGGTCAAAATCTTTGACTTTGTCCAAGCAACTGTGTTAGGCTTTAATGTCTGTCTCCGTTTAGGTAAAAAGGATGGGTGGAGCCCTCGCTGGATAAGATGGTGCCAAAATAGCATTCAAGTCAACTGGGAACTGTTAAAGCACAAAAAACACATTTTTGGTTTAATCATTATTAATTTTTAGTCAACTATGGATTAGTCATTGTATTTAGAACAGAAATTATCATTAATTTAGAAAACTATGTATAGGAGCAATCTCTTTTTGTCTTGTTAAATAAAACATATGAATATATGTGGACAGTTACATAATGATTAAAAGAAGACATGGTTGTTGATAGACTGCATTGGAGTTGTGGAATCCCTGAAAACAAGTGCCCAATATGACATTTTGCATGCAACTGTGGTGCTTTAGTTACTGGTATGTACTTTAAGCTATTTTTCTAGTTTTTAACTTATTGAAGATAAATAAGAGTTTTGCCTGCAATGATTTTTGTTCTTCCATGCCTTTGAACTGCTGACACATCTGCACACACTTTCATTTACAGTAAACTGTCTCAAGTTGGTATATAACGCCCTCTCGTGGTAAATCAAACTTGCAGGGTTTTTTTTCTTTTTTCTTTTCATTTTTAGAACTTTCTGGTTTTTCAGAACCTCAACACATTGTGCTCAACAATAATTTACAAATATTTGTGTTTCATGCTCGCTTGACAGTTGCACAACAGCCTCAAGAAAATCCCTTCCGCTGTTTATTGTTGTTTTTGGTTTAAACCTCTATAAAAGTTTATCTTCACACTTATTCATGACTTTTTTTTTCTTATAGGAGTTATCCCCTTCAGACTTGAGACACAATTCTATGTCCAGCAGAACTCCGACCCCACCAGGACGCTATTCACCTCATAGCCCCATTGATCGAGATGTGCCCATGTCCCCTCGACGCAGGTAAACAAGGTTTTTGTTTCATTTTAGTAATCGACTAAATGCATTTGAAAAAGTAATATCATATTCACCAAGAGTTAAATTAAATGATTTCTAATTACTTTGGCCTAAAGCACTGTTCTGTATCATACTCCACTAAAGTACCTTCCAACTAGATCACAAAACTGAATGATTAAATTAAGTTAAATAATTTTATAAAGTTTACTTTCTTGATGGGGTGCACAGTGCTTAGCTCAGTGACCTCACAGCAAAAAGGTCAGGGTTCGAGTCCTGGAGTGGAGCAAGGCTTGAAATACCAGAGTTTGTGTGGAGTTTGCATGTTCTCTCTGTGTATGTGCGTGTTTTCTCCAGGTACTCCTGTTTCTTTCCACCCTCTAAAAACATGTACATTAGGTTGATTGGCCACGTATATTGGCCGCATAGTGGGTTGATTGCCTGCGAAATTGCCCATAGGAATGTGTGTGTGTGTGTGTGTGTTTGTGTGTGTGTGTGTGTGTGTGTGTGTGTGTGTGTGTGTGTGTGTGTATGGTTGTTTGTGTGTGAGGCCCTGCAACAGACTGACGACCAGTTTGGGATGTACCCTGCCTATCGCCTGAAATCTGCCGGGATAAGCAACCCAAGTGTTTCAGAAGATTAAACTATCCAGATAAGTCACCTTAGTAAATAAAACATTGTTTTCTTATTATCTAGATGGACTTTTCTTTTCTCTCTGTCGATGCTAACCCAGCCTTTTACTGACTCAGAATAGTAGATGCTGCCAATTACCCAATAGATTATTGCCAATAGATATTGAAGGCAACAACTTCCATGTGTCCTGCACATGCTTTCATCATCATGTGGAAAAGTTGTTTCAGACTTTTCATATAAAATGCTTTGATTCTATTACACATCAATGCTTTCACATATGTTTAAAATTTTAGCCATGTGTGTTTCTCTTCTACTTAAAACCATGCTTGTCACAGCATCCTGACAACTTCTACTGATACTTCTTTAGCATGCAATCTGAGTTCTAAAAAGTTTACGATAGCTTTCGATAATCCGAATTATTTTATACTCCTTACACAATCATTCCTAGGGGCAATTTTTTTTTGTAGCGCCCAATCAACCTAACAAGCATATTTTTGGAGGGTGGGAGGAAACCGGAGTACCCAGAGAATATCCACGCATGCACGGGGAGAACATGCACACTCGACACAGAAAGGCCTGTGTTCCAAGCCTCGTCCCCACCCAGGACTCGAACCCACGACTTTCTTGCTGTAAGGTGACTGTGCTACCCACTGTGCCACCTTGCAGCAAATATTTTTGCATCTTTTTAAATATTGTACAGTAATACCTGAACAGGTTACAAGATAGGACCAGACTTGTTTCAAAAAGTTTCTTGCTTTAATAACAAAAGGATGCGTTGCAAGGTTCTCGACTAACCCTAAGAATATTTATGAATGCTATTTATGCCGTTCACATCTGTTCTTTTAAGTTCTGTGGAGAACATTTCCTCAATTCAAGCACTGAACTATTGTGAATTTTTCTCAACTAATATTGTTTTTGAATCCAGATGAACTCAAAAGTCTACTTAAAGGTCCTATATCATGCAAAACGGACTTTTATGAGGTTTTAACCTTTTATTTTACTTAGTACTACCCCAAACAATCCCCCAAAGTGTGTTTTATTGTGATTCATGCTATTTTGAGATATTTAAATTCAAAGTAAGGGGCGTGTTCTCCAAACCTCTAATGACTGGTGGAACATAGTGACGTACATCTGTTTTTTGTTCAGCCCCCTGCAGCTCAAACACCCTCCCCCACTTCTACCTGCTCTCCACCCTCATATCCACCCATTTCCGTTTCACTTGGATCTGTTTGGCGGTATTTTTTCTCCTCAAAAGCTGTATACACCATGGCAACAAAGAGAAAATGTGAATTTGGTTGTGCTGATGTCTCAACTTTGTTTACTATTCCGAAGACAGAAGACCTACGTAAAGAGTGGTTAGCTTTCATTTTTGGAGACCCTCATTACACCACCAGCTCAAATGTCTTCGTGTGCCAACGGCATTTTTCTGAAACCTGCTTTCAAAACTTTGGCCTTTTCAAAAGTGGTTTTGCCAAAAAGCTGGTTTTACAAACTGGAGCTGTTCCCACAAACAGAGGAGAAGAGGAACCTGCAGCTGTAAGTAACACTGGCGCTAGCATGCTAACGCTATATTCCGAATGTATTTATAGATGTTAGCATCAAATTTGGCACGATAGACGTGTACAAACGGAATACAGCTGACATGTTTTGTCCCAGAATTTTCAGTCAAAAGTTTACAGTCAAATTTACAGTCAAAGTTTATTCCTTCCTCCGAAACGCTTTGTTTACTCAATACGTCTCGCCCCTCCTGCTCCACGCTGTGCTGGGTGGGTGGGGAAATCACAATGAATGACAACCAATCGCAACCAACGGGGCGGGTCCCGGGAAAAAAAAAAGAAAAAAAAACTGAAACAAGCTGTTTTGACTTCCGGGTATGAAACTGCGCTCCCAAACAGGGTATTATTTATAACCTTTTGTGTTGACATTGTGGCGGAATGTAAAATTATGCATATAATGATACATAGAACAGGATAAAATAAGGGAAAAAAGGCATGATATAGGACCTTTAAGCTAGTTTATATGCCTAATTGGATTTTTTGTTTGTCTTTTAAGAAAGTTTCTTGTTGTGTTTACGTCTGATAAAAAACCTTTTGAGAAGTTTGACTTGATTTATTTTCATTATTTGTTAAGATTATTGGAATAATTAGTTTTTCAGTTATGTATAATAATTTGTGCTTAGTGCACACTTTTTTAGTTTTCATACTACATTTATGTGAATTTCTCCATTCAGAAATTTGATAATCAACAGACACCTTTAAATTTGACTAAAAACAATTTTTTTTACTGTGCACTCCCCAATTTTTCCACAGTAAACTCCATCCCTGCTTTGAAAACATAACCATGCATTTCTGAGCCTTCAATATCAAGTAAATTTAACAATTTATGGTGTGGGTGAGTCTATGCATAGCATCTTTTTCTAGTAAGGAAAAAGATTGAGTTGGATATAAATAAGAGTCGATACATCACTGTATTACTATCTGTCTGTGCTGGGAAAAACCCAAACACAAGTAGGGATAATGGAAAATTGATTTAGCTGTCAGAAGGGGCATAGGAATTTGAGAACGGAACTAATTAGCAGAAGTTCCCTGCAGCAACTTACAGTGAAAATTAGTGAGTCAAAATAATTCTTCTTTAATTCAATCACCAATTATGTGTTGCTGGTTTCTGTGTTTTGAGTTGTTTGAACATGCATCCCGTGCTAATACAAGGTGACTAATTTTTAGATATGTAAAATGTTATTAAACATCTGTCTCCCCGCCCTGTGGAGATGTTCCTATTTTGCAGGAACTGCTTTCTAAACATGGGTTGGATCATATTGTTCTTTAATAAAAATGCACATTTCTTTTCATCAGTTTTCTAATCCTTTGTTTTTACACAATTGGCTAAAGAATCTGGTGCCTCTTATTTTTACAGGACAGGACGGTTGACTTTGGCCTCATTTCCCCCCTGGGTACGGCTTGCAATATGATGTGTCAGCAACTGTAGTCCTTTCCAAAACTCTCTAGTTCCAAAAAAGACTAATTACTTCTGCCCCTGATCAGCCCCCATGTCTGGAGCCCCCAGCTTGCACCGTAAGCCTATCCCTGCTTGTCCTCGGCCAATCACAGATTCAGCGACACCCATTTACACACCCCCTTTATGTAGCATGGCCAATCCGTTCAGGCCCAGGGGCACACCTTTCAGTTAGAATCTTGTTTTTCTGTCTCGTCTGGATTAGATAGAGGTATGTGTTCTGAAATTGTGTATGTGCAGTGATATTTTTCTCTCAAATTCTGAGCGGTTTCCAAGTGGTGGAAAGAAAAGAATTCTTTCTGGAGATAAGCACCAAATTCTTTGTTCTCTTTACTTCTACTGGGTGAGTCATGTCATTTGATTTTTTTTATGTTTTAGTAGGAATCTGTAGTTCTGCCATGAAGTCAGTTTAAGACATGTGGCAGGAGTTAACCCTTGTGATATTAGATGTGTTATAGCTTCATTCATGTTCAGAGTCTGCTTTGACTAGATGACAGTCAGTGGGCCTCTGGCATGAGCATGTTTGCCTATAGTTTGTCTCAGTTTGCTTCAGTGTGCTGCTCTGCTCTGAGGATGATAAAACATTTTTTTAAACACTTTTGGAATAAATTTGTACGCTGTCTGATTTGACTGGCTGTTTGATGCCTCACTTCTATTAGTAGCATTGATTGCATTTGTTTTCAGATAGCATGTCAGAAAAGATTGAGTTAAAAAAGGAAATTGATAGCCAAGGGTGGAGTGGAGCATGTGGAAAACTTGAAGCTTGTACTTCTGAGGTCTGTCTTCAATTTAAACCATGCTCATTGACACAGCAGAACGGCACTAAAGGTTTTGTTTTGTTCACGTATCTGTTTTGTTTTTACTGTAAATATTCCACTCATAATGTAGGTCATCAAGTTCAACAGAATTTATTCTCTTCAGCATGAACTCATTCAAAAATTCTTAAAACAGCCTCACACGTGGCTTATAAATCTGCTTTAGATACAGTATATTTGATGCAGAATTATCAGTGAACCATGTGACTCATTCTTGTGATAGAGTGATACTAAATGTACAATCTATTCCACATGAAGAGTTTCCCCTCCTTGTTACAGCTAAGCTGTGAATTTTCATGATTGTTTTAGTCTGTCACGTGACCTTAACTGAAACTCAATTTCACTAAATAGAACCACAGTCATTCAACAAATGATTGAATCTAGTTCTTATTGCTCACAAATGTCACACAAGTTACATAAGCTGTAATAGAACTGTTACAAATGGTAAATTGTGGTTATCTGGTATAATACTGACAAGAAACCAAAACCAGTTCACACTATTCTTCATCACCAGTCACAACCACACATGCAGGACTTTCATGTTTCACACCAAGTTTCAGTGCAATAGATACTGGAAATCAATGGGAATATTATATGTAGTGAGGAAGCTCTCCAGTTGAAGAACCACTCCTGTACTACCTCACTTATAGCTATCTAAATTTGGCACATTTATTTTGTTTTGCACCAGCTACTAAATGTCTAGTCTGCGATCTCCTGCTTTTACGGACAAGTTTATTTTAGAATTTGAGATTTTGTGACTGGTGCTTGGATCGTTGCATATCATCTTTCATGTTTATCTACTTGTACAACAATAAACTTCAATGTAACATCTCACAGAGTAAATGTGTTTAAACATTTTTTTTCACCGCCATTGGTTTTTAGTATTTATAATGGTTGTTTACCGAACAAAAAGTGGGTCATCAAGCATCAAGTCTCATTTAATTAACTTATTTTGGCGAACTGCCGCACATGTCTAGAAGGCATCTAACTACACCTGGCCCAACTGGCGTATACCTGGCCAACTGGTTCCCACTGTCAGCAAACACACCCAGATTCCCAAAGGCAAATACATGGACTAAATATGAACTTTGTGGTTTTTTTCCTTTCTGTTACGCACCAACATGTCTGTCATTTCAAATTTGGAACTGTATGTTTCTTTCCATAATTTGGTCCTAACACTTCAAAGAGAAATACTGAAAGAATAAAAAAAAAGTTTACTTTCAAATCAAATAGTTCTTTCAATAACAGGTGAAAGTGTCTTTCTTCGTAAAAGTCTTGTTTCTTGCTGTAAATTTGTATGGAAGATGTTTTCAAAGTGCAAACTGATACTATTTTGTTTTTTCCAAAAGTATAATGGAGCATTCGAGGCCTAAACTTTAGCGTAATTATTGTTGCTAAACAATTGTAAATTAATAACACAATTTTGTGTTCTATTGTCTTGGCAATAATGAGAAGAACACCTTGTTCTTCAATATCTAAAAGCCCCTCTGGTAAAGTGATCATAGATGGTTACGTGTGTATGTGTGCGTGCATGCATGAATGTACGATGAGTGATTGGAAACAGTTTGCCTTCATTCTTAGATGTAAAGCTTAGTATCACTTTAAAAACTTTTGACTTTGGCTTCATTTTCAGCAGTTCCAGTTCTGACTTTGCTATGCAGAGGTTCGACAGGGATTCGGAGGTTTACAAGATGATCCAGGAGAACAAGGAGTCCCGCTCGGGACCTCGCCAGTCCAACACTTTTAAGATGCTTCAAGAAGTCTTGGAGACTGATGAAAAAGGTTTGATGCGCACACCATTCTTGTCCAAAATGCAGAAAAAAAACAGAACATGAAAGTACAATTACTGTTTTCCAGATATTTGCTTGTTCTGGATGAACAGTGAATTTGTTCAGTTTGTGACTCAGATCTTTTATTGTGCAACAAATGTCGAACGTTTCTCTATTCACTTTGTGAAATAACTTTGAAAATGTGGCACTAAAGTGTATTTCCGCCCTCATGAAGGAATTGCCACTGTGTCCTGTCTCATTGACACACAAATTAGTTAATACACGTATCGTTGTTTGTGTTTGCTAAACTCTATGTTGAAACAAAAATAGACTTTTGACTGTATGCACTTCGTTTTTGCAGAAGCAGCCCTACGGTTTCCAGGAAAGCTCTCACCCAACCCTCCGAAACCCAGTGCATCAGTGGGAGGCGTCAGCAAGTACCACACCTGTGAGAAGTGTAACACCAGCATTGTGTATGTATTCATCCATCTGCACTCTTCTTCTTTAAATGTCCCGTCTATTTAGCAGAGCAAACAAAAGTTTAACATACAGCTAAGGTGGTATCTAGATTTGTGTGGTTGCGACATTCTCTTAATTTCTAATAAACTTAGTGTTCATATACCTTGTCAAGATGTCATTTTGACTGAGAAAACTGAGAATCTCAAACCACAGCAATAGCGAGAGCATAATGAACTTTGTAACATATTTGAAGCGCCATTACGCAATGGGAGATAGCAGCAGAAAAAGTACATGGACAATTATAGTTTTTATTATTTTTGCAGGGGACTTCCTTAATTTGTGTAGTTTAATTTTATCAGTCCCATTAAATCTATAAAGTCATCAGATTGGTTCCATCTTAAAAACTAGATCTTAAGGCATATTGTCAAATTTCAACCTAGAAAAACGTATTTATTTCCAGCTGGTCAGTCCACTGTAAGAGTTCGAACTCTGGGCTCCCGAAAGCAGTATTTAGAATTTGCTGCTTGCATCCTGATTGGACCCTGAAAGTAGTATCTTATTAGTTCTGTTTTTTTCATTTGCACTGGTTTTCTGTTGCTCAATAAAAACAGGCTTGAAACATTGTCCTTTCTAAGTGGAGTTTGCATGTTCTCCCTGTATATACTTAGGTTTTCCCCAGGTACTCCGGATTCCTCCAACCCTCTAAAAACACATGCATGCTAGGTTAACTGTCTCTGATCCAGGACACAGGACACTCTGAAAAAGACATTTATAATCTCAATGACTTTCTCCTGGTTAAATAAAGGTGAAATTAAAAAAAAAAAGTTTTGCACAATTCTGGTCATGCACAAGTGTCTCGGCAGCAAAGTTCATACAGTATGTGATATGTAAGCCAACCATTCTGAGACTTGAGGAGGGGCCTTCAGAAGGTGCCCAGAGTCCAAACTATATTCCTGCTCAGATACAGTCTGTCTTTTTAACAGAGCTGTAAAATGTCAATGTTCAAGTACAGCAAAAGCCCACTAAGATAATGAGTTTCTCATTTGTCATATTTCTCAAAGTAGTGTTCTTGAATCTTTATCTTTAAAACTTCCCCACTGATTTGTCTGTGAAAAACAGAAAAATTGTGATATGTGTGTTTTTCATTTATTTTGATCTCACTATGTGTGTTTGTTCCTCAGCACCCAAGCTGTGCGCATCACAGATGATCGCTTCCGCCACCCAGAGTGCTACACCTGCACAGATTGTGGGCTTAACCTCAAAATGCGAGGTCACTTTTGGGTTGGAGATGTGATGTACTGCGAGAAACATGCCAGAGAGAGGTACTCGGGTCCCCTCACTCAATCCACCATCTCCCCTCGTCAATGAAGTGGTGATGCTTCACCTGCCCTGCTTATGGACAAGGAGTGCTGTTTGTTTGCCTAAACTCCAGCTCCACCGGAGTTACTTTGGAAGGATGCATTGAGGATGGACTTTAGGGAATTCATTTCTTATTACATTTAACCATATTTTGCCTTACTTATAACTGTATGAGAATTGGAGTTTGTTTGTTTTTTTTTTTATGATGCCCAAACTCTACGGTCTCCTTTGGTTCATTTCGACTCACACATACAGCAGATCCTATGGACTTCAGTCACCTTAAACTAAACTCAACTTGCAAAACCAACAGGACAAACTCCAATGATGATGAACATTCTGCAGACATAAAGGGACCAAAATTTAATCTGCTCTGCTTGATATTTTACAGATGTATGTACATGCAGTCCTGCATGGTTGTATATGCTTTCACATTGAGAAATGGCTTTTGCATGCTTTCCTTCATTCGTGTGAATGGGTATTTGTGTGTGCATGTGTGTGTATGCTCATACGCATGAGCAAAGTAAAACTAAGACAGAGTTGTAGGTTGAAGACACAATAAGTTTGCGAATACTGTTTTCAGGCCCAAAACCCATACATTTTTGTCTTGACTAAATTTATAGATGAAAGTAAAGGGTCATACGTATATTTGCTGACTTTGTTTTGTTGCTTTTTGAGGAACTAGAATAATTTAGAATAGCAATATTTTGAATGTTTTTGTGATTTAAATACTTTTTATGATATAAACCATTTAAATTGCACAGGGCATCTGGTGTGACAACAGTTTATTATACTACACTTGTTCAGTGTCAGAAACACTTTGTTTGCATTCAATGCGGCACCTAATAAAATTGTGCAGCACAAGGCTTTATGAAATTTGTGAATTCTATGAACATTTCACTAAAAAACAATGCATAATTAAAGGTTTTCATCTGTGTACATCTCTACTGTATATATTTATCTTGTATCATATCTATCTATATAGACAAAAAATACACAAGATAGATGAACACAAGTTTTTTTTTTTTTACCGGTACTTTATTCCTCATGAGGAAATTACTTTTGCTACTTTGCACTGCAGCAGGCAGCCATGACGGTGCCAATGGTGGGAGTAACTGGGGGTCAGGTGTTTTCTCCGGAGACACTTAAGTATGGGCCCAGTGGGAATTGACCCGGCTTCTCCATGTGCAAAGATGATGATTCTTCCAAATCATGCATTCATTTTTTGCTGAAGAACCTGTTGTTTCCATCCACTTATTTACAAAAAAGCCTTTGCCACTGCTTTGCCTTAGATGGAGCTTACCTAGGCTATTTACCGGGTGCGAGGCAGGATGCCCCAGTGGAGGTCACCAGTTTGTCACAGTGCCACAGTTTAGTCACCTAATAAAGCCACTCTGATGCACCCACAAGGAAATTGCATGTACCAGAAGAATGTCTCTGAAAAAACTAAAAAAAAATATATATATATATATATATTTTCCAGACAGAAACCCCGACTAGACCAACTTTTACAGGTCCATGTGTAATTCACTAAACTCACTGAAAGGAGGTGCCATCAACTCAATTTACAACATGGAGGAACACCAAGGTCTATAACCAGCCAGGATATGTGTGCCAAGTGGTGTTATTGGTACAGAAATGAATTTTAAAAACACTTGACAAAATGTCAATTAATTTTTAACGAGTTTTCCACCTGAAACAATTAAATGCAATAATTTCTGAATTGTATTGGTTAGAACCTGAAAGCGTTATAATCAATTCAAATATCTTGTTTTATTGCTGCTCACAAGTGCAGAAGTAGGAGTAAATGCTTACTTTTTAATCATCTAAAATGTGTCTTCAAAAATGCAACAACAAATCAAAGTTTATGTACAAATATGTATATTTACAAGAATAATTTATATACCAAATATGAGGACCTTTTTTCTCAAAATGTATGCATTTGTAAAACTGGGGAAATTCAGATCATTATATTGTGTCTATAGAGGTAGCAGAGATGAAGATGCTGAGGAACTCTCTGGGAGTGACCAGGATGGACAGAATTAGAAATGAGGATATCAGGGGAACAGCACATGTTATAGGTTTTGGGGATAAAGTCAGAGAGGCCAGACTGAGATGGTTTGGACATGTGCAGAGGAGAGAGTACATCGGAAGAAGGATGCTGGGTTTGGAACCACCAGGAAAGAGCACTAGAGGAAGACCATAAAGGAGGTTCATGGATACAGTGAAGAAAGACATGAAGATAGTTGGTGTGACCGATGAAGATTCAGCAGATGGGGTTAGATAGAAGAAACTGACTTGCTGTGGCGACCCCTGAAGTGAAATGCCAAAAGAAGATGTTGTCATCACACCGTGACATTCACAAAAAAAGATGAATAAATCCAGTTGTTTGATTAATGTTTACTTTTAAAAAAGATTAAACATTTTTAGTTTAAGTTACAATAATTTTAGAAGGCTAATTTTAATGCAGGCCAGCAGAAGTTATTTCCACATATCCAAGCTCTTTGTTTAGTTTCCTCATAAGATTTTACATATCCTTTTGTTGTGGAGCACGGATGCAGATGTTCAGAGAAAGTCAAGTGTGTGTATGTGTGTGTGAGACAAATTACACCACTAGATGTCACGGCCTCACCAAGAAAGACTGACCATTCAACCAGCGGTGGTTTTCCAGATGGAATTTTTCTTTTGTTTTTCCACTAGCAAAACACAATCCTGTGCTTTCCCCCCACAGTCTCAGCAGTTACTTGGTCTCAATTTCTGATTGTACTAAAACCCATTTGGATTATTTCTTTTTACAGGGAAGACATACTTTGTTCTTCCAAATAATCCAAATAATTATAAAAATCCTTCTTTCTATCTGTCATCTTCAATCTCTGTCCAAACCCAGCAGAAGACATTATCTCAGCTCCACGTGTTATGCCTTCAAGCCTTTCTGCACCCCACCTTTCCTTCCTGATGTGCTCTCCTTTTTCAATCCTCTACCTGGAATGGAGTCCAGATGTGGAGCAGAGAAAGTAGACTGCTTGCTTAGCTATACGGAGTGAGGGGGCTGTGAAGTACGTAGAGAGAAAATGTTGGAACGACATTAAAGTTTGTCTGGATGCCATTAAGTACAATTTGATGTAATGTGCAGTTTGAGACGTGACATTTAAAATGGAAACTGTGCTCTCCAGATGAGAGAGATTTGGGCCCTGTGAGGTTGGATGGGGGTGTTGTACTTGAAGCCTTATTTAACAGCCTGGATAAACAGGCCTCTGTTTCATTGCTGAGCAGGCGCCCATCTACTACTTGTGCTTTCTTTCAATAATCATGCTGGCTCTCTCATGCTGCTCCAGTGTACAGTATCATATGCAGGAATAACAAACCAGGGGTCCGCTCTGCGGGTCAAAGCACAGTGCACCATTATATTGCCAGGCTGCTTGCATGACTGAGGTGCATGCAGTTTGGCTGTGTGAGCGAACACACGTCAAGCCCAATTGCACAAACTTACTTTCAAAATGTTTCCTGCCTCACCATCTCATAGTTGAAAATGCTCTCCAGATTTAAATCACCATGGTCTCCATCCTCTTGGGCTTCTCGTATATCAAAAAGTATATTTAAGACAGAAATCGCTCACTATATTTTGGGATTTTTTCATTCATACAGTAAAAATATAGAGCAGAAAGATGAAGGAAAGATGGAGCTGAGAATGAAAACGTCTCTTAACAAAAAGTTGGTGTATATTTTTCTTTGAGCGAACCCTGGTCTAGATGAAGACATTTGCATGTGCAGACATTCAGTTGTGAGAACATAATTCATAATGTCCACATCTACTGTACAATTCATCTTAGGAACCTAGTTTGTATAATAATTATTGCTTCCACTCAGTATTCTCTGTCTTTGGCTTTCTGCTGTAACAAGATAGACTTTACTGTTAGTCATAAAAGTGTATGCTTCCTTTCTTTCTCACTGATTAAATGAACAAGCTTTGATCTGCTCAAACACACAATACACAAGAGGCCTTCAGCTTCCATTCATAACTCCAGATTGCTTTCCAGGGTTCTGCCACACATTGAAATCAAGACCTTCCTGCATCCTGATGGAAACAGCTCATTCAAAACAACAAGCAGAAAACACAACGTTAATGTCATGGAAACAGGTGATGATTATCTTCTATATGCATCATTGTTTGTTTGTTCTCACTTTTTCCACTGACATCATAGTTTGGATGTTTTTTGTCAGAAAGTGATGAAATGCTTGAAAAAAAACCATGAAGTTTAATGCTGATAGATATTGGTTAGTATTAAAGATGTTCAAATGAAAATAGATAGTAGCTCAACCTTATCCAGTATAATGAATGAGAGGGTTTTTTTTATTCCAGGTGGGTTTGGTTTAGAATTTTTTGCGCATGATGCGGATGCGCTAGGACCGCGGGGACGCAGCGGAATGGCGCATTTGGGTTGGAACAGACAGAGTTTGCGAGTGGCAGAGACAAGCAGGCAAAACCGCTAGATTTTAAGAAATAAGAGATCCCAAGAAGATCCTGGACACTTCTTTTCTCTGATCTTATTCTTCTTTTTCACTTAGTTTAAATTCATTGTGACTGTGTGTGTGAGCGGGACCTAGAAAAAAAGCTGAAGAAAAGTTTCCAAAAGTTCCGAAAGAAAGAAAAAAAATACTTTAAACTTTATTTTTTATTTCTTCATGTAAATGAGACGCTGATCCTGGATTTATTTGAGAATCCCATCAAACCTTGGATGGATTACTGAGGAGAGACTGCGGTAATCTGAATAGTAATGAAAGAAATGTGCCTCTGAGATCATTTATGGAAAAGATAATAGTCTGAAATACATTTCTATGTCAATCTAAATGCTTATAATAAGATTTAGAATAACTTTTTTAAATTCTTCTGCTTTGTAAACTCTCTGGCTTCCATGACATAACGGGACACTTAGAGAGCGCAGTGCAAAGACCGGATGATGAATGTTCATTGTTAAGGATTTCCAACTGTACGGCTCATTCAACATTGTGGAGTTCATTTGATTCCTTCTTTGAATTCCTCACACACTTTGAGAACTTGATGGTGGAGATATGGGATGACTGGAGGCGGGGGTGCAGCTGAGGTGAGATCAAGGAGAAGGACAATGTTTGCGCCCTGCTTTGGCATCCCTTGGTTACCTGGGCGTCTGGTACTGATGCTGCTCATGCTGAGCTTCTCCCAGGCTTGCCCCGGGCTGCTTGCCTCCACCAGCGGCTGCAGCTGCACAGAAGAGCGCTCCAAGTCTCACAGTGTCCAAATAGTGGGGAGAAGGGTGAGCTGCAGCAAGGCAGAACTGGTAGAAGTTCCAGATGCCAGCTTGTTTCCTAACAGGACAGTCACACTGTAAGTTGAGACTTCATTTAATTTTATACCTCTGAATGATAGAACTGTTTGTGTAAATTTGTTTTTATAAATAACATCATTGAAAAAATAACAATAAAGTTTCAATTTAGACATTTCAACTTCTATATTATCACAAAATTATTGTTCTTGTCACCATGATTTGTGTTCTCCCAGTTTTAACTAGCAAAAACAAAAAAACTGAGGCAGCAAGACAGTTCGTTGTAGGTCAAAAGTTTACATCTTGATCTAGTCTAACCCTGCAACAGAGGGCTGAGCATTGCCTCTCTGTGAAGCATTAAAAGGTCCATCATCAAGTCCTGCCTCCTCTACACAACTCTGTCACTTTAAATTTGGACCAGCCAGACACTGTTTCCAGCTCAGTCCTTTGCCCTCCACTACAGCTGAGTCGGCCTTACAAAACTGGAATAAAAAGAAAACACTTCGAGTATTCCCTGTGAGAGTTTTTGTCAAATTGGAGCAACACCCAATTTGTGTTCTGGCAAAGAAATGGAAAAAAAAAAACCATCTGAAAACAGGACAGTGTTGATTCAAACCCAGTTGGGTTGATATTTTTTAATTAAGAAGCATTTATTTGTGTGGTCTGTTTGGACCCAACTTGAAAGAAACCTATCACGGGTCCAAACACACTATCAGTCATGATGGATGACTGATGATACTGACACATTTCTTTGGGTGGTGTTTAGTTCACTTTCTTCACAGCTGCTCAGAGTTTCTTAAGACGTTATTTATTCCCACAGTGTGTTGCTGTTTCTAGGCTCACAATGGGACAAATACAAGCTGCACATGGGCACATAAAAAAGAAAAGAAAGAGGAAACATGTTTAAGTGCCCGACTACAGAAAGCATATAAGGTGAAGCTGGGGGATTTGTGCCCCAGGAGAACCGAAGTTAGCCAGCAAGTCCGTTTATAGGGCCTTGTGTTTCTGGCTTAATAAAGGCAGGATAAACATCTGGGGAACACATTGCTGTAAACTCCAGAAAAAAAATGGCCTGGGTGGTAGTGGTTGAGGTGATTGAAGATAATCTTCCATTCCCGCACCTACTAATTTTGGTTGACTTGTTTTTGTGCAGATGTTTGGCATTTTGTGACACATTTATGAGGCGCAAACAATTCCATCGGTCATTTTCATTACCTTAACTGAGAACACTCGGGTATGGAAAGTTTGTTTTCTTGATGATTCGGCGAGTTCTAAATGTGCTTGCGTTCCCAGCCTTGCTCATGACATTAGCTCCAGATGTGGAATGTGGGAACTTGTGTTGATATTCGTGTTATTCCTGACATTCCTCAGGCTGCTCGCAGGCTGCAGACAGTATTCCAGGTGCAGCAGGAGAGATTTTTTTCCGTGCCCGGCCTGAGGAGCCGGTCTTGCTGCTCCACTCATGGGACAGAATGGAGGAATATTCTCCTTCATGCTGAGAAGGCTGGGGCTGGAGGACACCAGGTCCTGTGCTTCCGGGGCTGACTGCTCCATGTAATGCACAACAGCTGGCCCCTGAGAACATTCCAGCTGAGGCCCCTTAGCCTCCTGGGAAATCCCAATAGGGATTTGTTTATTAAAACTATTAGGTGGTTGTTTGTTATTCCTGCCATGCAGAAAGAAGGATTCACTCACCTCGATTTTATCACCTTTTTTTTTGCTTGTCTGGATCCAAGCTGCGCTTTGATCACCCTCAGCTAATAAACTGCACAGTTTCAACAAACTTACACTATCGCTGGTTTACTGATTCATAATTCTTTTTTTCCATGATTTACAGTCGTCTGCCCCACTTTCTCTCTTTTTATCTCCAGCCTCTTGTTCCTCTCCCTTCCCCATCTCCCCTATCATGAGTTCATCCACATGCAGTAACTCTCAACCTAAATATTTAGTCGTCTTGGTAGGAAACTGCCATGTCCAAACTCCTTCCAGATGTGAGCCTGTGCAGGCTTGTGTTTAGGGCTAATTATGCACGGCTGCAAAAGAGTCGGATCAGTGGGTCAGGATGAGCGGAAGGGGAGAGAAAGTAGATAGGACTGTGAGAGTGAGAAGGAACATCAATAGATATTTGCTTTCGAGGCCAAGGTAAAAAAGAAAGTTAACCAAAGGCTGTGGAAGAACCTGAAAAAGTCATTTTAGTAGGAAGAAAGAGAGCTAAGCAAGAAAAAGAGTAAGAGAAAGGGGAGACGCTTGGCTAGTGGTTCAGAGGGATGTGCCCCTTGAGACCCAAAACTCCCCAAACCTTGACTAACAGATCTTCTCCACCAGGATGAGAGGGAGGAGGGAAAGATCTACACTATAGCAGTGAGGCTTTTCTTCTAAAGCTCTCCTTCATATTTCTGTTAAATTAACATTTGAAATCTTTTGAAAAATATAAAGAAGAAATATTTGTTTGTTTGGAAATTTTTAAAAAATTCTCTGGAAGGAATGCATTTTTTAAAATTTGCACACTGAAGAAGTTCTTTATTTCTGAGGTAGCAGCTGTGTCTGCTTCGGGCTTTTAATGGAAAACAGACAAATGAAGTGAATGTACAGTGGCAGTTTATATGTGTGAATGTGCTCGTGCTTCACTGGTTGTGGTTTTTACCAGAGTAAAAACATTACCCCTCCCTTTGCATTTTTTTGTTGTCATCATTTTAGGGGCTGATGTCATCTGGGTGCCATCCTCACAGGCTGACTACAGGTGCTCCACATGGGGGTCAGCAATTCCCCCTTCAACTCAGACAACTGTGGCTGATTCCTGGCTGCATGTTACAAATGCTAGACTGCAGTCAAGAATTTAAGATAAAAAATAGTCTAACAGAAAAAAAAATAGTCTGAGGTGTTGCATTTGATGAACATTTTGTAGGGGTATCAATTTTATGCAAATTATGTGTTTCTTAAGAGAAAGATGAACTTGTTTGGTCACTTATTTATTCATTCATCCTTTGAATCGCTTATTCTGGCTGATTACAGGCATGAGGCGGGGTACACCCCAAACAAGTCACCAGTCAGTTTTGGGGCCACATATAGGCCCCGTCCACACGTAGCTGGGTATTTTTGAAAACGCATATCTGCTGTCCTCCGTTTTAGGAAAACGCTCGCGTCCTCACGTAACCGTTTTCAAAATAGCCGCGTCCACACGGAGCCTTCTGAGTGCGATTATGAGCATGCCAGACCAGTAGTCGGCAGTATTGATGTAAACGTAAGTTCTGAGCAATCCAATCGGAGCGCCTCTGTCGTCATTTCCACAAAACCTGAAACATGGCGCCAGGCATCTCGTTTGTGTGGACCGACAAGGAGGTGGAATTGCTTTTAAAAGTCGTCATCGACTATAGAGTTAATAAAACACTGGAAAATATCGATTGAAACCTTGCTTGCAATCCAAACAAGGACGCACACGAATGACGTATGTGCATTACTTGTCGCAGGTAGTGACGCATAAAAACGCAAATCTCTGTTTTTGCAAGTCCACACGCAAACGCAAAAACGGAGTTTTCCGAAATCTCCACGTTGGCCGGAGTTTCCAAAAACGCTGGTCTTGAGTGAAAAAAAACTTCCGTTTTTGTGTGGACGGCAGGCCAAAACGGATAAAAAAATATGCATTTTCAAAAATACCCGGCTACATGTGGACGGGGTCTTAGGGACACAGAAACCGGATTGCCTGGAGAAAACCATGCGCACCCTGGGGAAAACATGCAAACGTCACACAGCTTGATTCAAGCCTTGCGTGTACGTATTTATCTCAGTGGAATAATTGAAAACAACAAGAAAAAAAAAATCTAGACCTGACTTTTTAAAATATTGTAACTTTTTATTTATTTTGGAGAAAAAATTACTGATCACATCAGGTCTCCTATAATTTGTGTTTGCAGTACTGTTGCTTGACCTTTTGTTTTGTTGGGGGGGAAGATTTGATCAATTTTTTGAGTGACCTTTTAATCTTAGTCCTCTCAACGCAATGTAAACTTGAAAATTCAAAATAACTAAATAAATTAATCCTCAAAGTTTAAGCAAAAGTCCTACAAATTCTATTACAGTTAGTTCAGGTAATTCAGTCATTTCTACTAAAAAATTATTTTTTTCATTTTATTTTGATCTCCATTAGCTTTTACTGTATACAGTTACTTTTTCTGGAATCAATGTCAAAATGTATTCGCACCAAATAAATATCCCAACAAACTCACACAGATACACAAAACAACAACAAACAGAATGCTTGACAAAAAAACCTACACAAGACATGGAAGTTGTTTCACATAATGAAATAACCAAAGAGTGTAGTGAACGGTCAGAGATCTGCTTTATCAAAAAAAAGGAAGATTATGGACAATAGTTGTAGATTTGCAGAATCGCAAAAACTTTGAGAACATACTTCTATCAATTGCTTTAAATCACAGCTTTTGACAAAGTTAAATCCATTATAAGAAAACAAATATGTGTTGGTTATGATCACTAACATTTTGAGTTTTTTGGATAAAATGTACTGAAAATACGCTGTAATGTAGCACAGTGGTTAGCAGTGTTGCCTCCAGCAGAAAATTGAAGTTCAAACCCAGGCTAAGTTGAGGTTTGAGACTATAAAATTGCCCTATGAATAAGTTAATGCATGAGGGGTTGTCTGTTTCTATATGTGACCTTACAATGGACAGGTGCTCTGTTTAGGACCCTACTCCTGACAAAACTACATGTGATAGGTATCTCTGTCATCCTCAGTGGTTAATCGGTATGGGACGATAGATGAATGCTGAACAGGAAATGGGGTGGCTTTGTACTTACTTTTTAAAGTATTGTGTACTCATTTCAAAACCCCTAAAATTTTAAGTGACAAGAAATAGAAAGAAAAGACTTACCTTAACAAAAAATAGTGATTCAAATTAACCGTGTGTGTGACTTTAATAAGCTTTAGACTGCCATCAAAAGGTATCTAGGAAGTTCTAGGAAATAAAAAAATTCATCAGGAAAATTATTCCCTTACATTTTTGGAGTTCTGCTAACTTATCTACGTCACCAGTGTCCAGTCACCATTTTGTCTGGGTTATGTTGCGTATCTCTCGTTTGTTATATCTCTGGTCATTACGTGTTGAGATGGGAGTGTGTCGACAAAATGTTTCAAGTCATCATCTTATCAGCTGGCAGAATTCCAGTATCAAACAGCATGCTAAAGCTTGTCATTCCTGCATTGATAGGTTTTATTTATATGAGGAAAGGTGTTGATAGAAGGAAGGCTGCTTCCCTTCTGCACATGGACGCTAAGGCAGTGGTCAGCAGTAAATCAAAAAGGCAAACAAAAGGCTTGACATTGGATACTTAGAGCTTTAGAGGCTGGCTACAGCACCTGCCAGTGCCACACAAGCGCTGATTTTATTATTACACCCCACTGGGTCAAGGTAGCACAACCATTTTGGAATTTTGGCAAACAACTACTTTATTGTTGCTTCCTGCCTGTTTGGATTATGAATACAAAGTTTAGCTTGCCACCTTGTTGCATTTATTGATCAAAATTTTAAAACTTGGCAAAAAACAATGTTGTGTTGGAATAATTTCTTAGCCCCAAGTGGCTGTCTGTTATTTTAGTTTTTCCTTTCTCGTCGGTTTCTTCTTATCTTTCTCCAAAAATGCCTGACTTTGGCTTTTCTTTGCCAGCGCTAACTTCCTTCTCCCTGTGTCCGACCACAGCGGCCCCCAGAGTTCCTGCTCGGGGTCAGCTACACATGGATACAAATGGAGATAATGGGTGTCTATCGTGGAAATGCCTGTGGTCAAAGTGTGTGTGTGTCTGTGGATGTTTGTGTTCCTGATATGCTTATTCCTGAAAACTAATCCGCACTCTACTTAGGCTGGATTTCACAGCCCTGCAGAAGAGATATTTTAGGTTTTATAAAAAGAGAAACTTTGCACGCTCACCTACCTAACAAACAGCCTGGTAAAACCCAGAGGGCGTGACTGGACTGCATAAAAATGTACAGAAACAAAAATAAAACTGAAAATAAAATTATCGACTTTGCTTTAATTGCTAGCAAAAACACAAACATTTATTTTTTTCTGATTTAGTGTCTCTCCAAGTCTCTCCAGTGTCTCTCACACTTTATAAATAATTTAAGCACCCTATTCACTCGTTCTACTCTACCATTGGAAATAACCAGTTTTACATAATGAGAAATATAGAAAAAAACTGAACAAGTCAAGTTGGTTCCTACTTCTAATAACCAACCTTTAGAAACTTACTCTGGTAACTATTCTAATATTAAAAAAGTACTATAAGCTGGTGGACACAATATTAAACTAAGCGGTACATTATATATGTAATTCCATAAGTTCCTCACAATCGTTTCTGTTTTTTTTTTCAAAAGCAAGATCAGAAGGAGTGCAGAAGCGACCCAATCCTTTTAAGAGGTGGAGTGGGGTACAACCTTGATAGGTCACATGTTTGTCAGTGAGCTCTTACGTGAGATGGTCGGCATGTTTATACTAATACATTTACATTTATCTTGGTGTCTTTGTTTATTTTCTTCCCTACTACTTTCTTTGGTGATGGCACGGTGGCGCGGTGGGTAGCACAGTGGCCTCACAGCAAGAATGTTGTGAGTTTGAGTCCCAGTGGGGGGACGAGGCTTGGGACACTGGCCTTTCTGTCTGGAGTTTGCATGTTCTCCTCATGTCTGTGTGGGTTTCCTCCGGGTACTCCGGTTTCCTCCCGCCCTCCAAAAAACATGCATGTAAGGCTGATTAGCCGGTGCCGAAATTGTCCCTAGGAATGAGTGTGTGTGTGTGTGTATGGTTGTATGTGTGTGGCCCCGCGACAGACTAGCGACCTGTTGGGGGTGTACCTTGCCCCTTGCCTTGAATCATCCGGGATGGGCTCCGGCATCCCTCGTAACACCGACAGGAATAGACGCTTAAGAAGGTGACTGACTGACTTTCTTTGGTGTTATATTCTCCGAATCCTATAAATCTACTTTTACTTTTTTGTTTTTCTATTGTAAAAAAAACAAAACAAACAAAAAAAAGCCTCAATATCTAACAGAAAAGTAGTTTCGTTGAGCTCCACATTTACCATAATCAGGCCACTACAGTTCATAACTGTGCTTTATAAACCCTTTATTTTTAAATAGATGACATGCTTTGTGGGAAAGATGTTATGTCAGCTTTCTTTAATAATACAGCCTCATAGCTGTTTAATAAATTGCTGTAAATTCTGGTGTTGAAACCTCGGTGGGACAGTGAACACTTGATGTAGTTATTAAATACACCCACCATGAGAAAACAAAACTAAACCAAAATGAAGAATTAGGCTCTTGTATTTATCTTTAAATGATTTTGAATATCTAGGGCAGAAAGATTTTAGGCAAATAACTTTTCTAAAGCTTGATTTCCCAGCTGTCTTTGCTCAGTAGCAGAAAACAGAGACTGGTTATGAATCAGAACAATGAGTCTATGTTAGCCATGCATGCATCACATTCCACTCACCGTCTCAAACAACTGAATTCACTAAATTGCCTCATTAAAATTGTAAAAACACTCTTGACAGTGGTTAAATTGACCATTGTCTTCCTGCTTTTTCTGCCACAAAAGTTCCAATTTGGCCTGTTATGATGAGTCGACTCCAAATACTGCTAAAATAATAGAGCAGTTTGTGTTCTCTGGATGTTAATAATTGTGGCATCTACTTGTTTATGTTCCATAGGGTCATGGGTTGTTGCATCTGTAATGTATTGCACACAAAAACAGACTTAACAGACAGCATTTGGAAAACTCGATGAATTGCCTAATACGACTCACTTCAAATGGGACAAGTGTGTATATGTGTCATCCTGTTTGCTTGTGCACACACATGTGGGAAGGGCGTGCATGGCCACAGTTCTCAAAATAGGACTCAGTCTTCCCCTCTCTAATTAGAGACATTTCAAAAACCTAGATTTTAATTTTAGACTAGTAGTTTTTGGACCACATATGCACACACACTGAGTTAGACATACTCTCCATATAAATAAATCTGATAGCTCTAACACACACACACACACACACACACACACACACACACACACACATATGTGCATCTAAAACTACACACACCCCCACAAACCACAAAGCCTAGCTCCACGGCGCAGCCATCTAACCCAAGCACAACGCGGCATACTCTATAATAAGTAGTTGCACATATTAGATGCAGAAGGACACTCTCCATGCGAATCCTCGGGGCACACGGCTACCAGCCGAGTAGTGAAAGATTCTTTGCATTCTATAAATAATTTCGCTCAAACTTTGTCACCAACACATATGACAAAAATGTGTTCCACTCCTTCATGTGGCTTCCCTCTTCTTCTGCTCGCCGTTTGATGATGGAATTGCTCAATGAGCCACTGCAGAATGATTTCATGAAAAATATTTTGGATGCAATTACGTGGATCCTTCTTACAATGATGGCTAGTGAATAGGACATATTGCTGGGTGATGTTCTGTAGTGGCTGCTGTGGGCCCTCTGGTGGGTCAGGGACAATGAACACATTCACATCTTGACATGCATTTGCTACTAAAGTGCCTTTTGTGCTCAAGGGCATTTAGTTTCTGTGTTGCATTCAGTGCTATGACTTTCTGAGTTCCTAAGGCTGTGAGCTTAGGTGGCTTTCTGTCCTCTTTTTTTCTCAACGAAAGGCTTAAGCTTTTTGGATGGATCTATGCTCTGAATGACCAGCACAGTCTGCACTCTGCAGGGCTCTTGTAAAGTACTTATTGTAACAAAGATGGCACAACCACCTCCCTGTATGAGAGATCTCTACCCATGCACACTTTGATCCCTCTCCCATCCAACATTCTCTTCTCGTTTCGGCAAAATGATCCATTAGCAAAAAAGTCTTTTGAAAACGAGTGAAGGACTCTTGTAGATTTTTTACGGTGTGATACAAGGACACTAATTAATCATTAATATTTGAAAGCTACCTTTATTATTAGTGACTGGATATCGTTAAATTTCATGCCAACAGCTATGGTGTTATTTACAACCAGAAAAGTAGCAAAATCTCCAATTTTACTTCTTGACCATCTGCTCAATATTCGCTTTAGCTGACAGACACACTGGCCAAAACGACGGCTTTGCGGCCTGTTTTCTTTTCCACACACATCTCCTGAAACGTCAATTTGCTTTCCCCAAAAACTATGACCACACAAAGCCACGCTCAGTCCAGCCAAACCCCAGTAATCAGAGACTAAAAAAAACATTTTATTCAAAACATGTTATCTTCCATCTGCCTGTAACTGCTGATTACTTTTTCTTTTTAAATCACACAGTAGCTGCCAAGAATAAAAATATTCATAAAACATAAATTATAGTGTTTTAAAAAAAGGTTATATGAACAATTTAGAAATGTGTGTACATCATTGTCAAACACATTTATCAAACATCAGTAGTTTGGTTAAAAAAAACATTTTGCATCCTTTAATTGCAATCAATGAGCCTTAAAAATTTAGAAATGATTAAATCCTTCCAGACTTACATAGATCACTTTCTGTTTTATATATTTTTTTATCTTTACATCATATTATCATTTCTACAAAAGTAAAACAGTTCAGGACAAAAAATGTGCTGTATGAAAAATGATCTCTTCAATGTTCACAATTTTAACAGTGTGTTTGCTTTATGAATGAGATTTTATGGTAAAACAGTTCTCATTACAAGAACTGTTTACGTAACATGGACTTACAATATTCTCAGATTACCTTTGGAAAGACATTTTTAGTTTATTTGAAAAAAAAAAAATCTTTTAAAGAAAGAAGATCATCATTTTTATCATTTTTATTAACTAATGAGAACTTATTTTTGGTTGTGTGTTTAGAGGCCTTCAGGGTGAGTATGATTTCATAAATTGCTCTTTTCTGTATCTCATTTCGTCTTCTGAACCGCTCATTCCTAACGAAGTCGTAGGGGATGCCAGAGCCTATCCCAGCTGATCTGAGGCGAGATGCAGGGTTCACCCCAAACAGGTCGCCAGTCTGTCGTGGGGCTACTCACACAACCATTCTTAGGGGCAATTTTGTAGTGGCCAATCAACCTTGCACGGATGTTTTTAGAGGGTGGGAGGAAACCGGAGTACTCGGAGAAAACCCACATATATGCGGGAAGAACATGCAAACTCCACACAGAAATGAGAGGGATTCTAGCCTCCTCCAACCCGGGAATTTCTAATTATAATATTTTAGCCAGTTCTGATATCATTGTGTAAACAGGTAGAATGTTCTGCACATTGCTAATTATTTATATTTTTTGATAATTAGTTGACATTTGTGTTACATTGTTCATTGGATTAACTCAAAAATCTTATATGTAATTTCCAAAATTTACAACCGTTTAGGTACAAAGGTATAGTATTGCAATTGCCTTTTATTGAATTTGTGACCAATTCATTATAACACAGGTAACATTTTACTAACACATTATTGAATACAGAAATAAGTCTTCCATTCTAAATAGATTTTATTTATGAGGGAAACTGTGTGTGACGCGGATTTATTTTGACATCTGATTAATTGAACTCAGCATCGAGATGATGTAAAACTGTGCAGAAAAAAAACTGTTAAAAGCCTATTACGCACTCAGAATACTTCAGTGATCTGCTACTTCTTTCCACAGGTCTATAACTACCGTGTATAAAGTACCCATTAAGAAAAACGCTTTCCTGACCAATCAGCTCCCCGCCCCAAAAGTAAAACAAGTCTAAGGGCACTTCAAACACAGGATGGTTGAGTAAGATATAAATGAACTTGTGCCCAGAAAGTTGTGAGTACACACTTTGTACAAGTGTAATCAGATTGCTCTGTGCAAAGTTCAAGTCCCTTAAGGCGCAATTTACAATAATCGTTATTTTCATGAACTTAAACACTGCTGTGCCACTAACCAGCGTGTGTATTATCAAATCAACATGGTAATTAAAGCAGGCTTTATTCAATAATGACTGTTGGAGACTCTCATTGAAAATCACTCTCATTATCTGGCTCCTATTGGTCTCTGAGTCAAACTGGCTTTTTGCCACATTACCAATCTCTTTCAAGGGTTCTTGTCCTATGTTTTGTGTGTGGTCCTTCAGGGAAAAAGACCAATTCAAAGTTAAATGATGTTTACACAGCAGCTCAATGGGTTTTTCTTAGTTTTTATCACACGGAACATGTACTCTTCTCTGTATTTTGACTCAAAAGGTTAGATGAGATTAACCAGAAGGTTTTGTGTCTAATCATTTTCATTTTGTTTCATCATAGAACAAAGCAAGGGTTCAGCTTATGATTCAGCTGGTGTCTTTTTCAAATAAAAGAAGATGTTGTTAAAAGACTGAATACAGCCTGTAGATTAATCCTTATTAAACATAAATCTTCTGCTTGTGGTTTGCTGTGAAAGGCCTGAAGCTCTAAAGAGTTCACTGCCTGAGTCTTGCTAAATATTTAGAATCTAACATGATCCAATTGAAGACAGAGTTTTTTACTCAAGTGTCCCGCATCTCACAGTAAATGCCAAATCAGACTGAAGCATTTCCTGTGTGCTTCCAACTTATAAAAGGGAAAAACTTGAGCGTTAAGCGTTTTTGGCAGACAGTCAGTCCAAAGAGAGAAAACATACAGACATCAAACCATGGTGAAAATGGCTTGTTTATGTGTGAGCAGTCTTTTTTTCTCTTGGTGAACGCTACACAGTAAGCTTTACCATTTCCACCACTGAAAAAATTCTTGATAAATGCAACAAACAGGTTCTCCAAACAGGCTGTTGGACCTCAATGTCAGATTGTTTTTTATTAAAATTTAGAGAACAAAGTGTTAAGAGTGAGTGGAAGCAATGCAACATGCTGTCATTCAGCAAGAGTTCATTTTAAAAGACACTTTCCATTTTTTTTAATTGGCTCAAAACCCTTTGTGACTTGTTTATTAAAAAAATTTCCCTAAAATGTTCTCATTTCTTATCTTGAATATCTGAATAACGAGTTTCAAGATGTTAACTCATTCACGTAAGCTTTTCTTTTTACATAAATTCATCAGTTATTCTTTCAGTCCGAGGTCATGTTAACCTGACTCAGCTTCTCTCTTCTAGCAGTCCCATAATCTCGGAGATTCTCATCAGTATTTAAAGCAGCCAGAAGGTGATATTTAGTTTTGTTTAGTTTTTTTTTTTTACTACATTTGACATCCCACTGAAATAATAAAAAAGTCAATGAATGATCCAATGGCATTGTGGTATTTGCAAGTTTTTAATCAATATTTTTAAACTCATTACTTTATTGGAACATGCAGCGAAGAAGCATCTGTCTGCTTCTGTTTGACCTTTTTCTTTTCTCTTTGACCTTTTGCTGTTTGATCTTTGAATAAATTAATTTCATTAAATGACTGAACAAGATTCTGGGGCCTGACATGTGGCCCTGTTCCTTTTTTTAGCATTCAATGGATTCAATTAGCTCATCTGGTTTCAGAGGGTTAAGCACAGAAGAGGTTGTAAATGAATTTCTGAGATACCATCTATAGTCTGGACAAAATTAGCACACATCCTTGCACTGTACATCTGTTAGCTCTGGCTTATGTTGATCTGCCATCTGATCCGTTAGTTTTGAAGCACAGGAACAAACCACTTATATCCTTTTTGCAAACCCTGTTGGAGATTGGACGCTGTAGCTGAAAAAAAGCTCACCCTGCTTGTGAAGTTAAATAAATGCTACAGAGATAGAAATATACATCTTTATCCATCTCAGCTGTCACCTGCCTCCGGACACTGCTCAGTCTGTCTGATGGTTGTCCAGGAAGTGCTCTCTCAGCAACCCCTGACCTATCAGACTAGTTTCTGAATAAACAGCTAATTGGTTGGGTTTCCTGTTTAGCCTGATGGGAATGATGTCTATTTCTGTCTGTTTACAGAGTTCTGCCTGCCTCTCTCTCTTTCTCTTAGAGTTGAACACCCTGTATTGTTTATGAAAGAACAATGTGATCCAAATGAGCAGGTTTGGAGGAAAATTTAAGCTTTTCAGATTTTATATTCCTTTAAACCTTCATGTTTGTTGTTTGGAGAAGAAATTCTAGATAGTTTTGCTAATCTTGCTAATCTTATTTCTTTTCTTTCTTTCTTTTTTTGCACATGTGAACTTTCAAGCTAAATAAAAAAAAATCAAATTAGTGGGACAATGAATCAAAGTACCATCTGTCAAAATTGTGGGTTTTAAGGAATGAAAACCCAGAAGGAGGCATATGTTAAGCAACCCGTCCAAGTTTATTGAAATATTACCCACAACTTCAGCCATAATAACAGTAAAAAGAGAAAAAGAAAAAAAAATGTCTCCAAAGACATGTTGTCTCCTCCGACAATAAGTTAAGGACACCAATGGTTGTTTATTTTCTTAATATTAGACTTCTTTGAATTTTAAAAACCAACTATTCAAATCAAAACTGTCTGTGTTTAATTAAACAGTTTGTGTCACTTCCAGATGTGACTTTCTCCTTTCTATCTGTATCGAATTATTCAAGCAGTTCAGGATGTTAAGCAGCTTTCATCTTAGGTCTGCATCCATTTATAGGAGCAATTCTGCACCCAAAGTTGAGCGAGAGACCGTGAGGCTCAGGAGTCATGGGTTCAAACTCAGGCCATGTCATGAGAGGACTGCTCCCATCCAACATTCGCTTCAGAATGTCACTGCTAATTGTGATTTGTTTCAATAACTTAGTGTCGATGTGTGAACATGATATGGCCTTTTAAAATCCCTGATTTAGGATCTCATCAGTTTCTGTAGCTTTGAGAGAAATAGGGATGAATGAAGAGTTTAAAGACGTTAAGAATGTGTGTTTAATGTGTATTAAGATAGTAAAAGGTAACCATGTTTCTTCATTACAATTTTTATCTATGATTTATTATTTTGGTTTTTATCATTTGTTCCACTAATTTTGTGATGAACAGTATAGATGGAAATGTTCAAGGTAATTTAAACTAAAGAATTTTTCTTTTCTTTTTGGATTTTCCATCTTTAAATTGTTAAAATGTTGTTGTTTGTTGTTAAAGCACTGGAGTTAGGAGGCAAGGTAAATGATTAAATCTGGTCATTAAGTAAGTTGTAAGGCACAGAGCTCAAGGCAATGTTTTTATGGATGTGGCAGGAAACTGAAGGGCTGACTGCAGCTGCTGAATCTGTAAATCTCGTAGACGGTTCCCAGGCAGCTACTTCTTCTAAAGACACACACAGCTTCACTCTCGATTAGGACCGCACTTAATGTCACAAACAGCCCATTAAACGGCATGTGGTGGGCGGGAAGATGATGTGACACTGAAGGGTGTGTTAATGATGGCGGCCTAACACTTGGGCAGGGCTCTACTAGGTCTGTGCGTCCAGACACAGTTGTGGTATAAATCCTGGTGATACTCTGCCAGACTTTAACACATTTTTATAGTTTTTTTTTTTTTAATCTTGTCTACACTTAGGCATAACTGTGATCTGTTTGCAGTCTTTCTAAACTGATTCAGAGGCTAAACTTTTCAAAAATTGCTATAGAAATTATGGTGATACTAATCTTGCTTTCTCCTGTCAAATTTGCGGGCTTTGTACGCCCAGTTTTCAGTCCATCATTCTTTTCTTTTAAGCCCTACAGGAATATTATTCTTTGAAAAACTGCTTTGACTAAAATGCAATAAGCTTTGCTGTGTTACGTCTAATCAGCATATGTAAGAAATAATTTTATATTTTGTAAAACATGTCACTGATCTGAGCATGCTAGCATGGACGGCATTGGCAGCAAAATTAAAAGCTCTGACTGTGTGATAAAATGGGTCGGTAAAAAACGTCGGTATTTCAAATAAGATCTATTACAATCTAACCTAAAGTTTGTTTAGCCAATGGCATGTACTGTTTTTTTTCCAATAAATTTTTGATATTAGACCTTCTTTCAAAATGTCTGAGAGCACTTTACTCAATTGGCTGATAAGAAACACAATCATAATAATTTGCCGAAAGGGATTAGAGCTGATTAACAAAGTCTGGAGTATTGTTCTTTTAACTAGTAAGACTGATCACATTTTCAAGATCACAGGCTCACATCTAATCTCAAAGTCTTCTTTTTTTAACATTAATTAGAAACATTTTTGGGTAATCTCAGGCTGATCTGTGAAGCAACTTTAGCAACAAGCTGCCTTAGTTCATCACGTATGTGCCTCATTTTATTAATAATAAGCAATGTTACGTTGCACTGTCGAATATGAGCGTTGACTGTTTGAACTAAACTTTGTTTTTGATTTTTACAGGATACTAAGCCACAACAAAATCCGAATGCTTAAAAATGGATCATTCATTGGACTTAACAGTTTGGATAAGCTGTAAGTATCTTGATTCTTATGTACATTGTTACGTTTGATCTTCTGCATATTCTTTGATCAATGAGTATTTTTATAAACATCCATCAGTAGCCTAATAACTTACCGTGCAGAGATAAAAGAAATCAAAGAAGCTTTAGCATTACCGAGAATATCTGTGTGTTCAACCCACAGCGGGCTTTAGTCCAGCAGGGAGGATGATTCACTTAGACTGGCTATCAGAGAATTATGTAGAAACTTCTTATAATTACACCTCATCCCTTCAATATCAGGTAAGTCTCAGCTCATAACCCAAGATAAGAAGATCCCTGGCATGAGGTTCTTGTTAGCATAGCTGCCTGCCGATTGCAGAATTCTGGCACTCCCTCACGGCATCACAGTCATAGCACAGTATAAGACAAGTTGTTGTCAAATGTGCTTTTTTGACCACCACAACAAACATGCAGTGTTGTTGATGACACTTGCTTATTGAATATTTGCGATTGTTTTAAATTAATTAGCCTAAAATAAAGCTTATGCCCTCTATTGGTTTCTGACTTAAGCCCATGTCTTTTCATGGTGTATTTATTCCCAAAGCATCCTAGCAAAGCTTTATGGGAACAACACACATATAACAGCTTCAGTGTGTATACTGCGGCCTGGCAGGCACTTATTTTTTGGGAGGGGTTGTGGGTATGTTGAGGAGATATTACTTCCACATGCCACTTGGAGCTGCCACCCATGAAGCTTACAAGCTTCTAGAAAACGTTGAGAGAAAGAACAATATGGTAATTAGATGCTGTTGTTAGCTTGTTAGTACCTATCCAGTGGAGCTCAGATCACACATGCCAGTCAGGAACAAAAGCCAAATTTGCTGAGATTGCTGTGTTTTTTAAGAGTCTGGCATGAGAACACCAGCGGTGAGGTGCTAAGGATGGGGATGAATGATTTCAAGGCCAAGTCGTAAAGTCTCACCTCAAAAATCTTCCACCACAGAAACAGATAAATCTATTGGCAGAAACAAGGTTCAGGTGGCAACACAACTTAAATGGTAGTAGATATATTTAAAAAAAAAATAGATGTATTGCATGATGTAAAATGAGCTGATGCTGCTTGTTTTTGTAAGTGTCAATGAGGCTCCCCATAGCGCTCAGAGTCAGTAGGTCAGGTAACCCGATCTTATTCACAAACTGACCCTAGTTCATTTAGTGGGAATAAAACTATAAGTTAAGAAACACACTCTCTCAACAATAGTCTAGAGAAAATGTTAGTGTCTGGTGAAAGAAAAGAACTTGCAAAATTATGTGGATTTATTTTCCTTTTTTGCTTCAACCACTTCTGGCTTTCCGACACACAGCAGTGGAGGTCTATTCCCTCAATCTGACATCTTCAACCTTTAATTGAGCCTTCCTCACAGCTTGTAATTACATCTGAGCCCATGGGAAATTGCCGTCTTTTGTAATAAAATGCAACATTAAAATTTCCCATTTCTTGGATGAAAATGGTTTAAGAGATTAACTGAGATTAAATAATTTCATTTCTGTTACATGTCTGTTCAGACTAAGTGATTTCAGTTTTGTTATCTCTTGTTGGCTCTTCAGGTCCTTCATTTGGCTTCTAGGTAAGCATGTCATTTACAAGAGTAGTAAACACATATAGTATGTGGTCAACGCAGTAATCAAAGACCAGCCCACTAGGACTTAGTAAACACACATGAGGGAATTAGGCTGTGTCCCCGCACCGACGTAACAAGGATAAACAGTCTGCTTCCCTAACTTCACACGCACATCTACCCTGACATGAACACTCTCACTCCTCACTCAAGAAGACCATTGTGACCTCGGTGTGTACAGTAACTTCTGAGTGTGCTTCCTAGTATGGGCAGGTCTTCTTTAAGCTCTGTCATCTCAAAGGTGTCTGGTAATTTTCTCAGTATTACCAGACTTACACACGTCCACATGCTCACACCACAGTTGCAGGCAACCTCATCTACTGTTTCTAGTTGTAAATTTATTTCTCTGGCAGGGCACCGTCCTTCAGCCTTGGTCCAGACAAAGCAGCAATCACACACAGTTAGCCCTTTCACTGCTATAAACCTTCTCGTAGGCAATATTGCCTTCAAAATCTGCCAAACCACCCAAGTATAGAAGAGTAATTTAGTCTTGTTTGTTTTTGCCCTTTCACCGCTGTTTTTTTTTGTGCCTCTTTTAAATAGGCCTGCCATCCAAAAGCTACATTTAAATCTTAGAATATCTTCTTTCTTTCCAGTCTTAAGGATGAACACATCAGTGGGATCATTCTTCACTTTTATTGTAGTGACTGCAATGTGCCAAATGAGTCTCCCTTACTCATACCACCGCAAGTTAGAAATTGAACTTTAACTATTAGAGTACCTCCACCTTCTCGTGCACTATTTGTGATGGACATTTTTGCTAGAGGCCCTACTTACAAGCCAAGAACTTTATGAGTTGTGGACAGATCCCAGCAGCCTGTCCTGGATTGATTTGACGCAAGGTAATGAGAATAATGAGTGAAAAAAGGGCCGAGGCTTTTTGGCTCCAGTCCAACTGGGCCTCACCGCACCATGGGACACAGGACAGGCAGGCAGGACACAAGGGGCCCTCATTACCAGCTCTGTTCACCCAAAGTGGTGGGAGGGAGGGGGTGCAAAGGGCAGCACTGATGATGGATGAGGGAGCAGTGGGGTGTTTGTAGTGGACAGGTCTGAGAGGCAGGAGTTAGGCTTGTGGTTGGAACTGTTCGGAAGCTTGAGGTGTTGGCAGTATGATGTGCTTTGTCAACATGGGAGCCTGAAAGATTCTTACAGTGTGCAGTATTATGAAAGAAAGAAATGATGAGTTTGTCATACACACACACAAAAACAACTTTTTTTTTTGTTAATGATGAATTTTAAGTCAATTTGAGAGCAAAACAATGAGAACTGGTAAGTAAGTAAAACTACAAAAACTGTGCAAAATTTCTCAATTAACCCCTCAATAGTGTCTCATAGAAGTAGACAAAATATTCAGATATATACAAAATATTCAGATACAGAATATTTTGTGTCGTTCTTATTGATATCTGATCTAACGTATTGTGTTTTTTTTAGCTTGATTGTGTTTGCTTTACAAAAGGGAGACTGGCCCCTCAGACTCTGTGCCTGAGTCTTTCTGAAGGCAAACCTGAAATTGCCTCTGCCATTCTGAGTGGCTGGGGTCAGGAAGAGATCCAACTTAAACAACTTTACCATCTGACATTGGGGAAGTGAAGCTGAGATGGCTAAAGATGGTATGATGGTGGCTGGACAGTGAAGAAAAAAAAGGAGAAGGAGGAGAGGGTGAAAGAGAAAAAAAAACACAGCCTTGTACTTTGTCCAGCATAAAACCGAGCTTGTTTTCATTAGCGGTAGATTAACGTTATTTCCATTCAGCCTCAGCAAATTACCCAGATTGAGCGTAGTTGAGGTTGGCGACACCTTAGTGTATAACACCAGCAGAGAATGTGAAGCAACGGGAAGGAGACCCTCAGTCTGGACCAGCGTTGGAGCAGCTAACCTCTCTAGAGAGAGCAAATGGCAGCTGTGAATTTTGCACATGGGAGTTTTTGTTTCTGCCACGCAGGGAAAAAGAGCAGAACTCTTTTTTTGTTTGTGTGTTTTCCCGCACACGCCATTGAGTGGCAACAGTTTTATAATGAAAGTGCATGACATTAGTGGGTGGAGAGGGTGAGGAAGGGGTTAAGCGTGCTGGAGAGTGGAAACAGAAAGGGGGTGCTGCTGGAGTTGATAGACTCCAGATGTGTCTTTTAGATAAACTGAAGGAACGGGGTGTGTTTGTATTGCAAGCCTAGCTCAGTCATAGCTCTAGGGGTTTATTGAAACAGTGAGCAAGCCCCCTCATAAGCCCATTACCAAATTGTATGCTTTATGTGCCAGTAACTTTTTTTCTTATATGCACTGGGCAAACTTGATATGGTTTCAGTGGCCTTTTTCTGTCTTATGGAACTTGAGATTTTGCTGGAATTACTTTCCCCCACTTCCGTTTGTGTTTCTGCTCTTCTGTCTTCTTGTATCTGGTTTTCCCAGCCAGATGAGATTATCATTGTTCTTTCACTTAAACTTTCGATATATTGTAGTCCACCTCTTGACTAAAATATTGTTGTATCCTTTTATTTGACAAATTGTTAAAATAATTTTTAATTTATTGTACCTTTGGAAAGAAAATTTGTCCTGGGAAATTAAAGAATTGGACTGCAAGCAACTTCAAACGTCATCAATAGTCGAAAAAAATATTACTGTATAATTTACTATATGTTTCGTTAAATTTATAACTGAACTTCCATTTTATTCGGATGCCATGGTTGCTAGTAGGCCTCACAAAAACCACTTGCCTCTCAAAAAGCCAGAATTGGAGTCAATAATGGTTCCAAAGTGGTTCCAGAGTTTTCCTTGGCAGAATGTCATCTATCTCCTTGTGCTGCACATTGTAGAAACATACAATCAACTCAGAAAATTTTACATTTCAAATAAATATATGTTGCTATTTCTGCAAGTCCCACTAATCACTGTCTGATCTATGGTTATGGTTTTGTTAGTCACATGCAGATGTGAGGATGAGTTTGCCACCAGCAGTAGATAACCAGATGTTGACTAACTACACAATTAAAAAGAAATATCTAACACACGTGGCTGCTGTCAATTCAAATACCGACATGTTAATTGGTACAGCGGAAATTTGTTTTTCAGAGTTTTTTTCACTTCTTGAATAAAAGAACGCCTTTGACTGCAGAAAAAGTCCATCAGGTGCAGCCAATCTGTGAAGTACTACAAAAAATAAAGAAAATAATCTGGGGAAGGGGCAGCAAAGCAGGAAATTAGTAGAAAAACAAGAGCTCTGCAAATCCTGGTTTCCTGTTTTGGGGGAAGGCGAGTAAGCATTTGAAGCCTGCGTTACAGAGCTCCTATTGTGAGCAAGTGTGTTGTTGAGTAGGGAGGTGGGGTCTACGAGTCTATACGCAGGGACAATTTTGCTTAGTTTTGAATCTCCGAACCCACCTGCCCCTCCCTACAGGGGAAAGCTAGCTAGTAAAAAAAAGGAGAAAAGGAAACTGTAAAAATAAACGAGCGAGGGCCTCTGCTAGAGACGCCAACCAGACAGGAAATGACACGCGGCACAGAAATGGTCTCCAGTGACCTATGTCAGGAGCCGAGGTGGCAGTTAATTTCATGTGTTTTGTTAACCCAACATACCTTTAATTCGTGGACATTTTTTTGGTCTGTTTTGGGTCTTTTGATGATGTTGGTCTGATAGGGGCCTTTACTGCCATGTCTTGATTTTAAACATTTTCCCCGACAGGAAATTCTTGATTCCAGTTCGGTGATAATGAGCAGTCGTTCCCTAGCTTCAGTCTTTTTTTGAGCTCTCTCTAGAGCCAAGGCTCAAACAATGTTCCCACTCCAGTCTGTGCTGCTGAGCTTCTGATAATGGAACTCTCCACGTCTGCAGCGCTTTGCAGAGTTGTGTCTTCATTATTACCCTCTTGCTGTCCAACAAGCACATCGCTCCCCTTCAGTCTGCATGGGGCCCAGGTGCTCATCCTCTATACCTACAAAGCAATGACTCTTAAGAATGACGAAGAATTAGGAAGAGTTTTTAAAAGGAGTAGGGGACTTCTTAATGGCAGCCTCTGGCGTTAGACATAGTAGCAGCAGACAATAACACCTTTTTTAGCTGGAAGGAAATTTGAGTGTGTCACAATCCAAAGACTCAGACCACATGCAGTGAAGGGGAGAAAGCATTGCTTTCTTGGTTAAAAAGCATCACTCAAAAAGTAAATTTGGCTTTCTGAGCTGCTAAGAGGATAACACGTTACACTGGAAATTTCTAGGATTTTAGACACACAAATGGGGCTTGAAATTTTTCCTTTTGCTTTCCTACTTTTGCACGTTGACAGCTGTTGTCATGTGAGTCAGGGCCGGTGAGCTGTTAAACTGTCACAGTGGGTGCTTGCTACTCCAGAGGGCGCAGAGGCAAGTCATCACCTAAGTGTGAGGTGAAGCCTGTTGGAGTTGCACTTACTGAAGTTTTTTATGAATCCCAGAGCAAATCAAGAGCTGTACATGAGAGTAGTTGTGGCGCCAGTAGGTATTTAACTTTGATTGTTGTAATAAACAAGAGATACCATTATGATCGTAGTAAAGTTGATTACTTTGGTAGTACTTTAACTTTGTATCTGGTAAGCGTCTTCACATTCCCCAACATAGTGATAACGGTGAATCAGAGCTGGTTTGCGCTTTTAATAAACGCTCAAATGACATTGGACCCTTTCAAAGTTTATTTGAAGAGCAAAATCTTCCTGCTAATATTCTTCATAATATTTTTCATTACTGAGCAGGCAAGTTCAGTCTATCATATTGGTTGAATTATTTTTAAGCATATTTGATATGAGCTCTTTTCTGTGGCTCATTATAGTATTCTTTCTGTGAGGTGTCTTGTGGAAATTTTTGCATGTCATAATGTGTCTGACCCAATGCACATTTGACTTGGATTAAACAATATAAAATTAATATTAGTGAAATACAGCCTCCAAAACCAACATGCCCATAGTTATCAGTTTTGTAGGGGTTTCGATTATAACAGTTTAAGAGGATTTGGTAATTTGTATACAACTGTCTATGCTTTCTATGTGTATGCATTATTTAAAGTAAACATCTTACAAAAAGAGAAAGGTGTTACTAGATCGGTATGTTTTAAAACAAACATTTTAATTAAGTACATTCAGTGTGTAAAAGTGCATGAACCTTAAGGTCAATGTGTTGTTATAAATGTAATCCACTGTTGAATCTCTGAAAAGGCCAGACCAGGGAGGGAGTCGGGCGTTAGAAAAGGAAATGGTGGGCAGTGCCTTGTCTTTCATCGACACACTAACGAGCCCCGCGACACACTGACTGGAAACAGTATTGTTCTGCTTTTGCCCTAGTCAACAAATCCTACATGGCCACAGACACAAATACACGCACAGAGTGGGACAGAAACACACAATTACACCACACATTCTACTTGAATTTTATGCCAACACATGTACACATTGACTTGGAAATGTCATATATATTTGTGTTATTTTTTGTTTTCTTATGGGAGTCAGATAAATCAAGTTTCTTAAACAGTTGTGAAATTTCTGCTAAAAAAGTTTGTTTGATCAGCTTATATTGACTAAAAAAATTAGAGCTCAGACAATGCTTGGCATAAAAAACATCCAACTTCTACATTTTTATAGAATTTATCAAATTTATTTTGTGCTATTCATTCTATCTTTAAATCTAACCACAACCAAAGGTCATAAGAAGAACTAGAACCAACACAAAAACCAGAGAATTTATTCTACCATATTACCATATATGTTGCAATTTTTAGCTTCAAGCCATCTTTTTCAACAATTTCTAAGCCTCAGTTTGACCAAAATAACTCATCTGTTGGATAGTGAACAAAACAATGGTTAAGACATGCTTGTGGTTGTGCATGGCGTAAGGCAGTGTGGTCAAGAGAAGCAATGACAGGCGATCTTTGTTGAAAAACGAGAAGAAAGTTCCTTGGAGGTTCATAACCACGATAGATTTGTGGTCTAAGTGGAAATGCATCAAATGTCTTTTTGAGAGAGATGTACTTATATACTATTTTATTTATTTAAAGATAAAATACAAATTAATGAACACACAACGTGAATAAGTCAGAATTAACTGACTTATTTACCCAAATGGCTACTTCCAGCTGTGGTTCTTGACAAATCAAAGAAGAGAAAATATAACATCATTTAATATTCATCATAATCAGCAAAGGAAATAATCACATTAGTAATAAAATAGGCATTCTACAATAATAAACTAAGCTGACGAGGACAATTAAGCAGAGAAATTGAAATGAAGTCCTTAGGAGGTAAAAGAGAAAGAGGTGAAAAATGGTGATCAGTTTCCAACACAAAACTCTGTGTCAAAAAGAAAAAAAATCATACAATTAAGAAACACTTTTCAGTTTTAGGTGGTCATAGATCTACTGTGTCAAAAGTTATGAACATTGATAAATGTCCTTTTACTTAACGATTTGCCATGGTTCATTCATCCATCTTCTAAACTGTCCATTCCTAATAAGTTACGAGGGGTGCCAGAGCCTGTCCCGGCTGGTTCAAGACGAGAGGCAGTGTACACCCGAACCAGTCGCCAGTCAGTCACGGAGCCACAAACACACACACACAACCATTCACACATACTCTTATTCGTAGGAGCAATTTTTACTGAGGTCGATCAACGTAACATGCATGTTTTTGGAGGGTGGGAGAAAACCGTTGTACCTGGAGAAAACCCACACATACATTGGGAGAACATGCAAACTCCACACGGAAAGGCCAGTGTTCCAAGCCTCGTCCCCATCTGTCACTCGAAACCCTAACCTTCTTGCTGTAAGGCCATTGTGCTAAGTAAGCACTGCGCCACCATGCCGACCTTTGCCATATTTAAAGGATAAATTTGAGTTCAGAGTCACTCAAAGATTTTTTAGATATTTTTTTTTATTCTGAAGCTTGTATCCTTTTGAAAGTACTTATAATACAGACTCTGCTGTTTGATATTTTAAAAATACTACATAAAACATTTTTTATATATTTTAAAAGCTAACATGATTTCCATACCTGAATGTCATAGAGTGTACAAATATTGGACCAAACATTAATGTAAAGCGAGAATAAAGTTGGCCCAGTTATTGAGGCTTTGGTACTTCAACGTCACAGTTGAGCATGAATGATCTAGGACAACTGATTGAATAACAGTGAGTTCTGTGAGACAATTGGTTTCATCTAAGCTAAAGCATGGCGTGAAAAGTTCACATCAGTCTGCCTAGACAATAGAATTTGGTGGTTGACGTATTAGATGCTCGTTTTAAATCTTGGAAGACCACACTAACAAGAAGAGAGCTACTGTATCCAGATTGTACTTAACTTTTTTAAAAGATTGATTTGCAATGTCCAAACTGCAATGAATGCAGTGGAGAATAACCTTTAGTCAAACGGTTAACTTGTGACTTGGCAACACATCAAGTCTTTTACTTAACAATATCTGTTTTTTTCACATTTAGTTGGTAAATAACAAAAGAACAAAAAAAAAAGTATATTATTACACAGATTTTAGTGCACGTTTGAAGGTGTGTGAGCACAGGCAGGTAAGAGCACAATTTTTTTTAGTTATTCTTAAATTTCTTTTACATCTCTTTTCAGGGACCTAAAGCACAACCTAATCAGCACCATAATGCCCGGAGCTTTCCAAGGCCTGTCTGATCTCCGTAAGCTGTGAGTAAATACCAGTCTAATTCATGCATCTTCTACACTGCATATCTTCTTAAGGTTGTGGCGATGTCGGAGTTTATCCCAATTAGTTCTGGGTGAGTGGCAGGGTGCACTCTAGACAGCTCACCAGTCTGTTGTGGGGCACCCGACTGTAAAGACACCGCAGCAATTTCCCACTAGCCAATCAGCCTAACATGCATTTTTTTGGCTATTGGGAGAAAGTAAGTGTACCCGATGAAAAGCCACACAGGGAGAATACAGAAAAGTTAGGGTTTCAAATTTGCCCCAGTTTGCGCTCAAACTAACAACCATCTTGCTGTGGGGCCATGGCGCTAACTACTACACCCCAGTGCAACTTTAGTTTTAAAATCCTCATTGTAAAAATTAACATTAGCAGAAGTTGTGTCAAACTCGTTAATTAACTTTTCCGGCACCTCAAGACGTTTAGCATTTTCTTCATCTTTATTTATGTACACTTAGCATGGATCATGTCACCTCCTATGGCCAGTATGAAATGTATTACTTCTGTTGTAAAACAATCAAGTAGAAAAGATCGATGCCACTACTGTGGGAACATTTCGGTCACACAGAGAAGCTTTTATAGACAGTTTAGAGTGCATTGTCCGTAGCCTTACGTTTCTGAACACTGACTTGTGGTTGAAGCATAGGTTGGAAAGTGTTTGTCTGTGCCGCACCGTGTGACTTCTCATTCCTCCTTCCCATACTTGTATTTTCCCTGCAAGGTCTGGGGCTTCTCAAAACAAACAGGGGGAGATAAACACATGCTCTGGACAGCTCTCCACTGAGAAGTGTCAGAGGAGCAACAGAGCAGATCCCTCTCTGGCTGCATCTATACATCATACTGTGGGGTGAACTGTAGAACGAGGCCCTGCTGTTACCCCGTGGCTGATAAACCTTTACTCAACTCCTATGGGATTCTGATAAAGAACAGACAGCATTTGATATGGTTTTGGATAATAGATCACAATTTTTAAAAATAACTGGATTTTTTGCAGTAAAACGTATTTAAAAACTGCTGTAAAGTTCACCAGTCTATAAAATTGTATAAATATGTTTTATTTGATTTGACACTGAAGCCATAATAATATCTTGTTAAAGACTTTAAATATATTCCCAAATTTGAGAATGGCTAACACATTCTTTGGTTTTTCACACTGAAGCGACCTCTCCAACAACCGCATTGGCTGTGTGACTGCTGACATGTTCCAGGGACTAACCAACCTCACTAGATTGTAAGGAACAGTTTGATCTGTTTATGAAACTATTGTGTTCTCTGAAAAGTGGAAAACTTACATCAATTTTGTGATGAATTAGAAACCTCTCTGGCAACATCATGTCTACCCTCAATCCGAAAGTAATGGAGGAGCTACCATCTCTCAAGCTGGTGTGAGTTTTTAAATCATTTTGAGAGTAATTTTTTTATGTGGAGGTGGCTAGATTTAGAGAGAATAGACAGAATTTTAATCAAATTATATGTGATTGATCCCTATTTCTTTCTCCAGGAATTTCAATTCAGACTACTTGTCATGTGACTGTGGGTTACGTTGGGTTTCAAACTACTTTCGCAGCAGTTCAGCTCGGCTGGGGGATGAAACCTTGTGCGCCTACCCCAGGACCCTGAGGGGAAAGGCACTGCGTGAACTGAGGGAAAACCAGCTGAGTTGTGGTGAGAGTTTGGCTACGCTGAGACACTTGAATGAGGTGGTTTGCCACTTTATTTCAGAGAGCACTGCCTTGTGAACGAAAATGACAGCACACATAATGAAGCCCAAGATTATTGTAGCTATTTTAAGAGCTGGATCCCGGCAGCCCAGCAGGGACATATTTCTAAAAGTATCAGCACACTGCGTTGACAGCTAACCCTGTGGGTTGCATTTACAAAATGTTGCAGTCTGCATCCAATCTGCTCCCAAAAAACAGACACATAACAGCTCCAGTGGAAATATTTAATTGTGGTTTGGTTGTCAGACTCCAAAGGGAAAAAGTTCAGAGTAAAAGATAATGTTCTCATCCTTATCGTTTCCATCATGTTACTTAGATGGTCCACTGGAGTTACACACCCTGTCCCTGCTACCATCTCAACGTCAGCTGGTCTTCAAAGGTGACCGGCTCCCTTTTCACTGCACTTCTGCTTTTGTGGACAAGATCACCACTTTACACTGGCGTCACAATGGAGAGGTGGTGACCTCAAACCCAGAAATGGGGGTCCAGCTGGAGAACAGTGTGCTCCATGACTGCACTTTCATCACAAGGTGAAGAAACTAAAATGATAAAGCAACGCTTACGTTTTTGTTTTTTTTTCCCACCACACTCCACCCCAGTGGTTAAACAATACATAGAGTACATTAGGAAGATAAATTTTGCTCAAACTTGTTAAAAGTTTATAATTTTTTTCCTCCTCATTCAGTGAGCTTATTTTATTCAACGTCCATGTGGAAGCCAGTGGAGATTGGGAGTGTGTGGTTACTACTGGACGGGGAAACGTCTCTCGAACTGTTGAAATCGTAGTTCTGGAAAACAGCCCCTCCTTCTGTCCAGAAGATAAAGTTGTCAACAATCGTGGGGAGTTCAAGTTAGTAGTGATAAATTATCATCTACTATGCGATAGACATGTTTCTTTATATTTTCTTTTCCAACTTTTAGGAATTGAGTTAACTTTTTGTTTTTATTTCCCAGGTGGCCGAGGACTCTGGCAGGCGTCACCTCTCATCAGCTCTGCCACCAGCTGAGATATCCCTCCTCATCTATGGATGGAGGATTAGAACAGATAAAAGCCTCTCGATTCTGTGATCGCTCGGGAAACTGGCAAGAGGGTGACTACTCTAACTGTCAGTACACCAACGACATCACTCGTGTACTGCACACTTTCATCCTGGTCAGTACAGCTGTTGGTGTAACCACTGTAATCAATAAATAATGTTTATTACTAACAATTCTGCCATGCATACTGTTGAATCTTAGAGGCCGATCAACACATCGAACGCTGTCACCGTTGCACATCAGGTGCGAACATACACCTTAGAGGCTTCAGGTTTCACAGACTCAGTGGATGTGCTGTATGTTGCACAAATTATGGAGAAATTTATGGGATATGTCAGACAACTCAAAGAGGTAAGATCTCTTTGGTTTCTTTTTAAAACAGTATAACTCCTCCTGGTTTTTTTACGTTTCCTTCAATTAATTCATGGACATCTTTCTGTTTTAGTTGTCCGAGGTGATGGTTGAGATGGGCAGTAATCTGATGCAGGTCGATGACCAGATTCTTGCACTCGCTCAAAGGGAGAAGAGAGCCTGTAGCTCAATAGTTTATTCTCTTGAGAACTTGGCTTGGCCTCAGCTACACAGTCATGCTCAAGACTTCTCAATGGTGGGAAGTTTTCTGCTTCTGAATATGTTTAGGAATTTTTTTACACAGCAACGAGCAATGATTGAGTAATAATTTCCCGTTTACAAGGGTCACATTTAAAAAGACATTCTGGTTTACTAATAAACGACAATGTACACATTTTTCAAAGCATTTTTATATCTTTATTCATACAGACTTCGAAGAACATCGTGATGGTTGCCAATGTGATTCGTCCAGCCCATTTTACAGGTATAACCTGCACTGTTTATCAGCGTCGAGAAGGCTCAGTGGCTCATCCAGGAGGAGATGTGTCAGAGTTTACACATGAACAACAATTACACTTCCACTGTAGTACAGGCTCCAATAACACCTCTCTCAATAATTTTCCTATGAAGGTGAGATCCTTTTTCATTACCCCGTTTCCCACTCTATTATTTACAACTAACAAGTTCTAGTTGGCTGTTTTTAGTGTTAATTAAAAGCGTTTTTTCTATCTACAGAATTTTGTGGCCTTGGCCTCTGTGACTCTTCCAGCCACTCTTTTTCCTCGAGATGCTTCTGAGGACTGTAAGCTACAGTTTGTGGCCTTTCGAACGGGCAGTTTCTTTCCTTTGTCTGGAAATTCCACTAGTAGTATTGAGTACTCACGAAGATGGAGCGTCAACACTCCTGTCATCTACGCAGGGCTTGGTAAGAAATTACTTAAATTGTCATATCTATATAAGGTACGTTATGTCTTATGTGTCTCACACACATAGTTTGTTAAAATTTTGCTGACCTTAAAGCTTTCTCATAATTTAAAACTATTGTTGAATGTGAAACCCGTTTGTTTTTTTAAGTATTATAACTATGAAGAGGTTAGATGCTGTCCTGTTTACATTTGGTAAACTTGTACCGGTTAGGTGGTAATCTTTAACATTTTTACAGATGGTGCCCACGAATAATACTTGTTGACTGTCTGGTGACTAAATCACCCTAAGTGTAGTCACCCAAATCCGTGTGCTAACATTATATTTACATAGAGTGCGATTTAAAAAAAAAATTTGTGAGGAAAACAATCCTATTGTCTTAGTCCCGTCAATAATTCACAAAAATCTCGAAATTTTGACATCCATATCTAACATGCAATGAGAAACGCGAAAGAGTTGTGTAGTTGCAAGCCCAAGTTTAGAATACTGTTGACCCAAAGCTACAATTTTATTACCCTTTACCAAACTTTACACCATTTCAGTTCCGTCTGGCTCCAGCTTATGTGCAGATCTTTTCATAGGAATGGACATTTACAATTTGAGTGCAATGTTCGGTTGATGAATCCCCTTTTTGTGACAGATGGTTGCAGCATGTATAACCACTCTGAGCCCATCTGGGTGTCCCTGCGTCACTTATCGCCCGGCACTGATGCAGTAGCGGCTCACTGGAGCTTGGACAGACCAGAGAATTTGGGAGGCTGGAGTCCTGAAGGCTGTCAGCTTGTCCACAGTGATAGGAGTATCTCTACAATGCGTTGCTCTTTACTCGGAAATTACGCTGTGCTGCAGGTAAAAAGAAAAAGTTCACTTTTAATCTTTATTCCAACAACATCCCACCCATCAACTGTTATATGTTTTCTTTTCAGGAGGTACCAGAGTTCCCAGACTCCAGTCCGAGCTCTATGAATGTGCTCCATCCTGTGGTTTACGCCTGCACTGCAGTGCTTCTTCTTTGCCTCTTTACCATCATTATTACTCACATTCTGCATCACAGGTAGTGTCACATAGATCCAAATATATTTTTGTCCTGGCTACTTACTGCATTTTCTCATTCATTTAATTTTTTTGCGTGTTTTAACAGCTCGATACACATATCAAGAAAAAGTTGGCACACATTGTTGAATACCTGTTTCCATATTGCCATGACAACAGCAATCTATGCAGGAGGTATAAGCTTGACCAGCTATCCTGTGGTTTGTCAAGCAGTGAGTTTCAAAATTTTAGAAATGGTTTGAAATAATTGTCATTTCCATCCTAGCTCGATGTCTAATTCTGTGACTAACGTTACAGGTGGGAATTTCTCTTCACTACTCCTCCCTGTCAACACTGCTGTGGATTGGTGTAAGCGCCAGAGTCCTATACAAGGAAGCTGTGTGGAGAATGCCACAAAATACAGAAGAAGATCCTCCAGCTCCACCTACTCAACGACCCATGCTGAGGTCAGTGAACTAGCAGTGAACACCTGCACACATATCTCCTCTTGTTTGCTTGCATTTTGTTAATGCTTTAGACAGATATAAGAGTTTGTGTGCTGGACCACCCAAACTGTGTAGCATCAATGGCATTCATTGTGCCTGATGACCAAAGTCTCTCTGGTTTTCAACAGCTTGTTGTGGAATTATGAGGCCAAAAAGCCTTTGGGTCAGATGAATTTATTACAGGATGGAAAAAAATAGGCATGACATCCACAAAAAAAAAAAGTCAGACGTTGTCATAAATCTAAGCTTGCCTGTTCAAAAGATAGTTCTGTCCTCTGCAATATCGCTTTCTATTTTTCAACCCACATTTTGCCCTTGTGATATTAAAACTTCAACTAAACACTGCACCGCTTTGTTGCCCACATAACCACAAGGGGTCAGGCTGTGATAAATCACAGACCAATGGAGTCCACACTGTCACTTGCAACAGACACAAAGAGTTACAAATCAAGTAGAAAAAAGACTAAAGAGCAAAATTGTGGCTAAAAACTAAACCAGAAGTGAGTGGAATCTTAGTTTTAAGCATGAACTTCACAACAAATAAAAACAAAAAACAGTTTTTCTCTTTTTTTTTAAGGTTTTATTTAATAGCTGATGGCGTTCCTCTTATCATTTGTGGGATCACTGCAGCTGTTAATGTCAACAATTACGGAGACAACGTCCCATAGTGAGTTCTTTTTCATTTTACCGTTGGCCATTTGGTCTTTGTATTGTTTTGTTTGGAGTCTTCGAGAATATTTCGCAGTTAAACACACAAAGAGATCCTTGTGTTTGCATTGATTCTTCTACTGTTCTTTTTCGCCTGTTGCAGCTGCTGGTTGGTTTGGGGCTCCAGTCTGGGTTCTTTCTTTGTCCCTGCAAGCCTGGTGGTGTTGGTGACCTGGATTTATTTCCTGTGCACTGTGTTTCGCCTGAGGCACCGTGTGACCAAAGAATGCACAGGAACCACCCTGACCTCTCCTGGGACCGATGGCCATCCTGGACTGGCAGGAAGCACCAGCTTGCTCTCCACTGACTCAGTGGTGGGACCTACAACCTCAACTACTCCTCTCGAAGACCAGTACTCCCTTAAGACACAATTCTCTGTTTTGGTGGCCACCCACTTCCTGTTTGTGGCTCTGTGGTGTTGTGGGGCCATGGGAGTTTGGCTGACAGGCCACATCAGTTTACTCTTCAGCTGCCTCTATGGGATGGTTGCCACTGCTTTGGGGGTGTTTCTGGTGGCACACCACTGTTTTAGACGGCTAGATGTGCAGGCGTTGTGGTTGTCTTGTTGCCCAGGCTATCACCGCTCACATCCCATGTCTACTTACACACATACCTGCACAACTGGGAGTGGAGTGCAGACCTCTGAGCAGGGATCACAGCTTTTTATTAACTGTCATCCACCAGCTGATTCTCATAACTCTTCTTCTGCTAGATCATCTTCCACTCCCAGTGGCATCAGCAGTGTTGGACCTGGACCATGTAAGCTTACCAACTTGTTACAGGTGACACAAGACACCTCGAACAACACTTCCCGCCCCCCTGCAGGCAACAATACCAGCACCAGCACTGACAACATTACCAAACCAACAAACAATGTCCTGCCTTCAATGAACTCCACAGTCCCTGTTCATCCACAGAGAAGGAAAATAAGTAGCAGAACTAAACAAGGGAGCAGTCAGTATTATCATCGAGGGGAAGGCAGAGGCCACTACCGTCTCAAGGCTCTCAGGACTGCTGGTGGTGGAGGCAGTCTTGGAGCCTTAGGACCTCCAGGTGTAGAGCACCATGGTTCATCGCATGGTGTCTATAAACAAGCCACAAGTGAAAATGGCAGCATTCATCATAGTCTCTCAGAGAATCAAGCCAGCCTGCTGACAAATGGGAGGCGGGTGGGAGAGTCTGTAGCCACCAGCCCATCGGAGGGAAGTGACGGAGGCAGCAGCGGGAGCCGCAAACCCTTCCCTCTGCCACCCTCTGTGGCCAGCAGGGTGGCCATGCATAGCGCACAGAGACGTTGCTCCAGCAAAGACAATTTGAAGTTGGCGGTATCTGCGGAACGAGAAACAAAACGCTGCTCTTACCCTTTGAACAGTGTCACTGCCACTGTGCCGGGGGCTGCTGCCCAAAATGGCACCCTGAAAACTTCCGTCCCAGAGTTTGAGCAGGACACGAGTGGCACGGACCAGTCCCAAAGTTCTGTTGGAATGAAGAGTGGTTTGTGGAAAAGTGAAACCACTGTGTAAATTTACATATACAGGTGAACATCTATGCATGACCTTAATAAAATGAATGGGTTATGTTTGAATGATCTCTTAATAATTATATTATTTAAGATATAATATCATGCAGGCATTTAGGACCCTAAACTGGTACTATTGCCTCAGCAATGTAAGAGTTTGCTGTGAAGTATTAAGGTAGAATTTTTTTGTCCTTTTCAAACATAAAATACACATTTATTTTATTCACTAGAAAAAAAATTGTATAATATTTTCTGAAGTTGGCATAAAATGTTAATTTTGGATGTCTAATGAAAGCTTTATTGGTTTTGTTGTAATTTTTCTATGCATATCAACTACAGCATGAAATGGAATTTGAATTTCCAAAGTACAGCTTTATGCATTTAATGGAAGGGAAATACCCTTGTGTTTGCTTCAAGTGATTGTATGTGCTCATGTATGCACTTGTTTTTTGAGTGTTTGTGTGTATGTTTGTGTTTGTGTATGTGCACACACTTAATGAGGGATGATTTGAATGAAAGGACTGTACAGAATCTCAGAGTGAATTAAAATATTACGTGAGACTTTTGAATATAAAATACATTGTCTTTGTTCATGCATCCGTACTGATGGAGAGATTTATATGCAATAAATTCAAAACGAATCAAAGCAGGGAAGACTATTAAAATCAATAAAATCAAATTGGTATATTACGTCAAAAAGAAAAGAGTGTATTTCGCATGTCTTGATGGTAGAAAAAAAGCTCCTATTTTAATTTACGGTGTGAAAAACTACACACCATACTCCACTCTCTTCTTTTTCTTCTGCGGATGGAAACATCTCCAACAACCTGGTGTGCTTGTTCCACCAAACACATCCAGATAATCTTCTTTCGGCATTTCCCTTCAGGGGTCGCCACAGCAAGTCAGTTTCTTCCATCTAACACTATGTGTATCTTCTTTGGTCACGCCATTTATCTTCATGTCTTCCTTTACTGTATCCATTAACCTCCTCTTTGGTCTTCCTCAAGGCCTCTTTCCTGGTGGTTTCAAACCCAGCATCCTTCTGCTGATGTACTCACTCTCTCTCTCTCTCTCTCTCTCTTCTCTGCACATGTCCAAACCATCTCAGTCTGGCTTTTCTGACTTTATCTCCGAAACCTCTAACATGTGCTGTTCCTCTGATTCCGCCCATCCTGGTCACTCTCAGAGAGATCTTCAGCATCTTCATCTCTGCTACCTCCATCTCTTTTAATCAAGCTTCATAATGACTCATTGTAAAACCCTCAAGTGATCAAAGTATTTTGTAATTTTACTATAGTGTTGAAAGTGTTCAGAAACTTCCCGAAAGATGATCTTAAATATTTAGAATGTGCAGGCAACAAGCTTAAGTAGCTGAACTTCTGTTTAATTTCTCAACTCAGGAAATGACAAAAGCAGGGTGTGCCATATCTACCATGCAAACAGTTTCTTCTGCTTTATCTTTTATATTGTGTGTTCTGCAGACCTTGGACTATTTTATCAGTCACTAATATAACATGACATCTCAGGCACACCTTGGCATTTTTATATTTTAGATCAATTACTCATGCGTTTACAATATAACCTGGTCTCCTGTGTCTCAGTATTGGATGTGCATGTACAATAAAGTAGTTTACATTCCTGCATATTACATCAACAGCATATATATATATATATATATATATACATTGTTTGTAAATTTTCTAAAAAAAAAAAAAATTAGCAGATTCTTGATTAATGTTAAAATTACTCATGGGTTTACAGTATGACCTGAAATCATGTGTATCAGTATTGCATGTGCATGTACAATAAAGTAGTTTGTATTCTTGCGTATTACATCAACAAAAGATGTATGGAAATGTTCATGTTTGGAAAATTTCAAACAGAAAATTTTAGCAGATTAAGTCTTAAAATCAATATAAATTAACGGTCAAACTTTTAACCCCCTCCCTCCCAATCATCCTAACCAATCACTGACGGAATTTACGAGACTGGCAGAAATGTCAGCAAATCAGCAAACATTATAAAGAATAAAGAGGAAATAAGGCTACTAGAAGAGTGAGTTAACCACTTAGAAAAAAACGAAGGAGTTGTGTTTTTTATAATATTTTAATCGTGGTAATAATCAAGTTGGATCACGTATTTACATAAACTTTTAAAGTATGTTTTAAGCCATCTTAATGTTATTCGAGGCTTTGAGCAGTCTTGCTGAAAAGGGGGAAGTCATTACACCATGTGAACAACTTCCTGAATTGGAGTCAAACCTCAGGTAACAGACCAAAGCAACCACAGAGGACGCTAAAGGTGGAAACAATCAGGAGGTTGACTTCAACTCGGACGTTACTAAATCAATAAGTTAGTTAAAGTTATTAGATTATCGCTATGTCACTGGTTGATCAGAGCCAGCAGTGGTATCCTACCAGCGTCCAGGTAACGGTGCACCAAGCTCGTAACCTTCGTGCAAAGGGTAAAAATGGCACCAGCGACTCTTATGCCATCATTCAGGTGGCTAAGGATAAGTTTTCTACAGCTGTGGCTGAGAAATGTGTCGATCCAGTTTGGAAAGAAGAGGCTTCGTTTGATCTGCCACTTTTCCACCCTGGAAACGCTGAAAGATGTACTTTATACATCATAGTCATGCACCGTGCCCAAGTGGGACTGGATAAGTTTCTGGGACAAGCTGTGGTAAACCTACTGGATCTCCATGACAACAAATCCCGTAAAAAGACAGAGTAAGTAAATGTTTAAAATTATATTGTGTAACTTAAGTTTTGTCTTCTGAACCGTTCATCCCTAACGGGCTCGCGGGGGTCCCAGAGTCTATCCCGGGTGATTTCAGGCAAAAGGCAGGGTACACCCTGAACAGGTCGCCAATCTGCTGCGAGGCCACACATAAACAATCAACCACGCACTCATTTCTTGAGGCAATTTCATAGTGGCCAATCAACCTAGCATGCATGTTTTTGGAGGGTGGGAGGAAACCGGAGAACCTAGAGAAAACGCGCATACACAGGGAGAACATGCAAACACCGCACAGAAAGGCTAGTAGTTCAAGCCTCATCCCTCGTTTATTGTGTAACTTTAAAAAGAAAAATCTGTCCACAGTGAATAGTAAAATATATAAATGTTTAATGGCTATCTTTTGCTATAGTAATTCATTTTATTTCTAAGGCACCTTTCTGGGCACTCAAGGTCACAGTACAACATATTTACATGAATTAAAAAATAAATAACAATTAAAAACAACAAATATACAACATTAAAAACATACAAATTTAGACAAGACAATATTGATCAGCATTAACAAAATATATAAAAGCATAGATTTAAGAAAGGGAATAGTCCAGTTGGAAGAGATGAGTTTTGGATTTTGAATGTGGCGGTGTATCAATTTTGGGGAGGTCAGGAGCAAGGGAGTTCTGGAGTAACGGGCAGAGAGAACAGGGAGCTGGATAGAGGAGGAGGAGCGGAGAGAATGATCAGGTATCGCAACATGGAGTAGGTTAGAGAAATATGGAGGTGCTAGAAACTTTTTTTCTATTTTTCCCCCAATTAAACTATCCTAGAAAGACAATACACTTTTTTAAAATTTGCAATAAACCAAAACATCAAAATATTTAAAGGCAAAACTTGATATTCTGAATTAACATTTAGTTTTTTCTAGTTTATTTGTGTGAATTGCTTTCTCACAAAAAAGGCCTTTAAAATTTCTCCATTCAGTGATTGGGTTGAAACAACTTCTAGAAAACATGTCATTCAAAAAGGTGTTTAAATTTGAGGAACTGCTAACGTTTCACATTAAATGATCATTTTAGCCCATAAAAAATTCTATTTTAATCACATTTTCGTGTTGATATAATTGGCCCACATGGATTTCTGGAAAATAAACTTTTTTATTATTTGCTATACCAAATATATCTTTAATGTTTAGAATGAATACATATATTCAAGCTTGTGTGTCCCAATTGTTTTTTTCTTGTTTTTTTTCCCAGTAACTTTTTTTTAACTTTGTAAAAGAACTGAATCACACCTATTATGTTCATATGGTTGGCCACTAATCTTTAAAAGAGCAGCTTAGTCTTTATTCTAGTAGCTATTTTGACCTTTGAATTACCAGTAAGTTCCACAGAAATCAGTAGCCTATTGTAAAAAAAAAAAAAAAACTCAGCCAGCGTCACAGTTTTTTGTTGCTATTCTACATCTTATCATAAAATGATAGTGAGTTTCTATTATATCTTTTGGGTCCTCGGCTTGTGTCGGAATTTGGGAGGAAGAAATGAGTAACAAATGAACAATCTGCTGCTTAGAGTAAAAGTAACATAAGCAGATATATTTTGTGTTAGAAATAGGAGTTAAAGTGACTCAAAAGTAGAACTAACCGAATACCTCCGTCCAAAAATGACTGTAATGTCCCTCTGGGTGTTTGGGAGCATTTTAAGATTTTCTAGTTTTTTAAATTGCATGCTAATAAAAACCTGTCACATGATGATGGACTAATATATTTCTCTTCACTTTCTAAAATATATTCACGTCATGAGTTTTTGAACACTTAACAACACTAACAACATAATGCTGACACCCTTCTTTGACAATGATCATTTCTTTGTTCTGTTTACAATCCCACGCATTCCCAGGGCTCTTCAGTTACTTATAATACATCAGCTCACACCCAGATATGGATTACATAGACCACAATGACGTGGTTCCACATTGTAAGGTGTTTAATCTGGGTGCAATGGATCAAAATAAAACAATGATAACAACCAACTAACGTTTGAAAAGTCTTTAGTTGATTGATTGCTGACTTCATTATCCCTAAAAATAACATCAAGTCTAATTATACAAACTTTTTATACCGCCCTGCCTGTAGCTTTCTTATTTTTAAAGTGACCTTTGGAAAAAACGAGTTGGAAAAAGTGTGAGCTCTCTCTAATCATTTCTTCAAGGACAGGCTTCCTATCTGGAATGACCTCACTCTGTTGGTTGTTGAACCACAACCACCATATCTTGTGTTTGTAGTTTGTTTTTTATCACTTCCTGGCTATTTTAATTTCTTGCTGTTTCCTCGTGATGCCTGGGCTTACTTTCTCCCTATCTCATTTCAGTTTATGCATGCACTCTGGGTATTGGACGTTACAGTTTCTGTGTGGTGTTAGATTACTCTCCTGCTTCCCTGTTGTGCTCAGACAGGGTGTCAGATTCAAGACTTTGTAATCTTGCTGAAAGAAATATCTGCATTTTACCAATACAAAAGAAAGTAACACAATATCATTTTTTGGATATCATCTCGTAGGTCATCCCAACATCACACTACGTCGACGTGTTTCATTGAAAACAGATTTTTATGATTATGTGTCACAGTTAAATGCTTTAGGGTGTTACCTGCAGTCTAACAGTCTTTCTTGTTAATAATTACATGTGAAAGAGAAGTATGAGAGAAAGTCAAGAGAGGAAACCTGTCTAGCAGGAACAGTAAGCATATCCACCAGGAATACCTGCCTTTTTTTATATACAACACAATACTTGGAACATCCAGGCGAGGTATTAATGAATGCACCGGTGCTTTGTGTTTGTACAGTTCTCAAAGTATTTGTTGACTGTAAATAAAAGACTGAACAATTTCTTAACTGGTTTAGACCAAGTTCCCTCATTGCACATATAAATCAAGTTAGTGATTTACTTTGCGTTCTGAGTTTAAGGAGCGGGAATGCAGAACGTTTCGCATAAACACGCTCCCGGCATGTTTGAAAGTGAGGAATGTTTGTTCACTCCCATGCTTGCTTCCTGACTGTGGATGCATGCAGACAATGAAATGGATCCTGCAAGAATAAAATTGAGAATATTGACCTAGTTTAGCTTTGAGACTCTGCTGCTACAGAGACAAACATTGCATAAAAAAATGGAGGAAACACTCCCAATCTACTATAAATTATTTTATTTGTGCATATAAAATAGTCTGGTCTTTCATAAGTTATAAACTAATTGTTTGTTTTGCTATGATTCAGCATGCCTCTCCCAAATACTCCATCCCTATGCCTTGTAGACGATTAATACTGATTCTGCATAACAGAAAGGTCATTGGGAGTGAACAAAGCTTTAATTGTTTAGCTTTTATCTACGGCATTTGCGGTACACCCTGCAGGAGCTAGAACAAACTGTACATGAAATGAATCTTTGAAAAAGGAGTTCTTCAACAGCAACTGCTTAAAAATACAGTCGGGTTATTATGTATTAAACCCTTTCGATTTTGTATGTTCTCCTACATCAGAAAGCGATCTGAGGTTTTTAATGTTTGTGTAACAGGCTGAATCTAAAGAATTTTTTAAAATCATACTGTAGGGTTTTTTTAAAAAGCAATTATGTTTGTAAATTACCAGGTCAAATCAGTATCTTATCTAATGGTAAATGCAAAATTAATATTTGTTAGAGACTTTGCCGACCATTTCAGTTGTCAAACATTCAAGTAGGCCCCTTCAGAGGCTTGACTCTGGTTTTCTTGGCTGTGTGCACCGTTCATCTTCTTGATACAATGCAGTCTTCCTGGTCTCTGTATAGAAAAACCTCATTCTTCCACCCCCACGCTTCCCTGTAGGCATGATTTTAGGATGACACTCCTCATTCTTCTTTAAAACATGACTAATAGGGTAGTAACCAAAACATTCCACTTTAGCCTCATCTCACCGCAATACCATCTCTGATGACTCCTCTGGATCATTAAAATGTACTTCAAACAAACCTTTATATGAGCTGATGTAAGCAGAGGCTGCATTTTCACCTTTCTTATCATTGACACCTCCAAATTGACAACTTGTGTGTTGCTCTCAACCAAGGGAGCACAATCACAGTCCTAAAAACAGTCCCTGCGAATCCCTAATGGGCTTGCAGGGGTTGCCAGAGCCTATTCCGGCTGATTTCAGTCGAGAAGCAGGGTACACCCCTAACAGGTCGCCAGTCTGCTGCAGGGCCACACATACAACCATCCATACACACACTCATTCCTTGGGGGAGACATGTCTGATTTCTTTTAGGGTTTGGGAAACCTCGGCCAAAGCAGTCCTCAACCTGTAGATTGGGAAAAGTAGGCAGAAGCCCTTCCCAACGACATAGGCTAAGAAACTACCCACCCAAAGGCGAAAGCTTACTTGGGAGAGACGGTGGCTCAGTGGTAGAGCGTTTGCCCATGGATCGTAAATTAACCGGAAGGTCACGGGTTCGATTTCCACTGAGTTTACATTTAGGGTCCTTGGAGTAGACACCAAATACCCCTATTTCTCCCACAATTGGCGCCGTCGTGGCAGCCAATTAGAGCAGCACACAAATTTTCCCAGTGAGGGATGAATAGAGTATGTTAAAAAAATGAAAAATACACCTCATCACGGCAAATTAGCCAAACAGGCATGTTTTTGGAGAGTGGGAGGAAACTGGAGTGCTCGAAAAAAAATCCACCCATACACAGGGAGAACATGTAAACTCCACACAAAAAAGGCCAGTGTTTCAAGCCTCGTCCCACTCCAGGACTCGATCCACCGACCTTCTTGCCACCGTGCTAACCGCTGTGCCACCATGCAGCCCGGTCTACAATTTTGTCTTTTGGAATTTCTATTTTTGGTTTTCCTCATGTGGGTTGCTACTCTTTTGACAGATATCTGGATGCACAAGTCACTATAAAATTTAACAGTGTCAAACAGGAGCTACTAAATTAGATTTATAATCAACTTGTAGTTGGTCCGTTTAAAAAGTCAGAATTTTGGCTGATAACTGAAGGATCAACTGCTTGTTTGACCAAGTAGTAAAGATTCTACAATGTCAGTCATCTTCTTATTTGTCTGTCCCTTTCGAGGCTGCGGGGGGTTCCGGAGCCCATCCCGGCTGATTAAGGCAAAGGGCAGGGTACACCCCGAACAGGTTGCCAGTCTGTCGGGGATTCTACAATGTGATTTTCAGAATATTATTGTACATTTTGTCTCTCTTAAAGGAAATAAAGCTGACCAATGTTGATTTATTGCGTTAGAAGGGAGAGAAACCTTGCTGACAATGCTGAAATTTTCTGAACACTATGAAGTAGAACTTTAAAAATTCCACTTAACCTAATTATCTACGCTAACCACATGACCAAAAAGAAAATCGTCTGTTCAATTTATCCTTTACCCTTCATAAGGTTTCCCCAGTCCGGTTCTGCATGTACGACATGTGTGTTTGTTAGTCAAATTACTGCACGAAAATGCCAAACATGGACAAGTTAGTAAGAAAATTTTGTTTATATCGTGCCTTTTCAGAGATAGATCGCAAAGTGCTTAACAAAGATAAAAAAAAAAAAATTAAACAGATAAAAACGCTTCAGGAGATTAAAATAGCATCAAACACAGTCTGTCAGCAGAAAATACAGCTAAAGGGGGGGAAGGATGGCTCGGTGGGTAGGGCGACCGCTCCGTAACCGGAAGGTCGCAGGTTCGATCCCCCGCCCAGAGTCCATGCCGAGGTGTCCTTGAGCAAGACACCGAACCCCCAGTTGCTTCTGATGATAGTGGTATGCGCCTTGCATGGTAGCTCCCATCATCAGGAATGAATGTTGTGTGTGTGTGTGTGTAAATGATTGTATGGAGTGAATGAATAATGCATGTATATATATATAAAGCGTCTTTGAGTGTCTAGAACAGCGCTATATAAGTTCAATGCATTATTATTACTAAAACAAATCAAAAAGATTTTTAATATTTCTAAAACAAGTCTAGAATGCATGTTTAAAAATGTAAGTTTTTAAGGTGCTTCTTAAGTGCATTCAAAGAGTCTAAGACAGAGAAGCAAGACACTAAACCATATCCAATCAACAAAGTGACCCAAAGGTCTGTGAAATCTAAACATCATTCCAAAGGCAATATTCAAAACTATTTTCCATTATTGTTAATGCGTTTTTTTTTGTTTTAAGTTTGTTGCATAGTTAGTAGACAATAGATGATGAATAGGCTGAGTGCTCGATAGCAGGATTTAGACCAAACCCATGTCTCCTAGCAGTTTTTAAAAATTCACTGAGTGGGAGTGGATGTTCACTTAATGGACCGTGTATTTTAGCTTTAGGTGTTTTGTTTCATTTAGCAACAATTAAGTGACAAAAAATAATGAAAAGTATGTAAAAAGAGGTTTTTAAAGAGAAAAATGAGTCATTTCCATTTAAAGGTCATCTTCACCCCAGGCAGAGACCTAAATGTGGAGTTGTCATTTTTTTCAGTTTGACTAACAAAAATAACAGAAAATATTTTCTTTCAAACAAGTTATTGAGGTAAATCACAAAAGAAAAATTTAAAACTTTAATGTGTTGTACATTTTCTTTAATTCACTTATTAAGATTGATCTTTTTTTTTTTTTTAAACAATGACTGATGTTCTGTATCATTGAGAATGTTTCTAAATCCTTATTTAATTGTTTTTTCACCAGAAGTTGTTGATGATCCCCCAACACTTCCTTTTTTTATTTGTAACTTCTTTTTTTTTGTCATTTCAGTTGGTTCAAACTGGTGGATAAGGCTGGAAAGGAGGACAAGGTGCGGGGGGAAGTTCTCCTAGACATCCAGTTTATGAGAAACAACATGTCTGCTAGCATGTTTGACCTTTCGATGCAGGACAAGCCGCGCTCTCGCATCTCCAAACTGAAAGACAAAGTGCGGGGAAAGAAAAAGGATGGCTTCTCCGACTCTGCTTCAGCTATTGTTCCTTCTGTCAGCCAAGTCCTCACAGACAGTGAGGGAGAACCTGACGCACAGTCCCTCAATCAGTCTCCTGGAACAAAAAAGAAATCTAAATTCAAAACTCTGTTCACCCCCAAATCAAATCTACAGCGGAACATCTCACAGTCCATGTCCACACTGGGGACACTTCCTGAGAAGAATTCATCTGTCAGCAGCAGCCGCTCATCTGGCCTCAATGTAGATTCACCTGAAGGTAATTTGACCTGTTTACTCTCTGTCTGACCTGCATAGCGACCGAATTAGCTTATCGCTGCATAGCAACAGCTGAATGCTGAGTTTTGCATGTCAACAATGACCTCATCCTGTTCTGTCCTTCCTTCACAGGAAAAAAGAAATTCAAATTTTTGGGTCATAAGCGAACGGGCAGCTCTGACAGTAAAGTTTCTCTGGGTGGGTTTTCCCTGCTGAGCCGGAACAAGCAGAGCAACAGTGACCTGAACAACTTGTGCATCAACGGCAGCCACGTCTACGCCGAGGAGCAGGAGTCTAAGAGCAGCTCTACTCTGAGTCTGAATAGCTCGGGCCATGGCTCTGTGGAGGATGTCCGCAAACACTCCTCGGACGCCTCAGCAGAAGCCTCTAAAAGTGCACCTATACCATCCAGCAGGCATCAAACCACAGATAGAGCTCTAATGGAACAACAGCGCCACCAAGAGGAGGAGAAGCGAAAGCAAGCCGAAGAAAGTCGACTCAATGAAGCAAGAAGGTTAGAAGAAGAAGAGAAATACAAGGCAGAGGCCAAGAGACTGCAGGAGGAAGAGCAACGCAGACGGCAAGAGGAACAAGAAAGAAGGAGACGCATCATTGAGGATGAAACGAGGAGAAAGAAACAAGAGGAGGAAGAGGAGAGAAGAAAGAAAACGGAAGAACTCAAGATGCTGGAGGCAGCTGAAAATCAAAGGCTGGAGGAGGAGCGTCGAAGAGTCGAGGAGCAGAAACGTCAGGAAGAGGCTTCCATGACCGACAGGCTGACGTCTTTGTTTGGAATGATCCGAAAGAAGGAAGAGAAAAAAGAGGAAGTTCCCCAGATAACTAAAGAGGTGCAAAACACATCTCCAAAAAATTCTGATCAACACCACCCCTCCACTGACCCATTTGAAGAGATTCCCCTAAACGCAGATCCTCCACCTGCCACTAATAAATTACCAAGTGATGAGCAGAAATATGGCCGTACCGCTCAAACTCCATCAGCCATGGTGTTCTTAAACCGCACTGCTAAGGTGTCTGCAGTCAAACCAAGGTAGGCCTTCATTTTACTAAACAAACCATTTGCTCCCAATTGTTTTTCTCCCCATTGTTTGCTTTCATCATTTGTCTGTCAGCACTGTAAAGGTCCTGTAACTTTTTCTGTCCTATTTGTTGCTACAATAACTCAAGCATGTCACTTTCTTGCTTTGCAAAACCTCTGCATTCCTTCTAGTAGCTGTCAAACCAGTAGGACCAGTTTGGTTTGAGTGAGGTTGATTAATAAGGTGTGGCTAGTGTCTGTGAAAATGAGGAACAAGTTCAGGGACTTAGCAGAGCTCTTAAGTCACAAGGAACGACAGAGCAAAGGTGTTTCAGTGTTCTAGGGAACAGGAAAAATATTTAAATCCTAGGATTTTGTGCTTTTTTTTTTGGTCGATATGGAGACTAATGATGTAATGGTAAGACTATTCATTTGTAACATTTTTCTTAGTTGTCGTTGTTTGAAATGTTCAGTAAGAAGCCAGTAATGTTCAGAGTTGTTTACTTTTTACTTTACATATATTTTCTTAAATGATTGTGTACTGATAGTTTGTTAGTGTGATTGAGATGTTAACAAGATAATCAAAGCTAAAAAAAGAAGAAATGAAATGCAGGGCTTACATATGTTACATGTTACATATTTTGAGTCACGGTTAGTTTCTATTTTTAAAATCTATGTATATATTTTGATTCAAATATTCTGCAATTTAACTAATTAAACATGTATTTTTGTGTAAATAATGTAAAAAGTATTGTAGAATATTAGTAGGTATTTTTTTAAAAATTTACAAGTAGTTTCATAACTTGCTCATGTGACATGGGTTATGGGTTGTACATTGGTGACTGACTGGTCACACTGACATATAGGCCTTTGTTTTGCACTCCTTGGCAGATTGGCTCAAATATTGGAGTGTGAAGTGTCTGACTACCAAACCCCCAAAAAGCCAGGCCATACCCCAGCCACCGTCTCTTCCATTTCACCTCAATCCCTCAATATTTTCTCCAACCTGCACTCGTCATTGGCTCCGCCTAACAGAAGAGCTTGCTTATCCAGTTTTCCTCCCGGCAGTGCAGAAAATTTATCTCCTGTTTTATCAGAAGAGACTCCTTGCACAATGGCGGATCAGAGAAGAAGATCTCCGTCAGCACCAATATACGCCACGGTTCAAAAACAGAATAATGGAAATCATGTTCCTGTCCGAGAAATAAATAATCCTGCATACATGGAGACAGATGGAAAACAACCAGCTATACCTCTTCCTGATTATGAAACACTCTTTCCTCAGAAGAGGCATGGAGTAAAAGCGCAAAGCCGATGGGATCATATCATTGCTGAGGTCAATCAGAGACATAGAGACTTTTCACCTGAACTCCTGGGTCCGGAAATGAGTGTAGATGGGCCAGCAAGACCTCAACCAAGCCCCAGATCATCTATATCACTGGAGGGTTCGGCTTTACCGAATTATTCAGAGACCAAAACTGTATTATCACAGAAAGCAGCATCTCCCACTCCTCCTAAATACATTGATTCCCCAGTCAATCAACCAGCAGTAGAACCTAGATCATTCAAATCACAGCAGAGTCCCAGATCGTCCATATCAACAGAGAGTCTACCAGTAAACAATTTTTCAGAGATCAAGCCTGTATCATCAAAGAAAGTAGCAGCTCCAACCCCTCCCAAACAAGGGACTACTCCAGATATTCAGCCAGTTGTAAATTCCAGATCATCCAAATTGGTGGAGCGTCCCAAATCATCCATATTGATGGAGAGTCCTAAATCTTCCATATCGGTGGAGCGTCCCAAATCGTCTGTATTGGCAGAAAGTCCTGCTGTAAGAAATTTTTCAGAGAACAGGCCTGTGTCATCAAAGAAAGTAGCCGCCCCAAGCCCTCCTAAATCTGTTGCTGCTCCAAACAATCCACCTACCGTAGATTCCAATAAAAGAAAGAGCGAGATCCTGACTCCACAAACTACATTAAAGGTCCCTGTGCCTGGAAAAAACAGCACCTCAGGTGCCAGGACATCCACAGGAGACAAAAAAGCCCTGATGCCCCCACAAATGCCAACACTTGCACGCAGACCACTCAGCCAGATAAATTCAGAGCCAACCTCATCAGATGATGAAAAGAATGCACAGCGTGATGTTAGAGATAATGTACCTACAGCTAAACCCAGGCAGAAGGTTCACGCCAAAGAGTCAAATGAAGAGGAAGAATCTGTTGCTGCTGGGCATGTTGGTCATTGGACCAATCCAAGTAGTGATGACAAAACACAGATGGAGAGCTTTGGAGACTTTGATTCAATTCCCAGCAAAAACCGTGCTAGCACAGAGGCAAGGGTACAACAGAAGCAAGGTCAGAAGATGAACGATGTCTTTACTGCCAATGTGGGGAAACAGCTGAAACCAGAAGATCTGGGAATGACTGCTGATGGTCTTGACAAAGTTTTCAACCGATCTGAACCCTTTGATGATGTCGACAGTCATTTTGAATACCAGCAGAGTGACCCATTTCAGGAGGAGGAATCAAAACAAGCTAGTCCTGCTTTTCAAAGAAAAAATTCCCAAAAAGGAAAAAAGAATCTTCCGTCCACAAAACAATCAGAGAAAAAACTCATGTCTCAACAAGAAGCATCAAATAAAGAAAGAACAACCTCATCCAAAGCAGATGAAGGTTTCTCTGCAAGAAATCTCACTGACCCGTCTGCCACTTTGCATTCAGAAACTGATTCGAGAACACAAAATGGTTTTCATCCAGATGTGGATCTGTTTGGAGCCAAATCTTTTCAAGCTTTTTCTCTCCCAGTGGTCATGGAGGAAGCAGTGTCACAGGCAGAAAATTTGCCGGTGGCAAAGACACCTTTGAAAGCCTGGGTCTCTCCCTCTGAGGTTCAGCCTGTCAGTACTCAGAGTAATAATGAAAGCGAGCTAGCCTTTACACCACGCAGGTGAGATCAAACAACATCATTTATCTCTGTGGGCTTTTTGTCTCAGTCTGTTTGAAAAAGGAACAGTATATTTTTATTTATGTTTCTGGTGTTACTAGTTACTGGGGTCTAACTCTCCTAAATCTGAATAGACTTCTGATTTTAATATGGAAATATCAGGGCAAATAACACCGAACTACAGAAGGTGACATTGTGATCATTAAAAATTGTATACTGATTTTGAGCTGTACACTTTATTGGGATTGAGTTTTTTGTTTTTTATATTCGTAAAAGGGCTATAACACAACTTGTTCCTACTGTCTGAAATGTTTGTGTTTCACTAGAAAGGAGTATCAGATGTTGATTTATTTTAAAAGTTTAATCTTCAGCCAGAATGTGGTAATTCAGGCCATCCAGGAAACCAGAACAATCAGTGGTGCTCTGTTTGGGCTTTTTAACTTTGTGAAAAAAAAATCCACCTCTTAATTCTTAAATTTCCTCTTTTTTATTTTCCGTTGCTCTTTATTTCTTCTGTTTCCAAAAAATTAATTATATATGTTATATGCTGTATATTACAAGAAAAAAAATCATTCTAAAAGTGTTTTTTACTTTTTCAAGGCCACATCCTGTGAAGCCCATGAGTACAAGTGAGAACCAACATCACATTAGTTCTCCTGCTGTCAAAGAATTAAAGCTGCGAGACAGCACACCTGGAAAGATCAAGGTAATTTAGGCTTTTGCGCTTAAAGCACGAAGTTGCTGAAAATATTCAATCTCTCTACTGTTTTGATTTTTTTAACTTGCAGAATAATTAAACATTGTACAATTCCTCTTTTTTAATATAAATATAAATTCAATTGTTCTATATCTAAAGAGAACTTGTGGTGTTTTCTTCTTTGAAATAAACTTGATGTGTTCACATCTCTTTCTTCCTCTTAGGCAGTCGATTCGGCAGCGAGCGGTCCTTACAGCCAGCTCACGCAGGAAGAGCTGATCACGATGGTGGTTAAGCAGCAGACAGACCTCTCCAAGAAGGATGCAAAGATTACCGAGCTCGAAGAGTACATTGATAAACTGCTGGTTCGCGTCATAGAAGAGCAACCCACTATTCTGCAAGCACTAAATTTCACCAAGCAAGTCTGAATGTAATTTTTCATGCAGATTGTCATCCCGCTGTACTCAGAAACAGTACACCACTGAAGGTCTTTATGCATATGCACTTTTTACTAAGATTTTAGAGTTAGAGATGGTCTTTTAAGTTATCAATACCAATTATGTAAAGTCTTAATAAGCAATCGAATGTATTTGTTATAACTCTAAGGTACGTCAAATTATTTTAAGTACATGACACACTAAATCATTAGCAGTAATATGCACATATTGTTACAAAAATAGGGTTTTAAATGTGTTTAATGTTTTTTTTTTGCCTTTGTATTACCAGGCTCATATAAATAATGTATTGTATTGAATCAGGATGATAGATTAGTTTTATATCTGTTCATTATTCTGATTACTAGATTTCTTTTCTATGTTGATTCTTGAGAATTTCTGTACTTTTAAGCAAATAATAAACAACTTTCTAATCTGTACAGCGTGAATGGTTGTACGCTGCCTTATCTTAACCTTGAGATAATGTGCCTAATTATGCGACAAGATTATGTTCATTAGAAAATAATTCAGCAATGAGGACAGTAAGGTTGTGATGGTTGTTTGATTCGCATAACATCAGCTACAGTTTTTCTTAAACTTTTCTAGCTGTTTTACACTGTTAATTAATATGACAAAAAATAATCATAGTTATTTGTTGTGGCAAAAGCAAACAAATTAAATAACTACTCTAATGTTTTTTTTTTGTTTTTTTTTTAAATAATTCAAGGTTTTTTTAAATGAAAGAAATGGTCAATTACCAAAATGTGCCTTCAAGGTTTTTTTTTCTCATACCAATTGTGAAATAAAGTTGTTTTGGTGACTTACTTCTATTGGAATTATGCCCAGTTTAATTTTTAAAGTGTTGGAAATACATATAAATTTATAAATAATGGAAATAAATGAGAGCAATTGTGCTTAATTTGAAATAAAGACACTAATTAAAACAAATGTTTGGCAATTACTTTTTTTTTTACCCACATTCAGCACGAAGAAACAATATTTCACAGATATTTGAAAAATGCTCTAATGCTGACGTATTCTGTAATTAATTTATCTTGCTCACAATTCAAGCAAGTTGTCCTTATGAATAGTTTTGAAATCTTAATGTAAAAACCTAAATGAGATCTTGGGAAAAACATATCAAAACACATCTGTCAAAATGATTGTGCTAAACAAGTTGATTTCTGGTGGTATCATTTAGTCATTTATAGAAGCATATTTCCTCCTGGGGATCCTCCATCCCACAAGCTCTGCCTGCTCAGTCTGTGGGATCTTCTCTGTGGGGGTCTGACTGGCATGGATAGTGCGCTTACCTCACTTTAGCCAGGTGGCTTCTGTGGGTGCCTGTGTCTCTTGGCGCTGGGTGGACCCCTGTGGTTTTGGCAGCTACAGTCATGGGCAGGCTGACTCCTGGTGTGGATCGATCCCCAGTTATTGTTTCCTCACAGGATCAGGCCAGATGCTTATTTTTATTTCAGTTAAAGAGACAGTTGCTAGCGGTTCAGGTGAAATGGGGGTTGACGAAGTTTGGGAGTATGAGCAGTGGGGGGGGGGGCGGACTGTCTGAACATCAATGTATGTGTGCAGTGTTTTGTGTGAATGTGTGATTTCTGCTTGTTTTTCGACTTGCTGGTTTTTTTTGTGATGATCTGGATTTTAATGTTGTTTTTATTTCTTCTGTTCAGCACTTCATGTGACTGTGTTGAAAAGTGCTTTATAAATAAAATTTGATTTGATTTAAGTCTTATCAATGTTATACAGCCTAGCAAATTATCACTTTGGAGAGCTTCTGTTTTAAAGATATTTACAACTGTCTAAATTGTTTCTCCTTATGTGAGTTCTCCAACATCTCTGGGTCTAATACAAATTATTATGAGAGGCAGAGCACGTTGGTCAGGTCACCTATCCTTCAAACTAAAGGCCACACAGACAATTACATACACACACTTTCAACAAGCAATTTAGCAAAAAGTCATTCAGGCCAATTCTGAAAGATTTACAGACATTTTTATTGAGGTACACTGTTCATCTCAAATGGATCATCTAATGATATGAAATAAACGATATGCAGACAAGTATCAAACAAAAGCAGCACAAAATTAAATCAATGCATTTTTTTTGTTGGCTTTAGTTATTTTAATCTTAATTTTAGATTAAGCAGTATGTATTTTAGTTCTTCCTCATACAAACCTCCTTTAAAAAATTTATGCCATTTAGGACATTTAGAACCTATCAGCTTTTAATAGAACTCAGAAATAATCCATTTTTCATTTGGATGTTGTTAAAGATTTACTAAACTCAAACATTAATACAAACATATTTGAATAAAGACATTTTTTAAAAATTCCATCATCGATGCAACAGTGGAATGTTTAAAAATTAAACATTTAGTTTTAGGAACTGCTTATTCTTAATGGATGGGGTGCGAGAGCCGGCTGCTTTCAGGCGAGAGGCAGGGTACATCCAAACAGGTCACTAGTCTGTTATGGGGCCACAACCATCCACACACAGTCATTCCTAGGGGAGGCAATTTTGTAACAGCTAATTAACCTAACAAGCATGTTTTTGAAGTGTTAAAATGAAACATAATTCACATTTTTTATGTGTATAATATTAAAACACAGATGATCAATTGTGTTTTAATTGGTCATTTAGTGGCACCTGTAGTGTAGCCTTTTAGTGGCAGCCTATCCCATCGATACAAATTGAAACTCTATCTGCTCACAGTGAGCCTCTGAAACGTTAACAGTTCATTAAAAACAGAAAGTGCGTTGAAACATCATAGATCTGAAAAAGAACACAAGTCCAGCCAAGAGCAAGTATTTTTCAGGTAATTGTTTTCTTCTCTCTTTAATAATGAACCAAGTCTTTAAAGAGACAACAAAGTTTGTTCAACAATGTTACAGTCGGCTCATAAGGCAATAGTTGAAAGGTCTTAGTGCAAGCTCACTAAAAAAAAAAGAAAGACACACTTTAAATCCATCGTCCATCATTATTGTAGAGCAGCCTACACGTTTTTCCAGCTGTCATGTTCAAATTGAAAGTCCAACCTTTTGGTTATGTTAATTAAACATGTCTAAGACAAAATTTCACAAAAATGTTCTAAAAAAAAAAAACTGTCTGCAGCCAAAAAAAATGTAGTTATCTAATACAAAACAACAAAACAATAAAATCTGAGGTGAAAAGTTAGTTTACCTTGTTTATTATGGCAAGAAACTTTTTAATACATGCATTGCAACAACTACATTTGACTATCATCAGGATGTCTCACTGGCAGGATATGTACTCTGCTGAAGTTGTAATGACTACAGCAGCATGATAGTGGAAAGACACCTCAAATCCTGACATGAATGTTAAATTTCTGTTCAACACTGAGGCAAATTGTGAATTTTACTTTGGAGAAAACGTGTTTTTATTCCTACTAAAATACAACAAGTGGCACAATTTTGAACTGAAAATGCAGAATGTTCTAACCAGTCTAAACAGACATGGTTTTTCTTTTCTTTACACACAGAATAAGACATATGCTTGAGGAATCATTGTTAGAAGATATGTCTGTTTCCTGCATGGGTAAACAGCAAGTAGAAGTCTGGCAGTGTGTGTCACTTGAGCAGGAGGGGAATCAGCACAAAAATAGAAACTCAGGATGAATGTCCATGTCAATCTGGATACCATCAAAAGGCAATTAATTTATGAGGTCTCACAAAACAACACTGGCTGTTGCACAGTTGTTTGCAGAAATACCGATGCGTCTCCTACATGTGAACATTTTGCGGAGCTCTGCACGGAACCGGTCATGAAGCCAGGCGTAGAGAAATGGGTTACAGCAAGATGAACTCATAGCACAAAGGTGGCACAGTAGCTGGATGAGCAGGAAGTAGTGCTTATCAATCAGATCAATGTCGATGTCCCTCAGAACATTGAATACACTGATGGGCAGCCAGCAGATCCCAAAGGCTGCCACCACCAGACTGACCAACCGAAAAGTCTTGCGCTTCCTGGTACGCTGAGCCTCTGCCTGGCTCTGGGTGTGATGTCCAGGAATAACACAGTTCCGCAGTTTTACTGAGATGCAAAGGTAAGAGATGCAGAGGGCAGACAGAGGCAGGACGTAGGTGATAAGAAGAGTACTATAGGCATAAGCCAAGCGCTCCTTTTCTTGACTCATCCAGAACTCCTCACAGATGGTAAAACCTTCGTCTTTGAACTCTACATGATAGGTGTGAGCCACAGCTGGAGCCACAAGACCACAAGACAGCAGCCAGATCCCAGATAGGAGGTAGGTGCATGCTAGGACTGAGATTCGCTTCTTCAGTGGATGCACAGTGGCATAATATCTGTGCAAAGGCAGAACAAAAGAGAGAAAATATGGGTGGACGTGATGATAAATGTCTACAATGAGTAATTTCAGGAAAATGCCCACCTCTCAGTTCTTTATACTGAAATAGAAATCAGCAGGATTTAAATGTCATGTGTGGTAAAAGTACTTCAAATTACAATTTCTCAAACTGACAAAATTGTGTTAGAAAAGACTTTTATGTGGCTTCAAACATGTCAAGTCCAATTTAGCTGAGGCTATCTTTCCAATGTTAGACTGAACACAGTTTGCATCGTTAAGCGATGGATGAAACTATTGTCAAATCTATTATTTCTATTCTTCCTGCACTTCCCACATGAATAACTCAAAAGTCATTTTTATTTGATAATTGTCTATTTTAATTCACAGGGGTGACCAATTAAATTGAGATCAGAGGGAAAAAAAACCCTGAAACTTTTTCAAAAATCTATTTCCTTACAAGCAGATCAAATATTTTTGAGTCAGGATTTTCATGATGACTTGGTTGGAAAAGAAACGAGGCCCAAACCATGAGTTTATGAACATTACATTTGTGGAAGTGAAAATCTACTACATCCAGCAACTGTCATGTTCTCTAGGGAAAGATTGAGCAATCACCCTGCATCTAATGGATCTAGTCCTGAAATGTGTTTTTCTGTTGAAACAGTGATGTCTATTTTGTTTTGTGTGAGCCAGTCTCAACAGAATTGCCCAAAAATGGTCAATTAGGGGTCTTGTTTGACATCTGCAGTTCACTGATTCCTTACCTGTCCACACCAATGGCAGTGAGGGTGAAGACTGAAACGTACACAGTCACCGGCTGGATGAGGTACACTAGGTAGCACATGAAGCGTCCAAACACCCAGCCACGAGGGTTGAAGGCATAAGCCAATGTAAAGGGGACACATGTGGCACACATCAGCATGTCAGAGAAAGCTAAGTTCCCGATGAAGAAGTTAGTGACATTGTGCATCTTGCGGGTTCGACAAATAACATACAGGAGAAGATAATTGCCAAATATCCCCACAAGAGCAACCAGAGCGTAGCAGGGGATGATGAGCAGCTTGAAAGACTGCAGTAGCTCTACACCCACAAACTGGGGGCTGCGCTTGGACGAGTCATTCTGCAGAGCCACCTCAAACACTGGACCTGTGCCGTTCCCACTCACACTTTCCATCTCACATGAGGTGGTGAGCTCTGCAGCACAGCCTGTGCCCTCCATCGAGAAAAGATGGTGTCAACCTGTGGAGGACATATTATAATAATGCTAACACGCATTCACAAGTTATTTCAAAGTGAATGTAGCTGTGCTAGAATCTCTGGATGTCATGAAACAGTTCTTACATTTCTTTAGCTACAAGAAGATCTGGAAACAAATACAACTGATGGATTGAGAGAGCAAAACAAAGCTTTGTTTAATTAGGTGTTCCAGATGTTTAAGCAAAATTGAACATTGCTTTGGACAAAACAAAAAAAATCTAAGTACTATATTTGAAATCCGCATGTAATATAGAAAAATCAAAATATTGCTCTCTGGATAAAAACATGCACAAAAAAGACTAAATAGACCAAAATGACTAAAAATGAGATTCTTTTAAGTGAAAATCCAGTATTTCAACTTTTCTGACTGATTATTGCATTTCAACTTTGCAACAATCAGCCAGAAGGTAAACTTAAGATCAAATAAATCTAAACTTTTAATGAGATGTTTTCTATGATTTATGAATTTACTTTTTTCCCCAGCTAAGAAAGTCTTGCATGCTGAGCTGACTTCACATAGCTGTTTCTGAAGTGTAGATAAAAGTTTTTTTTGGTTTTTTTTTAGGTGTTTGTAACGTATTCAACCCCTTAAATAAATGCATCTTACTTGTAAACAAGCCAAAAATGCGAAGAGAAAACTGATGCTCCACCAGAATGTCAACTTCAAGACAGAATTTTAGAAAACAAGATTTAAGAGGAAAAAAGCAAACCATCACATACTGATATTTAAAAACCTGAAGAGGTTTTTAAAGGTTTTTTTTAAAAAATCACTTAACACATTTGGATTTTTCTGTCAGCCTTTCAAAATCGTCTCATCCGTCAATCCTGTACAGATAACAGCGCACAAAAGCGCGTCTTACCAGTACGTGCAAACACAATAATAGAGTAAATAACAAGCAAATAAAAAACAACTGATTTCTCCTCTTTTTGTTCTTTTTTTTTTTCAAAAAATAAAATCACTGGAGCATTTCTGCGCCCTTTCTTTCCCTCACTAATATTTGCCAATTTCCGACTTTCAATCAAGGCTTAAAGTAAATTAAAAAAATAAAATAAAACCACACATATTTTCTGCAACAGTAGAGGAACATTTACCTTTGGTGGATGTTCCAGAATCCCTGCAGATTGAATATCACGACGGTCTATTTGCAGCTTGAGCTTCGCACCTTTGCAGAGATGCGCTTCTCAGATGAAGAAGAGCATGAGCAGCTTCTGATTCCACCCACCCCAACATTTATTATCTGTTCCAGATGTCTGACAGCCTTTCATAAATAAGAGATCAACAAGCTGATGGAGATTACTTGCGGTAATTGTTGCCCTGGATACTTCTAAAGTCGTGGATTAATCAGATTAAACAATCACCTCCACCACTTCAAATTAGAGTTTTGCAAGTTAGAGATATTTTTAAATCCTGTCAGACTGTGCAACTCTAAGTTTTATTTCTCTTTGTGAGATGGAGAAAGTAATAAATATTTTAAAATGATTTATTTTCCTGTCCCTGGTCCATAAATTAGCTTGCATGCAGTCCCCACAGGTCAACAGCACTGATCCATCTCTTGAAGCATCATCCCTTTATGGCCACAAATATTTGTTACAAGGATGGAGGGCAGGCTGATAAGAGAATGACGTAATGTGATTGCTGAGTGGCCTTTGTGAGGAGGGTAATCAAAGATCAAGTGCGGGTGTGTGGTGTTCTATTTGTGCTAAGTTTCCAGGATGGAGACCAGGCTACCCAGCTTCACCCATTTACCCCAATCTGCCACACACAGCATTGATTCTGAGTTAGCAACCCCATGTGAAGCCAAGGTCAGTGCAGGTGCTGATGTGATGCCCTCAGTGGGGGTTGAATTTGGTGTGTTTGTAGTTTCAGCACAATCATTTAAAGCTCCGAAACATGTTGAGCTTGTCTATTGTTCATGCTTTCAGCAAGTCATGTATTGCCCAATGTCCCTAACAACAGAATTTAACAAACAAACAAGTCTGTGCTTCTAGCTTAGATGGAAAAAACATGAAGTTATATTGGAGAAATATTGAAAGTGGTAAAGAAGTATGGGCTTGAAATGATATTTTACATGCCCCAACGTGTCATGTCAGTCTTTGCTATAATTACGCTGTTTATTCTTACACATTTTACATCAAATCATGGATGTAATTTTCTCTGGCTCCATGTTTCGCACCGTTTGCATAAACAAGAACTTTTCGGTAGAGAAGAACAATGTTTCAGATGTTTCAGAAAGCTGTGCTGATTTATGTCAGCACAACGTAAGAGTCAACAAATCCTTGAATTGAAGATTTACAAACTAAAGTTCAGAGATATGAAAATTCCTAAAACCATGTATCAGAGAGTGGATCTGATCATGACACTAAATGTTACCGTTTTTGAATTTTAATATTTTAAAGGTTTGCAAAGGTATTAAAATGAAACATTCCTGGTTGTTTTTCTGCATGATTATTACATCAATGATTCTGAGATGTTAGATGATGAGTTACTCTGAGCCATCTGGGAAATCTTCTGTTGAAATAGAAAAAAGCAAATTCAACAAACACCAGCAGGTGGTTCGATGAACTTTCAATTTGTCTTCATTCTACAAATAAATTAACATCACAAATAAATGTGCAATAACAATGATTGTTAACTATTCAGAAAAAAAAATCTCAAGCATAACCTGATTGCTCCAGGTCTCAACATCTTACGCACAAGCTAAAAACATGAAAGTGTTGCAAATTAGTGCACACATCTTTAAAGGTTGCCCTGATTCATTGTAAATGGGTAGCTGCAGGAAAACTGTGTTAACTGTCATTTTTGATTGAGCTCCCTAGCAGTATTATTTGGTCTGCTTGCTGAGAAATTGCTAGAAGCGCCCTAACCCTCTCAGTTGTTGTGATCCTCAGGTTTTTCCGAGTTTTGCGTCTGAGCCCATGATAAATAAAAGTCTAGGTTTATTTGATTTTTACTGCTGGAGGTGTTTTCTCGGTGATCTCTTTTTGAGAGAGGCATCAAAATTTTGTCACACTCCATTATTTCCTCATATTATTCCTGGAGAAAGCATTTTTCTTCCTTTAGATGTCTGTATTCTTCTTATAGATGAAGATCTGTTTTTTACAGAAGCATCTTTGCATCTGCATGATGTTTCATAAACACCCAAGTTAGACAGAAATATTCATTCTAAAATAGTCATTGGATTACTACAATCCATCTTCGAAGAAAAAAAAAAATAAAAGAGAATCTATGCTTTACCTCATTCTGCCTCGCAGAAACTGTAAAGCATGTTTTCTTGCAGAAACAATACTATAAAAAAATATTCTGAGGCTTTTCTGTTCTATTTGAAACAAGAAAACTATTACGCCACAAAACAATTTGGATGTGGGATTTTTGTTTTTTTCTTCTTCAAAAAAGCACTTATTGAGTATTCAGTGAGTCATGGCTGAGCACTGATCACTGCCAATCAGTTTTTTTTAACCCAAGTGCTCTTAATGAGAAGCCAAATCCCTAAAGTCAATTACTTTTTTAAAATAGTGAATGCTGCTTTCCCTCCACTGTGGGATGCACACAGCAGCAGAAAACTTACCGCCAACTTTGGCAATTTGTTATGACAGTTTAAAAATATCTGAATGTGCATCAAAGTAAAAAAAAAAAGAGTTTTTTTTTTTTACCTTGCTCAACTGGCATTTGGATGCTAATGCTTAGATGTTTCTTTCAGTATGGAGGGCTTTTGCAGGCATTTAAGATTACACAGCTGAACTAGCCTGATTATTTTTCAGATTTTTTAAATGAATTTAATAAAACCAATTGGATTGAGATGATTCTCTAGTGAAGTGGTGAACTGATTAGAAAATGCATGGTAATTGCTCTCATACCCTCTTACCATTAAGCCAGTTTTCCTAATGAAGGACTATATTAGGAGCTCATACGTAATAATTGAAAGCTTTTAACAAGGTTTTGTCATCAGGCAATGCTTTTCACATGCTGTAGTTTGTATTTAGAGATATTTTCCACTGCTTTCGACAATGACTGCAGTCGGTGCAAATGTTTGGACTGAATAATTTCAAACAGAACTTAAAATGGGGTTGTGAAGAAATAAGAGCAATGCAATAAGAGCATTAAGAGCAAGATGCAAATCAAAGAGACGTAGGTGGCACTAATAGGTAAGCTCTTTCTGACAGAGGGTGATGATTGTCCATGTGATTCATTCAGGGTCACTGGAATGAAAGGAGACAGAACACTGCCTTTATTGAGTACCAAATTAAAGAGAGCAGTTTTAAAATAAAAAACAGAATGTGCTTTAGAAAAGCCAGAAAGAAAATTACCTTGTAAAAAAGTTCAGTTGCATGTTTTGACACATTTGAAAGGATTTTAAAGGATTTTGTAAGCAAAAATTATCAGAAGATTTATCTGATTTGTGCACAACTGAGCCATAAAAATAACACCAAGTTGGCAACCAAATTAAATTTAGATAAAACTGTCAAATTTGTTGCTTTCAAAAAATGTCCTTTTAGGAATTGCTATTCCAAATAGAATAATTTTAGCTGTTGTTTCTCCAATTTATCTTGGAAAATTGTGTCTTTGAGTCTTAGAACTCCCCATGGTTACATGTGGAAGTTTCAGATGAATATGAGAGTGACTCTGAAAAAGCACAGGTTTTTAGTCGGGGCAATTCAGTGAGGAAAGCAGGAGGAATTCTCATGGCAGACGAATGCACAGCAGGTGGTGTCAACAGCTTTTCCAAAACAGCTCCATACTTTGCACTTCTGTCTACCATCGCATTCTGTACTTGTGCTAATATAGAACAGACTTATTTCCTTTTTCAATGTTCATTTTACATATACAGTATTAATGAAATAGATGACTTTATAACACCAATTCATAACGAGATGTAAATTACCATTTACCCTCTTCATGTATAACTCGTGTATTTCACAGAACAAAATGTTTCTGATGTATTCATTATTTTCACAACAGTCATCTGGTTGGACCATATGAGCTCTGTCCATCTGTTGAGAACAGCTTACAGGCTGGTGTTTCCCTGCCCACTGTCAAACAGAACAGCTCGTGCTTGGTCAAGACTGGTTAATAAGCAAAGGAAAAAAATCTATATTTTGTTTTTTATTGTTTTAATAACAACTTTTTATGGATATGAAAGTGTTTGCATTCTTTAATAAACTTAATTTGAGCAGCTAAACACGACGGCTGCAAGCACATGAACAAACTAAAAAGCCCAGTTTGTTAGGCTAAGCTCTCCCAATATGTCCCGTTTTCAAAAATTTTCATACAGATAAAACCGCACAACAATTTTCTAATTTTCAGAATCAACACTGCATTGATTATCATTCCACCTCACAGAAAATACCTAACTTAGTTTTATCACAACACAAAAAAGAAAAAAATCTAGTTTTTTATAATTGCATTCAGTGAGGTAGTTTTTGCATCTCCCACTGCACTGAAAATGCAACTATATCTTTAATCAAGTCTCATCCCTTCAGAGACCTTTTCTGGCTGCTCTGTAATACATTTACTATCACACACACGTCTGATACAAAAGTAAGAGGAAATTAAACAAGCAGCTTTTATGTTGCCGTTTTCCGTCGCCTTTATCTGCAACTGGAACTGAACATTTCGCCCTAATGGATTTCACTCAGACCAAAAACCCTTTTGAAAAGATTTCAAAATTTTAATCAATAGCCACATAGTCAATGTGAAGAGGTCAGAGCCAGACAGACGGCCTCGACCCAGTAGTCGAGTAAAGAGCCGTTGATTGTGCGGAGATTGAGGCAACCAGTGGGGAGGTGATGCACATCCTCTGTGTGAGAATAACCCAACCTGGAGAAAGTGAAATGGAAAAACAGAAGAAGAAACTTAGGTCACACAGGTAGAATGCTGGCAAAGTCATTTTCAGCATCCGCATTATAATTTGTGGTAATAATCTATCAATGACTAATTTAGGCCAGGAGGAAATTGCATAAAAACATATCTAAAGAATAACATTTATAAGATTACAAAACTTGAATAAAAATTTTTTCACAAACCAATATGACACAAAAAAATACTTAAACTGTCGGTATATGTTAAATATATTTAAATAGTCAAGAAAAAAAAAATTTTTTTTTGTGTTCATTTTAAGAAAGGTAAGAAAAAAAGAGAAGATAACCTTAGAACTATTGGAATATAAAGTTAGATTAATTCTTTTCACCATCAACCACAGACGTTTTAGGTGATCCCACTGACCTGGACCACCTTAAATCTGATCTTAATTTATCTCACGACCTCAGCAAGACAGTTGATGTTTTCAGATGCTTAATTCAATATCTTTTAGAAAACAAAAAATCCCATCAAAAAGATGTTCATTTATTAATAATAACATAAAGATCTTGTGTTCAGTATTGGTCTAAAAAGCTCCAACTGTTAGAATACTAAAATAAAAATCAGTTTCAAAAACTCTGAAGGACATCAAGACAAAATTTTTAAACCAAACATGTCTCACCGCTAGATAAGATGGGCCACTCGGCACAACGGGCAGGACAAGTGCTTCTCAGATAAGAGAGGAGTTCTTTTAAAACACACACACTTATATATGCTGCATCACCTGTAGAGGACAAAAATAAGACATATTTCTTTAAAAAAAGAAAACAAAATGAAACTCACAGGTCTAGTGATGTAATACTATCATACTTATCAAGTGCTGTAATACATGCCATTACCGTTACAAATTACAGGGCTTTGCAGCAGTACGTCCTATTCGTTAGTGAAGTCAAACTGATGTTGGGTGACTCAGATGTGAAAATAAAATCAATTTCCCCTCAACTAGATGATGAAAAGTTGACTGAATTACAAATGAGATCAAAATAATTTATCAAGACAAACAGAGCAAGTGTTTTATTGAGGAGTTGGACGATGTCTAACAACACAAAAGTAACAAAGCTTGGCTAGAGGTTGAACTCTTGCATTTACATATGGTTATAAAATAGTAAAGAAACAGGCTTTGATGTATGTTTGTCCCTCTTCACATTCTACAATCTGCCACAGTAAAACGTCTTCACTTTGATCTCTGAAGGTATTTCTTTCTACTATCACATTTTCTGTTTAGGTCTTTCACATGTAGCAAAAACAAATTAAAAAACGTGCACTGTGCCGGCATATGTTCCCATTTGCAGAGCTGCCCTGATAACTTTGATCAGAGAGCTTCTTCAGCCAGGCACAGATCAACTGATGTTTGATTAGATGCTCTGTTCTTCGGGGGAGTCTCCAAACAAAATCCATACAGAATATTTGCCCAGTAATAATGTCTGTAGACATCTTGAGTCTGAGAAATGAGAAAGAATAGGTCTGCACAGAAAATCAAGACACAATGTAATGTATCAATGTAAATACACAAAACTGACTACAAATCTGACTTTTTTATAATAATTTTGTACAAAAACAAATAAATAAATCAACACTAATTAATTAGAAACAGTTTAAATATAACTTAGGTTTACTAATGTATGTAACATCTGTTTAAAAACTCAATTTGAGTTCTCTTTGCTCGTGGCAGTTTCTCCATCATATACCCACACCAGCAAATAGAGCAAAATTACATAAAATAATGTGTCGGGGCATGTCTGAAGTTAGGAGAGGTGTGCTGTAGGTGTGACAGAAGAGTTCAGAGTGGAGTTTGATGAACTGACTGACAGACATATCTTGAAAGGAATCTCCCTCGATGATGATGTTTGCAGATGACATTAGTGTATGTAGTGAGAACAGGGAACAGAAAGAAGAATGGCTTCAAGGGGGACGGGAGCCTTGGAAAAGAGAGGAGTTTTAGATTAACCACAGCAAAACAGAGGTGGTATGTTTAGAGAAAAACCAATGAGGGAGTGTGGTGTTGTGAATGAGGACACTAAAGTAGTTGGCTGAAGCCCCACAATGTCATCATGGTGGAGGAGGCTGGCTGAACTGGGTGTGGCTGTGGATATGCTGAGTCATCAGACCAAACCATGCACTGCAGGACAATGGGGTCATTCTTTCAGTTTGATTCAATTAAGTCTATGTTTAGTCATTTGTTTTCTCCCTGTGTGTTTTAATTGGTTTGTCCAAACCCTGTATATAACCTCAACTTTCTGTCCTCACTTGAATGGTCGATTTTTATTTTTGAAATCACAGGGGATTTCGGTTCCCTGTTAGGCGTAATATACCAACTCTGGTATCTCGCGACATTCTACAAGCAAGCAAGCAAGCTCACTTGAATTTTTTTTTTTTTTTTCAGTTTAGTAATATTTTGGGGCAAATAGAAGAACCCAATGTTTGAAATAAAATTACTGTTTGGTCTCTGACAAACTGACTCGCCTTAAGGAGAAGAAAACTTTTTTCACCAGAGTTTAAATGTTTATATTGATTAATGATGACTTGAGGCTGCACAGTGGTACTGTATTGGGCACATCACTCTCAGCAGAAAATCTACTTCTTCAGTTACCCAGCGATGGTGAGACTTGAGAAATGTATTTGTTTGTATGGAGTTTGCATGTTTTTTCTGTGTCTGGGTGCTCTCAGGGTACCAGTTTATTTCCTTTAACCCTGTGTACCCTTCCTCTCATCTACTTCCTGACAGAAATGGGTTCTAGCCACCTACAGTATGTACCTGTTTTAGAAGAATTGACTTAGAATATAAAATTATGTCTTCACTTTATTTTCAACTTTTGTCCAAAAAATTTGACATTTGTGTTGTATTTTTTGTGTTAAATTTTTCTGTTCAGAGTATTCAAGACAACAAAAAAAAAATTGCTTTTAAATTGATCTTTTTGAAGTGTTCCTTCACACTTGGTGGTGGCTTGTCGTTACAGGCTTTGTGAGTGACTTGTTCTTTTTATCAGAAACAGATGTGCGTTATGTGAAACAGAAGATTTGGTCTGATGGATTGGTTTAGGAATGACGCAGTCTGTTATTTGATAAACGTGTTTCTTTGAACAATACAGTGTAACAGTCATTGTGATGACGGTTGACGGTGCAATTTCTCTTTGTTATTAATTGTAAAACATGATCAAAGGCATCTTTGTAGAGAAGCCGAACATGTACAACCAATGTGCCCCAGTTTTCCATGAAAAATAAAAATGACACTGAGTTTCAAGGTGAAATTTTCAGACCAGGATTCACATAGGCACTTTGTTGTTTCAATCCATTTAGTTTCTGTTTTGTATTATTGCAGGAATATTGACATATTCATGTCTAAATTGCCTGCAGGTATTTCAAGAGAACTCAGTAAGAGTCCTATTCCTTACCACGGACTACTAATATAATTTGATCAAAGGAAACTCAAAGTGCGGGCTTTGATAGGATCCTTTAATAAACCACTAGTGCAATCGTCTGGTGTTGGAACAGCTGTCTTAGAAATGCAGGGAAGGTTTTTATGATTTTGATTTTATTTTTTCAAATAATTTTTTGGTCTGGTCATTCAAAGGGCTACATTTTAGTGAAGTCTAAAAGAAAAGTAGACTTGGGTCTCCTGTTTTTTTTTATTATTTTTTTTTTTTAGAATGCAATTTTCTAACCATTTTAAAGAATATGTGTGAGGACTAATACACTAATGCACTTTCTCTGAAGCACTAATAGGTGCTTCGGAGACTGCAAGTGATTTTTTTTTTCTTTAGTTATTGGCTTGACAATCTCTATGTAATGATTGGAGCTGTCAAAGCTCTCTGTTAAATTAACTAACTAATTAATCCTGAGGTTGTTTTGTGAGACTAAATTTCAGTTGACCCATTCTACTGTTTCAAGAAATTTATTTTCCGTTGTCACAAAACTGTTTTTTTTTTTTAAATCAGATCCCAGATTTACATATGTAAAAGGAGGACACTGACTTTTCTTTGAATCCCTTGATGAAGAATGCTGAGGTAAACTGTAGTGCATGAACATTAAAAAAAGATGACCTTGTGACTGAACAGTGCAGATCTCGAGGAAAAAATGAATAAAACAACAAAAAAAAAAACGAGTGGACTCACCATTCTATGTTTGCCAGGAATAACTTTTCTAACTCGTGAGGACTTGTTTTAGACTCCGTGTTGCAGTTTGTATTCAGTTAAAGTGAACAAATGATTCTCAGGTCTCCATTTTTGTTTGACCTCCTATTTTTTTCTTTTTCGAAGGACTACTGCAAGGTTGGTCCATGCTGCATCCAGACAGACCAAACAGCTCACGAGCTGCAGGTCTTTTGTTTATATATTGTTGCCTGGTTACTGCACGTATTTGGAAACAGTCGCCCGGGCAACAATGATGGATGAGTTTGTAGGTCTGTAAGTTGTGGGTCTTCTGAGTTTACATTTGTGATCACAGTGTGCTATCATCAAACATTCAAGGCTACAGCAAATGAAGGGTTCAGTTATAACAATTTCAGCAGGCACAGCTGCTTTGTGGTGCTTTCTTCTGGTCCATTCTTCAGAGCAAATTTACTAAAAACTTGACCTTCATTCGTTCATTACACTTTGTTTTTTTTTCTTTTTTTAAAAAAAATTACTCAGCAGAGGCATCTGCTTAGTTGACATGGAAAAATGAGGTAAATGACTTATCTCCTGAAAAACTGTGTTTCAAATTAAAAAACTTCTTTATCAGAAAAAATGTTTTACCACAGTGTAACATTGTATTTATGAGTTGATCCATTAAACAGAGTTTAAAAAAACAATAATCTCAACCAGACATAACTAGCACGGCTCTTCTTGTTTGTCAAATATGTAAAAAAAAAAAAAAAAAAAGTCAGCCTTTTACAAATATAAAGTAAAGTCATCTTTATTGGCAACAGCCATATCCATAAGTTGCACACATGGAAATTGAAATTGCAGTGCTCCTTAGGCCCACAATAAAATGAAAGAGAAGACAAAAAATAAAACTAAACCAGACTTTGCTGATCACTTTGAAGGTATATAATACAAAATGCCTTCACTAGATGGCAGTAGATGGCAAACAACTTTTGCTTCTTCAGATTTGCCCAAAAGCTGTACTGAATGCACAATTCACCTGACCTTTGTCCAATTTCCTCCTGTAATTCTTCAAAACATGACAACAACCTTCAGAGAACAGGAGTATAAATCCCATGGTGCCTAGAGAAGGGGTCTGTCTTTGAAAACTGAACTAGGAAGATAAGTTTAATTTTACGGTAAAGGATCAACATCAAAAAAACTAAATCTATGTTTTTATTCTGCTAGACATCCTGTTGCTGAGTGGGGCATAACGCTTATCCAGGTTACAATGTTTGCTGAAATAAATGTAGCCTGAATTTTGTTCAGATAAAAACAAACAAACAGAATACTAAAAAGCAAGTTGAAAACATTTAATCAATGTGTTAATCTCATCTCTGATAAGGTCACATCAAGAGGGTATTATTAGAGGGTAAAACAATGCTGAGGAGGCACGCTACTGTATCATCAAGAAGAATTTGAAACTTTAATCTGTTCCATCTGACAACTCCATCCATAGTTGGTGACTTAGATTTCTAAGTCTGTTAACTTTGTCTTTTTATCTGAACATTACATAATTGTCAGACTTAAACCAAATACCACTGTGTCCTGAAGAAAGCTGGGTTGTATCTCAAAAGACCAATGATTAGACTGAACTCAGCTGAATTTAAACTCCCAGGTGTCTTTTCAGTGGTTGTGGATTTTTAAAAAGTCCCTATTTTTGGTTCACATGAACCAATAATTAAATTTTTAAATTAAAATTTCACAGAATGTATCTAAGGTAAACATTAATTTAAGCCATATCAAGTAGTATTCATTTACACAAAACTTTGATCAGTCTTTCTGAAAATAAAAAGCGCCTAGTTTTCCAAAAGGACAAATCAGTTTAAATCTTGAAAACATTCATTGTTTTTGGAACTGTATCACCTTTGAACCAAAAAAGAGAACATAAAAACTTTTACTGACATGTTGAAATTTTCAGCATTATATAATTACTTGTTTAAATTACTGCAATTGTATTTTTACTGGATTTGAAATTATTGATCAAAGGTTTAAGATTCTAATCAATAGTTAAAATGTGGTTATTTATTAGTATTTCACATGATAATTTGTAAAGTAATGGTGACATGTTAGATTTCCTGCTGTGTTATGCATGAATTCCTTTCTGGTAAGCATGAATGGAAAATAATTGTTCCATCAAATTGTGCAGTTTTTTTTTGTTGTTTTTTTTTGCTGTAACTGTAAGTATACAAACTCCAAGAAACTTAATCAGTCGCCGAGAGCAAAAAGACAGTTTTTTTTTTATTATTATTTCAAACAAAGCAAAAAGCAAAAAAAATCTACTTATCCTAGAAAACCCTATAACAGCAATCAGCTGATAAGACCATGGCTTAGCTTTAGACTGGGTAATTGTTTCCACTCTTTTGGTTGTTGTGACTTCTCGTCAGATGATATTTCAGTAGTGACACAGCCCATCTGGCAGAGCTTAGGCCAGCCTCCAGTTTGTTTTCAAATGTCTAGCTTTCTACTCGGTTTATTTTTTGTAAACCCAAATTTTGTGAATTCCTCTCAAAGCAGGAGATGATCCCTGCTCAAAGATGAGTGGAGCCAGTGATGACCAGTTTTCAATGGGTGGGGGATCACTTAAAAATAACAACGGAAAAACAAGTTGTTTAGCATCCTGAGCTCATGTCAACAGTAGTTTTACGGTGCTCAGTGTGGTAGAGCTGTCGCTCCTAGTGTGTGTTGGGGGTTGTAGAGGATACGGGAACCTCTCAGGGCCTCCTTGGATAAATCTAAGGGGGTCATTAGGAAAAAAGAACAAGAATGAAAACAAAAAATTTTTGTGCGCAAATTAATCTTTATTTTGTCCTGAGTTTTTTCCTTCTTCCTGTGAATGAGACAGCTGCTCAGATCATTCAAATTTTTGACATTAAACAACATCATATGGAAAAAACAAAACAACAATGAAAAGGTTTTAAAGAAAGCATATTCTTTATTTAACCATCTGTATGGAGCCTCTTCCACAGAGTCTATGATAACTCAGCTTTTTTCGTAAACCAGCATCAGTGAGATAATGGAACTGGGTTAATGTGGTAATTAGCTCTTCACAAAATTTGTTTGATCTATGGACGATACATTTGCTATTTGAAAAAAGTGTATTGTAATTTTTAACTGAAATAACTACAAAAAAATAGTTCACTTCCCTTTAAAATAAAGTTGTCTATATTTTGAAGGTATTACTAAATTTGACTTTATCACTCAGGTTATAAATTTGATTAAATCTCAAACAGTGGGGGAAAAAAAACAGTGAATTAACGCGGAACGTTTGTTTAGGGGATGAAAATAATCTCATATTTGACTTTTAAAAGATTTTTTTCAATTTATCACATAAGTACTCGAAATATATTTTCATTTTGTTGGTAAAGAGAAAACTTAATCTCACATTGCATTCATCTGCACTCTGGTAAAAAAAAAAACTAAAAATATCTGTATTTTTTTGTGTTGAATATTATTCTTCATTTGTACTAAATTATTGAGCTCATCATACTACTTACCAAAGAGAAGAATAATCTAAGACAAGTATACTTTTAAGCAAGATAGCGTGTGGCTATCTTTGCTAAATTTATCCGCAGTTTACAATACTGTACCTTGTACATCAACACGTCCTGATGGACTGTTGACTGGAATAAGATCTATGATGTTCTGAAATAAAATTTTCACAGGTGCTTTTCAGAGTTGTTGTATAAAGTAACATAGGAAAAAAAAGTTTAAGAAACAATGTGACGAGGTTCCAAAGAAATAACATTACTGCTTAAATAGATGTAAAGGTTGAATGTTTCAATGCACAGCTTGTTAGTGTGAATGATTTTACACTGAACAATTTGCTACATAATATTGTTTCTACAGTGAAGACAGTTTAATACAGAACTCACGGTCAACTTTTTATTTTGCTACATAGTCAATATATTATAAATAGTTAATTTACCTGATAATGTACTGTACATAATTAGTTTATGCTGATAGTTTTTTTTTTTTTAACTCCAGCCCATACGTGGAACACTGTATCCAATGCATTTAAAACTTGCGTTTGTCTTTTTCAAGAACAAAAAGTCTTTTGTAAACAATATGTAGATGACACTGTAAAGTTCATTTGGTGTCACCAACTGTCTGCAAAGTATCAAAACATTTGAAGTCTTTAGTTTGGTCCCAGGATTTCCATCTAAACCACATCAGCTGGTTCCAGTCAGTCCAGTTGTCTTCCCGGGTTGGACTTTGAGCTTTTGCAGTTTTTACTTTTCTTTAGATTTTTTCCGCTGATGTTTGGTCTCAAATTTGACATGAATCACAGTAACTTTTTGTGTCAGTAGCTTGACATTTTACAGCTCACCCATCCTTTTCCTGTAGCGTAAAACTGAAAAAGAAATGAACACATAAGTAACACATGCCAGACAAATGGCATAAAATATTAACAAATACTTTAGGACAAGTTGTGCCCTTTTTTATTCCTCCTAATTCTTTTTAAAGTCTTTGTTAAAAAAAAAAAAAAAAAAAGTAAGAAGAGATACCAGTGGGCACTTTGATTACAAGAAGCAGCTTGAATTTATGATCGAGCATTGGTGATTTCAATCTACTAGCTTTCATGTTCCTCCAAATCAGTTTACTACATTGTAAAACCATAGAAGGATCATTTTCTCCAGGATATTCGGAAGAATTATTTGTAATGTCATAGCATTGCAAAACCCTCATAAACCACATTTTGCTCAGTGAGTGTTCATCAATGTTTTCATTTTCCCTCAATCTAAAAAAACAATCATGGAGCAATAGTTTTGTCCAACAACCCCTATTTTAGAAAAAAGGGGAAAAAAACCCCAATCATCTTGGGCTGTGATGTGAAGTCTATAAAACTATTAATAGCATCTGGGTGCAGGGATTACATCTTAAAAATGTTTGTACTTTGAGTATTGCAATGTGTCAGTTTTGTTTAAGCATGGTGCTTTTTATTCACATGGGGTAAAAAATGAGTTATTTGTAGATTATTTCTCATTCTGATTCCCAAGCAATAAATTACACAACCACTGCACTTCTTTTTTACTTTGTTGTCTTATGAATGACACAAAAAAAAATTCTGTTCTGTCACAAAGACACAAACCTGCCCCTCAATGCGCACACACATTAGAAATGCCATCATTCAATTTTTTTTTTTTTTTACTAAATGTAAAAGTTAACACTGCAGGTTTCAGAATTATTAAGATTTTATTTTAAAAAGATGCGTCAGTAACTAGAAATGTTTTAAAATTGTTGTTGCCTTTTAAAACTGAAGTTTACATAGAACAATTTTGGCAAACTTGTTGTCAAAAATGTAGATGTAAATTGTAAAAATTGTCCATATTTGCTGATACGCATGATCATTGTTAATTAGTAATTACAGTTTTGATGGCACATTGATGAATTAAAATAACTATGATATAATATCGAAGTTCTTTTTAAACTAATTGAAAATGACTCATTTTTCAGTATTCATAATTTTACATATCAAGCTATTTTGGGTGACTTCTCTACAGTGTATTCAGATGAAAAATCTGATGGAGTGTTTAACAGGGCGTGGGATGTTCTGTGTGGCTTCATTTATGTGTGGGGGAGTTGGAGACTTTCCTCAAGTTAGCACTTATGTATAACACTGTTTTGCTTTATCTGACTCCTTGTTTAATGTTCTCACTGCTTTAATTTCAGTCTACCCTAGCTGACTGAACAGAGTCTGAGCTGAATAGGAAACACAATTATGCTTGAAAAAAAAAGCTCCGAATGATACGGTTCACAGCACAGGAAAGTGTACAACGGTCCCTCCCATCACACATTAAAACATTAAGTGAGTCTAATTATGTATGGCCACTGCTGAGCATTTCTGAAACTCAGTTCAGATCACATGAAGCTGTAAGCTGCCGCATATTAGCAGCTCAGTTAATAGCTTGCCAATTACAATCTCTGATCCAAACTTAATTTAATATCGTATTTACAAGATCAGATTCACTTACACATTACACAATACAAGAGAGATATATTAACTGGTCTTAAATTATCCCCACAGTTTGTCTAATGATGAAGTGGTTTGGGAGGAAATAATATGAATGGGTAGGAAACGTAATTATCTCCGCTATTTAGTTGCTGTAATGTTGAAGTTTGTTCCAGCCAGACTGTGACACTCAGTTTCTTACAGTATAAATCAGTAATGCCAGCCACAATTTCTTTTTTTAGATTATTTGCAATAATAGGCAACTTGCTGAGCCTCCTTGTATGTAACTTATAAATATTATTTTCTATCTTCCTGTTTCTCCGTAATGTTTATTTTTTAGCAAACACTGCCTGAACAATCACTTGTCTAACAATTGGGGAAAATAAGGGGTAAAATATATTTAAATCTGATGACAAATTTTTACGTTCTGCCTTCAGTTTAATCGACTTGCCTACTCAATATAGCTTTACTAAATTTAACACTTTGCTCTTTATTTGCTCATTTTCATGATCTTGCTCTTTGGTAAATTATTCTAACTTAACTTGCCAGAACACGTCTGTCAAACACCAACCTGGAGTTATTTAATGAGAAACATGTCAAATTCAGTGGTTTATGCTGCCAGTTTAAAAAAAAGACACAAATCATGTGAACATTATGATGTATTGTTTTAGTGGGAGTCACTGTGAAATGTCATTTGTCATGTAAAGGCGTGCGTGACAAGAGAACGATTGCTCTTCGTGTTGATAAGGGCGATACTTAAGTACCGGCATCAAATTCTAGGACAGCAGAGCAACTATTGATGTTTGTTCTAGCTGAGCAACAGTTCTTCCCTTGTAACTTTACAGTTATTTAGTTATAACTCACTTTATTTATTACTTCGGCCATATATCAGCTCATGACTTAACACCATTGTTATTGCATATTATCGCAGGACCCTGAGGAAATGTAGAACTTGGTTGTGCATTTGTGACTCCAATTAGGCTGCAATAGGCAAGAAGTTTCCCAAATCGATGTTTCAGTTTGCAAAACTTTTATCCAACCTTCAGAGGTTTCTGTCAAATTTCAGCAGGTTGTCATTCCCTTCATGAGATCAGTATCATAGTCTGAAGCTTGTCAAACTCCCATTTGAAGGCCTGCTCTCACTTAGATTTGTAATCCTGCTCAATAAGTCAGGAGAATCCTGTGAGCCTTTCCTTTGCGGTGATTTAGTGCAGTACAGACGAGGCTCCTTTTATGGAAGACTTTTGTATGCTCCTCAATATTTCCTGTATTAAAATCCATATTTGTGTCTGCAAACCACCTTAAAGAGGATGTAATGTGAGGAGAAAAATTATGCATGAAGAGGAAAGTAAATATTGAAATAAACTCACCCTCCAGGCAATAAAACCGGATTGACTATCGGAGTTCACATGACAACCTACGGGACTTTTAGGGGAAGCTACAGTATTTCTAATTGTTTTCACACGAGAGCTGAAAACTTAATTTATTATGTGATAATAAGAAACTTCCACATAATTAGCATTTTAAAAAATGAAATAATTTTAAATTGATCACTAATTTATCATTTTAAAAAGCATTAAAGGTACCAATTTACACAACTTTCAAGACTCTACCAAGGCTACATCGCAATGTGTGTTTTGTCCTTCACCGAGCTTGTCCTGGAACTGCGATGAATCAAATATACACAGCTGCCCAGCCTAAGTTAACCTCTGCCAACTGATCATTCTCATTGGCTGTCAATTTTGTAAACAGCCTTTCCAGTTACAGGGGGAAGTCTTGCGCGTGTGTGATAAAGATTTATCTGCTGAAGGAGGTGTTGGGCAGGGCTCACTGGGGCCCACTAACAGGCACAACTGTGCCATGCAGTCTACTGAATCAGCCTTTATCACATTCCAGCCTGGACTAACATGATGAGTTCACTTTAGTTGTAAATTTACCTTTTTTTGAATGATAAATTTAGATCATGCATTAAAAAAAATCCTAAAAGGGTATCTGCACATGTACACGTACTGCACCTTCATTTTTCGTATTCTTGCTTTTATTTAGTTAGTAGAAAAAGTTGGAAAATGCATTATGAAGCCAAAGAAAAAAATCTTCAACTTTGTTTTTTACAACAAGAAGTCTAATTTTTATGTTGCGATTTCTTAAATATTATAAAAGTCCTAAAACTTTTCCCCAAAAAATCTTTTTACATTTTATCCATACGTCCAATGTGTGAATATAAACTATACAATCCAACCCCATTTTTAAAATGAACTGAAAATATCCTAAAAACCTATTTTGATATTGGCAAAATAAATCTTATTTTGAAATCCTATTTGATTCACTAAGAAAGATTAAAAAAAATGAAAAGATGAGTTTGGAAGCCAATTTTTCAATATTCTCTTCTGAGCTACGTCAGTGCAATTATTCCCTACACTCCCTTTTCTACATATTAGACAGTGTCTAAAACAGAAAACGGTTGGCATACTTCTTGTTTCAAAATGAACATCACATCAAACTCTTAATACATTTACACATACTTGTTCCAGTTTATCAATTTATTTCCAAAAACAGAAGTACATCAGTTTCCCACAAAGTACCATAGTAAAAAAATTGTTGAAGTGACCATGAGCACAATCATGAGCACAATTTTTGGGTAAAGAGTAAGGTTGCAATATGATGTCCAAAAACATTGAACTATCCAAATTAAATCTGTGACATTGATTTCACACTTAGAATCTTTTCCACAGCTGCTCCACAACACTGGGGCCCCACACTTATCAAAATTTGGAAGAATAGTGTAACATGTATGAGAATGAGAGAAATGGAGATGAAAAACCACTGTCCAATTCTCCCAAATTTTAGTATGAATGTGATTTTTTTTTTTTATCATTACTTGGTTTTCTTAAAGTTATTTTTTTTCTTTTTTATTATTTGTTCTTAGAATAACTATTAAAACATTTTTAAAACAGAGACTTACTAATTGGTTTCTGATGCTGGAAAGTCAACTTGTGTGCTGCCGTTGGACTGTGGAGAACTCATGAAAGTGTTCTCATTTCTGCTGGTTGGATTCTCATTGTCCTCATTCCTACCAGCTGAAGGCTTTTGGAAAGAACTGGTTGATCTTCTGTCTGCTTGCCACAAAAAGCAGCAACAACAGGTTTTCAGTTCTTTGTAAAAATCAGTTACCCACAAAATGGACAACCATGGGCAACCCAGCAGGTTTTTGAAAGCTGCACGAAATTCTTCACTCCTGCAGTAGATAATAGGATTGAGGCCAGAGTTGATGTAGCCTAGCCAGTTCAAAAGCTGAAAGATGGATTCTTTTACTAGGTTTTCCTTCCAAGCATTGAGAATATTGGCCACAAAAAATGGCAGCCAGCATATAGTGAAGGTCCCCATGATGATGCCCAATGTCTTGAGAGCTTTATGCTCTGTAACAAGCATTAGTCTTGACGGCCTCCTCTTGGCACTTTTTCTTCTGGCTGCACAGTTGGTGCTGCTGGAGCCTGCATGTGGCAGAATATTGCTCACACTAGGATTATTTTGTGTCTGAACTAGCATGCATTCATTTTGGAACCGCATCCGACTCCTGTCAATGACATGGACCTGTTGTGTTGCAATTGCGAAAACTTTTGCATACACAAATATCATTATGAGTAGTGGAATGTAAAAGGACACTACAGAGGAGGTCATTGCATATGGGATGTTTGTTATAAAATCACAGCATGTGCTGTTACCATAGCATTCCCGCGCTGTTTGTGTTTGTGAATGCCAAAGCCCCTGCATAATTGGCACAAAGGAAATTAAGGCAGACACAACCCACACTAAACAAACTATTACTCTAGCTCGACACTTACTCAGTAGAACTTTGTACCGCAAAGGCTTTGTAATGGCTATGTAGCGATCGACTGCTATGGCACAAAGCGTTTCAATACTTGCTGTCACACACAGGACATCAATAGAAGTCCAGAGGTCACAAAGAGTGTCACCGAGTAACCAGTTACCTGTGACCACATAACTGGATCCCAAAGGCACAACGAGGACCCCCATGATGAGATCTGCACAAGCTAAAGACATGATGAAAATGTTTGTTGATGTTTGCAGCTGTGGAGTGCGTGCCACAGCGAGTAGGACGAGCAGGTTTCCCACTACTGTGATCAGTATGATGATGATCAGCAGAACAAGGATTCCAGGACCCAAAGGTTCATGATAAGGATCAGTTGACATGTTCATAACTTAGTCACAACAAGTTGGTGACTGTTGGGTCGCCAACATCGAAATCAGCACAAGTTGCATAGAAGTTTATACACATCTATATTTGAACATGCTCACAATTAAGAGTTGGTGGAATTCTTCACAAGCTTTAATTCTTCCCTTCTCTTCTTTTTGAAGTTGAAGCTCATTTCACATTTGCTGTGCAGGACTTTGTAAAGAACAGTGGGTTGCCATCATTCCAAAAACTTGGATGTTTGAAGACGGTCTGGTTTTCCACAAGATGCCATTCAAAGAACTCAATGCAAATTGTTCACAGAACAGGAGCAATTTGAGTGGCAGAAGTGTGATGAATCCAAGTAAGAAGTCTGAACGTAAGAACAAAAAAAGTTTTGACCCAAAAAAACAAATGATGCCCATTTAAACACATCCACTGGAGTCACAGCTGCTCACTGGGTCCTGTTTGCGCTGGGATGTCTCAAAAGGATCGCTTTGAGTTCAAGAAAAGTGACACTGTTAAAAGAACCACGAGAGTGCACCAAAGTGGCTCTCCGCTCTTTCCTTTGCTCTCTCCCTCTCTCTTCCTCTCTTTTACTCTTTGCAGGTTGCCCAACATCGTATTGGCTGTAATCAGAAGCTGGCTGAAGGCAGCAGGGAGGAGCTTATCAGTTGTTCAGTGTTTTTAAGCCACACTTGTGAATGATCCCACACATAACTACAACCTGAAAAGGACTCTAGTATGAGAACAGACAAAATACATGCCAAACAAAACAACATTGTAAAATACAAATAAGGGAAAGTTATGCATAAAAAAAATTACATTTGGGTAAAAGGAATAGTAAAAAAATATTCAGGAGAATCCCAAATTATTTTGAAGAAATTCTTGAGATTACAAAAAATCTATATTAGTTGTACAGTTGTAAAAATGTAGAATAGTGGTGTTTTACGAGAAAATCTTGGAAATACAAAATGGAAAATAAGTGCCCTCTTGTTGACTTTTGTGCACAAAAAAATAATAGATGGCTATCTGGCTGTTACTCATGTTGTTGCACTGATAAAACAGATTCAATAAAATACCATACATGTGATTCTCTCTTGATACCCAGCACAGCAGTTCTCTGAGCTGTTTTTGGGTATTCGATGTTTGTTTTAGTTTCTACTTTTAAAATTTACTTTCACTTGTTAATATAAAAAAAACTTCTATGCAGAAATGGGACTTTCTTTCCATTTTTCTTTCATACTGTATGTGTGAATCATAATGTTTTGATTAACAAATAGAGGCTTGTGTGACAGGGATACTAGAAAAAAAACCCAAAACCTCATTTTCTATCCAAGATTTTTATAAAAACATCTTGCCTTGTTTTATACAACCATGTATACTGTGCTGCTTATACTACTTTGTGTGCCTGTCAAAATTTGGTTTAAAGTTACTTTTAATCCACAAAAATATACATATTTTAATGGAATTGACAAAGGTTTGAAGTGGCAAAAACAATTATGAGCTGCATTGTATGTGTGACTAATAAAACGTTTTTGACTTTTCAACCGTTGACAAAATTTGGACAATCTATACCATCCAACACAGCTTCTTTACAAAAAAAAGTCAAATTTGAGAATAACCTTAACCCTAACCGCCAAAGTCAATAAAACTCCTGTGTGTTGTACGTGTGATGTACACTCTATTGTGGGTGTACCCAACCAGTCGATCGCCCGGACTGATTTCAAGTGGACCACCAGGTGTGTAGGAAAAAAATGAAGTCCGTATTGTCAACTCGAAGACTTTCATTCTGCATTTAGCGAGTATTCAGGTCCTCTAGTTGCTAGAGTCGCTTAAATTTGCGACCTTTTTTTTTTTTAAAGCGTCAATCTAGTGTGTTTTTTCTAATGTTATTGTAGATTTTTGGAGGTTGTGACGTAAATCACAACCTCACGTGAAAGCAAGTTGTTAACTCTGCAATCAATAAGCAACGCCTGGTGCTGCTGAACCCCTACCCCTCGACCCCCGCATCCTAAAGCGCTGCGTGTGCGCAGAAAATGTGTGTGTGATGGAGACAAAAAGAAAGTGAGGAATGTGTCAGTGTGTGAGTTTGAAAGAGAAATTTGTCTGTGTGTGCAATAATTTAATATCATATCGAAGCTGTGAGCTCTGCACAATGCATAGTACTGTAAATAAAATTTAGAATTTGAGATATTAATCTTAGTCTACACTGCCATTTGTCTAAATTTGTGGCTAACTTACATAAAAAATTTCAGTCTGCAAAAAAGGCCCATTTTGTGTCAAAATGTTACCAAATTGCACCATTTAATGTTAAAATTTCAAACTTTTCCGGGGAGCATGCCTCCGGATTCCGCAGGCAGATCTCGATCTTCGTGAAGCCAAAAACTTGGCGTGTCTGTTGTAGAACTGGATGCATACTTCCGGGTTAATACCTTCACGTGAAAAATCAATTAGCTGTAGTTTTTCTAAATATTGTGTCTATTCTTACGCTCCAAAACCAGAAGATTTTTTGTCAGATCACTCTAATGACGCGGAAAACTAATTGCTCTTCTGAATAAAACCATAAAATGAAAAAATACTACGTTGTCGACAGTTTCATCCAACATGCCTCCAAAATGGCCGACTCCCGGGTTTTAGTCACGCGGGTGAAAGCGCTCTATAAAAAAAAGTATATAAGCAGTTATACACTTACAAACATACACACGATACAAATACAATAACAATAATAATGATCAAAAGTTACTTAGATTAATAAGTCAATGGCTTACCATCCATCAGCACATAATGCAGCTAAGGAACATGGCTGCCAAAACAACCCAGTTTACAGTCATGAACATAAAATTAACAACCCGCCCGCTAGTGGCCGGAGGTAAAATTTGCAACAATGGTGCAAGACTGTTTCCATACAGTGAGAAAAGGGGTGAAAATATTCCAAATATAGAACGATGAAAGAAGGGAAGCTGAGCTGGCAATGCAACCTATCGCTTTTTTCTTTCCTTTTTGTAAGGGAGCAAGTTTTTTCCGTCTTTTTGTACTTTTTGTTTTTGTACTGATGAAACAAACAAGATATAAAATGAAAAATTGCTACCTTAATAGAAGCCAACAGTTCCCATTGTTTTAAGTTTTGCCCAGCTGGGATTACAGCTGCTGGTTTCAGTTTCCTGTCTGACTAGTTGATAGTGGAGTGGTGTCACTTACTCTCCAAATAAAAAAAACTTAGCTCACTTAAACTTTTTTTAAACTGTGTTTCATTTCAGTCCTTTTGTATTTGACATGTTTCCATATATATCTCCGTGTCCTTCATTTTACACTAAATGACTTGTTTTCTTTTTCTTTGTCCAGGTCAATTTGTCACTCATCAGACAGGAAGTTGTGTGGTTGTAAGTGCATTTGCAAAAAGGAAAAGTAGGTAAAAACAAACATGCTGGTTTTCCGAACCTAATGATTAAGTGGCTCCATCTAACAGCATGTCTGTAGATGAAGTTAACTGTTGAGGAGCAGACAACTTGACAGCTCCTCATTTGTCTTAGCGTGAGAAGATGCCATCTGTGAACATGGAGCCGGTCCTAGTCTGCTTCAACCGAGCAACTGGCACACGCAAAGTTGTTGATAGCTTATTTGGCAATGTTCTTCTTTTTTAACCTCTAATTCACTGACCTCAATGATGTAATAAAAATACTGATTTAGACTTAACGATGACTCACTGGCATGAATATAATTTCAATTTTATTGCACAGTTAACATGTCCAGAAATGTGATGATCCAGAACATTCATGTCCAGAAAATTTTGCTGATAATATTGAATATCTTTTATTTTTATCTCAAATTTAATTTACCAAGATTGATAATTTTATGGTTCGTGTGACACTTCTTGCTGAAGGTCATGTCTGAAAAATGTTTTTAACATATTTGCAGCTTTAAGTGAAAGAGAAAAAATGAGCCGAAAGTAACAGCAATTACATATTTCCTCGACAGAAAATCAATTTATGATGTGTTTAAAATTTGTTCACTTCATGACAACAGGCTGTAAATCACTATATTCACTCTTCTGGCAAAGTTCACGTCCTCTCTATGAAAATGTCAAAAGTGACATATTCCAATCCACCTAGGTTTTTAAAAAGCCCTGTTATTTCTCTGGCATTAGAAAGAGTATGCAGTGCAGGCTTGATCTATTTTTTTCTAATGAACTTTCCTACTCCATACTTCAATTGACAGAGCAATCCATATGGTCTTTGCCAACACCATGGTGCCTTGAAAAAACTTAACAGGCACCCACTTACGCTAAACCAGCATCCAGTGCTGATTGTAAGGTATCGTTTTTCCCATAAGGAAATGTACCATTTCACAAAAATATAATGTGTGATATGGCATTAATTATTAAAGTTGGATTTTACTAATGCTATGTTTGATGTTACCACACCTTCAATCCAGTTATTGTTGTGACTTCTGTACTTCAGATGTTTAGGAATGCCTCTGTGTTTAGCAGTTTTCTTTGGCTCAGGAAATTCTCCATTAGCTGGAGAAGCTAATCAAGACTAGAAGGAGTGGCAGCAAGAGCTAAACAAAACTTTGACTCGTTTGGTCAAATGCTGGCTCTGTTTTAGCCTGTGAACTCAATGAGGCCATGTTAAGACAAAGTCTCAATGAGTCATGAAGCATTGCAAACACTCAGGTCAGTGGTCAAATTAGATATCAAAATAATATAAACCTGAACCATTTTTCAAAAAAGAAATAAACATTAAGTTGAATTGAACAAGAATAAATTGACAACAAAACATCAAATAATATACATTTGCTTGCTCTATGTCGCAAACTTTAACAATAATGAGAAGTTTGTGACCTTAACCTTTGGTCCCATGTTCCAAAAAATGTCATCAGTTCATCCATAGGTAGTACAGAGTGACAGTGGGCTATATCATTAAAATATTCTGGAAATATTATCATCCCTATTCTGGAAGACTATGCATTCACTAAAGTGTTACGGAAGCCCACACGGATGCATGAACAGTCCGAGTGCTTAAAGGCTCTTCCACATTCTGTGGGTGTTGCCATAAAAATGTTGCTTAGATCTCTATATATAGGTGAATGAAAAATTCAAACTTGGCTGATGAGCTTCAATCCCCTGTAGCAATTTATTCTTTTTGTCAAAAAGTAGCTACACTTCCACTCTGAAGTAGCCTTAAGCTGAAGCCATTGCATATTTTGTGACGTGCATTGAAAGAAAAACTAATTACAGAAAGTTTGATTGGACCAGAAGACACTTAGATGACGTGGTTGAAGATTTTTAGGGGCAAAACCCAGAAAAGGTTTATCAGTTTGGCGATGTGTCGCATGAAGTCATGTGCTAAGGTGATAGTGATTGAAGACTGGATACTTTAGACCTCGTCTGCTATCATGTCCTGTGTAAATCACTAACATCAAGACCAAATTTACATGTTTAAGGTCTTTGGTGATATTTACAGTAAATATAATACGAATGGTACTTGTCATCTCAAATTCAGCTTTCTCTGGAGAGATGTCTAAAATTGATGTCTAGTTTTGAGGACACATCTTAAGTATTTCATTCTGACAACCCCCTGTGAATGAATGCAGATGTTTGAAATCCCAAGCACATGTTCCTGATAAAAACTAGGAGAGGGGGGAAAAAATCAGAAATAGTTTAACAAAAAAAGGAGATGTCTCAGTTTTTTTCCCATGAAATTTAATTTGTCAATAAGATTTTTAAAATCCTTTAATCCCTTTAACTACATTCTTCTGGTATTCTCCACAATAAATTTTAATCATAGCTGTTTGTATGTTATCCATCAAATAAAACAGGCATTACTTTCAGTCTCTTGGTGGTAATAATATTGCTTTTGTGCACTGTGTGAAGGATTTTGGACATGCTCTCTCCATCAAAAAAATTAAGTTCTGTTTAGTGTGAAAAAAAAAATAATAATAATAGCTGGTACGTATATTTTTTTAAATTGAAGTTGTAATAAATTAACCCAACTTGATATTTTGCCGCAGAAAAAATATTCCAAATATTGTTTTCTTCTTTCTGGCAATTACTTAAATAATTTAAGGCTGTGGAATTGCACTGCAAAATTACTTGCTTTAGCTCATAGATTAGGTGTGCTTTTTTTATGTTCCCGCACAAAAGTCTGTGCTGCCTCTGTTGGTATGAAAGTAACTTAACATCCAATAAAATAAATGTGATTTTGGAGAAGCAGCAGAAAAAGTTACAAGAAAAAAACTTCAAAATGAGTGGAGTGAGTGTTTTGAAAGAGGTAGATAAAGAACAACAACAACAAAAAAACAATATATTCGACAAGTTGGACTGTTTTGGGAAAAATGTCATTTTCATGTTTCACACATTATCATTTCAAATGTTTGTAATCACATTTTCACACAAAAAAAATGTCACTGTTGTGATCCTGCTGTGTGATCCTGCTGCATCATTTGTATTTTTAGTGACGTGTTAATTTTTCTGATTATTTAACAGAAAAACTGTTGATGGCTGTATGTTAACGGATTGTGGATGGCAGTAAAACTTTGATTTCACTACATCTTAAACTTAATTAACATTTTGAAAAAAAAAACAGCAAAAAATTCCCGCTATGAAAAGAAAATTACTTTTGCATTTGACACATTCCATAAATTTTTACCCCAAACTGAACCCAAATATTTCTGTTTACTTACTCCATATAACATAAGGATTACAATAATGATTATAATTCATCATTTCAGAGGATGTTTCCTTTTGTATGCCCAATTTAACACATAATAAGATTTGCAAACAATGCACAATGTGTTTTTCTGAAATATTATTTAGATTAACCTTGCATTTTCACTGTAGTATCCAATACGTAATCATAGTTGTTGTGGAGATATTTTTTTTCCACATGGGGACTTTATATTGAATATTTATTTGAGATTAACCAGAATTGTAGGGTGTTTAGCTATTAGGGCTTTACTTCAAAGACGTGACGCTGTCTATGACTTGTCAATGCATGGTTGTTCAATAACAACAATCTTAAAGGTGATTCTTATAATTGCCAGCAAGGCAAATTCCATTAAGATTGCTGGAAGACAGAATTAATTTTTTTTTTTTTTTTTTTTTTTGCAATTCTCAATTTAATCAGTGTTTTACTGATTTGTATTTTGTTTTTGTTGATTTATTTGTGCTGCTTTGAGATTGCATTTGGGGGTATTTAAAATGGCTTTTATAGTAAATGCCTTCAGTCATTAAAAATATTTTTATTTGTGTAGAGACATTAACACTTTTTGATTTCACTTATTCTGTTAGCTTTGGCTAAATGAGCACTTTACAACACATCATAGCACAATTTCAGAGAAAAGCTGAGCAAGCATTTCAATTCCCTAAACACTTACAAGAACAAATGCGACCTTGCCCTTCATCTTGCAATGTAACAGTTAGATCTTCAGCCAGATGGAGTAGGTCGTCACAGACAGTAAATCCACAAAGCTGTCGACGATTGCCATTACAACATGCTATCAAAAATATACTCGAACACAAGGGCTGACATTATTGTTCGAACGGAAACAATAAATTAGCAACAAAGGTTAACAGCGGGTCCATTTTTTGGGGGGAAAAAAAGCAATGTAGTTATCATCCCCTGAATCATGTGGTGTGAGAAAGGCAGAGGTGCACAAAGCTGGCGCCAGAGATGGACTCAAGCAGGGAAAAAGAAAGGCTCTAGTTCACTTTTCATCAAGTCTTGTGGGATTAAGGACTACTGCAAGTGTCAGTATCATGTTGACCATCTGCAAAAAGCCAGAGTTTAGTTGGTATTAATCATTGCAATTCCATGTTATTGCCAGTGATCTCATTGAATTATTGATGACTGGCCAGGTGGGAATGCAGTAAAATCATCTTTCAGGTACAAATGGCAGATGAAGCTAGCCACATGGGAAATCTTGATGTCAATCTTGTCAGCACAGAAGAAGACAAAGAATCAGAGTATGAAAGAAAAAGTGGTACAAACATAGCAGTGCAGACTTGAATGCACAAATATGTACAAATATTACAAATTTTGTATACTTAATTTTCTATTCTCCCCTTGTTTGATTTTTCTAAAAAAAAAAAATTAAAATACTTTTAGTTTCAAATGCCTAGATCATTGGCGCAGTGAAAGAAACATTAACATGAGGTAACTGTGAAGTTGATGTGGGTTTGCGTGTACAGTTTAAACTAATAGCATATGTTTCTGTGGTGAGGTCAAGAAAACAAATAAACAAAGTTATTTTTGTGAAGTACTCAAACTGTCAACCAAATGCGTGTCGCCTTACTGGGAACCACTCACAATTCCAGAGAGATGAGTTCCACCATCATTTCTGACACTAAAAATATTCAGTCGGAGCCAAGATAAACTTACTGATACTGAATTAGGTCAACTCTAAATAATAAGTTAAATATAAGATTCAAGAAAAAATGAAAATTAAAAAAAGGAAGCAATGAAATGTGGATGTAAGCGCGGCTTTGGGTAACACCCTTTTTTGGCGTTTGAAACTTGTCAAAATAAAAGAAATCTCATGGAAAGTAATTGTTTGCAAAACGGGGACAGGTTTGAACAGATTGAACATCGTGTTCGAGATTGTTAGATAGACGTAGGTCTATGAATAACCCTGTTGCCCAGTCATGCTTATCCAAGATAAGAGTGATCACGTAGCTGCAACCTTCAAGTTTGTCTTGTCAAGTTACCCTTATGGTGGGTTATGTAAGATGATGCATTTAAGCTGATTTACCTTCTCCATTGCAATACAGATACAGTCATTTCTATGTCTATTTTTACTGACATCGTTGTCACCATTGATACTTTAAATGTCTGCACCATTTTTTCCATTCATTGTAGAAAAAAACTGGACAACACAGACTTTGCTAGCATGGAAAAGGTGGTGGTATTTTCACATTACTCAAATATATACAAGTCCTGCCAAGTTTGATGAACATCTCCAGGTCTTACTTAGGAGAAAACAAGTTGTACCACCCTATAAGAGGTTCAGTATTTAATAATCTGATGTTAGATACCAGTCAAACATCCATCATTTAGTAATTGAGACATAAATAGTGTTTACTTGGGTTCACAAAACGTCTTTTCATCAAAACAAATTATACTGATTAGTGACCAGTCATTTCCACCAGCCCATACACACAAGTTGTTGCATCTTGAATTGCGCCATGGCACCCACCAAATTATTTTAGTAACCCATTGAAGGAATGCACCTACAGTTAAACACAGTTTTACATCAGTGTTTAACGTAAAATTGAGTTTTTATCTAAAGAAGTTCTGTCTCAGGTAAAACCACAAATCGTACATGTCAGTGCATTTTACTTTACAGAAAATTTATGTATCACCACCTGACAAAGAAAATTGAAAAAGTCTCCATATAATAAAGCTAGCATACATTCTTGCATAGCTAAAACAACGCAGACATCACATTGACTTGTATTTATTTCTACTTTCTGTCTGTAACCTCAAACTGAACCCTCATCACTTAATCTCACTTTGTATCCCAAAACACCCCCCCTGTATTACATTCCACTGTTTTCATTCATCCTGTTCCCACATGAAAACTAAATGTACTTGAAGTGTAAACAAATGTTCTACATATATGGTTGGTGAAATAAACACACACACATATGCCCTTACACCCCCGCTTCTCCCACCATTGGCGCCGTTGAAGGGCAGCCTGCTGCGGTGTAAGGAGTGCAGCAAACAAATTTCCCCGGTGAGGGATGAATAGAGTAATTCAAAATAAATAAAAAAAACAAAAAAAAAAAAAATATGCACACATTTATGTAAACAGTATATCCAAAACCACTGCTACAGGACGTTTGTTGCAGATTATTTTACATGCGTGAATTCATAAAAAAGAAAGTCTTTAGTTATCAAAACTGTTTCATTGCAGAATTTTTCATACAGTCATATTTTTGAAATATTGATTAAACTAAAAACATTTAATGCTACTCATAATACTTCACATTTCATAGAATAAGGAAAACTTTATTTTTCTTCAACTCTTGCAGTGAATAAATATATTTGCAAATTAGAACTGAAAATCCCAGCTGAAAGTTTGCAGGTTCAATTATTATCCACATGCTAGAACAATTGATGCTACAAAGTACCAGATATTTTGAATAATTGACCATTTATTAAAAAGAGGTCACTTTATTTTAACTACAGTTTTGCCCTCATACACTTTCTGGACTGTAAAATTTTATTGGATGCTCCCAATAATTTTTTTCCCCTTGATACACAATATTTACAAATTCCTTAGTAATTCATCATAAAATCTTGTGGTTTAAATATGCAGTATTTGAAGAATTGTAAAGAAGTGTTTTCCCCAAAATTCTTGACAAAACTTGAAACACTCAAAAAGTTATTGAGTGTTCACACTTTATTAACTTTCACAGAAAAAATAAAACATGTTTTTTGTGCTTTGTGTAAAATTATTTTTCAGCCTGAAGCCTTGCACAGATTCCCACCATGTCTCATGTGCTGGCATATGGTTTTATTCTTCTGGTGTGTGCGAAGCCTCATGTCACTTTTTAACAGATTACAGGCAGCAAGTGTGCAGAAGAATAATGCTCAAAGCTGTGCGAGTATTAGGTAAGCAATATTTTTATAGTAATGCTGGCTTGACCTTTACACAGTTTATAAAGGCTAAATATAATTTCCCTTGGAGAGCCCCACTAGCTAGGTATTTCAAAATGTGAAAATTTGACCAGTAAATGCACTTTAAGTCATGATGCCATCAATAGATGTTAAATAAGCAAGCTTGTAGAAGTGGATTTGGCATTCGTCTGTTATGTGCAAGGTACAAGTTCATGGCAGAAATTACAATATAAACACTTTGTGTGCGCATCGTTGATGAAATTATGAGGGATCTGAGAAACTTCCAGGCGTGTCAAACTCCTGAATCATCTCGTTCTCGAAGCTTTAGGGGGGGATGGGTGAAAGGTCGCTTGTCTTACTGCACGACTCACAACATCTTCCTCTTTTCAAACTCCTTAAACATCGTGCTGCCCAGCTGAGCCGGGGACATGCTGACTTTCGACTCCAGCAGACTGGAGAGCAGCAATTTTCTCTCTGGCTCCACCTTTCAATCCAGCGATGATGGCACCGGCGTGACCCATCCTGCGGCCGGGAGGAGCGGTCAATCCCGCGATGGAGGACACCACTTGCTTGGCCTTATCTCCAGAGTTGTGCTCCTTTAGGTACTCACACAACACCATACCATGCTACTGGTTTTTAAAACATTACTAGTAGGTCTATACCATTATACAGACTGTGCCAAAAGCTTTTGTCTAGCCTGAGTGGAAAAACTGTGTAGAAAACAAATTGACTAATGCCAACAAAAATGCCTTCTTAACACTATCGGAGGGCAACGATGGCTTCAATTTTATTAATTTGTGCATTTATTTGTGTACAGAACATAGAAACTTTGGGACACTAGACCCGGCGTGATGTCTGTATAGAAGGTATGTGCCCTGGGACTGACCTGGTAGTGGCGGCAAGGGAAAAAACGCCTACAAACAAATTAGTAACAGAAATGAGATGCAAGTTCAGGTAGCTTTTCACATGCAAAGAGCAAAAGGTTGGTTCCACAAAGCCAAATCAGGACAAACCAGCCAAGGGACATCCAATCCGTATATCCACCTTGAAAAAACCCTCCTTTTAAGAAAAAAACTTTTTTTTTAACAAAACCCAAAGATTTAGAAAAACCTCATGGAGATCCAGCTGAAGGAGGGATCCTCTTGCAGAATGAACAGGCAATGAACCCAGGACTGAAAGAGAGCTAGCTAGTGCCAAACTGGACAGTGAAAATCAAGAGGGGTGAAAAACGGTAAAAAAACAGAAAGTTATCGAGAGGAGCCAAATGTCCTACTCTGTCTGCTGTGCGAGTAAAGGGACAGAGACAACAGACTGGAGTGCAAAGAGATGAGCCAATGAAATATCGGCACTGGATGAGGCGGGCTGCGGACGCGCTTTGGAACACAGGTGTAGAGAAGATGACAGGTTTTTAAAAGTACTGCATAACTGTAATAAGTGCACCAATAGGGTGCCTCTGGTTGGTAAGAGAAGTGCTTTCAATTATTTACCTGAATAGGAGAAGAGCGGAACAAATTAAAGCAGTGAATTGCAAAGGTCTTGACTGGACAGAGGATGCAGCTGGACAAAGCGGCAGAATAGTCTCTTTTCTAATAGCTTCATTTGTGAAATCAAAAATAGATAATTATTAACATGCCGATGAGACTTAAAGAGGATGTTTAGTGGATTCACCATTATACCTATTACATCTGCGTATTTGAGGGTTTTTTTGCAGGCAGAGAAATTTGGCTGCAGCTCTCAAGCAAAATTTGTCTTTACAAACTATAAAATTTGTGCAATTTTTGTAACTAATTTCACATTAGCTTCTGTTCTGTTGTCAAGTATATTTTGCTAATTCCCATATACACTATATTGCCAAAAGTATTCGCTCACCCATTCAAATGATCAGAATCAGGTGTTCTAATCACTTGGCCTGGCCCCAGGTGTATAAATTCAATCACTCGGGCACGCAGACTGTGAAACAAGACATTTGTGAAAGAATGGGCCGCTCTCAGGAGCTCAGTGAATTCCAACGTGGAACTGTCATAGGATGCCACTTGTGCAACAAATCCAGTTGTGAAATTTCCTCGCTCCTAAATATTCCACAGTCAACTGTCAGCTCTATTATAACAAAATGGAAGCGTTTGGGAACAACAGCAACTCAGCCACGAAGTGGTAGGCCACGTAAAGTGACGGAGAGGGGTCAGCGGATGCTGAAGCGCATAGTGCAAAGAGGTCGCCAAATTTCTGCACAGTCAATTGCTACAGAGCTACAAACTTCATGTGACCTTCAGATTAGCCCAAGTACAGTACGCAGAGAGCTTCATGGAATGGATTTCCATGGCCGAGCAGCTGCAGCTGCAGCCACACATCACCAAGTGCAATGCAAGGCGTCGGATGCAATGGTGTAAAGCACGCCGCCACTGGCCTCTAGAGCAGTGGAGACACGTTCTCTGAAGTGATGAATCACGCTTTTCCATCTGGCAATCTGATGGACGAGTCTGGGTTTGGAGGTTACCAGGAGAACGGTACATTTCAGATTGCATTGTTACAACTGTGAAATTTGGTGGATGAGGAATTATCGTATGGGGTTGTTTTTCAGGAGCTGGGCTTGGCCCCTCAGTTCCAGTGAAAGGAACATTTAAAGCTTCAGGATACCAAAACATTTTGTACAATTCCATGCTCCCAACCTTGTAGGAACAGTTTGGAGCGGGGCCCTTCCTCTTCCAACGTGACTGTTCACCAGTTTACAAAGCAAGGTCCATAAAGACGTGGATGACAGAGTCTGGTGTGGATGAACTTGACTGGCCTGCACAGAGTCCTGACCTGAACCCGATAGAACACCTTTGGGATGAATTAGAGCGGAGACTGAGAGCCAGGCCTTCTCTACCAACATTAGTGTGTGACCTCACCAATGCGCTTTTGGAAGAATGGTCAAAAATTCCTATAAACACTCTCCTCAACCTTGTGGACAGTCTTCCCAAAAGAGTTGAAGCTGTAATAGCTGCAAAAGGTGGACCGACATCATATTGAATTCTATGAGTTAGGAATGGGAGGCACTTCAGTTCATAGAATGAGTAAAGGCAGGTGAGCGAATACTTTTGGCAATATAGTGTACGTATTATGTTAAGAATGATAGTCCAGCCAGCATCAAAATAACAAAAGAAAAAAAACCATTTAAATAACTGTTGTTTTGTTGTGAGATCTGACAGAAAATTTTTCAGAAATACAATAATTAAGTTAAATAAGTAGGTTCAATTTCATAAGGTTTGGACAACAAAGGGAGAGTTAAAAGACAGCTTCATTCAACAGTTAATGGTTAATGGTAGCTGTTGACATTTCTAACTCAATAATCTGTTCCTAAACAAGTTTCTGATCTTTTTCGAGAATGTAAATCCAGAAAAGCTTTTCAATTTTTTGTTCAGCTGGCTGTAATTGGATGAGATTTTTGCAGAATAAAACTGCATGTGAGTGTAACGCAGCATAAAATTAAGCCCACCCTCTACTGATCCCTACTCATACCTCACCTCCAAAGCATGGAGTTATGGCACATAGCTCAGAGGAAAAGAAAAGTTCCACATCTGTGTGAGTGTTGTAATTCAAACCAAAACCACTTATCAGATCATGTACATATCTATATAGATACTAAATCTCTATTACTCTTTCTTTCTTCCTATACACCAACACCCCCACCCACAAATTTATACCATATATATGTTAATATATTTTTAAAAAGAACAAAGTTTTTTGAATAACTGATGTACTTCCAAGTTGCGTAGGCTTTGCTTTGCCTAAAATATCAGCACCACTTTCTCAGACTCTGATTGAGTTCCATATTTACACTGTGTCCAAGTTGTTCGGCATTTTCCAATGTTTGACTGCAGTCCCTATAGGATCGTGGGGGTTGCTGTGACTCTTATCTCTTATAACCCTTTTACAAGGAACTTTGGATTCCAACTCGATCAACATTCATACTTTTGCTATGGTTTAGATTTGGAAAATACTTGTTCATGGCTTTTAATGTAGTTCAAACAAATCTGTTCCAGAAATATTTTTGTCAAAAGACGTGTACTTAGAAAATGAGCCAATTTGTGAGATTTAACCATCAGCTTTCTTAGAGCTGGTGAGTTTATTTTCAATATAAGTTTGAGATTTTTTGAAGAAATTCTTTTATAATGAACACTACTGTTTAGTTTGTTTGCTTTTAACCTACAGTTGCACACTTGTTTGCATTTACGTTTTTTTAAGTACTGTGCTCCAACATGTCCATTTAAGGTCTCCTCTGTTCAACTATAATAACTCTTAACCTCTGCATATCACAACTCGATCAAAAACAAACCTTAAAACAAAAAGCTGTTATTATCAGCACTGCTGAGAACCTTTTGACTGATCCAAAGGGACTTTGTGCCATACTGGGACATGTTTGAAAGTCCAAAATAGCTGAGAATACTTCTCAGCATTGCAATAAGGGGGAGTGATCTCAGCTGTATTTTCCTTCTCAAAAAGGTTTTGTATTTCTTTATATTTTTTTAACTACATGGAGTTTTGCTCATACTTTGTTCTTCTTCTTTGACCTAGATAGCACAATTAATTCCACATGTCTTCTGTGAATCATGTATGTATTTTGACATGTCAGACAGAAAAACTTCTTAAACTAGCCAGCTGCCGTAACACTTTTTAAAAAAATGCATGTGGAGAAGAAAAAAAAGTGTATTTTTTCAGCTTTTTCACATTTCTTCAACACTTGAAATAATACAGCTGTATTTTCTTTTTTGGCAGTTTTAAAAGGTTGCAAAATAAAGTAAAGTAGGATTCTTTACCTCACGAGAAGAAGCAGAAACATTAAACGCTGAATGTTAAGCAATGTCCACAATCATTTTATATCTTGACAAGCATCCAAATTGTGGGTAATGGACCAGCAAAAAAAAAAAAAAAAAAGGGATTTTGCTGTTATCTCCTCATTACTGGTTTTTGTACTTTATCCTTTTAACATTTTTGTCCAAAAAGGACATCCAAGTAAATCTGACAATGCCCCAATAAATAAACATTTTACTGACCCACATTTTTTGTCCTACACTCACATTACAATTTTTAACAGATATTTTTCTTTTTTTACTTGCTTTTAAAAGCTCAGATTTAAAGTAAGTAGTTGATATTATTTGACATATCCTGTATATTTGGGGGTGGGAACATAGATCGAGTTGTAAATCAGGAGCTTTGCTTTTCAGCTCAGCTCTTTCTTTACCACAACGGAATGAGTGGTGACCGAAAGAATGAGATCGCGGATACAAGCAGCCGAAATGAGCTTCCTTCGCAGGGTGGCTGGGCTTTCACTCAGAGATTGGGTGAGGAGCTCTTCCATCCAGGAGGATCTCGGTGTCAAGCCGCTCCTACTCCAGGTCGAGAGATGCCAGATGCGGGAGGCGGGGGTTGGAGCGCCTTGTCGGTGAGATGTTTCAGGCACGTCCCACCAATAGGACATCAAGAGGCAGACTCGGAGAGACTATGTCTCACAGCTGGCTGGAAGACATAGACAGCTGGCTGGAAAGACACTTTCCATGAACATAATTCAGTAGAATTAAAACCAGGTGTTTCTACCTGGGAAACAAACAAAAAAAAAATCATTGATGGTCCACATTGGCAGAATACAACCCATTGTCCTTTACTGCCTTAGATCTTGGTACCAAAAGATGAACCACAACCCTTTTTTTTGCAATACCATGTTATTCTGTTCTTGTATATCATTCATTTCCTTTGTCCTTGGCTGTCATTTATTTCTATTTCTTAGACTTTTCTCTTTAATTTTTTCCAAATATTACCACTTTTCAAAAATTGTGTCAGCATGCGTAGCTGCTTTAATACAAAAAGATCATTTATTGGTTATAGAAGGTCTAAAAAAAAGTCTATTCCAAACAAAATAGGACAACAGTATTTTTTACTTATTTGATGAATAATTTAAAAACAAAATGTTTCTATTTTTCTAATATCTAAAGAAAGTAGTAAAAAAACAAAGGAAATGGATTTGTAGTGTGTCAAGAGACCTGTCTCTACTCATTAGTTTGATATCTGAAACTTTTTCCCTCCATAGAACCCTTCATCAGATGTTTGTGCTGTAGATGACCGAATTGGTCTTGATTATCATTTGGCTCCTGCCCTGAGTAATGCCCACAACCTTAGTTCTCAGCATTCAAAGGCATAGGCAGGAATAGTGTCTGAGCGGTAACGTAACGTTTAATTGGATGGGAAAGAATGTAGACTCGTGGGCAAGACTCAATCATTGCTGAGGCAAAAAAAATTGAAAGGCTGGGGAAATTGATGTGTGCTGGGCAAGTCTGGAGGAGCTTATCTTCTTTAATCAAATCCTATATAAATTTATATATAGCCCTACTTTTTTTGTGTAAGATATTCACTATCGGTTGAATTTGTGTCCTGCAGAAAAGTTTGATTCAGATTAATGTTGTTCAGGTCTGTTTTAGTTTTTCACAATGATACCAGTATTTAATGAAACCGTTCAAACAACTTTTAGACATGTAGTTTATGAATGGTTGATAGGTGTTACCACACTCCAACACTTTTATTTTCAACACTGTCAGAAACATTCTCTCTGTTTAAAGTTGCGAGGTTGCGAAGTGAAGTTACGAGATTGTGGGCTACTAATTGTATCTCATTAATATAGTGAAAACGAATTAAATAAATGCAACTTGTAACATGGTAATATTAATGTTCCATCTTGTCATCAACCCTAGCAATCTACTACATCTCACACATTTTTCTGCTGTCCTTTTAGTGTTTCCCCTCTCACTTACAGATGAACAATGAACTGAATGATCATGATAAACATGATTAAATACTTCACTTTCATGAGTTGTCAGTGGCATCAAGATATTCATTGGTGCCCATGTTGCATCTTTGACACTGTGTCCAAGGTCCCAGCCTATGGCGCCATTGAAAGCGTATATGCAATAAGCCTAAACATGCTGATGAGAGATAAAGCTGAAAAAAGGAAATGTAGAGGAAGGGCAGCTGGATGTGTGTTCTATTACTGAATGAGCCCTCATTCAGAAGGACAACACTGTCTACTATTCTAACTCCATTTTTGTAGATCATGCATCAAAAAATAAAATCACAGTCTGTCGTTTTGATTGGTGGAAGTGTATTTCTTGAACTGCTCTATTGGTGATTCCCAAAAGAATTTAAAGATAAAGTGACAAGCAAGCAAAGGGGAGAGGGCGGCATCGGTCTTCCTTTGTTACAAAATTCCTGCTCTGCACGCAAGTCCCTTGGCATGCTCACCTCCTTCATACTAGTCAGACTAAAATCAGTAAGACACACCTCGGGCCTGCTTTTTTCACCTTGTGAGATCTGATTGTTTGTATGTTCAAAAATTTCAACTGGCCAGATAGTCGCTCTATTGCATTTTTTAGACTGAGCAAAAAGAAGGTGCACTGAAAGATGTGAATGTTAAAATGTGTGAGGGATAAACTTGAAGTAGAGAGTATCCAGTATCTGTTTTTAGGCTGCGGATTGAGACAGCAATATGGCATGAGTGGCATGAAAACAGTGTGTACTGTGTGATAGCATCTTTTCAACGAGCTTTTCTTTGCTTTGGAACATTGCTCACATTGCTAATGGTATATGTAGGCAGTCGACAAGCTCAAACTTGCTCTTTTCATTTTTAAATAAAATCAAATGCTTTGTATTTGGCTCTTCCTTTGCGACAAACCAGTACCAGCTCAAAAATGCAAACAGGACATTTCAGTTCTAAAGGAAAACCAATCTTCATTATGTAAGGGGGTAAAGAACAACAGCATGCTTTAAAAAATGCCTCATTATGTCCAAGTCATTAGATGTACTTCTTTTTGTTGTGTCTAAATTACAGGCACCATTTTTAGACATAATTACAATGTGTAAAATATCCAACTCTTGTTGTTTGCATGTCTATCAAAGTGCAGTTATTGTAACATTTTCAATTTTGTTCAACTTGGCTTGCTCCTCCTATTTCTCCTGAAGAAATTCCCAAGTGTTTCTACAGTTTATTTAGCTATGTTATTTCCAGTCACCCAAGTTTGAAAGGAGCACCAGCAAGGTCTGCTAAAGGGCAACGAAGTGGGAGATAAAAGCCAGATAACACAATTTTTATTACAATTCGGACAAAATTGGCATGTTCCTAATTGGATTACATGTGACTGAAACTTTGATTGCAGATGTAATCATCACTTTATCTGTAATTGAGAGATGATGGTGTGATCAGGTGGGCAACACAACCTAAAGCCCAAGCAGGGAACTTATATTAAAGCATGATGATAATTGTTTATAATCATTTTTGATAGTAATTTTGATGTGTTTAGAAGTTTAGACTTCTTTGACGTTTCTCCACGCTAGTTTTGAACTTTATATATCTCAGTGAGCACAGGGTAGATTTAAGTGTTCTGAAAGTTAATGACATGTAGAAATGATAGATTAGCATGAATAAATGTATCTACAGCCCTGATGCTTCTATATATAGTAATTTTACTAAGTGACTTGATGAAAGTTATAGTGTAATTTTAACATTCACCAAATGCAACCAATCAAATTGCAACCATTTCATCCCAAAATAACTTTTTCATAGCTTTTATGTTGCTTGAAAGCTGGGGTAAATATTATAGTAGGGAGTACATCCCTAAAACAAAATGATGATCTCCATATATTATGTCACTTTTGAAATCACCTATTTTGCTCTTTGATCTTTCATGACACGTGAAATATGATCAGATTTTCTCTGTTCCAAAGTTTAACTACTGCATCTCTGTTTGATATGTAAAAAAATATTGCAAGGCTCAAGTTTATATTTAAAGCATGTAGACATTTTTTTCAGAAGCTTTTTATATTTAGAATTACATCAACACCACAGAGTTAGATAAAAACCTGTTTACAAAAACGGGCTCTTAAATCTGACCTCAAATTAAATCATAAAGATGCACACAAAGGGCCACAAAATTGTTTTATTTGGATTTTGTTGTGGCTAATTGTGTGACTTACAAGTTTAATTGTGAAATAAAGATGTCTGTAAGATATACAGTCCTCATTAAAAACACATTTTTTCTTGCTAAGGGGTGGGAGTAAATGCTTATTAATGGCATTCGCAATTGCCCTGGTCAAAACAGATCATGATAATCCAGTTTTCAAAGCAGATTAACATTGAATTACATTGAAAATACTTTGTACCTGAAGGGAAATTTGAGATGTGTGCACATTTCTTTTTTTTTCCTCCGTCATATAAATTTTCTCCAAAGTCCTGAGCAGTAGCTTAATTTATGCCAACATAGACTCTGGTCAAATGTTAAGCTGACGAGCAAACCAGGATCCCTGGCGCATTTATGCACAGATGTAACGGTTTGTACTTGTTTTCAGTATTTGTGCATCTCCTGTTTGTAAACTGATTGTTTCCCAGTAAAACGCGTTTGTGAATGCTGCTAAATGAAAGATTCAAGGCTTTTAATAAAAACAAATATTTGTCCATCAGCTATCTTTCTGAGGCGTGTAGAAATATCACCAATTTTTCAAGTGAGAAATAAATCAGAAATGTGAACACACAGGAAGCCTTCCCACCATGAGCACAATACATTGCCAAGAACCTGAACTAGATCAAATTAAATAAAGTTATTCGATTATCATGCCTATTTCCCAACCCACTTAGTTTTGTTTAAGTATGTAAAAAGCCTGAAAAAACTTGTGGTCTGATTGTCTAACAGGAGTTTACGCTGGGGGGGAAAAGAGTTTATTACACATGCTCTGGTGATTTTAAATGCATTATTTAGGAAAACCCACTCTTCTGATTGCATGTGTAGATTCAATTATCTACGACGAGCCATGGGAAAACCAAGAGAGTTTTGTAATGGGCAGGGCTCTCTGGAGAAGATTTGATTGGTGTTACCCATGTAGACCTATCAATGCTTTAGAGTTGCAGACTGGTATAACAACTATCAAGTTGAAATTCTTGAAAGCTGCATAAAGTTTAAAATGTGCTATATTTAATCACTTTACTTGCCCTCCTTCCTCTCACCCTGCCTTGAACTTTTCTGCTGTCTTACAACTTGTCTCCTAATTGAATTCCACATTTATCTAGGGGTAAAATCACACTTCCCTGTTGAGTTATAGTTTCCTGGGTTGTTGACTGTTTGGTTGTTTCTAGCATTTCCCCATCCTGCCACATTCTAGATGGAAAGAAATTACAGACAAATACAATTTGTATTTTTCTTCATTATTTTATTCTCGATCAGTTTTTGATTATTTGCCTTCAATTACAGGTTTCAATTGTATGCAAGTCGTGTCAACTTAAGTTTGTGGTGGCTTTCCAGGAATAAGAACAGTTTCTTTTATGAGCCGATGATGAAGGTACTCATCACCTCATATTGCCTGACATTCTTTACATTCTCAAACACTTTATCAACCACCCACTGGAGCCATCTCAAATTTATTATCGCAATGCTCTAACATACTTTTAGAAACAGCAGAAATATTTGTAATTTGTAATTCTGTTGCCTTGATCAGTCACATTATCTCAAAATAGGAATATAATTACATTTGTTGAAATTTGAAGTCTTGTTCATAAAATATGAACAAAATTTATATCAATCATTTTTACTTGACTGTGTTAATTCCAAATAGATGTGAACTGTGATGTATCACAGAGCAATAATTCCCTGTCGCTCAGTGAATCAACTTTCCCCAATGAGCTTTTTTTACCTTCCAATGTTCTTACGGTACAAAGGAAATTTCCAACACTACATGGCTGTGTGCTGAATGAATGGCGTTGCCATGTGTGCTGTGTAAACTTGGCTTCCATCTGCAGTTGTAAGAGGAGGCACATCCCAGATGGCAGGATTTCTACTCACCCTTAACTTTAACAAAGGCAGCCTCACTAAAAACAGCTTCTAAACAACTAGAGAAAACATTGACTTGTGTATAGATGAAGACCTGATTCAAACAGATAAGTTTGAACCTGATTTATAATGTGAAGCTTCAATTTAACATGACACCCTGAAAAAGGAGTTGATGAGTGATGGTGTTGCTAGACTGTTCAGCAGCTGGTCTGTGACAGAAAAACCTGATGAGAGGAATTTCAGGCAGAAATTCAAAGATTCAAAGCCTTGAATTGGATCCAATATATAAAGAAATATTGAATTCAAATGAGTAAAATCTAACTTTGTGTCTGAAAACAAGTCACACAACATTTTTTTCAGTGTTGTTTCTTCCTTTATTTTAGAAATGACCTCGGTCTGTAGGGTGCAATGCTATTTCTGTCAAGCACTATACAAAATCCAGACACATGACAACTGATGATCTTTTTGTTTTCATTCCTGGTCTAAATCCACATGTCGCCTTTTGCTTTAGTCTCACCTACAGCCTACTTGTTGAGCTGTATGAATCATAGAGATAAACCTGCATGAAGCTTAAGAAACATTGTGACATTTTGATTGTTCTGATTGCCTCTCAGAATATTAATTACATAACACCAACTGTGTTGGGTTTTTTTTCCCACAACTGTCCCTGAGAGATTTAATTTCACAAAACAAATTTGTTTTAAAACTTAAGTGACAAGTTTTGGTCCGATTAAGTGCAAAACACAGAGTTTTTTTTGTTTTATTGCAATGATTGTCTTTTTTTTTTAATGTGCTTCAGAAGTCACCATTATCAGCAATCCAATAGATAACATTAAGTGTTTTTACTAGAGAAGATAATGAGAAAAGAGGGTTTGGGGAGAGGATGGGGCAGATTAGGGCAGTTCTATATAGCTGACTAAGAATGCCTGGGTTTCTTTACAGCGCCACAATTAATCTCTTCCCTCACACACAGGCACTTAGCCAGGCACAGCCAATGGGACTCTGTGGGAACGTGGCAGAGACCAATGAGAATCCTTGTAGTGTTACATTCTTTGATAGATTGTTCCATTGAGACAGAAGGTATATGTTCAAAACAGGAAAACAAGAAGCTTCTGCATGAATCTACTTATTTATTTGCAATGCCTGTGGGGTTTATTTTAGGCCTCGCACCACAGTTCACAGTTCCTTTTCAATTGGTTCTTTTACATTCCTTTCTTGTTCTCAGGCCCTCATGCTGGTCTCCACATGGCCACCCTCTGGGTCGTCCCTTGCCACAGCGCTGCCACAGCTGAACTCTGTTCAACTTTTATTTTTGAAGATGTGTTGACAGTTAAAGCAAAAACATAGTCCTTAGATCCTTCTGTACATCTAAGGTAGAAAAGAATGAATTCTGAATGAATGTATTCCTCTTTGTGGTTTAAGTGTTCATATTTAAATCTAGATTTTTATAGAAAGTCAATGTGATATCTGAATAGTCATTAGCGCAAACCCCTTGATGTTTAAGACTTGTTTTCCTTGTCCTTAAAACGTTTACTGTAAAATTTTGTTTTTCCTTAGAAAGATTAATGTCATCAGCCCCATTAAACCTACTGAATAACTTTTGTCCACAACAAACGCCACATTCCTTGTTGTTTTTATATGAGACCCATTTAGTCAAAAGAATCAATTAAAATGTATCACTTGAAATGGATTAGTTACACACCAGCTCAGAAAATCTGATTTTTAATTTGGAGGTTGAAAGGTTTAGGAATTAGTTTTAACCCTGTTTTCACTCATTGTAATTTGAACAAAAAAATAAATAAAAGTATAAGCACAATTAATTTCTGAATTCATTCTTAGAATGTTTTTTGATAAATAAACAAAGAAAATTTTGTGAAACTAAGGTTCTATTGCTTTGTTTTGAGTAATTGTTCTGCAGTCAAGTATTTTCATTTGACTGAGAAATTTGCAATAAATGGATGGATCACTGGGACAGTTAGTCATAGTAACCATGACACAAACACTAAATCATTCATTAATGTTCTTGCATTGAATACATTGCATCACATCTTATTTCATACCCAATCCTGAATTTAATTGGCCTACAGGCTGTCTTTTTCATATTTTGTTTTTGTCTTATACATTTATAATTCACAGATCCAATTAAGAGGCTTGTTTAGCTGGCTTGGTTAGAGTGAATATAAAGTCAACCAGGCTTCCTGCACATTTGTCTTTCCTCTTGAAGAGAAGAGGGAGAGCAGCTATCTACAGTATTCAGGATAAGGGTAACCTGTGGGACTGCTGACATATGACAACAATATCAACTTTTTGTTAGCACATATTTCCTCGGATTTAAATGGACTCTATTTATTTGGTGCTTTTCTACCTGCAGAAACATAGCCTTTTACATTGTAGCTCATATTCACACACACACATTCATACCTGATGGTGGAAGCTGCTATGCAAGGTGCATACCACCATCAGGAGCAATTAGTGAGTACAACTTTCACTACTTTATGTAAAGAAGTGTTATAAACTGTGGAATATTTGGAACATTTTATTCACTCTTCCACAAATAATCCAACATACTTGATGAAATTTTGAAATGATGTTTTGTTATAGAGATCTTTCAGAGTAAGTTGCAAGCAAAGTTTAAGTTGGGGGAGATCCGGAAGTGGTAACAGTAATTCTTCTTCTCATTGTAAGCAACTGTCAAAGGCTTATCTTTTCTTGTAATCTAGTAACTACCGTTAATGATGTGATGAAACCTCGGCTCAGTGTGCAGCAGATACTGTGGGATGAAATGGGTTTAAGTTTTTGGTGTTTCTTTTACTCCAGCTGGCTCTGGGCAGACGGCCCAAACTCATACTTTATTAATCCTTTCCCAGCTTCATGCTTCCTACATCTTACAATCAGTTGGAATAGAGGTTATGTCACAATGTTGCCATTTCACCACCCATCTGGTATTATGATTCATAACCCAGCACATCCGAGTGAAAACACAAGAAAATTGTTTCTACAGTATATACGCGGATGAGATCCATCTACTTAAACAGGAGAAAAAGACATTATGCAGTACAGAAGGTAATACTTATAGACAATGATTTATTGGATAGGGTTAACCAAAAAAACATCAGAATTTCTCCAATTTCCAAAAATGATTTATTTACAGATGCCTCGAGAGGTTAGTTAAGGAATGTAATTAACACATTTGCATCTTCTTCTTCTCCTTTCGGCATTTCCCTTCAGGGGTCGCCACAGCAAGTCAGTTTCTTCCATCTAACCCTATCTGCTGCATCCTCTTCGGTCACGCCAACTATCTTCATGTCTTCCTTCACTGTATCCATGAACCTCCTCTTTGGTCTTCCTCTAGCCCTCTTTCCTGGTGGTTCCAAATCCAGCATCCTTCTGCCGATGTACTCGGTCTCTCTCCTCTGTACATGTCCAAACCATCTCAGTCTGGCCTCCCGGACTTTATCTCCAAAACCTCTAACATGTGCTGTTCCTCTGATATACTCATTTCTGATCCTGTCCATCCTGGTCACTCCCAGAGAGATCCTCAGCATCTTCATCTCTGCTACCTCCATCTCTGCTTCCTGTCTTTTCCTCAGTGGCACTGTCTCTAGACCAAACAGCATGGCGGGTCTCACCACGGTTTTGTACACTTTTCCTTTCATTTTAGCTGAAACTCTTCTGTCACACATCACACCTGATACTTTTCTCCACCCGTTCCAGCCTGCTTGAACACGCTTCTTCACCTCTTTTCCACACTCTCCGTTGCTCTGGACTGTTGATCCCAAGTACTTAAAATCTTCCACCTTGTTTATCTCTTCTCCCTGTAACCTCACTTTTCCATTTGGATCCCTCTCATTCACACACATGTACTCTGTCTTACTCTGACTAATCTTCATTCCTCGTCTTTCTAGTGCAAACCTCCACCTCTCCAGCTTTTCCTCCACCTCTTCCCTCCTCTCACTACAGATCACAATGTCATCTGCAAACATCATTGTCCATGGAGATTCCTGTCTGACCTCGTCTGTCAGCCTATCCATCACCATAGCAAACAGCAAAGGACTCAGAGCAGATCCTTGGTGCAGTCCCACCCCCACACTGAACTCCTCTGTCTCACCTACAGCACACCTCACCACTGTCTTACAGCCCTCATACATGTCCTGAACCGCTCTAACATACTTCTCTGTCACACCAGACTTCCTCATACAATACCATAGTTCTTCTCTAGGTACCCTGTCATACGCTTTCTCAAGATCTACAAAGACACAGTGCAGCTCCCTCTGACCTTCCCTGTACTTCTCTATCAGCATCCTCAAGGCAAATACTGCATCTGTAGTGCTCTTTTTAGGCATAAAACCATACTGCTGCACACAAATTCTTACTTCAGACCTTAGCCTAGCTTCGACAACTTTTTCCCATAACTTCATCGTATGACTGATCAGTTTAATTCCTCTGTAGTTACCACAACTCTGCACATCTCCCTTGTTCTTAAAAACAGGAACTAGCACACTTCTTCTCCATTCATCAGGCATCTTCTCACTTTCTAATATTCTGTTAAACAGCCCAGTCAGAAACTCTACTGCCACCTCGCCTAAACACTTCCATACTTCTATAGGGATTCTGTCAGGGCCGAGAGCCTTTCCACTCTTCATCCTCTTCAGTGCCCTCTCTATTTCTACCTTACTGATCCTAGCCACTTTCCGGTCCACTTTGGTAACGTTTTCTACTCTTTGTTCTCTTTCATTTTCTTCATTCATCAACTCTTCAAAGTACTCTTTCCATCTTCCCATCACATTACTGGCATCTGTCAAGAGACATCCATTCCTGTCTTTAATCACCCTAACTTGCTGCACATCCTTCCCATCTTTGTCTCTCTGTCTTGCCAACCTGTATAGGTCCATCTCTCCCACCTTGCTGTTCAGCTTAGCATACAAGTCGTCGAAGGCTGCTTGTTTTGCCTTTGCCACCTCTATTTTAACCTTATGCTGTATCTCCCTGTACCCTTGCCTACTCTCCTCAGTCCTCTCAGTGTCCCACTTCTTCTTAGCCAGCCTCTTTCTTTTGATACAATCCTGCACCTCCTCATTCCACCACCAAGTCTCTTTATCTATCTTCCTTCCAGATGACACACCAAGTACTCTCTTGCCTGTCTCCCTGATCACATTAGCTGTAGTTGTCCAGTCATCTGGAAGCTTCTCCTGCCCACCAAGAGCCTGTCTCAACTCTGTTATAAAGTTCAAGCAGCACTCTTCCTTTTTCAGTTTCCACCATTTAGTCTTCTGCACTCCCTTCATCTTCTTAGACTTCCTCACTGCTATGGTCATCTTACACACGACCATCCTGTGCTGTTTGGCTACACTGTCTCCTGCTACAACTTTGCAGTCACTGATCTCTTTCAGATTACACCGCCTACACAAAATGTAATCTACCTGTGTACTCCTTCCTCCACTCTTGTAAGTCACCCTGTGTTCCAGCCTTTTCTTGAAATAAGTATTCACTACAGCCAATTCCATTCTTTTCGCAAAGTCAATCACCATCTGACCTTCTGCATTCCTGTTCTGGATACCAAACCTGCCCATCACCTCCTCATCAAATTAACACATTTGCATAACCCACATTATTGTTACTAAAACATAACTTAAAACGTCTAATAATAAATTAATTTTGATCTAAATCATCAAAGAACCAACAAGGTGCATATGCAGGGGAACATTGTGTCTGTAGGAAGAAGTTGGCAAGTTTGCATCGTGGAAAATACCTTGATTTGAAAAAGTAAAGTTGTTAACAGCACAGTAATCCTTGTTAACAGCAGCAGTATTTGTAATCTTCATCCAAAGTTTGTATTCTAAACTTAATGTAAGAGAAAATAGGGCAGCTTGACTTTTACATTTGCTGAACATGCAGTCAAATTAATGTTAAAAAATATCAGTTGCATAAAAAATTAGGTAAGGTTTTGCATATCAGTCTTGTTTTGTCAAGCCAACCGTCTAGCTGGCTATGCAAACACACTACTTTCCAGTTTTCAGTAATTGTTGGTTTCCAGGGATAAAATTTATATAGAAGTACAGCTGAGCACACAAATGTAGAATTTCCAAGTGTCTTGAAATAAATCAATAATAAATCAAATTTATTGGCAATGTTTCTATAAAGAAAGCAAAGAGTCAAAAGTCCAAATTTCCCTTTTCTTCTAAGCACACAGGATAGCGTATCTTGACAATGTGCAGGGATGTCATGGATTCTGAAATGAGGGTCAAAGCAGGAGAAAGCATTATCCCTCTTGTTGTTGCGGTTATTAGAAAATACATATGTTTAATCTATGATCACTGATGAGATGTCAAACTCAAGAAACGTTCCTAATGTGCATCACTACCGCCTTACTGTGTGTGCTCCAATTCACATCATTCATCTCACTTTACAGTCACTGCTCATTTATCTTTTGTTTGTCAACCTGTTTCCGCAGCCAAGCATGCAGTAAGTTAAGACTGGACCTCATCTCATGAAAGCTTCGATCTGCACGTTCACATTGTAGATTTATTAGAGAACTTGGATTTTATACCTTGACCTTTAGAGTTTCTTTCAATGAAAATAAATTTATGACTATAGATGTGTTTTGTTCATGTTTCATGTTTGCTTTGATGGTAGTTTAATTGATATCCTCTAAATCCCAGAAAAGATAAAGTAATTACTGATAGACTGCTTGCCTTACAAGAGACAAAGTCTTTTGTATTCTCTATTAGTGACTGCTGAAGTACTGTTGATACTATTTCTCTGTAACCTCGCATTAGAAAAAATAGGTTAAAAAGATGGGACTTCTTTACACAAATTTTCTTACATTTGAGAAATCTGGGTAAAATGCAGAAATATATGGGGACATATTTGATGAACATAATGATTATCAAAATCACTTCATTTCCCACAGCATAGTTCGACTAATGTGAAATATCTACAGTGCATTCCACATTATTATGCAAAAGACATTTCAGCATCATCGAGTTTATTGTTTTGGTTGATCTAGATTGTATTATATCTCAGGGGTTTTGGTTTCCCAAAATTATATTTTTGTTGATTATCAGGGATAAGTGGTTAATCACTTGAAAGGCTATCCCTCATTATTAAGCAGTTCAATATTTTAAAACGGTTTAGTATAGAAAGTGATCTCTGCTGTTGGAAAGCAGAAAATAGGTGGATTAAAACGTTCCATATTTCACAGAAACATAGAATCTCTTGTTGAAAGAGATTTGTGTCAGATTCAGAGCCCACACTATGGCATGCAGATAATGAGCGAGAATTCTGCCAGACAAATTTGTCAAATTAAGAGAGCAGCTGCTAAAATGATATTACAAAGCAACAAACAGGTAGTGCCAGCAACATCAACGTGCCGGATCCTCCGGACCTCCCAGTCTTGCAGAAATTTCTACAGAAAACTATTACTTATATAATATCTTGGAATCTAATATGTATATATCTTGATGGACACTGCTTTTGTTGTAAAGCTCTTGTGTCAAATGCTCTGCATAGTGATGTAAAAGTGCTTTCATTAAATGTTTTTGGTAATAAGTACAAAGTGAACCATTTTCAAAAACTTGTTGACCCTAAAAAAGTTGACCCTAGCGTTGCACATATTTTCCAAAGTCACATAATTCTAAAAGAAAAAAAAAGACTTTTGTCAAAACCAGTGATATTTTACCGTATTTGGAAAGTGATTTTGCTAATAGCTTTTTTAAATTATTATTATTATTTGCCTGTCCTTTTCAATGTAATGACAGCGCAGCATCAAAGTTTTGCTTGTCAAATCTGTTCTGCTAAAGGTAGCATCAAAGATGCTTTCATTGATAGTACTTAAAATGTAAAAATTGGTCATCTGTTGTTCACTTTCAAGCTGTGTCATCTGGGAGCATATCATAAAAACATTTCTTTTCAGTATGACTTGTGCAAACACTTTTCTTGACAGTTAAATACTGTCTGTTTGTTGTATACAAACAGAAGAATAATTCAATGTAAGCTTTTCCTGTCAACTGGCAGAAAATATAGTTGTACATTTATCCTTTTGTCTTTGAACATTTATGTTAAGAAAACCTGGTTGTCCAAACAATCCCGCTCATTAATTATTTTCTATGTTATGTGTATGTCGTTGCTCCTCTCAGTGTTTGCCTGAGAGTTATAATTACTGCAGCCTTCAGTGTGAAACTGCAGTATACCAAGGTTATTTTATTAGATGATTGCAACCTGTTGTGTCAAGAGGGGAGAAAACAAGTGGCAGGGAAATTTCTCTCTTTTACTACAGGGAAAAAGCATTATTTTCTCATTCAAAAAATAATTTTAAAATTCTGGGTAATGTTTCTGCATGAAAAAAAAGAATCAATGCAACTAAAATAATTAAGAGCTTCATTCCCAGCAAGGTTATAACATGAAGACATTGCTGCTGAGATTTCCCTCTACCTTCAATTTGGAAATAGTTTTTTGGATGTATTAAAATCTGTGAATAGTTGTGAATCTCGAAGTAAGTAAATGAAAAGAGTCATTGGAAGTCTGGATAGTTTTGTTTTTCACAAATGACATTGGGTTTAGGAATGAGTACTAATGAATAAAAATTTCATAATAATAAAAAAAAGACTTTGAAGAAAAATTTAAGGAATGGAAATAAAAATGAATGTTCCACTCATGGAAACAGTTATAAACTTTGTGGATATTGTCATAAACAACTATTAATCAAATGCTTTAGGTGTTTATCTTAACATAGGACAAAACATTTAAATTACATAAAAAGCAATCATATGGCATGACAGGCAAATTGTTTTGCTTTTTTTTTAACTGCATACCTTCTAATTTCCTCAAAGTTTGACATCTCACAGTCATTTCCTCATTCCTGAACAAAACTCTTATCTTCCAAGATGACTGTCTCTGTTTATTAACACAAGGAAGCATTCTTGCTTAGTGTTCTGTGACTACAAACAATTAAAAGAAGGAATAGAGTTAAATGCTCCCCTCTTCTGTCGGTCAGAAGCACTCCACCCTTTGCAAGCGAATGAGCTACATTCCACAGGAAGTTTATCCATCGCCTCTTCCCTTCATCCCTCAGTCTTCCTGCCTCCACTGATCTCTAGTGATTACTGTCGACTGGGTGGGCTGATAAGAGAAGCTAATGAGAAGAGGAGACCCATAGCCAATTAGGGACAAACTCTTTTTATGAACATGAATTTTTGCAATTCAAAAGGTCAACTTTTCAGCTGCTTGACTGCAATACACAGCTGGACCTTCAGCCTAATGCTAGGCAAACAAACACTCAATGGTTCAACAACCTGAATCTTTACGAGCGCAATCAGATTAGATTTATTTCTTTTTTCGCTGTTGTGCCAGCTGCTACAAGATCCATCAGATAGCTTGATTGTTAAAGCCAGGTTGCTTGTTTATCGGCTTGGCCATCAACACTGACCACTCAAAGTTGGTACACCTGCCATTATTCAATGTTGAAGACTTATGAAAGCTGCTGGTGATTTGTTTCTCACTCACATGGCAGCTACTTGTCATCACATCCTTTGAGTAAACCCTGTTCCATACACACTATGCATCCAATCAATATTTTGCTTTTTCAGCTGGCGATGTGCAGATTTTAATCTATCTAGTTTCTTCAGTTTTCGAGAAAATACAGTCCTTATGCAATTAAACTGTTTCAACACAATGTCAAAAATAGGCTGTCAGTGATTATTTAAAAGCTTCACTTATGTCAACATGATAAGTATTAAATTGTAAAATGATATTCTTTATCAGAACACTCTATGAATAAGATGTTTTGTATAGAAAACCAGCACAGCCTTAAGCCAGCCTGTAAACAGATTGTTGTCATTTCTCTTCATTAGTTGACTGTAAGCATCTCTGGAGCTTGGAGGCTTTCTAAGTATTTTTATGATTCCACTTGAAAAGAATAACACAAGGTTGCATTGAAAGAATTGATTAGGAAAAAAAGTTTATCCTTTGCGACTTGAAATTTGAATGAACATTTCCCTCAAAGTCTTTTTAAAAAGTTGATGGGAAAGGTTTTTTCCCGCCAGATTTATAAATTATTTCTCTGACTATTCTTAGAATGAGAAACCCTTTTGCATTTCCTATGAGGATGATCAGATTGTGTTATAAGATAAATAAAGTAGTACGTACCTGTACGTATATATATATATATATATATATATATATTTAATCTGGGTATAACTGTGTCAAAGATCCTTGTAAATATAAGTTACTTTCCAAACAGCTTCTTTCATCTTTCAGATGATGTTGACAACTCGTCATGGTTATACCTTCATATTACATGTATACACAACAAATAGGTGAGCAAATGCTGGAACTTTAATCTTTTCAGTAGACAGATGTAGTCTCTTTTTTTTTTGTTAAATCTTAGCAATTTTCTGAATGCTTAATTTCTTTTTTTCTTGTCTGACAGTAAGTGGGTCCTCCTTTGTTAAAAACAAATAAATGAATAAATTAGGTCAAATTTAAAAAAGCTAAATAAGCCAGAAGTTGAAGGGCTCTTAATTATGTAGTGAAAATGGACACAGTTATTTCACTCAAATGACAGTGTGTGATGTCAAAGTTGTTGAAGAAAAACCAGATTTAATGTCCTGCAAGGATTTGAAGCAGACCTTTGCAGAAGGCTGGTGATGGAATTTGATGAATGTGCTGGAGGAAACTGCATTTTTACATGAACCATGACATTCACTTCAGAGGAGAATTCCATATTTATTTATTTTTCTCTTCTATTTTTTGTTAATGTGAACTTCCCTGGACTTCTTTACGATTCAAATGTCAGGTCTCTCTCTAAAAACACCAGCACAAATTTCATAATCCAAAATACCTTAATAATACCAACACAGATAGATCATATCTTTGGAAAACCTTTGCTCATTTGACAAATGGGTCTGATAATTAAGGCTTGAACTTCCCTATTACTGAGCCCCAAAAAGTCAGAAGTGTTTGCTCAGGTATGTGATGCTTGGCTTTCTTTAACACATGGATGAGATCCAGATGTGTGGTGGAAGAGGACACTCCAGCACTCACATGTGGTTACATTTTGTCTCACACCCTCAAAAGCCTAAAGCAATCTCACTACAAGACTAAATGCTAAAACAAGCTAGCAGACAGGAGAGGCAATAGACCAGTACCTTTTCTTATGATTGTGTAAGATATGTTTTAAAAAACAATCTGTGCATGTGGGGGACAGGAATTCAGCTTTTCATTTTGGAATTTTATGCATGCAGACATCCTTGCATCACAACCATGTTTGTTCTGTTTAAGCTTTAGAAAATAGTCAGCCAAAACTTTATGCTTGTTGGATTGTCAACTCCAGTGAGAATGAACATGCTTTATCAAGCTGTTCTGACACACAAAATCAATCAAATATGTTTTTAAAAATGTTACCCTTTACCAGCCACAACATATGCTCATTAAATCTAATGAAGAAAACACACAGTGTTAGATCAATGCAGTGTGATACATTTCTTGATCAGTAAGTAGTGGCTTTGCTGATGGCTTTGTATTGCTAAACACAATGCACAATGAACAGCCTATTATACATCACTTGGAGAAAAGTAAAAGTCACAAAAGGTCCCTCCAAGCTCTAAAGGCCACCTTGATGAGTATGGTTGCTTGATATTGAGGCGCATTAAAGGTCAGACATGTCATTAATGGTAATTGGTTTTATTGTCAATGTGTGTGTTGCCGCTAAAGCTAGCAGTTCAATAAAGTTAAGTTGACTGAATGAACCCAGACTGAAAAAAAAATATCAAAACCGAAGCGTACTAAGATAAAAGTGACAGTACTTTATTTGTAAAATTAATGCCTTTACATTTTGAAATTATTGTCATTAGCTAGAAAATGAGTTTTTTTTTTTCTTCTTTTGTTTCTGTTGTTTTTTAATCAACCTATTGCTATTTTTCTTCCAGGAAGATGAACAAACCAAAGCATCTGCTATGTTGGAAAGTATTTAGTGAGAAATAAATTTCTATAATTTTTTTTTTCTTTTAATAAAAATATGAGTAAGAATTAGGATCCAGCAAACAAAGCAGAGTCTATGTCAAAGTTATTTATGCATTTTTCACACTGTTAGACCCAGAATCTATGATGATGCAGCTTTGCTGAGTCCATAGACACCAGTAGGCTGTTGATATTGCACACATAATTGCTACTCTAATTCCAAACACTTCACTCTAGGGATGCTTTGTTTATCATAAAACTATGTGGTACATAGAAAGAAGTGTATTCACCTTCAGCTCTTAGAGAAATCTAGTATGTAATAGACAATTATGCAGAAATGAATGCTGCAGAGGGTTTGCATTTCTCCACAGGACATTAATAGTAATTACAGCTGAAATAGTTTAATGGTTCAATTATTCTTCTAAATTGCCACCATATGTGTAACAGCTATGTTACATTTAGTCTTATGTGTTAAATGTGCGGGAAACAATATCTTGCATTATGCAAACAAATATGTATGCATAATCACACTCTAAATGACCAATATGAAAGTCGTAATCGAGTCATATTGTTCCTTTTACAATGCATCAGAAAATTATATCCATATGTTAATTTTTACAAAAGAAATAACAAAAACATTTTTTGTGGCAATAAAAGAACTAGCCCGTATTAACTTCCTGCTTGTTTAGTCATCAGCTGTAGATCATCATATTTGCATTATGGTGAATTCCATGTTAGTAGCAACATTTGTAACGATTATTAAAAGGTGTGAAATAAAACATATCTGGCATGTGTGTGTTTTTTAATAAAACAGTGACATCTTGAGGAAAAGCACGGACCAGCTATACTTCTTTTTCTTTTTTAATCAAGTATAGATAAGTCATAGTGACCTTCTTAACCGTCTGTCCCTTATGGAGTTACAGGGGTTGCCAGAGCCCATCCTGGCTGATTCAAGGCGAGGGGCAGGGTACACCCCGACCAGGTCGCCAGTCTGTCACGGGGCCACACATATACAACCATACACACACTCATTCCTAGGGGCAATTTGGCACCGGCCAATCAGGTTAACATGCATGTTTTTGGAGGGTGTGAGGAAATCAGAGTACCCGGAAGAAAACCCATGCAGACACAGGGAGAACATGCAAACTCCACACAGAAAGGCCAGTGTTCCAAGCCTTGTCCCTATTCGGGACTCAAACCCACGACCTTCTTGCTGTGAGGCCACTGGGCTACCCACTGCACCACCGTGCTGCCTAAGTATACATAAATTAACACAATTTTTTCCATTTTGCCTGAAGAAATAATAAATGCATTTTTGTGTGCAAATAGTGTTTGAACTTACTGAAAAATGGGCATCTTGATGGCTATCAATGTCCAGACATCAGACCCCATTTTTAGAATAAATTAATTATTTATTATCCTGCTCACTCATTATTTCTAACAATACAAAAGAAAGTAGGTATCAACAAATCAAACCAATAGTAAAAATAACAACAACAGAGTTTAAAAACTATACTGTACATTTGCTCATGTACATATAACCATATACCAGTACATATCTTGGACATCTTGGTTTAGGTTTAAACACAAAGATGAACTTTGAGGACAAATATATAATCTGACATTAGAAAATTAAGAACATTAAAAAAGGAACAGCACATGTTGGAGGTTTTGGAGATAAAGTCAGAGAGGCCAGACTGAGATGGTTTGGACATGTGCAGAGCAGAGAGAGAGTACATTGGCAGAAGGATGCTGGGTTTGGAGGAAGACCAAAGAGGAGGTTCATGGATACAGTGAAGGAGGACATGAAGATAGTTGGTGTGACCGAAGAGGATGCAGGAGATAGGATTAGATGGAAGAAACTTACTTGCTGTGGCAACCCCTAAAGGGAAATGCCGAAAGAGGATAAAAAGAGGATAGTTTTCTTGTACTTAGAAATTGCTGTAAGAGCTAGATTAAGAATGTCATCGCATCGAACTGGATGAAAAGTAAAAACAATCACAGAGGAGCAAAAGGGAGACATTATGAAGAAAGTTCAGTCTTTGGAGAAAGTGACACGTATTGAAGTTTAAAAGCTGAAAAATATGAAAATCAAGTGCAGATTTGAAAAATTCATATTCATATTTACGTTTCATTCCTCAATTTGTTTTAGGTCTTTGTCTCAAAAGTATTTTTGTTAGAACAAAATGAAGAATATATAAAGGGAAATAAAAACATCCATTAGAGATATTCTGATTAAATATCAATTTTCTTGGTACAATTAACAGTAACTATTTCACAACATTGTGAATATTAAATCTAATGACCACGTCTCATGTAAATTTTATTGTTTATTAATTTATTTATGTTGATTTTTCGCATCCCAGATATATCAACTTTTTCTTAAAGGAAGATTTAACAAAAAAATTATTTTGACCTTGTGAAAGAAATGGAAAAAGGAAAGAAACGCACAACTCCATGTGGAGTTTAAACTATTATTTCTGTCATTTAAAAATATAACTTGAGACAAAATAAGACAAAAAAAGTTATCTGGTTTTAGGCATCTGGATTTTTTTTCTAGCATGAAAGCTAATACTCCCGCTCCACATCTTGGTTTATCTATCCGTCCTCATTCGAGGCAGACGTATCGGCATCCTCAATAATTAGGACGCTGCATCAGTTCATCGTGGTGAAAAAAGAGCCGAGCCAAAAAGCAAAGCTCTCGATTTACCAGTCGAAGTACGTTCGTACCCTCAACTATGGTCACTAGCTGTGGGTGGTGACAAGAACGAGATCGCGAATACAAGCAGCCGAAGTGAGCTTGTTCCACAGGGTGGCTGGGCTCTCGCTCAGAGATAGAGTGAGGAGCTCTGCCATCCGGGAGGAGCTTGGAGTTGAACCGTTGCTCCTCCAGATCGAGAGAAGTCAAATGGGGTGGTTTCGAGCATCTGGGTTAGGCTGATTTCTAAACGCCTCACTAGTGAGGTAGTATACCTTACCCTGCTTGAGACATTATGTCTCCTTGGGATCCTCCCTGGTGAGCTGAAGGATGTAACTAGGGTGAGAGAGTATGAAAAGCCATCCGAGGCGCTTCACGCACGTAATAACTCATTCTGTTCCGTCATCTTCCGCTTGTTCCGGGGTCGGGTCGCCGGGGCAACAGCCTCAAACGGGCAGCCCAGGCCTCTCTCTTCCCGGCTGCATCCTCTAGCTCACCTGGAAGGATCCCAAGGCCAACTGTGAGACATAGTCTCTCCAGCGGGTCCGGGGTCTGCCCCTTGGTCTCCTCCCGGTGGGACGTGCCCGAAACACCCCGCCCGCTCGGGGGGCATCCTGACCAGATGCCCGAACCACCCCATCTGGCTCCTCTCGACCTGGAGGAGGAGCGGCTCGACACCGAGCTCCTCCCGGATGGCAGAGCTCCTCACCCGATCTCTGAGCGAGAGCCCAGCCACCCTGCGGAGGAAGTTCATTTCGGCCGCTTGTACCCGCGATCTCACAGCTGGTGACCATAGGTGAGGGTTGGAACGTAGATCGACTTGTAAATCGAGAGCTATGCTTTTCGGCTCAGCTCTCTCTTTACCACAACGGACCGATGCAGTGTCCTAGTTATTGCTGATGCCGCACCTCAAAATTTAAAATCTAGCGCGGTAAGATTACGTCTGTGTTGCGGCCTGGATGGCTTTCCATACTTTTTTGGCCCGGGTCACCTAACCCCAAATCCATTTGTTTCTCTCGACCCATAGGAATAACGGATGACAATTACATTTTAAGAAAAAGACAGAGAAAAAAATTAATTTGTTATTTTGTTATAATAATTATTTTAGAGGGGAACAAAAGTCTATTGTATTAAATATATAAATTACTTGCGTTTGACGTAAGAACCTAACAGGAAGTAATTGTTGAATTGACCAATCGGATGGAATCCTGAGAGCAGAGCTGGAAAAACACATCTCCTTCCTAGCCATGCTAGTCCTATCATTAGGTTAACCTGCAGCGGACCAGCTTTGTGCTGGACGCAGAAACACAGGAGACCACTACGCTTTAAATTAACTTTGAAATTTAAAGGAAACGTGAAGGATAAGAGTGGAGCTGAGTAACGGACTGGAGTGGACATGAAGGAGCTCCATGTCTACCAGTGTGTTCACTGACAGCTGTCACCTAACTGCTTTAGCTTGCTAGCTTCAGTGTTTTAGCTTAACGGCTATCAGGAGATTTTTAAGCTCAGTCTGGCTCATTCTAGGAGGTCGCTATTGGTTGGGAAAACACAAGAAAACGGCCATTTCTCTCGCGTTTGACTTCTATTCCAATAATGTTTGTAGGAACAGCCGGATAGTATTATTAGTCATATTTTGAAGTGAAACTATTTAGCTTTGTTTTTGAGCTTCAAATCACTCCCAGTGTTTGTATGACTTTATGTGAGACTCACAACAACGCTTGTTCCTCACTGACTGGGGACTGACTTTTAGGGAAAACCATCGTTTCACCGCAACAAGATTTTTCAACTTCAAAAGAAATGAAGAAATTTTTTGATTCACGTCGCGAGTTTGGAGGTTCTGGGCCTGGTGCTGGTGGAGGAGCTGCTAGTTCCAGTAGTGGTGGCAGCTTCATCGGACGGGTTTTCAGTGTTGGACGATATCAAGTAACCATCGAGGAAATAATCGCAGAAGGTGATCACCTAACTTATTCATCTATCCACAAAACTAGTTTAAAATGCTGGGCCTCATTATGTAGGTGTTAGCTCATCAGACTGACTAAACACCTACATGGAAGGATTATCTTACATTGATAACAGTTATTACCAATGTAGTAATAAAGATATTTGTAGTTTTTCCCAATCTTAAACCATCATATCATGTTTATCTGCACAATCTTCATTTTAGGATGTAATTTTATTGTCCTGATGTTTTGTAACTTTTAAAGTTGTAAACCAAACCACTATTGATAAGGTTATGGTAAAAGGGAGGTCATCTCTTCTGGTCATTTGTTTTTGCAATGAGAGTCATCCATGCTCTGTTAGCTGAGAAGTCCTGTTACTAAATAATAAATGACAAAAGACTGATTAATTTATTAGAACTATTCTGCTAATGGTTCCATCCCATAGTCCCACGTTGCTATTTGAAAGAGTGAAATGTCTTAATTTCTGTCATGCTGCACTAACACACTTTTTAGAAAAATAAAAACGACATTTGGAAGAGAAATTAGAATGTTGAGATTAATACAAGTGCAAAATTTTGCATTATCGACACAAGGAAAAGACAGAAAGATCTAGACAATACACTTTTCAGACAGTGCAATAGTACATTGTGTGCATATTTTTAATGTCCGTGCATCCCTCATTCATCCAGTAGTGATCTATGATAGAAAAGGCTTCAAAGTTGTCTTCCTGACAGAGTTTTGACTTCCCTCTGGGATTTATTTTAAATCGGAGGGATTGAAAATTATAAAGAAATTCAGATTGAAAAGAATTTCTGGATGGAAGTTGAAACATTTCGATCATTACCTACACTATCCTGAAGACAACTTTGAAGCCTTTTCTACGACATAATTTTAATGGACGTCATTAGACTGACACACAGTATAATCTATTGATTTGAATAATTTAGTGAGCTACTAATTGCAATGTCTCATGTCATTCTTGGTGGTTATAGAAAAGTGTTTTACTCAAATTTGAACAAAAGCAGCCCTGAGAAAAAAAAGACTTTAAATATCTTGCAAACTGTGTTTGAACCACACTGATGCACTTATCCTGAACACTGTTCTTTCCAGAACCTTCCAGAAAATAGTTTCTTGTCACACGTCACAAAAAAATTCTGGTATTTTGTTGAGTCACGGACACATTTGTCGTCTCTTGTCAGCCAGTTGTCCCTAAAATTTCCATGACATTGCTTTTTTGTGCTTCCTTGTCCATCTTGCTATCTGTTTTCTTATTTCAATATAAGGTTACAACTTGTAACATTAGCACAGAATTTCTGCTGCCAAATGGCTGTTTGGCTTTCTATCCTCTCTTAACAGTAATTGTCTCATTGCGACTGGGAAAAGTACTGCATACAGTTTTCCTCTGGGCTGGATGGTCTGTGTTTGTATCATATTGAACCCAGTGAATCTGTGGGGCTATTCCTGTCTCTCATTTCAGTGCCAGAGCCTTGTTTGTAAACAGCATAGTAGTTGTAAATGTGCGTGACCTGTACAAGTGAAAAGCCATCATGGTTTCTTTTTGTGTTTGTTAAATGTGGGTGTATTTTGGCCAAGGGGTTGCATTGCCTTGAAGTGCCCTTATATAGATTAATAAAGTATTCTGATTCGGAGTCCTAACAAACTAGAGATGAATTTTGACAAATAACTTGGAAGATAAACTGTAATACCCTTACGATTGTAACAACCAAAATTTAATCCGTTTATTATGAGCTCAATGCGCATTTTTTGAGGATATTCTATAGTGTGTGTAGTCAGTAGTGTTCTTCTGTGTTACATGAGAAGCCAACAGCTATTTCTAGATGTACCCAAGTCATTTGACCACTGCTTACTGAGGTTGTAAACCTTTGCTAAATGTTGCTTAAGAAGTCTGCTAATCCCTTTAATTTCTCACATGCATGTCAGATTAGACGCACAAGACAGCAGTAGCTCAGCTGTCCTAAGTCTGATGGCTCGTACACACCCACCCACCCACACAGTTGCCCTCTGCTCTGAATATTTTGAATAAATTAGCTGGGACTGGATCTTTCTCTTTTAAATGAGCTTCACAACTCAGTTGTTTAGAGCTCATTTCCTTCTTTCTTGTTATTTTAATGGTTTCAGTCTGATTACTTTTGCCTTTACACCCAAAGTTAGCATATTTGGATCGAAGGTAGATCACTTCCACTCTGTCACTTGTAGAACTGTGAATCATTCACTGCTGAATCATTCTTTAAGTATTTATTGATGCAAGACTGTTGTTTCTGTGTGCTGCACACTTTTCAGTAACACAGACAGGTGTAGAGCTCGCCCAACACCCGACAGCCTGGTCACATGAAAGTGTCCCTGGCTCAGTGATTCCGGTTGGATGAGTCAGTGTGGTGCGTGGCATTTACACTAACGGTGTGAAAAAAACAACTTCATTGGAAACTGCTGAAAACAAAATCAATCATATAAAACTGATTCTTTACCTTAACTTTTTGGACTAAAACTATGAAAGGTCTGTGTATGATCAATTTTATACACTTCAGAGTAATTTTTTTCACATTCCATAGCTGAATTTGTTCAAGTTTTTGTGAAAAACTGAATGATTTATTCCTTTTTGTTTAGCTAGGGTCGTTTGGTTACTATGCCCAGTCACATTGTAGTTTTTCTTTAGTGTCAGCACACTGTAAACTGAACATGGATAATTAGTTTTTACTTTGTTGCATTAATCTCCCCCTCTTCCATCTACCAGTCGCTGACTAAGCCTCTCCCTTGCAAGTCATGTCAAATATGTCTTATTTGCCAACAACAAATCATATAAACACATTACATCATTTAGAAAATAAAGTAATCTGTAACTTTTTTTTTAAAATGTTAAAATCAGATGGTTCAAAGTTTAATTAATCTCGTCCATTGTCTATATTTGCAGGAGGGTTTGCTATTGTTTTTCTAGTGCGGACTCATCAAGGCCAGCGATGTGCACTGAAAAGAATGTATGTCAACAACGAACACGATCTGCAGATCTGCAAACTAGAGATACAGATAATGGTGAGTAAGCACAGATGACTGCTTAGTACAACAAAGTATTAAGAGCAGAGAGTCTTAAAAGTCTTAAAAGTCTGTTACTTATGGTTTCATCATAAAACCTTGTTTTAGTGCAATGTAAACAAAAAAAAAGAAAACAAGGACGTTTCCTATCTGGAAGCTTCCGTTGTGGAACTAGTGGAGGATGAGTTGTGCTATCAATGGATCAGTTGCCAACTAAAGTAGATTAAAAACACAAAGAAATTTTTAAATGTTTTTCATTTTTTTCTAACTGCAATACTTTTACTACTTTGTTACTTTCTCTTTTCTTGTTCAAACAGAGAGACCTTGTGGGCAATAAAAACATAGTAGGTTTTCTGGACTCTAGCACAGCTGCAGTTGGAAATGGAGATGTGTGGGAAGTCCTTATTTTAATGGACTTCTGTCGAGGTGAGTCCGTCTTATAGTTTAGAGCTCCATTATCTTTTGCTACACCGATATTTTGTTTTCTCTTCAAAGGAAAGTCTTCATTGAGTACTTATGATCAATAGAGCTAAGATTAAATGTTGAAGCAATAGAGGATATACAAAGGGAAACATGTCCAAAGCACTTCTTTCAGCCTTTTTAGAAATTTCAGTGCTGTGTATTTGCAGGTTTTGCGTTCATTTAATTTTTTATTCTCTATTTGTTTCACATAGGCGGCCAGGTTGTGAATCTAATGAATCAACGATTACAAACTGGTTTCACCGAAGCTGAGATTTTGCAGATATTTTGTGACACGTGTGAAGCTGTGAGTTGCCTCCATCAGTGCAAGTCTCCAATCATCCATAGGGATCTTAAGGTTAGACACATTTTTCTCTATGTACTTAGTACAATTTTTTGTTGAATTTTGACATTTGTATTTATTTATTACAATACCATTTTAATTTGTCTTATTTAAATTAACCCATTCAGGTGGAAAATATTCTTCTGCATGATCGAGGACACTATGTGCTCTGTGACTTTGGAAGTGCCACAAATTGCTTCCAAAACCCCCAAACAGATGGCGTTGCAGTGGTGGAGGAGGAGATCAAAAAGTACATTTAACATAAAGCTTCATTACCCTATTTGGTAAAGTTCACAAGGTCACGTGTGTTTTCAACTTTAGGTACACTACTCTATCTTACCGAGCTCCAGAAATGGTCAACTTGTACGGTGGAAAAATAATCACAACAAAGGCAGACATTTGGGTGAGACAAATGTTTGGACATTTTCATCCTTTTTAAAACATTTCATTGTGGAATTGGATTGTTATCTAATTTTATGGAATAACGCCTAAATGTAATACTTTGTTTTTTTCTTTTAAAGGCTTTAGGTTGTCTACTATATAAGCTCTGCTTCTTCACACTTCCTTTTGGTGAAAGTCAAGTGGCTATTTGTGATGGCAGTTTTACCATCCCAGACAACTCCCGCTACTCTCCAGAAACGCACTGTCTAATTAGTAAGTAACCTTGTTTTCCTTTTTTCTGATTAAACCAAAATCATTCTGTACATTTAAAGTAGCTCTAAGAATTTTCTTATAAGTTAAAATACCTTGTTTGTTAATGTCTCAGGATACATGTTGGAGCCTGACCCAGACAAGAGGCCAGACATCTACCAAGTATCCTACTTTGCCTTTAAACTGGCTCGACGGGACTGTCCTGTTCCAAATATAAACGTACGTGGTTTTACGTGTCATGAGTTGTCAGTTTGAGAAAAAAAAGGTCTATCTGCCCTTTGGGGGTTTCAGATATCTTCTTGCTCTTCTGAGAAAGCTTAACCAGGACATTTTGAAACTTGAGATGAGTTTTGCTGTCTTGTTTTTTGTTGTGTCCATGAATGATATTTTTAAAGTAGATAGTGTTATAATATAATATAAAAACTTTGACTTTCTTAATACGGAAAAATGTTTCTGCTCCTTTAGAATTCACTAATTCCTGCAAAACTTCCTGAGCCTATCAGAGCTAGCGAAGCTGTAGCCAAAAAGAGTCAAACCAAAGCCAGGTAAGAAGGAGGCAAACCAGCTGGTGTTAATTGTTATAAGAAATGTATTTTCTTCTTTTCTACTTATTCTCCACTGATGTTTTTCCCAAAAGACTCACAGATCCAGTACCTACAACCGAAACCTCTATTGCGCCTCGACAAAGACCCAAAGCCGGTCAGCCTCAACCCATAGCAGGAATTCTTCCCATCCAACCTGCACTTACTCCACGCAAAAGGCCTAATGTAGCCACTGGAGCGCCTCAACCAATGGGTAAAACTAATATAACTGGTGTATCAGGGGGAGGCGATGGCTCAGTGGTAAAAATGTTCCCCCTTGGATCGGGAGTTCCCCGTTTCAAATCCCACTGAGCTCATGTCTATGTGTCCTTGGGGAAGACACCTAACCCACCGTTTCTCCCACCATTGGCACCGACCTGGCAGCCTGCTGCGGAGTAATGCAGCACACTAATTTTCCCGTTGAGGGATTAATAAAGTATGTCTTTTTTATTTAAGTTGCCTTATGTTTTGAACTTTTTTCTGAAATGGTAAATAGACTACTTGTACAGCGCTTTTTCTACCTGCGTTGGTACCAAAGCGCTTTACGTTGTAGCTCACATTCACCCATACCTGATAGTGGAAGCTACCACGCAAGGCGAATACCACTATCATCAGGAGCAATTGGGGATTCAGTGTCTTGCACAAGGACACCTTAGCTCTCTGGGTGGGGGATCGAACTGGCAACCCTCGGATTAAAGGACTGTTGTCCTACCCACCGAGCCATCCATCCCCCAAACCAGACAATAAATTCATGTTTTACTGTAACATTTGCACCTCTATCATGTAGTGTAATAGTGTACCTTTTTTCTGAGTTAGGCGCATTGTTGGCATTCAGTGTTCACAACATCAAAATTTTAAGAAATTTCTCTATCCCATTTCTCCGTTTATTTTCTCCTCCAGGTGTTGATTTCGGGGTTCCAGCTTCTGCCACTGTCCAGCCAGTTCAGCAAGTTCAATCTGCACAGGTTGCTCCAGCACAAACAGGCAACATTCAACCTCAACACACACCTCAACATCATCAGCTACTTAAGCAGCAAGCATCACCCTTCCTAAGCCCACAGGGTGGCCAGCAGGTAAAAATCCAAGGACAACTACAAATTGAACTGTGGTTTTTTTGGTGATAAATTTAAATGAGGCATTTTTATACATATTGTATTTTCATTGTTGTTGAGGTGCTCTACTCTTACTTGTCACAGGCCTTAAAGTAACACATAGATGATGTTATTATACACCGGACTTCTCTGGTTTGGTTTATAGCTTTCTTGGTATAGCATGGCCTTGCTTGGAAGCAGTAAATGATGATGAAAATCAAATTTTCTTAGGTTATAGTTTGACACCGAGCCTTGCTTGTAATTGGCTGTGTGGTATTTTAATGTAGCATCAACTGCAGGGCTTCGACCAACAAGCAAATTCTCAAGGGTCTTCTCTGCTGCAGTCCAAACCTAAACCTGTTCATCCAGTTGCTAACCATCAACAGCAGCATGTACACCATGAAACACCATCTCTTCTCACTTCCATCCCCGAGTCCTCAGTTGTTGGTCCAGAAGCTGAACCTCAGGCTCTGGTAACATCGTACTTCATTGCTGACTGCAGCGCTTTGGCTCGGGGGCTAACTAATACTTTGTTTCTAATGAATCACATCAAAATCTTTATTTCTCTCAAAATCTTTTACTGTTTTCAATGAACAGTCGCTAAACCGAGATGGTTTATGAATATTTGGGTTAAAAATTTTGAGAACTTAAATCGCCTCAAATTTCCTTCATCTAAAAAACTAATTTCTTCCATTTCATCCATTCATCCTCATGAAGAAATGCATTAACCCCCTCTTTTTTTCCACAAGTGATTTACGCTTTGCGAAATAATCTTTCAGTCTATTCATTTTCTCCTGATTAAAGTTTGACTGTGTACATTATTTTCTGGTAGTACTGTGCTCATACTGTATATTGCCCTACATTTTTATAATGTCCTCCTCTCTATCTTCTTATTCCAGACTTCTAGCAGAGTGATTCATAAAACTGCCTCACTGACACCCCCTACGTCGCCAAAGATGCCCTCCAAAAGTGGCCACAGACGAATCCTAAGCGACGTCACCCACAGTGCTGTGTTTGGGGTTCCTGTCAGCAAGTCCACGCAGCTTCTACAGGCAGCTGCAGCTGAGGCCAGCCTCAACAAGTCTAAGTGAGCAGAATTAACTCAGTTCAGTGATCTAAGGATCAATTGTCCTTTCATTGCAGAGTGCAGCCGCAGAGACCAATGCATAGTCCATTCATTTGATTTAAAAAAAAAGACAGAAAACCCTTTTACATCCCAAAAGACCACTTTAAGAATATTGAGTCCCTTCAGTCTTTTAAATAACTTCTCTCTCACTCTCATTTGCTTGTATTTGTAGACCGTTGCAGGATTAGTTTGATCCACTCTTTTAAAACTTAACTGTTTGTTTGTTTGTTTGTTTTGCAGATCTGCAACCACCACTCCATCTGGTTCCCCCTGTTCATCCCAGCAGAATGTGTATCATCAAGGAGCAGGTGATTCCTCAGCAGCATTTACTGCGCCCAGCTCTCGTCCCAGTTGGAATCCCTTTGGAGATGATAACTTCTCCAAACTAACCGCAGAGGAACTGCTGAACAAAGACTTTGCTAAACTAGCTGAGGGTAAGTGCTCCTTGGAATATTTTACACATAAAGGTTTTGAGAAAAAAAAAAAAAGAAAGGCTCTAAACTAATTCCTGTTTACCTTCCAGCTGGTGCAGCAGTGGCCAGTGACAGTCTTATTCCAGAGCTTAGTGCTTTTCCAGGTAAGCTCAGTTCTTCTTCCCTAGCAGTCTAATTTCTTTATGTATTATAATTCTTTCAATTTTACTGACAATACATATTTAGTCTAAAATGATGTCTCAATATATAGATAATCTATTGATAAGGAAGATGAATTTTATACAACAAATATTATTTGTCTTTACTTTCTTTTTTCATCCTCAAACATTTCTATTTTTCTGCAATAAGTCATGATCATTTTTTTCCCATTTCTTTACTTTCATTGCCCTTTGGTTTAGATATTTAACAGAAGGACTTGCAGGCATTTTGGGAGCAGGTTTAAAATGGATATGCACAAAACACTTATGGTCTTCACACTCTCTGATGCACATCATTTTTTAAAAAATTGTAATAATTAATAACTTATGTGTTTAATTCTTTCACTTTGAGCGGTAAATTCTTTTTACATGATTTATTTATTGATACGTATGAGTTAAATTAATTTCTTAGACATCAAACTACTAAATGCTTCTTAAGTGCCATGTTTTAGGTTAGTGTTTGTACACAGTCCTGTTTTGTTGGCGTAGTGTACAACCTCAAATTAGCTTCCTGCTAGCACTGATGAATAAACGCCTTCGCTTCACAGGGATGGCATCTCATTTACTGATCAGTGATTTTGCTGTTGCCTGGTAACGGAAAGGACAAATTCTCTTTTGTCAATTGGATTGCTACAATGCTGAGATCACCAGCGCTGCTAAGAATAAAATGAAGTTAAGCATACTGTCTCATTAAAATGATGACCCAGCCTTTTATGCTCTGCTCAGATTAGACTGTAGCCTTTAATTAAATTATTTTAGTAGTGTGATTTCAGTTGTATAGAATGTATATCGACTGGTCCGAAGGAATCAAAACCTTGAGATTGTTATCTAATAAAGGTGTGGCTAATCTCCTTTATCCTGCATAAGCTCTGTTTGGCTCACCCTGTTCACTCAGTCGGGATCCACACACGGAACTAAAGTCTTGACCTTTGTTCATGGCGACGGAAATCTCATGATTTTGAACATCACAAATCATGCCCTCTTGTTATTATCTTCAAATATATTATAATCTGTAACCCAATTTTTAATCTTCCAAATGTTTGAAAGGACAAAGAAGCTTTTCTATCCAAAGCATTTGGAAACTTTTCACTAGTTTTGACCTCTTTCTTGTAGTGAAGAGGGCAAAAGGTCACATCTGCTGTGCCATTTTCTGAGCCAGCACATTCCTTGTATAAGACCCTATCTACCTCTCATTTTCCCTAAAGCATTTCCCTTGTAAGTATGAGCAGAAGCTGGTGGATGCTTCATTTTTTTTTTTTGCACGGAGTGAATCCAACTTAAAGTTTTGTTTTCTCTTATCTAATTTACAACATAATGCAGGTTTCGTGGTGAATTACAGTGAAAGTAGATTAACAAAGGTCATTTCCATAATTTGTTGTGAAGATTTATTAATTTCTCTGGTTGAAATTATGTTTTTAAACTAAATAGTCAGTGTGAAAGTTTGTACTTACCAAGCTTGAGTCATGGTTTGGTGATTTTTCTGGAGGAGACCAGTGTTGGGGCTCAAATGCATGAGATTTCATGTCCTTTTAATGCTAGAAAATATCCATCTATTAACCTCGTATAACATGTCTGTGTTGATGTGTTTGTCTGTGAATAGAGTTAAATTAGATCTGTTTAGGAAATGAATTTGTTTATTGTGAAAGTAATTATACGAACTACTACTCGATGGACACACAGTCAATCTTCCTCAGCAACTATTGACCTCTTCTCCTAAACACTTCAAGAATCAAGAAAACCTTTATTAGTCCCACAGTGGGGAAATCGCAAGAATATATAAATGAATTAATGATAAGAAAAAAAGGCTCAATAACTTTATAAATTGACATACAAAATGGGGAGACGGTGGCCGCGTGGTTAGAGCGTTCGCCCGCGGACCGGGAGGTCGCGGGTTTGCGTCCCACGGAGAGCACGTCTAGGGTCCTTGGAGAAGACACCTAACCCCCGATTCTCCCACCATTGGCGCCGTTGAAGGGCAGCCTGCTGCGGCGTAAGGAGTGCAGCAAACAAATTTTCCCGGTGAGGGATGAATAGAGTAATTCATTTATTCATTTATTTATTTAAAAAGTAGTTTGAAAAAAAAAAAAAAACTGGGGCATTAGTTAATAATAATTTCCAAGTCTGACATACTAATCAAAGAGTTCATGATAATAATAATAATCTGAACCAACTCAGTGTAGACAAGCAGCATCACGCTGGCATGGTTAGTTTCAGAAGCTGCATGCCCGAAAAGACCGAGGCGGGCATGTTAACTAGACAGCACAACAATAGCTTCCAAACTGCTTTTTGATACTTGATTATTAGAATCTACGTTCTTATTATTGGTTACAAGTGGATGAACTCTCCTGAAAACTTAAAGCCAATTTTTGGTTTTGCAAAAAGTGGTCCACGCTTTTCATATTAACTAGCTAATAATCAAAATGAAATATTATTCAAAGTATTTATATTTTTTGTTCACTTCCTCCTGACCTGGTAGTTGGACAGTTTGTGATTAACGGACAGAGATTGGCTGCATCAACATTATTTCCCCAAACAGACACTCTTCATAAATGCCACTAACAACCACTTTGCTTTCATTCTTTCTGTCTTTATGTAGCAAGAGCAGAAGTGTGTGTGGATTCATTGATTCCCGGTCTAGAAGCTCTGCAGCCTCAGCGACAGTCTGAACTCATTCCTGTCAGCATGCCAGGTCAGCATACTGATCCACAAAATAGGGCATTTTATTAACACCTCCTCTTTTTCTCCTGTTTTTAACTAAATTCCCATTAAGGCTAGTTTATAAGTCTGGAGTTCTTTTTAGAGGCCACAGTAAGCCTCCATATGTAAAACTATGAGCTCTTAAGACTAACTCAAACCCTCCTCTTGCGCTTCTTCCACTAACACGTTTTCACTGTGTCCACTCATCCTTCTGCTTATGCGTCATTCCGTCTTAGAATCTGTCACTGGGGAAGACTCTCTGCTGGGTGCTGATCTGCTATGCCACACTTCTCCTGGAAGGCAATCTCTATCTGCTCTCCCGTCCTCTTCTTCCTACGCCTCTGCTCCCCCTGGCTGTGGCTCTGGCTCCTGTCTGGAAGAGCTGCCTCCTGTACAAGCTTCCGGTAAGATTTGTGCTTATGAAAAAGAAATCAAGTAAGCGGTTTAACAGTATACTAAGCTAGTCATAGAAGAGTCAAAAGTTGTGTAGTAAAAACGGCGATGAATGGCTTTTACTTTCTGAGGCTTACCTTGGGTTTACTGCTTTTAATCTTGGATCCTTCTTTCTTGAAATTTTCTCTTTCAATTGGCTGACCTAACCTCTTTCCCTTTTCATCTTGACTTCACTTCCTCTTCTTTCACCACAGACTCTACTTTTCTCATGTCGTGTGGAGAGAAAACCAATGATGATGAGTTTGATCCCATTCCCGTGCTCATCTCTAAAAACTCTAATCAAGGTAAGGCTGGAAGGGGATGAGCATTCACACCTGCTTGATGCCCAAACCCAGCCACAGAGATGATTGGCTTAGCTCCCAGTTTAGTCACCTCCCCATGTTCCTGTGATCGCTAATGTGAGAAGTCTTGAATGGGTGTGCTTGTCACCTCAAAGCCTTTAATCCCATCAAGCTTACACATTAGTCATTTTCCCTACTTTTCTATCCTTATGCAGGTGTTTGAGTCTTTTTTGTTTTTCCTAAATTTTCTTCATATTTGAATGGCATTCCCTTGCTTTCCCAATGATGATGCAGCTTTATGAAATCTACCCCAGCTCACTCTCTGCCTCTTTCTCTTTCTGCCCCATTCATGCATCTTTCTGCTCTGCCATTACATTCTTCCATCCTCATTATCTCGTCTCTCCTAATTTTTCTTTCTCCATTAAAATGACTCATTCTTTTGCTTGTCTTTCACCATCTCCCTCGGCTCCTCCATGTCCATCTCTATCTCCTTCTCTCTTTCTTTCTGCCACGTTTAGGTGGTCACTCGCGCAGCAACAGTGGCAGTTCAGAGTCCAGCATCCCCAACTTGGCCCGCTCCCTTCTGCTGGTGGATCAGCTCATCGACCTCTAGAGGGGTGGGAGAGGTCGAAGGGGCAGTGTGCAATCCTAACATAGGCCAGGGGAAAGGAAGAGAGATAGAGATGTTCAAGCCGGGGCACTTAAAGTAGCACCTTATGAAAAGAGACAAGCCAGCATGGATGGGTTCAGTGGAACCTTTCACTTTCTGTGCCTCCATGGCCTAAACTCCATCTTTAGAAGGCTAATAAGCTGGTTTCATGCATCTCCGCTGGCTGTTGACATTTCCACGCTTTAAAAACAAAAACAACTTTTAATTATTGCCTGAGCATATCGTCTGCTTCTATCCTGGCTACACGGTTCTCCTCTTGCTTACTTCATATTTGTCGTGTATGTACATGGCTTATGGTGACCAACCATCATTGTGCGCATTGCTTGTTCACACCCACGCCATGTTCACTGTGTTCTCCACAGGTAGAAGATATGACAAAACAGGGAATTCTCAGGCAGGCTTGCATGTGTCACAGGTCTGATCAAAGAGTTGGGAACAGAAAAATAACCTGGACTTTTCTAGTGATTGTTTCCACAAGGATTTGAACAAAGGGTATAGAACAAACAAAAATACTCCTGCTTTATTGAATGCAGTTTGTCGGCCAGTGAACACACAAATTTTCCCGATTGTAGAACAGCTGGGTTCAAAAAGAAGTTCACCAACTCGCAATCAAATGAATAGATGTGGCTTAATGGTGAGACATTAAATTATGAGGAGAATTTTGGAAAACTAGTTAAATCTCAAATCCTGTACCAAATGTGTAGAGAGGAAAACTTCACCGTCAATGCCAAAGCTAGGTTAGATTGTATTTACACAGCACGCTGTCGGCTCTCAGGGTCAGTAAAGAATTAGCAGGTAAACATCAGATGAGATGTCAGCAAGTTATTACAAGTTAGAAACAATTTGAATGTGAAAGTATTTACCAACTAGCCAGTTACTTCTTAGTATACGCTTTGATTTAAACCAGTCAATGTTAGATCAATCCCAGCCACATGGGAATAAAAAACACACTCTAACATACATTTAAATCAAACTTATGATTTTTTCTGTCAATCTCATTCCCAAGGGTTGATTTTTTTATGTGTATAGTTTGATCTATTTTTATTTAAAGATAAACTGTACTGACGATATTTCACAGTCAAAGTATGAGTTACTTGCTGTAATGAAACAAGTGCAAAATTATTAAGGACCTATCGTTGATTGTGTGTATAGAGTTGTATTTTAAAGTGTAAACGTTGACCAAATTTGTCCAAACTCTGTCTTTTCCTTCCCAATTATATCAATCATTCAGAAAGACCTTTTCACTGTTTTTGTCGTGACAAAAAAACTTCAGCTGGAAACTATTTTTAGCCCCTTACAGTTCTTTTACACTTTGTGGGAAATGTAAATAACCTGCAGGTTCATTGTCCTAAATATTCAAACTCATTAAAAACAAAACTATCTTAATATTATTTTGATCTACTTTTAATTTTTTTTGTTTAATGAACAAAAATTCTGAAACAAAAGAAAAAGAATCAAGATTTATCTTTTAGACTTCTTTTCTTTTCCATCTACAATTATGTTTCATGAATTCACTTGCATTTATCTATGCAATCTTATCACAAGTCTAATGTTCTTATTAAAACCTGCAGTTATGTGTACGGTGGAGTTGTAGCCTATCCCGTAGAGTTTTGTTGGAGGAGTGTGAAAGTCGAGGTGGTGAATTAATGACAACTGCTATGTCCAAACGGTGGGTTTAGCCTTCAAATGTTTAAGTGAAAGCGGAATCTCGAGCTTGTGTATTTTTTTTTTATTCATTAAAAGTTTGAATGGGCGACATTAGAGGCACAACAAAACTCATGTATGTAAATGTAAATAAATTGTATTTGGCTCGTAATTAAACTTGGATTGAATTTGTCAGCTGACTATGATGAATATGAAAGTAACCATACAAAGCTATCATTAGATATAATAGATATAATATTTTTGTCTGATTTTATTATATTTTAATTCTCCCCAATATTATTAGGTTGTTTTAAAACTTAAAGGAATAAATTTTGTGAATCCAGGTTAGATCACAGTGACTATTTTCTTTTTTAGCATACATGTTGTCTTCCTTCGGTAATCACGTTGAAATAGTAGGATTTTTTTCTTCTTAAATTGTTACTGGCTATGGGAAATAAGATGTCTTCTATAAGAAATAGATTAAATAAATGTGCTTATGTGTGAAGTAAAAGAAAACAAAAGCACCATACAAAGGTGTTTTATTTTAAATGGCTTCAACTAACATCCCTGCAAGAGCTGCCAGCTAACAGCTGCTGTCAACACCGCTGAGGTAAGACTGTTCTGTCTGCTTTTCTGTGGAAATCCAACTTTAACACAAACCATACTTAACACAGTGAAGATTCCGCTCCTCCCTCATTTCCCCGTCCTTGTTTCCACAGAAACTACTAACTTCTAACTAAATATTCCCCACTTTTACCTAAACTCTAACAATGTTTTACGGATGACACTCCCCGCTTTCCACAAACGCTACACTGTACTTTTAGGTTGAGTTAAGAAAACCGCAGCTTCAGTTAAATTGTGGAAACAAGACTGATTGATGTTGTGCTTATAGAACGTGTCCTTTCTGTCCTGTGTGTGTCATTTATTTAAGTTACCGTTGGTAGTTTTGCAGTCTTGTCCTGGTTTTTAATTGGTGGGTTCTTTTTGTGGTTGTGTTTTAAAGATTATTGTTATGCAGATATCTCTGATGGTCTGCTAGAACAACATGCACAGAATTTAGACTGTTGGCAACATTTTTAGTGTTGAACGTTTTTTGTTGAAATCATTTCTCTACCTTTTTCTGCAGAGCCACAAGAGGAGAGCAATGGTTACTTTGTGCTTGAAGAAGGACAAGAGACTGTAACCCTTGATGAAAAGTCTCTCAGTACAGACGGGTGTGAGCACTCCAGTGATGAAGATGACAAAGAAAGCCATAAGGAGGAGCAGCAGGAAGTGGGAGTAGATGTGAACAGTGTAGCCACCCAAGACTGCAGTGGTTCTAGACCTCTACTGATGGACTCAGAGGATGAAGAAGAGCATGGATCTCAGCTAGTTTTCCACCCTGACACGAAACCAATACAGCCGTCTACAACGTTCCATCAGCCTGCGCCAAACATCTTTGGTCAAAATAATTCCACACATCTCCCCAAACCAGCTCAGGGGGACGGCATCACACCAGATGTTTTCTCTAAAGCTCCCTTTCACATCATGCAAGAGGACTCAACTGATGTGTTCGCAAATGCCCCATTTCCACACGCCCCTCTTACATCTCAGACACAGTGTGATGTGTTTTCACAAGCTCCATTTGGGAAAAAGAGGGAGGCCTCAGTAGCTTATCCAAAAACCTCTTACACTCAGGCACCAGGAACTCAGGCTCTGACATCTGATCAGAGGGTGCTGGGGCAAGTTGCCCAACAACCATTCCGTCCTCAAGCTTTATCCAAATATTCCCGACACTTTGAGGGGCCTGTACCCCAGCAGTCTGTAGCAACTCACAGAGCCGCTTCCAATGTTAGCAGGCAAGTCGGTGGGACATCAGTCCCTGTTGGACCTCTTCACTCATGGACCTCAGACATGAACGCTGTAGACCCCTTTGTTTCTGCTCCTTTTCACCTAAAGGCCCCCCAGGAAAAGCCCTAAAAATGCACTAAAAAGACAAGAATAGAGGAAAAAAACATAAATATGCAACCAGCTATAGGCAGATTGCATGCTGTCGCCAGCTGAACCGCAGGCACACATTAACTCATTCTCAATTAGATCAGATAGTCCTCATCATTGTTATTCTCCTCTCTCTTAGTTTCAACCATTTACTTGTCTTTGAAACTTCCATTGTAAGTGTAGACTAAGATCATGTGGAGGTCAAGTTTTTTTTCCAGCCTACCTCAGTTTCTCTTATTGAGGAAATTCAAATAGATAAATCATTTCCTATTAGCTTGATTATGAAACTGTAATCTGGTGACACTTCATTTCTCAAACACGACAGTTGAGACAAACTCAGCAGCAGTGATCAATACAGTCCAGTTATTAAAATGTTGCCAAAAAAATTACAACTTTAAAGCACAACCTTCAGTAGTTTTATGTACTGTGGTCATTTTTTTTTTCAGATTGAAATGAAGCAAGTGTTTTTTTCTCTGTTTCTCTGTTTTATCTAGCTTGTGGTAACTGATGTATGTTTAAAATGGAAATTCAATCTTTCTCTCATGCAATATACAAATCTTATATGTATGAAGCACAGTAAATGTATTGCTGTGGTTGTTCTTAATTTATTTAAATACAGAAGATTCCGTTTTCTGGAAAAGGCCTTATACTCATCCAGTAATTTTTTTCCTTTCTAATAACCTTTTGCCTTTATTGCCCTTCTATCAGGACTGCTGCATTTTCACTTGCATTCAATATTGAATATGTCTGCTATCTGCAGCACACATCAAATTACAACTTTGTTGCAAAACATTTTGTAAGATCCAATTGTGCACAAACTGTGAGAATACCTGAATTGGAAGTGTATTTGTGTGCATACAATAAGTAGCTCCGATCAGTGACTATTAGTGTTGCCACAAAAGATGTTTGTATGTCTTATGCATTAATTTTCATTTTATTCATTCATTTTTTTAAAGTCATAAAACTCAAATCACTTTCCACCACAGCACTTTTAGAAAAGGAATGTAGTCTGTTTGAACCCAAAGTTTGTAAGATATTTTTCTCTGCTGCAATGTACACTTTTTTAAAATGTGTTTTCTCTTCTCATCCATAAACATTGCACATAAACTGACATAGTCAGGGTTCTCATAAGAATATTTTTGTCAGCTGGAAAATGTATTTTGAGCATTTGTGCAGGAAACAGAGCAACAACAGCAGGTATTAGAAACAAAAAAAGCACCTAAAACAATTATGCTGCACAATCCGCCTTTCAGAACATGTAATAAAAAGTATTAATTTAAATTGAGTTGGGAAAGTTTTTTTATTCATTCATGTTTAGTGTAGTTATCCAAATTTCCATATTCATAACATCCTTTATTTCATCTATTTATACCTGTCATCTAGATTTAATTTGTATGCAAAGCAGGTACAGTGAGTTTTACTTATGGATATCAGTCAAATCCTGTGCTAATTTTTTGTAAGAGCCAGCTCATGCCAGAATTGATTAGGTAACAATATGACCTGTGTAATTTCCAGGGATTTGTAATCTTAAACTTTATGAGCAAAATGACTGAACCTATTCTTATGCCAGGTGAGACATCATCTAAACATACAGCACACAATTAATTTTGAGCGCATTAAAGAATATTCTATAGGAAAAAAAAATATATTTTCTTATTGGACTCTTTCCCTAGTTTAAAAAAATAGATTTTTATTTTCTTGCAAAAATAATGCAAACACTGAAACATCACTACCCATCTGATTTTGTCCTTAAGTTTCAAGAAGTCACCGCTAGAGGGCAGTACGTCAAAAAAGATTTCAACTTTGTTTGAAATTCACAAAGAAGAAAGTCATGCCGATAATTGCCAGAAGAAGAAACAGACAAAGAAGAGGTTTTATTATTTTATTCCAAAACCATTTATTATAGAAACTATGCTGTAAAAAGTGTATCGTAATCAAACATTAAATGATCTCTTATTTGGTATAAAGTTATTTATCCGTCTTTATGTTCAGACAGCAGCACATGCTAGTTGTTAGCATTCTTTACTAAAAATACCTGTATCAGGTTAGTTTCTGAGCATCATGGCTACACAGAGAGCTCTTCCTCAGAGCAAAGAGTCTTTACTACAGAACTACAACAAGAGGTTAAAAGATGACATCAAATCCATCATGGACAACTTCACGGAGATCATTAAAACGGCAAAGGTAAAAGTGGACTTCTCTAAAGTTTAAAAAGCTTTTTCGTGAAGTTGAAACTGACGTCAACTGTAACATATATGTGGGAAAAATGCGATCGGTGCAAAGAAGGGCTAAGTGGCATTTCTGTACGTTAAAATAAAAGAAAAAACCGCGTGTCATACATTAAAACATCTACAATATAACTCGCTCCTTACATCACTCTAGTACACAATAAATTGACTTAGAATGAGCAGTCTTTTGTGATTTTGAAAATGGCTGATGAATTCGGGTTTTAAAGTACTTAGTGTGGTGTGAAAGCGTCCCCCAATATGTGAAGCTGGAGGAATACCTTGACAGGTATGCCACTCCTCCTCCAGGTAGAAAGAAGCCAGACATGGTGGTTCGGGCATCTGGTCAGGATGCTCCCTGAGCGCCTCGCTGGTGAGGTGTTTCGGGCAAGTCCCACCAGAAGGAGACCAAGAGGCCTACCCGCTGGAGAGACTATGTCTCACAGCTGGCTGGGGAACGACTTGAGATCCTTCCCGATGAGCTGGAGGATGCAGCTGGGGTGAGAGAAGTCTGGGCTTCCCGTCTGAGGCTGTTGCCCCAGTGACCTAGCCCCGGATAAGCAGAAGACGACGGAACAGAACAGTATGCTGGCATTGTGTCTGTGCTCATTTTTTTCATGTTTTTTTTGTTGTTTTGTTTTATTCCTGCCCAGATTGAGGATGAAACCCAGGTATCCCGAGCTGCCCAAGCAGAGCAAGACCATTATGAGATGCACGTAAGAGCTGCTAACATTGTAAGTGTTGCATCTCTTTGGGAATATAATTTCAGAATCTACTTTCTGCAGTTTTTAATAATGCCGACCAAAAGTTTCAAGAAAACAAAATCTTCCTGTGTTTTAGGTTCGTGCAGGTGAATCCCTTATGAAACTGGTTTCAGATCTAAAGCAGTTCCTTATTCTCAATGACTTTCCATCTGTCAATGATGCAATCAGTCTCCAGAACCAGCAGCTCCGTGCACTCCAAGAAGAGTGTGACAAAAAGCTCACATCGCTCCGGGATGAGATCGCTGTCGACTTGTATGAGCTAGAGGAAGAATATTACTCCTCCAGGTACAAGTAGGCTCATACCTGCCCCCATTTCACCACTCTACTGTTCTCCTATGCACAGCACCATCATGCTGTAAAGCTTGTTATTTTACCAGCTGAAAATGAGGAAAGATTTAGCTGCCTTATCTAAATTTGGTATTTGGTTTCTTTGTTTACAACCCTAGCGTCATAGAAGGTCTTCATGTAACCCGTCAGTTGACTAAGTGCCTTTTGCACCATTTGCACTTTTCTTGCTGCCTTCTTCACTTTTGGTTGAAGCAATGATACTTAAAAAGGGTTATACCACTAGACATCAGGTGTGTTAGTGCACACAATTCTGAAATCATACTTGTGCAATTTGGGAAAGTGAAGAACTCAATTATTGTTGCAGTATGTATGTACATTTTCTGCCAATCTCGATTTATTTTCAGGACTTGATAATGTTATATACACCAGCAAAGGCGATCAGCCTGTTAACTTTCTGATCAATAGACATTATGGTAAAAAAATTTAACTGATATAGATGTCATGGCAGATTATCATATTCCAATGAAATGTCAAAAATGTCTTTTGTTTACCGCAAGTTATCACATTTTAAGCAATTTTTTATAAGGCTTATTTGTTTTTTTTTTTAACAACTAATCCTTTGAAACTTTTCTGAACTGCTTATCCCTTCTGGGGTCGCCGCAGCCTATCCCGGCTGATTTGAGGCGAGAGGCAGGATACACCCCGAACATTACATTAGTCTGTTGCGGGGCCACACACACTCCGTGACTCAAACCCCTGACCTTCTTGCTGTGAGGCCACTGTTAGGCCCAATTGAAAGTTTTGTTTTTTTTCCAAAATTTACCTCGTAAATCTACATTTAAATAAGTTTTATTTCAGTATGAGGATTTCTTTTTATCATCTTAATTAGAATCTATATTATATTTAAACATAAAATATTACAAACTTTTATGGTAAATATTGTAGAAACCAATCAGATTTTATTAATATTTATGTTATTAAAAATCTAAAGTTAAATTAGTTTGCTTTCCTGTAAATTAGGCGAGTTGTTCTTTCTGAATGAATGTGGAGTCAGTCACCCTTGGTTCAGGAGAACGTTTGTTTCAGCTGTTCCAGTAGATTATAAAATGATTGAGAAATAAAAGCAGAGACAAAAAGCTGCTGTAGTTTGTCTTGTTTTCTTTATGAAAGCATAAAGTAATGTCTGGGCCATGCTCGATGCTTCTGGCTGTGGACCTGTCTTCCTCACTGCGCTCACTCTGCTTTTCCCATCATGACTAATGTCATCTGTTTGCTGATTTTAAACTAAATCTTAATCACATCTTGTAGAAAGGAGTGAATTTAAAAGCATTTTGTTTTCCCCAGTGCTTCTGCATAACCTCTATGCTTCTGTTAGATCTGTCCTTTCATGTCCTCTGTGTATGAGCGTGTTTATTCTGACCTGCTGCTCTTGTCTGCTCCTTTTTTTCTGCACTGATTCTTTGCCTCCTACTGGTTTCTGCTCCGTAAAGCTACAGTCAGTGGGACAGTACTGACCTGCCTCTGTGTGAGGCCTTCCGACAGCGAGACAGCTGGGCATCTCCAGACAGCAGCTGCAGTTCAAACCAAGATGACAGAGAGGACACTGATGGACCACCCTCACAGGAGACAATCCCTCAACACCACGCCAATGGACACGGTGCTGGCAGTATAGAAAAACCATGAGGAGGAATTGGCATGAACATACAGCATAAGTTTTGTTTATGCTTTGGGTTTCTTTTCATCACACTCTATAAAAACGGTTCATTAGAATATATATTTTTACTGTACACTCAAGCATTTATCTTGAATTTCCAATTTTTACAGAAACTTTAATCCCATGAACAAAAAAAGAAACGGGAAATTGAGTTTATGCTTCTCAATGCTTTTTTTTTTCTATTATAAAACACATTGCTTTGTTTTGTAATGTTTAGTTTCTTGTATGATACAACAGTATTCTAAATGTGCATGTAGGCTTTGTAAACTCCAGCTTATTTTTTGTACTGAAATGTAAAAATAAAGTCAACAAGTTTTGGTTTCTAATTAAGTAATTTTTTAAATCTACAGACAACACAAACTGATTGGTCATCTAACCACAAATTTTGTTCTGCGTAATTATTAAAAGATGCTTAATTCAAGAGTTGAATCAATCTGATTTTATGTTGTTACTGTTGTCTTGATGCTAATTTGAATATATTTTCTCTTCAAGTTGGTTACAACTAAGAACTATTAGGTTTTGTAAAGAGTCAAACCTAATGAAAAAAAGTCAGCTGTCCTGAAAACAAGTATAAAAATAACATTTTTTTTCCAAACTGTCTGTCTTTACCCTGCAATCTTAATGTTCTTGCTGTCTATGTTAAGATCTTCCAACATCACATTGAGTAACCACCAGGGTCAACAACACTTTACTAATTGTCTTTAGATTAAAAAAAAAAAAATAGTCAAAATAAAATGAAAACATTTTTACATATTGTGGAAGAAAAAATTTGATTAGTATCTTCGATTCATTTTCTTGAACTTTTCATAGTGATAGTCATCTGTGGCCTTTTCATTGTTCGGACGTTTGCGGAAGTTTGGTGGGGAAGGAGCTGAGGGTTGAAAGTAAAGAGAGAATATAGAATGTTAGCTAAGCTGCAGTATCCACATTTAATGTTTAAATAGAACTACACAAAAAAGAAAAAAAAAACTTTTTCAAACAATTAAAATACAAATAGCCTTAAAAAATTAGATACATTAAAAAAAAAACTTTAATTTTGAACAGAACAATAATAAATTGTCTCATACCTTCTGGTCCTGGTTTTTCTGTATCGCCCACACGTAGGGGTCTTGCTTTTGGCTCTTCTTTGTGTCTGTTATGCCTCTGAGGGGCATTTGCATCCTCGTGATAGACTGAAAAGGAAAAAAAAAGATTTAATCTATGTATAACAAAGTTAGTTCCAATGGGCACTCACAGCGGTTGTGTTGGACATAATTCACGGCAATGTTAGTGGGTACGAATGATGTTCCAAGATCTTTTTTCTTGTTCCTCTGTTCTGCCAGAAGTTTGGCTTTCGCCTCCTCTGTTTGGATAATGTTTTTTATTTTCGCACTGGAAAGAAATCACAGATCATGTATTAAAGTGACGCTTTATAATAAAATCTACAAGTAAAAATAGACCTCTTCACTGATAAAAAACAAGATTTTTTGAATAAAAATCTGAACATACTCAATGCCAAGATCAACTTCAGGAATCCCACTAAGCATTTGATTGGACAACATCTCCTCAGTCTTCTTGGCAGAGTTGACTCTGATGCTCTCTGGTAGTTCATAGAGGTGATCCTCTGCGTTCTTCACCTTTACTTTCTGTTCCTCCGTTTCTACCATACCCTTTTTCTTTTTTAACTCGGTTTCAATATACTTCATCCTGTCAGAAAAAAAAGTTACTTTAGTAACCCGTTCAGTAACTACAAAATAAACGTCAGTATTTCTAACATTACCTTTTACCCAAGTGACATTTTGTATTGTGGACTAACCATTAGAATTGCTTGTAATGGACAGTTTAATTATGGTTGTGTGAACAAAAAATACATTTGTTAACTTAGTCTGCATTCGTTTGTTCATCCTTTTAACAGTTACTCACCAACAGCTACCATTCTTCAAAGAGTGAGAGCTTCAATGACTATTTTGAAAGTTGCAAAATAGTACTGATCAAAGAATGAATAAAAACACTCAAACAGAGAGCACACTGAGCGGTCACTATGACCTGAAGAGGTTGACCTCAATATGTTGGCAAACAATCCAAACCTGCGAACTGGATCAGTAATGTTTATTCATGATAAGGGTTGTAACTTTTCCTAACTATTTAAAAAGTAGTTTCTGCCACATGTGAAGCTTTCTAACACTAAGAATGGACATGACCGATCAACACCAGCCACTTTTAGATCTCCAGCAATGTGGAATAATTCAGAAAGGGGAGGTATTGCTGCTAAATCATGAATGTCCAATTTCTTACAATTAAAAATATTTTCCAAACAAACAAAGTAAAAAGTTTGTAAAAATAAGTAAAAGGTTGAGAATCTGTCCATGAATCTGTCAACATACTGAGAGAGACAATAGCCTACAGAAAATACATTTATATAGCTGAAACGAAAATAGGTCAATAAAGAAAAATACAGTACATACATGTCTGCATCTTCATCCCTTCTGTTAGTCTCAGCTGAAAAGGAGGTACCAAGGTTGAGGTCTGTCTCTTCTTCTGTCCTGATTGTGGATAAATTTATTCATGAGGCATTTAGAATATCATAAATGAATGTGCATTTTATTTTGGACAGCGATCAGTTGCAGACTCACATGTCTCGATTTCTATCTTTGACCTTTTTCATGTCCACAACACCTCCAGTCTTCAGTTTGAAGGGATCATTCTGCCAAAAAATTATATTTTAATAATAATAATAAAAAAATTAAAGCCACTACATGAATAAATATGTTGCGATTCACCACAATAACTTACATCAATTTCCACTTCTGGTGGAAGCTTCTCTCCAACCAATAAAGCTGTGACACTAAAGAAGAAAATATCAGTTGTGTTAGGTATATACTTCTTCTTGTTTATAATTTAATGGTGTATTTAGTTTAATGTGATCCCCCAGCTACATGCAGTTCCTGACCAGTTGTCTGACAGTGTTCTAACTAAGGAATGTGCTGATACTGTTTGCTGAGCCTCCTCCACCTTTTCTATGTCCTTACTTATCTGTAAGCAGAGGTTTAGAACATTCTTTACCACTACTTCCAAAATAAAACAAAAAGGGACGCATTTCTTTATAGACACTCCAGTCTGGGAAAAACGCTACCCTTTTGACAGGTAAAAGAGAGTTTCTTGTTTTGTCCTCTGGTCAGCACAGCTTTGGGATAAAGATCAATAACTTTTTTCTCTGTCAAGTTTAAATTTGTACGATAATCGAAAATGATTTGAGGCTGATGCACTCAGAGTCAGAAGTACTTTATTGATCTCACGTGACGTGTGTGTTACAGCAGCAGTGTAACCATGAAAACAAGAAACGCTAGGTACATATACAGAAATAAGGAATAGTAAAAGAAAAAAGAATGTTGTGAAAGTAAGGAATACAACAAGTGATATCATTTAAAATCTATTAACAAGCAGTACAGTCAGAAGGAGATAAAAGATCATGAATGACATGATCCAGTAATCAGGGAGAAATAGATTGCATTACCTTACACCGCTTTGACGTTTCCTTAGACTTTGAAGCTCTTTCGCTTCTTCAACTTTTGATCTAAACAACAAATGGAACATTTCAAACGTTAAATACAAGCTAACGCTACTCCATCTTTTATTTCTTCACAATGTTTTATTACCTGACTTCTTCAGTTGTTTCGTTCTCCTCTTCTTCATCTGAAGAGTCCTTCCTCCGTCTGAAGTTTTTACCACAAGGCATTTTTTAAAATATAGATTACTTTTAATTCTCTATTTCTTGCAGTTCTAGCATCCACAGGGGAGCGTTTTAACAAGCGTACAATAATATGCCGTCACTTCCGCTTTTGCAAGATAAGTTCCGTTCTCTTTAGGTAATCATAACAAATATGGCGACTTACTCGCAGGTCGCCAGGTTGTTCGGTATTTCTGCAAGGCTTTCACGTCTGTAAGTTATATTTTTTAGGACTGAAGTAGACAGTGTCTCCCTAGATTAAAATGACTGTTAACCTCAAAATACCGGCAGGGGTAACTAGCGGGACCGCTGGCATGTTGACAAACTTTAATGACGCAGACTGTTTTAATCTAAGATTTTATTTAAATCTTCTAAATCGCTTATCCCAAATGGGGCTGCGGGTGCTGGAGCATTTCCTGGCTGATTTCAGAGTGGAAGCAGGGTACACTCCGAACAAGTCACCAGTCTGCTGAGGGGCTACACACACAACACTCCACACACTCACTCCTTTAATGTAAAAAATGTAAACTTTAATTACTACCTGAATATGTTAATCAACCGTCATATTTTATCTTAAAACCCACACTTGCGAGGGGAATTTGCTGGTAGATTTTTCTAAAAGGCCAATTATGTATGAATCTTCATTTCAATTTAAAGTATTGAATTGTAAGATATAAAGATAATGTCTAAGTCAATCAATTAATGTCTGGACAATCTCTAGAAGTATTTATATCCCACCGTGTTGTTATATAAAATGTGACTTTTTTTATCTATTGTTTCTATGTTGACAAGGCTTGAAACACTGGCCTTTCTGTGCGGAGTTTGCATGTTCTCCCCGTGTATGCATGGGTTTTCTCTGGGTATTCCAATTCCTCCCACCCTCCAAAAACATGCTTGTTGATTAATTAGCCGCTACAAAATTGCCCATTGGCATGAGTGAGTGTGTGTGTGACCCCGCAACGGACTGGCAACCTATTCAGGGTCTACCCTGCCTTTCACCTTGAATCAGCCGGGTAAGGCCCTGCTCCCCTATTAGTGATGAACGGTTTTTAGATGATGAAAGAATGAATGTTTCCAGACTGACTAATTAAACACAAAGTGTGTGTTTCTTTGAGTGTCTACTCATAAAAAGTAGTGTTCATATTACTGTATGAACTGCAAAACCTGCAGGTAAAAGTGGGGTTGTGTTTAGACAAAAATAATACCTCAAAGAGCAACAAATTGTTGAACCAAGAGTTTAAATAGCTGGAATATTTTTGGTGTCTTTCAAGCATCTAATCAAATTTTATTATTCATGTTTTCAAAAAGAAATGAGTTGCTCAATAGTTGCTCTTACACTTGCACACAAAATTCCAAAAACTAATCAAATAAAGCCCGTAATAAAGTTCTGTAAAATTTCAGAATCAATATAACCTTCCTTGTTTTTGTTACCCATTAATTTAGGATATAAAATTTTCTTTAGATGTACCATAACTAATACGATTTGTTGAATTGATCCATCGTGGTGAAGAAAGAGCTGAGTCAATCTTCATTCCTACGCTCACCTATTGTGACCAAAAGAACAAGATCACGGATACAAGCGGTTAAAATGAGCTTCCTCCACAGAGTGAGGGGTGCCTCCTGAACACCTCGTTGGTGAGGTATTTTGGACATGTCCCACCGGGAGGAGACCCAGAGGCAGACCCCGGACTATGTCTCACAGCTGGCAGGGTAACGCCTCAGGATCCTCCCTGGAAAACGGGAGGATGCAGCTGGGGTGAGAGAAGCCTGGGTTTCCCATCTGAGGCTGTTGTCCCTGCTATCCAGCCCCAGATAAGCAGAACAGAATAACTAATACCATGCTGGCTTTTTTCAATTAGTGTAAGAGGTGACTAGTTCTGTCTCAGAAGATTGACCTAATAGCCTGGGCAAAATCATTATTGTTGATAAAATATTGGAGTTTTGACCTAACTTTGACCATGGCATATCAAGAAGGGAATTGAGAAAAGATTTGTGCCTAATTTGAGGAAAAAGCAATTTTTAAATTGTCTTACGTACTCTTTCAGTCATTCTGGCAGTGGATGTCAGAGCAATGGGCTTCACTTACTTTCACACCCTAAAGGGGTCTCCAAAAGATGGAACCAAAACTCTTTCTGGGTTATTCCTGGTATGTATGTAAGCATCACATTACACTTTTCATATTTTTACGGGGATTGTTTTGAATGCCATTCCTAATGAAGTGGTTTAAAATGCAGGTAGGGTGCGCCACATGCATCATACACAGGCACTTTTTATGGTGGTCATTTTCATCCTGTATAGATGCAGACCACCCTTATTCATTGAAGTGTGGAATTTAGAATTGGCAAAAAAAAAAAAAAAACATTCTATTGGCTTTTGAAAACAGAGTAAACAAAATGAATTTAATGACACTGAAAGTTTGTTGTGACTAAAGAAATTTGTTCTGCTTTCAAATATGAACATTACCTATTCTTTACACAGAGTATTTTAGCATAGCGATACTGAGAAATGACACCATGTTATAGATCAGATTTAGTCAAAATATCTTCCTTTTTTTTTTTTAAACAAGCGTCTTTTTACGTGAGAATTTTTTTTATCTGCATGTGTATTGAATACAAGACACATCATTGATTTTCCAACAGATGTTGTTACCTATTTTTTTTGTTCCTTTTGCTTTGTCTGAGTTCAGGAAGGAGTATGTTTGTGCAGACACAGGACACACCAAATCCAAACAGTCTAAAGTTTCTGCCTGGTCGGACAGTTCTGGAGGAGGGGACTATGGATTTCGCCGGCCCACGTGATGCACATTGTTCACCCTTAGCTAGGTGTGTAACTTATATAGTATGTAATGGATTAAGTTGCATGTGGAAGAGAACTATGTTTTTCTAGCTCTCTACCACAAGCTGTGGATATTAGTAATAAACTCCTGTTCAATGGCTCAATTGGGAGTGTGTTTGCTTGATTTTAGATTAGTTTAGGGTGTTGCTGCTTGTTTTGGTTACTAATTGCTGCGCAGTTGAAAATATCTTCTAATAAAATTTATCAAAAGTATGGAGCTGTGATGTTAAAATCCTTCAGATTTTTGTGTGGGTTTTTTGTGTGCTGTAATTACCAAATTTTTAGTCAGCAGCATTATAACATACTTTTAAAACCCATAATTATTATTTTAATAAAATTTGCAAGTTGTGACTTACATGTTAATCCTGAATAGTTATTTTTTTTGTCTGCAGACAACTGTTCCGAATTGATGGGGTTAAGAGTGTTTTTCTCGGCCCTGATTTTATCACTATCACTAAGGTAAAGCCAGGTTCAACATATTCCGATTTTATACTATACCTTTTTATGATTTGCTTGAAAAAAACTGTCTATGCTTTTCCAAATCAGTCTGATCCGACTATGGAATGGAAAGTGATCAAACCCGATGTTTTTGCTGCTATTATGGACTTCTTTAGTTCAGGACTTCCTACTGTAAATGAAGACAGCCAGCCAAGTGCTGACACTGGTAAAGACTTAAATTTTGACAGGCACAACAGTAATTGTAAATAATATACTCGCTGAGTAATTAATTTCAATTCTATTTCTTACTTTAGCCCCTTCAGATGATGATGATGAAATTGTGTGTATGATAAAAGAGCTGCTGGACACTCGAATAAGGTGCGAGTCACGCTTTAACATCCAAGACTGTTGCAGCGTGATTTTCACTATCCCGTCATACATGAGATTTTGCTTGTTTTCCAGGCCAACGGTGCAAGAAGATGGAGGAGACGTTCTGTATAAAGGATTTGAAGATGGCGTAGTAAAACTGAAACTGCAGGGCTCATGTACTAGTTGCCCCAGCTCAATTGTTACATTAAAAAATGGAATCCAAAACATGTTGCAATTTTACATACCTGAGGTTGAATCAGTGGAGCAGGTGCGTTCACTTTTTGTTACCAAATAAATAAAAATATATATTTCACAAATTAAGTTAATTAATCACTGAGTTGCAAAAAATGTTAATTGTGTATTATTAGTTTAATTACCTTTTGAAAAAGGCTTTTTGTATTGTCTTTTTACTTTGGATGTCCTACTTATTTCCTATATAAAAGTGTAAAACCCCTTAACTGATTTTTTTTTAATTTTCTACAGGTGAAAGATGATGAGGAAGACGAAGCAGCTCAAGTTTGAACCACTGAAACCAGCAGCAATAAAGACACACATTCCCACTGATCCCTACTCATCTACTTTATTTAAATATATTCAATTAAACAGTTTTGAATCACAGCTCTGTGTAACGACTCGTCATTATTTATTCAGATGTTATGATTGATCCATTTAACAAAAAGAGGCGTTAGCTCTGTGGTCGAATGTCTGTCCTTGGACTGGGAGAGTCTGGTTCTATTCCCTCTGGGCCTATGCCTAAGTGACCCTGGAAGATACCTAATCCCTAGTTACTCCCACCATCAGGGCTGCCTGCTCTGGTGCAATAAGCAAAAGTAATTTTGCCATGAGGTGTGAATATAGTATAATAAAATAAAAAATTTTTAAAGTTGAAATAATTTGTTTTTTCATGCTGGTAAATATACATAGCCTTACACGGTCGACAAGAAGTCTTTTCCAGAAATGTTAAACATTTCAATAACAAAAAAGACTCAATATTTTTTTGTTGAAAGCCTTCTGGCATATTTGTTGTAGTTTTGTGTAAAGTCTTATATAACCTCTCAGAAAATCCCTATTTATATTTATTAAGAACATTCATATGTCAAAAACTGAGGTGTGTGGGGTTTCTTTTCTTTTTTTTTCCAATGACTCAGTTCTAGCAAGTCAGATCTTCCATTCAGTAGTTTGTTTCAGGAATACAATCTTGCCATTGAAGAGCAACAGGATCTTGGGGCCGCCCTGCCCATGGCTCACATCCTGATGCCACGTCAGAAGTCTTCCGTCCATTTGACTGACAGCCCTTTCAGCCAATCCAAATGCGTCTCTGAAGCACCCAGTTGGCTCAGTAACACCAAAAGGGGCGGGACTAATCACCAACGTCTCCGGCTACCCAAAATCTGAACAACTGAATCTGGCAACCTAGCCGTAGACATGTGTGGTGAGTGATGCCTTATATCTGACTTCATGTGTGATTTGATTTAACAGACTCTAACAGACATTAACAGACTCTTTATTTAGTCTGTTAATGAAGATGTACATTTTAATGTAATATATGTGATTTTATTGTCATTTTTTTAGGCTAAACGCTAGCTAGCTTAGCTAACTTGTGTTTTTGGCGAACATGATGAGAATTTGTTGCTGATGCTGCTGATCAACTTAAAATCATGAAGTTTTGAATTAATATGCTCTTGTAATAACCGACAGTGGTTAAATTATATTACTGTAAATGGACCGCAAAGGAAATAAAGCTTCCCCTTTACGCTAACAATAACTAGCTAATTATAATATGTGTTAATGTGTCATATTTTAAAAAAACTTTACCAGCAAGATCGTGTCAAAATTATATTTTTTGTTTTCTTTTTTATGTTCAAGTAACTAAGTCATTGCGGGGAAATGTCTCAGGATGTCATCTGACTAATTAACCGCCAGATCTTTGTATTAATTTAAGCTTTACCTTTATTTTACTGAGTATTTTTGTTAGCTTATGTCTTATGATCTATATAGAAATGAGTTATTGACTCGCCTAGCATTCCATACAACCTAAATCTACCAGTTTGACCAGATCAACCTGGTTAAGTTGGTTTCTAAACATATCTTTTGTTCAGTTAATTAGTTGTAAACTTGTTTTGAGTAAAGGTTTTTTAGCTACTGTGAAAGAGGTTGATCTTCTTTGCAGATGTTTTGCATTTTTATTTGCTCCTCTTTCTCTCTCCTTCTTGGACTTGCTGATCTGAATGAATGACCCATTTATGAGTGATGAAGAGGTTCTTTGGTTGCAAATAACTGGGTGTGAATTGATGTTTAAACAAGATCATTTTCATAACTACCTACTGCCTATAATGTCGTCTATTGAACTGATTGCATATTTAATGTTTATGCCCTATTATTACAATTGGATTGTAGAAAATTATTTATTGCCATTGTAAATAAACAGAATAGGAAATTGCTTCGGCATGGTGTGCAACATCAAACATATCTGAGTTATCATCTTTGTTTCTCTAGAAACAATGGAGTCTGCACTTGGATACCTATCTGTTTGTGCAGTGTCAGCCGTAGCTGATTAAGCCAATGCGGGAACTGCAGCTCCTACCCCACTTGCTGCAAATGTGATAGGTGGTATGAGTCACGGGGGAGCAGTGGCAGACTGACTTATTTGCTGTTTCTAGGTCGCTGTGACCTTGTGCTGGGTCTCTCTGTTCTCCTCGACCTGCTTGATACTGACTTGAGATCTGCTGCGCTGATGAAACTTAAAATCCGCCTAAAATTGTATAAAATAACAACCACTTTGCACGCTTAGAAGAAACATAGCATATAGTAAACACAATATTTATAATTCAAAGTAGCATCAGAAAATGTAGTGGAAAGATAAGGATAAAGTGGCAACCAACAGGTAGAGGTGTGAATGTTTTCAAGAGTCCAGTGTACTGAAGAGACAGGTCAGGTAGCGTTCATCAGTCTGATGGGAAAAAAAACTGTCCCTGTAGCAAGAAGTCCTGGTCCAAATGGACTGTAGCCTTCTGCCTTAGGGGAGCTGCTTAAAAAGTCTGTGGTCAGTTTGAGAAGGATTAGCTGCTATCCGACCTGCTCATCCTAGAGTCCTGGAAACATAAAGTCATTGTCACACATTGACGAGGCCAGTTTATTTGTTGCACAAATAATACAATAATAGTAATACATTTTATTTATAATGCGCAAAAAGCACAATCTGTTTGTAAGTGGAATTGTAGCTGTGTTGTTTCTGCTTGTTATATCTTTCTGTTTCTTTTAAGTATAGGTTCTTTAAAAGTTTTACTAACCTAACTATATCACTCAAACTAAAGTTGCAGTTTTTCTTATAAACATTGGGTTCCTAACCCAAAAGTAGCGTCTTGTCAAGATTTTTTCTGATTCCAAAATATTTTATCCATGCTTGCTGCTCTTCACTTTGTTGTTTTTAGTCCCAGTATTGTTGTTTACAATTCCAACAGCAGTGAGAATCTGTGTCGACCTTTTAAATACAATTAATTGTACATGTTAAATTTCTTCCCTATTTTGTAGATTTTGCTTTGTAAAAATATTTCCTGCTCATTGGATTTAGTTTACATTTGTGAATTATTTTTTCCAGGAATTTTTGCCTATCTTAACTACCATGTCCCAAGGACTCGTCGAGATATTCTTGAGATCCTTCTCAAGGGTCTGAGACGTCTGGAGTATCGAGGCTACGACTCAGCAGGTGAGAAAATCAAATAAACCCCATCACCTTTTTAGTACAGACTTGTTTTCACTTATTTTGGTTATGACACTCAGTAGGATGTAATGTGACTTTTATTTGAAGTTGTGTAGAAATGTTTTGGGTGTGTTTGTTAAAAAAAACAAAAGTTATCATCTAACTGTCTGCGCTTTAGTTTTAATCATTTCCACTATAAGAATAAAAAATATATTTATATCCCACTCTGGGGGAATTCCAAGTTTGCAACATATGTGCAAAAATGACAGCAAAAATAGATAAATAAGGATATCAGAGAAGGAAGGAACACAAACATATTTGCAGTAAATGGTAATCTGGAACAGATTGAGTCCGACAGCAACAGGAAGGAAAGATTGTTAGCAAATCATCCTTCACACAGTTTGGGTGTTAAAGTCTGTTGCTAAAGCTGTTCTCCAGAGCAGACAGGGTGTCCTGGAGGGAGTGACATTAGTGGTTCAGCATGGATGTGAAGTCGGCCATGATTTAGAACCTCACCTCTTCCACTTACTCCAGAGGACAGCCTAGAATGGAAATGGATTTCCGGATGATCCTCTCTATTTTCTTCCTCTCCCTGTTTGTTGATGCTGCTGCTTCATCAGACTACATCATACAGAACGACGGACTCCACCCTTCATTCATAGAAGCAGTCATACTTTATGACTGTAAAGATAATTACAAATAATCCATATGGATACATGTTTAAGATGAGCTCAAAATATGTCTTAAATCTCTGTTTCTCTGGTGTACAACAATTCAAATAGTAAAGTTTTTGTTCTTTAAATTAATAATTACCCCATAGCCTCTATTTGTATAGGTTAGTGTGATTACCAAGTTGTCTCATCTTTTTAGGTGTTGGGATTGATGGAGGCAATGGCAAGGAGTGGGATTCAAATGCCAAGTCTATACACCTGATCAAGCAGCGTGGAAAAGTTAAGGCTCTCGATGAGGAAATCCACAGTAAGAAGAAATTAAGTTCCTCACTCCCCCTACCCCTATTTTGTGGGATTTGTTATAGTTTTTATACTGCGGTTGAGTTTAGAAATTAAATTAGTTGGGTTTTGGCTGTTTTGTTTTTCAGAGCAGCAAGATATTGACTTGGATGTGGAGTTTGATGTTCACCTTGGCATTGCTCACACTCGTTGGGCCACTCACGGTGAGCCCAGCCCAGTCAACAGCCACCCACAAAGATCCGACAAAAGCAATGGTGAGTGGTGTGCTAAACAAATTAGTTTTTGACGTGTCTATGTTCAAAAATGAACATTTACACTTGAAATTTTAAACTCCTTAATCTTGGTTTGCAGAGTTCATTGTCATTCACAATGGAATTATTACCAACTACAAAGACCTGAAGAAGTTTCTGGTGAGAAATTTTCTAATTTTATTTATTTTTATTTTACTTAATTTATCTGGTAAATATTCTGGACTTATCAACGTGATGTTCACAGGAGAGCAAAGGCTATGAGTTTGAGTCGGAGACTGATACAGAGACAATTGCCAAGTTGGTGAAGTACATGTATGACAACCGAGAGAACGATGACATCAATTTCGCCACACTCGTTGAGCGTGTTACTCAGCAGCTGGTAAGGACATGCACTGTTCCCTGTGTTCTACAAAGTTACTAACAGAAGAAAAATAACGTTTCTTACCTGTTTATTATATCATCTTCCAGGAGGGAGCATTTGCCCTGGTCTTTAAGAGTGTTCACTACCCGGGGGAGGCAGTTGGCACAAGGTATGTTCATACTGACGGTGGTAGATCTACATGTTAAACATTATATTTTATATTAGGTTTTGTTTAAATTGGTACTTCTTCGGTCATTATTTAAACAGTTTGAAATATTAGACACATTTGGTTCTTTACAACTTGAGATACATCAGAGATATTTTCTTGTGTTTTCACAGGCGAGGAAGTCCGCTGCTGATGGGAGTACGCAGTGATCACAAGTTGTCCTCGGATCACATTCCTGTGCTCTACCGCTCTTGTACTTTGACACTCGGATATTTTGTCTAATTTTATCAACATATTATTTTATGAGTGTGTCTGAGCCCTTGATTCCCATGTATTCCAGCTGGAAAAGACAAGAAGAGTTGCGGTTCTCTTCCAAGGACCGACCAGGACACCTGTCTGTTTCCTGTTGATGAGAAAGCCGTTGAATATTATTTTGCCTCTGATGCAAGGTAACAAACCATTTGAGGACTACAGTTCGTAATTTGCAGTAGTCTCAGCTTAATTTGTGGTACATAAGTGAAATTTCAATGTATATTTTTCTGATGTCTTCTTGCCAGTGCTGTGATTGAACACACAAACCGAGTGATCTTCCTGGAGGATGATGATGTAGCAGCTGTGATGGATGGCAGGTTGTCCATCCACAGGATAAAACGCAGGGCAGGAGACTACCCAGCACGAGCAATCCAGACTTTGCAGATGGAGCTGCAACAGATCATGAAAGGTGAGCAGCAAGGTCGATGGTTGTGCTGAGGTTTTTTTTTTATACATATTTTAAGGCCACAATTCACAGTTACAGGAAAAAATTGTTAGAAATATTTGAACTTTTTTTTTAAACCATCCTAATTTACCATGTAAGTAGTAATTAGATACCAATTGTAAATAAAGATCAGCATGCTTTTTTCGGCTTTTCCAGAGGCTGTCTTTATTGTTATACAAATCATTAGAAACCTGCCTGGTCGGTTACTTTCTGCAGAAGATATCTATTCTTCTTGGCGATAAGGGTGTGGAGATTTTTGATATTTTCATTCTCACAGTCGCCCTCTGTACTTCATTTTCTATTTTCCACTCTATTCTTATCATCTGTATCCTTTCTATTGTTTCAAAGTTTTTAAAAAATTTCTACTAAAAAAATAAATAAATTTAAAGCTTTTTTTGAGTAACATTTTAAAAAAATCAGCAGGTCGCAAATGTACATACTTATTCTTTCAACCATCACAGGTCCAATTGGTCTCAAATATAATTTAATTTAGGAGTCAAACAAATCTTTTACAAACTCATTTCCCACTGTTGTCCATGAGGTGGCAGATGGAAACTCATGCTGGTTTCTCTTGACATTCCATTGTGGTCCTGTCATTTCTCAGCTTCTCTCTTTGTCTCATTTTCTAGAGTCTTTCTGCTGAATAACCCAATTTGTGCAACCCAGATTACTGTCAATGGATGGCTGGAAAAACATTTGCATTTTTCACAACCAGATTTGTTATTTGTGACAAAGCAGCATCTCCTTCATACTCTGTGTCTTGGGGAGTTGTCTTGTAGCTTCAAATATATGCATAAAGCAGCAGTAAAACTGAACTCCCTGCATTTTCCAGTAAACTAGACTGAATTAATTAAACTTTATGAAATGCTTTTTCCTTTTTCTCCTGGCGAATTGCGAATTTTGCTGCATGTCAAAAGACCTTTCTAAGGTGACCTCATGTTAGCTAACACTACAAATAAAAGGTTCTTTACCATGTGGTACTTTCACTGATGTTGGCAATGTTCCACTGATATCTGACCCTGGTTTCTTAGGCAATTACAGCTCCTTCATGCAGAAGGAGATCTTTGAGCAGCCGGAGTCAGTGGTGAACACCATGAGAGGGAGAGTTAACTTTGACGACAACACAGGTAAATGAACTGTTGTGAATGAATTAATTTATAAATTTTTTTTTAATTCTAAAATAACATGTTTCAAAAAGTCTCAATAATGGCAATCTAAACAGGTATCTTATTTGCCATATGCCTACATGTTGGTTGAAACTAATTGAAAATACTTTATTAAACCCCTACATTTAATTCAATTGAACATTAATGGTTAACCAGCATTTTGTTTTGTTTTTTAGTGATTCTTGGTGGACTAAAGGACCACATCAAGGAGATCCAGAGGTGTCGTAGACTCATCCTCATTGCCTGTGGCACCAGCTACCATGCCGGGGTGGCAGTAAGTAGTCATTTTCTGTTGAATGAGGTCTTACACAGTCTTTGCTCGTCGCTACAGAGGTTTCATCCAACGCATTTCTAAACTTTGTTCTTTGTCCCACTGCCAGACCCGCCAGGTTCTGGAGGAACTAACCGAGCTGCCTGTGATGGTGGAGCTAGCAAGCGACTTCCTGGACAGAAACACACCAGTTTTCCGAGATGATGTTTGTTTCTTTATCAGCCAGTCAGGTGTGGAGTTTTGCACTTTTGCACCATTTTTGATGATGAGCTCACTGTCTTTCTGTGGAGCCATGCAAACCTTGCAAAAACTATTTTGTGGCAAATAATTTGTTCTGTTTCCCATACAGGAGAGACAGCTGACAGTCTGATGGCTCTGCACTACTGCAAGGAGAGAGGGGCTCTAACCGTGGGCATCACAAACACTGTTGGCAGCTCCATCTCCAGGGAGACTGACTGTGGAGTCCACATTAATGCTGGACCAGAGATTGGTGTTGCTAGTACTAAGGTAACACACCTCTGACAGTGGAAGGACTTTAATTCTTGTAGATTATAAAAATGTTTTTGAAACTAACTTTTTTGTAATCGATAAAGGGATGCAGTCATTCGGACTTTCAAATAAAATTTTGATTTTTCTTGGAACTAAGTCCCAAATATCAGACCTGACATTAACAAATTGCAACTTAGCTTTGGTTTATTGGTCATTGGGTGTCTGTTCATGTCTTTCATATGCTCATAAAATTCTTTTCAGGACGTGGGATGCGTGCATCATTTTGAACCACACCTAGAAATGTTTGAATGATGGAATAATCTGATCTGATGCTTTTCGTCTCAGCTCGGAGAAACTATACACGCAATCTGTAGCCTCATTTAACATGGACTCAGTGCCCACTGAAACTGAATGAAACCCAGATGAGAACTTTATTATGAGTCTGGTCCTGCCTATTGGAAGCAAAATTGTCCTCTTCTGTAGTCCTACAGGGACTTGAAGAAGCCTGATTTTGTCATATTGACTCATGTAAAAACCTGGAACTTTCAGTTTTAATGCCTCTCCTTCCCTCGCTCTAATAACCAAAAAGGATTTTCACAGCTTGAACTTGGAGCGCAGAGAGCAGGTTATCCCAGCTCCAGGCTTTGGGCTTGGCTCTGTGACATATGTACTGCTCCAAAGCTCGTCTCAGCGACGCCATCATTTACAGCTTGGCGAACTGGCCCACACACCCATCTTCATCTACTTAATATTTTTTTCAATTGTTTTTGCTGCTGTATTGTGTTTTTGGGAAGGAGGATTAAAAGTGGGAAGAAGGACAATAGAAAAGTAAATTGGTTAATCTTAGAAAACAATACTTTAGGGCTATAAAGTTTATTTTCCAGGTAAAAACAATCGTTTTAAATAATATTCTTGTATTTATTAACATAACAATGTTAAAGACCACAGATTACATCACAGCCATAATTTGTGAGGATAATAAGTGAGGATTGTCATATTTGTAAAGGATTGTGAGGAGTTTGTTAGAGGAAGAATTGTAGCGTTTTTTACGACTATTTACTTGGTCCCATGTGTTGCTTTTTTATAGTCCTGAAGGGGACAGTAAACTGACTTGGCTTCACTGTTTAAATCACTCAAATTGGCACAAAAAGCAACAATAGTTAATATTAAAGAACAAGCAAAGCGAATAAGGCCTAGAGTAGCCTCAAAGATCTATGAAGGAATGAATGCTTTTTTCTTCAGATTGATCAAATTGTTTGTAAATGCTAATTATAGATTCAGAAAGACTCTGTTCAGTTTTTTTTTCGCTGATCCGGGACTGGGTCACGGGGCAACAGCCCCAGACGGAAACCCAGGCTTCTCTTACCCTAGCTGCATCCTTCAGATCACATGAGAGGATCCTGAGGCGTTCTCTGGCCAGCTGTAAGACGATCTCTTTAGTCAGTCCAGGGTCTGGCTCTGGGTGTCCTCCCGGTGAGACGTGCCCAAAACACGTAACCAGATGCCCTAACTTCCCTGTCTGGCTTCTCTTGACTCGGACGAGCAATGGCTCTACTCCAAGCTCCTCTCAGATGGCAGAGCTCCTCACTCTATCTCTGAGCGAGAGCCCAGTCACCCTCCAGAGGAAGCTCATTTCAGCCGCTTGTATCCGCAATCTTTTGGTTGTTATTTGTGCTCATAACTTATGCTCATATTTAACAAACGGTTTTGGATAAAAAAAAAAAAAAAAAAAAATCATTTACGGTTTATTTTTTACCTGGTTTACATTTGATATAGTTTTACAAACATAAAATTTAGTAATTAAATGTTAAGGTCAGAACTCCATAGATGTTCTAAAGACCCTCGTCACCATCCAGTTGATGTTCTTCAGGTTACTGCTCATAATAAAGCTGTAGCTTTTGTTCTCTAATCAAGGCGTTCCAAACTATATTTTATTGGTCTGAATGTTTCAGTTTGTGTTGCTAATTACCCCTTTTTTTTCTTTTTGCAGGCCTACACCAGTCAGTTTGTGGCTCTGATCATGTTTGCACTCTTGATGTGTGACGACAGAATTTCCATGCAGCCCAGACGTCGTGAGATTATCCAAGGTCTTAGAGTCCTTCCAGGTAAATCGAGCTGCAAGTATTTTGATTCATAATGTAAAACTTTTCAGATCATGTGGAAATAAAACATCAGAAGATGGAAAGCCATCGATCATATAAGCTATTTTAGTTTTAGAGCAGCTCATTGCTGCACTGCTATGTAAATACTGTTTTCTGCAGTTTCTTGACATAAAAATTGTCCTGGTTAATTTTTTCTCACAAAAATGTATCTACGCTAATATTTCAGATCTCATTAAGGAGGTCCTTGCTTTGGATGATGAGATCCAGAAGTTGGCGACAGAGTTGTATCAGCAGAAGAGTGTACTGATTATGGGCAGAGGCTACCACTATGCTACGTGCTTGGAAGGTGCACTGGTAAGTAAATAACACCTCATTTTAAAAAGAAGTCAGTTTTTCTTCTGATTATAAGATTTCTCACTTTGATTTTTCTCCTTGAACCACAGGGATGCTAACATAAAAACACGTTACTTTTCTTTCATTAGTGTCTAATTTGGACTTTGCATCATTTTATTTTTCCAACTTAGAAAGAAACTGAAGAAAGAACTAATAAAAGTTTTTAAATAAGTGTTGTTTGTGGAAAGTAAAAATTAGGTTTTATGTTTGGTAATTATTTGAAAATAAGCTTTTATGTCCTAAATCTGAAGCTCGTTTTCATCCTCTGTAGAAAATCAAGGAAATTACGTACATGCACTCAGAGGGCATCCTGGCTGGAGAGCTGAAACACGGTCCACTGGCTCTGGTGGATAAACTTATGCCAGTTATCATGATCATCATGAGAGACCACACCTACACAAAGTGTCAGAATGCCCTGCAGCAGGTTGTTGCCCGACAGGTAAAAACCAGTATGGCACATGAAAATCAGAAAGATACTTTCTGTATTTTTCTGTTTTTAATAAAATTACGGTTTTAATTATGCTAAATACAACATTTCAATCATCTTTTGTGAATTCAGAACATTTTTTGTGAAGTTATTTTGACAATTTCGTCCATTCTTCGCCCTGAACTCAGATAATCCTGGGGAAGGGTCACTTGAGTGCTCTCAGTAATTTGTTGCAGATGTCGGTTTAAAAGATGAAAAAAGCAACTGGGGAGAAGACAAAAATGTCAGCTTTTCAGGACACATTTTTCAAAGACATTTAAAGGCCATTTAATTTACAGGGCCGTCCAATCGTGATCTGTGACAGAGATGACCACGAGACCATCAAAAACTCCTGCCGCACCATCAAAGTGCCTCATTGCGTTGACTGCTTGCAGGGCATTCTGAGCGTCATCCCTCTGCAGCTGCTGTCCTTCCACCTGGCCGTCCTCAGAGGTTATGATGTAAGTGCTGCTTCGCCCTCGCTCTTCTCCTAGGCTTTGCTACATGAGACCTGATCTGTCTTCTAAGAAATGGCTACAGTCATTCTGTAAAAAGTTAACAGGAAGATGAGCTGTCACATAAATACTTCAACAGCTCTTAAAAAAAACAAGAAAAATAACAAGAAAATATTTTTACTGTGAAATATTATGGTTGGAATTTAAACGCCTTTTTAGAAAAACAAATGTCAGATCATGAACTATTTATTTATTTGCTAAATAATTCTACATGCACACACATATCCCACACAACAACAATAATTGTAGTAAAAATTATTTTGTGCAAGGTTGGCAGGTCTGAATCATTAAAAACGAGTCCTATAAGATTATATAAACCTTTCAGCTTCACACAGTTTTGATTAATAAAGAAAAGGACAAAGTTGTGCCCTTAGATGGTGTTCATTCTCCTGATCAACTTGATAAATGTTTACCGGCAAACGCTTATTTTCTATTTGTGCAAGAAATTTCATCCAGGCAGCAAATTTTTCTAAAAGCAAACATTTCTAAGTGGTTCTGCAAATCATTGTATTAATCATTCTATTGCTATTGTATTGAGTCGTAAATACTATTTGTCAGGCTGAATAACCTTTTTCTTTTTTTTTAAATTCAGGTTGATTGCCCAAGAAATCTGGCAAAGTCTGTGACGGTGGAGTAAACGTCCCCTGCTAACAAAAGCCCAGCAGAAACATTCAAACACTGATACTGCAGGAGTGTGCGTGTGAAGAAGAGAAGACAATTTCCTGTTTGTCATCTGTTCTTTTGAAATGCAATCTTCTGATCACCACGCATAAATCATCGTTTTATGTTTCTGACTTTCCCTCTTTCATTTCCTTGAAAAACACATAGCATTTTGTTAATATTGATATGGTTTATTGGTGGTGGCAAAGACTTTGATGACTTGTCTTTAATGTCTTTTCTTTTCCCCCTTTTTAAAATGTTTCCTAAGACTTGTGAACTCGTATATTTACATTCTTACTCAACACACCACAAGTAAGCGAATCATCCATTATTGTTTCTACTGTTTGGAGTCGAAGTTAAAGCTGCTGACGGAGATGTTACACTTGGAAAACCCTACTGGCTCTATTTTCTATTTGTGCAATGATTTGTAGGTTAGGTGGGAAATATTTTTTCTTTGGCAGCTAATAATTTAAGATATTTTTACTCAACCATTGAGTACATTGAAGTAGTCTACAGTCTTGAATCATTCCAACTAATTACTTCTTTGTCATTTTTAGCTCAATTAGCCAGTTTGGACTTAAAAACATGTCGCAATAGAAGCATCACTGGCAACTCATAAAAATAGTTTGCAAATGTGTTGCTGCATAAAATATTCCCTTCTTGTTCTTCAATCTATCTGCAATCTCTGAATGGAGTCTTTGTTGCATATTTCTAGTTCTAAACTATTTGCTAAAGTGGGTCATGTAAGGAAAATGTTACTGACAGAAATGCTGCATCTCGGTTGCTCTTGGCTGACCGGGCTCAGCCTAAGACCATACCTGCTGCCATTGCATTAGTGGGACCATTTAATCTTTTCTTTTTTTTATGAGTTATGTGATTGAAGGTACTTTTTTCTTTTGGAAAAGTGAATGTTACTGTTGTTTTATTCAAACCAAAAATTGCTGACGGTTAGAAACCAAAACATGCAAATATAAATGTATCTATATAGACACACTATATATATATGTATTTGTTTTTTCCATAGTTTTTTGGAACATGACTGTATAAATGCTGGTTGAATGGTTTATGAAGAAATTTGGCTTGTAGGCGACAAATTGGAGTGTTTACTGGGAGAGAATTTAAATGCTATTCACTCCTCTGCAATCCCATGTGTCTTTCAAAAGCCAAAAACAAAAATACGCACGCACTTGAAACAATCAGTGAAGTAGAAGCTTTGATTTTAGCAGAAGAAGTTTACACGTTTAGTTTTGAACATGTTTTTTTAATCAAGCCTTAACTTTTGCGTTTATATGCCAGTGCTTTACTCCATGAAGCTGCTTCTGAGCCAGTAAAAGGGTTTTCGAAAAGAACAATGTCAGATAATTTTGTAACCCATATTCTTCAGCTCTGGTTTTTCTCAATTTTTAACAAGATGGATTGAAAAAGAGTTGGGCACTATATATGTGCACTACATGTTAGATTAGCTGGAGTATCTTATTGGTTTACCTGATGCAATAAAGTGAAATTCTGCTTCTTTGTTGTCCCATATTCTTGATATTTGTTCCGTCATCTTCTGCTTATCCGGACCGAGTCGCAGAGGCAACAGCCTCGAATGGGGAGCCCAGGCTTCTCTCACCCCGACTGCATCATCCAGCTCACCTGAGAGGATCCCGAGTCGTTCCCCGGCCAGCTGTGAGGCAGACTCTCCACCAGGTCCGGGGTCTGCCTCTGGGTCTTCTTGTGTGACATGTCCGAAACACCTCATGCTCAAAGCGCTCGGGGGGCATCCTCGGGAGGACATGTCCTAACCACCCCGTCTGGCTTCTCCTGACTCGGGGGAGTAGTGGCTTTACTCCAAGCTCCACACCCTATCTCTGAGAGAGAATTCAGCCCCCTTGTGGAGGAAGCGCATTTCGGCTGCTTGTATTTACGATATCGTTCTTTTGATCACCACCCACAGCTGGTGACCACAGCTGAGGGTGGAAACGTAGATTGACTTGTAAATCGAAAGCTTTGCTTTTCGGCTCAGCTCTTTCTTTACCACAACGGATCGATGCAGCGTCCTGTCTGTCAATTGTTATTGATATGAATCACTTAACTCACTTCACACAATAGCAATATTTTATTTTTATACAGATTCATCAACACTTTTATGCATGTCAAGTTTTGCACCTCAGGCAAATAGATTGTCAGATTGTATGTAGATTAGGAAGGATACCAAATATCTGGCGAAATGATGAAGGGGATTTGGCACAAACTCCCAAGACTGTTATTGTAGAGATGATGATCCTGATGTTTCTGTAGAGTGTGGTTAGAATGGACAGTGCAAATTGGATGATAGTCAGGATGCTCCTACAAATGGACAGTAAATGCTTGAAGATTGCAGGCAAGCCAGCCAGCACTGCCCGGGCTGACTTCCATCCCTGCAAAACTTTTCTTCCTTCAGAGCAAATATACCGGCAGCTGTTGTTTCTGGACATTTGTAATGTGGTGCAGCTTGAGAACACTTGTTGGTTCATTACTTCTTGGGAGGTGAGCACACTTGCCAGCAGCAATCTGAGAAAAGCATTCAGCCTCAGCAGGACTGAAAGGTAAGCAGCTACACTGTTAGTGAGAACAAGTGCAGTTTTCAACAGGATTGCAATGCATGTGCTCAATACAAACATTGTTAAATGATCCAAGAAGACAACCATTGCTCTTAACCGAAACAGCCTCCACTTGTCGACAATGGTATGTAATGTATCTGTGTCTTTCTGGAAGATAAGCATTGTAGTAAATGGTACAGTTTCTTTTCAATAGCAACTTGCAGCTCCAAACAGAAAACAATCAAACAGCATTAATCAAGGTATGTTGGGTAGGACTAAAAAAAAACAACCTGTTTCTATTTTTCCAAATTTAGACAAGTTAATGCAGATGTATGCAAACTAGATCCCCATGTTGACATTACACAGTGATGTTCCTTTAACTGTTTCTTTTAAATTGTACTTTTGACTAAATGTAACCAAAAATATTCAATATTGTCAATATATTTCAGTCTGATTGTGATGCAATAATCATTTAATTCCAAACAACTAATTTCTTAAATTTTGTGATGTGGAAAAGCAATTTATTTTTGCTTGGAATGATCCCATTAAGGGACAAAATAGTGTATTAGCTTGTACAGTATTGAAATGTATTACATCTGTTAAAAAATGTATCAACCATACTTTTTTCTACTAGTTTGCTGGCTTTTGGGTTGGAGGTTTTAAGAACTATACCAGACAATCATGATTTGGAATGAATCAAATCACTTGGATTTATTTAAAATTAAACAAAACTGTCAAAAGCATCCACTTAGAACAACAGTAACATTTGCTCCACAGATTTTGTCTTCACAGCTTCTGGTTTGTCTCTGGTTGTCTCAGCTCTACTTACATTATGTCACTTATCAGCCTGGCTTGTTTGGCAGCTTGTCTGCATTTACTAAAGATTAGATAGCTTCTAATATTTTCCTTCATAGATCACTCCATTCTTGACAGTGACATAATGCAACATACTGACATCAGGGATGAATTAAGTACTGCACATTCTTCCCTTTTCATTTCTCTTCCTCCAAGTCAGGGAATAATGAGTTCAGATTTTTTGTTTTTCTTCCAAAATTGTCCCCTGTTTATGTCATATGATATAGAATGTGAGTTAATTTATTGGATTTTGTGTTCAATCAGATTAATACAAATTATTTTTCAAACAAAATGATGCATTGCAGTCTTTGTGGGTTTTATTGCTTGGAAATGTTACTTTCCCCTGAGTTGCATGATCAAAAAATACTTAGGAAACAAAAAGAAGAGTAGAAAGACCTGTGGCATTAGAAGTTTTAGACCTGTTTCATTTTTTTCCACACTTTGAAGCGAGAAGACATACTGTACTCCCTTTACATGCTTTCCTGGAGAAGTTTTTAACTGCACATGCCAAACCTGAAATTTGCTTGAATGTTATCTGGCTTCTATCTAAGAATGCTTCCATCAGGAATGACAGCTCGTGTCTTGCTGGAAACTGGGCTCGGCTGTTGTGACAAAACTCCAGCTATTCATTTATTTTGTGATACTTAAACACCCACTCTCATAAACCTCAACTAAGAGCTGTAGAAGTATGGAAGAAAGGGTTCCAAATAGTGTGCAGATTATTTCCCTGACTTTGAGATTCAGATCAGTATCGGAATGGTTGCTTGGCACTTTCCAGTTCATTGTTTAGTTTGACAAAAACAGTGTAGAGTAAGGGTTTTACTGTTTGTTTGTTTTTGTTCTTTATAGCCAGGTCTATTAAAAACTTCAAACTTTTAATCTCGTTATTAAAAATGTTAAAGCAATAGTCATTAAAAATGAAAGGCTGCATTGGTTTGCAGATAGGCATAGGGCTCCTTTTTTGTACAAATGCAATTTAAAAAAAGTACCACAAAAAAATGAAATAAAAAAAAAGAAGAAAAAAACATGGGTTTAGTGAACTCTTGGCTGGAGATGAGAAGTGCCATAAATTTAGTTTCCACACAGTTTGGCATGTATACTTTTTTGTGAATGCACCATTCATACCCACACTGCATCGGCCCATTGTGGCTGAAGAAAGAGCTGAGATGAAAAGCAAAGCTCACAATTTACTAGTAAATCTTCATTTCTACCCTCACTTATGGTCACCAGCTCTGTGGGGTGACCGAAAGAACGGGATACAAATGGACAAAGTGAGCTTCCTCCACAGAGTGCCTGGGCTCTCACTCAGAGATAGAGCAGCTCTGCCATCTGGGAAGAGCTCAGAATAGAGGTGTTGCTCCTCGGGGTCAAGAGAAGCCAGTTAGCGTTATTTGGGCATCTGGTCAGGATGCCTCTCAAACACCTTGCTGGTTAGGGAGACCCAAGACCCGCTGGCAAATTGTGTCTCACAGCTGTCGAGAAAACACCTCGGGATTTCCGGGTGAGTTGGAGGATGCAGCTAGGGTGAGACAAGCCTGGGCTCCCTGTCTGAGGCTCCTGGATAAGCGGAACACAAAGGAATGGAACCATTCATACACATTTACATATGTATCTGCATGTGTGTATATTCTTTGATGCCATGCTGGAGCCTATTTGCTTATTTCTAAATTTCTTATTGAAATCACAATGGTTTCAACCTGTACAGCTGTCAAAAAGAGGCAATTAAAGATGTGTAAATGTTTGTCTTGACAAAATCCTAAAAGTGACATTTTAGTAAATGGATTGAAAAGAAAATTGAATTACGCGCTCAAATAATCAAAACTTTTAAAGCAAGTGGACATTTTAAGATTAATTCCACAATGCATTCATGTCAGTTATTCCTGTACATAACGGTTGGATGAAATATTGATTTCTCATCTTTTTCAAAAAGAAATTTGCAAAAGAACAAAGTATAGTTACAAATCAAGTGTATTTGCATTTCATAAAACAGTACAAAATTAGATAAAGAGGTAAAGAAAAGAGCTTTTTCAAGCATTCTTGCATGCAGTCGCTTAACATTCAAAAATTCAAAAATGGGCATTTTCAGATTTCCTTCAATCTTCTTTATGTTGGGCATTCGCTGCATAATTATCATCTGTCTGATGGATTTTAACAACTTTTGGATACATCTCTTTTTTTTTATCAGTACAAACCATTGATGTCCTTGCTTGCTTTGAATGAATTCAATCAGAAATCCAATGCAGTGTTTCCTGCCCCTTTGAGAAATACAAACATTTGAAGCTGCTCAACAAGACCTCTTTTACATGAAATGTCTGTGGCGCAAAATTCAAGCATCTGTTTAATTGCACTGTTGGGCTAGATGTGTACAAGAGTCACTGTAGACAAATAGCTGAAGTTCTTATTCCTCTTTACCAAGGTCACAAGTCATTAACCAGGTACAAGGGACTCACAGTTCCTCATTGGTGGTCAGAACCAACATTCCCTGCAAGCTGAACACCAGTGACCCCGGGAGCAACCGTTAACAGTTTTACGTGGTATTAGTGTCTCCTGTTCAAGTTCTATAAGCCGGGGCGAGGAGGTGGGCGTGCAGGAGGAGGGGCTCTTCCCGGAGGAGGTCCTTGTGGTGGAGGAGGGAGAGGACCATTTGGAGAAGAAGAAAGTGGTGGCTGCACTGGGAGAGCAGGTATGTGCAGGGAGGTCAGAGGAAGAGCCCGGTTAGGAGGCGGCGAGTAAGGAGGAGGAGTGATTGGAGGTGAAGGAGTGGTGGAAACGGTAGAAGGTGTTGGTGGGAGCGATGGAAGAGTGGAGAAGTTGAATGAAAGTGGACTGCTAGGGGTTGGTGGTAGGGTACCCTGTGGAGGTGGAGGACTTCCTCTGTAAATGAGAGATGGTTGACGGTTGAAGTTTGGATATCGAGGAGGAGGAGAGTTAATCCGGGTGAAGTTCATACATCTTCCCTGAAAAACAAACAAACAGATTTTATAATCAGATCATTTCAACAAAATAAAAAAAACACCTGGATTATATCAGGTGGCACGGTGGCGCAGTAAGTAGCACAGTGGCCTCACAGCAAGAAGGTCGTGGCTTCAAGTCCCGGGTCGGGACAAGGCTTGGAACACTGTCCTTTCTGTGTGGAGTTTGCATGTTCTCCCCGTGTTTGCGTGGGTTTCCTCTGAGTACTGGTAGTGCGTGCGTGCGTGCGTGCCTGCGTGTGTGTGTGGCCCTGCAACAGACTGGCGACCTGTTCGGGTTGTACTCTGCCCCTCGCCTTGAATCAGCTGGGATGGGCTCCGGCACCCCCCACGACCCGATAAGGGATAGTCGGATAAGAAGGTGACGGACTAACCTGGATTATATCAAGTTCTATTTTATGTTCAGCTTCTATTCTTATGAACATAAAACCCCAAACTCTTTTCTGAAAAACTAAACTAACTAGAATGACAAATTGTCAATGCTTCTTTCTGTCACACAATTGGATGACTCCAAGGAAAGTATTCTCTCCTGTGTAAAATCTTCTCTCATTCTTTCTCATGTTGTTATCTCAGTCAGGTGAGGATGAAGCCTACGGGTGCGTAGTTCTCCATTTTCATTCGTTATATAACAAATGCTAGCTAAATTGTTTAGCTAGCGTGTGCTAGTTAGCTTTTAGCAGTGTATTTGTGTTATACATTCTTCTTTATATTCCTTGTTTTTGTACTTTTTAAAGCTGCAATGTGAAGTCCGTTGAGACCATTTTTCTTCTTATTATTTTGGGTTATACAAATAAAATTGAATTGATTATTAAGCTGCCATATTCAATCCTTTTCCATTCCAATTTCATTTCTCTGTGAGACCAGACTAGATTATATTGAAAAAAGAAGCTACACCCCTGAAGTGAATGTGGGAGTTTTCCCAGGCCATGTGGAATGACTATTAAACTGTTTGAGGTCACATATGATGTAACTTTAAAAAAAAAAAAAAAAAAAAGCAAAAACCTCTCCAAGTTTATCAAATCTTGCAAAACATAACTAAATTAATGCTTGATGCAGAAAATATATGTTCATCCTACAGCATATTGCATTCATTTATATAGCATATTCTTCTCTTAGTTTTCTTCCTAGTCTGAGAAAATATACAAAACCAGAAAAAGTCCCGGCTTTGATTCTTTGAAAAAAGTGGGACACTCCCTGTGACCACTAATCTTATTTAGGACACGTTACATTCGTGTGGCTTCAATAGGAGATTCTTAATTGCAACAAGAACAAACTTGTTACTGTTTCAGGAAATAAGAGCCAAGTGGGATTTTATGAAAGCTCTAACGAACAGGGTTTATTGACAGGAAGACTTACTCATAACCTTCTAATTGAAGTTGGACTTGGTGGTAAAGAAAACAGCAGGGAACATTACACACTTTGCATTGGCAAATAAATCAAAATTAGCAATAAAATAGAAATATTATTTTCAGAAAAAGCAAAAAACTCTCCTGGCACAAGACAACTGGTTTAGGAAAAAAAAATGCGACTCATGTTTGTACTTCTAATGTTGATAACAACTATTTTTGCACCATACCAATCACTGGCTCTACTACTTTTGCCATAGTTACCAGTTTGTGTATTTATGATAACCTCCACTGCAAGGCTGCAGCACATTAGATGGGAAACAGATGAAAATTGCAACTTTCCCCCTCAAGTCATGTTTGCTTTTATTGCCAATCATTCAAATGTGGAAAAACTCAATTTCTTTTCCACGACATCTCCCCGTGCATCTCCCTGGTGAATGCTGTGTAACACTGTATATTGCTTGTTATGAAAAGGAAAATACTCAAAATTTAATTTATTATGAGCATTATTTCCAGCCACAACATTAAAAGGCTCTGCTTCTTTTCCCCCCTCAACTTCTCAAGCGTTCTCTGAAACATCCAGCTCAACCTAGTTCACTACAGACAATTTTGGATTTTGCTTTTACTTCCTACCGTGTGATGTATTAAAAATTTATTCATGCATTTATGTGCATATTTGATCTGGCACTGTTTCTATGTCTAATTAAGAAAAGATCATCAAGTAGTCTGAAAAGGAAAATCCTAAAAAGAAAACCAATAACTATTTCTGGTTGCAGCAGTGGATCACATGGAACTATTTTACTGCTATTGTTGCATAATTTAAGAGATATTTCCAAACTGAGAGCCAGTCACGCAGCAACTTTCTGTCATCAAAACCAGTTTGAAATAAATCACACCTGGAAACTGGGGCGCCTAATATTTCTTTTCTAACAGCAGAGATGGTCTCATTCCTAAGATATGGTCACATGGGCATCGTTCCATCTATACAGTCAGCTGTATATTCTTCAAAGAGTTGACTGTCAACACAGCTGTGCTACACTGAGGTTCTGTAAAAACAATGGGAACATCATCTCCTCAGTCTGTCAGGATTTTTGTTGGAGCAGCACATTTTTACCTTATTTCGACATAAACTGCTAAGTCAGAATTATGGCTTTGTTGATCATACAAAAGCAGCTATTTTTTTAAAATAAGGATCTCAAACACTTGCTCAATGTGGACAATTCAAAGTGAGGGACTGAATTTACTACACTAGCAGTCTACTAATCAATTCTCACAACACCCCGTTTCAAATTGCAAAGGAAATTTGATCTAAACTTGTTTTTTTGTTTTAAGATCAGCTATGAACTACAAATCAAACATAAACTGCAGAGTTTACACCACATTTAACTACAGATGGCCTTCACAGACTCACAAATGGCCTCTTTATTAGACTTCGCCAGACATCTTTGCGTTGCTCTTTGTGCCCTGATACTTTTTTAAATGAACTGACCACACATTTTCCCATGACAGTTTCTATTCACACCTCATTTCCCACAGCTGATCCATTTTCTCAATATTTTACTCTTTTTTTTTTTTTTTTTTTTTTTAAACCCAGCAGGAGAAAATGAGTTACATATATGAGGCTTTTGTAGTCTTACCTTGTCACCTGGATGAGGTCTCATAACAGACACACGATCGTAGCCTCTTCTTAAAAACACCCACAACGCCTCCAGTTTACTCTAAAATATAAAAATGAGAAGCATTACCCAAACAAGTAAGGTATTAATTACTTTCTTACGTAAAAAGAAAAGCAAAAAAATTGTGTGTTGTTTGTCCTTTTTTACAAATAGTCCAACTAACACATCATTGAGCAGACATGGATTAAAAAAATCTCATCTCATTACTACCACTATTTAAATTGACTTAACTTTTAGAGGTCGACTCTTTATAATTTTTAACAACAGTAAATAGTTAGAGAATAAGTGCAGAAAAACAGCTGTTTTCCTTACAAACTGCTGGCTGTGTAGCCTGGCTCCCCAGTGATCAGTCTAACAGGAGTCTGGCTTCTATTAAAAAGCCCCCTCTGACTGGAAAGCCATCTTTCCTCAAACCCCATGCTGGTCTTACAGGAAGGCTGCGCATGCATTATTAGCCTAGCATGTAATCACCATTGCCTCAATACTTTGTAAGGCACCTTCGTTGCCGCTTGTTAATCAGACAATGACCTACATTTTCTTGAATTTGCAGAACAGATGTTACGCATTAGACACCACACATGTACACAACAAAAGAAGTATTTGTTCCACTGCAGTTATTCTACACAAACATGCTTTTGTTATTCCAATAGTAAAAAGAAGAGCAAATTAGTTCCACATTTATAGAGTTGTTTAGTTTGTGGTCAACAAATCATTAGTTTTATGTCTTTTTTTTTCACGCCCATACCTTGATTGGTGAGTACCACTTGCGTGGCTCTGGGGGTTTACGCATGCCATTGTTGAGAACCCGAGTTGGAGGTGGAACAAATTCCTGCTCAGGCATTTTCACTTTGGCATTTTTTGCCTTCTCAAGCTTTGCTCCTTCTTCAGTAGAGCCTTTTTCTCCCCAGCGGACCTAATGACATATTCCACTTAGTTTAATGATGCTGCATGTTGGAGATTTTAGTGAGACATTTTAAACAAATTCCAGAAATTAGAATTTTATTTAGCAGCAACTCACCTCCATCCTTTTTATTCCTCCTACTCCTCTTCCTCCGTAGTAGGAAGCGTCAACAGTCGGCCATTTCTTTTTAGGAACTTCAAAATCTTCGTCATCCTGAGAGAGAAATTAGGCAAATTTTATGCACGTTTAAATATGTGATTAATCAGTTTTAATACCCTTAGTGGGAAAGTTATATTTATTTAACCAAACATTTCCCATGTCGTTCTGTGACTTCATAGTTCAAAAATTGTTTTGCGTGCCTTTTGCGGGGAGTGAGCTGTCAGAATAAATGACGGAATTACCAAACTCACTGGTCAGACTTGTGATGTTTATACTCTTTTAAAGTGTTTCTGACTTCTAGAATACCAAATTATTAAAAACAAAATGAAGAAGGGGCGGCATGGTGACATAGTGACTTCATAGCAAGAAGGTCAGGTTCGAGTCCTGGGTGGGACAAGGCTTGAAACACTGGTCTCTCTTTGAGGACAACGCATGTTCTCCCTGTGTATGCGTGGGTTTCTTCCCACCCTCCAAACATGCTTATTATGTTGATTGGCCGCTATGAAAATCGTCCTTGGTGTGTACCCCGCCTCTTGCCTTAAATCCGCCGGGATAGGCTCCGGCACCCCCCACTACTCTTTTAGACCATAACCGGTTCAGAAGACAAAACGAAAATAAAGACATAAAAGTTGTCTTTGGAATTTTAGAATATAAAGTTCTATTAAATTAAGTGCAATAAATCCCCAGCACATTTTCATCTTGGAAATACTTCTTGGAAATTTTGTGAAAGTGTTATAACTCACACCACATTTAGAGAAATCACTGAACGAGCAAACAGTGTTTGGGTTATGATGCTGGACGGTCATTTAGCCCTTAAACTGTCAAAGTAAACTAATCCAATACTTCTAAACTTGTGCTGCTGTAGAAATCTTTTTCTAAATTGATGTAAAAAAAAAAAAAAAAAGTGCAGCTCCTACCGAACTTTCCTCCACTGGTGGGGGCGGAGGCTCATGAATAATCTGTGGAAGGTAAAAGTCACAAAAAAAAAAAAAAAAAGAACGACAGATGGGTTAGTGCATGTCAGAAACAAGACTGATTGCCACATTTCTCAAATTCTTTTTTTTATTTTTATTTTTATTGGTTTGTCTATGCTTTGAGTTCTCTGTGCAACAAAATGCATGCAAAATAACAAACTTATTGAGGTTTTTTCACTCACAAAAGCAAAGCAGTGACCTAGAAACCTGCTATCCGGACTTTAATGGATGTGGCTGAATACTAAAGTATATATAAACACATAAATTTGCAGTAGAAAACAGAATTTATTTTCATACTAGATATACTCAGTAATCTGGGGTTGGGTCGTGGGGGCAACAGCCTCAAACGTGTAGCCCAGGCATCTCTACCCCTGGCTGCATCCTCCAGCTCACCCGGAAGGATCCCAAGTCATTCCCCAGCCAGCTGTGAGTCTCTCCAGCAGGTCCGGGGTCTGCCCCTTGGTCTCCTCCCGGTGGGACGTGCCCAAAACACCTTGCCCGCAAGGCGCTCAGGGGGTATCCTGACCAGGTGCCTGAACCACCCCATCTGGCTCCTCTCGACCTGTAGGAGGAGCGGCTCGACACGAGCTCCTCCCGGATGGCAGAGCTCCTCACCCGATCTCTGAGTGAGAGCCCAGCCACCCTGCAGAGAAAGCTCATTTCGGCCGCTTGTACCCTTCGATCTCGTTCTTTCGGTCACCACCCATAGCTGGTGACCATAGGTGAGGGTTGGAACGTAGATCGACTTGTAAATCGAGAGCTTTGTTTTTCGGCTCAGCTCTCTCTTTACCACGACGGAATTTACTCAGTAATTCATTAAGCCTTTATTTCTTTTAAAGACTACATCCAGTATATTTGAAGCAGTTATTTTTTAATTAATCTAAATCCCACTTCTTTTTCCCCAAAACATTTTTGTTTTTTAAATGTATCCCAGTTCACTTTGTGGGTCTTTGCAGTAACCTACAATAATTTTCCCGAACAAACTCGATCCAAAGGCAAAATTTATTTGCTACTGCATGGGCAAAAATAAGAGTGTTAAATTAAAATGCTATAACTGCTGAAACATTTTCAACAGTTTTTTCTGTCTGGATTGCAATAAATAGACTGCTTTTTTTCTGTTTAGTCAGAGGGGAAGCAGATTTTGACAATAGGCCTCAGAGTAAAATGGTGGAGTTTTTTTCTTCTCTGTTTGTGTGTTTCTGCATTTACTGCAATGGGAATGGTCCGCACAATCACTGACATATTTTTGCAAAAGCACATTTGTAGCTCTAGCAAGCAGCTTTTCACAAACATAACTTTTTTGTAAAATTTGTGTTATTTTTTAAAAAGGGTTGCATAAACATTACGTTTTCGCTGTGAGTTATGTTTGTATTGAACAGCTGGTGATATAAATGATTGTGTAGACCCTGCATTAGAAAATGCAGAGAATGAAGTAAAACTACAGGGTCACGAGCCATGACCTTTAAAACCCAAATTACTTAAACAGCAGCATAATTTCTTAAACACCTGTTCACCTGTTGACCTTGACCTCCTCTGACTAACAACTAAATTCAACTTTTTGGAGCCTTATGGAGTCGTAGTCCCACACCTTCTAGCCACGGGAGAGTTGTTAAGTTTTTAAAATGTGTAAAGAGGACGTCCCCCAACCACAGAAACCAGTAAAAGTGTTTTTTTTCATCAAACAGCCTGACAGTAACATCACTGCTTCCTGAAAATTTGTCTTCCTGTGAGCCTTAAGAAGTTATTTGTTAAAGTATTGTTTGTCTGCACTTAGCCTTGTTTAAACTCATGTTCATATTTCAGTTTTTTAAACTGCACAATATTTTTTTTTTTTTTGAGAACTCACCACTGTGCAGCAAAGAGGCCAGAACCACCAGAGGAGAGCCAAAACCAGGAGCACCATGAGTATGAGGAGAGCAATGGCCAGGATGGTCCCATCAGACTTTAATAAGAATAGATTGATTAACTAACACTGAGAATACGTCGCAAAACACAAATCCCTTCTGTTGGTTAAATGGTTTACTGAAAAAGAAAGTTAAAAGGTTTCATCTACTCAAACAAGAAAACTTTCCTAAAATAACACAACTGATAAACGCAAGCTTTATAGCAGCATTTAATTTTATTGTGGAAACCCAATTGCTTAGCTGCTCATTTGAAAAACATCACCGTACTCTATTTCTTGTGTTTAGATATTTTACTCACACAGCTCACAGTGGTGATGGTCACTGAACTCGAGATGAAACTCAAACCTTCATTCATGCTGACAAAGAGATTTGCCACCCTAAAACGCACAACAGTATGTCAGTTTAAATTTTAGGCAAGTAGTCCTTACAGAAAACAAAGATGGAGAAAACAGTTCTCCTGCAAGAACTTACATCCCTTCATCCTGAAGCACTGGTGCAGGGCAGAGGAGATAAGTATCTTCAACAATCAAGGGCTTCATCACTAGAGAAATGGAAGAAAAGAAGTTAGAACATTCTTGTCATATTGAGTGGGAGAGAACAGAGGTAGATCCAGGAATAATTGTGTGAAACTAGCTGCATTAATGAGGTCCTCCTTAATGACCTGGACAAATGCAAGATTGTCCTTGTGATCTGGTAGCTCAAAGACTGTTGGTGATCATCCAGCTTTTGAGAAACAAAGTTTACTATTGCTCATCTTGGTGCAGAGGTCTATATTTCTCTAGGGAACAGAGGTACAAGTCATTTTGCTTTGATATTTTTCTGGCAAAAAATGAGGGATTCCCCAAAATCAAGCAGGTTGCTGAAAAAGTCTTTGGAATTAACAAACATTGTTACTTCTGAACAATGGTTATTCATCAGATGGAAAGCACATATCAATATTTAGAAAATAATAAAAGGTCAGGGTTGGAAGTTGGAAGTCTGAGTCTGCCAAAAATTACCTATACTTCACATCAAAATGAGGCCAAAAGCTTAAGTGACTCTGTGTCTATAACTGCTAAATTCTGAGAAAAAACTGGGGAAAACCTCAGTAAAATAAAAAAATAAATAAAAAACTTGGATGCTTCCACTTTGTATTTTCCACAAGAAGAATAAAGCTTTCGCCAAATGGAATTCAATGGACCTGTTAACCCTCAACCAACAAAATAAGCTGTTTTATTTTGGATATCAGACCAGTAGACCAGTTTTTCTATTAGAATAATTACAACAAACGAAGTCAATAGGATATTCGAGAAATTATTTGGATATGCCATCAGCAAGTACCAAGAAAAAAAACAATTCTGGAGAAACTCCAAAATTTCAGACATAACAGGAAAAACAAACAAACTTTTTTTAAAATTAAGAAAGAGGTTGCCCTGCACATACAATCAGAAAAGTCTCAGTGTTGTTATGTTTTGAACCTTTCCTTAGGGCTTGACTTGCAATGATAACACAAAGTTGTCCACTGCAACATCTGTCACATGACAGCAAATAGTTTAGAACAAGATTTGCCAAATCTCTGTGCGCATGAATGTGTTTGCAGCTACTTTTTCCTGGAGACACAAACTCAAACATTGATTCATCTGCTTAACACATGTACTTGCTGCAGGCTGTCTTCCTTTTTACCATTTGATCATTTTTACAAAGTATGTAGAGAGCTGTAGCGGAAGATCTGTCTCATGCAAAAGGGATTGATATTATAAATTAGTCTTTTTTTTTATTATTTATTTATTTTTTATTTTTTATGAACTGTCAACTATTTGTCTCCAAGCAGCCTAAACACGGCCTTGCTGTTTAAAGTTTGGACGTACGCTTGATGTGAAGTAAACAGTCTGCAATGAATTGTGTGCGAGTAGTGGAGAGACAAGACCCAAACGTGGGGGAGAAAACAAATAACAAGCCTGACTTTAAGAGGCAGTTTTACTATAATGGCTTCCATGTCTACAAGAAGTTTGGAGGTGTATTAAAAAGAAGTAATTGTGAAACAAAGGGGTTAACCACAAGTAAAGAAATTGTGTACCAACAATTAAGTTTGTAAAACGCAACAATGTTTTTTGTGCACAATATTTAAAAGAAAAAAAGTTAGTTTTTTATTAGGACTTCACAATCACACGTTCAGCTATAATAATTGTAGAGTACAAACTTGAAATTGTAGAAAGAGTTCTTTGTTCTCAGGATTCACTCTTTCCACTAAAAACTCATTTCAACATATTCTTTTTCTGTTTCTAAAATCTTGTTTCACATTGTGTTTTTGGCTTATGTGGCCAGTGATCTAAAGCCCAGCCAACTGAAACATGTAACTTTTTAATGGTTTCTGATACTGTTTCATCCCATGTGCTGTCTATCATAACCATCACTCTTCTGACTGGGACGGATCCAGCCGATGTAAATATGCCAGTTAGTATCTTTGATCTACATTAACTGTCTATTTTGGACGCCAGTCTTTGCTCCCATTTTTTTGAAGGTGCTGGAGAAATTTAGAATTTCCTGAACAGAAATTTACGTCATAAGAAATATTTCATTCTGCTTTTGAGACAGATGAAAATGCAAATTTAATTTGTTTAAATAGTCTTTTATTACAAGCACACATGAGATGCAGTGTTTAGTCAAGATGTTGGACAATGTGATCGAAATCTAGAGGTTTCAAAAAGAGGATTACACAACCGTTGACATTGCTCTACCTCGTCTCACTTGGAATTTACATTTATAGAAAGGACTTATTTTTACCGTAAAAAATCTTTAAAAATATATTTTTCTACTTTGGTCTCATTAATTTAGTTGCATATTTATTTAGGCAATGCACAAGAACAAATCTTGACCTCAGTGTGACAGGATTTTCAGACACAAAATTAAAACAAGTGCACATTACACATTTTGCTCTTTGAGAATTTTTTTTGTCCTTTTCTTACTTTAATTTGAAATGGTTCCATTTTTACCCACACTCAAGCAGTAAGTATATTAATTAATCTTTTCTGTGGCACAAAGTAAAGTGCCTTACTGTGGGAGGAGTTGTTTTCAATAATGGCAGAGGAACTCTTGCTGTGTTCTAAGAACTTTAATTTCTTCCTGCCTTGTGTGTGGTGTGGCCTGTCTTTCATCTCTTTCCTTTGCCCCTGCTTAAGGTTGTTAAAGATACAAAAATTGCCACATGAGCAGTAGCATGCTTGATGAAGGAATGTTACTGCTGTTCATCAATTTTTCCATAGTATTTGACTCTAAATTTAATGTGTTATCAGTTTAAGTCAATTTTTAAAATAGTCAGTAGTGACTATAAGTTGAATTGCTTCTTTCACAAGTATTTAGTTTGCTGTTTACTCACTCTTTGTTGAAGTGTCATTGATTCGGTAGCTGCACAAGACCTTGTCTACATTTCTGGCGTGAAGGAATCCATTTCCCTTCACAACGACCTGGAATGCCTCTGGTAGAAAGAAATAGCACTTAGATGATTTCAGCTAGATATCTAGATAATAGTTTACGTTTCTGAGCTCTATATTTACTTGTTCAACAAAATTGAAGAAAAATAATTTTAATCCTAAAATACAATTAGATTTGCTGAAAACATTTTTTAAAATGAGACTTATATTAATTATAAGTTCCTTCTCAAAAACAATAAAAAAATGTTATTTATGACAATATAAAGTATAGATTTACAAAACTTTGAGGAAAAAGACGTTTATTGCTATTTAAAAAAAATAAAACCCTTTGAATGATGACAAATTTTTCTTTGTTACAATATTTTAAGTTCAAATAATTCAAGAGTTTAAAACAGTTAGGATTGTACCTCCTGCACAAATGCTTGAAGGTTCCACGGCCAGGATCTCAATGCAAGACTTCTTCAAAATCTGAGGAGAGAGTGAGAAAAGCATTATTGCATCACATTTGATGGGTAATTTCCCAAAACTAAACACATACTTTTGTGTGAAAACAGGTTTGCCTGTTCAATTGTTTTCTATTAACTTTTAGTCATCTAGTTCTGCTGGGATGCACATTCATGAATTAATAGGCTCTAGACCGTCTTTGTTACTTAAAAATAGATTTCCATTTATTTAATTTGTGGAAATAAGCAGTTTTCTGAATGTTGCTGTCCAGGAACACACTTCGTGTGACCTCTCAAAAGAAGGTAGATAGATTTGTAATCCCAAATACACTGACGTATGTCTGAAGCAAGAACTTTCAACTAATTTATTCCAGATGTAAACCTTTACTTCTTTTCAAGGAATCTCTTACTACAAGGCTTCCTTGCACCCAAAAAAAACCTTACAAATTTTAAGGGAATTTGACAAACCAAAGGAGTGGAGTACATGAAAATCCAACATAAGGCTTTACATAAATTACACCTACAGACCTTCTTTTAGCACATTAACTTTTTATGTTTAATAGTGCACCAATGAATACTTACTGAATCGATGACTCCTTGTAGGGCTTCAAATCCATCATTTACAGGAAAGACGTGGTCTTTACTGTCAGCAATTTTCGCCAGCTATGAAATAAAACAAATGATAAAATTACAAGATGATAGTAGAACCGGTAAAATTAACTCTCCACAATTTTATAAGGAAAATTATTTTGGAAGAAAAACTCATTATTTTAATCACAAAATAAAAACAAACCAGTAAGCTACTTCTTGAAGTAACAGCAGATGTGAATAAGCTCATAGGAAAACAGAAAATGATTGCTGGAAACTTTGAGCCACAGTGAAACACTTCTTTTTGTCATCTGATAATCAATGTATGTCTGCTCATAGAAAATATAACTACAACTGTCGTGAAAAAAAAAAACCCCTACTTACTAACCTGTGTTTCATTGAAGTCCTTTACACCGACGCAGTAAACTGTTGCCCCCAGACTTCTGGAGCGATTGGCCTGTCAAACATGCCCACAGATCCAGAGAAAATACAGAAATATCATCATCCACTACAAACATTACCAAAAACATATGAGGATTTTTTCAGGCTTCTTATGAGGATTCCCATGAAGTTGGGCAACAATGCTTTTTCAACAGTGAGGTTATTTATGTCACTAACATCCTTAAAATATGTTACATGGTACAAGACCTATGACACGTCTTCTCAAAGAACATTAACAGCTAATCTCAGATCACTTTACATCTGCTTTGAGATCTGACTTTGATTCTAATCCAGTGCTTGAATGGTCAGGAGGGCAAATGAGTTATTAGATTTCCAACAGCAGACGTTCTTCCTTAAACATCAAAGTGATGCCGTATCGCGTGACAGTATTTCATCTGGTCCATCAGATGTTCAGTCACATGTTTCACCTGGTCATCAGTCTTTGTTTTTTATTCACTCACCTCCCTCTCAGCATAGTAGAAGAGATCCTCATGGAGCTCACCATCTGTCAGAGCTATGATAACACTGGCCGTGCGATAACCTACAGATAGAAAAAGGTTTGTTTTACGCTGCTGCAGTTTTGATTTGATAAAGGTGAAGTGATTAATAGCGTGTTTCCCAATGGTCTTTGTTTATCATACAAAAATTATTGACACAGGTTTTCAATGGCTTACAGTCAGCAAAATACCAAAAAGGAATTTTCCAAAATCTTTCATACCAGCTTTATGGGGCCTTTACCTGCTCCAAAATTAAGAGTTGACCAGAAACTACTGATTAAAAATGCCAATTGTTCTCATTCTGGTTCAGATTGATGGATGTCCATTGTCCCTCTTAAACAAATAGGATTTTCTAGCTGTTTGTCTAACAATTTTCCAATGTTATACAAATATAAAGACAAATTCCAGACAAGTAAGGTAGAGGCAATACACACCTTCTGTGTTTCCATAGTAAATTTGCTCACTAGCCTGTGAGGAAAAGAGTCAGTTTGAAACAGATGTGCATCAGCGCAGCAGACTTTACTCTCTTTTCATACATAAACCATTTATTGCTTTAGATTTTGTGGTTCATGTTCAGGTTTGAGAGCAGGTGCCAGCATGGAAGTGGAGGGTGTCAGCTTACCCTCTGGATGCCCTCATGCATGAACGTGTCTCCTCCTGGACGGACATCATGAAGCTCCTCAAGACCTTTACGAATACGTTCCCTGTGCAGGCGCGATAAAGAAACCTTTTATTTTCAGGTACTATTTTTTACAGCAATCTAAACCAGTACCAAATAAAATTTACCACAAGAAAATAAAAACAGCATTAACTAAATGAATAATGTAAAAAGTGAAAAAATTATTGACTGTCATAAACACGCCAACATTGAAAATATGAAGGAAGGCTTTGAACTCTGCAGTGATATTTTTTCAGTAAAGAGCACTTCTATAAACTGCCCATAGTTTAATATAAAGTACCGGTAGTTGCACTTCACAGCAAGGGGAACTATTTGCCTGGATCCTCTGCTTGGCCATAAAAATCTTTAGTGTGACACCTCCAAATGTGCATTTGCCCTCATGTTAGAAAACCAGAAGAATTGATTCACCTGTCTTCTGTCAAGCTCATTAAGGTGTGTCCATCAGTAGAAAATACAATAAAAGACATCCGTAATTGTGGGCTGGAGAAAAGAAAAGATATAAAAAAGTAAAAAGTAACCTGTTAGATAAGTAATTTGTTTCTCATGCATGATTTTCCATAATTATCTGATGATTACCTTATGAATTTATGAGCTAGATGCTCAACAAAGTGGTAGATTTCATTCCAGTGGTTTTGTACGCTCCCAGATCTGAGAATTCAAAAGAAACATAATGTGGTTTCAATTTGCTGCTGAGACCAAACTACAAAAGTAAAGATTGAGGAGCAAAAAAAAAAAAAATTCTGTAAACAGTTTGGAAGAGATCCAGAGCATAAAACTTGTTTATATTATCGAGGGTAGAATGGTTTGTCACTGGATGTTATGTTTAAATGCATTGTCAAAAAAGACAGTACTTCTTCATACCTTTAATAGTTGGGGCTTGTAAAGTGCCTGTGGTGCATTGTACCATTAAAAGTTGAAGAAGTCCCCATCTCAATAAAAAAAGAACACACAGCTTTTAATCAGACAATTAAAATGCAAGTGATAGTGTGGGGTTAGAGACTATTATAAGAAGACCTCAGTGGAGGTTTAAAGAGCACAAAACCCATACCAGCCTGTCAATGCCTGATCCCGTCAGACCTCAAAAGCTAAGCATGTTGGGCCTGGGCTGTACTTCAATGGGAGATCGCCGGAACCCCAGGTGCCACAGTGGGACGGCCGTTCAGATTAAATTGCCGTTATGTCCCTGGGCAAGACACTTCACCCACGTTGCCTAGTCTGAATGGTGTGTGTGCGATTGGTTGATGATGGTCAGAAGGGCCGATGGCGCAAAATGGCAGCCTCGTTTCTATCAGTTTGCCCCAGGGCAGCTGTGGCTACAACAGTAGCTTACCATCACCTGGTCTGGAATAAATGAATAATGCATATGTATAGCGTCTTTGAGAGTCCTGAAAAGCGTCATATAAATACAATGCATTATTATAAAACCCAACCATCTGACTGACCGGCACCAACAAAAAATGAAGAGAATCTAAAACACATTTTAAAAAATTGACTAAATGCGTGTTAATCTGCATATATATACATATGTGTGTGTTTTTTATATGTTTTTATGTTTTATATGTTTTTTATTTATTTTTTTCATACACAATTTTTATTTACTTTTGAACTGCTTCAGGTAAAATTGAATGAATCAGTCATCTTGAAAACTTCATCTACAATGTGTTTTATTTCCTTCCTTTCTTGTCTTCATTCTTTCTTCATGCATCTTGCCTATTTTATGGTTGAGTATTCTAAAATTCCTTTACTTCAAGTTGAACCAATGATGTCATTCTTCTTGGATTACAATGAATGTTTTCACTACACACTTGAAATATTTCACAATTAAGGTGATCGGAGCTGTATTTCATTACATTTTATGCTGCCAGCTGTATAATCACATCACCATCAGAGTGGATGCTAATTGACTTCTGTCACTTCCCCTTGTCACATTTGTACTTGATTTTTCTCATCTACAAAGCACTCTGTAGTTTTTGCTCTGTAGAGAGAAAAAAAAACTGACATTCTTTATTGCTTTCTTGTACCACTGCTGATTTTTATCAAAACGTCTTTAATTAAGAATGTTTTTATAAGTCTCCCATTTCTCAAACACATTTTTTCCATTGTTACCATGACACAAGTCCCAGCACAAGAGCGCTGCCAAGAAACATTCAAACATCTGGAGCAAATGGAGAGAAGCAATGCAGACAGAAAGACGCAGGGAGAGATCGACCAGATACTACAAGAGAACAGTGGGGACAGGTGAAGGACATTGAAACTGAAAGACTAGTTTAAATTCCTCTCAGAATAAAAAGGGAATACAATAAAGCAGGAGGAGCTTTGTAAGCAGTAACTTGATGCTTGATGACAAATGCTGACATGATGCATAAATCTGTCAAAGACAGCTTACACAAAGCCCTTGTCTCTTACACAGATGTGTTTGATTATTCCTCCCAGAAACAGCACTGTCTCTGCAGTTGGCACCAGTATGTTCTGCAGGGCAACTGGAAAATTTACATTTATTACTGGGGTAACAAGCTCTCTGGTATTTGAGCCAAATATATATATATATATATATATATACACTATATTGCCAAAAGTATTCGCTCACCCATTCAAATGATCGGAATCAGGTGTTCTAATCACTTGGCCTGGCCCCAGGTATATAAATTCAAGCACTCAGGCATGCAGACTGTGAAACAAGACATTTGTGAAAGAATGGGCCGCTCTCAGGAGCTCAGTGAATTCCAACGTGGAACTGTCATAGGATGCCACTTGTGCAACAAATCCAGTTGTGAAATTTCCTCGCTCGTAAATATTCCACCGTCAACTGTCAGCTCTATTATAACAAAATGGAAGCGTTTGGGAACAACAGCAACTCAGCCACGAAGTGGTAGGCCACGTAAAGTGACGGAGAGGGGTCAGCGGATGCTGAAGCGCATAGTGCAAAGAGGTCGCCGACTTTCTGCACAGTCAATTGCTACAGAGCTACAAACTTCATGTGACCTTCAGATTAGCCCAAGTACAGTACGCAGAGAGCTTCATGGAACGGGTTTCCATGGCCGAGCAGCTGCAGCCAAGCCACACATCACCAAGTGCAATGCAAGGCGTCGGATGCAATGGTGTAAAGCACGCCACCACTGGCCTCTAGAGCAGTGGAGACGCGTTCTCTGGAGTGATGAATCACGCTTTCCCATCTGGCAATCTGATGGACGAGTCTGGGTTTGGAGGTTGCCAGGAGAACGGTACATTTCAGACTGCATTGTGCCAACTGTGAAATTTGGTGAAGGAGGAATTATCGTATGGGGTTGTTTTTCAGGAGCTGGGCTTGGCCCCTTAGTTCCAGTGAAAGATACATTTAAAGCTTCACGATACCAAAACATTTTGGACAATTCTATGCTCCCAACCTTGTAGGAACAGTTTGGAGCGGGCCCCTTCTTCTTCCAACATGACTGTGCACCAGTGCACAAAGCAAGGTCCATAAAGACGTGGATGACAGAGTCTGGTGTGGACTGGCCTGCACAGAGCCCTGACTTGAACCAGATAGAACACCTTTGGGATGAATTAGAGCGGAGACTGAGAGCCAGGCCTTCTCGACCAACATCAATGTGTGACCTCCCCAATGCGCTTTTGGAAGAATGGCCAAAAATTCCTATAAACACTCTCCTCAACCTTGTGGACAGTCTTCCCAGAAAAGTTGAAGCTGTAATAGCTGCAAAAGGTGGACCGACATCATATTGAATTCTATGAGTTAGGAATGGGATGGCACTTCAGTTCATAGAATGAGTAAAGGCAGGTGAGCGAATACTTTTGGCAATATAGTGTACTGTATATATATATATATATATATATATATATATATCAAATGCATTTATAAAATCTCATCAAAAACATTTAATTTTAATTTGACTGAACATTGTTTTTTTTTGTTTTTTTATGTAAGTGGTTGCAGTAAAAAAACAACAACATGCAATTACACTTTTATTATAAAATTTATAGTTTTGACACATTACCATCCAAATTTTTTTATGCACCCCACATCAGTTATTAGAAAAGAGTACTTCAGAAGGTCCAAAAACCCAGAAAAGCTCCTTTTATTATTTGTTTAATAAAATCAGGAGTTTCACAAAAAAAAATTAAAAAAGGTGAGGGCTTTAACCAAAAATATAAGCCTGTCTTTGATCTGTAATTATACATGTGGTTGTAAAACTAATTGACTTCATCACATGCTAATTAAAACTAAGTCAGGAATCCAGAGCTTTGCTTACAGACTTTACAGTTTGCAGATGACTGATGAAAGGGGAAGTGCTTAAAGGACTATTAAACATTGCCATATGTATACATACATATGTATACACATTTACTTCATTTGGATGGTTCTTCTGGACTGTTTGCATGGAAAAAGATGGTGAAAGAATCAAGATTGCATCATAAAAATGTAGAATAGCACATGAGAGAAGTATGACATGTTTATTGTTGAAGAAATATGCTCATTTTGATGCAACTAACATTTTGTTGTGATGTCTTCACATTAATCCTCAATATGACTGATATAACAGTCATACTAACTTGAGACCTTTGAAATGCAAAAAAAAAAAAAAAAATCAAAATAAACCCTGCTATTTTTTTACTTGGAATAGTATCAATGCATGCATGTGTGTTAGATTACTTACGTGTCTAAAACAAAATAAAGATCAAATCCTCCATAACATGATGATGACTGAGCTGGCCTCCTGTCTAGGTTTGGTCCAGCAAAACCAGCAGGAAGGAAAATCAGCGTGGCACCAAATACCACTGAAACCCAAAAGCATCCAGTCCAGCAAAATGGCATCACTCCAGTTTGAATAGATCTAAGATAAATCACCTTGGGACCACTTTACACTTTAATAAGTTAGTCTTCCCTTGAGTTCCTTGAATTGATGATCTACGTCAGATGTTTTCAGTTGGATAAAAAAAAATGGACAATTGTTGGTAGAAATCTGGAGGTTCAGATAAAAAAAATTCAGAAGTGTCGAAGGAAGCCTTGCATCTCAGAGGCAAACACGGCATGCAGAAAGATGAGAGGAGTTCTTCAGCCTGCTGCTGGTCCTGCTTTGTGCTTACGTCAAAGCCATGCAAGAAAAGCCCTAAAGCCCTGAAAGTGTTGGTAAAACTTTCCTTGTGTTTTCGTTTTCCCCTTCTCTAGGTCTCTCCCTCTCTCTGAGTTTAGAGGGATGAAGATTGTAAAGTCAAAAGACAGGAATCCTAAAACTTGTCCTGCCGCCTAGTGGTGATGAAAGACTGCTGTCAGAATCATCATCATCATCAGTTGTTTTTTATTCTTGGTCAAAATCATAATCATAATAACAATACAGATTGCAAAAAAAACCCCAAATAGATCAAAGAAAAGGAAGAGTCTGAAGCATAACTTATATGTGCCTATCCCTATACATCTACAGTATATACATTTAACTGAAAAGCATTTCTACAATCAAACAAAAAATTTAATTTACAAAGTACACAATCACTACAATCAAACAAAAATTAAATTTACAAAGTACACATCTCCAATCAAACAGAAAATCACAATAAACTTTATATTTATATATATATAAATATATATAAATATTATATATATAATATTATAATATTATATAATATTATATATATATATTTATATTATTATATATTTATATAATATTATATATCTAAATATTTATATTTATATTTATATTTATATATATTTATATGTGGAGACGGTGGCCGCGTGGTTAGCGCGTTCGCCCGCGGACCGGAAGGTCGCGGGTTCGCGTCCCACGGAGAGCACGTCTAGGGTCCTTGGAGAAGACACCTAACCCCCGCTTCCCCACCATTGGCGCCGTTGAAGGGCAGCCTGCTGCGGTGTAAGGAGTGCAGCAAACAAATTTCCCCGGTGAGGGATGAATAGAGTAATTTATTTATATTATCATCTTTCCATTGTTTTTTTTTTACAGTAACTTACTGTACTTATAATCACTAATACTTAAAATGACGTTTAAATTTTAGGATAGAAGAGCACATTTTAAATTCATCATTGAGTTCATTCCATAATTTTACTCCAACAACAGAAACACATCTTGATTTTACCAAGGTTCTTCTTTTAACACGTTCAAAAATATAACATCCTCGTAAATTATGATAACCAACTCTAAATTTAAAAAAAACTTTGTATGCCTTTTAGTGTAAACCAACTCTAAATTTAAAAAAACTTTGTATGCCTTTTGGAACTAAGTCATTTTTAATTTTGTGCATAATCTGTAATATTCTGATATTTACCATATCTTGTAGTTTTAAACAGTTATTCTGAATTGATTTGTGTGTTCATAAAATCCAATTCTGTTTACTATTCTTATTGGGTTTTTTTGTAATTTAATCAGACAGTGAATCTATCTGAGTTTTTCCCGCATTCCCCCAAATCGCAGCACAATATGAAAAATAAGGCATAACCAAGGAACTGTAAATCAAATATAACCCTTTTGTATTTAAAGCGTCTCTTGTTTTATACAGTATACCAATTGATTTTGAGATTTTTTTTGTTTAATATGATAAATATGTGATTTCCAAGATAATTTTTCATCTATAACAACCCCCAAAATATTAGCTTCATAAACCCGTTCAATAATAGTTCCACTCAAACATAAAGTAGCTTTATCAACATATCTATTTCCTGAAAATATCATAAATTTTGTTTTATCTTGATTCAGTGATAATTTGTTATAATCAAAATACTTTTTTATCAAAACAAATTCTTTTTCCACAACATTCAATAAATCTTTAATATTTTCACCGCTACAAAAGAAGTTGGTGTCATCAGCAAACATAACAAACTTTAACTCTGTTGAGACTGTAAAAATATCATTTATATACAGTGTGAATAATTTTGGTCCGTTAAAGAATGTAAAGATTGTGACAACGGTACAGAAAAGGTTGGACATCATTAATTATATCTTCAGTGAAGATATGATCATTTAGTGATGTTCAAATGAAGCCTTGTGATGAAACGAGCCTTTTCAGACAACTGTACCGCTACATAAATGATGCTTCACGTTGATTCATTTGCTATATGTCGCCATCTGGAGGTTAACTTTGAAAATGAACCAATTTCCATTCCAGCGTCAATAGGTAGACAAATGTACCACTTCAAAACATGTGATAGGACCCCCATGAAAGTTTTTGAAATTGAAATGCTTGTGTAACTTTGTTAACGGGTGAGAGACTGAAGGAAAAGTAGCAGAAAAAAAACAAAATTGTTGCAGTTCAATGTACACCTTTCATTGTGTGCTTTTTTGTTTTAAAAAAATATTGATTGTTTAATTGTTTTTTATCTTTTTAAAAACGTTTTCTCAAAGTGGCTAGAGTTAGGCGGTTCCGTTTTTTTTTTGTAAGGAGAGAAAATCCACTCACATTGTTGTAGCTTTATGCTGCGTTGTATAACTTATGTGGGTTGCTGTCTAATGAAATCATAACTTATATTGATGATAAAGAACCGACACGAGGCTGCGGGGCGGGTACCACTTCTTTTCACTTAGCTTCACACATACAAAACCACAGCACCACCTATTGATGGCGGGTCTTAATAGCTGCTGCTTTTCTACCACATCCTTCTTCTCTAAGATTGAACAATAAAGAGAACACATTTTAAATAACTACTTAGGAACACTTATGACATGTATCAAAAACCCATGAAACAGATCAGAGACCGTATGAATCAGCGTTCAAAGTTACTAGTCACTGTATCTGGCAGGACGTCTGACTTCTCGTCCACTACGTGTGTAGCATGTTGGAGTATTGTCACAAGATTGTGGCTGGGGGTCACATGCTGGTGGCTCAACGAACTCTGGCATGTGAGAAGACAGTTCATCTGGGTCAGAGTCTAGGGTTGCATCCTTGAATAAGCTTGGGTGTATTTTCCTCAGATGTTTCCTGTTTCTCCTCAGTCAGTACCTTGGAGGTCGGCGTCTGCACAGCGTAGGAGCGTGGTTCCTCTCTTTGTTGGATGACAACCGCTGGCTCCCAACCATAGTTTGTTTGCACGTGCACCGTGTCACTTGAAGTAAACACTGATAGTTGTCTTGCACACTGGTCAAAGTGTTTTTTTGCATTGACTGCATGTTTCTTACTTTAATGTGGATGTTTGGTGGGGTTGGCGGTCTCAAAACAGCACTAGTACATGGCAGTGTGCTGCGAAGGACTCTCCCCATTAACATTTGTGCTGGTGACAGATTCAGCCTGTAACTGGAGTGTTTCTCAGTGACAAAAGCACCAGATGTGTGTCGGTGTTGGACTGAACGGCTTTCTTTAGCGCCTGTTTAACAGTCATTCTGGCTCGCTCTGCCATATCATTTGAAGAGGGAAAACCAGGGCTGGAGTGAGTGAGCTTTATCTCTCACAAGTTCCACCGGGATCGGATGTGGAACTAGTGGTTCAACCTGGTTCTTTAACTGCATCTGCTGGGATAGCTGACACTTCTCAATCATTAGTTTCTATATCACGGGACATGTCCGGCCAGTACAACACCTTTCTTGCTTTGGCTTTTGTGCATTGTACGCCTTGGTGAGTGAGAAGAACTATCTGCTGCAATTGCGGTTTTCAGTTTGCTGAGTGTTTCTTCACTCAAGTGCATCTGTGGCTTCTGAAACACACATAACTCTCTCACTAAAAGACTTCTCATCTCCATCAGCATTGTCGTTAGTTATGGTGGCGGGTGAGAGTGAATCAGCAATAAACATTTGCTTGTCCGGAGTGTATGTGACAGTGAGATTGTACCTCTGCAGTTGTAACAGCATTTCCTTGTAGCCTTGCTGGTGCTTTACAAAGCGGCTTTTGCATGATCACGTCAATAAACTTGTGATCAGACTACACTGTCACTGGTCTTCCATAAACGTAGAACCTTTTGGTGGCAAACATAATGGCTAGCAACTCTTTTTCTATTTGCGCATACCTCTTTTCCGTGTCTGTAAGTGCTCATGACGCGTAGCATACAGGTTGTCCTTCCTGTAGCAGGCACGCACCAAGTCTATTTTTAGAAGAGTCAGCTTGTAGAGTTAAGGGTTTCTTGTGATCATAAAATCTCAGAACTGGTGCCTTTGTAAGCATTGTCTTAAGTGTTTGTAATGGTGTGGAGTGGTGCCACTGCCACTGCCACACTGTGTCCTTTTTGAGTAACTGCCTTAAAGGTGCGGTAAGCGACGCTTCGTTTAGAATATACAGTGCTAAAAACTTTGTCATTCCCAGCAAGCATTGAAGGCTTTGCTTGGCCTCAGGAGTGGGCATGTCTACAATAGCTTAGATGTTTGCTTTCTGTTCTGTTGCAGTGATGATATGGCCCATGTACATCACAGTGCCCACTTTGAATTGAATCTTGTCCTTGTAGAATTTTACATTTGCTGCTTTTGTTCTTTCCATGACTTTTTTATAGGATCTCTTCATACTCCCGTTCTAAAGTTGCTGCTATGATCATGTCATCTGCAATAACAAACACACCAGGAAGGTTATCAAAAGTCTCACAATTCTTTTACTGAAAAACCTCACTGGCGGATTTAATTCCAAATGGGAGCCGAAGGAAACAATACCAACCCCAAGGTGTGTTAAAGCTATCGGGACTTTGAAGACGGCTCATCCAGCTTTATTTACCAGCATCTATCTTTTCATCTAGTATGGTGATGACAGATTTTCCTGCAAGTCTGCTACGGACATCTCATGGATAGGGGAAGGGTAGTGCTGGCATTCAACTGCTTGCTTCAGGCCACAAGGGTCCAAACACATCCTTAGAGTACCGTTCTTTTTCTGTGTTGCAACAAGACTGTTTACCCTTTCTGTAGGCTCATTAACAGGAGTTATCACATTCCTGTTTTGTAAGTCTTGCAATGTCTTTTTTCGGGGATCCATGATCGAGAGAGGCACATTACTGCACGCGTGAATCACAGGTGTGACATTTGGGTCAATACGTATGTGGTGAACCCCAAGAAACTCACCCTAGCCTGTAAACACCTCTGCATATGTCTCTAAGAGCTCCTGTTTGGAGGATGGTGGCTTAATCGTAGCACTAACATTTAAATAATTAAAAATGCAAATGGGAATGACATTTCAAACATACCCCTATAGTAATGGAATAATTTGTTTTTCCAAAACACAACTGTATCACATGTACATCGGTGTAACAAGGTCGTCACACTAGTACCTGCACACCACACAAAATCCAGAACGTTCTATCCCAATTTCTGCAACAAAGTTTTATTACCGCTATTGTCACTAAAAGTCTTTCTGTTCACAGGTGTTTTGATGACTGTCGTGGCTTTTTAAAGTTTTTACTGCATGCTTTGACAATGAAGAAAGTTTCTATTTTGTGCAAATTTTGAAAGAAACCAGAATGAACGTGTGTCTTGTTTCTGCCTTCTTTTTATTTAGAATTTAAACACCAAAATAGGAGGAAAACCTCTGATTCTCTGCAATGCTACATGCTAATACTTGGTGTGTCAAAACACTCTCGGCAGGCTTTTCTTTTTCATAAACACATTTGACCAGAAGAACCAAATAGACAAAAAAAAAATGCATAATGTTTTGTCCGCGGGATGAAGCCTCGGGTCATGTGGAACATCACCCCATTACTTTCCTACCCATACAGTGGCTATGCAAAGCACTCTTGGATCAATATTTTTGTACACAATGTAACGACAAGTCTTCTTGTCTAACTGTGACACACAGTCATCAGCTAAGCCCCTTGGTATGAGATATCTGTAATCATACACCAAAAAAGTTATTATTAATGTTAACATTTGCATAATTTTTTACATTGTTTTAATCCTGCGGTAAAATGTCTACTTACTTTAAACAGCAAAAGCCGCAAGAACATGTTTGGCAGTCACTATTAGATTCTTTTTTATGCCATTTCCCATCAACAGCGTCCTTGCAATGAATTGAGTTAGCTGAATCTACAACAAAAAATTCAGATGTAGACTACCAAAGATTTACAGTCACATGAATGTTGTTAATGTCATACATTTGTGTCAAAATATTTGCATACAATTGAGAATAAATTTAACTAAGTTTACTAGGTGTTTCCTTATACAAATAGCATGCTGCATCTGACAATGTCATCAAAGTGCAGAACAAGAAAGCCAAAGCCACGTATTTCTGGGACAGAAATAAACTAGATGAGCATAAAATCTTAAATAAGTACAATCCTTCTAACTTTCAAAGTAGATTTTTTTGTAAAGGTATAATCTTAATTGTTTGTTATTTAAACAAAATAATAAAAACTTACCATTTTGATTGTTAGACGTTTGTGTCTGAAAGCACAATAACAAAGAAAAATCTGTAAAACGAGGACAAGCTTTGGTTGACGTAGTTTGCATTTTTACTTTGGTTCAAGTAGACTGACTGCATCAGTCTAATTGCAGTCAGACTTGTTTCTAAAATAACTGTAAAATAACTGTAAAAGTCAAAATAGTGCCTTTCTGTCCATAAATATGCATCTGTATGTCCAGTACTTAAAATAATTATATAAAACTGCTCATTAAACTTATCACTAAACTTTTCACAGCAAATAGACCACACTTTTTCTGTGTTTTTCCGGAACGAACTATTGTTGTGTCATCGGCAAGCATAATAGATATAAATAAATTTGAACAATTACATATATTATTAATGAATATATTAAAGAGTTTTGGTCCAATCACAGATCCTTGTGGTATTCCACGAGTTACAGATCTAATGTTTGATCTTACATTATTTCAACACACTGTTTTCTAAATAACTTTTTATCCAGGAATGTGCAATTCCTCTAATACCATATTTTTGTAATTTTGTAAGTAATTCTTTATGATCTATAGTATCAAATGCTCGTTTTAAATCTATATAAATACCAATTACATATTCATCTCTGTCCATAGAGGAACTGACCTCCTTAATCATATTCATCACTGTGTAGGTAGTTAGTAGTTAACTGTTTTCTAAACCCAAACTGTTGTGGAGAAATTAATTGATTTTTTTTTCAAGAAAATTATCTAACTGTTCAACAAAAAGCTTTTCCAAGATTTTTAGAATCTGTGGTAAAAGTGAGATTGGTTTATAATTTTCTATGAGATGTTTATTACCGCCTTTGAATATGGGTATAACTTTTGCCATTTTCATGTCATCAGGTACAACTCCATGATAAAAAGATTGGTTGCATATATGTGTTAAAGGTTGAGCAATTTTATTTATGACCTCTTTAATTATTACCATATCAGTTTGATTTATATCTGTTGATTTTTATTTTAACTTATGTGGGTTGCTGTCTAATGAACTTATAATAATAATAAAGAACTGACACGAGGCTGCGGGGCAGGTACTACTTCTTTTTAGTTAGCTTCTCACACACACACACACACACACACACACACACACACACACACACACACACACACACACACACACACACACACCATGGCACCACCTATTGGTGGCAGGCCTTAAAATCTGGTTTTTAATGCAATATACCATACGTGGCACAGAAGATATTGGTGATAAAAGATACGTAAACTCCAGTTTGTATAACGTGGATGTAACCGGATGCCGGTTCAGGACCAGGTGGTGAGCACCAGGAAAGTAGAAAGCATAGACCCTAAAACCGGTTTTGTACTATTTAAAGTATATTAAAATGTCAAAGAGTTCACGTGTTGGGGCTCAGCCCACCGGCACCTCCTTGCCCCGATCCGCAGTCTGTGGGCTCATTCGTTGTCCTGGTGGAATCCGTGATGAACACGCTGTGTCTCTTTTGAGGTGAAGCCCCGTCCCGCTCCTCCTCGTTACAGCGAGATCCGTGATGAACACCCCACGTCTCTGTTCAGGGGGAGCCCCGCCGCTGACCGCATGGTGGCGTGCGGGCCGTCACCCCACTGTGCCACCATCCCATCGTTCAACAGGAGGGCTCCCCAGTGTATGTCGCTCTGCTGCCTCTCTTCTCTTGCCCCAGCTGCCTCTTATAAAAATATCAAAACTGCACCACTGCTACATGGGGAAATGCTGTGAGACAAGATAAATAATGATAATGCATCGAATAGCATTTCACTTAGATTAGGATTGTGATGGTGATTAAGAAAAGATTGTTTTTTCTGTTTGGTTTTGAAATTTTGTTTCTAATATGTTTGAGCAAAAGAAGAAAAGTAAGGATTCATCGTCATTGCAGTACGGTACAGTGAAGGCAACCACACCAAAATGTTGTTTTTTTTAAATAGAAGGTTGAACCTAATAAAACTACATAGAGTGCATACTATAGTTTGAACAGCAGGAATTATGGAGGGAAAATCTACACCAATAAGAGATAGACATTTAATAATAACAATCCCAAAACAATTGGTGATGCTGAAGCAGTCGTGTAGTGATTGGACGGTAACTGCCTACAAGGTTATTCTGTGCATTTTATTTCAGAGAATATTTACATAAATGGTCGATTCTTGAATAAGCTTCTCCTTAAAATGACACACTGCAAATGGTGAGTGGCTTTTGAAACATAATCACAAGTAACATAATCATCTGCTTTTCCAATGCACGCAATTATATCACTTCTACTTCAGTGTAACAGATGGTTTCTACACAAAATACAGAAAGTTCTTTCCGGATTTCTGCAACAGTGTTTTACTTTCACGATTGCCACCATAGAAGCCTTTCATTTCATAGTGATTTGTGATGACTATCACAACTTTTAAAAACCTTAATTACATGCTGAATATTTAGAGTCGATGTGAAGGAAAGTGTCTGTTCTTGAGCAAATTTTAAAAAATACCAGAATGAAAACATGTCTTGTTTCTGCCTTCATTTTATTTAGAATTTAAAAACCAGAATGGAAAGGAAAAAAAATTGAATTTAAAACAGAAAGATTTGCTTTAATACTATGTACATGCCAATACTTGGTGTGTAAAAAACTCACTCAGAAGGCTTTTCTTTTTCATAACATGTTTGACCAGAAGAACCAAATAGACAAAAAAATGTTGGAACAGCATTGTGCATTTTACAGCCTCACCAAAGTGATCACAGCAAGTCAGTATCTTCCATCTAATCCTGTCTCTTGCATCCTCTTCAGTCATACTAGCTATCTTCCTTCACTGCATCCATTAACGTTTTTGGTCTTCTTCTAGGCCTTCTGCCTAGCGGTCGAAACCCAACATCCTTCTGCCGATGTACTCTCTCTCCTCTGCACATGTCCAAACCACCTGAGTCTGGCCTCTCTGACTTTATCTCCAAAACCTCGAACATGTGCTGTTCCTCTGATGTACTCATTCCTCATTTTTTAATTTTTAATAAAGAATTAATAATGCATTGCATTTATATAGCGCTTTTCGGGACTCTCAAAGACGCTTCACATATGCACTATTCATTCACGCCATACCAGGTAATGGTAAGCTACTGTTGTAGCCACAGCTGCCCTGGAGCAAACTGACAGAAGCGAGGCTACCTAAATAAAAACCATTTTAAAAAGGAGCAAAAGATAAAAACAATCCACCCAAAAAGTTTGCTGTGTGTATGATGTGTATGTTAGGCAGAATATGGTTTGACTTAGTAAATAAAGTTTGACTTTTCCCCTTATAAAAGGAGGGGGCATACAATGAACAGAACATGGTTCATGTTGGTGATGGTAAAATGAAAAGGTGAGATTGTAGAATAATGACGTTTTGTGTTGTAAAAGTTGATATCCCACTACCTTGTGTGGAGTTTTCATATTGAACAATATACCCTGACTAGAATTCAAAATATTATGCTAAGGGGTGAGTAGACTTTTTATCATGAAAATGAGCTACATATTCATTTAAACATCTTTTCGTGAGTCAACCATCGTACAGCATTACAAACCTCAGACAGAAGTTGATTGGAATACCAGAGACATTTATAGTCAATATCACATGAGGCATAAAGAAGTACTGTGAATTGTTTAAGACCCACTACATAAAGAACATGATGAAGTTTAGCTTTCAGCTTTAAGCTTTCTATTATTACTGTAGCAAAAAGATAAGAGCCATGTTATTGGTGTTTTTTTTTTGGTTAGTTTTTAAGCTATTTGGAAAAAAGTGTCTAACCCACATCACCCTGCGTTAGGTTGTCTCGCGTGACTTTGCCAAGAACTTTTATGATGGGCCTGGTGTATGATACCAGGTATACTCTAAGCCTCCTGCCGAGACTGTAACAGATTTTTGTTGAACAACATGTACTTTGTTCTTTTAAAGTAGCCATTATAAACAGTCAGATGTCTATTTTGTTGTTGAAAGGTGTTATAAAAAGTCTTATAAACCGTTTCATTGAATTGTTTCACTGATATGTCCTAAATTGTGGAAAAGCCACGTCACACTGTGATAGGTAGTCTCGCACGAGTTAGGTAATGCTGTAACTTTTATTTTAGGACTCATGTTGATACTCCAGGTATGCACCTATCTCGCTGCTGTGACTGTAACAGATTTTTGTTGACAAGATTATGTACTTTGTTCTTTTAAAGAAGCTATTATTAACAGTCTGGTGTGTGGTCTATTTGCTGTGAGAAAAGTTTAGTAATAAGTGGCCGGGATTGTGGGACTCTGCTGCCTGGAGAGGGGTTGGGCTTGCGGGACTTTTGGGGGCCAGTCACTTTTTCAATCCAAAAGTTTGAAAAAGTGGATTATGTGACAATCCAATTGTCACATAAAAGTGACAATTGGATTGTCACTTTTTCAATTGGATTGAAAAAGTGACAATTGAAAGAGCACCCAGAGATGCGATTATGTGTTTCCCTTGGGAGATGGGCCTGGGTAGGGTCTTGCTTAAACCTGGTGCGGCCCCTTGTCACTATTTAAGGTTAAGAGGTGCATGAGGGTGAGCAACATGAGAGAGTTGCAGGGCTACAGGTGAGGGAGTGCTCCCCTCTCAGTCTGGGTCTTGGCTTCTGATACTCCCTGGTCTCGTCTGCAGCCGCAAGGTGCAATTAACATTTCTGGCCAGTAGCCTGGGGCTCCTGGCATCGGAGATACCCAAGTCCCTTGGTGCTGGGACTGTGGACCCGGCAGGGGTGTCTCTGCCTTCACTCTCTGAAGCAATTGTAACACTCATTCTGAAAAATAACAAAAATGATCCATCTGCTTGCAAAAGCTACCGGTCTATAAGCTTGACCTCCAATGATAGAAAATTTTTTATCAGAGGTTTTGGCCAATGGGTTAGAAAGGGTTATCGCCTCCCTGGTCCACTCAGTTCAGCTTGGGTTTATTCATCCTGTTCTTCTGCTGGTAATATCAGAAGATTGATTGATAATGTGGGGGTGTTAACGGAAAGTAAATCTCCCATTGCAGATATTTTGTTGGATGCTGAAAAAGTTTTTGACAGGCTCAAATAGCTGTATTTGTTTGGTTTTGTAGAATGTTGTGGTTCAGTGAAAATTTTATCACATGGCTTTGGCTCATATATACACACACCCTATATTCTCAATATTTACTAATGGTATAATTGGTCCATCATTTGAATTAAGATGGGGTACCAGACCAGAAAGGTTATTATTGATATTAATGAACAGATTTGATGACTTTAACAGGAAATTGTTTCATTATTTTAGACAAACACATCAAAGACATCTCCAGCTCAAGAAACTGGAAATGACCTCAAGTCTTAGTCAGGTAATTCTGCATCCCATGCTTGCACATGCATTATGTATAACGGATAATACTCAGATTTGGCATCACCCTTTCTTTTGGTTGCTTCCTTTGCTGTTTTTATTGGCTTTTGGATATGTCAGTTCAAATTTCCCTTGTTATGTTTTTTAATGTTAAGGGGTTTCTTTTTTTTTCTCTCCACAGTGATCAATATCTCAATTGTGCATTGTACTTTTTGAATGCTATAATTTTGTCTTAAAATTAACAAACATTTAAATCATTAAAATGCAAATGGGATTGACATTTCAAACATACCCCTAAAGAAATAAAATCATTTGTTTTTCCAAAACACAACAGCATCACTTCTACTTCAGTGTAACAAGTCGTCACACAAGAATTGCCACACAAAATCCAGAACGTTCTGTCCCAATTTCTGCGACAAAGTTTTTTTATCACTAATGTCACTAAAAGACCTTCTGTTCACAGGTACTTTGATGAATGTTGTGGCTTTTTTTAAAGTTTTTACTGCATGCTGAATTTAAATGTAAAAATGAAAAAAGTGTCAATTTTATGCAAATTTTGAAAGAAACCAGAATGAATGTGTGTCTTGTTTCTGCCTTCTTTTTATTTAGAATTTAAACACCAAAATAGGAGGAAAAGCTCTGATTTTCTGTAATGGTTTATGCCAACACTGGTGTGTAAAAACACACCAGGTTTCTTTTTCATAAACACAGTTGACCAGAAGAACCAAATGGACAGCTGGTCATGTGGAACGTCACCCCATTACTTTCCTACAGCACTAGTGACCATACATTCCTCTGATGGGTCATTTATTTTGTGCACAATGTATTCACAAACTGTCATGTCAAACTCTGCCACACAGTCATCAGGGATGCCAACTGGTGTAGAATATCTGTAATCATACACCAAAAAAAAAACATTGTTAAGGTTAACATTTGCATAATTTTTAACATTATTGTAATCCTGTGGTAAAATGTCTACTTACTCAGAACAGCACCTGTCGCAAGAACATGTTTGGCATTCACTATTGGTCCAGGAAGAGTCTATTTCGTGCCATGTCCAATCAACATGGTCCTTGCAATGAGTCGAGTTAGCTGAATCTACAACAAAAAAAATTAGATTTAGATTACCAAAGATTTAAGGTAAGGTGAATGTTGTTGATGTCATACATTTGTGTAAAAATATTTGCATACAATTGAGAATTATTTTAATTAAGTTTACCAGGTGTTGCAACTTTCACAAGGCAGTGTGTATTTGACAGCTGCACCAAAGTGCAAACCAGGAAAGCCAAAGCCAAGTATTTCTGGGACAGAAATAAACTAGATGAGCATAAAATCTTAAATAGTTACAATTCTTACTTTCAAAATAAATTTTTTTGTAAAGGTATAATCTCATCTGTTCATTATTTTAACAAAACAGTAAAAAGACATCAGAAACATCAAAGGTTGTTGAACTTTGTAAAAACCTACCATTTTGATTGTTAGATGTTTGTGTCTGAAACCACAATAACAAAACAAATCTGTGAAATGAGAAAAAACCTTGGTTGACACAGTTTGCATTTTTTAACTTTGGTTCAATTAGACTCAGTGCATCTCTTGTCTTGCTTCTAAAATAACTGTAAAAATCAAAGTAGTGCCTTTCTGTCCATATATGTGCATCTGTATGTACTTAAAATAATTATATGAAACTGCTCATTAAACTTATCACTAAACTTTTTCACAGCAAATAGACCACGCATCAGATTGTTAATAATAGCTACTTTAAAAGAACAAGGTACATGTTGTCCATCAAAAATCTGTTACAGTTACAGCAGCGAGATAAGTGCATGTATCAAACATGAGGCCTAAAATAAAGGTTATTAACTAATTGACGTAAGACTATCTATCACAATGTGACGTGGCTTTTCCACTGTTTCGGACACGTCATTGAAGTAATTCAATGAAACAATTTATAAATCACACCTTTCTAACAACAAAATAGACATCTAACTGTTTATAATGGCTACTTTAAAAGAAGAAAGTACAGGTTGGCCTACAAAAATCTGTTACAGTCTCAGCAGCCGGCTTAAAGTATGCCTGGAGTATCATACATGAGGCCCATCATAAAGGTTATTGCAAGACAACCTAACACAGGGTGATATGGGTTAGACCCTTTTTTCAAATAGCTTAAAAGTTGCAAAAAAAAAAGATTACCAATAACATTCCTCTTCTTTTTTCTTACAGTAATGATAGGAAGCTTAAAGCTGATATTCATGACATTGTGCACCATGTACTGACCTGAGAAATGAGGAAAAAGCTTTGGTCAATGGATGACAGAAACACTTGTGTTTTGCCCAGTTTGCTTCTAAATAGTGATCCCTTGGTCACAACTAAATAATGAAGTGAACATTAGGGGCGGTTACTGTCTCTCTCTTTTGTCCACTATTGGTTCTCCTTGCTTCTATGTAGAGAGAGGCACTTGTTTTTTCAAGCTGCAGTTGGTCGTCATCATTTACAAATTAAGGCTTAGCAGAGAAATAGGGATGTTGGAGTGATTATCACCCCAATGCCAATCATTTTAAAATCAACCCTTTTATATGCCGTATCTCAAAATGAATGAAAATACAAGTCGTTAAAAAAAAATAACGAACTGCAACTACATCACAACTGTATGAGTATAACAGACGGTCATACAAAAACCTGCAACTCAACACAGAATCCAGAAAGTTCTGTTCTGATATCTGCTACAGTATTTTACTATCATTATTGTCACTAGAAGGCTTTCATTTCATAGTGATTTGTGATGACTATCCTAACTTTATTGAACCTTTATTACATGCTGAATTTCAGAATAGACGTGAATTTAAGAAAGTGTTCATTCTTATGCAGATTTTGAAAGATACCCAGGCCGCTTCTGCTGCACCAACTTCTGCTCCTGCACCACCTGTTTCTGCTCAGGCTCGTGAACCCTTTATTCCGCACCTGCAAGGTACCCTGGAGTATCTGGAGCATGTCGCCAGTTCTTGCAACAGTGTATGTCAGTTTTTGACCAGCAAGCACTATCATGTTCAACGGAGAGATCTAAGTTAGCACAGCTTTGGCAAATCATATGAGTTTACTTGTCAGGCAAAGCAGCAGCTTGGGCAGAGGCTTTAGATGGTAACAGAACAGCTGTTTGGGAATCTTAACACTGTTTACATCTGAAATGCGTAAAGTTTTTGATCACAGTAATTTTCTGGCTTCTCTCACTATGCCAGGGTCTAGCTTCTGTTTCCAAATACTCCATAGACTTTTGTATTTTAGATGCAGAAATGGGTGGAATGAAAAAGCTTTACAGAAAGTATTTTTCGATTGGTGTGAGATTTTTAACATTTTTAGTTTAGTTTATAGTGTAAAAATAACTCCCGATGTTCTGATCACAATATTTGGTTGTTTGGAACAAACCCAGAAACTCTCACACTCAGTTCGCCAAGCCATGATGCTTGGAATGGGTACAGCCAAGAAAATTATCCTGAGAGAGGGGAAGCCATTACACCCCCCAGTTTTTGTAAATGGCTAATGGACAGGATGAGCTGTTTGTACCTCGAAGAGATTCGTTTTTAAACTGATGGATCAACAGGACAACTTCATAAAGATTTGGTGGACTCTTTGTGAATTATTTCTAACAGCGTCAAACCCAGCCTCTCTCCTGAAGACCTCTGTTCAGTTTCTTTTGGATTCACTGGTCAAATTCTCTTTCTCTGTAAATCATATGAGGACATTCATCTTGTATTTGTCTAATATATCCTGGCAGCGTTTGTGTTGTTTGTGTTTGTAAAACTTGAAAAAAGCAATAATTAAAAAAAAAAGTACAGTATTTTTGATGGCTTACTGGAAGCACGTAGAGACGTACTGGCTGCTTGTGAAATTTCGTCCCTGGAGGAATTCATTTCTTCCGCCATCGACTTGGACAATTGCCTCAGGGAATGGTCCAGAGAAAGAGCTCCTTCCTGCAGAGCTCTTTCAACAAAGTTTTTAGTGGGGTTTCTTTTCGTGTTGTGGTTTTATGTACTTTTGCTGTTTGTTGTTACTTTTGGTCTTTGTAGCACTTAGAGATCTCCACTGGAAGTATAAAGTGCATCATAAATAAAATTTATTATTATTCACTAGGGGCCACAATCAGTCTGGTCCCCAGCACTCTCGTTGGAGATTTTTTGGTCTGACATGTTTGTGTTGGTAACAGCCATACCTTCTGCAAACCAGGAACTGTTACTAAGGACATCAACACATCTACTGTCTCTCCAACATCTGTTTCCACCTTCGTTATTCATTCTGGTACAAATGACCTCAAATTCCAGCAGTCTGAAACTTTAAAGGACTTACTCCATATCATCCATAGCATCAGCAATGTAAATAAACAATGCATCATCTCTGAACATTGTTCACAGATGAACAATGTTCAGAGATGTAGATAGATCCTACAGCATCTAAACAAGCCAATAAAATCAGCTTAATTGTGACTTGGATAATATTTACAATGACGACATCTGGTGGAGAAATATTGCAAGTTCAAAATGAAGGCCAATAAAGACCTTAATTGAAAAACCTGATCTCCAAATTTAGATGACAGAAGTCTTTGGTTGTGAGTCTTTATCACCATCCCCGCGTTTTGGTGATATTAAATTCAGGAAACTACAGCAACTTCACACATGGCTCAAAGGACTTTGTCAATCAAACAAAGTTCCATATGTGGACAATTTTGAAACTTTTTACAATAGCTCAAACCTGTTCAAAGCAAACCATATTCACCTCAACCATACAGGATCACAACTTCTATCCACAAACATCCACCTCACACTTCATTTCTGTAAATCATTCTCATAGTAACTTCACCAACACACACCCTCACCCAAAACTTCCTCTGTTCAACACATTCCAGTTCATATCACAAACAGCAACCGCACACACCTCAGGTTACACCCACTTAAACACACATCATTTAGGTTTCTGCATCCCACACTCATACCGTCCACTCACTACTTTTAACTTTGCACTTTTAAATATCTGCTCGCTAGTGAATAAATCTCTTATCATTTATTTGATTTTGTAAAAAATATTGATTCTTTTTAACTGGACCTGCCTTGGTGCAGAGGCACCATATGTTCTCACTGAGGCTTCAACTCCAAATTATTGTATTTTATGCTCATCCAGAGAGGGAAAACGAGGTGGTGGTACTGCACCAATTGCTCGTAACACGATTTTAACCAAAGCAATAACTTTTAATCATTCTATGTAATTCGAGCGCCATGCTTTTGTTTTTAATACTCCACCTATTTTATGTGTGACTGTTCATAGACTTCCAAAGCCTTCTTATTGTTTTATACAGGAAATCTCTGTTTTGATCAATTATTCCTATAAAATATGATAAGCTTTTAATAACAGGGGATTGTAATATACATTTTTAGAATGATTGTGTTTTAGTTCAGTATTTCCTCATGGGGATCCTTCTTTCCTGGAGATCTGCCTGCTCAATCTGCTGGGGTACTTGCTGTGGGGGTCTGACTGGCGCAGGTGGTGTGGGTCTCTCACTTCAGCCATGGGGCTTTTGTGGGTGCCCCTGCCTCCTAGAGCTGGGTGTACCCCTGTGGTTTTGGCCTCTGCAGTCATGGGCAGGCCGACTCCTGGTTTGGATCGATCCCCAGTTATTGTTTCCTCACAGCAGCATCAGGCCAGATGTTTGTTTTATTTACTGTTATTTTCAACTCAGTTGAAGAGACAGTAGCTAGCGGTTCAGAGGAAATGGGGGGCTTGAAGGCTTGGGGGATCGGAGAAGTGTGGGGCTGTGTGAATAGCGATGCCTGTGCACAAGGTGTTGTATACGTGTGTAATTTTTTAATGTATGTTTGGTTTTAATTTATCGTTTTTAATGATCTGGATTTTAATTGAGTTATTTTTTATTAGTCTATTCAACACTTTGTGTAACTTTGTTTAAAAAGTCTCACTCCCCAAACGTTTGCAGAATAGGATAAAAAGAAGGGGTTATTCCACACATAGCCGTGTCCCAACTTTTTTAATATGTGTTGATGCCTTGAAATTTGAAATCAATTCATTTTTACTCCTAAAGTTATACATTTATCAGTTTAAACATTTAATACATCATCTATGTTGTATTCAGAATAAAGCATTGATATTTGAAACTTCCACTTCTTTGCATTCTGTTATTATTGATTACAAGTACAATGTCCCAACTATTTGGGAATTAGGTTTGTACATAAATTGGAGATCCTTGAATAAGCTTCTGCTCATATTGGTGCTTGGCAAAGTGGAAATAGCATATTAAACATAATCCCAAAATAACAATCATTTGATTTTTCTAAAGCACACAACTATATCACGTTCTAGGCAGTGTAACAGATGGTCAAATAAATACCTGCAACTCTACACAATAATCAGAAGGTTGTCTCTGGATTTTTTTTGCCAAGTGTTTTATCATCACTATTGTCACTAGAAGTTATTGATTTCAGAGGGGTCTGTGATGACTATCGTAATTCTTAATACCACAACTGCATGCTTAAGTTTTAGAGTAGATGTTAGGAATAAGAAGGTGTCTATTCTTGTGCAAAATTTAAAGATACGAGAATGAACATGTGTCTTGTTTCCGCCTTCTATTTATGTCAAATTTAAAAACCAAAATGGGAAGAAAAGCTCTGAATTTAAAACAGAAAGATTGTGTTTAATGATACATACCAACACTTGGTGTGTAAAACACATTGAACAGGTTTTTCTTTTTCACAAACATGTTTGACCAGAAGAACCAGAAGAAAGAAAAAATGCACTAATAATGCAGAACTAAGCCTCAGGTCATGCATGACATGACCCCACAACCCAAATGCATTACTTTCCTACAGCACTAAAGATTGGACAAAGCACAGATGGATCATCTTTTTTGTGCACAATGTATTTACAAGCTTTCTTGTCGAACACTGACACACAGTCATCAGGGAAGCCGGTTGGTGTAGAATATCTGTAATAGTACACAAAAACATTCTCATTAAAATTTGTATAATATTTCACTTTATTGTAATCCCGCAGTAAAATGTCTACTTACACAGAACAGCAACTGCTGCAAGTACATTTCTGGCATTCAGAATTAATCCAGACAGATCCTACCTCATGCCATGTCCCATCAGCATGGTCCTTACAATGAGTTTCTTTATATGAATCCACAACAACAAAAAAATCTTATTTAGATTACCATTTCAGTTGAAATATTTGCATACAAGTGAGATTTCATCCATTTTACCAGTTGTCGGAGCTTTGGCAAAGCATTGTGCATTTGACAGGGTCACCAAACTGCAGACCAGGAAAGCCAAAGCCAAATATTTCTGATAAAAATAATTTAATAACAATAAATGATCATGGAATCTTGAATAGTTACAATTCTAACTTTCAAAACACATTTTCTTTAAATAAAAGTAATCTTACTTGTTTGTTGAAAACAGTAAAACATGTAAAAACATGTAAAAAACTTTAAATGTAGTTAAACTAAATAAAGCTTACCATTCTGGCTGTTAGATGTTTGTGTCCAAAACCACAATAACAACGAGAAATCTGTAAAATGAGGAAAAGCTTTGGTTGACTGATGACAGAAACATTCAAGTCTTTGCCCAGGTTACATCTTTTATTTTAATTCTGTTAGATGCAATGCATTTTACTGTCCATGTTCCCGAAATAACTGTAAAAGCCTAAATATTTTCTTTCAGTCCAAACGTATATCTGATTGAATGAAACTGTTTATAAGCCTACTTATAACACCATTCTGGCAACATAATGGACAACACATCTGACTGTTCATAATGACTACTTTAAAAGAACAAAGTACATGTTCAACAAAAAATTCTCAGTCACAGCACGAGATTTAGTGAATACCTGGGATATTATATACAAGGCCCAAAACAGACAATATTCAGATGGCTTAAAAGTTACAAAAACCGATTACCAATAACATTCCTCTTCTCTACAGTAGTTTTTAAAGTAAAATGCAAAGCTTAAAACTGACATTGACGGCATTGCTAACAAAGTACTTACCTGTAAAATATGGAAGATGCTTTGGTCAGCCGATGACAGAAGCGCTTGTTCTTTAAGTTTGTTGAAGTGAATGTTGGGAGGGGTTTCCCCTCTCTCTCTTTTGTCCCCCATTGGTTCTCCCTGCTTTTTTGTGGAGGGAGGCACTGTTTTTTCTTTAAGCAGCTGTTTGTGGTCATTATTTAGTAATTAAAGTTGAGCAAAGAAATGGGGACGTTGGAATGATTATCCTCCCAAAGTCAGTCATTTTAAAATCAAGCCTTTTCCACACAGTATATTTTGTCCAAATACAGTACAGAACTTCCTGCTTGTTAGCAGACACATGTGCAGAATGGTACAGCCAATTCTGCAAGATTGAAGGTTGAGTGTGTACAGACACCCATTAATTTAGACTTGATGACTGAATCAGACTTGCTGAATGAACCATTCGGATAGTCACAGCACTGCTTTATTGTGATAAGATAGTTACATAAATGGTAGATTTCTGAATAGGCTTCTTCATAAAATGATGCACTGCATAGGGTGAATGACATTTTAAACATACCTCAAAGTAACATTCATTTGCTTTTCCAAAACACACAATTCTATCACTTTCTATGCTTTGTAACAGAAGGTCACACAAATACTCCAAAAGTGTTTTACCATCACTGTTGTCACTAGAAGGCTTTCAATTTATAATGATTTGTGATGACTATCATAACTTTTTAATACCATAGTTGCATGCTGAAATTTTAGAGTAGATATGAAGGATAACAAAGTGTCTGTTCTTAAGCAAATTTTGAAAGATTCCAACATGTTTCTTGTTTCTGCCTTCATTTTATTTAGAATTTAAACACCAAAACGAGAAAAAAAAAAAGCTCTGCATTATCAATAGATTTTTTTTATACTGCATGCCAAAACTTGGTGTATTGAAACGCCCTGGACAGGTTGACCAGAATAACCGGAAAGACAGAAAAATGCATTAAAGTTTTGTTCGTAGGACTAAGCCTCAGGTTTGGCGTGACATGACCCCATTACTTTTCCACAGTCCTTAAGATTTTACTAATCTTTATTGCACGCTGATTTAACTAATCTTGAATGATGTACAAATTTGAGAACAAAAGTGTTTGAGCAGTGGTCTGTTCAGTTAGTTCTCTCTGTTTTATTTCATACCACTTGTCATATTTGGGAGAAAGTCAGGATTGTGATGGTGGTTAAGAAAAAAACTCATTTTTTTCATTTGATTATGATACTTTTTTATTTGTATGTTTAAAAATGACTGATGGAGAAGTGAAAGAAGAAAAGTAATAAGAATTCATCTTCATTGCAATACGATACAGTATAGACAATCACACTAAAATGTTATTTTTTTATAGAAAGTTTACCCAAATAAAACTACATAGAGTCCATACTGTAGTTTTAACAGCAGAAATTATGGAGGGAAAGATCTACACCAATAAGAGATAAACATTTAATGACAACAATGCCAAAACAATGTGATGATGTTGAAGCATTAGTGAAGTGATTGGACTGTAATTGTGTACAAAGTTATTCTGTGCACTCTATTTTCATAGAAAATTCACCTAAATTGTAAATTCCTCTACGAGCTTCTCCTTAAAATGACATTCTGCACATGGTAAATGACATTTTAAACATATCCCTAAAGTGACATTTTCCAAAACACAACTACTGTACATCCCTTTTATGCAGTGTGACAGATTGTTACACAAACACATGAGACTAAATAAAATCCAGAAGGTTCTGTCCTAATTTTTGCTACAGTGTTTTACTATCACTTTTGTCACCCGAAACGTTTAATTTTATAGTGATTTGTGGTGACTATCATAACTTTTAAAAACCTTAATTATATGCTGTAGAGGAACAATAGGTTTCAGATCACAAGATGCAAGACTGTCTTAACTTTATGACAGGATAGCATGTTCTTTAGTATCTGATATAGAGGGTTTACATTTTTTGGGTCAAGCACAAGATTGCTAACAATTTCCTAGTAATCATTCTTTGAGCAGACACCAATGTGTTTAATAGTCTAATGAATATCTGTGAAGGTCAGGTTACACGCAAGAGGTTGTTATCAGCATGTATGAAGTAAACCTGCTCCTTGGACAATTCAGGTCTCTGCAGATTCTTCCACCGTGTTCATGGTGTTTTCATAACAAATCCACACTCAACTGTTTGGCTAATTCTCACTAATTGTTTTCTACAACACATGCTGGATATTCAGAGTAGATGTGAAGGATAAAAAAGTGTCTGTTCTTATGTAAATATTAAAACACCAGAAGGAAAGCGTGTCTTGTATCTGCCTTCTTTTTATTTAGAATTTAAACACCGGTATGGGGAGAAAAGTTCTGCATTTTAAAACAGACAGATTGTCTTTAATGCTACATACCAACCCATGGTGTATTAAAACGCACTGGACAGGTTTTTTTTTCACAAACAAGTTTGACCAGAAGTACCACAAAGATTGAAGAAATGCACTTATATTTTGTCTGTAGGACTAAGTCTTGGGTTATGCGTCACATGACCTCGTTATTTTCCTACAGCGCCAAAAATTGGACAGCGCACAGATGGATCATCTTTTTTGTGCACAATGTATTCACAAGCCTTCTTGTCAAACACTGACACACAGTCTTCAGGGAAGCCGATTGGTGTAGAATATCTGCAATCATACACAAAAAAATTCTTAATACGGTTTGCTTAATTTTTCACAATATTGTAATTCCACTTTGAAATATGTATACTTACGCAGAACAGCAACTGCTGCAAGTACATTTCAGGCAATGACTATTAATCCAAACAGATCCTACTTCATGCCATGTACCATCAGCGTCGTCCTTACAATGAGTCATTTTATCTGAATCTACAAAAAAAACCCATCTGATTTAGATTACCATGCAGTTACAGAAAAATAAATGTTGTTAATGTAATATATTTGCACAAAATATTTACATACAAGTGAGAATTAATTTAATTAATTTTACCAGAGGTTGCAGGTTTGACATGGCATTGTGCATTTGACAGTTTCACCAAACTGCAGACCAGGAAAGCCAAAGCCAAATATTTCTGGTAAAAGGAATAAACTAGATGATCATAGAATATTGAATAGTAACAATTCTAACTTTTAAGACAGATTGTTTGTAAAAGTAATCTCATTTGTTTGTTGAAAACAGTAAAAAGAAGTAATAAACTTTAAATGTAGTTGAACTCAATACAACTTACCATTCTGGCTGTTAGATGTTTGTGTTTAAAACCACAATAACAACGAGAAATCTGTAAAATGGGGAAAATGGTAATACAATATAAAGTGAGATTTCTGCCTTTCCTCCTATTTCTATCTCCTCTAAATAGTCCAAAAGCAGGGATCTTTGTACTCAAACATCACATGGTACAAGAAGATTGATCAACACGCTCATTGGAATGGATTTATGTACTCTAGATAAATAAAAAGTCTGACAGCTGTTCAGTCATTTAAAGCTTATGTTGAGACAAAAAAATAGACAATTTGTTACTGTATAAAGTTATTGAAACTGTGAGTTGTTCTTGATGAAAAGTGAAAGCATACAAGAGTAGAAGGTTGAACAGTTCATATGCTGAGCTCATAAAAAGTATGGCAGTAACTATATACAAAGAAAAACTGCACTCTTAGTTTATGTATATACAAATTTCATCTTCTGAACTGCTTATTCCCAACAGGGGCACAATTGGTACTGCAGCCTATCCTAGCAGCTTTCAAGCAAGATGCAGGATACATCCCAAACAGGTCACCAGTCTGTTGTGGGGACAACCATTCACATACTCATTCAATCCTTGGGGCAATTTCACAGTGGCTAACCTAATATGCATGTCTTTGGAGGATGGGAGGAAACCGGAGTACACAGAGAAAGTCCACACTTACACGGGGAGAACAACCAAACTCCACACAGAAAAGCAAGCGATTCAATCCGGCCTTTCTGGCTGGCCATGAATATATATATATATGTATATATATATGTATATACATATATATACAGGTATATATATATGTATATATATACATATACATATGTATATATATGTATATACATATATATACATATATATACCTGTATATAGATGCTCATTTTATGAAATGAGCAACATTTATGAACAAAAAAACATCTGTTTCGTTCACAGATGTATAAAAATGCTAAAATGTTGAATTTCACTCTGAAATTGTTTGGTAGATCTCCCTTAGGTGACTTAATCCACGTTGTCTTAAGGTTTGTGGCTATGGCAGGCACTGTTATATCGAAGACCAGCTGCTCATTTTATGAAATGGGCAATTGCTCATTGTGCGTCCCCAGGACGCAGGGGCGTGCAGGTCGGATAGCAGCTGACCCTTCCCACATTGGACAAGGACTCTTTCAGCCTTTTCCCTCGGACAGGTGGCTCCGGTTCATTCATATCAGAACCTTTCGCAACAAAAAAAACAGCTTCTTTCCTACTGCTGTTGGACTTATGACCACTTTATAACCTTGATCTGTTCATCATTTGGTCACTTTACTCTTGTCACTTCACCTATTATCCTCTCGGCCATTGCACTGCAGTTTACATTATTGTTCTGGGCACTGTTAGTTTTGTTAAAATTACTTTAGTTAATATTTTGTTCATTTTATTTTATAGTTTACGTTTCCTATTTTTATGATTATGCTTATTTTGCACATTGCACATTAGTACCTCGGCAGGTTCCTAGTCTCTGAAGCTTGTTTACTGACCATGAAATGTCTTTCCGATTCTGATATATATCTATATATGTATATAGATCTATATAATGATATATATGGTATATTATATATATAGAAATCTACAGTATCTCTCTCTCTCTCTATATATATATATATATATATGTATATATGTATATATATACGCATATATATATATATATATCTTTTTGCTCAGGTCATTTAATTATAACTAGAGTTAATTTTTTATTAGTCTAAACCTGTGATCCATGCATGCCTGTTTTTGTGACTGCCACCAGTATGAAACTAAGATCTGGGTTGCCAGTTTTGTTGAAACACACCCATAAATGTAAGGCTTTGTTGCGTCTTGGAAATGGGGGATGTGCAGACTGACCTGGCAACATACCACACAACAAAAGGAAGCGAAGCTTAAAAAAACAGGAATGAAACAAATTTTAAATGATTTGTGGAAATTATAAAAAGATCGTGGTGATAGTTGATATTTTTTTGACACAAGGGAAGAGAGATAAAACAGCTACTAAGAAGAAATAAACGTCTGTAGAGGTAATTTTCAAATGAACGCTAACACGCTTAGCTTGCAGTGCTAACAGCAGCGCGCCAGACTGGCCCACACTGGCGAGACAAAACCGACAAAATAATAATCTAATTCTCTTACACATGACACGTGTTAGTATTAAATCGGCACATTTTAAATTTAGTATTGCAATAAAGCAAACAAACAAAAAAAAGATTAATTTTTTTAGTAATGGAAATTGCGGAGTGCGCATGCGCGATTCCTGCCTTTATGTTTTATGAGACCTTGATGTCATATTTGAAGAAAAAAAATGTCAGTAATTTATAAATAAATTATTTATGCAACAATTGTAACCACAGTTAAACTATTAGAATTCCAATTGTTTAGATCTGTAACGAGACATGCTGAGGATGGAGGAAAATAATTGTCTAAAATAAAATAAAGAAGTACTGTTTTAGGAGTCATATGATACATTTATCATGTTTCTGTTCAATGCTGGAAATTTTCTCAAATTTTAATTCTATACAGAGTTCTTCTGTATGTGTGACTTTTGTGTGACTTTTTACTTTAAAGACAGAATGTAAAAAACAGAAAGAATAGTGGAGAGATTTTAATGAATTGTGTTTCAATAAAATGAATTCAACAAGCATCACACAATCATTTAGACTGAAAAAAATGAAATACCAAACAAGACGAACTTGGAGTAGAGCCATTGTTCCTCAGGGTCAAGGCAAGCCAGATGGGGTGATTGAGGCATTAGGTTAGGGTGCCTCTCGAACACCTCGATTGTGAGGTTTTCCAGGCACGTCAAACTGGAAGGAGACCCAGAGGGGGACACAGACCCGCTGGAGAGACGATGTCTCACAGCTGGCCAGGGAACGCCTCAGCATCCTCCCAGTGAGCTACAGGATGCAGCCAGGTGAGGGAAGCCTGGGTTTCCCATCTGAGGCTGTTGCCCCGTAACCTGGCCCTGGATAAGCGAAAGACAACTAAATAAAAAAAAAAACCAAACAAATTCTTTATTTTCAAATTAATTGGAAAATAGAAAAAAGACTTAGGTATGTGTTGTGTTTTGTTTCTTGGTCATACTTTTAGAATAACTATCTTTTTCTTCTGATTTAGTGTGGACTGACTTTGCACAAGCTATTGCGGTCTTCCTTTGGGCCCTTCAGGGCCTGGGAAGAGAATGCATCGTGGGGAGAAGGACTTGCACTCTTCACAGCGCAAGATGGGTACCTCCTTACTTTTCCAGCTGTCAGCTCATGAAAGAGAGTTAGATTTGGTTTTTTTAGACCACAGCTACGCCAAACCATGGAATGCTCACCCAGATGCTAGCAGTGCTCGGCCAACAAGAACGCTGTTTGTCAATTCTCGCCGCCAACCTGAATCTGTGCCGTAAGTTTCCATTTTTCTTGCATCTTCATATTTTGTTTTACATATTGTGAGCATGCTCTTTTGATAGTTTGATCCCTTATTCTTATATTTCACATTCTTTTTTGCAGAGATTCTGATAACCTAATAGATCTTGAAACGGTCACACCAACGCCTGTTCCTTTATATGATAACCAGAAAGCTCTCAGTGTTATGAGGGAGTGTGAGCGACATGTCCTGCTTGCTCGCACAGTTACAGAAAGTCCTCCACCTCCTGATGACTGGGAGGAACAGATAAACAAGTAACTACATGGGATGAACTCATCAGTTTATGAAATACTCTAATGCAATAAATTGTTCTGACATTATTTTCATTCTTTTATAGGACAGGATGGTCTGTGGCCCAGAACAAATTGTTTAACAAAGTTCTCAAAGCTCTGCAGGCGGAAAGATTAGCACGCTTGGCCAATGAAAATGTAACTTATTACTTTACTATTTGTTTTATTGCATTAATAAAACAAGTTGTATTTTTACACTTATTACACAGGGAGTGTACATTGATTTTTCTCCGGATAATTTCTACTGTTTTTGGTGGCGAATACAAGTCAATTGAAATCTATTCTCTTCCCAATGCAAGTGTACTGTTTCATTTTCTAGTGTTTTTTGGTCACAAATGGCATGATAGATTTTTTTGTTTTTAAACTTCAACATGTATTCTTAAAGAAAAAATATATTTAATAACAGAATCTGATTCATTGTAACACCACTAAATGAACTTAGATTGACTTGTTCTGGTTAGTTTTAAAGATGTGAATTTTTAGAACAATTATCATTTTTTCTTTTAGGCTTCCAATGAACCAATTCTGCGTAGGATAGCTGTGGACAAGTGTGCGAGGAAAGTCCGACTAGCACTTGCCAGTGTGAACTGGGACGCCAAACTGACACAGTGGCTACATGCCACCATGATCGAATCCCTTAGTCTGGCCATGCTTTCTGCTTACTTGGATGTACTACAGACTCTCAAAAGCAGGGTAGAGCCTTAATAAATTAATGAACAACAAAAAGTAGTAAACATTGTTGTTACATATTTTAGTTTAAGAGTTTTAGATTAATGTTTTCTTGTTATCTTTAGTTGCCTACGCTGGTTGACAGAATGTTGTTACCGTCTGCTAAGACAGCAGCACCAAGTGCCGAGGCGTTGTCACTGCTTCTGAAACGCCCCTGGGATCCAGCTGTTGGAGTTTTGTCTCAAAATAAACCGGTAAATATTTTCTTGTTTTTTTTTACCTGTAGCAATTCAGTCCACAATTTTTTTAACAGTGTATTCAGCTCTGCAAAATGTGGTATCATAAATTGTTCTGGGTTTTTTTTTTGGATGTTACAGAGCAAACTTCCTGGATCTCCTCTCATCCTGATCGCACCATCAAGCCCAACTAATCCTGCCCTCGCCACCTCACGACGTATGAGATTCTGGCAGTCGCAGCTCTCCTGCTTGGGAAAGGTGCAACCTAATTAATGTTTGTAAAAGGAGCTTTGTTATGTTGTTAGAAAAGGAGTGTAACAGGTATTTTGTTATCAGGTCATCCCAGTACACACTCATGTGAACAGTGGGGCCAGTATTGGCATCACACAGTGTTTGGAGCACATGTTGGTGACCGTAAGAGCCAAAGTCATGGAGGTAGGGTTTTGTGTTTATTGTGTAATTGTAACATTAATGGTTCTGTTAGCACCATTAGAATCACATGCCTTGTTTTTTTTATGTTTTTCTAGAATGAGAGTTTGCCACATAACGTAAACTACCTTGTATAATGAGTCATTTTAAATGTGGTTGCAGCCAAATGGAAAACATCTTATTAATTCCACCCTCAGGTTCATAGTCATTTCTCCCATAAGCCCATTATCCTGGTTGGCTGGAACGCAGGTGCTCTTATCGCATGTCACGTAAGACTTTTTTTCTTTTAAATGGCATTCTATAATAAACTAATCTGAAGCTGCATGTTTTAGATCTCTGAGAAGTGCAGATTGCTAGTGTTGTTTATTTCACAATGTCTCATTTTAGGTATCACTTACGGAGTACCTAACTGCTGTGGTGTGTCTCGGCTTCCCCCTGCTAACAGCTAATGGGCCAAGAGGGGTAAGGCCAAAAAAAAAACGTTTCTCTTTCAGAATAGTTTATTTGGGTTTTCGATGGAAACTGAATTTTGACATTTAATTTGTTTCCAGGATGTGGATGACCCCATGCTGGACATGAAGACTCCCGTGTTGTTTGTGATAGGACAGAATGCCCTGCAGTGTAGCATCGAAGACATGGAGGAGTTTAGAGAGAAGTTGAGGGCGGACAACAGCATGGTGGTTGTGGGAGGGGCAGATGATAATCTCAGGTTTGTATCATAACTGAACTAGATACATTTATGGTTTTATTTATTAAATTATTATTATTCCAAATCTTTTAACAGAATCAATTCAAAAAAGATGAAATCAGATGGGCTGACTCAAACCATGGTGGATCGCTGCATTCAGGTTGGCCTTTAAAATTAGAAATAAGTTTGTTTTGTTTTTTTGCTTTAAAACAATCCAAATGACATTGTTTCACACACTCATTTTTTTTATTTTCTATTTTTAATTTCTACTTCATTTTCAGGATGAAATAGCCGACTTTCTGTCAGGTGTTCTTGCACGAGCGGAGGGTCACGGGCACGGCTCAGGTGAGATGAGGGACTTGGATACAGAGAAAAAAAAAAGACCTCGGCGGGAGCTTCCTTTTGACATGGAGCGAGGACGACCTTCCTCCCCGGCGCTTAGAGTCCCTATCTCACCTTCAGGTTCTGAGGTTAGACAACCTCCATGTTTATCCCACCAATCACACGGTTTATTACTGAAATTGTCAGAAGGAAAGAAAATTAAAGAAAATATAGAATTTATACCAAATAAATATTGATTAATTTTCTCATTGATCACTTTCACTCACAAAGCTAGGTATATTCAACTTGTTGAATAATTTTGGGGACAGTAAAAACATGTTATATAATAAGCCGGCGTGTTTATTTACACAGCAAAAATAAAACTGCTTGGAAACTAACCGGACGGGAAGCCCAGGCTTCTCTCACCCTAGCTGCATCCTCTAGCTCACCTGGAAGGATCCCGATTCGTTCCTCGGTCAGCTAGCAGGTGTCTGCCTCTGGGTGTCCTCCCGGTGGGATGTGCCCGAAACACGTCACCAGTGAGGCGCTAAGGAGGCATCCTGACCAGATGCCCGAACAACCCCATCTGGTTTATAGTGATTCACAATAAAATTTCTGTGTAAAAATGGATTAGTTCCTTAATTGCGTCTTTATCAAGATTGTGATTGTGGAACTTTTTTTTTTAGGGATTGAGGTGTTTACTTACAAAACGAAATAATACATTTTCAATTTTTTTTTTCGTTGGAAAAATAAGGAATTACACATTTGCTTCTTCATCTTTTTTAAACAAAGTAGTTTTATTATTATTCCATAATCTGTTCTCTTAACTGTCTGCTACCTCTTTGGGTTTCCAGGATCTGTCGAGTGTCTGTAGCAGCCCAACATCAAGCCCCAAACCCAAAACCTCTGGCCTGTCTCCAGCACAAAAGTCCACTCTGATCACAGCCACACAGATCCTCAAAACTCACATGCAGCGTTCTGGCACGGTGCTCACTCACAAGCAAGCTCAAGGTCAGCTCAGAGCATTGTTCTTCGCACCTTTCATTTACACCTTCTGTTTTGTATTGATTTTCTGTATCTGGGTGAACAGGCTCAAAATTTGTCCCATTTGTTTGTTGAACATATGGCAATGAGTCATTCACTTTCTGAGTTTAAGCTCAATTTGTGCAGGCTGAGTAGGCATCTATAAATGTGAAATATACAAATGATTGTACGTTATTTGTTTGTCTTTTTTAAATGATCACGTCACGACATCTGATGGGATGGAACGTGACTGTAATACTTTCCTCTCTTCCTCTTGTCTCTTATTCTACTACTACTTTCCTTTCTGGCTTTTTTTCCTGCCTCATTCCAGCTCAGTTTGCTGCTTTTATGAAACAAAACATGCTTGTGAGGAAAAATCTTCCTCCAGGCACTCCTCCTTGTATTTTCGGTAAGTATCTATCCCTCTTTCTTTTTCACTTCTTTCTTTTCTTTCTTTGTTCCATCTTTTACACTCTCGTTTTCTTGTACTCGGAATTATGTCATGAGGATTTTGAAATTATAATAGTGTTACTCAACAAAATATTTGTATGTTAAATTTGTTTGGAGACAATGACAGAAAAGGCTGCCTTACTGGCAAAAAAAAAACTGATTGTTAAAACTTTTGGTACGATGAACAGGACCTAATCATCTAAATGTATTTTTATGTGATGCAGTGCCTGTAACCAGCGATCAGATGGAAGGTCTAGACAAAGATGATCTGCGATGTCATGGCAAGAGGAGACAGACACCAAGTCCAACTCCTAGTAAAGCCTCCAAAAGGGCGAAGATTAAAGTCACTATTGTTTCTCAAAGCGAGACATCTGGGGGAACTGTCAGCCCTTCTGAAGGTAAAGACAGGAAACCTGACTATATCACATTCTGATACGTAAAATCCCAAATTTTATTTAGTTTGTTTATTGAGCACGACCATGCCATCCTTTAGTACATGTGTACATAAAAATATTTTCTTTAAAAAAAAAAAGAAGTTCTGGCACATTAGAGTAGGGCCCCTCGACAGACTAGCAACCTGTTCGGGTTGTACCCTGCCTCTCACCTTGAATCAGCCGGGACAGGCTCCGGCCCCCTCGCAAGTCAATGTCAATAAATGACATTGAAGTAGGTCTAGATCAGGGGTAGGCAAATTTTTTGACTTGTGGGCCACATTGAGTTCTAACATTTGACAAGCGGGACGGATCCACAGGGCGGGCGGGGGAAATCGGGGGAGGGGGCACAAATCCACAAAAAAAAAAAAAAAGTTTAAAAACTTTAATTATTATAAATGTTGGGCAAAATATGCACCAAAATGCAGAAAGTGACTTATTTTTCAAAATGTTCTGAGGGTGAATGCCCCCAGACCCCTCTATACTGGCAAGCACGACAGGTGCTCACACCAACCCCCCGATCCCCACCTATAAAAATCCTGGATTCGTCCCTGGGAACAGGAGCGGATGGATGTCATGCTTTGGTAACCTCTAGATTAGACCAATAGAATGTCGCGCTAGATTTTAAACAAGCGCGCTTAATGTTACATCAAGAGCGTTAAACTTCAAATCTAGCGGCATTAGGTTTGAAATCTAGTGCAATACCAGCTTAAAAACGTGGATTTAGCGGCCCTAGGTTTGAAATCTAAGCACTTGATGTAACATTTTGCTTGTCTTAATATCTAACACGCTTGTTTATGTGTGTATTCGGCCCGATGGCTCCTATATCTGTGCACACTGTTTATTTTGAAGGTGTGCGCATCACGGAGACACACTCGATTGAATGGTGCCATCTAGTGGAAAAACACAATTTTTTATTTTTCATATTTTTAAAAAATTCAAATTCGGCAGGCTGGATTAAAACGTTTAACGGGCCGCAGTTTGACCATTCCTGGTCTAGATAATGAGGTGTAAGATGCATGATACACTCGTTTTGTGCAGACTAAAAAGGAACAGAGATTTACCTTTAGGAATTTGCTAAATATTTTCATAAATACTGAGTTTATAAAATTCTTTTGTGTGCTTGTTTTCCTTACAGCGGGTGTCTCTGGGAAACCCCTCACTGTGGCAGTAGGCCAGACTGTTGCTGGTGCAAAGGAGCTTTCTGGACTTCTGACAAACCAGCGGTAAGTATAGCGATGATCTACACGCATACACTCTTTTGGTGGGAATTGTTCCTAATCTTGTGTATACCTATACACACATTCACACCCTCTCTTGTGCACAAAACTGTGGGGTAGAGGGAATGAGGAGTGGCAATTGCAGTTTGGGGGCTTGAGTGATGGCCAGACAGCAAATGCTGGGGTAGCTCCTGAGTAGACTGGTGGTTATGTGTGTTACTGCAGGTCTGGTAGTCTCTCAGAGGTGTCTGGTGCCCTGTCCCCAGGCTCCAGCCCATTCAACAGCGTGCAGCCTTGCATGGTGTCAGGGTCCTCCACACCAACCCAGGTGCAAGCTCCAGCTACTGCCCAAGGTATCACTGTCTTGTCCTGCTTCGCACGCTTTCTTTTTTTGCACTTACCTGTGCAAAAAAAAAACCTACTCAATACTGTAAACCTCAACACACAAACCTGGCCCACTTTGAACTTTCAAACACTTGATGATGGGAATGGTGTCTGAGAACATTGTCATTATTGATCACCTCTTTTGCCTTTGCTGCTCACTGCTGATACAAACTTTACGCTTCAGACTTTCCTATCATGTTTTTATGTGTTGTTGTGAGTGTTCAAACAGTTCAGGGCTATTGGATAAGGGGGTTTAAGGACAAGCTTGTGCTGATATTTGTTTGACACAGAGTTACCCTTTGGAGAGTTGGTCAACTGCTTTTATCTTTCTGCTTCTGTTTAGCACCTTCCGCCAGCAGTCTTCTACAAGGCCTAAGTTTCAGTCTGCAGGAGATTGTCACAAAAGCTCCTAACTTACCCTCCGCATCGGGAAACACGGGAAACACTCAGGTAAAATTTCACCTATTTAAATGCATTTTTTTACTGTCCATGTTCTTCTCCTTTTGGCATTTTCCTTCAGGGGTCTCCATAGCATCTAACTCTGTTCCATGCATTCCTTTCGGTCACACCAACTATATTCATTTCCATGTTATTGTTTGAAAATAGAACAAATCATTTTACAACCCAAGAAATATTTCTTTAGTATTTATTTTATATTGTTCTAAAATATTCAGGTGATTATTCTGACAATAGAAATAACTACAATTTGGGTTTTAAAGCACTTACTTCTGAATTGCTATGAAATCTTACTAATTTATAGATTTGTCACATACCAGGAAGTGTGAAAATCTGACTATTCCTCATTGTCCTGCTTGTCCTGAGAAATCACAGTCTTCGCCTCTCAAATTTGACACAGCTACTGTGTAAACCACCAATCCTCCACACAACTCATACAGGAGCGGTGCGGGGGGGATCTTTCTTGCTACATAAAAAGTGTCATTGCTGTGGCTATTCGCATTATCGTTGTACAGACACTTGTTCATTGTTACAAAGGAAGGGGGTTGAAAAATAGAAGGTAGAAAGTTCTGAAGAATGCATTTAGCATGACATGGAACCATTAACTAACATTTCAAAGCTGAATGTTACTCTGATCAGTTGTAAATGCCATAATATTTGTGTTTGATAAACGCAAAAAAAACCTTTTAAACTTTATGCAATTGTACATTTTTATGCATAAAATCTAACCTTAGTTTTGCTTGCTGCCCCCCCTTTTAGGTACTTTGTACCAAGTCCCAGGGTCCAGTCCTGAGCTCTGTTGGCACAAGCACCAGCACTCTGCTCCGTGCTGTCCCAGTGGTCACCACAGGAGGAGTGGCTAAAACCACTGCTATTCATCAGCTGCTCACCAATGGCGGGCTGGCTAAACTGGCGAGCAGTCTGCCCGGCTTGGCACACATCACAAATCAGACCGCTGGTATGTGTCCAACTGCCAAAACACAACGGCCACGATGAACACCCCGGGTTGATCCATTCTTTATTCCGGAAATAGTAGTTCAGGATTTCCTCAAGCCAAAGAAGTTGGCCTTAGAGTCATGCGTCAATCTTTGAGGACGCACGCAGAAATGGCTTTGTGAGAAAACACAACACGTAACATTTTCAGAACTTGGCAAATGTCTGTTTGACATTTAAGTCAGATCAGTGGTCGCTGTGTTGTTGTTTTCATACTTATGAAAAGCCATAATAGAAAAATACATTCAGAAAAGTGTGTATCTCGTTGGACACGTTAGAAGGGAACAGATTCCCTCGTGAAAAATTGTTGAAATTGTTTTTGGATGTGATGACCAAAGTTCTTGAGAGATCCAGATGTTCAATTCATCTTGTTTTTTCTGTATTTTTTTTCTTTGTTGTAACAATCATCACATTTTTATTCAGTTTTGCCCTTTCATCTCGTAACGTTTGTAAATTCTTTCATTAAACCTTCTGCTTTTATCAATGAATGTGAATGTTTGTCTTCTGGAGAGTCGTGTTGGGAAAAATGGTGACATCGACTCGTGACATTACCCCATTTCTGTAAAAATAAAGACTGGAATCAAATTCATGTTTTCATTTTTGCTGTTTTTTATTTGGGGGTATTTAATTTTTTTGGCTGTTCTTATGTCTACTTATCTATCTAACTTATAAAAAATGCATTTATCATAACCATGCCATAATTTTTTTTCTAACAGACCAGAAAAAGCATTTTTTGTTTCATCACAAGTTTATGGCAAAGTAAACTTGTGTATGACTCTTTTTTTTTTTTTTAAGGTGTAGCGTGATTAGTCTATCTTGTGTGTGTTTTGTCAGGTGGCCAAAAAGGCCCAACTTCTATAACAGTGACTCTTCGAGGAGCACAGCCGAATAGAGTGGACTCTCTCAGCCAATCTAGTGAAATCCCACCGGAAGCCAGTACACATGAGCCCAAGGTCTGTCACTTGGTGCTTTTCATTTTTCATTATTTGAAAATATTTACTTCTTTCTCAGATTTTATAGCGTTAAAAAAAAATCACAAGAATCTGTTTTTGTTTTGATACTGATTAGAAATATTTAAACTACGTAGTTACGATAGAGTAGTCCAATGAAATACTCAACCTGAACTCTAAAATTGGTTACAATTTATTGTCAACTACAGTTGAATTAATCTCGTAAAGATTATAGAATAAAATATTTTGATTAGTTTCACTGTGTCTTTTCACAGCAGTGAAAGTCTTGGCTGCTTTTCATGTGAGAAGACACCAGGGATAACATGGTGCTAAGAAGCATGTTGGAGCAGCAGGCTGTTGGTGGGACTGTCCTCTTCATTGAGCTCTATAAAGCATGCACACAAGCTGATTTCTGTCCTGCAGAGCACTTCATTGTGGAAATAATTATAAAACATAACTGATGGCTGCAACTCAAAAGGAACTTCCTATCTGAGGAAGAGGTCACAATTTACATGCACTGGGTGGAATAAGTATTATTAACAAAATATGTGGTAACGTCTGTACCAAAATACATACACATTCAAAGCTGTCCTGAATCGTACATTAATTACAATGTTGTTTGGACTTTATTTAGATTATATTTTGTTGTTCTATTCATGGTAAGTTTTTGTTTTGTGGGTTCACAGCCAATACACAATACTACACAAATGCAGTTGGGCATCACAATTTAGCCAAAAATACAGTAGGTTTCCTTTGTTTTGTACAGTTTTGCTTATAATTTTACCTTAAAACTTTGGTCTTCTTCAGAAGACAATAAGGCTAAAAAATATTAAAGTGATAAATTAGACTTTCAGCTCCTCTGTGCAGAACCAATTCTCACATTTTTTTGCCTACTTGCTGCCTACTTGCATTTTTAAGAGTTAAATTTCAGCCTTTTCTTTCATTTGTTCACGCTATGTGATCAGTGTTTTTCAGACTTCTTCCGAAGTCTGGAAAAAACAGAAGTTTAAAAAAACTGCATTTTTAAAACTCTAAAATGCAGTTTAAAAAAATCCAGACATATGTCTTTATTTGTTAAAACGTTGTGTAACCCAAACTTAAACTATTGCATTGAAAAGAAGTGTTAGAGGCAATTCATTCTAACTGTAATTCATCATTTCGGTCATAATATTTGTGCTTATATTTAAAGTAATTTGAAATGATTGTAAACTGTTACTTTCCTCATCTTAAATGTTTTATTTTGTGTGTCCAACAATTTTAAATTACTTTTGTGTTAAATTAAAATACACAGCCTCTCATTTCTGAGACCTTCTGTTCAAATTTAGAGATGTTTCTTATCCTTTTATGAGAGCTGAGAAAGAACTGCTCCTGGGTTTTAGTTTAACAACACTGGATATTCAATCATCATTTTAACACTTCTTTTACTGTCCTCAACAAAAATGAGTTGATGAACATAAACAGAAGACGAATGAAAGATTCTTTGGAAATATTGTAATAAACAAATATCTGACTTTTAGTGTGCCTTACTGGAAATGACATTTTTGTAAATAAAGTTACATACATGACTCAAATGTATCTATGTATATTAGATAAGAATTATTATATAGAGATACAGAATGATGTCTATATAATTTGTATATTGATCAGAATATATTTTTCTGTTCCGTCATTCCGGATCTCTGAGTGAGAGCCTAGCCACCCTGCGGAGGAAGCTCATTTCGTCTGCTTGTATCCGCGATCTCGTTGTTTCGGTCACCACCCACATCTGTTGACCATAGATGAGGGGCAGGTCCAGGATTTTCTAAAGGGGAAGAGGGCGTGAGGTCATAGACAAAGCGAGCCAGTACAGAGGGGTCATGGGGCATTCCTCCCAAGAACATTTTTAAAAAATAAGAGTAATTTTCCTGCATTTTGGTGCAATTTTTGCGCAAAGTTTGTAATAATTAAAGTAGTTAGAACACTTTGTAATTTGAGCTTTTTAATGCATACAGATAGGCAGTAAAAGTCACCAAAATTACATATGAAAGCTCAGAGGGTTCATGAACAGCATTCTGCAGGATGCCTTGTACTGATCTTGTCTATGATGTCCTCATAGTCCAGGAGGATATTCTTATGGACATACAACAACAAAAGTCCACTGAGACAGTCCTGCCCCAAGGTGGAAGGCAGCACTGTTTTGACAAACTTCATGGCTGAATTAGCCCTCTCTACTCCAGCACTTGTGAGAGGAATCTTCAGCAGTAGGTAGAGTATATGAAGGATATATGTTTGGGTTGCTTTGGGTCAGGTTAGTCCTGACTCTAGACACCAGCAGGAGGACGATCCCAGAGGTCCTTGGAGTTCTAGGTGATTCATAAGGCACTAACATTTCACACTGAAACACAAGCAGAGCAGCTTTAAAGCCTATTCTCTGAGCCACAGGAAGCCAGTGCAGAGTCCTGAGCGCAGGACAAATGTGATCATATTTTATGGTTCTTGTTAAAACTCAAGCAGCAGTATTTGCTTGAGTTAAAACAGCAGCTGCTTTAAGGCCTTTTTGTTCAGACCAGTGAGTAGACCGTTGTTATTATATAACCTACTGGAAACATATGCATCCAAAAGAACCTCAAAGTCTGTTTTGAACACCTTCAACATAAAGTTAAGTTCAACTTTATGTTTGAAAAGGGTTTTAAAACTAAAGTTTGATATATTGAAAGTGGTAAAGATTCACAATAACAAACTCTCAGAATGTATTTAGAAGAGGTTTAAAGTTTAAGAAACTCAATATTAACCTAAAAGTGGAAAATTTGTATTCAAATCAGGACAAAGCCTAAAAGTAGGAGTGTTTCAGCCAGATGTGTAACTCTTTCTAGATCAGGGGTGTCCAACCTTTTTTTGTCCCAAGATCTACTTTTCAAGTAGCAAACATCTTGAGATCTACCTGTCCCATGGCAACATTGCAAACCACCACAGATTTTTCCAGTCTGTATTAAAACTAATATCGGTCTTGAGTAGTTCCTACAGATCCACAGCCAATTAGAAAATTTGTTTAGAAAAACTACAGTTGATTGGATTCTCACATGAAATCATCAACCCGGAAGTATGCATCAACTTCTTTATTAGCCTTCAGATCTGCAGCTGAATAGAAACTTGGGGTGAATTGCAGGCATCAAATCGAGATTAAATACTCCTTTGGTAGTTTCATTCTGATTTTGGCCGACTTCCGGCTTTTAGTCACGTGGGTGAAAGTGCTCTATAACACAAGAAAGGTGCGAGATTGTCACTACTACCTTTTTTGAGCGGCAACATTGCTAAATTGGCAACACTGACTTTCTGTCATTAAAAAAAAAATTGTCATAATTTTTTTAACATGTTTTTTTTCAACACGTCTCGCAGTTGACTCTGGACCAGTCCGCGATCTGCTGATAGACCGCGGTTGACCGGTTGGGCACCCCCAGTCTAGATGATTCCCCGAAAAAGCACCTTAAAACATTTTTCAAAAAGTGCAAACGAATAAATTGTTATAATACATTAGAAGCCTTAAGTTAATAAGCGTATTAAGAAAGAGGAAAATGGAGGAAAAAACAATTAGGTTAATTTCTGTTCTATGCAGGACTAGAATAATATGTATATGTTTGATTAATTTCACATTAATCAATTAATTTCACATTAATTATTAATATTGATTAATAATTAATATAAATATTAACATAAATACAAATAATATAAATAATTAATATTATTAATTATTCATTAATTTCACATTAATTTCACATTAATCAAACACATCAGCACATGTTTTTATTGTCATTCTATTTTAATGTTGATAAAAGTCCAGCCAAATGTTGGGCTTCTTTTAATTGAACATTGGGGTTAGGCTTAAAATAAAAGTTAACTTCTGCCAAAAAAAAAAAAAAAACATTTTTAGCATTTTTCTCGAGTTTCTTTTCATTTCTTTGTAAAAAGTTAAAAGAATCGATGAATAACTTAATCATGCAGTTCTGTTGATGACCAGCAGATGTCGCGCAAACCGCATCGTCAACTTTGGAATCAACATGAAGTTTAGATCTATGTGCGCACGTGTAAACAATTGAAAGCGATCGTAACCAGTGCGCATGTTCTTTGCGCAGAAATAAACAAAGATCTACTGACAAGTTCATTCCAAGTGTGAAAAAAAAAAACATGTCATGTAAGTGCAGCCAAACTTTTCATATTACTGATGTTCAAAAAAGAAGCTTTGTAAAGATGCTGTGATCGCTTTATTTGGATTGATTTACAACTTACACAGGTCTACAGCTGTAATTACAGGTTTCAAACTATTTATTTAACTATAAGCTATTTAAATAGGAGATAGATTATAATTGCACACTCTTATATTGAGTTACAAAATCTAGTAAGTCCTCTTGAAGGATCAGTCATGAAGCAATAAAAATGCTTCATCTGGAGGAGAGAAATCACTGCCCCCAGAGCCAAGAAAACACCGGAGAGGCTGGATTTAAAACCCGCCCTCTGGTGGGATCTCATTCCCCCAGTAAAAAAAAAAAAACCTCCCATTTTCTCTCTCACTCTTTCTCTATCTTACTCACTCTTCTCTCTTGTCTTTCCCTCTGTCCCTCTCCTCTCTCCTCCTTTACCTTTATCCCTGTCTTTCGCCTCCCCCCACCACCACAAACATGGATCTCACAGCGATCTGTTCGTTTCTTCTATCATGTCTTAGCGTGATATCGGCGATCGATTTGGATGCAATTGATCCGAGCTACTATGTGGAACCCACTGCCACATCAGAGTGGATCGACTACAAGGATCCCTGTAAAGCTGGTGAGATTGTTGTTTTTGTAGGACGTTGTGTGATTTGGTAGAAACATGCCACGAATCAGTGTAGATCTCACTAGAGCTTTTTAAGGGGATGACAACCCTGGATGGAGTTTTTAAAAGGCTTAAGAGAACATTATGTGCAATCATTTAGCATGTGGCATAGTTTGAAAGGTTTGAAGCATAGAGGATCATACTTCAAGCAGATGAAGAAGGATCAAAACACAATCCTCCAGGCATGAAAAGTTTGCACTTCTTAGCTTTAAAAGTTTCTTTTATAGTTTTGACATTTTTTTGATGCATTTGTACAATCCTGCAGGATGGTTGCTATATGTGATCAACAACTCAAAGCTTCAGTGAAAAGTTCAGATTTGTGTTTTACATTCAATTTTGCTCTTTTTTTTTTTTAGATTCAGAATGAATCTTACTGAGTTTTTTTCCCCTCACTGACTATCCACATGCTGCTAAAACAAAGTGGAGGAGGGGAGAGAAAAGCTTAGATATTTTGCACTTATAAATTTGTGAGCTAGTAAGAATCAGTGTATTTGATAGAATTTTTTTTTTTCCAAAAGGGTTTGAACTATTGCTCCAAATAAATTGAACAAATACTTTTTGAGTTGTCAATGCAAGATCTTAATCTGGATCTCAAATCCCTTTGGGGTCTATGAGCAGATTGGGTTTTCCATCTGGTGAAAGTATTCAGATTACAGCTAAAGAGTTTGACTTAGTCAGCATGACCTCTAAAGTTTTAAGTGTTTTCCTGTTTTATATATAAAACACATATAAATACAAACATGTATGTTTAATAAAAAAACAATATATATATATATAACATAAATATTTTTATTTGTATATATGTTAAAACAAATATTTTTAATTATATTGTTATATATGTTAAAACATATATAACAATATAAATGAAGCATAAATATTTTTATTTATATTTTATACGTCAATCTGAAATCCAATAAGTTTTCAGGCACTGTTTTTTACATTTTTGTCCGACCTCATCCTCTGAAATTGGAAAGCGTTCCCAATGTTGTGGTAATATGTAAACATGACAAAGGTCAAGCTGCCAATGAGCAGCACATCATGTACAAGTCCCCTAAGATGTTGTTTCCTGTTTACTCTTTTACGTTTAGGTCGAGTAATTCCAGTGGTCACAAGCATGACTTTATACAAACACTAACAACTACGTTTATGCTGAAGCTGACTAATAAGTGAAGAAAATCATTTTTCTGACGTGGTTTTCAGTAATTGTTGACATTAAGCAGTGATGTGTCAGCAGGGACATTCTCGTTTTATGATTAGAAGGCGTAACCGATGTTTATCTTGGCGAGGATGTTATCATTATCGGTTGGGAAGTTTGTCCAAATGGTCATTTTAACAAAGTGTGGCTGTGTTTATGACTTCCTCCTGGGGGAGTTTTCAGACAGGTGGTTGGAAAATGGTCACTGAGAACAAAGTGAGCTTCCATTTCTTCCTAATCTCACCTGCATTTGTCCCTCTTACAGACAAAAAATCCCCAACGTCTCTTAACATTCAATGTGATCCTCAGACTTCTGTTTGCAAGTCCTTCTATGAGGTTGATGATTCTTGATTTATTGATTTTCTTTTTTGGCAAAAATACTACTGCAGTGGGTGTATTTGATCACTTTCCATCCCCATAGGCTGGCTTTTATATAGCCTACTTTTACCGCTCAGGCAAAATAATTACAGCTAGTCAGATCCAATGATGTCTTGTGAGAATAGTATTCTTTGCTTGTCCTCTGTTTGTCTTGTTCTCCAGTGACTGAAATTCTGCTTACTGTCCTGAAATCATAGCTATTGATTCTCAGTGTGAAACTGAATAGTTGTGTTCTGCGCAATAGAGAGCATAATGGCTGTCCTTTAGACAACAGCAAAAGCTTTTACCTAGCTTCATTTAATGCCCTTAGTTTGGATCTTTTGCCTAAATGGGTTACAGTTCAAACCAGATGATACATCTTTACGTTTCAAGGACATTAATAAATAACTGTTCTTTACAATAGGTATGTTAAAAATGTGTTTCGATGTACGAAAGCGAAGCAACAAGACTAAACTAATTCGACCTTTTTTTTGGATCTAACCATCGGAAAATTCCACAGTTTGCACAACCCCAAACTTGGCAGCATCCCAGGAAGTCATTTAAGACTTTGACAAGCCTCAAAGATTAAACCCAGTCATTTTTACAATAATATGAAATGAAAATATGACTTGTTCCATGTTCTCTCTCCTCAAATTATGATAAGTAAACTCATCACTGGTTTGATTTGTGCCTCCAGTAAAGACACAGACATCATAATCTTCATAAACTCCTGTAATAAAGCCTTTTGACTTTGCATGTTAACAGTGCCTGTTAAAGTCTTGTATACATGGTTGAACCTCTCTGACCTCAGTGGACATGTCAATCTGTGAGTCTCTCTTCTCTGATCCTCTCTTATGCAACTGGTTTTTGTGTGAGCTTCAAACATTTCACACAGACTCAGTCATTCACCTTGTGCCAAGAGAATGTGTGGCCAGTGGATCTGGGGCAGACCAGTCACACACACACTCCCGTGCCAGCTCAGGTGAGGTGAGTGCTAGCCATTCATGAAAGAGAGGTAGGTTCAATCCCTGACTGCTAGCAGATTTATCATCCACACTGCGCTTCGTAACTTGTATTTAACCACACTTTTCTTTGTCAAACATAAAGTAATAAATTGCTAACCTGGAACCATTACTAGCTTGTGTAGTTACATGAATTTAACCATTTTTTTATTTGACTTGACAATCAGAATTTTAAAGAAAAATAAAAATGATAAAATCTAGTTGAATCGACAAACATGTCTTTGAGTGTCCTGAAAAGCGCTATATAAATACAATGCGTTATTATTATTAATATCTTGGAATGCAAACTTCAGATCCATGAATTCTCATGCATTTCTCTCAATGTTGGTCATTTCAAAACATGGCAATCGCCATTTGACTTCATCGCCAATCGCCAAGCAACACTACTTTAGTGGTAAGGGCCTTTAAGCAATATTTACGCACATACTTTTATTATGAAATGCAGTTTGCGTAGTTCGTTTTTTTTTTTTTTTTAAAAAAACAGGAACAGGTCTAGAACCCTATCCTGTAATGTTAACGACTTTCCCTGGGGTTGAGCTGATCAGGGAGCTAAGATATTGACACAATCTTGGTGCAATAGTGAATGCAATACATAAGTCTTTAAAGCTTTGGAATATTTGATTTTGCATTCATTTTTGCATATATAAATGATATAAAATCCAAGTATGAGGATGAACTAAGATCTCTTTGTTGAAATATTGAAATACTTTGAAGGATGTAGGCTTTTAACTCGAATCAGACTAACAGCAGTTTTCATTCAGTCATTTGCACATGCTGTGTTGTTTTAGTTTCTTTGTTTTTAACATCTGTAGTTGATATTTAGTTTTGTTTTTAAAACCTTGTTTTTACTATGTTTTCTATTTGAAGATTGTTTCCAGATTTGTACTTTACATCATGCATCTGTTTAGAGGAAAACTTGCATTTTATTTGCATAAGACTGTGCAAATATGTGTTGGATTCTTTGCTAATCAAGAAACAACCCAAAATACATTTATTAATGTGAAAGTCCTTTAAAGTTCTGTGTGACTTTTGGGGGAAAAAATACGAATAGTTGGTGAGCTGATGAATCATTAGAGGGATTTTGACTGGCTGTCAGATATGACAGTAATCAGTGCCACAGATGAGCCGGGAAATCCAATCTGCTAATGGGCTTGATGGAGTGCTAAATGCTAAAGGTGATGCAGTCTCTTGCTGCGTGCCCTTTGCAGCTGAAGTCGCACTCATTTTGTCAATAAAGATGGAAGTCGTGCTGTGGTGACACACTCTTGATCCCAGGTGTGGGTGATGAGATGTCAGGCTTATATCGGAAAATAATTACTTTACTCTCAAGCTGTTGTTTTGTACTCTACCAGAACTTCTTTTCTAATTATACCACGCTTGCCTTTTGAAATGAGCAGAAATGCCAACTTTTTACCCTCTTGAGCTCAACGCACAAATTGCAATGTTAGGAAATGTCAAGGTAAGCGTTTGCTGGAAATATAACAGCTGGTATTTTTTTTCCCCTCAAATAAGCTCGGAATCTACATTAACACAAGTGTCCATAGGTAATGTAATTAATCATTTTGCTGTAAGAATTATGCCTGATTGTTTTCTTAGATAGTTTGCTCTGATATTCTTACTGCACACGTTTTATTTACAGTTGTAATAGTTTTTATCAAACTTTGCACAGCATTTAAGAAGGCATAAGCTTGAATTTGCCATAAAGGGCTGGTACCCCATAAAAAACTATAAAAGTGATACTCTGACTGTCATCGAAATGGTAATCAGCACAATGCAATACACTATTGGCCTCTATAGGAATTCAAATGGTTGCGTTTGTTACCAAACATAAGCTGTGAAAGGCGGTGCCAAGGGTTCCTCTATTGTGATGCATTCCAGGCTTCCTTAGTGGCCAAGTTCTTTCATCCCACATGATTAGGTCACATACAAGGAAAGCCTGTTTAAATGTCTCTGTAAGAACAGTGAGGAGTAAACTGTGGACTCCCTGCAGAGCTGACTGCCTAAATATAGGCTGATGTTGGTCTCTCCATGCCTTAGTATTGATGTTGGTGCTTGTTTCAGTGGCAGATGTCTGGCCCTGGGATTCACAGAAGGAGATTTATGGGAATACTCCAGCCGTATTGGGACCACAGAGGTCGAGACTAGGGCATTACACAAATTCAATGGGATTAATATGATTAAGGTCTCATGTTTAATCTGACTGCATATGTTGACAAAGGTCAGATTTAGATGAAAGGATTATGAGGGTTTTGGTCGACTTCAAATAAATAAAATCAACCCTGATGAACCAGGAGTTAAATTTATCCAAGTCCAAAATTTCAACAAAGGTTACTGTTGTGTTTGTTATAAATACAATGAAGGAAAAAGTAGAGGTCTACTTTTAAATAATTTAGCTTTGAAAAAAAAGGAGAAGTATGCTTGTACCTAAACCAATGAGCTGTTGCTTAACTATCACGCAGAGATTATATCACAACTGCAGCTGCTGCCATCTAGTCATTGCACGTTGCTCAGGAAGAGACCCGGCACCGTGCTCTTTGGTGATGACTTGCCATCTGCCATTTTACTAGTTTATAATCTACTCTGTAACACACCAGTGTCACTATGTTTACTCTTTACCCTATTACAACACTCTTCGTCTATTTTATCTCCGTTCTCCACAACCTGGCCTCAATCCCAGTCCTGTTTTGTATACAAAAGATGCTTAAAACTGTGTGTCTGTGGATAATTAAAGCCAGGAGACTGGGGGATTAATTCAAAATCCCTGTGAGTTTTTTTTTTTTTTTCCATAAACCTGCAACAGCGTCTCCAGGACGACTGCTGCGCCTGAGGGAAACGGGTCCTAATTCCATCGGGCTGTGCGTTTGCTCACTTCAGCCTCCACTGTTGTCTGAGAACAATGACACTGTGGATTAACCAGCCTCTCTCCAGAATAGTGGTGGAGAGATTGTGGACTACTCTGGACCTCATGGGGATGAGAAAAACCTGCACCTTGTTATCTGGTTACCGGTTGCGCATAATTCTGCTGATCCAGAGAAACATTTCATTAAAAAGAGACACCCCCAGTTGTTTGATTATGGTGTGATGTTTTTGAAGTTTAAGGTGCTTTAAACTTTTCTTGCATAAACTTTGCATGTGCCGTCTGGTATTTTGAGCACCTCCATGATCCAAATAAAAATGAGACAGATCTGTCGAGTTCATGCCGAACAACATCTGGTTGCTTCTTCATGTCAGTAATGTTTTTGCCAATTGCTGGCAGCATGTGTGCTGTATGCAAGTGGTCTGTTTTGTGTCTTAAGTTTGGTCAAAGTTGAGTTTTGTGCAAGCAAAAATGAGAGGATCTAAATTACCTTTGGAATTTAAACCTGTGCTCAATGCATGCCCTGTCTTGCCAGTGCTGATCTACACCTCTTCCTGTTGCTGCCATTAACCTCTACTCTGGTCATTCCACTATGCGTACTTATTGACCTGCATTTACCAGAGCCAGCTTTAGAATGTTTAATTCCGACTTCTCCACAACACAGGAACCCAAGGCATTTTTTTCTTTTCAACTGTGCTTTCTGTCATTTTCTTTGTTGCCATTGTTAAAGTATTATGCCAGTGAAGAAGATAAAGGAAATGCTGTGATGGACATTTTTCTACAAACTTGAAAAATGAAATATGTGCGTCACGGGAAAACTAATTGAGCTAAATTAATTTGTAAAGGATTTACCAAACTCAGCTTAAGCCATGGTGCCACACAAAAATGACGAACACAGCTTTTATGAAGCACCTCATTATCCCACATTTTAATAGCTCCCCTGGCTTCTTGGCCTACCCCTGTCCACCACAGTGACCTACAAAACACACATGCAGGGAGGCTGTCATTTTCCTTTTCACCGCACATCAGCCTTTCCTATTCTGAGCTGCAAAGTGTGCAGGGAGGATACGTCTCCTTCCTCCAGCTGTCATCTGCTGTCGAGGGATGAAGAAAGCTGTCACCCCCCTTGCTTTTTCCTTGCTACCCTGTTTCTTTAGAAACACCTCGAACTCCCTCAAACTCCTGCATTTAAGCCAAGCTGTAAATTCTGTAAAACGTGCCGATGTTAAAAGGCTGTAAAACTAAGCGCCTTGTCTCTCTGGAGAGGACTTCTTGCAAAGGGGCTTTTAGTAAAAAATCTAATAAAACACATTTCCCATAAAGTAGGACTGTTTGGTTATTTTCCATCTCCTTGGCCTCATTAAAGAGCTATTACTTGTTCAAGGTGCCCCACATTACTCCTTAGTCAGTGACAGCGTCTCACTGTGTCATATCTGATCATTCTTATCAGCCATCAAAAGGTGTTAAACACAACAGAAGTGCTTTTTGTTGATGGTGTTTTTATGTGGTAAATGTTTATTTATGTCTGAATAAATGTGGTATCGAGTATCAGCATTGCATGGGCTTTTTGAAGGTCAGATGTAATGTGTTTCTCTTTTTCTGTCACATAACTGAATTCGGAGAAGGCTGACATGTAAACCAAACCGACTTACTCGTCCACCGCAGCTCTATTTTTGTTTCTCTGCAAGGGAAGGGTAAACAAAGCAAAGTCAAATAAAGGAGCATGTATACTTTCATATATGTGTTACACTCTCAAGATGTGCCCCAAGTACTTTGACAGGCTTCTTTGCAACCTACACTGTCTGAGCACCAGGAAAAGCTCCAGGCTGCAGCAGTGATGCTGTGTATGATGGAACTGCTGTCCATTCTGCTAAACATATGATCTTTCTATTTGTCTCCCTCAGCTGCCTTTCTGGGAGACATTGCTTTGGATGAGGAGGACCTTCGGTATTTTAAGGTGGACAGAATAATAGATTTGGCCCAGAGAACCATCCAGACCGTAAACCACACTGACACAGGTAACAGAAACAGAATCTACTGCTCCCAAGGTGACAAGTTGAAGAAATAGTCATTTATTGTCTTTTTTTTTTGTTAAATTTTACTATACATTATTAATCCCTCAGCAGGAAATTTGTGTGCTGCATTATACCGCAGCAGGCTGCCACCTATGATGGCGCCAATGATGGGAGAAACGGGGGGTTAGGTGTCTTCTCCAAGGACCCTACACATGAACTCAGTGGGATGCAAACCCGCGAACTTACAGTTAACTTCCGGTCCGCGGATGAACACTCTAACCACCGAGCCACCGTCTCACCGTCATGAATGAACAAAGTGCAGAATTTTTAATTGTTGCACAAAATTGTTGCACACATTGGCAATTTTTACACCACGAAGACTGAGTCCCTCAATTCTCCACTTAAGAGTTAAATAACAGCCTTGCGATTGTCATAAGCCCCTTTTAAATGTGTGTTTTAATGTCTGTTATTGGTACAGGTTGCTACACCTGTAATGGAGCAGCATGCAGTTTAAGAATAATTACCGAGCTTTGTCCAGCTTAATGTGTCTCTCAAATTTAAAAGCAGTGTTTATCCAGCAGCTGTGAGTCAGCATTAATAAATAGTCTCAAAATCCTGGAAAATATTGGTGAGCAGACGCCAACTGGTGTGTGCCGGAAGTGTGTATGTGCATGAACAGTTGGATTCTATTTTTGGTTTAGGTAATGAACTTAAAGTGGAAAATCTATTGCAAGGGATTAAAAAAAATTAAAGCAGCTTAGAGCATCAGCTGCAATAAATTAAATTTTTCGATGTAATGTTTTTTTATTAGTAATCTGTTTCCAACAGGGCATGGTGTGTGTGTACTCCTTCCTTGAGTAGTTGTTTTATACACCTTAGCAAGTGAGTCACCGTGCCTTGACATGTTGCGTAATATAAAATTTTCTCTAGTGGCAAAATTAATACTTATACCAGCAGTGCTATTCCACAAAATAGTTCTATAAGACACATTAAGTCTGAATTTATCAATATTATCTTGTGCCTCGGATGACTTTATCGGGAAGCTCTTGTTTGTGACTCAGCTCAATCAATCGTTAGAATAAAAAATAAATTCAAATGCCACTACATACGAATGGCTAAAAATTAATAAATAAAAATTAATTTTAAGTTTATAAATAAAAATTAATAAACTCACTGACTTATTTAAATCTCTCCAACAGAAGTGCAGGTAAACTCAATCCTATTCACTCATCGACCTCTACACAAAAACTGGGTGACCTTTGGTTGGTTAAACATACAGTTCCGTTCGTTCCATCATCTTCCACTCATCCGTGGTCGGGTCGCAGGGGCAACAGCCTCAGATGGGAAGCCCAGGCTTCTCTCACCCCGGTTGCATCCTCCAGCTCACCCGGAAGGATCCCGAGTCGTTCCCCGGTGAGCTATGAGGCATAGTCTCTCCAGTGGATCCGGGGTCTGCCTCTTGGTCTGCTCCTGGTGGGACATGCCCGAAACACCTCACCAGCAGGGTTCTCAGAGGGCAACCTGACCAGATGCTCGACCCACCCCATCTGGCTCCTCTCGACCTGGAGGAGGAGCGACTCAACCAATGGCAGAGCTCCTCACCCAATCTCTGAGGGAGAGCCCAAGCCACCCTGTGGAAGAAGCTCATTTCGGCCGCTTGTATCCGCGGTCTCATTCTTTCGGTTCCTGCCCATAGCTGGTGACCATAGGTGAGGGTAGGAACGTAGATCGACTTGTAAATCGAGAGCTTTGCTTTTCAGCTCAGCTGTCTCTTTACCACGATGGACCGGTGCAGCGTCCTGGTTATTACTGACGCCGCACCAATCCGCCTGTTGATCTCCCGCTCCATTCTTCTCCCACTTGTGAACAAGGCCCCAAGATACTTAAACTCTTCCACTTGGGGCAGAACCCTGTTCCTGACCTGCAGAGGGCATTCCAGCCTTTTCCGGGCAAGGACCATGGTCTCGGATTTGGAAGCGCTAATTCCCATACAATTCCATCAAAGCAAATAAGGACAAGTGAGAAAGTGTTTTTTTTTCACCTCAAAAAATTGAAAAGAAGAGAAAGATAGAAACCTCTTTTGTTCATAAGTGAGGACGTTAGATTAAATGATGTTATTAAAATAATCAAATTGATTGAGGTCTGTCTCTGAAGAACTTTTTTTTTTTTTTAAATCAATTTAAAAACTTTTGGCTGTTTACAGTATTTTTTCACAACATATGCACAACCGTTTGAGTGAATTGCTCTTGCCATGCAGCTATCATTTACTCCTCTCAATAAGTCTTTAATAGAACACATTAAGAAAAAAACATGATGCTCATCACTATCATCAAACTTCAAATCAAATTGATGATTCAATTTGATTTGAAATAAACTGATTTATTGGTCATCACTTCTATTTTTCTTTTCAATTCTGTTTAATATCTGAAACTGTGTTAAAATAGTTCAAGTGCTAAAATCCTGCTTTCTGCTGGAAACAATCTGCATTGATTTAAAGTTATTGTTTAAATGATTTATGCAGCAATATGTTGTAATTTTTCAGGTTTTAATAAAAAGTTCAATAATTAAAATTGATTTTTCTCTTATTTTTAAAGTGCATTTATAATCCTTACCACAACAGAAATTTATGTGCACCTGTTATTACTTGATATCGGCAATAAGATTAAGTAAAGGTCATGCATAGTCTGTTTGGCTTCACTTTTTTTTTTGTCTTACCGGAAGGTTTCGGTGGAGGTGTAGTCTCCATGGTTTCATTTAATCATAGTTGAGTGACAGGGAAATGCCAAAATTTATTAAAAACTTAAAGAACAAATCTTTCACATTTCAGTGGGGAATGACTATTTGAAAAAAGGATTCCGGAAGATCAGAACATTTTTTTATTCTGTCTTTGTGTCAAATTTTAACAGCTCTTTTTTTTTTTTTTTTACTCTTTTTTTGTTAATTACAACTTGGATCCATTATTACTACTTTCAATTGATTGTGTTTTATCAGCTTAGGAATTAAATTCTTCTATTGTTTGACTTTTCTGTTTTTGTCAACTTCCTCAGCATCTTCGAGTGACAGAAATCTTAGCAGGCGGGATTCTCAGCGCAGGAAAAGGGCAGCCACCTCTAGACCTGAGCGTGTTTGGCCTGAAGGTGTAATCCCTTATGTTATCAGTGGTAATTTTAGTGGTAAGTAATATATATATGTCCTAATCTAGCAGCTTTGATCGATTCAAAGGTTATATATTCTTACAAGCGAATGACGTCTAAACAGAGGTGTCAAGTAACGAAGTAAGACTACTTCGTTACCTTACTCAAGTAGAAAATCTCGGTATCTTTACTTTAACGAAGTAATTATTTTTTTGTCTACTTTTTACTTTTACTCACTACATTTTTATGCAATTATCTGTACTTTTACGTCGTTAATTTTATAAAAAATAGTCGCTACTTTCTCCATTTTGTCACCGTTAAAAAGCCGCGACTGTTTGTCGGAGTTTTTTTTTTTTATGAACCCTGAATGCATCAAACAAAGGAACAGATGAATGATTGGCTGAAAGGTCCAGTCAATCATTACTTTGGGCCGAGTAGGCCCGCCCACAGTCTTTGAAAGAGCAGGAACGTTAGTTTGCGTGTTTAAGACTTGTTGCGGGCTCGGAAATCATAGTGTTTCTGATGCTGCAACACTGAACTTTGATTGAATTATCAGGTTTTTTTTTTTAAAAAAACAACAGCAAAGAAATATTTTATTATTATTTTCAGTCTGCGGTTATTGTAAACGTCTTTGCTGAAAATGTTGTAGATGGTATTTTTATAAAAATAACTTTGATCTGTGACGCACTATTTTATCTTTAGAAACAAAGCTAATTGAACTGATTAATCCATAAATAGTAGTGGATGAAGTATTTGTGCTTAAAAGCATCCAAAATGTTATTGATTAGTTTATAAAGACTGACTGAGGAGATTAAAACTACACATCGCTTAGATTTTGTATCATGTAGATGTTTGGGTTAACATTAAAAAAAACCTTAAATGTACACATATATACACTCACCGGCCACATTATTAGGTACACCATGCTAGTAACGGGTTGGACCCCCTTTTGCCTTCAGAACTGCCTCAATTCTTCGTGGCATAGATTCAACAAGGTGCTGGAAGCATTCCTCAGAGAGTTTGGTTCATATTGACATGATGGCATCACACAGTTGCCGCAGATTTGTCGGCTGCACATCCATGTTGCGAATCTCCCATTCCACCACATCCCAAAGATGCTCTATTGGATTGAGATCTGGTGACTGTGGAGGCCATTTGAGTACAGTGAACTCACTGTCATGTTCAAGAAACCAGTCTGAGATGATTCCAGCTTTATGACATGGTGCATTATCCTGCTGAAAGTAGCCATTAGAAGTTGGGTACATTGTGGTCATAAAAGGATGGACATGGTCAGCAACAATACTCAGGTAGGCTGTGGCGTTGTAACGATGCTCAATTGGTACCAAGGGGCCCAAAGAGTGCCAAGAAAATATTCCCCACACCATTACACCACCACCACCAGCCTGAACCGTTGATACAAGGCAGGATGGATCCATGCTTTCATGTTGTTGACGCCAAATTCTGACCCTACCATCCGAATGTCGTAGCAGAAATCGAGACTCATCAGACCAGGCAACGTTTTTCCAATCTTCTATTGTCCAATTTCGATGAGCTTGTGCAAATTGAAGCCTCAGTTTCCTGTTCTTAGCTGAAAGGAGTGGCACCCGGTGTGGTCTTCTGCTGCTAAAGCCCATCCGCCTCAAAGTTCGACGTACTGTGCGTTCAGAGATGCTCTCCTGCCTACCTTGGTTGTAACGGGTGCTTATTTGAGTCACTGTTGCCTTTCTATCAGCCCGAACCAGTCTGGCCATTCTCCTCTGACCTCTGGCATCAACAAGGCATTTCCGCCCACAGAACTGCCGCTCACTGGATATTTTTTCTTTTTCGGACCATTCTCGGTAAACCCTAGAGATGGTTGTGCGTGAAAATCCCAGTAGATCAGCAGTTTCTGAAATACTCAGACCAGCTCTTCTGGCACCAACAACCATGCCACGTTCAAAGTCACTCAAATCACCTTTCTTCCCCATACTGATGCTCGGTTTGAACTGCTGGAGATTGTCTTGACCATGTCTACATGCCTAAATGCACTGAGTTGCCGCCATGTGATTGGCTGATTAGGATTTAAGTGTTAACAAGCAGTTGGACAGGTGTACCTAATAAAGTGGCCAGTGAGTGTATGTAGATATGTTTATATATAAATTTATATATACCGTCTCCTAAGTCCCGCCCCTACTGGTTTCTTTATGGGTTTCTTAAAATCTTATATCTCTGGTTATTTTTTCATTTTTACAGTTCTTAAAATTTTAGAAAAAGAATCCAAGGATTTTGCCTCCTGTGTGTTTCCTTCACTCCCACTGCCAGTGCATGTAAAGGGAGTTATTTTGTCAATGGGCGTGGTTTTACTGGGTGTACAATATTTTTGTAAAATACGATAATTTTACGTCATTAGTATGATAATCCAGCCCCTCCTAACTGGAAAAAGCTGCCCAGGCTGTATGTGGCACTCCCATGCTTACCAACTTGTTAAAGACTACTCGGTATTGCCTCAAAGAACTTTGAAAACTAGCTGCCTTCAAGGCTTGAAAAAGCCTTTTGGTCATTTTATTTTCATTTATTTATTTATTTTTTTACATTGAGTGTGTTTGTGTCTGCTGAAGTTGGTTAAATTAGGTGATGCAGAGTGAAGCTTGGTAGCTGAAGGGACGTTACATAATGCCCTGCTTATGATAATACATTTGATTGTGTTCATTAATCGATTTTCAATAAAGATTATTAAGAAATAAATGTTTCTGATTCATAAAGTTTCACCACAACACTTTCATTTATTATCATATTTTCTGCTCCTTAAAGCATGTGATAATACAGTAGTTAAAAAAATATGTTCATACGCTTTTGTTAACAAAATTCCTTTTTTTCTGAAAATTACTTTTACTTTTTTTACTTTAAGTAGTTTTAAAATAGGTTACTTTTTACTTTTACTTAAGTAGAAAACTTGAGTTGATACTTCTACTTTTACTAAAATAGTTTTTTAACTCGGTATTTATACTTCTACTTGAGTAGAAAATGTTGGTACTTTTGACACCTCTGCGTCTAAAGATTAGGACCAGCTACGTATCTGTTTTTAAAGTTTGGCATAATGAACAGTGGTTTATTTGTTTCTATTTTGAATTCGGCATCAGAAATGCTACAACACGGTGGGAACTAGAAAATATCAATCAAGCAACAACATTGCCTGGAGAAATAGCTTTTTTCATGTTTTTCCTTAAAATGTTTTTTGAGTTTGTTCTTTTCTATTTTAAGATTTGGGTTAAAATGTTTGGCTGATGAATAGAAACCACATCAATGAGCAAAACAGTTACAAAAGACTTAAGCCTGTGTTAAGAGTCAACACAGAGTTCTGGAGTCTCAAAATCAAACAAATTGGCCCTTAAAATGAATTTCTGTACTGTTTTATGAATTTGTTCATTTGAATTGACCATGAAAGTGCCTGTGACCGCAGCTCACTGGAGAAGCCTTAGACAAGCATAAAAAAGAAGGGGAGTTGTGTTATGTATTTACTTCTGCCTAACTAACACATTTGCTGCTAAAGTTTAAACCAAGTACGTCTGGGGTGTAAATTGTACATCGAGAATTTTTGTGACAAGAATAATAATTTGTTTTTAAATCCTGCATTCAACAAACTTAGGATACAAACAAATGGTTGAAGTTTTGTCAGCCGTGCACTTCTCTGCTCATTTCTTGTGTATAAATTCTGTGTCTAAGAGTGTTTCGTTCCCTTTTGACATCCCATTCAGGCAGTCAGCGGGCTATATTCCGCCAAGCCATGCGGCACTGGGAGAAGCACACCTGTGTGACCTTTATAGAGAGGACCCAGGAAGAGAGCTATATTGTCTTCACTTACAGACCGTGTGGGTGAGTCAGTGGGGTTCCTTGCTCACACATGAAGGAATTAGACAATAGTCAGACTGTGTGGGGCTTTTATAATCCACAGCTAATTATTTTGTTTGAGTGCTCTTCCATATCTCCTGCTCAGCAGCCTTTCACTATTGTTAATCATTCTATTTCCAGTCTTTGCAGTCAGTGAGGTATTATTTAGCCCCCCACCAGTTCTGGAACCAGCTTTAATTTCCTATTATCAAACCGTTTCAGTCAGTGTTACTGTGTCAATCATGATTCACAGAGCACATGGAGAGTATCCCCTAGCTTTAGTGCAACCATGCGTACTGCGCTTTTGCAGAAGTTAGGCTAAGCGTCCGCTCAACGTTTTTCATCTAAAACAGATTCTTAGAGAAAGTTCTAATTAAGCTTCATGTTGTTGCTAGGCAACAACTGACCGAGTGTATGGGCATTTCAGTTTTGTTCCCAACTTTCACGATAATATTTTTAATTGAAAATCTATTTCTTTAAGGCAACCCAAGCTATTTTCACATGACATGGATAAAATATGCATCAAAATCTTGGCTCAAAAAAGCTCAAACAAATTTAGTAGCCAAATCAGATTTAATTTTGTCACTACGCTATTTTCCTCTGATTTCTATAATCATTAACTACAAACAGCCTTACATGAAAAGTGGATGTACCTCATCAAACTTAACTTTTACCAGCCAGTTGTTAATAGCCATTTTTAGCACAGCAACAAGGATGACATTATCCATTGGCAACAGCGGTTAGCAGTGGGAAAACCCAACTACTGCATATTCAGCAGGCCCCCCATCTGTCCTTTGCAAAGTTCAAGGCGTGTCTCAAGAGCCTGGCTTGTCTCTCAGTAATTAGAGAGTGGCTGTCTGACCCACTGGGGCCATAATATGTGTGTACCCATCCCGCAGAATCCCACACTGAAGGTTTCATGTCACACTAAGGTGGATTGCTGCAGCAGATTTCTTGCATCAGAGAATTAGCATTAGTACCCATAAATGAATGTCATTCCTGTGCGAATGCTGCATTATGTAAACCAACACAGTAGACATAATTGAATTCTTTGTACAAATAAACTGTTTTCCTCATAATGTTCACTCAATTATTAGCATTTTTTTCTTAAAGCTAAAGCAACGCGTTGTATCCCTGTTTCGACTCTTCTGTCTGTTTTCCAAATGTAATTGTCTGGCTGCTGATTTACAGGTGTTGTTCTTATGTGGGCCGCCGTGGAGGAGGCCCCCAGGCCATATCTATTGGTAAAAACTGCGACAAATTTGGTATCGTGGTGCACGAGCTGGGTCATGTCATCGGATTCTGGCACGAACATACCCGGCCTGACCGAGACGAGCATGTCAGCATCATCAGAGATAACATTCAACCGGGTAGGCGCACAGCCCACGCAGCAGTCCCTCAGCAATAATAAGTGAGAAATCCAGTTTTCTGTAGGAGACAAACACACTCTCATATATTTATTTGCTCAGAGATTTTGGAAAAGAAGTATGAACTAAACAAAAACTCTGGGCATTTTCAGTCATCACTAATTGTTTTAATATTTGTTGAGTTGTGTAAAACTAAACTAGTTACAACAGACCCCTTTTACCTTTGCCACGCATAACAGTTCACAGGTTATTTCAGGTTTTTTCCCTCTTTTTCTTCTCCTCTCAGGACAGGAGTATAATTTTCTGAAGATGGAGCCGGGGGAGGTGGACTCTTTGGGAGAAGTTTATGATTTTGATAGTATCATGCACTATGCCAGAAATACCTTCTCCAGGTAGGCACTGAGCCAAGTTCCCCTCTATACGCCTCAAACAAGAGTAATAGTTTCATATCAAGTCTGAACAAGTTACTTCCCTCTGCTTTTATTAATTTCTGCTCTTAATATGATTGACTGTGTAGATCTGTTTGCATCAATGCAACACTTCTGAATCATTTGTCTTTTGTCTCATTTTTGAAAATATGAAGAAACATGAATAACTTTTTTTTTTTTGAAAGCTTTAGAAAGACATATTGACTACTTGCATTTTTTGGAATAGCTTAGAACAGGGGTGCCCAGGCTTTTTTGTCCCGATATCTACTTTTCAAAATTCAAACCTCCAGAGATCTACCAGTCTGGCGTTAATTCAATTAAATTTTATTTGTATAGCCCAAAATCACAATTTTTTTGTCTCAACGAGCTTCACATTGCAGATTTAAAAAGTACAAAACAAGGGAAAAAAAGAATGTATAAACACAAATACACAGCTTAAAGCTACCTAACAAATGCTAGCTAAACAATTTTAGTACATTCTTGGGGGGTTTGTGTTACCACCGCAAACCCTCACAGATAGTTTCCAGCCTGTTGTAACTACCCTCACAACACATTTTGTTGTTGTTACACAATCATTAGACATCACAACCCCAACCTCTCTCAAACACACAGACACACACAGAGACAAGTTCCTCTCTCTCAAACACACAAAAAGACAAACTCCTCACACCTGCTCGCTCTTCTTTTCTCTCTCTAACACAGCATTTTTCAACTGTTGTTCCACAGCCCAGGAATGTACCGCAAGAGATCCTCAGATTTTTTGTGGCAAATGATCCTATTTTATTCTGATTCCATATTGTGATCAGAATCTACCGGCAGCTCCCAAAGATTTTTAGTTTTAGTTTATCTCATAGTGTTTGTGTAAGAAAAATGGATTAAAACATATTTAATTATGTTTATCAGTATGAAATCTTGCATTTTATTTAGAGACGGACAGGGCTGCCCTGTAACCATAGCAACCCACTCTTCTTCTCTGACTTTTATTGCATCTTGGTGTCCATCCCTTCCAAAAACTGCCCCAACTAGTTGTTCGTATTTTCTACATGTTTTTCAGACATTAAGAGAAAATTTAGGTTGGGTTTTAAAGCAGAAAAATTTTGAATTCTAATTAAATTTGACATTTTCTGCAAGACATTAAAGAGGAAAAAGTTTCTCTTGAATTCTGGGTAAATCCTTTGAGAGGCTCATTGTCTTGAACTAAATATGTTAAAATGACAAAAAAAGTGCAAAACTTTCATTAGTGCAGAATAATAAAGTGGTCATTATGACACATGGTTGCATAAAAAATGGCTATGGATTAAATAATTAAATCATTTAAAATTGTTTCGAGAATTGTTTTTAACATTTTTGGTTGGTGATGTGCCTTAAGATTTGTTTTGATGGAAAAGTTACCTTGGCAAAAAAACGGTTGAAAAACACTGGTGTAACACACACGCACTGACATTTTCTGCGTGCACGCAATGCTTTGCGAGGGGGAAGCATAAGCAGCTGCTTTTTGATTTCAGACGAAAAATTGTGTTTTCACATTACATACTCCAAATATTTCCAATGCCACTAGAAAAAGTCGCTAGATTGACGCTTTTTGGGGGGAAAAAATAAGCTAAATTTTAGCGCCTCTCAGGGCTAGAGTATATGAATACTCACTGAGTACAGCGTCAAAGTTGCTGAGTTGAAATTACTGACTTCATTTCATTATTTTTTTCTACACATCGGGCAGTCGACTTGGAATCAGTCCGCGGGCTACCAGTAGACCACGATCGACTGGTTGTGGATCGACCGGCTTAGAAAAACTATTGAAATAATTTAACCCTATAAAGCCCACCCAAAGAAATAAATGTCAGAAAATTCTAATTTTTTTTGAAAAATAATTAAATAATAATAATAAAAATAATAAATTAATAATTGATTAATTAATTAATAGTCATTAATTAATTAATAATAATAAAAAATTGCGTATCAATTATGATACGTGGGCTTTATAGGGTTAAGCCTTTTGCATTGATTTCTTTATTCCATTTTTTTTCTTTCAACATTGTCTGGAAAAAATAGTTAAACCTACAAAAAAGGACAAACAAAGAGATGCAAAGGTTGTTGAGAAATCTAAGTATCATAAATACAATTTATGCTATTTTCAAACAAGTCAGAGTTTTATATTCTTTTTGGAATTAAAGAGGTTCAGAAAAGTATACACTCTATGAAGTAAGTTTTAACAATAAATCAGATTCAACTGGATCAGTCTGTAAACTTTTTGTCAGACGATGAATGAATCTTTCTTGTGTAATCTGTGATTTTAGTATTTAGGGGTTTGACTCGTAACTTGGCAACATACCTTACAAAAGCCCAGTGCACACTGTAAATAATAGAAAAACAAAATCGTAAATTTTGTGGTGCGTATTTGAAAGAATAAACAAAAGTTTTATTGGAAAACCTGTCCAGTTTTCTTGAGGAAATTTTATATTGTCGTATATTATTTTTATTTGGGTGAAAGTGGGTTTGTATAACCATAGTGAAGTGTTTGTGTGAGATGTGTCAGCTCCTTCCCACATAATGTTCAAATTAAAGCTCTTCTCCTCAATTCCTGTCCCATTAAAGTAGTTTTGCTTCTGGTATTTTAGCTGGCCTGAAAAACTGCAGCTCTGCTTAATCAGGGCAAAATTTCTTCAAGCCCCTTCATGCTAGTCCTTGTAAAATCTAGGTCATAAAACACATTATTATGGTCCTGGAAGTGGCTTTGATGATGATTGCATGTCACCCGAGGGTATCACAGAGACTTATTTATTAGGTGTGTCCAGCTTTTAGTATATTCATTGAAGACGCGTGGTAAAGGTGGACTTGCACAATTAGCCAAAATTAAAAAGCTACTCCAAGAACAAAGTATCAAACATTGGTCTAATCTTTGCAATGCCATTAGCACAGCTGAAGTTAATCTTAAGTATCTATAAGTATCTCTTAAGCATCTATTTGATAATCTATTTTAAAGTCTATATTCATATCACAGAGATTTATTAGGTACAGCTGTACCTAATAATAATCATAGTCTTTGTTGGTTAGATCGGTGGCACCTTAGTTTTGGATTTTGCTGTCACAGTGAAGCTGTGACTGCACTCTGTAAAATGGGTGTAACGGGATCTGTGGATACACAAAAGTCAAAGTAGAAAGTAAGTAAGCACAGGCTATGATTATTACTATCGCAGTCTGATATAAGAACCAGCTGTTGGCTTCTTACACTTGGCCCTCTCATACAGCTGTGTGGGCATAGCTTTTTGAATGTGTGTGCGTCTATCTAACTATTTGGATGTACTATATATACACTATATTTTGTAGTTTACATCCCTCTACAATGGCCTCTTTCCTTGATGCACTGGATGCTTCAATGACGACTAACAGATTTCACAAAAAAAGATTTATGAATGAAAGGATTCATGGTATCTAAGGCAGAATCCAGCTGAGGCCCATGCATCTTAAGAATAGAATACTGTTTTAAAGTTTATGTAGGATCGCTCTGAATGAAGAATTATTTTGTAGGCAGGTGGTTTAGTTTAATTTTAGTGTTGATTTAGTCACAGGAAGATGGGGAAAAAAAGAATAAAATAACATCTGTTATAGATGGACTGAGAAACCTTACACTGCACTCCATCTGATCTACTTTTGTTTTAATGAAACTATTCAAAACAAAAGGATTTGTTTTCCGATTGAATCTCGGGCAATTTAGTGGGTGCAGTTGTTGTCAGTCACAGGCGAAGATCCGGACTTCGCCTTTTGATCTTTTAGGTTCTTCAGAATGTTTAACAGCCCTGTGCACAATAGTACAGTCTTGTCTTTTTTGTGGGGTAATCCACCTTTCTCTGTTTTCAGTCTCGTGCTGTTCCCGTCCTAATTCGTGGAACTGTGCTGATCAATAAAACTGCTCAAAGAGAGAATGGCTGCCCCTGTTGGAGAATGTTTCACACAGCTGTATTAGCAAGCGAGGGGCTCCTGTTAGCTTTTCACAAGTCATTCCAAGTACTTTTTCCTGGGTTCTGATTGGCTGATTTACCTGTGTCAGTGTCATTCTTTGTTGCTACATTGTTAGCCCGAGTACTTGCCCTGTATTTTACAGTAAATCACCGTGGGAAGCCGAGGCATTCACCATGAGCGTTGTTCATAAGATTTCATGGGTAGTCTTGATGTTTTGCTGTGCCTCCTGGGGACGAAGGATTGGTCCCCAGCGTTTTGTCCACATTGAGTTATCTGATACAGAAGCTCTACCAGCCCCCTTCTCCTTTTTTCTTCATAGATATATTTTCATGAAGGGAGCATGGCATGGTGCCAAGTCAAATAGAGACCTACCAGTGTGCCCTTTGTCTCCTTTGACACCAACTTGAGCTGCATTTTTTTTTCTTCCACCGGCATACGGGCTCCTGGAAGCTCACAGGCAGACTGGCAGGCAGAGTCTAAACTGTTAGCTCAACCTGTTCTGTTTGCACATGCCTGGCGTTGATAGGCATGTCACCATGGGAACAGACAGGGAGCCTGGCCATTCCTTGCCAATACTTTGAAAAATGAAGATGATAAACTGAGAAAGTGTCAAGTGAGGAACCTCTGTGAGGACATAGCTGCTTTCTTGTTATATTTGGCCTCTTTAGATGTTTTGGGGTGGGGAGCGTTAAAGGAAAGAGGTTGAAAGGTGATGCAACTTACTGTGATAGTCGAATATCTCTGAAGAAGTTTAGGCCAATAAGATGAGCTTGCCTGGAATAAAATCTTCTGACTTCACCTTCGGATCTGGTTGTTTACAACTCAAAAGAAGATTATGAACAGTTGTAGCAACAATTTATAAGCTTTTAAGTAGAAAATGGATTTTTATTCATCCCATTAAATAAATAATGTACGCTAAATTAAAAAAAAAGACTGCACTGCAGAATCCATGCTAATATCCAGTTCAAGTGGCCAATATTAGCGTCCTGAAGTTTAAAGCTATAACAGTAAAACATATCACCTATTTACTGAATTGATTGAAACTCTGACTGTTTACACTTAAACTAATAACTTTTATTAAGACATTTATGGCTTGAGTTTATGCTTCAAAAGCTGGGTACAGGTTAAAATTGCTTGCAAAATGTTTGTTTTCTGCAACACTGACACCGATCTTTCTCTTTAAATAACAGAGGTATCTTCCTGGACACTATCCTGCCGCGCTATGATGTGAATGGAGTGCGACCCCCCATTGGTCAGAGAACCAGACTTAGCAAAGGGGATATTGCACAAGCACGCAAACTCTACAAATGCTCTAGTAAGACCAAAACGACACATCTTCTATGCTATGAGTTTTTCCTGTCTATTTTTGCACATGTGCACTACATAACCCTGAGAGAGTTCCGTAACTCACACAGTCACCATTAAAGTGGTGTGGTTCCTTGGCTACCGTGTCTGAGTTTCCCAAGCCGGGAGAAGTATAAACACAACCCAAGGACAGGAAGTTTTCATCCCTTTTTCCCAGATAGATGCAAAGGAACAGTTTGTCTTGTAAAGACAATGGTTGAAGCAGTTTATGGGAGACAGTCCTTTCTACAAATCAGATTGTAAATTGTACAGCTGTGTTCTAAATTACCACACCATTGTTCACGTTTCCAGAGTGTAGATGGCAGATTTAATTCAGCTTAAGTCAACAAAATTAGAAAGACTTCTAAATGTCAATTGAAAAGTGTTATTTTTTTCCATTTTCTTACTTCAGAGTTAATAATTTCCTTTTAAAAAGGAAAAAGAAATTTTTTTTTTTACTAAAAAACTGAAACTAACTTTTAACTTTTTTTTTTTTTTTTTTACCCAAAACATAGCACTCAGCATTGTTTTAGATAGACATGATAAGTTATTACAGTAAATGTGCTATTGTGTCACTGGCTGCTTCTGTCTTTTTAATTATGACTCTCTCAGCCTCCGGAGAGAGAGTGGATGATGTGGCACACATTGTGGGGGATGAGGTAGTCAGTCTATTCACGTGTTGTTGGGGGGAAAAAATCCTTCAAGAGCCACAGATCTCCCGTTAATGCAGCATTCCTGGGAGTGTTTGTCATCCCTGCAGTGTGTTTGAGTCCGGGCTATTGGTTCAAGATTTGCCGTACTCCACCAAACTTTATCAAACTCAACTACTGACTCCAGGCTTCATACATTAATTCTCACTGACAAGTGAAACAATGTTTTCTTAACTTTTGCTAAATTCAGCCACATGTAAAAGAACAGAGCTAATTAAACATGCTTTATTATTCCCAGTAAAAGCAACAAAAAAGAGCTGAAGCACTTTGTTATTTTGTCTTTGACTCATTTGAACACATCCTTAGCTCCCAGTAGGATCCTCTCTCTTTATCTCCATGAGTGCGCTGAGTTTGAAATGACTTTAAACATGTTTTCCCAGACAAACTAAAGGATGGCACCGTGTACATAATGCATCATTGGAATTAGTTATTTATAAAGCACCTCATTTGTTTGAGAATGCTCAAGGAAAATGTCTCTCACTATCTCTTCCTTCTATGTGATGATCATTCGGCTTCACAGTGGAAGTGCGTTTGGTTGTGGGTAAATTATCAGCAGATGTGCCTTTAAACATAAAGGATTTTTTCCTCTGTTGCACATGCAGTTGGGATTATTCCTGCCTTTAATTATTTCTCTAAAGTAAGTTGTGAAGAGGTTTATGTCATAGTTGTCAAAGAGTGATCAAGAGTTCATCACGGCTCAGATCTGTACATTCAGATCTGCATGTGTTTGTGTCCATCTGCAGGATGTGGGGACAGTCTGCAAGACAGCAGTGGGAACTTCTCCTCTCCCGGCTTCCCTGATGGATACTCAGCCTACATGCACTGCATCTGGAGAATATCAGTCACACCAGGGGAGAAGGTATGAGCATATGGAAAGTGGCAGATCAACTTGGAGGTTTGTGATATAAGAATCACTGACTTCTGGCCCACTTTTTACTTTATAGTTCTTTGCATAACTTTCCGACAAGACCACCCAGTTCATCTAACTTTTCATCACATTGGACTTAAAAATCGTACACCTCCTCAAATATTCTAAATACACTACATTTTTTCTTTATGATGTATGATGAAGTTATTATGTATAAATATTTGTCCATGTCGGTCTAACTCCTGTAGCTTCACAAGCCTTTTTTTACTAACACAATTACAAGCAACACAGTATGCTACACTAAAATATTTTTTTTAATAAGGGTATAATTATTGAGAAATGTCCAGCACTATGTGTTACTTTTGCTTGCAATAAATTCACAAATTTTATTTCCACTACTTTCACTTAGACTTAAGAATTTTAAAGAAATCAACATCCACAAAAGTGTTGTGTATGCAACTTTGCTGTAGTCTCACAGCAAGAAGGATGAGGTTCAAGCAAGGCTCTAGATGCTGACCTTTCTATATGGAGTTTGCATACTCTCCCCAGGCATGCGAGTGTTCTCTGCGGGTACTCCAGCTTCCTCCCATCCTCCAAAAACATGCATGTTCAGTTAATTGGCCAGGAAATTGCCCCTAGGACTAAGAGTGTGTGTGTGTGTGAGAGAGGTTGTTTGTCTCTGTATGTGTACCGCCACAGACTGGCAACCTTGCTCCCCGCAACCCTAAATTGGATATGATGACATTATACACATTCTACTCAATGTTCACTACTTACTACCATTTTTTAAAAATACAAATGTATATATATTTAATTTTAGTTTTACAGTGAACCCTCGCTACTTTGCAGTTCAACCATCGCGGATTCACAACTATGCAGATTTTTTTTTATTACATATATCTATTATAAAGAAATATATTGCAGATGTTCTGGAAACTTCAAGAATAGTCAAAATGTAATCAATGTGCTTCTTTTCCATGAATTTTTAGTTCTGGATCCAATATTATTGTTAGTGACAAAAATCACATCTCGACTAAGCCTCTCCGACCCGGAACAGCTTCTAAATACTGTAAACATGGTGCCCCTACTTCGTGGATTTTCAGCTATTGCGGCTAGTTTTAGAACCCATCTACCACAATAAAAAAGGGTTCACTGTAAACATTTAGGCATGCTCTACATTTTCACTGAGTTGCCGTATGTTGTGTGAGTAACAATGCTCTCTTGGTTTTGAAGATCATTTTGAACTTCACCTCCATGGATTTGTACAGGAGTCATTTATGTTGGTACGACCATGTGGAGATCCGAGATGGATACTGGAGGAAGGCACCACTTAAAGGTCAGGTTAACTAAAGACTGCTGATCCGTAATATAAACTAATTATAATTAGATACCAATAATAAATAGCAAGATTTGTGGTAACTATGGTAACGCTTTCTGGATTAGAAATATACAATTATTTTAGCATCTAATTATCTTGTATTTTAGATCCACTAGCCATCACCTTGTCGTTGGACATACTAAAGAGTCTTAGTAATAAAAATATAAAGCAGAACCATAAATTTAAACATTATGAAAAGCTAAATTTGAAATGGAAGAAGTCTTCTTTTGCAAATAACTCAACTTATCTTTAATTTCATTCTCTCACAAATAATATCTAGAAGTATGAAGTGGAATTGCAGCAATATTGTGGGTGTGAAAATGTTGTCATCTCGTCCCCGTTTTCTCCAGGTCGTTTCTGTGGCGATAAACTGCCTGAGCCAATCATCTCCACGGACAGCCGGCTGTGGATTGAGTTCCGCAGCAGCAGTAACTGGGTGGGCAAGGGTTTCTCAGCCGTTTATGAGGGTAAGCTACCATGACCTGCTCTCCCTCCACCATGCCTCACAAATGTTGCTCAGCTGACTAAACTCAGCCAGTCACACATTTAACAATGTGCCTCAACGGTGAAGCAAGAAACAGATTTTGGCTCTCTCACTGTCAGTGTGCCAAACATTTAATGCTGCATTGCGCAGAAGTTGGCTGATCATCACATCCAAGTCCATTTTTTTTCTACTCAGTTTGAGGGATGACGTGTTTGTGCTTTAAGGCGCTTTTATCACGAGACCTGCAGTAATGGTGTGATTCATTGTTTTACTCATGCAGCGATCTGTGGTGGGGAGGTAAAAAAGGACAATGGTCAAATTCAGTCTCCCAACTATCCTGATGACTACAGACCCAATAAAGTTTGTATATGGAAGATTTCTGTCACTCAGGGATACCATGTGGGCCTCACCTTCCAATCCTTTGAGGTGTGTTACCAAAATCTTCTGTATTATAATATTATAATACTTGTTTTTTTCTAGCTATTTGATTAATCTTTTACTCCAAATCTTTGGTTTTCCTTAGATTGAGAGACATGACAGCTGTGCATATGACTACTTAGAGGTGCGTGATGGGCTCACTGAAAGCAGCCCTCTGCTGGGACGTTTCTGTGGCTACGACAAGCCAGATGACATTAAAACCAGCTCCAACCATCTGTGGATGAAATTCGTTTCAGATGGATCAGTCAACAAAGCTGGGTTTGCTGCCAACTTCTTCAAAGGTGAGAGGTTAAGGGCTATAAACTTCCAGGAAAAATGTCAGCATCTGTACTTTCAACATTTTCCATGAATCACTCTGGACATACTTGTTCTGCTAGCATCTCTGGCTCCGTGTGACCCGTTCTGCTTGGCTCTCTGGTTGCTTTGGAGGGGTTTTCTTGTAAGCCATTGAGCCAGGAGGCCTACTAAAAGGGCCTTAACATATCTTTGTGTTTTCAGAGATGGATGAGTGCTCCAAGCCGGACAACGGTCGCTGTGAGCAACGCTGTGTCAACACACTAGGCAGCTACAAGTGTGCTTGTGACCCCGGCTATGAGCTGGCCGCTGACAAGCGCAGCTGTGAGGGTAAGTACAGGGAAGATAGTCAGAAACTCTGCTCAGCATGTCACTAAACCACCTTACACACTTCCCCACCCAAACACAATAAGTACAGTCATTGGTGAGAGCCTTAAAGAAGGCATCAAAAGCTGCGCTGACCGGGCTCTAGCGTTTAGAGATTTATGTCGGAACAAAGCAAACTTTACTTTTCTCTCTAATTAGAGATTGTCAAAGCAATTTACAAGCTGGTTCATGTAACCACTAATTTCATGTCTGCCTCCAGAGTATGTCATTTATTATTGTTTTAGTGAAGAAACAGGGTTTAAAAAAGCTTTAACCAAGTTTCAGAAAAAATTTTAATTGTGGAAGAGTGTGATGTCACCGTTAAATAAGAATCTGTTTTATTTTACATTACAGAATATCATAGATATTTAAATGTGCGAAGCTTGCCATAAATGAAACATAACTGCACATGGGAGGTTTAAGAGACCAAAGCTTCTTCACGCTGTGCACGTGTAATAAGCAGTGTTTGTTGCTGTTGCCAAGAATCAACAGCACATTCCTCCCCTGTAAAAAATTAGTCAGGTGAAGGATTACCTGGCACAGTTTTCAGTGCCAGTTTCTAATAACATAGTGTGCCCTGTGCAAAGGATTCAGAGGTCACTCGAGTCCTAATCTAGAAGTTCAAGCAGCCATCCGTCATATTTGTTGTTTTCCGGGAAACAAAAAGCTTATGCAAGAAGGCAAAAATATATTTGGCATGTCTTATCGAAACGTGATAATGCACATCTGTATCTGTTGTTAGCTAACTGTGTTTGTTTCCTCTCGTCTTGTGTGTTCCTTTCAGCTGCTTGTGGAGGTTTTATTACCAAGTTGAACGGCTCCATCACCAGTCCAGGGTGGCCCAGAGAGTACCCTCCAAATAAAAACTGCATTTGGCAGCTGGTCGCCCCCACACAATACCGCATTACTCTGCTCTTTGATGTCTTCGAGACTGAGGGCAATGACGTGAGCATTGGGGTTATTATAAGTCCACATGGGGTTGGTTTGTTCTGTGCTCTCTGTCGCACCACCACATCACTCTCCTGTCACAGATAATAACTTCCTCCTTCATTTTAGTTCCATAATTAAAACCAAACAAAAAGTAGCAGCTTCTTCTTATGCTGTGTGTTCCAGGTCTGTAAGTACGACTATGTAGAAGTAAGGAGCGGACTTTCTGCAGATTCAAGGCTCCATGGGAAGTTTTGCGGGGCCGAGAAACCAGAAGCCATCACTTCTCAGTACAACAACATGCGCATTGAGTTCAAATCAGACAACACAGTGTCTAAAAAGGGCTTTAAAGCTCAATTTTTTTCAGGTGAGTCCCTTTGGGATAGTTTTTCTTTACTCTGTCACTTTGAGATACAGTCTTAAGTTTTTATCTGAAATCTTACTTCATGCTCTCTGTTCTTCCTCAGACAAAGACGAGTGTTCCAAGGAGAATGGCGGCTGTCAGCATGAGTGTGTCAACACCTTCGGGAGCTACAGCTGTCAGTGTAGGAGTGGATTTGTGCTTCATGAGAACAAACATGACTGCAAAGAAGGTAACCTAACGTACATTTCGATTACTCAAAATATGAATTTTTAGCTCTAACTGTTGGGCAATTCTGAATTAGTCTTATGCTTGTTGACTCAGTGACACCCCTCTTTTTTTTTTTTTTCTTGCAAACAGCCGGCTGTGATCACACTGTGAATAGTGTGAGCGGTATCATTACCAGTCCAAATTGGCCAGATAAATATCCCAGCAAGAAAACCTGCACCTGGGCTCTCACCACCACGCCGGGCCACCGGATCAAAATTGTACGTGACGTCAGCATTTCTACTCATTTTTATTAAACTCCGGCTCTGCAGGAAAATAAAAGTGCTAAATTTAGCTAGGACATCTGTGTTTACCGCAGAAGCTGTTAAAGAATTAAATTTAGTCTATTTAAAACAGGTCACGGCAATTTTATAAAACACATTACTATACATGACTTCAAAAAGCAGGAATTACCCAATGTAATGTTTAGCCTACTTGCCGATATGTTAGAAAGCCATAGAATACACTTGTAAAAGAGAACTGTGGTCATTAAAAACAAATCTACACTACACGCGCAACAGGCGACATTGGGGGGAAAAAAATCTCAGTTTTGAAGTGTAGCACCTCCTTCTCTTATTGACTGCTGGTCTTAAATTTTGCACATGTAAAGAATTTACACACAGATATTAGAAATTGTGTTTAAGTAAAAGTTTTACAAATATTTGCAAAATCTAAATAGACTTCCTCATTTTGTTCCAAGATTGTGTCTGACATTCCAAGCCAACTAAGGATAAAGATATTCTATAATTCTTCTATTTAATTTAATCTCATTCATCTTTTTTTTTGTGACAGGCCTTCAATGAGATTGACATGGAAGCCCATCTGGAATGTGCATACGATCATATAGAAATTTATGATGGACGGGATGCGAAAGCGAGCTCTCTCGGACGCTTCTGTGGGACCAAAAAACCTCCTCCCATTGTATCGAGCAGCAACAAATTGTTTATACGTTTTTTCTCTGACAGTTCTGTGCAGAAGAAAGGCTTTGAAGCTTCTCACTCCGCTGGTAAGATTGTTACTGTTACTCCTAATGAGTACATGGTGCACATTGGCACGCTTACATGTCCAGATAATCTCACACTGTTTTCTGTCTGCTATGTTCTTTGGTCCAAATTTACAGTGTTGCAACAGAAGCATCGAATTGTTTTGTGTAATTTGTGGTCAATTATTGTAGGTTGTGTTGGTGTGTTTCAGTTTAATCTCTACCTTAGAGATTTTCTCTCACACATAATTCAGTATGAATGTTTTTATGCTCAATTTTAAAGCAACTAGAAGTTATTGCAATTGAATTGAATTGGAGATACTTTATTTATCCCCGAAGGAAAATTTGAGTGCTGCAGTGCAACAAACATGACAATATAATACTATAACATAATGTCCTTTTTTTAGCTGTTATGATTGAAAGTTTAAAGGTTTGGAAGTGAAAGGGTAAATATTTTGATGAAGGACGGCAGAAATGGTTTTCTGTACCGTTCCTTTGAGCAGCGGGGTTGCAGGAGTTAGTTGCTGAAGCTGCTCTTCAGATTATCCACAGATTCATTGAGCGGGTGGGAGGGATTAAGCATGATTGATAACAGTTTTGCTTTTTTTCTGTCCCTCGCCACTTCCTTTATACAGGCGACGGGTGAGCCAACTACACGTCCAGCTATTTTTATTAGTTTATTTAGTTAGTTTAGTTCAGCAAAGTAATCTCTTTACTTTTTCACTGTTTTGTTTTTACTTGATTATTTTTACTGTTTCTGTCTTGCTTTTGATGCAGAGCAAATAAACAAAAAAAAAAAGCAGAAAGATTTAGGATTTTACATAAAATACAATAAATAATCCTGCTGACGTTAGAACAGCCTCGATGGAGCAAATGATTGATTGTCGTCATGCTGGACAGGACAGGGTGTAAAAAAGAGAGAGATTAGTACCACAAATTTAAAAGTCTTGAATAAGTTTTTGTTTTATATTCAGTTAGTATACAAGTCTCCTTTTCTAGACTTCAGATATGCATGTGATCTTCCCCAGAGTGCGGAGGTCGTCTGAAGGCCGAGGTCAAAACCAAGGATCTGTTCTCCCACGCCCAGTTTGGGGACAATAATTATCCAGGAGCCTCAGACTGCCAGTGGGTGATCTCTGCAGAGAAAGGCTATGGCGTGGAGCTAATCTTCCAGACGTTTGAGATTGAAGAAGAAGCAGACTGTGGCTACGACTACATGGAGCTTTTTGATGGGGCTGACACGAAGTCTCCACGGCTCGGACGTTACTGTGGCTCAGGGGTAAAAATTATTATCATTCTCTCTATTTTTGATTGTACAATTAATTTAGTGTGTTTTTTTTTTTTTAGTTTTATCAAAGCGTTTAGAATAATATTTTGTTTGCTGCTCTTGGGTAATTTATCCTGAAAAATCACAGTTGTGTGGTTATGTGAACTTTTGATTCCAATCCATCTGTGATTTTATCACCTAAAATTCTTTTGAGCTTGAGAAGTGTTGTGTTGGAAATGGATACAGTTCAACACAAACAGGAACTCCCAAGGTGTGGACACACTGTCAGTGTAACCGTGTTAAAATAACAAAACAGTTGGCTAATGTTTTCACTGCAGCTGGAGTCTAGAACAATTAAGCCAACTGGGATTAGAAACACACAGAAAAGCTTGATTTCATTTTCAAACTTATCAAGACAACACAAATTTGCGTAGGAGCAAATTTAGCACCTTCAGTGCTCTGACGAGCAGCTCCTCAATCAGTTTTTCTTTTGAAACTGTTCCAAAGCAGGTATAAACTTCTTATCACCGAACAGTTTATCCGGGCAGCTTAGGAACCTATTTATATAAAACTTAGGTCACATTTATTTGCTTTCTTGGTCGCTTGGAGACTTTGCCGAGATTGATGAAGCATTTGCAGATGGATCATTTTGTTTCCCACTCTGACTTTGCAGTCCCCACCAGAGCTCATTACGCACACACAGCTAATCATTTTAGAAAGTGATGATTTTAATTAACCATTATGATTACGGACATTTATGAGTGAGTTTGAGTTGGATATTTTTTATGTCCAATTAAAGCTGGTTACGCCCTCCTTTTATCCTCGCTGGAAACAGTTTGGCAGCCATTTCAGAGATAGCGTTTTATAAATGGGGGAGCTCTTTCTGCAGACACTCAGCTGAAATCATTTTGGTATGTGTTGTAATCCCATTTTGAGTATGAACCAGATTTTTACTGGTGGTCTGGATGCTGATCTCTTCATGATTCTAGCTGTGACAGAACAGCCAGTTAACGTGGTCACAGATTTAACCTCAGGTTCACCAGATGAACTTATATAGGTTTTAATTAAAGGAAAGTAAGAAAAAAAAAATCTAAAAGCCACGACCACACCTGACCATTATGTTTGTCCCTCCCTACAGCCACCAGAGGAGATCTACTCGGCTGGTGACTCCATTGTGATCAAGTTTCGCTCTGATGACACAATCAACAAAAAAGGTTTTCATGTCCGCTACACCAGCACCAAGTTCCAGGATACACTGCACTCACGCAAGTGACCAGCGGGGGGCAGAAGGGGCCGCGCGGGGCAAAGGGACAAGCGCAGGGGTCCCCAGGGAAGGCGCCAGCCAGATGCTCGGAAACCTTCGGCCACCAAGATGAATCAGATACGACAGATCAGCCGTAAGACCACCAGGCACACCTCAGCTCCCAGGGCCTCTAGCTCCCCCCGCAGACTGTGAGGAGTAAAGCCATTCTGCAGTACACCTTGTTTTTACCTTTTTACCGTTAAGATGGGGCAGCGGGGCAAACGTCAGCTGTAGGGAAAAAAAATCTAATGACCCAGTCCCTTCCTGATGTTTTTTTTTTGGTTTTTTTTTTTCATTAATTCTTCCTTTTTTTAAGAAAAAAAGATACCTCTTAATGAGAGGTACAAAGGAAAACAGTGGATTCTCAGGACCTGTTGGAAGGCAGGCATCAGCTGGACAGATTCCTGCTTTTGTCAGGCCGACCCACCACATGTAGGGTGAGCTGGAGAAGGAGGAGCAAAGCAGCATATTCTGCACTCCTCATTAATCGCTCTCCTCTCTTCATAGTCTCATCCCTTCGGTTCAAGGATTCCTGTCCGTAAGAGGATTAAAAGGACTCGACTTGAGATTTTGATACTGTATGTCAGTCATTTGCATGTAATTACAAAGAATAGAAGGAAAGCTGTTCAGAGACAACACCAGCATTTGTATTTGGTGTTGTCCCAGTGACCAATGGCAAGTTTCCCAATGTTACTATTAACAAGAAAATTAAGGAAGCAGTTATCTTATTAAAGGACTAGTAAATGAAATTTGGTCCATGTCTTCTGGTTGCCTGATGAATAAGATTCACTGTACCTCTATGTAAAAAGTGAAGTCTGATCTTTCTAAGGGAACGTGTGCTTTTCTCAGCTCCAACCAGTTAGCACTTTACAGTGAATTGTTACAAAATCATGAGCTTATGAATTTTTGTGAAATGCAATGCCAGTTCACTTCTTTTTTTTAAATGCATTTTATCTCTTCTTTCTTTCTTTATCAATCCATATAGTTCCTCAGGCATACTTGAACATTGTATGGGGTAAAATAAAGATATGACTTGTGTTTCAGTGTTGATTTACAGCTCTGATGTACAGTTAATTTTTCTCCAGAGAAAATGCCTTCTGTTGGTGCGATGAAGTGTTTTTCAGAACCAAACGAGCCCAGGTATTCATTGTTCTAGTGAGTTCATAAACAATCTAATGTAAAAACTATTGTTGAACTAGCCCTTCTAATGTGTAGCCACTGGTCTATGTTGAATATACTTTGTTGCTCACTCACTCTTTTTCTCCATTTATTCTTTTATACTTGAGATCATTTGTGAAATGTTGACTCTGACACATTGGATTGACGTTCAACTTCTATTTTATTTTATCGTACTATATTCATCCCTCATAGGGAAATTTGGCTGCACTGCACCGCAGCAGCTAGCCATGACGGCGCCAATGGTGGGAGTAACTGGGGGTAGGTGTCTTCTCTAGGGACATGTAGTCATGGACTCAGTGGGAATCAAACCAGCTTCTCTCCAAGGATGGACATTCTACCACTAAGTCAACATTATACCCTAAATTTTCTATTCAAACAAAACAAATCTTCAGGGTTTTAAAGATAAAATTATATCAATCGTTTTTAAACGGATGAATGATATACCAACAGAATTTAAACCTAAGCAAAAATAAATAAATAAAAGCAAGTAAATTAGATCTTTTTTATGCAAGTAATTTAATCTTCTAAAAATAATTTGCTTCAACAAATGCACTCATTTTACCTGCTTGGGTTTTAATCAGAATCCTAATTTTAAACAAACAACATTGATATTTGCTATTTAGAAAATTGACTTTTTTTCCTCCCTTTGCTTCCGGATGCATCGTCAAGCTTTTCTATTCTCATGAGGAGAAATGATTTTTTTTTTGTTCTACTTGTATAAAACATTCATGCGCTGCAATTCACAAATGCATCTGAACCCTGCACATGAATAGTTGATGGCAAGCCAGAGATGAGTTGTCAAAGCTCCACTGGTAATCAAGATTCGGGGGAAAATAGTGACGGACACGGCAGAACAAATATATTGAGCAAAAAGTTTACCACACCTACTTTATTGGACATCAAGAAATTACACATAAAAGACAGACTTTGTTTTTCTGGCTGCCGTTATGAGCATCCCTGCCCTCCATTGTTGTTCTGAGCTTCATACCTTCGCTACAGGGTAGGACGGAGCTGCTTAGGACTGAGTGGTGCTTTAAATGGTGTGTGTGGTGTGTGTTACAGTTGTCACTTTGAAGTGTGGTAAAGGTCACACCTGAGAGCAGACGAGAGGTTTTGCTCAATTCGCAATTACAAAAAAAAGTGACCTCACAGCAGTTAAAAATCTCAGCAGATCAGAGAAAAAAAGAAACACTTAAACTTGTGCAAAGTAGTGACATTCACAGGTTTTTAAAAGCACATGTGTGCTGGCAGCATCCCAAAAAGTTCAGCAACTGTAGATGTTAGAGCTGAAACATTTAGGTTTTAACTTTACATTGAACTCAATAAAAATTTGGAAAAATTTTCCACCGTGAATTTAAAAAAAAAAAATCACATTAACAAGAACACATTTCAAACACATGGTTACAAGATAATCCTGAAAATGTGTATAAACATTAAATTATTACAGACATCAGAAAACTGCATCCTGTCCGTGATCATCTCTCCTTAATCAAAATATATAAGTGAAAAATGAATTTTGTCCATTGTGTCTGAGCAGCAACATAGGAAGAATGGAGTGAAAGTAAAAAAATCTCATCACCCCGGTGGGCCAGTCCTTCTAATGCCCACTATTCTTCCACTTTATTGTGGAGAAAATGTCCAGCAGCTGCTGATTTGATCTTCAATCTTAAATAAAAGATAAAGTTATGACATCATTGTGCTATGAAGAAAAAGATCTCTTCCACCTGAACAGAGTTAGAGGATGATCTCAGTGTGACATCAGTGTGAGCTGACCACCTGCCAGGTGGACAGGCCCAGCTGCCGGCTCAGCCAGCACAAAACCACTCCAGCAGCTCCACAGGCCGCCACAGCTAGGCTGGCTTTCAGCACTGTGCTTGGACGCCTGCTAAAGCAGGCAGGTGCCATGCAGGCCAGCAGAGCCACCGTCACCGTCAGGGTAAAGAAAATAGAGACGGCTGTGTTTATGGCAACGATCTGGCCGAACTTGGCAAAAGGCACAATGACACAGAAGAAAAGAGGGACCGTGGAGATTGCTGTGGTGACGGCACTGGACACTATGGCAACTCCCACGTGGTTAACTGCCTCCAGAGTTCGCCTTTGCCTCTCGGATGTGGGCTCCTGAAATGAAAATATTTCAAATGTCGGTTTTCTAAATTTAAAAATAGTTTTGTTTTTTTTAAACCCTTACTGAGTTAGGATGGGTTTCCCCTGCTAGCAAGTAGCCCTCCACCAGATGTAGACAGTAATCCACTGAAGATCCAACAAGTATCGATAGAGAGATCGCCTCCACTGCTCCCATCTCCCATCCTAGCCAGTACATCACAGCCACCACCAGACAGATCACACCTGGTAAAAACATCTGCATGAAATAACACACCTCCTTCAAACCAAGTTATGAATTCTTCATGTTTTACCAATAATGGTGATGAGAACCGGCAGCAGCAGCAGAGGATGAGCAGTGAACACAGACACAGCTGCCACACAGATACCCAGAGACAGCAGGAGACTCCAAAGGGCGCTTTCAACGCCTACAAAACATCAAGTTTCATATTGTCATCTGGTTAAAAAAACAAATCTATTTTGCTTTCTGTGCTTGCCTATAATTTCCATGAAGATTTGTTTCCAGTGTTCACATGTCTGGAAACCTCGCTGCAAAGCAGAGGACTGTGGAAGACTAGAGAGCTGCTGCTGGATAAAGTTCTCCCACAGAATGAAGTCAGAATAAGTCTGGAAGGAAGATTTGCCTTTGTACGTGGTCTTTAAAGAGGAGACACTGAGCATTAGCTGGGAATGTATTGGATGAGTTTAGGTGTGTAGGGATGGAAATGATTAGAGATGGATGCACTTACAGATTCAAAGGCCATAGAGAGCCAGCGGACTTTTCCTCCGTGCATTCCCACCGCTCCATGGGAAAGCTGTCCTGGTAGCAGGTTGGGTTCAGGTAGAGAATGACACTCGGAGTGGAAAAGAGGAAGAAATGAAGACAACTTGTTACCTGCAAAGAAAGAAGAAACACTTTTTGAAGACAGTTTTCTTCCATAATTATGACATTTTTCAAACTGAAGTTTGAAGTTTTTATTATAAACACCAATTATGGGTTCATTTTTTGAAGAAAAGTTGAAATTCTGACAATTTTCTAAACCAATTTAAAAGGTTCTATTTTCCAAACTGTTCAATAAAGTGTAAAAAAAGTTTAAAAAAAGTCTTCTGGACAGTTTCATTCTTGATCGAGACGTTTCGACTTCCATCCGGAAATCATTTTCAAATGATGGAAATGATCATTTGAAAATGATTTCCGGATGGAAGTCGAAACGTCTCGATCAAGAATTAAACTGTCCAGAAGACTTTTTTGAAACTTTTTCTACAATGGATCACTCCTGGATGAATGAGGGACTACACGGACCTGTTCAATAAAGTGTTAAATGAACTTTTTTTTAAACTAATCATCACCTGAAGGTAAACACTGAGCTCCTCCTGGTTTCACAAGTTGTCTATTCGCACCAACAGCTTTACAGATTTTACAGAGATGTCCCATTTCCTGAAAAACATCAAAGTCTGGATCCAAGATGATGTCACCCTAAAAAACACACAATATAAACATCAGCTAAAATTGAACAATAGTAATGCAAAACTCAGCTGGTTAAAAGCTCATATTTGATCAGAGTTATATTTTGTTCCTTATGACGTAATCTCACCAAATCTCCAATGACATGATTGTCTCTGTTTTCAGTTCGGTTGATTCCCAGGATCCCGAACACGAGAAAAACCATGGCCCCTGTGTCGACCAGAGGACGCACGGCTGGCTGGCCACACACACCACCGCTGCACGGGTTAAAGCCTGATGTTTTAGATGCTTTCGTTTTGGCAGTGGATGAAGGATCTTTTAAAAATACAACAAGAAGGAAACTTTGGTTTTGTTTGCTTTTACAGAGTAAAAATATCTGTGGAAAAAAAATCTCTCAGTGGGTTCACAGAGTGCCACTTTGAAAAAGTATTTTGGGAGCAGCTGTCATATCACAGCATTCTTTTTAGTTGGATAGAGTCACCACAATTTAAAAAAATAAAAAAGACCCACATTTCGTCTGAGTGTGTTGGACAGAAATGCTCACTTACCAAAAGGAAGAGGAGAATAAAAACTTCCTTGTGAAGATCCATTAGTCCCAGATTTGAAGCCACAGCCGGGAGGGCCAACGCATATCCGACTGGAATGAGGTCTCTGGTGGTTCTGAGCAAAGTACAGCTTCCTGTAGAAAGAATAAAGAGACTGGGAATAAATGATTTGATACGAAACAACATGAAAGCATTTTTTTATCTTTGACTGTCATTATTTCACCTGCTGTCCTGCTGTGGGGAAATCCCCACATAAAAAGAAAACTCTGGAGTCCATCCATGATGAGGATCACAAGAGCTGGATGTGATCATCCAACTGGGGCTAGGCCGATACACACGGGAAACACAAACCATCATCCTAGCTGTATAGTTGTTGTGAGGCTGACCGAAGGCCTGTTTAGATTAAACATCATCACTTACATGCAGCTCACTTTTACAACAGAATGAAAATAATTAACTTCCTACATTCTCCAACCTGAAACGATGAGACCTCGTGCTCTGAGGCACACAGTTTCCACGGAGACGGGATGCTGCTGTTGAGTGAGAAGCGATAGATAGTTGAAGAAGCTTCGTGCTCTAATTTAGATATAAACACTGTGAGCAAGGAACCTAAAAAATAAAATAAAAAAAAAAAACAGCAGGATTTTACAATCGTGAAGGTCTGAGCGAGGACATGGTGGATTATCATGTTCACCTGTTTGGTTAGAGGTAGGGTTTGCTTTTACTGAGATCTGAGAAGTGCTGGAAGGTGTCGTCTTTGGATTGTGCTGATGACTTGAAAACTTCAAACCTGATGAGGAAGTGTGTGTGTTCAGCAGATGGGGTTTTTCCATAAAAACACCTGCAAGTTGAAAGATGCTTTAAAGAATCAACTTGGAGGTTAAAACTCTTAAAAAGTCATTTTAGTTTTTCTCAATGGCTTTGTTTTTGAGGATGAACTGACTGTAGTGCAAATGTGAACATTAGAGTGAAATACAGTATGACTGGGAAATAACTGTAATTAAGCACTCTAACCTGAGCACATGGGACAGGAGATGCCCTGTCCGCTGAGGTTGCTCCGCAGAGCGAGGAGTGTCTGGAGGTTTGTGTCTTGGCGGAAAAGAAGAGGAGCATGAGTGGTTGGTCGGAGGAGACAGCAGCATCCAGCAGACAGGAGGAGAACCAAAAGGAAGATACCTGGAGATGGATGTTAAGAAGACAATCTGATGGAGCTGGTTTGACTGATGAAGGTTAAATGTGTGATCAAATGTACCTAAAACAGATTTCCGATGCTTCACCACTGGTTGAGCCACCAGGTGTTTTAAAGCCCACTGGAGTTTGGTGCTGACCACACCAATATTCTGCAGAGCCTGGAGGGATGGAGGTGTCTCAACAGACATTGAGAGAATAGTTGTATCACTCTCTGTGTCGCAAGAGCCTGAATGAGACAAAGAAAAGCATTTTACAGCCCCTCTCATTCTTCTTGCTGTCTTCTATTCAGCACAAAGAGATTATATCTCACCTGGTTCCATCTCCACACATAGAAGTGCCACATCATCATCTTCATCTGACAAAGGGCTGTGACTCACTGACAGCCCTGAAAACAACTTCCCGCTTCAGAGGGAGAAGAGTTTAGGGTGAGAGACAGCCGGACGGATTACATGTCAGCCCAACTGTCTTCCAACAAATTCTCACAGAATGTACGGAAATGAAAAAGCTCACCAGTTCAGCCGGGCGTGCTCGTGAAGCTCCACATGCTGAGACCAGATACACAGGGCGGCGGGCATTAAGATGGACACCCAGAGCCAGCAACAGCTCACAATGAGGGCCATAAATAAACCAAAGTCGTGGACGGCTGGAATCTGAGAGGCAATTAAACGCAGCACAGTGTAAAAGACCTTAAAACATTCAATTTGCGCTTATCGGGTGGAACTAGCTGTCTGCTGAGGAAAGCACTTCTATTCATCTGCAGTAAAGGAGGTTTTTACTCTTCCTGAATAAATCCTCTTACACGCTACATTTGCCTCATTATTACCTGAGAGAAGGTGTTAGCAGCGTAGGCAGCTGCCGTTGTAAAGGAGGTAAGGAACGTCGCTCTACCAGCTGTTTTTATCGTGTAGATCATTCGCTCATGTGGCTGCCGCAGATGTGAGGCCTGTCTGAAGGTGCTGATGAACACAAACACATCATCCACTCCTGGGATGGAAAAGAAGAATCCAAACATATCTGGTTGTTAGTACATTGTAATTAGTGTGAATCTAATCAAACACATCGTAATTTAATCTCATATGACCAGTGGGTCAATGTGAAATTCACAGCTGTAATTTTTAAATTTCCTATTTAATATAAAACTTGATAACTCTTTGGGGAACTAAACAGCTCTAATCTAGTTAACTGAGAACATCATTTGGATAAACTAATCAAAATAAAAAGGAAGCTTTAATTTGTCAATTTAAAAGTGTTTTGTTCTTTAGCCTCTCTAAATGAATAACAATTCTAACTAAATCTTTCTGACATTTTCCCCACTAGTCTCATAAAAGGTTTACGAATAATCTCCTTTCATGGCTTCATCTGGGTTTGTGTCTCCAATAAATTGAAAAATAGATGCTGGAGAACAAAATCCATAGCCAAGAACAGCCTGGCGTTATCCGAATACTAGATGAACGAGCTTGCAAATGACTCGCAGTTTATTACCTATTTACGTATGAATATACACACATATATATATATCATATTTTCAAATCATTTATTTATAAGCACAAGTCCAATCAATAAGGCACATTTAAATCATATTAAATAGCTTCCAAGTTACAGATAAATTTTTTTTTTCCATGTGTTTCTTTTTTATTGATTTGGAGTCTGAGCAGTCCCAGGGGGTTTTCCTGATCAAAAGAAGGCAACTCTGCCACTAGGCCAACGCCCCCTGGGACCACAGATGAAACTTTTTAACTGATTCTAGACAATAATTTATAACTTTTTCTGTGTTAAATATCAATAATCAAGTTAATCTGGAGCACTATGCAGCCAAACTAATTAGAATCAATAGCAAGCTTCATTCTGTCAGTTTAAAAGACACAAAATATTTACAGATTTGTAGTCCTATAAACTTCAATTCCTGTGTACGCTTAACTTAGCAAAGCCATTCTTTCCACCTTTATTTATTTGGACCAACTTGAGACATTAATCCTCATTTCTACAGAAAAATAAATAAATATAACAAACTTACCAATTCCAATAATGACAAATGCTGCAACCCCGTTGAGAATACCGAGGTACCTCACACCGAACACAACGTGGTACAAGAAGAGAGCCATCAAACAGCTAAGCCCGATTCCAGCCAGTCCAAAGAAAGTCAGAAAGACTTTGAGGAAAACAAAAAGGAGGTTATTAGCATCCACGTCTAACCAAACTCATTGGGAAAGAACAGGTTGTGACGCACCAGAGAAGGAGGTGAGAATGAAGACGAGCAGGGTGATGCAGGCTCCACTGATGACAGCTAACATCATGTCGTTGTAGAATGTTTTTCTCACTTCATTATCGAACAGCTCCGTTCCACCGTACAGCACCTTCACCTGGCTAAGACACAGCATGGTAACAGATAATGATACAGTATCTTTTGACTAGTATTACAATTCAGTGAACTATTTGGGATGTCTGACCTGGTGGACTGATTTGCTAGCATGTCTGCATACTGAACCACAAAGTTTTTGAAGTGAGTTCTTTGTTCGTCTGCTCGGTCTTGCAAGGAAAAGTAGGATGGCAGAGGAGCTCCAAAATGTATCTCACTGCGTAGGATGGAAGAGGAGAGATGCTCGGGGGACAAGCTTTCATCCACGTACCAGTAGAACTGTGGGTGTGTGATAGCCAGCCTCAGAGAACCTGCATTAGAACAGAACAGGTCAAATTCTGGACCACACCGTACTTGTTTTTGGCCTGTAAAACTATATTAAAATGATTATTGTAGATGACCTAATGGTATTACAGACAATCAGAAAAAACAAGTGGATTTTAACACTTGGTCAGTATTCACAGAGACCTCCTATACATCTAGCCAGAAGATCTTACATTCTTTCTGTAATTTATGGTATTCAGCTTTGGTTGGGACATGTTGTGACATTATGTTTTTAGTTCAAACCTGTTTACATTCAGATAAAATGAGTCATTGAGGAAAATATATTTGATATAAATATCAATGTGTCCCACAAATTTTCCCCCAATATTGAGTTTTGGCCCATTGTGTATCACAGTTTCAGATGCCTGGATTAAACCATCTCAGGAGGTCATTCTTGCTCAAACTGGGACCCACCTTGGATATCAGCCAGGTCAGGACCCATCCCATCATAGTAGATCTTCCCTCCTCTCTCACTGGGGTACAAGTATGACAGGAGGGAGCTTGGTGGGGAGCAGTAAGATGGTCCCAGTGGTAGATCTCGTAATATTTCCAGAGGTTTCCAGCAGAACTGGTGAAACTCAGGGTGCTGCATGAGTGTCCGCTCCACATGATGAATGGTCTGCAGACGTTCTGGAGTGAAAATATTGAGATCTCCTTCCCCCTGAGCCACAAAAACCAGCTCGATTCTCCACTGAGCCTGGCTCTGAATGTAATAGTTAGAAACAAACCTTCGCTTCCTAATGAGGGACAGAGTAGATCTTACATCATCTGATCTTTTCTCTTCCTCCCATGAGCTGTTGTGCTTTCTTGTTTTCACCTGAATGAAATCAGGATCTGTCTTTACATATTTTTTAGTTAAATTTCTGCTCTGATCTTTGTGTAAACTACTGTTTAGTGAAGAAGATTTTATCCTCCCACTGTCTGTCCAGTTCAAAACTCCTTTTCTGAACAGTTTATTGAGCAGGATCTCTTGTAATTCCTCAGACTCGACTTTATCTATGTCTCTTCTACGTCTGTCCCAGGAACCAAGCTGTTTTTTTACAGCGATGGTGAGAGCATCAAAACGCTCAGCTGAGAAATGACTGTGAACCTCAAAGGCACTGTAGGAAAGATCGATATCCAGAGGAGGGCAGTAGAGCAGCATGTAGGCAAACAGGACACATGGCAGCATGAAGGCCACCATCAGTATTCCTCCACTTGCCCATGGCTGTGTATAAACCCACCCCAGGGTCCTCCACACACTGCAAACTTCATTCCTCAAACAGGAACTCTGTCCTGTGGTGTGGATTTCTACATCTTCTTCCTCTTCTTCTTCCTCTTCAATATACCACCTTGGAGGAAATAGGAGCGGTTCATCCTCCACATCCATGCCTGTCAGCAACAGAAAAAAACAATCTCATCAAACTCATCCAAATCAGTCATTTTCTGACACAATCTAGGACTCAGTTTAGACACTTACCAATACAAACTCAATTCTATGAGATTTTAAGGAAACCTACAAAATACAAATATTTAATTTTGGAATTTGTTCAAATTTTGTAGGGCTGGATTGTTTCAAGTGCTGGAGCCTATACTATCTGATTTTAGGCGAGAGACAGGGTTCTCCAAAACATGTCACTAGTCTGCTATGTGCCCACACACACACACATCCCTAAGGGTATTTCCATAGCAACCAGTCAACCTAATATGTATATTTTTAGAAGGGTGGGAGAAAAAAACCCACACATATGTGGGGAGAAGATGCAAACTCCACACAGAAAGGCCAGTGTTTCAAGCCTCGTCCCACCCAGGACTTGAACCCCAACCTTTTGGCTGTGAGGCCACTGTGCCCACCACTGTGCCCCCTGGGCCGGATTGTCTGAATATAAATGCTTGGGCTGTTGACTTTAGGGTAGATATCCCTATAAGATTTTAGGAATGAAGCATTGCCTCTGTGGTAGACTATTCACCCTTGGACCGGGGGTAGCCGGTTTGATTCCCACTGAGCCCGTGCCTAAGTGCACTTGGGAAAGGAACTTAAACCCCTACTGCTCCCACCATTGGTGTCGTGGTTGCCAGATGCGGTGTAATGCAGCACAGAAATTTCCCCATTTGAGGGATGAATACAGTATGTTTAAAAAAAAAAAAGATTGCGGATGAGCACCTGAAGAGGATCAAATCTTTAAAAAATATCAAGCTTCAATTTACATAATTTGAAGTAATACACTATTTGCCTTATTCTAAAAATAAGTTCAAGATAATTTTTTTTCTGTTTTACTAATTTGGTCAGTATTACACTGCTTTGTGCTCTTTAGATCATTTATTTTACATCTGCTCATTGCAAATCATTTTTGGTGTGACATTTTTAAGACGTATAGTTTAGCTTAAAGTGTGTAAATAACTCTCAGTGTTTTGACTGTAATCTTTGGTTATTCAGAGTAAACTAAAAGTGTGCCACCTAACCCATCAAGCAATCATGTTTGGAATAAAAGCCATTCTCAGAAAATAGAGAGCTCCTAATTCTTCAAGTTTTCATGAATGGCTAGATTGCATAATGAACTGTTGTTAGAATTGAAAGATTTTCCACAAGTGTACAGGTCAGCAGCACCAGTTCATTTAGACAAGCAGTCCTTTATGGATCATTTTAAACAGATTAAACCAAGCCTCTCACCTGAAAAGTACTTGGAGGTTTTTCAAGTGATTTCACTGCTCAAAACTGTTTACGGGTCATTATTTTGTAACATTTCCAAAGAACACCGGCAGTGTTAATGTTGTTTGTGTTTAGAAAAGTTGCAATAAATCAATAAATACATTATTTTTTTAAAAATCCTCTACAGTTCTGCCTTTTCTTTCAGCCATAAGCCTTGGAAAGCACAAAGAGCAGACTAATTTCTAAAGTTGCTTTGAGCCAGCAAGGGCACAGGAGAATTAAGTCTGTCCTCAAGCAGCTGTTGACAAAGACTATCCTCTGGCGGGCTTATATGGAGAAAATTAAACGAGGGAAAGTTTCAAGGGCTTCTAGGAAAAAAACATGTCTGTCAGGTTGCTACTTTACAGTGGGGGAGTTCAAGGTGAAAAGCTAAAAGCTCTGATTTTATTTTGTTCTTTGTCAGACATTATCACCTGCAATGAGTCCACGGTGGTTATCGAACCGTGACGCATCAAGGTGTAACTTTATTTCACACCAAATCTCAAATGTCAGATTAAAAGCAAGACAGTGAGAATAAGTTTTCTAATGGAATCATTAGGTGTTACTTTCTGTTTTACAGATGATTCTGAAAACAATTTACATTTGGGCATCTAAAAATCTTCTCTTTAGAAGACTTTAATGTCAGTAAAGTACAACACAGAATTATAGTTTTATATAAGAAAAAGATACAATGAGCTGTTTAGGTGCAGCGATGGACAGAGATGGAGGTAGTAGAGATGAAGACACAGACAATGTCTCTGGGAGTGACCAGGATGGACAGGATTAGAAAAGAGTATATCAGAGGAACAGCTCATGTTACAGGTTTTGGGGATAAAGTCAGAGAGGCCAGACTGAGATGATTTGGACATGTGCAGAGGAGAGCGAGAGCGAGTGCATTGGCAGAAGGATGCTGGGTTTGGAACCACCAGGAAAGAGGGCTAGAGGAAGACCAGAGAGGAGGTTCATGGATACAGTGAAGGAAGACATGAAGATGGTTGGTGTGACCCAGGAGGATGCAGCAGATAGGGTTAGATGGAAAAAACTGACTTGCTGTGGCGACCCCTGAAGGGAAGTGCCGAAAAAAGAAGAAAAGTTTCGGTGTAGCTATGGAGCTAATATTACATTACAAACATCAAATGTATAATCTATATGTTTTAAATGACAATTTTTGGACAGAAACCTTGCAAAAAAACAAAAACACAATTGATGGATATTATTTTTATTTTAGAAAATGCTGAGTGGGATTGAAAGAATTTCAGCTAAATTTTTTTTGCAGCAGTCCAAACGTATGTAGTTTATTAATCTGATGTCCTGGAATGAATATTTTCCATCTGAGAAGCTTTTTTCCACTCTTGAGAATATTAGATACCCGCAGGGAGCTTTACTAAAGCACAAACCAGCCGTCAAGTTGAATCACTAGAAAAACAAATTACAATCATCAAATGACTCATCCGATGATTTTTCAGCTGGCAGATTTTATTAACACATAATCCTTTTTTATAAAAACAATTATTATCAAACTGAAACTTTTGATACATTTTTTAAAACAGTAAAGTGCTAAAAGCTTTACCAACATGACAGAAAAGATTCCTAAGCGATCTATCTCACTGACTAAATTACATTCACAGTCAACAAAAATTTAACAAAGTTTATGTTTGGTCTTTTTTTTTTTTTATTATTATTCCGTTTTATCTTCTTCCCTCGTCTTGTTTCCATCACCAGCAAAACATGAAAGAAGATGGATGAAAGTAACTGGATGGTGTTGCAGATTTTCTAACCTGACTAATCAGAGATCTCAGTGGTAGTTTTTCTTATTCATTAGTCATATTTTAATTGTGTTTATCTGTCCTTTTGAGTCAAACGCATCAGAGCAGAGGTGGCTACAATGCTCCAAGGCCTCAGGGAGAGTTTTTTCTTCTCCTGCTGGTGACTAGGACATGTTTTTTGCAATCTAAATCGTTACACCTCATGCACCATAATTAATATTGCTGCAATGTTCTGCGGGCAGTGTGGATTCTAGTAGAATAAATATGTTTATGAGCAACCTGACTTGTTCAATTTTGATGTTTTTCTATGCAATTCAAGAAAGGAACATCGGCTAAATGTTTTCATGTTAAAATGAAGCCTGTTTTGTACAGTTTTCTAATGAAAACAGAATATCATGCTTTTATAATACGTTTAGTTTTGTCTTCTGGACAGTCCATCCCTATCAGGGTCCCAGAGAGTGCCAGAGCCTATCACAGCTGATTTCAAACAAGAGGCAGTGTATACCCCAAACAGGTTGCCAGTCTGTTGCAGGGCCACACACACACAATCATTCCTTGGGGCAAATTTGTAGTGGCCAATCAAACTAACATGCATGTTTTTGAAGAATGGGAGGAAACCGGAGTACCCAAAGAAAACCTGTCTATACACGGGAAGAACATGCAAACTCCGCCTGAAAGGCCAGTGTTTGAAGCCTTGTCCAACCCAGGACTCAAACCTTGACCTTCTTGCTGTGATTCTGCGCTAACCACTGCACCACCGAGCCACCCACTTTTATAATTGTTAAAAGTAAACATTTTTCCTGGAAGTACAGTTTAAGACACAAAAACTGAATCTATTTGCTGGATATAAAAACTAACCTGGTGAAAATTGAAACTGATTTTGTATAGATGTAACCTTGCTTTACCCCATCTGGGAATTTTCACCAGAGCTTTTGTTTCCTTATTTATTTATTAGCAGCTCGGATGGTTCTGCTCTTTGCGTCAGCTTGTGTGGGGAGAACAGCAGCTGTGTATGATGGGATGCTTGTAGAGCAGAATGAAGCTGTGCTTGTACGCAAACAAAAAAATGCTGAGCCATAAATCTCGCACGGCCATGCTCGTCCAATATGTACAATCCCAGGCAAATATTTACATCCACTCAACAAGCATGGACATTGGGTTTGGTTTTTCTTTTGTTCTAAACTTGGGGGCAAGATAAACAAAAATGAAGCTGTAATGTGAAAAAATTGTACAAATAGGTTCAACCGCAAAGGTCAAAAGAAAGAAAAATTTGGATTTACATAAGTGTGAAAAGTGTTTATGAAACATTTAACCATGAAGGTTTGATTTTTGAATAAACTAAAATAGGGCAAATTGAGAATATAATTAGAAATGTAGAGTTTTAAGTTTTGAGAAAAGACCTCAAATTTCAGTTTGAGCAGGTAAAAAACATGCTTTGATTAACCGGCATCTCGGTTTCTTATTTTAGGTTTTACATCATCAACAGCTGAAAGGCTGCAACACAAAACATTCCCCATCAACATCTTCAAACTATTTCTAAATCATAAATAATTAAATGAGGAAAACCAATTTATGAAAGTTCCGTTCCGTCGTCTTCCGCTTATACGGGGCCGGGTCGCGCGGGCAACGGCCTCAGACAACAAAGCCCAGGCTTCTCTCACCTCAGCTGCATCCGCCAGCTCACTCAGAAGGATCCCGAGTCGTTCCCCGCCAGCTGTGAGACAAAGTCTCTGCAGTGGGTCCTGGGTGTGCCTCTTGGTCTCCTCCCAGTGGGACTTCCCCGAAACACCTCACCAGCGAGATGCTCGGTGGGCATCCTGGCTTATCTCGACCTGGAGGAGGAGCGGCTCGACACCAAGCTCCTCACGGATGGCAGAACTTCTCACCTGATCTCTGAGTGAGAGCCCAGCCACCCTGCGGAGGAAGCTCAGTTCAGCTGCTTGTATCCGCGATCTCATTCTTTCGGTCACCACCCACAGCTGGTGACCGTAGGTGAGGGTGGAAATGTACAGTGGTGGTCAAAAGTTTACATACACTTGTAAAGAACATAATGTCATGGCTGTCTTGAGTTTCCAGTTATTTCAACAACTCTGATTTTTCTCTGATATAGTGATTGGAACAGATCCTTCTTTGTCACAAAAAACATTCATGAAGTTTGATTCTTTTATGACTTTATTATGGGTAAACTGAAAATGTGACGAAATCAGCTGGGTCAAAAATATACATACAGCAATGCTAATATTTGGTTACATGTCCTTTGGCCATTTTTACTTCAATTAGGCGCTTTTGGTAGCCATCCACAAGCTTCTGGCAAGTTTCTGGTTGAATCTTTGACCACTCCTCTTGACAGAATTGGTGCAGTTCAGTTAAATTTGTTGGCTTTCTGACATGGACTTGTTTCTTCAGCATTATCCACATGTTCTCAATGGGATTTAAGTCAGGACTTTGGGAGGGGCATTCTAAAACCTTAATTCTAGCCTGATTTAGCCATTCCATTACCACTTTTGATGTGTGTTTGGGGTCATTGTCCTGTTGGAACACCCAACTGCGCCCAAGACCCAACCTTCGGGCTGATGACTTCAGGTTTTCTTGAAGAATTTGAAGGTAATCCTCCTTCTTCATTGTCCCATTGACTCTCTGTAAAGCACCAGTTCCATTGGCAGCAAAACAGGCCCACAGCATAATACTACCACCACCGTGTTTGATGGTAGGCATGGTGTTCTTGGGGTTAAAGGCCTCATCTTTTCTCCTCCAAACAAACAGCTCAATTTTTGTTTCATCTGACCACAGGACTTTCCTCCAGAAGGTCTTATCTTTGTCCATGTGATCAGCAGCAAACTTTAGTCGAGCCTTAAGGTGCCGCTTTTGGAGCAAGGGCTTCCTTCTTGCACGGCAACCTCTCAGTCCATAGCGATGCAAAACACGCTTGACTGTGGACACTGACACCTGTGTTCCAGCAGCTTCTAATTCTTGGCAGATCTGCTTTTTGGTGCTCCTGGGTTGACTCTTCACCCTCCTGACCAGTTTTCTCTCAGCAGCAGGTGACAGCTTGCGTTTTCTTCCTGATCGTGGCAGTGACAAAACAGTGCCATGCACTTTATACTTACAAACAATTGTTTGCACTGTTGCTCTTGGAACCTGCAGCTGCTTTGAAATGGCTCCAAGTGACTTTCCTGACTTGTTCAAGTCAATGATTCTCTTTTTCAAATCTGTGCTGAGCTCCTTTGACTTTCCTATTGTAGCGTTTGTGGGTGTTTTTATCCAATGAGCCCTTTTTAAATGGCCTCAGAGAATTCACCAGCTGTAGTCACTCATAATCACTCACAAGAAGTTAAGAGGTCATGCTATGAAGCTCATGTCATTGACACAACTTTCTAAGTCTCCAAAATTGCTCATTCATGTTGCTGTATGTATATTTTTGACCCAGCTGATTTTGTCACATTTTCAGTTTACCCATAATAAAGTCATAAAAGAATCAAACTTCATGAATGTTTTTTGTGACAAAGAAGGATCTGTTCCAATCACTATATCAGAGAAAAATCAGAGTTGTTGAAATAACTGGAAACTCAAGACAGCCATGACATTATGTTCTTTACAAGTGTATGTAAACTTTTGACCAACACTGTAGATCGACTTGTAAATCGAGAGCTTTGCTTTTTGGCTCAGCTTTTTCTTCAACCACAAAAGATCGATGCAGCATCCTGGTTATTGCTGATGCTGCACCAATCCGCCTGGCGATCTCCCGCACCCATCCTTCCCCCACTCGTCAACAAGAACCTGAGATACTAAACTCCTCCACTTGAGGCAGGACCCTGTCCAATTTATGAAAGTAAGATGGCTTATTAATTCAATAAAGGTTGTGTTAAGACGGCATAAAAATGTCTTTGAAGAGTCAAATTGAGGCGTTACGTATTTTCATAAATATCAATCTACCCAAGTTTTTTCTTCCATCTTTGACTTTGCGTCGCAGGTGAGACTGAAGCAGGAACATGTCACATGGTACTTCTCAGCATCTTATTCAGCCCTCCGTTTGAACCTCTCCATCCCCTTCTGTTACCCTTTACCCACCCTACAATCCTGCAACCTTTTCTTTCTATCTCTTTTTCTACAAAGGTGAGAGATTCGTAACCTTCGTCAAAGACAGCAGCTAAAAATAACCTACACTTTTTTGACAGTTTATCTTTTCTCCATCTCATCCAGTATGGATATCACACGCTGCCTCCTGCCCTACACACTCAACCTGATGTGCTGCTATAGCACCCCATTTACAGAGGCATTGATTTCACCAGCACATTTCTCATGCCTTAATACCCCACCTCATCTTTATAGCAGATGAGCAAAAAAAATTCTTCCTCTGGTTCAAGTTAAACTCTGGAAATCCTGTTACACCTGACACAGGCGTTCTTTTATTTCTTTTGCCCAATAAATGTTGCAGGAGCAACAGCACCGTTAAGTGCATGGAGAGTGAAACATGCAGGTGATATATAAGCAATATGCATGAATCTGTCTGGATGAAAATGGTGTGAAAAATAATATTTAATAAAGAAAAATTTCCTAGTTAAGTAAAAATGTTGCACATTTTTGTTTTCAAGCAACACAGAGTCAAATTTAGAAACTTTTTCTATTCATGTTTAATCAATAACAAAACACCTCTGATCAATTCTACGAAATATTTAAGAAGGACATACCTGCTGATGATAGGAGAGGTACAGGTGGAACGATCAGGCCTGCTCAATTCTAACTGGATGAACTTGAACTTGTGCTCTGCAGTTTCATCTGCTCCATGCACTGATGAGAAAGAAAATGTAACCAGTTACTGCTTTGTTGTCATAGTTAATAAGTCATCTGGAGGGAGACATGTGGGGAGCCTGCACAAGAGGATGACAGCAAATAAAACATGAGATCCACTTTTCTCTCTCGCCCTGCATGAATCCTGTAATCCTAACAGATGATATTGTGTTTTTCTCCAGTCTTTACTCTCCCTCCCTTTCTTTCTTTCTTATCCGGTTGTCGAGGCGACAGAGTCAGTGAGAGACATGTCTTCCCTCAAGCTCCCCTCACTCCCTCTCCTCTCTCTCTCATTGCTTTGTTCAGTCTGCTTGCCTGAAAGGCTCTATAGTGAAAGAAAGGAGGGAATCATAATCCCAAATGTTATGGACCCTGGTAGAGAAAGACCAAGGTTAAGAGATGAGCTGAATATATCACCATAGAGATATCACTTAGAGGGGAGCTTTTATTCAGTTTATTACAGATTAATAAATGAATGCAGTTGGATGAAGGCTGCAGTGGAAGCCCCCTCTAGTTTTGGTTTAGTTGGTATGATCTGGTCCAGTCTCAGTTGGTAGAGTGTGTTATAGAAGGCTGATCAGAATAACTGGCTACAGTGGGAGAAAAAACAGAGCATGTAATTAAAAAGAAAAAAAACATTTTACATTTGCTTTGGCTTCAGATTTAACTAAGCAGTATTATTTCTAAGGTTTTCAATCTGTTGGATGTGTTAAATTAATATTAATGTTATCATGGTTGCAAATTAAACACTTATTTCTCATGTTTGCTTAAAGCCTGAAAAACACATTCTTGGAACACTGGTTTTAAACATTCCTTCTCATCCAGTATTGATGGCCAGCTCTCTAGTCCTGTTCCACATTCATCACGATTTCTCTAAACCTCTGCTCAGGTTTAACTGAATTATTTTGATCTAAAGTTAATATAGATCTGATTCAATGTGAATAACCTGTAATTGATACTTCAATGTTTTTGTAAAATACAGATTTTAACAGAAATGTTTGTGACCCTGAGAATTTTTTATATCTCTGGTGTTTTATTTCCCGAGAGGCGATTTGTCTTCATCCTGATAGTGTCACAATGACACATTTATCTCTCCCAAACAGACTCATAATTAATCATTCCACTCTTATCGCACCTTCTCAGTTCAGGTAGAAGAAAAATTTTCATTAATACTGATGTTTTCAAGTAACATTTTTTTAAAATGACACAGACTCTTGACCTCGTAGCGCCCTTGTTTTACGTTTAATGAATATCTCTCTGATCCCCACAGACTTAAATTAACAAAAAAAATGTATCACAAATATTGGCAGGCAAGAACTTATGAGGCAGTTGACACAATATAATATACATTTAAATATTACAAATATACAAGAAGCTCATTCACACATCGACCCGTGCACACTGGACACACATGCAACCATAAATAGGGTTTTTTGAGAAAATCTAAAAGGAATGAAAACATTAGAGCTATTTTTTTATCTTCCTGAGAAAGCTTTTTCTTAAGATTTTAAATCAGTGCTTTTCAGAAGCCAGGAATAACAGTTGTTTAAATGGGTTTGTCGAGGGGAGATTTTTACACGTTAGGCAACATAATAAATTAGAAGGTTGCAAATATTTTTAAAGCATCATTTTAGACCTTCATGCAGGAAACCCCAACAGATTAAATCTGACATCTTTTCCTGATTGTATGACCCATACAAAACACAATAAAAAAACATGGCATCTTTTCACCCTTAAGCAGTTGACACACATGAATAATTAGTTGAATAAATAAATGAAACTGAGTATAAAATCAAACATTTGCAATATTTCTACAAGCTTATGTTGAGGTTTCCCCTCAAAATTGGACTTCTCTTCCTATGTAGCTGTAACTGTACCCGTCCACCTCAGTGGGAAAACTTCAAACGTTTGGTCCTCTTATAAATGACAACACAATATGCACAGCATTATTAAATCTAAACCTGAGAATGATCTGCACTATAGAGCTGGAAAGTCGTTTATATCTGGAAATGTCTGCAGAGTGTCTTCCGTGTTTCTTTGATGTCAGCAGAGAGCGATGCTTAGACTTCCATCTCTGCTGACAAAAAGAAAATGAAAGTAATAATTGAATCCAACATGACTTGAGCACCAGCTAAAAGCAGCCCCAGAGGAAGCTCGGCTTTTAGATTTTTGAACAATACAGCATGAACATGTTTTAACAATAATAAAAAAAAATGTTCCTAAATAATCTGTTTGATGTTCTGTATGTGCAACATTTTCAGCACAAACTATCTCACATCATCATTTAGCTTTTGGCTGTTTTCACATTTTTAGTTTTTCAGCAACACTTCTGCTCTAAATGTCTGATTAATTTGTCTCACTACACGACGTTTCCAGTGAAACGTTACCGCCCCGGTGCGCTCGCTACGGCAACAGCTAGAAGATGAAAATGTGCTGTGGTCATTGGTCCATGAGAAAACTGTGGTACTGGCACACACACTCCCTCTACAGTAAACACAAATACACTCTCAAACACCCAAAGCTGTTTTACGACAAAGAGACTTGGTTGTGTCGTCTGGCTACCACAGATGGGTCTCACGGATTTCAGAGATGATGTTATTGGCCTTTTTAAGTGCCTGAAAAAAAGGAAGACACAATTTTATTGTAGGAGGGGGAGGTTCAATTAAAGAGAAAGAATCTATTGTCCACAAAATAATAATTAAAGAAAAAAAAAATCAGGTTTTACCTCCAACATTTGAGCGACCTCTGTTCTTTGCTGCGCGGTGTCCTGTGACTCTATGAGCAGCTCCTGCAATAGCGGCTGCTTGTACAGCTGCCCCACCAGCTCACTTTGCAGGTGCTCTTTCACAAAGTTCACCAAGAAATGCATCACTGTTTTAGGCACACTGCAGAAAGCAAAAAAAAAAACAGTGAGAAGGGAAAAGTGAAAATGAGATAATTCAGAATAAAATACAGATGTCAAAATATTATTGTTGGATTTCTTCCTGTCACATCCAACCTGTCCTGGATGCTCTTGCGTACGATGAGGAAGTAGGACTTGATGAGCCGCTGGATGACCTCACAGTCCCTCTGTTCCTTTGAGCTCAACTTACGGGAAGCAGGAACTCCCTAGCAGAGATGGAACGGAGAAAACCTTTTAAGTCTCTAATGACTTCCCTCCAAAATATTTTTTTTGCCCATAAAATATTTTACTTACTGTGTCGAGAAAGTTGATGGCATGGCCTCGGCTGGGACTGCCGTGCACTGCTAAAGTCGTCTCCTCTGTGACCCGCTCGTTTTTCAGCCGCTTTCCACTGTCGAGTGTTTCTGTCTGAAAGCATGAAGGGAACACAATATTAACTGGTTGTGCAATTCTTCATAACATGTGGTGCACAAAACTGATGCACAAGTCTATATGCGTTGCCAAAATACATGCCCCATTGCACATCAATTGCAGTGGTGTGCTTTTGCACACCAATATGGAAAGTTGATGTAGTCAAAATTTAAGCTTTCTCTTCAAAAACAGGTAAATATATCACTAAAAATGAATAAAAATTGGCTTGTTTTAAAGGTTCTGATTACTGATGATGATACAGGAACCTGCGGTTGTGTGTAGAGTCATGAAGCAAACAATGTGATAAGTGTCAAAACTAGTTATGCTATAACTAGTTATTTAACTGTGTATCCCTTGTTTAGTCATCTAGCAAGACAGTTTACTACTGAGGTGTTAAATAAGCACCAAGTAGCATCTCCAGGTCTCCCCTCTGCTGTCACTCTTCTATCAGTCTGGGAAAAAAAACTATTTATATAGTTTAGCATAAAAAAAAAAAATTGTTGATTTGAAATCTCCTTGTACCTGCTGACTGTTGACGGAGGCGGACACCTGCGCAGCGTCTGTGAAATCTGGATGTTTTGTATTGATGTAGGCGAGTTCTATGGCAACCAAATTGTGCACCTAAAGCGAAAAGACATAAAAAAAAATCTTAGATACTTTACTAGAGCTTTAAGTTAAATTGAAACATGATATTCTTTTACAGAAGTGCTGAGTTACCATTTCATTAGTGATCGGCAGGCGCTTCCTCAGTAATCCGGTCACTACTTCCACAATGGAATCGTGCAATTTGGGAAATCGTAAAAGCTCCTTAAAAAAACAGAAATCCATCCTCAGCATGGCAATCACAGATTAAATTAAATCTTTATGTCATTCTTTTTACTTGTGTGCTAAAAGAGGAGCAGTGCTGGATGATCCTTTGCAGCTCTTCATGAACCAGCTCCACGCAGCGCAGACTGGGATCCTCTAGCCGCTTAATTTGCCGCTTCACTAGCAATTCAAAGGAGACCTCGGGCACAAAAAGGGCCGGCCGAGGACCCTGTGGACCAATCACACATTCAAATTCACTTAAAAACCTCCAACTCAATCACTGGCATAACAATCATGGATATGAACACATCTCATTGCAATAAACTTGTAAAAAACCCTCCAAACACAAGTGGCAAACTCACGGTGGCATTACGAATGGCAGTGAGAATATCCAGATCCGTTAGTCCTCCCAGGGGGTCAATCGACTGCAGGGTGCGGCCAAAAGTCTCATGGAATATGTAACAGATCCGAGCCCCCCCGCAGCTGCAGAGCAAAGAAGTTTCAGCTGTGACACCGGTGCTGTTTTACACAGTCAGCAAACTTAATTCAACCCAAATTAAATCCAATGAACCAAAAAAGGTCAATATTTGTCTTCAACAAATTCTAATGAATTAATTTCATGGTGGAAAGAGAGATGAGGAGATGAGTGTGCCAACAAAAGATGCTGATACGAGTTCAATTTACACTTACACTCCACCCTGAGGTCATTACATTCACATCATCGGGCTTCACGCATGAAAAATGCTGACTTTTCACAAACATCCAGAAAGTTGAGACACAACGTAATATAAATGACAAAACTAAAATAATATAGTTCACATCTTTTTGACAGGAACAAGATCTATAAATGGTTGAAAAACGAGCAAGTTTAACACTTTGTTGCATCATCGTTACTGAATGTATTGACTATTTGAGGAAATAATAAAGCTTCTGAACATTGAGCTCATAATCAATCGTATTCATATTGTCTTGCGTAATGATGCATGATCTGGTGTGTGAGTTATCAGTTCACCAGAGTGCACGTATACAGTGATCTATATAGAAATATCATTATGAGCATTTACAGCAGACTTCCTCCTACTTGGCACAGACTTTGGGACCTCAAATTCTGCAAGCTTCAATCACTTTAATGACAGCAAGTTGTGTATGTTATTGTTGGGCTCTGACCTGGAGAAGAGGAGTTTGTCAAATGATCCATCCTAAATTTATTGATTTGTAGGGTTTATTTATATTTTGCACGACTGGATTGTTTTAAAAAAAATTATCTTAAATGTTCAATTTCTGAACAGTGAGGTTACAGTGAGGTTGGCTTTTTAGTTACAAGAAACATCTCAGAAATCATCAATTTTTTTTAAACTTGATCAAAATCTTGTTAATCTGAACTCTAAAAATCAACATATACTCACAGCTCTGATGTCTGAATGTATCTGGCTGTTCCCTCGATAGTGTTACAATAATCACTGGCGAACTTAGTGACGATTTGCAGAAGAGTAGCACTGTGATCCTCCACTGGCTGACCATAGCTGTTGAGCTGTGTCTGGTACTGGGCCATGAGCACAGTGACTCGGGTTTTGAGCTCTGGCAGGCAGTCCCGGATGTGGTGCATGAGCAGTCTGCTTAGCGTTTTGGCGAGATAGCGTGAACCAGCACGGGATGCAAGTGAGGGGTAGTGGCGTTGCAGGAAAGCCTGCTCGTCCTTCACGGAGTCATCCAAACTCTTTTGTGTATTAATATCATGCTGACTCCTGAAAGAATACCAGGTAAGGAAGATTGTCACAATTAAAGTATCATTAAGTGGATAAAGTTGTTAAAAGACTGAATTTTGATAGCTGCAATCATATTTTATTTCCTAACCTGTTAACTACTCCGATAATTCCCAGTCTCACTGGAATGACTCGACCTAAGAGGACTTCTAAGGCATCAGTTCCTGCATCCATTAAATCCAGCTTACTAATCACTAGTAGTGTTCGACGACCTGACAAAAAACACACAATTTACAGATCATTTAGTTATCAGGCAGATACTTTCAAACCTCTCTTTCAGCCTCCCAGATAATATGTACTGGCACTTTGGAATCATTGATCCATTTACTCCCCTTAATGCACTGAGACAGCATCATCAATTTTTGTAGCAACTTTCAACTCTAAACAAATGTGATGCAATACATTCTTCCAGCACAATCAATAGTTTCAAATTCGTTTAATCCCCTAGCTTAATATGTAATCAACGCTAGCAGATAAACGTTCAAATTTTTTAGATGAAGACACAAGAGAGAATAAATGATTCTGCAGAAAATATCCCACCATCTGGATCGACCTCTCGAGCCAATTTCAAAGCATCAGAGGTAGCCAAGTCCGAGTTGGCAGGGGACACCGCAAGGATGAGAGAGTTTGGATTGGAGATGAAGGACAAAATCATCTCTTGCACTTGAGACTCAATGTCTTCCGGCTGGTCCCCCACAGGAACCTGAGGTGTCAATAATAATCAAACATTATGGTAACTACTGCACAGATTGTGAGCTATTGTGAATATTTGACAAGTCTACATGTGAAATTTAATCAATATTTTCAAATATTTACTCTCTCTACTAAAATTGGGCATAAATTTAAATAATTTTAAAAAGATGATACCTTGGTGATGCCGGGTAAATCAACCAGAGTGAGATTGAGAACTTTGGGAGAGAAAATCTTCAGATAAATGGGCTCAGGAATGATCCCCTAAAAAGCATAAGGAGTAAACACAAGGATTTATTTAAAAAACAAAACTGACAGTCATTTTTAGTTCAAATAGAAGTTTGTTTGTACCTTGTTGTCACCTGAACCACGATCAGTCTCTGCTTCAATTTCCTTACGGATTTCATCAAAATCTGTAAAGATCTGAACAGCAAATGAGAAAGAAAAAAAAAAACTAAACTTAGCATATGTAAAATTGTGAAAAGCATTTACAGAATTTGTATCTTGAAAAACTATACCTGAGTTTTGGAATGCAGGAATGTCCCCCACTCATCTGCTTTGATACCTGAACAAAAAAAAAGTGTAAATTTTTATATAAACGTTTAAGATTTGTTGTTGATCAATACTTAATGTTAGAAATGTGTAACTTTTACCAGTTAAGAAATACAAAAACACAAGAGATGCTGAAAAGATTGTGAGAAATGACTAAATTGAACAAAAATGAGTTCATTTAAATCTGAGATAAAGAGACCTGGGTAGATGTTTTGGACATTATGTTTTACTCCATTTCCTTTAAAGCAGTGGGAAAAAAAAGGGAAAAAGAAAGGGAAGATGTTAGTGGAAAGATCAGGAATCTGCAGAGATTTTTCTAGCTTTCTAAATTAAGAAAATGAGAAACACATGCCAAGCTAATAGATGTTGAAAGAAATGCACAAGATATTTATATCTACTGATCTGTGTGTCGCTTCACTTTCAAAGCTCCGTGGTGTTAAAAATAAATGTAGAAAGAAATGAAAAAAAGAATTAAACAGAATCTTAATTCGTACCATTTTCTGTGCTGAGTCTCTCTTTAAGAGGAGCGACATGAATAAGCTGCAACACAAGAGGTCGTCTTGTGACTATTCCTGATCCCCGAGGCAGGAAATCTCGTCCAACCAGGCTCTCCAACACTGAACTTTTCCCACTGCTCTGTTAGAACACACATCAGATACAGCCATTTGAGTATGATCATATCAATGCATTCATCATTACTCTGTAATTTCACTTGTTTTCTACTGACTAACCTGAGATCCAACCACAACAATCTGAGGAAGTTGTATGATCTCTGCTCCCACAGTTAGAAAGACCTCCTGGAGCCGGTTGATGGTAGGAATGAGAGACTCCATCCTTTCAGAGTTTTGAACAGTCCTGCTGAAGTGATGGAAAAAAGTAAATTACAGCAATCACATAGTAAAATAGGTTTGGTTGCAAAGGTAGTCACCAGTATCAATTCCTTTATTTAGATTTTTATAAGATCTATAGATTATTTGCTTTCAAATAGGTGTTGCTTCACCACAGGGGGGCAACAAGAAGTGGTCCTGATGAGAGATGCAACGCCCAATCAGCAGGATCACAATAATGAAAATAATCCAAATCTCCCTAAATAATTAACAATAGCAACATATATGTTTATGTTAAAATGGATTAAATAACAGGACAACATGCTGAAAGTAACTAAGTATGAGTAGATTGCTAACAGGAAGTAACAGCTTCATGCTACTGTTAGCTTAGCATGTAAAAGATACTGACCTTGTAAATGATTCGCTGGATCCTTTTCTTTTTTAATTGAATATTCCTCAAACTTCAAGTTTAAAAAATAAAAAGCCTAAATGACAAATCATTTTCTCAAACGGAAATTCAAATTTAGCAGCTGGATTTCAAACCGTCACTTTGAACAACAAGCGGTTGGATTTTCTCTGTTTGTGACTCACAGTTTTTCAGACACATGATTGGCTGATTTCAGCATCACGTTGTTCCATTTTTTCTGATTTTTCTCTGAACTAAATACAATCTCTGATAATCTTTTCCTTGCATACATAAAAAAAGAAATCAGCAGAAAATATGAGAATTATTTCTCAGTATTTTAATGTTTCCATATAAACAAGATATTTACAAAGCAAATCATAGCCATGAGTATATTTAAATCAAGGAATAAACACTCATTTTATTGAAATAAAGAAAAACACCTGGTTAGAATTCAACACAGACATGACAAATAAATACCCGCCAGTACACGTTTATTGTGCCCCAGGATTTGTAGCAGCTGGAGACAAGAGATTTTGTAAAAACAAACAAAAAAAAAAATACTAGTTCATGTTTAGAAATTGTATGATCCAATTTTCAGTCACCCTAATTTATAAATGACCAAGAACAGTAAAAACTGTGCCAATGATCTCTTATGCAACTTTTCTGCAGATGATAGAGAAAAATTCTTGCTGCTAGGATAGCAAACAGTCTGTTTTTATCATTATTTGGTTGGCTACTCAGGCAGACACCAGAGAGAATAATGCAACTCAACAGTGATACTGTATTTTTCACAGCTTCACACTCAAAACTTTGCCTGTCGATCAAACAGAAAAAAAATATCAGAAAAGAAAGACAAGGAGTTCTGTATTCTTAATCCATGTATGAGGTATCGACGGCATCGCCGTCTGGGTGAAGTAATCTTCCAGCCAGGCGCTCAATGTCATCAAGACTAAGTTGTCGAAGTGATCGATCATAGTCCTTTAAAAAAGAATAGAAATAAACAAGTTAAAAAAATATTCAAAGCATGGCAAGTGTGAGAAGGAAAACGATAGTTTGATAAGAATTCAATAGATTTAAATCAGTTCTCATTTATTTGCAACAATTGCAACATTAATAGAGATCTTGCTTATTTCACAACTTGATCTGTTCAGATCTGGGTCTTTAAATGTGCTAACCAAGTAAGCTGGATAGAAAAATTTTACTCAGTCAGCACCCTTTCACTTAGATGACTTTCAGCTTTTAAAAAATCTTTATCAATATTATGCTGGGAAACACTCTGAAACATTTAAGAAAGATTCTACATTATCAGTACTGGATAAAAAAAAATTACAACAAATTTTGATATTGCTGTTTTGCTGATACAAGCTGTGAAATTTCACTCTGACTTGAGAGTCCATCTCAAGTTTTCCTAATGTGAAGTGACTTGGCTCAAGGATTACCATCTTAGTATTTGCTGACTCATTATTTTAACGTCTCCTACACAGCCTGACAAAAAATTTAAGTGGCGAATCATTCCCTAACTTGAAACATCTGGGAAAAAAAACAGTGCTATTTCCTCATTTTAATCCTACTGACGCCAAGTTTTTACACATTGGAATTACCAAAAGAAAATTTTGAAAAATACTTAGTCTAAGTTTTTTTGTTGTTTTGAAAAAAATGGTAGGTTTAAAGGGAAGTGGGCTTTAAGTAAAAACAAAGAAGAGTAAATCTTTTTTTTTTTTACTTGACTTAGAACAGTGCAGGATGGTCAACATTTTGGAGTGTGTGTTTTTTTCACTCATTTTGAAATCGTCTTAATATTACATAGTCATCAATGACCTGAATACAAGGTGGAAATGTAACCATATTTTCCCTTCCTGTTCAGTTCATAATACAGTAAAATCAAGGCATGTGAATGAATAATTTGGGTCAAGAGGTGGATGATTTAGAAAGTCTTTAAAATAGTTGCATTTTGCACATGACTGGAAAATATTGTCTCTAAGATGGCAGCAGCAAGTTGCTTGTTTCCTTTTATTGGTGCAAATCATAACAACTTCTTCCATCTTAATCCCCTCTGATCTTCAGAGCTGCAAATGTACTACCGGTCACTCTCTTCTAGTTAAATGCTTATTTCCTGTCTCTGATGTTTTAAAGAGATAATGGCACTTTGCAAACCAACATACTGTATTATCTCATTACATTCTGCTGAGTTCCACGTTACAAAATATGTACTGTGTGTAAGAATGTGAACTATGATTCATACTCATTGAAAATGGAAAATGACCGTCATTTTGCCCTTTTACCCCTGAGATGAGAGAAATATTGCCTGTATGTACAGTTTTCAATGGACAAACTTCTGAAATGTGTAGCAATTTAAAAATGATCTATGATCTATCTTTAAATCATTTTTAAATTGCTACACATTTCAGGAGTTTGTCCATTGACAACTGTACCTACAGGTGATATTTCTCTCATCTCAGGGGCAAAAAGGCTAAATAACGGTCATTTTCCATTTTAGATTTTTTTCCCACCATTTCTTTGGTTTTCTTATGAATTCACTAACCTTATAACTATTCATTAATTGGATACTGTTAAAATCCAAACCTACTTTAGCATTGAAATCAATCAATTAAACCTGCCTGCATCATACGCAAGAGAGCATCAACATGTATTGCATTTGTGTGCAATAATAATAATTATCTCTGAGATATGACTGGGCTAGTCCACGCAGTCAATGTCAAATTGTGTTATTCTAAATGTCATTTTTTTGGTGACTACTGTCCATCTAAAACTGAGATAATTAATCCCAATTTGTCAAACTGAGCATCTGGAATCCTGGTTGTGGCTTAAAAAAAAAAAAAAGATTCCTCAAGCTAACTTTTAGTGCCTCTATTTGTGAACAAACACTGATGCAAAAAAAAACCCAATTATCATTTTATTGTAACGATGGCATTCATTCTTTATATCATATTGTATAAGGGTATCATTTACACTAAGAAAGACACAAATATATTTTAGTTCACATTCCAACAAGCTTCCTATCGTGTGCTACAGTTTGAGCTGTTACTTTAATAACAACTACAGGGACTGAGACAACAGCCCAAACATATCCTCCAACAAAACTTTATGGACTCAAGATAGAAATACAATTAATAGAACAAATATTAAAACTTAGGTGCTTTAAAACTTTAAACAGAAGAGTCCAAATGAGCCTCCGTAATTTGTTTTCCACTTCAACGAAGCACAAGGCCATTATAGCGGTGGGTTATTGAATAGCTCTGTGATATGTTGAGCACATCTTATTTTGTCTTGTGTTTGATTGATTTGAAAATACTTTATTAATCCCCAAAGGAAAACTTGATTGCTGCAGTATAAACTCAAGAGCCAACAACAAGAAGACATAGACGGAGAGACATGGTCCAAACATAAAAAGATTCAATAATAGGGGACAGACATTGACATATGTAAATGGGAGACTGTTGTGATTGTGTGCAATGTTAAAATCTGCCTCATGGATCCAGTCTGATCTTCATTTATTAGGTTGAGAAGTTAACGTTTACATGTGGTTCAGACACCATACGATGTGAAGAGTTTAGAGTCAATGACAAAAGGGCATGTTTTTTTTTTTTTTTACTGAGGAGGGCTGCATGACCACCACTACTGTGACTTCAGCTTTACTCAGGAACCTAATTGGATACTGGTAATATCGGCAGGAGATCAGCTCTGAAAACTTTACATTAGTGACTTTGGAAGACATCACTCCTTGATATTTTATTTTTTAATTAGTTGCTGATGAATCCAATTGTTATGGACGAGCAAATTTCCCATTTAAACTAATACAACTTAATCCCTACCATGCCCCACGTAAAGATGGGGTCCTTCTTAGGGCAGAACCTAATCTCTGACTCACAGGGGGCATTCCACCCTTTTCCGGGCGAGGACCATGGTCTAAATTTACTAGTTGATCTACCCTTACTTATGTTCACCAGCAGTGTGTGGTGACAGAATGAATGGATACAAGCAGCCGAAATGAGCTTCCTCCGCAGGGTGGCTGGGCTCTCACTCATAGATAGAGTGAGAAGCTCTGCCATCCGGGAAGAGATCAGAGTAGAGCTGTTGCTCCTCAAGACCTAGAGAAGCCAGATGAGGTGGTTTAGGCATCGGCCAGTATGCTTCCCGAACGCCTCATTAGTGAGTTGTTTCGGAGAGGACCAAGAGGCAGACCCCAGACCTGTTGGAGAGACACTGTCTCACAGCTGGCCGCGGAACACCTCAGGGTCCTCCTGGGTGAGCTGCAGGATGAATCAGAGGTGAGAAAAGCCTGGGTTTCCTGCCTGAAGCTGTTGCCCCTGCTACCAGGCCCCAAATAAGTGGAAGACAATGGAATGAAAATTAATGGTGTATTATAGGCAACAAGAACCTCCAGTTGTCATCGTCAAGGAAAGACATTTTTAATGATCTTTAAAAACTTTGTGTTTCATAAAATATTTCTTTTAATTAAGGTTTTTAAATCCGTTCTGTTGTCTTTCGCTTATCTGAGGCCGGGTCGTGGGGGCTACTGCCTAAGATGGGAAAGCCCAGGCTTCTCTCACCCCCGCTGCATCCTCCAGCTCACGCGGAAGATTCCTGAGTCCCAGACAGCTATGAAACAGTCTCTCCAGCAGGACGGGGTCTGCCTCCTGGTCTCCTCTCGGTGGGGCGTGCCCGAAACACCTGACCAGGTCAAGTTTATGGGTGTGCCACCCATGGGGTGGTTCATATGCCCAAACTAACCCATCTGGCTTCTCTCGACCTGGAGAAGGAGCGCCTCGAAACCGAGCTCCTCCCAGATGGCAGAACTTCTTACCCGATCTCTGAATGAGAGCCCAGCCATCTTGGAAGCTCATTTCGGTCGCTTGTATCCACAATCTCATTCTTTCGGTTACCACCCACAGGTGGTGACCATAGGTGAGGATGGGAATGAACATTGACTTGTAAATCGAGAGCTTTGCTTTTCGGCTCAGCTCTTTCTTTACCACGCCGGACCGATGCAGCGTCCTAGTTATTGCTGATGCTGCACTGATCTGCGTAATTTTTAAAATCTTGTTTATTTAATGTAGTATGTATTAACTTTTCATACCTTAATAAGTTGTTCGTGTACTTTAGCAGCATCTGCTGGACTGAAGTGTCTTGCGAGTATATTGGACACAGTCTGCCACACTCCACTATGTGTGTTTGTGCTGCTGCTATTGCTGCTGGTACCCGCAGCTTTCTCTCCCACAGGACGGATAACTAGATTCAATTTAGCTTCATGGCCAATGGAGTAATCACTTAATTTGTGTTCATCTGAGGGGAGAAAAATGACGTGAAGAAATACATGAGATCGAGTTTAGTAACAAAAACAAAAGAACAATAAAATGATGACTTTTAGAAGACATACCTGCAAGAGCCTTCCCTTTGTAGAGTAACCGCTGTTGGTTTGGCGGTATATTCAATCGCTCAGACACAAGTTTCTTTACTGTTGAGACCATTTCATTCTCTGTAACCTGCAAAATAAATAGAAATAATGTTGTCAAACTACCTCCTGTATTCTTTCATACAGGATTCATTCTTGTTTTTCTACAAGTTAAAAGAAAAATAATCTTTTAAAAATCCATTAATACTAAAAAACATTAAATAAAGACATAAAATAAGAAAAGTGACACTTCTTATTTGCATAAATAAATATGCGACTTGCTGTTTCCATACGTTTTGCCCTCTGAACCGTTTATCCCTAATGGGGTCACTGCGGGTGCCGAAGCCTAGCCTGGCTTTTTTTGGGCGAGAGGTAGGGTACGCCTCAAAAATGTCACCACTCAGTTGCAGGGCAACACACACTCATTCAATTTTGTGGTAGCAAATCAACCAACACGCATGTTTATGAAGAGTAGGAGGAAAACCCGAGGACCCAGAGAAAACCCACACGTACACAAGGAGAGCATGCAAACTTCACACAAAAAGGTCAGTGTTTCAAGCCTTGCTCCTGGGACTCCAACCCTGACCTTCTTGCTGTGAAGCCACTGTAGTAACCACTACACCATTGCACAGCCCCGATATCCATACTTTTAACAAAATCTAAATGTATGGTCTTTTGACATCCTTCAACAACAAATTCACTCAATGACTCTTCGAAGAAAACTTGTGTTTGAAAATCAGAGTTTCTACCCGTACAACACAAGAAGGAGTCTAAACAACTTCAACATAAAATCTATTCCTGAACTGCAAATAATTGATGGAATTAGCGAATGATAAAAGTCTAATATCATTACCAAGAAAAAAAAAACTGTGGTCACTTAGAAATCAATCCAGCCACTATTGTTTGGTTATATTTCAATAGATTTGAATAATAACAACATGACTAACAGTTTATAATGACTGCTAAGAATAAAGTTTAAGTCAACTACAAATTCACACTTTCCTGTAATCAAATGAAATCAGAACAATCCTGAATTTTGTTCACTCATCAATCCAACAAAGTTGAAATATAACTGTTGAGCTTGGACTTTAGTAGAGTTTCTGATCAAACTTTTTATAGCCATAAAACACTTCAATATATTTTAACATCACAAACAGGCAAGTTCACTGAATTAGAAACTAAAAGATCCACAAACTGATTTCCATGCTTTAGATCTGTCCAACTAAAGGTTTTCTTATTCTAAAACCTTAATGAAGTTCCATTTGTATTGAAAAGCACCACATAATTTTAGATTCCATGTTTAAAGCCTGAGAGAACAGGGTGGAACAGAACAAATTGCTTCCGTAGGATGCTGTGGCTAGCAGGGTAGCTTTATTATTAGTATTCACCTAGGAGACAATCTAATTCTTCAAACATACCTTCCATATGTTTATTGGACTTGTTCTGATTCTCTAGTGGTCTGCATATAAACTTTGATTGTATCTATCTCTGTGTTTTTTTAAAACAACTGATTAAACTGTTAGCTTCACAGCTAGCTAGATATAAACTAAGTTAACTTACCTGAACACTGCACTCTTGTCCTTGGAGTGGTTTTACTGTAAGAATCATCTTTATAAATATCTACGGTGGAACAATATCTCACAGAAATACTATTTAATGAGTATTAATAACCGACAAACTAGAGTTAGTTTCTTAGTTCGTAATAAACACACGGGCTCAGCTAGTTAGCAGCCCATTCTTCTTTTTCTGATAGTAAGTGCTGGAGAATGCACCACAATGCACGCTACTGTCGCTTGTTGACCAGAAGGTGGTACTGCAGCCAAAAGTATGGAAAGTAAAAGAAATTTACTGTAAACCATTTGAAAGCTTAAGTCTTTGTTTGGCAATCTGTACGAATTTTAAAACATATAAACTGTATCAATGAACCTCCTCTTTGGTCTTCCTCTAGGCCTCTTTCCTGGTGGTTCCAAACCCAGCATCCTTCTGCTAATGTACCCTCTCTCCTCTGCACATGTCCAAACATGTACATCTTTGATAGCTTTTTATTCAAATGGAAAAAACAATCTTTGTTGCTTATTAATTTAAAATGTTTTATTATTAATATTATTATGTTTTAATCAATTCCCTGGGGGAAATTTATGCCATAGCAAATATTCAGAAAATATGTTTTTTTTTCCTAGATGTTTAGAAGTAAAATAACAAAAAAGTGCATGTTTTCATCTAAGTGCACATTTTATGAACAATTGCAATGCACTCGGTTAATGCATTAGTAAAAACTGATTGAAATAAATGTTCTCAATATGATGGTTAAATGATCCGTGATTCAGTAAAATTTTACAAAATATAGTGTAGATGTTTTTTTTAAAAAAGGTTCCAAGTCCAAGTATAAAGAAAAAAGAAACCCACGTGGTCAGTTCACACAGACACAGACATGTCACTCTTTCAGGAGCAAAATGATTAATGTTCTCTACCCAGTTGGTTGCATCCTCCCAAGGGTTCCGAAATACTCAGAGGACCCCCTGACCCAGATCGAAACCAGACCGCATTTATCACTCCCCCTCCCGGATGGTCTTGTCCATGTGATCGCTTGTCTGTGTAGTCTGTGGCTGCAGGAGAGGAGCATCTTCTTAGAGAAGGATACTCACCTGTCAGATGGGCTGATCAAACAACACAAATCAACAAAGACAAGTCAGAAAAGATTTTTAAATCATCCATGGTAAGTCATCAAATTATATTCGATATGTGGGAGTTTTTGTAACTGACATCTTATTTTATTGCAACAGACTATTTAAGAGATTCTGAACAAATATTCTAAATTTGCAAATTTTCTTTGTATTTTTTAACCACATTTATGCATGCAAATGTAACAAACAAAAAAAACAATGTAATCTTGCACAATTAATTTATTGTTATATATTAAATCATTTTTGATAAATTCTAATTTTCACATTACCTGATGTGTGCAGGTATGGGTACACTACGAGACTTGCAGTTTGCCCTGCAGCTAAAGATTGAAGAATTGCGACAGAGAGACACATTAATAGATGAATTAGAGCTAGAATTAGATACAAAAGATGAACTCATTCGAAGACTACAAGAAGAACTGGACCGCTACAGAACTACTATCACCCTCCCAGGACCTTCTGAAGTCAGCACAGGTACACAGGATGAGGCTTCATGTATTTTTGAGGCCCCACAGGTGGCACACCCATAAACTTGACCTAAAATTCTTATATCTTGTGTATCTTTTCTGTAGCTTCTTCTACCCAAATCAAGGACAGACAGCAAGCCAATAGGGAGACAGTCATTTCAGAGCCTTTCAGTTCTGATCCTGTGACTCTTGCCATGGTTTCACACAAAAGCTGTGACAAAAGCCAGGAGTAAGAGCACACAGTGTTCCGCTTGCTCACAATAACTGGTAAAATTCCGACTGTAAAAGCTTTCTAATGAAGTGCAAATCAGAAAAATTTGATCATTTTCTAACATTGAGTCGAACAGAAATTACGTGTAGCATGTCTTCATGTTCTCAGATCTTGGAGGCTTATCAGGACGACATTTCTGAAAAATAACTTCTTGCAGAACCATAATGAAGAAGAAATGAGAGCTGTTGCAGCTTCTATGTATCTCAGCACAATCAATCAAGGCTGCTGTGTCCTTCAAGAGAGAACAATCGGAGATCGAGTCTACATCTCAGAAGGTAAAACAATTTTCTCTCCCTGTGCTAGCATTCATCATACATCTGAATATTTGTTGCAAAACAGCTCAATATGATCAAACAAATAATTTGATCACTTTCTATTTCAATCTTTCTTAGCCTGGCTCAGTATTTGATTGCAAATGATGCTCTAATCTTTCAAAAAGCAAAGAAATACGACAAGTTCATGCCTGAGAAGTCAAAAAAGAGACACATGAGGGTATCAAATCATTTGTCGTAATGTGTAAAGTGGATTATCTAACACAAATAACAAAAGAAGTGAAAAAGTCTTTATTGCATTAGGAAATAAAGCGTATCAAAGAGTGATTTTGATTCATAAAATGAAGAGCTTTCTTCTTTACTCTCGTAATTTAAACCGTCTGTTTTTTGTATGCTACAGTTCATACAGTGGAATGTTCCATACAGTCATTTGAAATTCAAGAAAACAATCAAACATGTTTCTTTTATTGTTTTTCTTCACTTAGTATGTGTTGTTAACAGAAGGGACGCTGGTTGCGACAAAAGATGGACAGAAGGTGTTCAGTCTTTAGCCAGAAGACATTTTCAGAAAACTAGAGTTCCTTTATGTCTTCATCCATACCTATTCTATCTCAGGTAAGAGCTGTGCTGACTTATAATTGTAAGAAGTTATCACTGAGGAGCAGCCGAGTGAAGTATGATGGAGTGTGGCTTAGTTTAATTAGGATTTGCAGGAGATATAGTTAATTATTGTTTCAGAGTTCATCACAAGCCAGCAGATTTTTCGTCCATGGTTTTAGACAAACATGTTTCACAATAAAATTAAAGCCTCTTTAAAACACCACATTTTTGTGTGCTATTTTTTTATTAGATGTGGGGAATTTGAAATGTTTTTTTCTTTTTTCTCTCAAATAGTCTGACTGTCCAAGGATGGCATTTTGTCCCTGTAATTCAACTTTCAGAAGATGAAATATTTACAAATGCATTTTCTAACAGCTATCTAAAAATAATGGCCTCCTTCATAACGACCACTCACTTCCAAATTTTAAAAATATATAGGTTGTTCTACCAAGCATCTAATCACACAATCCTGTGGGAAAACCTTCTCAGCCATCACCACGGCCATCTGACCTGCTTTCTCAAACAGATGCTGCAACTAAATAGGATGGAGATAGTTCCCAGAATCAGTTTTAAGAAAAAAATCAGAGCTTCCAATTTTCTTCTTAAACTACTTTCTTTATCTTGTAACCAGACAGGCTTTTTTCAATTTACAGCTGTTTGCAAAGCTTGGCTCACAGTGATGACCTGCTATCCTTTGTGTTCTATCAGTGAGCTTGGGGACCAGTGCATTTATTTCCCTCTTGACCAGAAAATTCTTTTTTCCATCATGAGATTTTGTAGGGCTTTTGTTGATTGTGTCTCTGCTATTGTGCCAGTGCTATTGGACCAGGTGTTCCCAAGCTATTAACATCAGGTTAAAGAGCCTGGTTTGAGAAAATGTATATGAGATCAAGCCCAATATCAAGCTCCTCGTAGTTTTTTTTTATTGATCTGCTATAGAAGGAAACACACATATCATGGGATGGTAAAGTGGAGTATATCCAAATCGTGTGATTGAAAGATCAGGCCTGCACTGTATAATTAGATGTTGGATGTAATTAGGCTGTCTCGAGGATATCTACCTCCGTTTGCAGGAAGCTTCAGTGAACCAATCAATATGGGTCATTATTAATTTACACCACTTTCAAGTTCTGTTATAAGAAAGGGGTATTTATGGCTAAAGAGATTAGATTAGATTTATATTCAATGTCTACTGTGAAGAGAAATTCAGCATTTCAAATGAAGTCATGGTCTCAGCTGCCGTCTCTCTTTTCCATAACCCACAGTGACTGCAGGCAACATGTATTTCACATTCTCAATAATATCTCCACCTTTGCAGTCTCACTGACAGCACCCTACCACCTCTTCTGTTTTTGTCTTTTGATGTGCAGCGCAAAGAGACAGCAAGCTTTGGGTTATTAATCACAGGCGCTATGAGACTGTCCTTATGCAGCTTGGGCTGAGTAGTCATGCTCATATGGTGAAAATTCTGAAAAGGTGAGCTCACACAGAGATAATTAATATAAAACAATTAAAAAGATTGTTCTATTGAAGAGAGAGATTTCTGAGCAAAATAACTACTTCTTCTCTGTTTACAGTGTTTTCTTTCTGCAGTCATTATCAGATGATGTTGTCATAAAAATATCTGGTCACATGAAAGAGGTAAACGTTAACTTATTCAACATTGTGAAGCATCACTTTTTTTACCAATTTAAAATGTATTTTACACAGGACGTCTGCAGGTCTCAATCCAGCCCATTCCTACTATTCCCTATGTCATATCTATTGAACAAGTTTTTAAGTTGGTTTGTTTAAAATGTCGTTTTTGTATTTTAGTTGGCTCTCTTGTCCGTAAAGTTTCTTTCACAGAATCACGTCAAAGCTGGCTTCCACGTAATTCAACAAGGAGCCATAAGAGACACTTTTTACATCATTAGCAATGGCCAGGTAAAGTTACATGACTTTTACCAGCTGCTCAGCTGAAACTGGGCTTCAGAAATAGGCTTTGAACTGTGAAGGTAATACAGTATGTCAAAGTTGCTTTAGAAATGACTTTATGATGGTGATTATCCTCTGTGGCTCTTTTCTATAGTGTTCGTACCCTTTTTCTGCTGTTTTGTGACTTCTGTTTTAAATTCACCAGGTGACCGTGACAGAAAAGAAGTCGGACCGTGAAGAGCAGATTGTCCTGCTTGAGCTCAGTGAAAGACAGTGTTTTAGAGGAAAGACTCTGTGGGGGTAAGAGGTGAAAATCTTCATTTAAAAGGAAAGTTTTCCAGTCGATTGACCATATTTTCTTGGTTTTGTGTGTTCAGAGGTAACATTCAGACTGTGAATAGGATAGTTGTTGAGGAACTGACAAGCTTGACTTTAAACCAAAAGTAAGTTTAATACAATTTGTAAGTGTGCACTTACTTTTTTCTTTTCTAGAATAGCATGTATTGTTCACACACTTCAAATATATTATTGATTAATTAGTGCCTGACAGCTGCCTAGTGGTCCAGTAGAGCAAAGCATTACAAGTCGAGTCAGAAAAAAATGAAAACTTTTTTTTATTTTATCAAAAGAAAACATGAAGCAGCTTTTAAGACCTACTTTTCCTCCCGGGCAGGCTACATGCAGATCATTCTCATCTCGCATCTTCCACTTTGAATGATTTTCAAAAGATCAATACTGTGGAAGTTGGAGAGTTTGGTCAAATGATCTTGGTAAGATCTGATCTATAAGTGGGCCACACACAAATGCTTTTGAGTTGTGCAAAGTAAAAGTGTTGATTTTCTATGCTGACAGGTGCAACTTAAGAGCAACATTATAAAAGTACTTTTAAAGACAATTATATTCAATAAAAGCTTGTGTAAGCAAATTTTAAGAGAAGGTCCCAACCTTTTGATGGCTCACAGTCTCTTCATTGTCAGGTAAACCCCTAAGGTGTCTATATTGTAATATATTTAAAACCATTGGTGACTACCAGAAAGGAGGTCTAATTTGTGTCTGTTTCAGGCTCAAAGTTTTTGGAGGTGGTGGGCTCCTGTACTTTTTGACAGAACCTTGTTTACAGGGGGGTTTGTCTAATTCTTTTACAGACAGGTGTGAATTTATCTCCTTGCATTTTTGTTCATGTTGCTGAGCTTAAATAATTTAATCTTTACTTTCTTTTTTTTTTTTTTTTTCTAATATTTCAGTGGAAATTTTGACAAGTCCAGCACCAGTTTCTACGCACCATGTGCTGTCGAAGCTTTGGCTTTCTTTTGTTCTCAAGGATTTCATTATACAGATGTAAACCCTGAAAATATTGGCATGGATGAGCATGTTTATGTCAAACTGGTAAAACAATCACTCTTAAACTCTCCGATGCAATGTAAATGTAAAAATGTTTTTGTAAAGTAACCCTTTATTGGTGTCTGACTCTTGAAGATTGGCCCTAGATGTATGGAGAAAGTTGATGTGGGTGTGAGGGCATGGAGATTTTGTGAAACATTGGGCTACTCAGCTCCTGAAATAATACCAAACAGAGGTCAGAGTACCAGTGCAGATGTCTGGTCTCTGGGTGTGTTTGAGTTTCTGAGCAACAGGTAAGCTGAAAACTTTTGGGAACATTTCACTTTGAAAAACATATTGATATGATTACATTGCATCATGAACTTCTCTTTAGGCTACATTTGATAAATCTGACCAGATGAAGACTCCTATTACAGCTATTCATGGCATTGTTAAGATTAAATTCCAAGAAATAATCAATGAAGCTGCGTTTACTCTCATAAAGCAACTATCCAGGTGCAAAAACATTATAAACACAACAGTACAAAATGATTTAAATTGCTATTTCATTGTGTTTTTACTGCACTTTTTGTTGCAATTTTATTTTCAAAGGAGTTGATTATACATTTTTTGTTGGTTTATCGGTGTCCTTATCTGCTCCTCACAAGTAACCATCCAGAGAGAGTGGGCAATCAGATAAATACAATACAACACAATGTACAATATATATGGTATTCATCCCCTACGAGGATAAATAATAGAACAGAGGACATTCAGAATCAAATTATGACGATCTATGTTCTATGTTTGTTAAAACAGTTTGTACTAAGAATATATTAAGATTTATTATTAAGAATATGTTATCATACACTATGTGTGTTTTTGATTTAGATGGTTTGAAGGATTTAACTGGGAAGAAATAAATTGGAAAAAAAAATCCTGTTACTTATTCCCACACTAATACATGTTATTTATATGCACACATTACAATTCTTTTTAAACTGTCTTCCAGGGTCAAGCATCCCAAAGAAATCTAAGCATGATGTCTTTATCCTGAGAGATTTGGAAACATGTGTGTGTGTCCTAACTGGGAGGATTCCTGATGGACTTTTGAGATCAGCACTTGTAATGTTATCAGATTGCCTCTTCTTATTAATTATGTGATTGCAGTCTTTCTATTTGCAAGATTGATGAAAATTTTTTAGAAAAAAATAACTTTTTCCAAAATTTTTCAAATGTTAATCTGAGCTTTAACTATTTTAAAAGTTTACAGAAAAATAAAATCTATGTTGTCTTGTGTTAAATAAATAAACCAATGATTTGTACCCCATTGGACGTGTCTTTCTTCATGCACTGAAATTTCCCAAAGCAGGTCATCTTTACGCATTACTCGAGTGACGTCACAGGCATGCCAGTGAGAACAATCAGTAGAAATAAAAGGTGACGTCATGATAGGAAGTTGTACTCTTTAAATTGGAAGGGAAAAAAACTATGTAGACAATTATTTTTAATGTAATTATTAATGTGTTGATCTGACAGTCTTGTCTGTACAGTTTTAAACATACAAAATTACTGATCCATGTCTGTAAAAGGTCTCATTTAAATAAAATAAATTTACTTGTTTTACATTGAAAATCTACACCGGAAACATCAAACACAATGTCCAACTTGATCTTCTACCAAATTCCTATGTGTAAGCCACAAAAGCAAAAATCTTTGCAGATCACTGTTGGACAATTTCTAGGCAAGCAACTTTCCAAGGTAAGAAGGATCAGTCATTATCTGCTTTATCAAGTTTCCTTTATTTTAAAACAAGATTTTCTTTCACTCAGGAGACTCACACTCTTCAATAAAAAGTTTTCCATGATCTTGCCAAGTTTCCAAACTTAGAGCAATTCGAAACTTTTATAACTGACTGAACTTTTGTTGCTAAATGTACAAACTTCATGTCCTCCTTACATAAGCTTGCACAGATCTATCTGTACAGATTTCTATTCAGAGAGACCAATTGAGCAAAATATGCATGTATAGGTCTCTATATTTAGATACCTATATATATAGATCTCTCTAGATATTAATACATACATATACACACACACATGCATATGTGCATGTATATGTGTGTGTGCATGCATGAGTCTGTGGAAGTACTATAAAAGATGGTGTGAGTGTGTGTTGGCATGGTTACACTGAGTGGGGAACAGCATGTATTTTTGGGTGCCACACAAGTTACAATCTAAAAACAAAACAAAACACTGTTTCATTCTATAAATTAGAAAATAAAATCTATTTAAAGTTTTCAAGCAAGACTTTTAAGTGATACTCTATTTATCCTCTTCTTTGTCTCTTGACTGGAAGAGATTTTTCAATTATTGGTTGAATGCCTACAGGCATTCAACTTTTTATTTTAGTTTTTCTAATTTCTGACTCATTGGGCCTGGAGTCATAATCACAATGTGAATAAAAAAAAAGAGAACATTTATGTTTACTGCAATAATTTTAAGTCTGAATATGTTCACATACATTACAGGCATTATTTATTTGTGAATAAGTAATAACTGGAAGCTCTTCCTTAGCTCTGGGGAATGAGATCAGTTATCTACCTGTTGCTATTGAATCACAGTACATTAAAATTACTTTTAGAGAAATAGAATGAATAATTTGTTTCTTGTGAGGGATCTAATGAGAAAGCACGATGATGTAATGACCTTGTTATTACATAATTATCACCAGTATTCACCTAGAACCATCCATCCATTGTAATCTTTATTCTTGAAAGGCAATTCAAATTCTAAATTAAATCAATGACTGGCTCTAGGTATCTACATTCTCTCCAAGTTAAAGTGACTTGAATCTTGTTTTTGTAGATCTGTGCACACACACTCTTTTCTAGTAAACTAACTTTGAACAGTGCTTATCCTTCTAATGTTTGATACAGTGTTAATATCACGCTGAGAGTGTAACAAAAAACTTATCAGAAAGAACTTTGTTGAGAAATATTTTAAATGTGATTCAGGCTTTTATTTCTGGCATTTTTTTTCTGTGACGAATCTTAAAAAGTTCCAAGGTAAAAAATGATGAAAAAATATTTTTACAGAAACATTTCAGCTATAATTAAAGTGTCACTTCGATTTGATTTGTGTCAACTGTCTGAAAGTTGCTTATTTGACATCACATTATATAATTTTGACGGATTCTACATTTTCAGCATCATGCTTGTGCATAAGTGGTACTTTTAAATGTTTTCTGTAAATTTTCTTTAGGATGTGCCACTACATAAGAAGAAATGATCGTTTTTTCATTCCTATTGTGATATATACTATTTCTGCTACTGTGGGTAAAGGTTTAACACATTTTAGATTGCTCTGCTTTTGTAAGAATTTATTTATTCTGATTATTATTCATAAGTAACATTTACACCATCCAGTTTAACTGATAGAAAAGTTCAGTTTGGATGTTTGTTAATTGTGTTTATGTTGCTTTTCTAACTAATTTGTGTCCAATTATTGTTCTAGCAATTGCTACAGTCTATTTTAGAGTTAAAACAAGAGTTAACTTGTTGCGAAAGAACACAAGAAGAAATATGCAAAGTAAATTAATTCCTATTTCCAAACATTTGTTTTGCACTTGTAAGTTTTTGGAAGAAACTTCATTTGAAATGTAAAAAATCAGAGTAAACAAGAAAAAATATGAAGCTAAAAGAAGACTGCAAGACAGATGTGGTATAAAACACTAATCATATGTACAGGGATTATGACAAGATGTGAGAAAAGACAAGGTATGTTATGAAGTTTGAACTTATTTCAGTCTGTCATTCGGTAGAATGTAGCAAAGTTAATCTCGTTTATGTCACGTGTTTTAATTTTGCAGGAAAGTTCATAAGGCTGCAATATAGATTCACATAAAGTTAGATTTAAATGTTTCACATTGAACATAAATCCCTGTCCTAACATAAATTATCTACATTTGTTATCGGTAATATCTGTTAATTACAAATAATTACTGTCAAAAATTGAATGCAGATCCAAAGATACAAAAAAAACTGTGTCCATGCCACTGTTTGGTTCTTGTTCTACACGATTACAAATTTCTTTGGAAATTTTTCCATTTTTCCATACACAAGGTAATTGTGGAAAAAAATTTCAGTCTTTGAAGGTTTCAAATTAGATTCCTGTGGAATCTTTTTTATTTTGGGAATCTCTAATCTTACATCACATTGTTCAAAGACCGTTTGGTCGATACCTAACAATGTGACATGTATGGACTTTTTTAAGAAGCTAATTAAATTTTGCTCACACACAATTACATTTCAGCCTCTCAAACTCTAGATTTCAAAAAGAGGAAAGTAAACACAAATGTTTGCAGAATTCTAAATAAAAATTCTGACTGAGATTGGCCAACATTCAGTAAAAAGTAGAGTTATTCACTACGTCCAGGATGGGAAGTCTCTTTTTCTTTTCCTTCTCCAGAAGAAAAACCTCATTGTTACTTAGTGTGTATGTCTGTGTGTGTGTTTGTGTGCGCTTTATGCTTCATTTGAGAATCACAACCAGAAAAAAAATGGTGTCATTCTTCCTTTTCCGGTCATTTGCCTTTGCTCACCACGCAGCCTTACGAGCCCATCTTCCACTCACGTCCCCTAATTCCTGCAATCAGACCACTCACCCTTCTGGATGAAGACACATTGCTTCATAATTTGTTGTGCAAGCCAGCAATAATGTATGAGGTCGAACATAATTGCTAAAATGTTTTGGCCTTCTTTCCACCCATGCCAGTGAACCATCTTATAATATCTAAAACATTTAAGAAACTATCCCATGCATTTTTGTGGACGAAGTCTGACAAGCCCAGATTGTCCTCAAATCACTGGTTCCTTCAGTCAAACATCCAGTTTCTCAGATTTCTTTTTTTGATGTACTTTTCACACGACTAACCGCTTGGAAAGAATGTGTCTGCTGAATGAATGAACAAAAACTTTGTGGGCATTTAATTAACTATTTTAGAGCAGCAGTACAGCAACTCAAATATGTAAAAAAAAAAAATTGCCATTTTTGTATCTGAACTCTTTTATGTTTGAATAGAGCTTTTACCCTTTCAATTGGAGGATTACAAAAATTGAAGCAATTTAAAATTAAGAAAGATTTTAAATGAACTTAATGTGATTTTACAAAACTCACAACCATTAAAAGTGATTACATTTTTACTTCCAGACATTTCTAAGTGTAATTTTTGATGTGTGGCCAAGCTTGTCTTCAAACCGGTTTATTGTTTCCCTTGATCCTCATTTCCCAGGAGCTCCTAATGGCTCTTAGCTTTGTCTCTGCTTGTCAGCATGGACTCATTCACACTGGCTGCCTCAGAACTCGTGTTACAAGGCTGCAATGAATCCACATTCTGCTGTTTATAGCATTTTTGTGCCCTCAGCGGTTAGTTGTAAAACTATTTACACACAACATACTTTTCATTTACAGCAGCTGAATGTTAAGTTTCAAAGTGCACCCCAACGTTCCGCTTCAATTCTTTAAGAAGTAAAAACTAGATGAACAATGGTCATCTGGACCTCAACTATGGCTGTAATGAAAGGGAATAAGGACGGAGGAAGGGTTTTAAGTTAGAGGGGGTAGAAGCAAGAAGGGCCTTTTTTCTGTCAGAAAGCCCATTATCACCCCCCCCCCTTTTTTTTTAAATGTCCCATTTTAAAAAACCTGGAAAAGACTAATGATGACAAGCTGGTTTGTTGCTTCAGCAGGTAGAAATGTGCAACTGAACAAGGAGATTAGGATATATTTGAGAAAGAAGCGAGGCCTCATTTCTCTCATTCAGTAGGGCACAGCATCACCCGATGACTGAGTTGGGAGGGGTAACATGCTGCCCCTTTTGTCCCCTCCTATTCTGGGTTCCTAGGAGAAAGTAGGTGAGAGGTTAAGAGTATTCAAAAAGGGAAAGAAAAGATGTGTTAGGTAAAAAATCATTTGACACGAAGGGGCGGACTTAAAAAATATGTAAAAGAATTATTATTTGTGGTTAAATGAGGGTTTATGGTTTGTTTTAAATTGAATCAAACTTCAGCTCTTTTTGCACAAAAAACATGCAAAACTCTGCAAATGAGGGAAAAAAAACACTATTTAAATCAAATAAAATAAATAACACTTCACTTAATTTCCTGATCGTACACACAGATGGCTATGATACTTACACACACACACACACACACACACACACACACACACACACACACACACACACACACACACACACACACACACACACACACACACACACACACACACACACACACACACACTACGCTTCAACCTATTCCTCCCTCGACTGAATATTAAAATAACTGTTTTATTTTTCTTTGTTCTGTTTCTATTGATTTATTATTTTATTGTTTGATTAATTTTTATGGGATTGTCTGTTTTTATTCCTTGAAGCACTCTGTAATTGAGTTTTAATAAGTGCCATAGAAGTAAAGTTGTGATCACTATTTATTTTCCTTGTCTAAATCAAAGCTGTCCACCTCACCCGTGCTTCTTGCTGATTCATTCAGGGTTTTCTAAATGTATCCAGAAGTCAGGGAGAGAAATATTTGGGTTGGGCGTTACTTGTCCTCTCATATTATCCCATCTTCACACTTGCCCCGAGCTGCTGTACATAGCCTGAGAATTTTCTCTTCACAGTTGCTGATAACGTGGCCCAATGTGACTGAAAATAGCCTTGAGCACCTGTTTTGATTAAACCAATCATTTTTACTTCCTGATGACTCTCCTCCTCCTCAAATGCACAAATTCAACTTGCTTTCTTCCAACAGTTCCAATGCACGTGTTGTTAGACCTTGACACCGACATAAACGTTGACAAAAGCTGCTTTTGTAACCACTTTTCATTTATAATGTAAAGTTTTTGAACAAGTATTTGTCATTGCATGTCAGAGCCTGGTATTCACACAAAGAATGAATCAGATTTGACTTTTTAATTAACTTCTTCCTGTATTTTATAAGCAAGAAAAATGGTGTTTTTATATTTTGATAAATGTCTGAACTTTGAAAATTAAAGTTGGGCTTCAATGTAAGCAAATAATTTTCTTTTCAAATGATTTTTATGAAATAAACTTTGTGGTAAATAAAAGAAGCATTTACATTTTCTGACCTTCAGAGATCATTTTCCATCAGATTGAATTCTTGGTAAAATACTTTATCATTTTTTAGACCATTCTGTCATGAAGCGGTGTGCGTGTGAGGCGGAACCAATTGCAGGACAGAAAATAGGGTTTATTTAAGAATGTCAGTCCAGTAATGCTGTGAAAGAAAAACAAACTTTTACTGGCATGGCAAGCAGTGATTGTTCAGAAGGTGTTTCTTGGTCAGGCAACCAGGGAGACCTGGCTAAAAGGGATGGCAATGACTCAACGTGGGCTAGGGTGAGTGCCCTTAAATAGGCAGGTCCACAGGTGTGTGGCATCAGAATAATCACCCTCAGGTGTCTCAATCAGGGTGATTAGGGAGGTCCAGGGCTCCCTCTGGTGGCAGGTGAGGTGATCATGACACATCTACTAACTTTAATATATTCATGCAAACTCTATGTTTTCTAACTTAACAAAATTAGAATATATTTAAGTAGAATTTAAGAAAAAAAAATCTGCTGCAGGAAAAAGAATTTCAAAACACACTTCACCCTTAAATATTGCAGTGTCATAAAAACAGACAGTATTTGACATATTTTTCTGTCTTTTTTTTTTTTTTACAGCCCCTTTTGTTTCCCAACATCACCAAATTCTGAAATGGTCTTTTTTGTTTTGTCCTTGTTCTCTCAGCGATGCATTTCCAGCAGTGGCTGAAATCCTTATATATCTACATTGGACAAAAGGGAACTGAATCTGAGGACTTTTGGAATCTTCTGTTATCTTTTCCATCTTCCCTGCCATCACTTTCCGTCTCTACATCCTCTCTGCTGGGATTAGGAGCCGTAGCTTCGCTCACTGCTTACTGGCTTGTGACACGCCCCCGAGCCATGAATCCTCCCTGTGATCTCCAGGATCAATCTGTTGCCATCGATGTGAGTAGATTCCAAGATGGGATTATCTTGTTTAAACTTGTGGAAATGAGACGTTCACAGCAGTTATCCAGGGCCGGGTGCCTCAGACAGGAAGCCAAGGTTTCTCTCACCCCAGCTACAACCTCCAGCTAACTCGGGAGGATCCCAGGGCATTCCTCGGCCAGCTGTGAGAAATAGTCTTTCCAGCCGATCTGGGGTCTGCCTCTGAGTCTCCTCCTGGTGGGACATGCCCAAAACATCTCACCAGCAAGGTGTTTGGAAGGCATCCTAACCAGATGCCCAAACAACCCCATCTGGCTTCTCTCAACCCAAAGGAGCAATGGCTCTACTCCAAGTTCCTCCCACATGACAGCGCTCTTCACCCTATCTCTGAGTGAGAGCCCAGCCATTTTGCGGAGGAAGCTCATTTCAGTAAGTTGTTAATGATAGTTTTTTTTTTCATGCAGGGTGATCCCAACTGCAGACGCTCTGCTCTTCTGAAAGATGACAATCTGCTGGAGTTTTACCATGACGACATCAGGACGGCTTATGACATGTTCCAAAGGGGTCTGAAAATCACAGGTGTTAAACCCCACATGTGTTATAAGTATTTAAATCTCATTTTAAATAATATTGCTGTAAAGATATTTTAAAAAACTGACTGTAGATAAATTCACTTACTGTTGGTTTGACAAAAAGAGAGATCAAACACTACAACAAAATATTTGTTGAGGTTTTAAAGATTAATGATACCGACAACACATCACCACAGCTGGTTGGATTAAACTGACATAACATCTGGTCTGTACTGCGTAGGAAATGGACCGTGTCTTGGTTTCAGAAAACCAGGTCAGCCTTATGAGTGGATCTCCTACACTGAGGTATGACACACTTAGAGACAGAGTAGCACTTATGTGTAATATTTCACTCTTTACTTTGTGCTAACTGTGCATGTTCAACCTTCCAGGTGGCTCAGAGAGCACAGTGGCTCGGCTGTGGTCTGATGGCGAAAGGCTGCCAGCCCAATTCAAAAGAGTTTGTGGGGATCTTTGCACAAAACAGACCAGAGGTTATATTTACATTTGTTTTGGACTATTTTGAGAAGCCTTCTTCATATCATCCTATGATATCCACGTTTAAGTGGGTCTTAAATTATTCTCTTAATAGCGATATTTTAGAAATATTGTTTCAAATATAGGGCACGGTGCAGCGGATAGCACAGTGGCCTCACAGGAAGTAGGTCGGTGTTAAAATCCTGGGTGGGTTTGGAACACTGGCCTTTCTGTGTGGAGTTTGCTTGTTCTCCCTGTGTATGTGTGGGTTTCCTACAGGTACTCCGGTTTCCTCCAACCCTCCAAAAACATGCATGTTATGTTGATTGGACACTACAAAATTGCCCGTAGGATGGAATGTGTATATAGATGGTTATGTGTGTGTGGCTCCGCGACAGACTGGTGACCTGTTTGGGGTGTACCCTGCCTCTCACCTTGAATCCGCCGGGATAGGCAACCCTGTCAGGGAATAAGGGATCCAGAAGATGAATGAATATATATATTTTGTAGCTAATGAAGGACTAAAAGTTACATCAAATCCTTCATTGCATTTAGGAATTTTTTAATGGAGAAAAATGTAATTGTGATAAGTAGAAGAAATTTCAATGAATGCCAGAGTATTTTTATATCTTTTTTTCTTATTTCCATTAAAAAGAACACTTGGGTCTCTCGGGAAGCTAATGTAGAACCCTATCTGCTTCTGATTTTTTTTTTTAAACATATCCATCAGGAGAGCCTATTTCTGTCATCCATGTGTTGACTGTGATAATGAGAGTCTGATGGCTCTGACGAAGCAGAAAATTACCTCTAATTTTCAATCAATACACTTTGAGGGCTTTCTCTTTAGGAAATGGTTTTGTTTGTCATGCAAATACTAAATGCATGGAGGAGTAGATCATCATGTTTAAACTCTTTATGGGAATTTTTTACTCCATTTAGGTAGTGGCATTAACAGTGCGTATTTGTCTCCCTCTGCTGGTGACAGTGGATCATTACAGAGATGGCCTGCTACACTTACTCCATGGTGCTGGTGCCACTTTATGACACACTTGGGATGGAGGCAATGGTCCATATTACAAACCTTGGTGAGAAGAATCAATGTTAAAGTGACAAATAAAAATCTTGGGTTTATTGAATGATTAAACCCACAAAGTGAACCACTTACAGAAAGAGATCTGAGTTTTTTTTAATGCGGAATGGTTGAAAGTTCTTGTATAAAATGTAACTTTTAGTTGAAAATTTCATGTTTTTTTTCTCTCTGATAAGAACATTCGTTTACACTGTGTTTGTCTGTTTAGCTGAGATGACAGTGGTGGTTTGTGATCGGGAAGAAAGGGCGATGTCTATACTAGAGAACAAGGAGAAAGGCTTCACTCCAAAGGTCTCCTGTGTGGTTCTCTTTACTGATTTCAGCCAAGCCTTTGCAGAGAGGGCGGAAAAATGTGAGGTGGACGTTTTGAAATTAGACCAGCTCCTGGTGAGCAGTGTTAAAGCCTTAAATCACAAAATAACCCCTATAATCAAACCCTCATTAAGGAAGTGTTGATTGATGTGAACGCTCCTCTTTGCTTTCTGTGCACATGTTAGGAGCTGGGAAGGCAGAACCTCAAAGATCCTTTGGTGAGTTGTTCATCACTTTATCATCACCGCAGACAAACTGTCTGATGTAAATATCTGATCTCTATCTAAACACTTACCTGGAAATAGTATCAATGCTTTTCTGTTATTACACATCACTAGTACTCACTATTAGAGAGAATTAGAGTAGAGGAAGTCCAAATCATAATATTACACAATTATTTCTTTTTTTTTTTTTTGTCTTCTTCTCTAGCCACCCAAGCCACAGGATCTGGCAGTGGTTTGTTTCACCAGTGGAACCACAGGTACAATCAGATCTCCATAATTATACCTCTTTCATAACATAAGAGAAGTGTCCCACCGTGCCCACTAACAATCTCTTTTTATGGCACCACTGTTGTTCCTTTTGCTTCACGCCACTCTGCAATAATGCTTTGTTTATTTATCCAGGAAAACCCAAAGGAGCCATGATCACCCACGGCAACATCGCCTCCAATTCTTCCTCTGTCATTAAGATCTTGGAGGTCTGTCTACACTTCCACCTCCTTGTGTAATTGGGAACAGGCTCATAGCTACCATCTCTTCCCATCTGCCCGTATCCTAAATCTGTCCCACACCCCAACCCATGCTGTGTCTAATGGTATGATTAATTGGGCGTTTGATTGTCCCTGTTTAACTAATTGCCTCTGTCTGAAGTTTCTTTTCTCTAACTGCTGCTAAAAGGGTCCTGCGGTAGGTTTGATTGCCTTTGAGGCTTTGCTGTATGCAGACACCTGATTAGGATCTCTCCCTTGTGTTTTGCTCATTTTATTTTGTTTTCTTAGGGTTCGTTCACAATCACCCAAGCGGATGTGTCAATCTCTTACTTGCCGCTTGCCCACATGTTTGAGAGAATGATTCAGGTGGTTGATCTTTTCCTCTAAAAGATTTGTTCTTCACATCTTTCTGTTTGACTCTTAAATGGTAGATGAAATCTATTTTTCTAACAGCTGACACTGTTTACCTTTGGAGCCCGAGTTGGGTTTTACCAAGGGGAGATAACTCTTCTTGTGGATGACATGAAAACTCTAAAACCCACCTTCTTCCCTGTCGTGCCTCGGATTCTTAATCGTTTGTATGATAAGGTCAGCAAACAGAGAAATGATTTACTGCCGTGTAGACAAAGAAAGATGCCCTGCTCATGTTTTTAAAATCCTCTTTGTTTGATTTTCCTACAGATTCTGGGCTCTGTGACCTCTCCATTGGCACGTGCTCTGCTTCACTTTGCTATGAGGAGAAAACAGGCAGAACTTCGTAAAGGGATAATACGGAACAACAGTTTGTGGGACAAACTGATGTTCAACAAAATCCAGGTGAACATTTTGTCTTTTTGTAAAGACAGGACTCGGACGCCTCAAAATACTAACCTAAACATTTATTTAAGGAAAATAAAGTCTCAATTTGATCTATTTGGTGTAAATTTTGGACTGCAGTGCATAAATACATGTCTAAAGAAACAAAGTCTTTTCACTATGAATTCTTGAAAAAAAATCTACTTTTATTTTTGGTTACATTATACTTAGGATCCTGAGGTGTTCCCCGACCAGCTATAAGACATAGTCTCTCCAGCGGGTCTGGGGTCTGCCTTTGGGTTTCCTCCCGGTAGGATGTGCCCGAAACACCTCACCTTTGAGGCGTTCGGGAAGCCTCTAAACCAGATGGCCAAACCACCCCAACTGACTTTCTTCGACCCAGAGGAGCAACAGCTCTACTCTTGACCTCGTCCTGAATGGCAGAGCTCCTCACTCGATCTCTGAGTGAGGACCTGGTCATCCTGTGGAGGAAGCACATTTCCGCCACTTGTATCCGCAATCTCGTTCTTTCGGTCACCACCCACAGCTGGTGACCATAAGTTAGAGTCCCTCACCTTCTGGGATATTTTTATTAAAATGTCGTACGCTGAACAATATTTAATCTTACTGCAAAACCGAGTGCGGGATCATGTGAGAAGTATTCCAGTGGGATTGCTCCTTTTCAGATGGTTGCTCATCACTCTCTGGTGCTCATTGGTCCTCTAATCGACATGTAGTCACTTTAAAAAATATGGGAATGATGGGATGTTATCTGCCTTTATCTTGATTTCATACCTCTCAGTACAGTAAGACATGTGAAGCACTAGTTTGGCATCTAGTCAAATAATCCTAAATCAAACTTTACAAAAGAAGCACGAGTGTTCCAGCAGGCACAGCCAAAATCACCCACAGCATATTGGCCCAGTGGGAGTTTTTTTTTTTTTGAAGAGGCATGCACACAGGAAAATAAAAACTGAAGAACAAGAAGGATTTTTGGTTTTGGTACAAATGGAAAACAATGACTGAGGGTGAAAATGGTTCAACTAAAAAATACACTGTGTTTATCATTTCTACATGGATCTTTTTGTGTTTTAGGCCACTTTAGGAGGCAACCTGAGGTTTGTTTTGACTGCCTCAGCACCCATCTCCTCCGCAGTGCTGTCCTTTCTCAGAGCCACTTTAGGATGTTTAATCTTTGAAGGTTATGGTCAGACAGAGTGTACTGGAGGATGCACTTTCTCTCTGCCAGGAGATAACAGCACAGGTACAACTACTGGTATTTCTCTTCATTTTTACAAGGTCTCTAGCAGTTATGTGGACATCTGTTTTTCAGGTCATGTTGGATCTCCTTTACCCTGCGCTATGGTGAAGCTGGTGGACATACCAGACATGAACTACTTTGTTAAGAACAGACAGGGAGAGGTGAGCAAAAGTTTCAGGTGAAGCCATGTTTCATATCTTTTATGTGTTCACTTTGCTTTGTTCTGTTAGATTTGTATCCGTGGGCCCAGTGTGTTTGCAGGCTATTTGAAAGACCCAGAGAAGACAGCTGAAGCCTTAGACAGTGATGGTTGGCTGCATACCGGAGATGTGGGCGAATGGCTTCCAGTAAGATGAAATGATCAGCCTTCTGATGAACTCACTTCAATGTTCTGTTCATCATCAAATGTCTGTGTTAACATTTTGTTCCAGAATGGTACTCTGCGCATCATAGACAGGAAAAAGAACATCTTCAAGTTGTCCCAAGGAGAGTACATTGCTCCAGAGAAGATAGAAAATGTTTATGTGCGATCTGTTCCCGTCTTCCAGGTGTTTGTGTATGGAGAAAGTTTACAGGTACATCACACACAAAAATTTATATTCATTTACTGTAAAAACACAACATACTCTGGAAACTTCAAATAAGATATTTGACGTTTTCTATTTTATTTTGTGTCACCAGTCTTTCCTTATAGGGATTGTGGTGCCTGACCAGGAGGTGTTTGTAAAATGGGCAAAAGAGCAAGGATTTGTCGGCTCCCACCAGGAGCTCTGCCAAAATCCAGTATGTCAATTTTTCCCTGAAGTCAACTTTTTTTTTTTTTTAAATGCTTACAGTATTTTTTTTTTTTTTTTTTACTTACAGGACGTTAAAAATGCCGTATTAAAAGACATGAGGGCTGTGGGAAAAGAAGCCGGCCTGAATTCCTTTGAACAGGTAAACAGCATCTAATGACTTTGGCTTTAATTTACACTTACTGTAACTGCGTGGCTCTTAAAAGAAAAAGGGTAGAAGTCCCCCTCCAGGTCACGGACAGAGTTCTGTTCAAAGAACAAGAGTTTAAGTATCTCAGGGTCTTGTTCACAAGTCAGGAAAGATTAACAGCCAGGGGTTGGCACCTGCAATCATTAGGATTCTGAATTGGTCTGTTTTAGTAAAGACAGCTGGGCCAAAAAAAGTGGAGCTATTTATGTCAATCCCTATGGTCTTCTGCAGAGGATGGTGATAGAAAGACTGAGTAAATGTAGTTGGGTTGTGGGTGAAGTCGGGCCCTCCCTGCCAAGGTTGTTGCTCTTGTGATCTGTGGCTAAGCAGAGGTGTTCACTGCACCATATCGCTCAGTGAGTATGCTAAAGTATTATGTTTCAATTCTCACAGGTAAAGGACATTTATTTGCACCCGGAGCTGTTCAGTGTCGCCAACGGGCTTCTCACGCCAACCCTAAAAAGCAGACGGACAGACATCCAGAAGGTTTTTCAGCAACAATTATCCAGCATGTACAAGACAACAAATTAACTTCAGATTGAACAGGAGAATCAACCGTCCACTTAAAAATTTTCGCTGATTTCATCCTGACCATTTTTTTATGTAGAAACTTAAAGGTCGTTATAAGATTCAGATTTTAGGCACTTTGAATTCTTGTGCACATTTGGTCCCATTTTACAAAGTTTATGTTAATTTGTTACAAGTCTGTGTAATCCTTCATTCGTCCAGAAGTGATCCATCGTAGAAAAGGCTTCACAGTTGTCAATTTGATAGTTTTGTATCAGACTGAAAATGATTTCTGGATGGAAGTCAAATGTCTCAATCAGCAAATACACTATCCAGAGGAAAACTTTGAAGCCTTTTATACAATTAGTTTGCTACATAATTATGTACCAATAAAGTAAAATATGTTTTACTTGCAAAGTTAGTTATTGCATTTAGAGTCTGCAACTTTTTTTTATTGTATGATAACAAATATTTTGAAAAAAATGGGTTTATCTGTACATTTGTCTTGTATAGCTATCAGAAAATCAACTTAGAATGAACTTTTTTCATGTTAACTCAGCAGTCATATCTCATTTATTTCTGAAAAACTAGAGTTGACCAGTTAACAGTGATGTTATGGATATCAAACACTGGACAATGAAATTATAAATAAAATTTCATTTATTATAAAATCCTTTACTTCATGATTAATTGATTACAGCTGGAAAATACCAACGGACAAACACTAAACCAACTAAACCATAGAGTATAAAAAAAACTTCTAAAGAATGTGTTAAAACACCCACCGTCACTAGATGTATAGCTCTTATTAATCAGAGCTCCTTCGTTAACAACTTTAAATGTAACACAAATATCCTACTTTAAAGAATACAAACACAACAAACCAAACATTTTGATTCTGAAATTTCAGAAACAAAAATAATGTTAAATATGTTTTTTTCCAATCAAGGAAAATGAAAGAAAATTAGTGTGAAGAGAAAGATATGTAGTGGTAGAGGTGGAGTGCAAATCTCTGGATAAATGAAACGGAAAGAAACTCATTGATTCATTCATGGAATGAGTTTTCTTTACGGTAAAAAGACTTTGTGGCATGCCAATAATGTGTGAGATTGTCTGCAAACACACACTCAGACCAGCAAAAGAACAAAGGACAGATGGACATTAGATTGCATGTTGTCTCCAGTATTTGCAGCTAGAGGGCGTACAAACCATTGTTTTTGAACCTTTGCGCATCAGCGTCTTTCGCTAAACTTCACAACTCTGATATGTTTTATCTTCCATTCAGACACACAGATAAATAAAAAATGATATCAAAATTTGAACACTTAAACCCTGAAAATTCAACTTAAGAAGGCATGGCACTGAACTAAAATAACAGATTATTAAAAAAAGGGTCAAAATAGAAGACTAAACAGTTAACGGTAATCATCTGTGTTTAACTCTGGAGTTTGGGATTTGAACTGACTGGTGGTCACATGTTCAGACATTAAAAATGCTTGTAAATATTACAACTAGAAAGTTCGACCCTGGTAATTAGTTCTGCTGATGGGGTACGTTTAATTCCTTAATAAGAAAAAAAAATCTTCAAAATCAGAACATTTTGGCTTATAAAGTCACACTTGACCGATGGCTTAGTTGATGTGGCATTCAGTGTCTTTGTAAAACGAACAAAAAGAAGTTCAGAGCATAATGATTGAGGCTGATGAGGCCTATGGGACAAGTACTGATTATCAAGTTAAGGCCATTGATGTCTGTCCGAACTCCAGAAAAGAGCAATCCTTTCAGAGGCATGAAAAGAGCACTTTCTGACACTCGGCTCTCCTTCATCAGTCGTCTGCGACAATGGACAGAGCGCGCAGCTCACTGAGCTTGGCCTCAGTTTCCCTCTGCCTCTGCTCATCGGTCAGCCCTGCTTGGTCAATCTGGTCTGTTAACTCGCTGAAAATCTTGTACATTTCAGTGAAGTAGACGACCTGTTGGGCAGGAGAAAAAACACCAGTCAGTGATAACAGATAAGATACACAATTCTTCCTATCTATGGGGAAATAAAAATAAATGAAAAAAAAAAAGATCAATCCATCCTTCAGTAAAATCACAAACTTCCTCATTCTGTCTAATTTAAACACGTTGGAAGCTGCTGGTTTCAAACCTCCAAGATACTTCAAACGAGAAGTGATTTCAGAGGACCAGGGAGCTCTAAGAAATCAAATAACTCAGACAAACCCCCCAAAAACCAAACACTTCAGTGGGTAGTGACCCTCTTTTCTCTCCCAATTTGAACAAGATAGTGTTCACTGAACGCTTTCTTGACATATCCCACCCCTGCTTCTTCCTTTTAGTTCATGAGTCAGGCTCCCTAGAGAGTGGCTTTGATGATTAATAGACTTTAATCACATTACAAGACTCCAGAAGAGTGGGCAGAGAATGAAAGTACTGGGAAATACAACCCCTTATAACCCACATGCACATCTCAATATTTATTCAAGCAGCAATGCAAACGATGTCATGCTCTTAACGGGCATCGTACAAATTTCATAGGTTTTTCTGTAACGGGTTGTATCAACAGGACTAACTGGGATATCGGAGGGAAATGGATTGACTCATTTACTTGAATGTCACAACAGGTTAAAAAGTCGTGTGTTGGCTTTGAGCTTAGTCATGAGCTAAACAAATTGCCTCCTGAAAGGAATAAAGTCATGTCTAGAAACCACTTTGTATAAGTTGAAAGGTTCAGTCTGGCTGTTTATAAAAATATTTGCCACCTAAACCACATGAGTAGGCCCTAAGTATTGGGTTACTGATGTTTGCAGGGGTGAAGCGGATACATTTGCCCCTCCAAAAAGTGGCTTGTTGAAAGCACCGTCGGAAATGTCCATCTAACCAGTGATGATAATGTACACTAGATCAGTGTTTCCTCTGTGACAAAGCCTATTATTATACTTCCTTGGGTGACTACGAGGAGTAAATGCAGCCTCAAGCAGCTGCGAGTGCCTACAATGCAAAGATTAGCTGCTGGGTAAAGTAGAGTTTTAATTTGTTTGACCTTTGTGCATTTTTAAAACACGCCAGACTGTTAAATACAGATTTATCTCTCTACTTGGGTCACATTTTGACCTCTCTCACAAATATTGAATAATTCAAGTTTCACTCTACGCTGGAAAACATTGAGCTTCCCTTATGTTGCGTCCACAGGAAGACAATTGACTGAGAACAACTTTAAAGGATTTTTTTTCTTAAGCGAATGCAACACATTGGATCATTTGCATTTATATGAGTGAATAGATCAGATTGGTTTTCTGACTGAGAATAATGACAACACCTAGCAGGAATTTTATGCGTGTTTGGGAAAAGCAGCATTTGCCTTTCATCCCTGCAGCTGCAGGAAAGGAGAGAAACCAAAGATTAAATAGAAAAATGGTAGAATGCAGTCCATTAGATTCTCCAAAAAAGATAAAGCAAAAGATAAAAAAATGACCAAATTGATATATTTTGTATATAAAAATTTTATGGCACTGTTATAAGTTGTGATTCAAAGCTCAGGTAGAGATCTGTGAAGGCTACTGCTAAGATGAGGATTTGCTCATTTCAAGTTCAAAGTGCATCAGAGAAGTCCTTAATTGTCATTTGGTCTGAGATAATTTAATTTACTAATTAGGAGTGTGCCACAGTGACTGTCCGAGGAAATGAGATGGTCGGGCATGTCTGGGGTGGGGGTGGGAGCTTAAAGAAAAGCTTCAGGTTGGACGGGGGTTTTTGTAGACAGATGAGGTCTTCCTCACAACTGTGTGGGCTGTCACCAGGGGAGCTTAACCACATTAAGACCGTGTGCAGGGAGACAATCTGCCGGAGTCGTACACACCCTTCATCAGGGACTTTATCCACTGTTGAAAAGGTGTGTCTGTGCAGCTGTGAAAGCCTCCTCATTTCTGTTTCCAATGAAACCTACGAACCTGAGCACGAATGAGTGCTTCAAAGCTTGGCTGGAAGTAGTCGATGCGACTCTGGTAGAACTTGGGCATCTCGTCAAGAAGCTGCTTGTTTTTGGCCTCAAAGTCTTCTTTCACCGGTCGAAGCTCTTCTCTTGCCTGGAGCAAACAAAAAAAGTTAGAAAAATATATCAAATGAACACCGTCATTGTATGTTTTCAAATTATACAACATATTGATATATACATACATGTACATATTGTCCAACACAGATAAGACGTTCCAGATTTAAAAAAAAAAAATGTGCCCGCAAAGAGTCTATGATTCAAACTACATGCATTCCTTCTTTGATCACTTTTTTTTTTTTTTTTTTATTGTTCTGAAAAATATTTGCCTAATTCCCACAGAGATGCAGCGCAAAAAAGGCTGTAATCACGACCACAGTGAGGAGGAGTGGGTAATGTGGGCAGACTTGGCTGTGAGTGGACTCCAGTACCACTGCTATCAGTGTGAATGTATTAGTGGGTAGTCTACTGTAGGCATGCAGTTACGGAACGCACAATGAAGAAGTGTGAAAAGGTGAGAGTTTTTATTAAAAGAAAGGGGGAGTTATAATATTCATACAGAAACATATTGTTTATCAGATGAATTATTATAGATCCTCTCCACCTTATTTTAACTCCACATCACATGCACGCTTGTTGAAATGGCAAACAAATGCGGTGTGAGGATCAGGTTTTTTATTTTAAAGTGAACAGGAATTCAAAGGGCAGGGATGTAGGGGCCTCTTCAAGGCTTTGTTCCCCTGACAGTGCTTTTCTCACTGCGTTTGTGTGTGTGGGTGGCTCACCATGTGAGGATGTGTTAGAAGCAATGGCATAGGCAACACATCGGTACTATCTGTGAATGCGTGCGCTTCTGTAGTGGCTTCATTGTGTGCGTGTCTACCATTCTCAATTACGTGCCTGTAGATGTGCAGCAGCGCCTTATTGAAAAGGCACTACTTGAGAGGCTGTTAGCTTTTGCGTGGGTGAAGAAGTACACATGTACAGTATGCATGTGCTCAACTATTTTTGTTCATATTCAGTCAGCATTTGTGTTGTTATCCCCTTCCTCTGGATCATTGACAATTTGAGCAGCATTTAAAAGTAGCTGAACTCTTAGAGAGGGGACAAAAACATGTGAATCAAAGCAAACTAATAACCTGATGCAGTTTGACCATTACTGGCCCAGTTTTCTCTTTCTCTTCATATTTCTCCACTTTGGATTGCAATCGTTTGTAGTCCTGCAGCGTCTGTTCCCGGCGTTTCACTGCCATATTCAGACTGGGGAAAACGCTACCGTACCTGCAAACCGGCAAACAGAAAACTGGGTGAACAAGAGATTAAACACACCATGTAAAAAAGCATTCAAGAGCATTGACAAAAAAGGTGCTGGTAGAAAAATAAGTGAAAACACATTGATGTATAAAATTTGACACGCATTGTGTGTGTTGGATCATTTCAATAAAAACCATTAGAGTTAATAAATGACTCTGAAAAATCTTATTGTGGAGGTACTCTCAAACCCCAAAGGACTACTCAGAATTAAGCTTCCTCTCATCTATTATTTAATTACTATTGTTTAAAATGGAATGAAAGAATTCATTTTGAAAAAAAATGATAATATTGCAAATGAAAATACATTCTTGCAATCCTGGTCTCATGCACTAAAAATAGGAAAACATTCATCTGTAACTTAGCAACAGGAGGCTGAGTTTCATCCCAGGACTTGTTGCACTGGTTTTGGAGCCAATTTTAATGGGGAAAAATAAATATCTAACGTAATATAGATTTTTCTTTTTTAATGTGTACATTGAAAAACATGCAATAATTGTAAAATTTATTTTAAAAATTGTCCATTTTTTACTTTAAGAGAATATAATTTTTATGGTTAGAAGTTATAAAAAGTAAAAAGAATGTGAGTGGAATGATTTTATTAAAAGAAAAAAAAACTTTCAACATAATTTTAGAATAAATTAGAATTAAATCCAACAGATTTTTTTTTAATATTATTTATTTTGGTTGCCTTATCCATAAACATAAACAAATGAAAATATTTTCCATAACCGGGCTTCCAAATGATTCACACAGGTCGATATGAGTCAGTAGCAAAACAATCGTAATGAAGATTAGGAGAAACCTCTTTTGAATGAGTCATTAAAAGCATTTTATCATCTATGTAGGCACAATACTACAATAGTTTATTATGTCAGCCTCAATCCATAGCGTTATTAGTCGCTAAATGTGTGGGCTAGATCATTTACGTTTCCCTACATGCCAACCCAAGCTCTGTTCTGTGAGCACATGATGGAACTACTGGGATGCTGTGAATTATTTGTGAAATCCTAGATTAACACTGTGTTGGCACCGCACATTTCCAGAGGCTAAAAAGGAGGGAGGCTGTAGAGATTCAATCTCACACAAGCAGGGATTGTTTCCGACAGGAAGTTAAGCAAGGAGTGGTCTTGTAGAGTTTGAGTGACATCACTGAGAGGAGTGCAGCCCAGCCCTTCAGCCCACGCTTCACCGCTATTTATAAAATAACACTCTGGTCCAGTTTACGGCAGGGGTGGATGCCGATCCTCACGTCTACTATCTGCTCCAGTGTACACATACTTGTAGTGCCAAGGGATTATGTAATTGCCCTCCAGGCATGACTGCTCTCCAACACAGTCCTTCTGGTTGATGACAACACAGCAGCAAATGAGGCTTACAAATGACACAAAGGCAGAGTTTTCACTAGAGTGCTTCACCTGGTGCTGTTTTCTCATACTAAATCACATTGGGCATAACCACTAGTGATCCCACAGAAACCTGTCCTACCCCCATTCCAGCAAAGAAGGTGAAGACAAGAGTTACACATAAATTCTGCAGCATTCCTTTTCTTTCCAAACTGGATGCAGGTCCCTTAGTGTGAAGTTCAGAGCTCTGATAACTCCAGTACTCAGGCAATGGCTCAGTTATGTTACTGGCTTCTGAGTGAGAATACACATCAGTGGTTCCGGTTAACATCGCCAGTGCAGTTACTTTCTAAAACCAACTTGACATGGGAATTTTCCCAGGCTGTCTGAGCAGTAGCTGCATGGGTACCGGAAAGATCTGCATTTACACTCTGTTGTGAGGGTTGTCTGGTATCCCCTTGGCCTGCTTGCACCGTCTAACCAGTGTCCATGTGACAGGTCGGGATGTGGTGAACTGGCTGGATGTAAATAGCATCTGGATTAGAGCATGTTTTTATGAGCAGCTGCCAATCCACAGGCAGGCCAGTCTGATCTGTCAGCCAAGTCTGGTCTAGACACCCTCGGTCTGGAGGCTGGCTGTACTATAACCATAGCATACCTCGCTTCTGCAAAGAACACATCAGAAGGAACTGAAAATCTGGGAAGAATAATTTCTTATAGTGAATGTGATGTAGAAAAATGTTAACCTGTACGGAGTTTAAGAACATTAAATAATGAGAGCTACTGCTGTACTGCCTAAACCTTCTTTATTAAGAATTAATATGATTTAGATAAAAGTCAAAAGACATGTTTGATTGGTATCTAACTACGTATTCTGTCTTGCTGCGTGAATGAGAAAGACTTAAGTGGAAGAATGAAGTTACAGGTCAAGAGATTAAGAAAGTTGAAGATTAAGTACTTAGGTTCAACAGTCTGGAACAATGGAGTGTGGAAGAGAGGTGAAGAAGTGTGTGCAGGCAGGTTGGGATAAATTGAGAAACTTGTCCAAAATACCTTCATACACACTGATGGAAATAAATAAAGAAGTAATGGAGTTTTTCTGTTTATTTTTTAGCCAACATTAAAATTAAGAGCCAAAACATCAGGCAATAATTGCACATGGACACAACTGTATTACCAAACACAATACAAACACAATAATACACACACAACCAAGTGAAAATCTTCCATTAAGTAACAATCTTCTTTTCAACACTTTTCTAATTATCGTTACAATCACACAAGATCAGAGCATTCTGGGCTAAGAAAAAAAAAAAGCTAAAAATATTCATTAGTGAAAGACTAATGGAATCTTAATGGAAGCTTTAAAGAATGGTGTTTCTTGTGTCTTGTTTTTTTTATATAAAAGACATCTCCATAAAATGCTGTATTGCTTAGGAGAGTACAAAGTGAAGGAGAGGTCAGCAAAAAACTTGAACTTATTTTCTTTACTCTGTTTTAGATTCATTTAGATGCATATTTGGTCTAAAATACCATCTCTGAAAGACAGCAGCACACCCTCTAAAAGTCTAGGCTGGTGTTTTCATGTGAGTGTATAAGTGGAAGAATACACTGTCCTGAAACAGTTCTCCTCCTCAACCTATCCACAGTGCTGGGCCCAGGAAGCTGGGCCTTTTGCCATTTTCTGAGCCTGCCCACACGTCCGCCTGCCGCCCACCAGGAAGAGGAAATTAGAACCATTCCATCCTGTCATTTCTCCACCACCACAGCACATGAAGGAAAGAGGGTTGGATGCAGATATTGACCTATCCCGATCATGTTTTCACTAAAAATTTTCTTTACATTGGTTGTTTGATAAAAATGACAGTTTTATTGAGGAAACTGGAGCTCTCTCTCAAAGCACATGTTTGATCTTGAGGGAGAATCCAAGAGGAGGAAGTAAAACCTTAACAGGAGTGGGATAGTCCGTCACCACCCTTCAGTACTTATGCTTTTCAAGCATGCGCATGTTTGTGTGCACAAATAAAGGGAATCTTAAGGAACTCAATTGAATTCAATTCCTCTGAAATGGGGACGAATAACACGAACGAACAAAATAAACTTTACTCAAGACAATTACCACAGCAGCACAGCATATTTCTACATTCAGTTTTACTAGATTAATAACCATTTTCAGATACTCTTAAGTTTTCTCTTTAGTTTTATTTAAATAATTTTATGAACCTTAACAGGTTCATTCAGATAACATCCCTGTTTTTGCAAATTAAGCAAAGAGACTCAATGCTCTTGAGTTTGAAGAATATAGTCAGACTAAAAGATGCTATCAGCTCCAAGACTTTAATCTTTTCACAATTTTAAATGGATTTAAAACACGAGGCCGACAAAGCTGCAATTTGTAACTAAACAGCCTGAACAATACTTTTCCAAATCCCCTAAATATTGCAGTCTGGCCTAAACTTGTTGGTTTTCTGACAGTCTAAATTCATTCATAGATTTTTGTTACTATGTATTAGTATTATTTTTGAAAGTTGTAGTGGTTTAACAACATAAAAGACTGGGAAATTAGATCATTTTTAAAACAACAGGAATAAATGCACTTACTTTTTTAGAGGGTCAATGACTGTCTTTTGAATTTGGTTGACCTGTAGGGTGGAAAAAAAAAGGTTAATAAAAATGATAGATTGAAAAATGATGTTTTGTCATATGAAACCAAACAGAAAAGAAGTTGGTTTTACACCTCAAACTCATTATCTGACTTTACTGCAGTGGAACAAACAATAATAGTTTTTCATAAATTAAGCGGAAAAAATAAAACAAAAAAAGGAAGAAAAAAAAGAAAGAGAGAGAAGATTGGAAAGAAACTTTCGTGATGTTGACTCTTTTATTGTACACAAGCCCCGAGGAGAAGTCCCTGAATATTCATTGAGTTTGCGATACAAAAGGATAAAACTGTCAGGGGACAGACATGAAAGAAAAACCCAACTGATTTTAAATCCTGTGCAGGGTGGGCTGCCTTACAAGATGAAAGTTCTTAACAAACAAACATTTTAAGAAAAACAGTTTATATTTTCCAGTCTTTTTCCTTCTGCTTGTCGAAAACCGACAGGGGAAAGAGAGGAGGGGGGAAGAGTGTTGGGTGTTAAATGGAAGCAAATGAACATCACCTCGCGGGCCCTAAAGCCTCATAAATGAGTCTCATAAACAGAAGTTAGGATACAATTAGCAAAGTTTTTATCACTATTTACATTCTCAATTTTAAGGTGATGATTTTTTAAGAGCAAATATTAGAAAGCTACCATAACTCTGCAAGGAATGGTGAGATGAATGTAAAGAGTGAGATGTAAAGTGACAGCTGCATGAGAACAATGAGCTGCTCTGGTAATCATATGTTCACTTGCTATTGGAAGGATAGTCAATCAAATAACGGTGAGGAAGTAAGATTGCAGCTGCACTTTGAAAAAAGAAAAAAAAAAAGGCCTCGACCATCTCTGAGAACATCGAGCAACACTCGTTGCTTCACGCAGGCAGATTCCCAAGAACAAAATGGTTGATTGTGGTTTGAGGGAAAACAGAGAGCCAATAACAAATAAGTGCATGGGAATTCACATTTTCTTTGTTTTACATATTCACTCCACCTCCCCTCCCCATCTAGAGCTGCGCTGTTGCTTTTAAGGTGAAAGCATGCAGCGAGGAGGGAGAACAACAGCGGCAGATTTGCTTAAGCATGCTGGTGCCCTCTACCCTCTGCCCCTTCCCACAGAGAGGAGGGGGAGAGGGGGGTATTCCTTGGAGGCCCAGCAGCGCCTGAGGCCGATGCTCAAGCAGCAGTCTCTATCAGTGAGTCACGGGGCAGAGGCCATCCCGGCACACAGGCCTCCCAAAAATATACACAGATCGCAGAGGAAATCAATATCCCTCCAAACGGAGCATCCTCTATAGCACTGCCGCCATCTAGACTGGGGCTCAGCTTCGGTAGCAGTGTGCCGGCGGGGCTGTGCGCCCTCCTCAGCCCCAGAAATAAATACACAGACCTGGGCCATTGCTGCCTTCATTATCGCTGCACGTTTTATCTGCTGGCTCTCTCACTTGCGAGGCCTGCGGCAGAACATCTCATCTCTACACGGAGAAGAGCAAAGGGTGGATGCTTTTGTGTCTGTTTTACTGAAGCAACAAGGTTTTGCTGTTGGTGCCGTCAGAAACAACAGCCAGCTTGAAGGGAGAAGTCAAGAGTAGTTTTCCAATGAGTTACGCGGGATTATGAACACCTAGCAAACCTAGAGGTGATAAACATCGCACACTGACCAGAAAGTTCTCACAATCACTATTTCGCCTCAAGCGCACTTTTAGCCACTCTAGAAAAAGAAGCCGCAGAGCTCAACCCAGATAGATGTGGAACTAAATATTGAGCGGAGGCAAAGACTTTTACTTTCATAGACTGAAAGAAGAACAGTGAGGTGAGGAAAAGCTGTCAAAACCCACTCTTTGATGCTGAAAATGGCATAATAACTATCAGAAAGGGAAGGACCAAAAGAAATATAAATTAATAAATTGAAAGATGGTAAAAATAGAGAGCATTATATAATGCATCTTAGGAATGTAGTCATCTTGTGAAAACAGTCTCACTGGCAGCAGTTTACTCCTGGGCGCTCAACCAAGCCATACGCACCCCAGGTCACAAACCACACGCTCCGTCCAACCTACATTTTACTTTGTCTAGTCACTCAAAATGGCTCCTGTAAAATTTGAAGTGCTTTGAATAAAGTCTGTCTAAAAGATTTCTAGTGTGACATCGAAGAGAGAAAGAAAGCAAGAGACACTCCTTGTTTGAAAATAACCTCCAAGCGTCCCTCCTCCTTCTTGGTTCACTGTCTCTGAATATTTAGACATTTCTGCTTGGCTAATTTTTTAAATAAAGTACTATTTTTAAAGTGGAAGATAGAAAAATACCTAAAACACCTACAAGCAGAAAATGAGTCAGGGAAATCGGCATATGGTGGTCTCTGCTTTAACATATCCTCTCTTCATAGTGTTGTGCCTGGTGGATACGCAGATGTGTTGCTGCTATGATTCATATTAACGCTACCTGTGGCGATCTTTCTAACCAAATACCGAAGGTTAAAAAACAGAAAAGTCGACAAAACAGATTTTACAAAGTGTTGTGTAAAAGTTGTATGAATTAAAGTGTATGTGAGACAGTGTGATAACTACGTATAAGTAGAAAAGATGGAAATGTTTGATTTTTAATAATGCCTACATAAGCACCGCCATTATGTATTCATATGAAGAGAAATAAACAGTTTTTCACCACCATTGGGCAGGTGCATGATTCCCGTTGCAAAACTTAACCCCCGCAGACTGCACGGTGGTGCAGTGGTTAGAACGATGGCATCACGGCAAGAAGGTCGGGGTTCGAGTCCCGGAGTGGAGTGAGGGTTGAAACACTGGCCTTTCTGTGAAGAGTTTCTGTATTTTAATGCACCAAGTTTATAAGTGTTGCATTTTTTATGCTCTTAAAAATCTACAATACTAGAGAGAGTTTGTGGCTGTAGTTTTTAAGAGGGAAAAAAACTGACTTCTTGCTGCAATTTTTAAGACCATTTGGGTGCAACATCAGTTCAAACGGAGTTAAATGGAAGACAAATGTTTTAGTATGCAATACAAGTGATACAACACACTTGTTCCCTCAACACGCTCTGAGTAAGTCAGATAAATTCTGCAGCCGGGAAAATGTTCCTACTGACTAAAGGCCCCTCGATTGTAGTTATTTTAGACTCAAGTGAGTCACAAATGCATCAGTTTTCACAACTGATAACCAGCAGCTTCAGCTTATAGAGGATGATGCCACAGATGCTTTTCAAAAACAGCAGAAGGGAAAAGCATATGGATAGTTTTTAGTGTACAGGCAGATTAATACTGCCTATGAGAAAACATGACATTTTCACAAAAATTTTGTCTAATCATGCAAGGATAAGAAACAAACCACATGTGATACCATTCTAAGACTTATGAATCATACAAATAACGGAAGGAAATGGGGGAAAAAAAGCAAGTCATCATATTATATTAGGCATAAAAAGTCAAATGAAACACCTTCTCTTGATTGAAAGAGTCCATCCTTTTCATGGCTGTATCCAAAGCATTCATTGATTCCAGAAAGGATTGGTCCTGTTCACAAAGTGGGTTCCCCAGTAGATCAGTTGAAATCTTCACAGCTGCTTTGGACATAGCTGGCAGCCACAGACACACAAAATAGAAATTAGTTTAAAAGACCAGTAAAACAAGATCTCTATAATTTCTCCGGGGTATGAAATTAACCAAAGCTTTAAATACTGTATTAAATACTTTTTAAAAAGTTGAGACATTGAAGTCCACCACACTACACCGCTTGGCTAACTTTTTGGTACTTTTTAAAGGGTTATACAACAAAAAGTGATCTAAATGCAATAAAAGTCAAGTTAAAGTGGTAATTAGTTTATTGTTTTAGCCCACAAGGAGTTTTTTTTCTGGCTGAGTGGGCAGGTCAACATTTTGGCAGTTCTCCATGTCATGATGCTGCTTTTCCTTTGAGTAACTAAACAGGCAGTCGCCCAAACATTTTAGGCAGCAGCTGGGTTTGGTCATCCAAGTTCACAGAGACTGCAAGCCATGAAGAAAATATGACTGTCATTAAGTATGGTAAAACATTCTGAAGTTAGTATCTGTCTAAATAACAATAGATATGAATAAAAAAACAAACAAAAACATTTTTAGGGACAACTCTATGAGAGGAGTGAGGTGATCAGGCTGGGCACACGCATTCACGTGACTTGTACTTTAAATACAATACTTGTTAAAAGCAATTATCTTTGTAGGTACAATTATCGACACCAAAAACAAGATCATTTTGCATTGAATTCTGGTCATCATTGTATTTAAGATAATACTTGTTAAGAAATATCAACAGTAATTATCAAATGTGGTTCTGACAAGAACACCAGGTCCAGTTTACTGAGTTCCAATTGGCGAAGATAGAACTTGTGCAACAGATGGAATCCATTAACAATAATGAAGCCCTGACAGCTATGACACTTTGATGATGCAGACATCCATATTCCAGAGCACAAAGGAGAGGAAATGAAGGAGCCTCTCGCTGCTCCATCCGTCGCTCCTGCTCCTCCCCCACAACAGACTATTTACCACGGGCAATTTTTACTTCTTCCAAAATTATACAAATCATCAAATTAGCAAATAAATGCATTAAAGGAACAAAAACAGAAGGCTGGTATTCTTTTTGTGCCACACTATAATAGAGAGATAACCCACTACAGATAAACTGAGACATTTTTCAGACCCAGAAAAAGAAAAGCTGCTGGGACACATCAAGCATGTTGGTGAACAAGAGGGGATCAATGAAAGCTGTGTTATAAACACACACATAGCTGACAGAACACACCTAAATCAGCCTCGGTGCTTTTCTTCATGTCTTTGTGAAGTTTTTTCGTCTGATCCTCCAGTCTGTTGAAAAAAAAAGACCCTCATTGAGTCAATTTGTTTACCTGTAAAGGAACTCATGCTATTCTTGAATTTTTTTTTATATAGAAATAAAAAAACCCGACAGAGAGAATACAAAAAAAACTAAACAAATGAATGGCATTCTGTAGTGAAATATACATTTCACATAAAATTTACAGGCTCATCAAGAAAAAAAATCTCCGTGTTATTGTCAAAAGCATTCATGTTCAAAAGCAATTATGTCTTCAATCATTTCATTTCACATATTCCTCTGATAGGTGTTAAAAAAAGCAATTACCGAACTACAGAGGCTGAAACATATGCCATTCATTATATCAATTAAGGCAAGCAAGGGGATTAGGATTTCCCAAGAGACAGTTATCAAATCACTTCTTCTGGTTTGATGAAAAACAGAACATGGAAGAGCTTCATTTCAACCTGTTTTTTCCCAAGGACTTTATTATTTATCACACACTTACAGCGAATTCATTTGATTTCTGATGTGAGAACAAGCCAGGAAATTTAAAAAGTCTTATTTTTTATTGCAACAACAGAAACAGTGAATTTAGGATTTGAATCACGATGCAATCACAAACTATTAAAAAATACTGAATCATTTCTTTAAATTATCATTGTATTTTGAACAATATTTGCAAGCAGAAATATTCTCCTTAAATTGCGAGAAACAGGGTATATCTTTTTTGTTTCGTGTGGTCTTCTGAATCGTCCATCATTAACAGGCTTGCGGGGGGTGCCGATGCCTATCCTGGCTGATTTAAGGCGAGAGGCAGGGTACACCTTGCACAGGTCGCTAGTTTGTTGCGGGGACACACACACACACACATGCACGCACACGCACACACATGGGGCAATATTATAGGGGCCATTCAACCTAACATGCATGTCTTTGGAGGGTGGGATGAAACCAGAGAAAACCCAAACATACATGGGGAGAACATGCAAGCCCCGTCTAACCTGGGATTCGAACCCCTCACCTTCTTGCTGTGAGGCCACTGTGCTAATCATTGTGCAGCCAGAAAATGTCTCCTAAATTGCTAGAAAAGTGATAAATCTTATTGGTAATAAGGTTATATTTTTCTCTACATACTTATAAATAAAAACATGAAGTGTGAAAGTGTGACGCGCCTTTACGTAGCAGTTGTTACAATCATATGCTGCAGTTACTACACCACCAACCAAGTGAACATGCCTGACAGAGTAGCTCCTTGGGCCAGCTGTTGAAGATTTTAAAGCAGGGAAAAACAGTCTGAAATGTATTAGTCATCATCCTATTGGAAGTAATGGAGTGAAAAACGACAAGACAGAAGGAAAAAAAGCGGAATAACAGCAAAACTTTGTCAGAGACCAAGTTGTAGGGTAAAAAAAAAGATAAGACTAACAAGATAACATGCTCTCTGAGCCACTTGTGCTTGTTTGTGCATGCTAAGCTCATGTTCCAGACACTACCACCTACATAAAAATGTGTTGCTCAATACTTTTGCATCTTCTCTACTCTAGCAGTGAGAGCCATCCTGGAGGAAAGCCAGTGGAGAGGCGGGACTTTCTCTAAAAGAAAGGTGCTAATAGAGCAGCTGCAGTGCCTTGTACTAATAGCCAAATGTCAGACAGTGTAGTCGCAGTCCTGATACCTTATTGCCCAATGAAAACTGGAAAGATCACAGTGTATTCTAGTGTAACCACGAAGCACACACCCTGGATGAGACACTTGTTAATGAAACAGCATTCCAGCACACTGATAATTCACCTTCGATCCATTTTTAGGTCAACTTCATTCATACATCCAGGTCAGGAACTCTAGTTCTATGTTAGTCTGCTAAAACAAGAACCATTTAAGATTCTCACTAAAAACTATTTACAAAAAAGTATTTTCTCTATTAGTTCAATAGAGCTTAGAAATTTAGCACAACTAAAATATATGATCTAATGACTTAAATTACTTAAATCTAATGACTTAAATGACTTAAAAAATATATTTTTGCATTTATTCTTTTTTTTGATACAGAGTCTGAAAAATAACTACAAAATGTAAACAAATACTTAATCTAGGTCAAATGCGTTTTGGGTGGGTCAGATAGTCATTTTCAAAATCCTTATACTCGATACCAAACAAAGTGAAGTAAGAGGTAATGAAGCAAATCCATTCTGACAAAACTCTAAGCTGTTGATAGAAGCAGTGTGTGTATCTAAGCACTTGAACTTGCCACTCACTAAGCCATTTTCGTTCAGATAAGCCTGCAATACTGACTTTATTCTAAGGACCAACTAATGCAATATCGCCCTAAATTACTTTCAATAAAAAGGATTGATAACAGTGTCAGTGAGGTACGACTGATCTCGAAGAAAGGCGAATATAAAATTTAACATATTTGTTCCAATACAAATTTGAAATAAGTTTTTGTAGCAGACCACAGTAAATAAAAACAGTTAACCCTACAAGTCAGAGCTAGTCTCGTTAAGAACTGGCATTTAAATACTGTATTATTCCCAATAGAAGCCGTTTCACTGCTGGCCTCATAAGTTTGGTAGAAGAACTGTTGTTTTCATTGGTTTTCATAATCTACTCCTGCATAAACAAATTAAAACTATGACCCAGGAATGATAAAATATGCTGCAAGACACAAATTTTAAATATACTAGACATACCAAAATCTAAACTTGTTTTGTGTCCACTGCAAAAAAAAATAGTTCACAAATATCTATACATTTTCTAATAATTAAATGGTGTCTGAAGTCATAAAACAGTGGTACTGCGTGTGTTTAGACAACAAACACTAGGTGATGTGTTGGTATGGATCCCCAGGGTGGAGACCCTTAACGTTAGTACATGCCCTGCTGCTCTGACTCATCTATAAGGTCTATTGGCACCACACCTTGCTGATAAAGGGTACTCCTACTCAACAAAACCTGAGAGGGAAACTGTGCTCCCACTCATTTTGCTGTGCCCCTCGGGGTGTTTCAGTGAACTGGCGTCTTAGTTTTTAACATGCGCCGAATGTTAGAAAATCTGATATAATGTTAAACAGCTGATAACCCTAATTGTATTTTTATTTTTTTCCCATGCCAAGAAAGTTTTTAAGTAGAACACGGATAAATCGATCTTTTACAGATCAATGCTAGGGCTAGCAATCCCCGAGCATAGGAAAAAAGTCTGAAGAAGTTTGTGAAGAACATCTCATTACACAAGCAAACTTTCAGACTTCTTTTGGCTTTGTTATTGTAAATGTAAGTCAATTTAATACATTTTTTTATTTTTAAAGATGTATATAAAATAAAATCAACTTCTCAGGCAGTGTAAATGGCCCCATAACTGTATAATTATTATTTTAAAAAGTAAACATTATCCACTTGAATAAGACACTTGACCCTCTTTGCTTCAGGTGTTAGCACTATTGTTGTAAGAATAAACCAGCTGGAAAGTTTTGCATCATGGCAGCTGTGGCTATAATGTATGGCCTTTGGTCAAAAAGTATGAATGTGGTGACGGAATAACTACAAAGCACACTAGAAGCTTTAAAAATGCTTATGTCCAATCTCATTAAAAGAATCAAACCCATCAAACCATTGATTCAAAGTATGAACTTACTTTTGAAGTTTATCATATTCCCGCTCAAAGTCTCTTTCAACCTGAAACAGACAAAAGCAAAATTAAACGCTGAATGTTGCGAATAATATTGAGACAATTTCAATGGTTGTGATTTTTTTTTTTTAAATTCCAAAAAATAGAAATGTTCGAAGTACAACTCAGCATATTCAGCAAAAAAGCTGGAATTATTTCCTAAACGTGGGAGAAATTTTTAATTTTCTAAGATTAACAACAAACCGGTAATTGTATCAGAAGGACATCTGCTGCCTACTTTCATCCCAATTGGTAAAAATGTAGAATTAGGAAGAATTTCTATTTTATGTGCAGCATAAATATAAAATTCTTGGACATCTTAAGAAGGTAAACTAATTCTATATCTTTACTTTTTTATCAAGTTTTTCATTTTACCATATTCAAAAACTATTTTTTGTAGACTATTGGCATAAAAACTGATTTATATTTTCAATCTTAGTTGTTCTCATTCAGCTACTTTGTCAACAACAAAAAATTGCAGATAACAGTTAAAGGCAAGCAGCCACTGAAAAATGGTGAGGTAGTTTAACAAAACATTAGAGAAAAGATTTTTTTAATAGAACATGACTAAATCATATTTAATATCAACTGAAAAAGCTTCAAGTTTTAGCTCTATTTTTTTCTGTATAAACATGTGGTGTTGCTGAACTTTGTGATGACATCAGGTGAGTAAAATCCCTTGGTATTTTAAAGAAAGGCTTGATTAAAGAAGCAGACCTCCACATTAACCCACAGTCGCTATATACGTAACTCACAATGTAGTTTGTCTATTTATTCCTTTAAATCATAACATGTGACAGATCCCTTCCTGTCTTGTGGCTCAGTGGGTTCTTTGGATTTAAACAAAGTGGCTAAAACAATAAAGCAGACAGTTGACTATGTCACAAGTGGACCATCTAAATGGGATGCCTTTATCCCACTCCATGGCTTTTTGCTGAGGAAGCTAGTTACCCAGAATTTAAAGGGACTGCTGCGCCACAGACCCATTACAGAGGAAGTGGTTTATGCCAGCCCACAGAATGTCACTTCAAGGTAATCACCTCTGCCTACTGACATGGCTGAAAAAAATTGATATCCAAGTTTTTTTTTTTTAATCGCCCACCAACGAGGGTATTGTGTATACTGGTCACAGTTTTATAAACTGCTTGGGAAAATTAAATTGAGTATTTATGTCAGGTCACAAGTATTGAGTGGCGAGTGAATGGCGTAAAAACTTTGTGACTTACAGTTTTGGAGACGATCTGTTTCTTTGGTTGTCCAATCTTAAAAGGAATCCTGAAATGAAACAAAATTAAATGAATGGCAGCATAATAAAATGCTTTAAAGGTTGGCTTATTTTGCTCTGATATTGAATTCTGTCTGCTTCCTACAATTTGAGCTTATTTACAGACTAGTAAACGGGTGTTAATCACCGTTCCGTTGAACTATGGCACTAGTGCCATGTTCATTAACTTCATGTCATCCCTGATCACATCTGGCTTGCGCTGCTGGCGGATATCCCTCAGCGGAACTGGTTGTGCCCTCTTTTTTGCGCGATCCTGCTGCATGATAGCAGCTGGCAATCAAACACAAACGGATTATTGTGTTTCAGGAAAATTGTAAGCTTTGTCCATAAAGTCAGGCAAGATTCAGCATGTACTATGACTCAAAAAGGCAAAAGCAAGTTGACACCAAAGTCCAAACTATGTCACAGAGCTTGGAGTAATGGTAGCTAATGTGTGCCACTTTCTGAATGAATTACAACTTTTTTTCATTTACCAGTAAAAATACACACACAGCTCTAGTTTTAGGGAGAGAAAAATGTTTTTCTGACTTAGTTGCAGTGGATGATCAGAAAGACTTGGGGATTCGGAAACTGTAAAAGGGTTTTGTCACTGTAATTGTCTGCAGGTTGTCACTGAGAAGATATGATCTAAAAATCTAAGCAGCATAATGGACAGTTACTGCTGACAGGCAGGGTGAGGCAGCTGCTGCGTCAAAAGAAAGGTGTGTAAACTAACGAGATGGAAAAGTGAGGGTGTGATGTAAGAAAATAATTGTGCAACCATTGATTTGTAAGTGATCTTCACACTCAATCACAAACTTTTCTGTGGTCAAACAACAACCAAGCCACCATGAATAAAAGCAAAAAAAAAAAAAGTTTTATGAGTATTTCAGATATAATTACTTTTAATTAGTTCACACATTTTATTAGGGTAATTAAACCCATTTGTCATCAATTACTAATTATAAATATTATGTTTCTTCAGTTAAGAGAAATAGTTTCACCCTACATCATAGCACACCCACGTGGAAAATACCCATAAAACAACTGCCAAATCTTTTGTGACTCACCTCTCACTGATTACCTGAGATGTACACAATGACGTCACGCTAACATTCACATGCAACCATCTGGCAAATTTGAAGGGATTCCTTCGTGATGAAACTGGTGCATCCCCCAAACAACTAGGATAAAAATCTGTCTTGTGCAATCAACAAAGCAAGGTTTTTCTTTGACAGAAGATTTATGAGTAAATTTCTATAAGATCATCACTTTGGGCCAAATACAGAAAAAACAAACACCACTATTTATGAGATGGCGATTGAATTCCAAAAAAAGGTCAACCTGAAACCACTAGCAAACATGTAGCTACTGGACAAAGAAAAAATGGATATGTATAGACATCTAGGTGTTCACAATAACAACAAACTGTACTGGTCAGATAACACTGGTGTCCTATACAGGTTTGCATTTCCGCCAATGGAAACCTGTTTCTGATGAAATGGTATAAACTGGCAAAAACTAGGGAAAACCTAAAGGAGACTATCTTACACCTTCTGACACTCTGTCTGAAACCAAAGACTTTTATTCTAGTTTTTGTCTACTTGTGTTCCATAAAATATAAAAAATCTATAGGCCTGGACACAGCATAGAGAATAAATTAAGAGTTATAATTTGGGCAGATTTAGGAATTTTAAAACCAGGCATTTCTTGTGATGATACCTATCTGTCGATTTGGGGAAAATTGGTAAATTTGAGCACAGCTCGGGCATTCATCTCATTCATCGTGCGTCATTGACGCTCGTTGGCCCTTTGCAACAGATTGCATCATTATCGCTCTAACTTAAAATTTTGTGACCGTCGCCCAGATTTTCTGAAATCTACTCTCAGTCGGACAAGGTTGTGCGATAGTCGACTGATTTCCTTCATATAAGAACTAGATAAATGATTGGTTGATTTAATAACAAGTAACTGGTGACATTTATCAGACGAACATCGTGCAATAATCTGTAGATGCTCGGTAGAAAATGTGTTGTTAATTGACCAATTTTGAATGATCACATGCAAGTCATCGTCTAGTCTGCAATGTTTCTCTGATCACCTCGCAATAAATTGCAGATGAGTACAATAGAAGCACACTTGTCTGCTGATAATTGACTTCAAATCAAGTGCCTATAAAAAGTAGCTGCATGCATAAAAACCTAAATTCTTCTGTGTGTAGATCTGCCGTATTGTGTTGTGAAGTTCAGGGTGCCACCAGGAAGCGGTGCCATTGAAAATGTCGGCATTATGTTTGCGATGCATCAATTAACATTCTCCAAGAGCCTTCATCGAGGGCTTTACGGTCAATTGTCGTTGTACAAGCATTGTTTGATTTTCTCCCGACATGCAGTCGATTTAGATCACTTCATTTCCCAATTCAAATGCAGACATGACGCCAACGAGTAGCTTTAATAAGAGCAACATCTATCTCATCGCTTTCATCTTACGCAATTCACATACACACATAGTTTAAATGCCAAGATTTATTTTCATCTAGCTGCATTACAACAAACAGAATTTTGTTTTTAATAACAGAATTTGGATTAGAAACTTTTGCAATGCTCCAACAAGTTTTGACCCTGATTAGGCTTTTTTAAAGTCATTCAGCTCCTGTACCGTTTATCCCAAGTGGGATTACAGGGCTCTTGTAGTTCAAACATTTTTAAACATCATCAAAAAGTTAGTGGATTTGCATTTGCGGAGTTGGTGTACGTCATGATGTCATGTAAGCACGTAGGCAAGAACAAAGACATTAACAGTATCTCTGGTTCAGGATACATTATGTACGAGCTGAAAGAACCAATTGCTATTTACTTATATTACAAATGTGTACAACGTTAAAAAGATACTGCATCATTTGACCTTACATAGTCAACTCTGCACAATGGGCCAGTTAAAGATGTTGGGAAGTGGAACTGTTTAGATGATGACCCCAAAGTCAAACCTCTCACGTCATAGAAGCAAGTGTGCAGGCTCTGCTGGAATGCATCAGTCAGCAGAGCAAATAATGGAGTCTATTCAATTCTAGACAACTCTACTCTTGACCTTGTGTTTGGCAGCGCCTGATGGTAGAAGTTTTGCTTGCCAGCCACTGACTACTCGTCTGTCCTGAATGACGCCATCTTGATTACTGCCTTGCCTAAAAATGACACTCAAGATGTGTAATCCCTTGCAAGGAAAGTTAGAGTACATAAACGCCATAGATGCGATAGGTTTAATGAAGTGTCTTCTCGTTTGTTCCATAACATCAATAAATAGTGTGTAGAACAAGACGGAAAAATACTGTCAAACAACTACTTTAGCTCAAAACTTGAAGAAAAAATGCATTGAAACCAATTTTTTTTTTTAATTTTAGAAAATCGCTTATTTTAGAATTCATTCAAAAATATTTTGCGTATAAAAATAAGAATAAAAATTCAAAAATTGTGACAGTTGGGCAATTTTTTTCTACCAGTTGGGTAAGGCAAGGCAAGTTTATTTGTATAGCACAATTCATACAAAATGTAATTCAAAGTGCTTCACAAGAAAGAAAAGAAAAAGAATGCATTAAAATCACAAAACATAGAAATCAAAAAGTTTAAAAATTAAATAAATAGAATTTAATGGTAGTGTTACAGGAACATCTAAACTATATATTTTTTTAAATTACCTGATGAAATTTTTAAGTGGCTATTTTAAATGTTGGATAAATACAGTACAGCCCAAAAACTCAGACACACTTTTGCTTTGATTACTGCTTTGCACACTATAGCATTCTCTAACCAAATATAACAGGGTTTCTAACATTTCTATCTAAATTCTAGAAATCCCATCACAACAAAAACAAACTAACCAGTTCAATTTGACGGTTGCTTGGTTAGTTCATTCGTAAGTTAGGTGGGGCAGTCTAATCAGTCAAGATTATTTGACAATTTTTATTAGTTTGAACTGTAAAATTGTTTGGCACAGAGGAACTTCTTGTTTGCTTAAAAAAACTAGGAAAGACAGTGCATCATATTAGCAACTTTTGTTCTACAACATAAAATGTCAGCTGAAAACAAAGAAATGTTGAAGAACTGCTTAGTCACCAGTCAATACTTGCCCGATTACAGCCTTAAGCACCAAGCAAAGTATATTCTTATGGGACTCCAAGAAGAACTGTATTATCATTTGAGATGGTTCTAAGAAAAATGTGATTAAACTTCTGCAATCCCACTGACGCAGGTTAGTTAAGAATGACTGTAGTGGTAAGACAGTATAAAAATATATAAAACCCATGGAACTTAAAACCATGAACATTATGTTATGCTTAGACCCTGTTTTTCCAAACAGTTTTGATTTAATAATAATGCATTGTACTTAGATTGGGCTTTTCAGGACAGTAATAGATGCTTCACATATGCGTTTTTCATTCACTCCATACCAGGTAATGGTAAGCTACTGTTGCAGCCACAGCTGCCCTGGGCTAGACTGACAAAATCGAGGCAGCTATTTTGCAACATCAGCCCCTCTGACCATCACCAACCAATCACAGACATACCAGATCCAGGCTAGGCAATGTGGGTGAAGTGTTTTGCCCAAGGATACAGCGAAAATTTTTCTCAATGGCAGTTCCATAGTGGCATCTGGGGTTCCGGCGGTCTCCCATACAAGTTCTGCCCAGCCTGCTTAGCTTCTGAGGTCTGACAGAATGAGGCATTGACAGGGTTATATGGCCTGGATAGAAATATAAAATATCCATGCAACTTGTTTCCGTTCTGTTGTCTTTTGTTTATCTGGCGTCGCGTTACGTGTGCAACAACCTCAGACGGGAAACCCAGGCTTCTCTCACCTCAGCTGCATCCTTCAGCTCATTTGGGAGGATCCTGAGGTATTCCTCGACCAGCTGTGAGACTTGGTCTCTCCAAAGAGTCCGGGGTCTGTCCATGGGTCTCCGCCCAGCAGGACAAGTCTAAAACACCTCACCAGCTGGGTGCTCAGGAGCCATCCTAACCAGATGCCCTATCTACCCAATCTGGCTTCTCTCGACCCAGAGGAGCAACAGCTCTAGTCCGAGCTCCTCCCGGATGATAGAGCTCCCCACTCTATCTTGGAGGAAGAGCCTAGCCCACCTTGCGGCCGCTCGTTTCTGCGGTCTTGTGTTTTCCAGTCACAGCCCACAGCTGGAGAACATAGGTGACATTATATGACAATATATGTCAATAGATGTCTATTGTCAATAGATGACAATATCTATAAATATTAAATAGATTTTAATGATTACCTGTGTGCAAATGAATAAAATTGAATAAAAATGCATTAAATCAGGATGATGCAAAAAGAAACAGCATGGAAATTGAATAGTGATACCTTGCCTCAAAAATCTCTAGAAAAACACCACAGGTAGTGTTAGCATTTATACAATATATTTTGTAATTTTATTTAAAATGCTGTAATGTATTTTTATATATAACCCATAAAAAGTAAGAAACGTATAGACGATGTAGCAAAAAAATCTTTTGGTGTGACTACTGATTAAATCCCTTTAGGTGACGTCACGGACACTGCTTACCTGCTTATTAGCTCCACTCTATTATTGTCTTAGAATAACTATGTTTGTTGGATTTATAGTTTAATCAGCGTCATTTGTATTTCCACTTAACGTGTCTGCATTTTACTCCACGTATCATTATTCATTCTCACGTATTTAAAATGTGGAGATGTTAAGCTTTCAGAAGCTAACGCGAATGTTGTAGCTGTTTGCAAACACAATGAATTACTGGACTTATCTAAACTATCCAAGCTAGCTATATAAAACATGTCACTTGTAACGATATTTATTTATATTTTCTTCTTTGTGTTAAAAAATAAATGAAGAAAAAGCTGCTTTTTTCGTAGTTTTAATAAGCTAAAGTTAGCTTTAGCTTTACTGTACTTTCAGTAGCATTTACAGGAACTGCCGGGTAAATAAACCCGTTTATGTGTTTATTGCCTCTGTTGTTACGATTTATTCTACAATAGCGATCCCGTAATGCATAAAAGATACGTACCAACTCATTTTGAGAACTTCTTTTCCTGTTTTATTGGTTAGAAGTATTATCTTCAGTGAACCATAGCTTTCCACTACTTCACTGTTTGGTAGAAAACGTCATCGACGGAAAGCTGAGTTTACTTCCTGTTCGGAACATTTCTTTCCTTTTCTCTTTTATTTTTCCAAATTACTCAGCAGTTACTGAAATGTATCTCTCTGTCTCTCTATTTTAATCAATAAACATTCGGAATACTGAAAAATTATTTGATAGTGTATCTCTCTTTTTTTTTATCAATAAACATTTGGAATACTGAAAAAATAATGGATGGTACGTGGCGATGGTGCATCATTTAAACATACAAATTCCTGTCAAGTTATACAATTTTGCTGTATTTTAAAACAGAAGAAAAACGCGATTTTAGCCAATACGGGCGTAATGTAATTTCTAGAGCGACAATAAAGAAAATACAGTATTTTTTCACATCGTGTCATACATTAACACGCCTCCAAAATGCCTCGCTGTCATGGTCATTATGGTAAATTCGAGACGGCCATAGTTACAGTGCAGTCAAAGCTAGACCAGTTATCTCCCCGAGGTCATTCTAGTTCATTTTAGATTAACTGCGCAAGCGCATTTTTTTTTTTTTTTTTTTTTTTTTGTGATTCTCAAATTGGCCGATGAATTTGGGTTTTAGGAACGCTTCCTCAATACGGGAGGCAGCAGGAATGGACTTCACAGGTATGCATACAATTAAACTTTCTTTATTTGGTGATCCAAACCTGTATCTCAAATAATCTCCCAATTAAACAAAAAGTGGGTTTTTGTTTTTTAAATATCTAAAAAAAAAACAAAAACTCACACACATAAAACTTACACATTGAAATTGTAGCCATCTGCAAATTTTAAATATCTTTGTTTCTACTGAAGGGTACATCTAGTTTTTTGTTTGTTTGCTCGTTCATTTGCAACGTTTAATAATCTGAAATTTCAGAAGTCTCAAACTTGGCCAGGAGTCATTACTTTCAGCTTTCATAACAACCTCGTATAAGCACCATGCAATTTTGTATTTGTGATGTTAACTTGTTAAACTTTATCTGTTACAGTCTCAGTTTTTAAGCAGAACAGGTTCAAATTAAATGAAATGGAGTAGAGCCATTACTCCTTTTGGTTTGAGAAAAGCCAGATGGGGTGGTTCGAGCATCTGGTTAGGAGGCCTCACAAACGCCTCGCTGTTGAGGTGTTTTGGGCACATCCATCTAGGGGAGGAACCAGAGGCAAGACCCAAACCTGGTGAAAATACTATGTCTCGCAGCTGGCCACGAAACACCTCAAGATCTATAATAGATGAGTTGGGGGATGCAGCTGGGGTGATGGAAGCCTGGGTTTTCCATCTGAGGCTGTTGTCCCTGCGACCCGGCCCTAGGTAAGCGGAAAGTAACGGTGATTGTTAAACGTGAAGAAAACGTTTGCCATAAATATCAATGTTTGAACTGCAACTTGGTCCCAATATTAAATTTTGGCCCTCTGAGTATTTGAGCTTTACACCTCTGGTCTAACTTGTTATATTCCTGCAATCTGGAACAATTTGCCCATTTTTATGTATTTTTCTTGCTTGTGCAAATTGATTTAAAGCTAGATAAAACCGCAAATTTACTCATTTTAGACTCTCAATAAATTTATCAACGTTTAACCAACATCATTAAAAAATCTGGCACCTGAAGGCCCAGATTTCCCTGAAAGGTTGGACATAATGCTTAAAATAAAGCCTTATAAAAGTCAGAGTTGTGTGTAAGTAGGATCGTGCGTGCAAATGCTGAGACTGTAAGAATAAAAGCAAGTTATATTTTTCTTTATTCAAGTACTTACATAGAAATAACAAAACAACTGCATTACAACAAACTGAAGTGCCAGGTAAACAGGGGAGCGTTTCTCCCCATCACAAGGATATAGTAAAATTCATTTTAATATTAAGCTCGTCATAAAAGGACCTTATTATAAGGTAATAAAAAACATTAAATAGGCTAAAGACATCCACAACATTTGAAACGAGATTTCTTGTTTTCTTTAACAAAAAGCCAACAGAACAGTTATCCAGGTGTGTGTTTCCAGTTGTCTGTTTTGCATTGTTGTCAGTTTTGTCCCATTTTACCCAATGTGACTTTTTTCATGCATAATAAAGAAATGAGCTCAACCCGCAGGATCTGTGGGTAGCATGTTGGAGCATTTCCGTGCACATGCAAACATGAGGATATACTGTTAATGAAAGGAAACACAACACAACAGAAAACGGTATTGACTCCTTCCAAACACCAGTGTCACTGTTGAAGACCACAAAATCCCTGAAGCCACCCTCTAGTCCATAAGATGACATGAGTTTCCTATAAATATCTACATATTGTTGAAAATTGTTTCATTCTCTTTCATTAAAAAAGAAATCAATTATCATTGATTGCCATAAGTGAGCTGTGGCTCATGGCCTTGCCCATGGCAGTTGCACAGAGACTAAATCAGACTAAGACATACAAATATTAGCACAAGGCTGCCTTCAGCTACAAGCATACAGAGGTCACATTTATGATTTGTTGCTCCTGTGGAGCTCCTGTGGAGAATTGTTTTTGATCAGTCAACCCTGCAACCCAGTTTGGCACAAAGATGGCTGCTGATGTTGGCTTGGATCCAACATGGAGCAGAAGATGAGACAAATCCCAATTTCAAATCTTTCAGCTGCCTACTCTTGGAAAATAGAACAGAAAGTATAGCAAATTATGAAAAATAATTATTTAGAAATACATTAAAAAAATCTATTGCATTAACTTGTAACACAGAGAATGTTGTGTATCCAGTATTGTATTTTATCAGCCAAACTATTATGAGAGCGGGAAGTTTGATTTTATCTAATCTGCAAAAATATCACAACACAAAAGAAACATAGACGGGAAGGCTGATGATCCATCTTGTTGGAAAACTTGTAATTACACCGCCTCACTTAGACAGGGAAATAGTTTGGTAGCATCTCTGCCTCTGCGTCTTTCTCAAGCCCATACATAAGTAACCCAGGATGTCTTTTAAAGAATAACATGACTTTTAGTTATCTCAGAATGATCCGATATGTTTTTCCCAGGCTAACACAAAATCAGTCTCACGTTACTAATACTGTAAACATTTTAATTTACTGCTCATCTGGTGATTTTTGCTTTTAAAGTTGACTTTACTGGAGACAAAATCACAAGGTGATTATATTTGCAGCGATTACAAAATTTATTCCGGTACACTCTGATCTTATGTGTAGAAGTGAGTAATGTGTGGAGCTATTTTTATGATTTGTATGTAGTAGATGGTGGCTCTGTGAACTTGTAGAAGGTGGAAACAGGTCTGTTCTTTTTACCACATAAACAAGTTGAGAAAAGACTCTCTGGTTCCAGATTAATTGGAAAATAAGTGGAGATTTGCCAGGAGGCTCAGCAGTGAAAACTGTTGTTACTGAAAAGAGAAAGTATGGCCTTCAAAGCTCATTATTGCATGCACTGTGTTCTCTGTGGCACCATTTGTCGGAACCTTTCTTCTGCCCTTTGTATTTTTTAAATCATACTTTTTTTTTGCTCCAGACTGCGACAACCTATTTTTCTCAAGCTGTAAAAGATATTGGTTTGAATTTGATGTTGTTAGAAAACAAGTTGAAATTAATTTGAACCATTCACCAAAAAAGCAGGATTAGGATAGTATAAATATATATTTTCAACTGCTGCCCTTCATGTTACCCCTGGCAGCAAGTGTACTTGTGTTAAACATTTCATCAAGTCCGTAGCCTCATTTTTCACATTTATTTTTAATGACATAGTTGTAACAAAATTATTTAAACAATATATTAAAGTGCGTTTGCACTTAAATCCATCTGAAGACTCTGGCAGAAATGAGAACATGGGGAGAAAAACATATTTTGCATGCCACGTGACGTAATTTTTTTCCTTGTTTTTTTAAAACAAATTTTGGTCATTAGGAAAAAAAAAGTTTAGTGCATCCAGTGGTTTTATACAGTGTGGGAAGGTGTCAATAAAATACTGGATATTCATTTACTGCATATAAGTGAAAAACACATAAAAAGATATCAAAGGGGTAAATTATTTAGGAAACACACTAATGCTTTCTCCAGTTGATTTTCACTTTAAAACACAGAGATAGTGCCAATCTTAACAGGTCTTTCATATATTTTTTGCCCAGCGGATAGTTGAACACCTTGCTTGGCAGAGCTGAAGAGCACAAAAAACAAGTAGGCTCTTGCAGCTATCGCTGCCGCAAGCCTAATCAATGACTTATGAGAACAAATGTTTTTGGAACATGACAACATTACTAAAAGCTTTGAGACACATCCTCCACAAGCACTCAGTCAACTGAAACTTCTTTTTATGCATACATTTGTATTTACAAAGTGTGAATAAAGGAATGTACATATATGCACAAGTTAATACTGAATAATGGTGCATTTGACATTTGAGTACAAAAAGTGAAATGTCTACTGCAGCTACCTGCATACATACTTGTATACTGTACAAAAAAAACAGAAAACCACCTTACAGTAGTTTACAGCTCAGTATCTCTGTGTTAGAAAAAATGTAAACATGGACATAGAGGGTTTTTTTTTTTTAAATCATCTCCCACCATTTACTGCCGTTCTTTTGGTTTTTCAAACCAGGTAGTTTATTCGTATTTAACTGAAAAGTAAAGATTGAGGGCTTTGTGCATTTATAAAAAAAATTGACTTAGTTTTTATATTTTAGTTATTTTTCAACCCAGTGTTACTTAATAAAGTAGTTCAGTCTGTCTGACAATGATCTTAGTTAATTTGATTTACATTGCTGTGGCAGATGTCAAATTGCATATGATTGTATAACTGAATCCTAAAGAATTTACATAGTTATTACTTTTTCTCTTAAAAAAAACAAAGTTACGGCTGTAACAACATGAAGCTACCATTTTGAGGAAAAGCAACACAAACACAGTGTCTCTCAGTAACTGCAAATAAATAAGTATTGGCAAAGCCATCGGCTGCTGCAGGCATGTTTTTACACGTAACAGGAAGAGATATCGCTCTGCTTTTACCTTTTTATTTCTATTTCTTTCTGTGTTTTCTTGGTTTAATTTTTTTGGCAAATAAATCTGGTCTTCCCAGTAAATCAAAAATGATCCGAATCTAATTCAACTGTTGGGTTTGGCATAATCAGGCACAAATATAAGACCAAGGTTGGCGGCGTGACTACAAAACATTTGGCACATTCTCAAAAAAAAAAAAAGACACATCAACAAAAAAATAACCAAAATTTGACAGTCAAGTGCCACTATTAAGGTACTCATGAAGACAATACACAAATATAACCAATTGCACTTTGAAACAGCCTTATAAAATTAATGCTTACATGTCGGACAGCTTACTCTTAAGTGAAGCTCTGTTAGAACATTGTGTTAATCCACCCCGATCATGGAGCCTGGCTTCTTTCCAACAAAGACATTTTTTGGGGGAAAAATTTACATAAGTGTATCCGCCTCAAAACCTATAGAAACCCGGTGGCTTTTTTGACGGAATGTGCTTAAGTGCCCTTCTTTGTTTTGACACTGTGTAACAGTAGATGAGGCTCTGAATTGCTTGAAAGGAAAAGGAAAGCTGCCTTTCCACTCTTACTTAAACTAAAGGCATCTGTCTTAAAATAGAAGAAACTCAAATGAGCAGGAGTGTAAAAAGAAGAAAAGAGTCACCTATTTGTCTGATAGTGGATTCTTCCAAAGTCTTTTATGGTGTGTGGTGAAGGTGTAGTCCAAGATCACGTAGTGACGGTCATGATGCACCCACTGTTGGTCCCCCACATGTGCTTGGTGGCGAGCTATGGCTCCCAGCCCCCCCACTGCTCTTTTCAGCTTGCTTCTTGTCTTTTTGTTTCAGGTGGACCTTCGCATGTCTTTTTCTCTCGTCACTTCTGGCAAACTTGCGTCCACAGAACTCACAGGAGAAGGGTTTCTCACCCGTGTGGGTGCGAATGTGTGTGGTCAGATGGTCACTCCGGCTGAAGGAACGCATGCATATTCGGCACTGGAAAGGCTTGTGACCTGTGTGAATTCGAAGGTGACGTGTAAGCTCATCCGAGCGAGAGAAGCGTCTGTCACAGTTTTCTGCTGGACAGGCATGCGGCCGTTCATGAACAGGAGTTTTACTTGGACGGTTGGGGTACTTCCGAGGACGAATGGGCTTTAGGGTGAGAGTCTGAGGTGGGGGATGGTGCTGAGGTGGATGCTGCTGGCCACCGATGAAACCTGGGTGGATTTGTTGCTTATCTTTAAACGCTCGAATGGTTTCCAGTGGTGTGATAGGTGGTGGATTGACTCTGATAGGGTCCATGGACTGAAAGGGCTTGTGCTCCATCACGCCAACTTCACCTTGATGATGAAACAGATTGTAGTCAGGGATCATGGAGAAAAGGCTGCCATCCATGGGAGCTTTAGATGTGGAGTGATAGTCATTGCCAGGATACGCAAGAGCTGTGCTGGTGGCAGGGCTGTGGTGGAAGGAGACCTGATCCTGGTAGAGGTCACTGCAGGTGGAATAGGCAGGCAGTGGTGGACCATAAACTTGCTCCATGTCCGATGTCTGTCCACCCATACTGGCTGCAGAGGAGGATGTCTGAGTCGTTACACTACCGGGGGATGGAGAAACACCCAATATCCCAGCACTGACAAGACTGATGATGTTGTTGTCAGGGCACCAGCCAGAGCCTCCAATGCCTCCCGAAGGAGGTGTGTCAAAGGCGAATTTTCCTAGATAGGTGACTGTCTGCCCACTGCGGTTAGACTGGAAGCTTGATCCATACTGAATGTCTGAGGCTCCCTTCTCACTTCCCATGCCCAGATCCATGATGTTGTCTAGATAGAGATAAAAACAAAAGAAATGGAAAATGAGACAGTTGTACATAATATTCAATCATTTGAAACAAAAAGCTCTAAAGGAGTAAAAATGTTGGACAAGTTGTGGTAAAATAATCTTGTCATTCAAAATGCACTTTGATTCTCTGAAAATGAACTTTTCTGCATAATCCTGTAATAAATAAATTTTAAAAAGTACCACACAGTTCATGAAGGAATGTGAGCGCTGTCAGACCTGGAAGTTAAGTGACTGAGTGCTGCAACTGAGAGAGTGGTGTCTCCCTCTCTCTCTCGCAAATCCCACAAGCTCTCATAAATCAAGACCTAAACACCCCCTTTGATCCAGTCATTGTGTCCCTCAGGAGGACAGCCAAACTGAATGGCAAGACTTGATGTCTTAACAGCAGGGAGGATAATAAGGTAGACGCCACATTCATCCCGCTCAAGAATTCAAGAAGCATTTACAACAAAAAACATCTGGGAGAAAAATTTAAATCATCATATCCTCTTTATTTGAATGCTTTTTTTGCACACACCCCTAACTGACCTAGACTTTTAGATAACACCATACTTTAAAATTCACAAGAAGAAGCTACAGTATGTTAGGTATTCGACTAGTTTATGTTTTGACTTGAGAATTATTCATTCATTTGATGAAACAAATTATTAAAATTTCTATACATTTACAGGAAAAAATGTGGTTTTCTTCATTTCTGCTGAAGATAAAATATGCTTAAGAAAACAGAGAAAAAAGAATGTTGTAAACACACTAAATCAACAGCAGCACTTTTGGCCTTTGTTACTTTCTGATTTTAAATCAGACAAAAACACACTTCTACTGACATTATTGGCATTTATTTAGAGTATTAAAAACTGTTATCATTTTGAGTGTTTTAGTGTGTTAAAACAAAGAGTACATCAATAAAAAAACATTTGGTGGAGGTCAGTCCTTCTACAATTATGTAATTTGTTCAAGCAAAGTGTGTGTTATTTTATTTGCATGTATCCTATAAAAAAAGACAGGTTCTTTAAAAAAAAAAACACACTTTTAAAAAGTGACAGATTTCAGTAATATTATTTTCTCTATTTTTATGGTTCGTCTGGTTTTATGTGGAATTTATAATTCATCACAGACTAAAGTAAAAAAATATAATGTAATATGAGGCTTGGTTTGACATTACCAAATGAGAGTGTTATCTATCACATCTGGCGCTGGGAAATGAAACACACTCATCTAAAGGAAAAATTCTAGGAAATGATTATGTGGTGTGTTTTGACAACTAAACAGATGTGTAAAAAAAAAAAGATGTGTAAAATTATTCAGGCATGACCTTTATTCTTACTTTTAACTCTTTTTATTTAACCAGCACTGATTTATCAGCTCTACAGGTAGCGGGTCATCACACTTTGATGGTTTTTATATTACACTTTGAATCAAAATGAAGAGCCCTCTTTTGAAAATGATTTAAGTTGAGTTAATATAACATTAAACATAGGGGCCCTTAGAATTTATTTAATATACATCAAAACATTGGGCCTTATTTTAAATGTGTTAAATATAAAAACAGTCAGCAGTCCACTTGGAGAAATCAGTGTAGTTAAAAAAAGATCGGAGAAAAAAATCGTCACATTTTAGCTACAAAGATATTACAGAAAAATCACAGTAATTTCAGACCTTGTGAGTTAATTCTGAAAAAGTGCGCGTTTTAAATGGACTGCGTAAAATGTCATTTTCTCTATCATTTCAAAAACATTTAATCTAACATCTCAGTCTCAGAAAAAAATCAGACAGTTAAAACTGCTCAGATTAAAGAATCCTCTATGATGTGATAAATTTAGACAAATTCTTAGTTTTATTCAATTTTGACACCTTGATGCGCGCAGATCTGAATGAACAAAACGCAAACATAATAATACATAAAAAGACTTTGTCTTTAAAATGTTTTTCTAACGTATAAATGATGCTGTTATAATTGATCCCAAAGTGTATGTGTTTTTACGCGCAGCAGCCAGAGCGCAAACAGGTGCTTCAAGCTGGAAGACAACTGTTGCAGTTCTAACAGTTCCATCAAACTCCGACAATCTTACCTGCATTCATCTGTGAATAGTGGTTAATAGATTCCGTATTGGTGAAGATATTCATAGACGTCGGGATGTCCTCTTCTGGATAGAGACTGTCAGGGATCGTGTTTATTAAACTGCTCATGGTAAGAGGAATCTTCTCCGCTAGTTTCCCTGTCATAGCAGTTATGTTCAGTCCGTCATTTATGAAGGACAGATCGCAGGTATCCAAGAAGTTATAATAATAAAAAAAAAAAATTAAAAATAACACCTTGTGTTTTCAAAAGAAGAAAACACTGGTGCTGATGAGGTTTTAAAAATTTGCGAGGTTGTTGCTGTAGCTATCCAAGTATCCCGCGGAGGTCCTCCTGTGTGCTCACAGGCTATTGTTATTAATCTGATCACTGTGGAAACTGACGGGCTGCTTGTGGGGGAATTTGAAGTCTGAATCAATGGAGGAGGAGGAGGTGTTGGGTTGAACAAGAGCGGCTCTACTTGCTCTATTGGAGCTGAATAGGGGACTCCAGCCTGCCCGTATTAAATAGGGGGATGGAACATTTCTGTGACGTAGATGACCATATATGGACATGGGCGCCCATCACCAGGCTCTCCGCGCGTCAAGTCTGTGGAAACTACAGTAGAGGCAAAAAGACTGATAAAGTTAGCAGAAATCGGCATGTCACCTGCAGCTGCGTCCTGAGCCTGCTGCCCCCTCCATTCCCGTCCTTGTGAGAAACATAATTGATTCAACAAGGTTTTATCTTAGTGTTTCACAGTCCTTGTGACACCTTCAGAAAGAATATCAGGCACATTGCGAGCTGGTTAACATTCACTATGTTTAAACAAACAGAATGTTGTGACTATGCCTGTCTCTTTTATAATTAATCATTTTTAAATAGTTATCCCCTTCCTTTGCACTTTCGTAATTGTCATCCCATTCATGCAAAAATAAAATCTTTCCATAACTTTTCTGTCCAACTTTAACCCACTTAGTAAAACTCCTCAAAAGCAGCTTCACTGTCAAACACCCATTCACACACACACACTCTGTAACTTATTTGAGTTAATCGTCTGTAAATATTGCAAGGCTTTGCACAGACTTGCTTTGACTTGGAACCCAAGCGAATGGTCGAGTGGAAACTCCAAATAAGGCAGTGTCCGGTCCCGCCCCTTTATGCCTGTATAAGGACATGAAGTTCCGGGTGAAGTAGTAGTGGAAAAGTGATCGGAAGCCACAGACGTTTTAAGACATGACAGTGGACAAATCGTCATGGTTTACTTTCTCCGTTTTGTTAACTCGTGAAGAGCGAGAGAGAGAAAAAAATCTAAAAATCCCAAAGTGAAAAAAACCAATGTTGCATTCAAACAACAACAACAAAAAAGATTGTTTCTCTTAAATAAATAACTGTAAAAATATGAGAAAGGCCTTTAAATCATTGCCAGAATATAATGAATGAAAAGCCAGTGATTGCATGTATAGCAGAGGTCTGAGAAATTAATAGTGCCTCATTGAAACAGAAGTGTAAACAGAGTGTGTGGGAGAATTAGTCTGAATCATGCATGGTGTTTGGGGGCTCATACAAACAGAGCAGCTAGTGATCTTGCATGTCTCATTACCATGGGCAAGTCCTCCATGTGCCATTTTTATGTGTCTACCACACTACTACAGCTCCTCCAAGATGAGTTTCTTTAATCTAAATACTATTATTACAACATGTATTTATTTATTTATCACTATAATCTATCTTACCAAAAGTCAGAGGTCAGACTGAGATGGTTTGGACATGTGTATAGAGGAAGTACATCAACAAAAGGATGCTGGGTTTGAAACCATCAGGAAAGAGACCAAGAGCAAGACCTAATAGGTTCATGAATATAGTGAATTAGGACATGGAGATATGTAGTTGGTGTGACCTAAGAGGATGCAGGAGACAGGATTAGATGGAAGAAACTGACTTGCTGTAGCGATCCGTGAAGGAATAGACCAAAAGGAGAAGAAGATCTACCTTACCAACTCATTTTGCAAATTTTTTTTTACAGTTTTACAGAATATCTCTCATGTTGAGGCACAGCGAGAATCATCTAATATCTAACAGGGTTTCCTTTATGTGTAATATCAAATCTAAGGTAAAAATGTCTGCACCCTATAATAATTAAACACAGCTGAGAACATAAAGCAACAACCGCTTGCTTTAAATTAAATAACAGAAAAGTCTGAACGAGTCAAGTGAGGTATGAGTTATGAGTTATAACATGGAACATTTTAGTTTAGTTTAAAACTCTGAGCTGATGACAATAAAAAGTTCAAATGAGTTTGAAATTTACTTTTATTCTAACAAGCTGCACAGTTTGATAAATGCATTAGGATTTCCATGGGAAAGAGGTTTACTGCTGTGTCTGTGAATGCAAACCAGTGAGTGAATTCTCTCAGGTGTAGTTAAAGACCAACAGTATTAAAGTGACTTTCATAGGGGAAGCTCTTGTGTGCCTCTGGAGTTGGAAAGTTGGCCCGCCCAGTTGGAACACTTACCTGTTGCAGGTCTATTTCCTCGACTGTGTGATGGGTCACATGAGGAAGCCCTGCAGGGTTTTTTAAAGCTTACCATGAGAGATGTCTCTGACAGCGGCACCTGGCTCTTTGCATATGGGAATTCCATGGAAGCACAGCCTCATTTTAATGCACAGTGGAAAACGTCCCATGGAATATGGAAGCATAGTCAAATTAGTTTAGGTTTTTTCCACATTCAATGGGAAAGTCTAAACTTCATCTATGTTGATATACAATACAATATAATATTTTCTGTTTTTCTATTTAAAGCACATGCTCATACTATTGTGACTATTTTTGACTTGTAGTTTTTGTGATGATATACTGTATAGTAAATTAATCAAATTTGATGAATTTAAAATAAGATTTGCAACCATTATTTGCAACTTAACACAGCGCTATAGTTAATTAAACAACTGAAGTAATAAAATAAACACAATCATTTTGCTTGATTAAAACATTTGATAGTCCAAAAAGGTACTGAATTAAGCAGTAGAAGTGGAGCTGTAATCTTAGTTGTAATGGTTGATTTTAGTATGTCATGGATACAAAAATTTCTGTTTTGCTGCCCAAAAACAATACTTAAGGGACATGATATGCATTAAGATAGAAGGGCAAACACATCCACGTTAACAATAAAGTCTAATACAAAATATGTTCATTTAAACCATACTTCTTTTGATGCTTGTGAAAGAAAAGAAGCTCAATTTTAATATTTCTTTGGTCCCTAGTTGCCTCTCTGCAGTTAGATATCCATAATTCCTGGTTAGCCATCGGAATTTAATGCATATTTTCCAGGAAGTATGTTTGTGTATATTCAGAGGATATACAAAGCTTCTTTTTTTCATACAAGGTGGCGTGAGAAGCTGTTTATCTATCAAAGTAGCCAACGCACATTATGGTATTAAATAGCTATCAGTTTTTTCTTGTAATATTTAAACCCTTTTGACTTTTGGATCAAAAATAAACACATTCAAGAAAGCTGAGTGGTAAAACCAGCTGTTTTGGCAAGAAATCTGCAAAATCTGAAAAAGAAAAAAAATGTGGAGTGTATTTGAAACGACAAAACTTGGCATTTCAATTGAGTACTGATGGATTCAAGTAGGTGTTTTTTTTTTGGAGTCATTCTTTCCCACTTGGCATGCAATACAACCAGTGTGGAGTTATAAGTGTGGAGACGGTGGCCGCGTGGTTAGCGCGTTCGCCCGCGGACCGGAAGGTCGCGGGTTCGCGTCCCACGGAGAGCATGTCTAGGGTCCTTGGAGAAGACACCTAACCCCCGCTTCTCCCACCATTGGCGCCGTTGAAGGGCAGCCTGCTGCGGTGTAAGGAGTGCAGCAAACAAATTTCCCCGGTGTGGGATGAATAGAGTAATTCAAAATAAATAAATAAATAAAATAAGCCACTTGCCAGTTGTTAGAAATGGGATTTTATAAAGGAAATAAGATGGGCAAACCAAGGTCAAGAGCAGCCCTCTGACGGAACATTTCTTGAATAGCAACAAATCCTCTGTGTCTACTCATTGTTTTGGTTGTTTTGTTTGTGGACTCCAATGCTTTGACTGCTAAGTCGGAGAGGCAAACAAAGCAAATGCAAGACAATTTGATCAATGATCTCCCAGAGTTCATGAAGAGGGCACATAGGGGTTTACCAAGGCCGGCTTAACCACCAAAGGAACAAAAACCTCCATTACCTACTACTGCCTAGCCCACTGATGAGACACCAAACTGGGGTCAATGAAACCACCAACTAAAGATTGATCATCAGAACATCAAAGTCATTCATGTAAATCCAGCCTTTTTCAGACATCTGGGGTATTGATACAAACCATTCTCGAAGGACAGTCGCTGGTTAGAAACCAATATTCCTCATGGGGGTACCCTGACCCACCCTCTACAAAGACCTGTAAAGTCAGAAAACTATCTCATTGTGAAAGGGTTGAAAAGTTTACCCATACCATCCTCTGCAGATCTACCAGGTGAGACTCTGGTCTCACTTTGAGACCACAGTTCAAAATGGGTTCACTATCTTAAAGTTACTCTCAAGGACATGAGAGTACATTTGTTTTTGCATCAGATAGATTAATTTAGCATCTGAAAGTGTGCTAAAACAATAAGTCTCCTCATTGTTTCCATTTGGGGTAAAAGTGGTCAATGGAAATATGATAAACAATTGCACAAACAGTAAGTTCCTTTAACTCAGTGCATGACAGGCCACGCAGCCCCTCCCCCTGGCCTGTCACTAGAGTATTTTGGTTCAGTTCCACTGCAGCATCCGGTTGTGTTGCGGTCTTGGTTTCACCTCCCACTTCCTTTTTTTGGCCCTGACGTGTTTCTGTCCTTGAATTAGAATCAACTCTTTCCACAGCAAGTTGTGATATCAGGCCGTCTTCCTTTTCTTGTCGACCAAGTTCGGAAACTGTTAAGAAATCCCCAATGAAGTCAAAATCTATCTCCTGAATTCTTCGTTCCAGACCATGTAACAGAGATATGGGGCAACATCAAAACCAAGCAGCTTCTGCAACACAAAGAGACGCTATCTCTCCAACTCAGTGATAAGTAAGAAATACAGGGGTGACTTATGCAAGCTTTGAAGAATTTGTGAATTTTAATGTAGAGAAAGGAGGTCAAACAATACAAATAGAGAACACATTTTATTTTGCATTATTAAACAAACATTTTTGTCTTTTTCATTCATTTTAAGAATGTTTTAGTCTTTGAAGTTCTTAGTGAGAAACTGCAAAGTGGCCACAGGCTCACCAAGATTAAATCTTGTCACAAAGACTTGAAAATCCCATTTACCTGAAAGAAACCAAGAAAAGACACATACCAAAAAAACTTTTTAGTATTTTGAATGGGAAGAACAACAACAGATTAATGTAAAAAGGGAATTATGAGCATATAGGTAAATTCAGGATATTTCTTATGATCAGTAGGTCTGTGTTAAAAGGATCTGAGGCCTAACTGAGCAGCACATGGCTCTGGGATGTGAGTCACTTGAGAACAGCACTGCTGAAAATAAAACATGTTGCTGTAATGATGGAGGTGGGAACGCAAGGACGTATTGGCAAGAAGATATGATTCAATCGCCTGGACTGTTTTTTTTTCTTCTCTCCCCTTTTAAACAAACACCAGACGGCCATCCGGCTGGTATGACAATATCACTTCTTAGATTTTGACAACCACTGATTCCCTGCAGCTTCCCCTCCTTTATAAAAAAAAAAGAGAGATAAATTCACAATTCTTCTTCCAAGGAAAGAAACCCAGGGTTGCTTTAAACTTGCAAACTTTAACAGATTTCACATAAAAAAGAAAAAGAGTGTGTGTGTCTTCATATGTTTGTGCGAGCATAAGACAATGCTTTGCTGCTTTGCACTGTAATCCGGGGAATCAGTGACTTTCTGGTATTTCCATGTGTGGAGTAAATACATTAGCAGCTGTTCAAGAATACCATTGGAAAGTTAATCTTTTGAAAAGAGAGCCAAATATTGAAATTCTCCAAATCTGTAGAGAGAATAGCCTCACAGTTAGAGGTTAAATCTGACAAAGCCTGGATTGAAAAAAATATATAGCCTTTTACTTCTTCCTTCAACTGCTTTACAAGCCTTCTCTGATAGATTCAACTATCAAAACCCCACATGCCATATCTAGCAGACACTCTTTGTCAGTGCCATGCTCAAAAGATTTCCTCAAAATTTGTAGATTTTAATCAGAAGTTAGATTATTTTCTTAGATATCTTCAACAAAAGTTGCTCAAAAAGGGAGTTTATTTTTAAGCATTTGTTTAATTTTAATGAAGTTTTAGTTTAAAATTTCTCTTTCCGATCAGCTTCACACTCACTCCCATGTATCTGGGTTCGATAAATGCTCAGGTCATAGTCCAACTCTCAGAACTTAGCTGGAGAAGAAGATGAATTACATACAGAAGATGAGCAGATGAGTACCTGAATCTCACTGGATTCTGAGAATTGCCTAAACAGAGGCCACCGAAAATCAAGTGAGGGCAATAGAGTCAAATGACCTGTCTGTATGAAAGGGCACAGCCTCAATGACCCTTCTAGGTTGTGCTTCATTTGCAGATAATGCACCGCCTCTGCAAGACCACAACAAGGTCTCTCTGTCCTTAAAAGTATCACTTCAAAGAAATTGAGGTACCAAAAAGACAAACTTTGATACAAATACGGAGAAATAGCCAGAAAGTAGTGATTGTCACATTTAAATATTTCAACATTTCCACAAAAACGTATCCAAATCGGGAGTCAAAATCAGGCAGTGCTTGTCAGGCTTTGCTCATATAATCCTGTCTAAAGCTGTGCAATCATTGGGTACCATCCAAAATGAGGCAAATTTACAATATCTGGTTCTATCACACTGTCTGATACCCTGCAAATGCCAGACAGTGTGTTCCACTTAAAAGTGACCTTAAAATAGGCTGGTGCCTGTTTGCAGAGACATGTTTTCGCCTCTCCCATCTGCAAGCTCATGGAAAGGACAGATAGTGTTGGACCTGAGGGCAGTGCTGAAGTCTTCCTGCCGCTCCTTTTGTTTCCACCTTGCTTCTCTGTCTGGGTATGGCAGGATGATCAGGACTGCTGCGAGGTGACACAGAGCTGCTAGATTTAGTGGTGTGGGCGGTGTCCCTGTTAAATCTCTTACAGTGTCTCAGAAATACTGAAAACTCTGTAATCTTTTTCCATGCAGGGAAGTCAGGAGAGCCATATCAGAGTTAGAGCTTCACCAAGGTTCTCCACATAAACCACGTAATAATAGTAACAGATAGTGCGATTCCTGTTTTCTTTTTTCTAACTGGGGCTAAAAAGCTGGTGCGGGATTTGCGGCTGGCTAGGGTCGAAGGTCAACCAGCGAACAGCGCTTCTGAAACAGACGTGTATCATTGATCTCAGCTCACTGTGCACATAATGCATGCACACCTCATCTCAGAGGGTTAATACATGTAGTGTCATGCATTGTACTTTACTTGAAACACAGTGGAAAATTTTTTTAGTAATATTTTGAGATTACAAAACCAAATTTCTTATGTGCGTTGAACTTAGTGCAGCACGGTGGCGAAGTGGGTAGCACAGTGGCCTCACAGCAAGAAGGTCGTGGGTTCAAGTCCCGGGTGGGGACGAGGCTTGGTGCACTGGCCTTTCTGTGTGGAGTTTGCATGTTCTCCCTGTATCTGCGTGGGTTTTCTCTGGGTACTCCGGTTTCCTCCCACCTTCCAAAAATGTGCATGCTAAGTTGATTGGCCGGTGCCAAATTGCCCCTAGGAATGAGTGTGTGTGTGGCCCTGCAACAGACTGGTGACCTGTTCGGGGTGTACCCTGCCCCTCGCCTTAAATTAGCTGGGATGGGCCCCTGAAAGGGTAGACGGATAAGAAGGTGACTGACTGCATTGAACTTAAGAGCAACAAGTGCACTAATAATATTTTCTATCTTGGACATGTAAAAACAGAGCGAAAAAAAAATCCCTCTTAATTTTTTTTCTGGTTCAATTGTACAATTGAAACAAGTAGGGAATTAGGAAACGTTTCATGGTGCTTGATGCACAGCTTAGACAAATATCAACAAGTGTAGGAAATGTGGCACAACAGGGATGAACCTCAGAACAGGACGTCTCTTTAAAACTGATTTGAAAATGAAGAAAACTGGACAGTGATGTTGCCAAGAGGCCTGTAGCAACATTGAAAGAGCAGCAGGACATTCTGGCAGGAGCTGGTGGCTCACCGCATGTGACAAAATCATCCTCTATTCTTTCTATGTCTGGGTTCTGGGACCGGAAGGTCATCCTTAATTGTCAAAATAAAAAAAGTCCAAGTTCAGTTGGTCTTTTTGACTATGAAGGTAGAACTCAATAATATTAATAATTCATTCTATTTAAAATCGCCTTTCTAGAAACTCAAGGACATTGTACAACAAAATTAAAAAAACAATAGATAAAAATATAAAAGGCAGGATGTCAAGAGACAGGAGGAAGAATGAAGAGGATTAGAAAGAGTAGTCAGATTTGAAGAGGTGAGTTTTGAGACAAGATTTGAACAGAGGGAAAGAGTCTAAGTTGCGGATGTCAGGGGGAAATGCGTTCCAGAATCGGGGAAAAGAGCAGCTGAAGGCTCTGCCCCCCATTGTGCTTAGACGGATGGGGGGGACTGTAAGATAGATGGATGCAGATTACCTGAGCGAATGACAGGAGGTAGCAATATGGACAAGATCAGACAGGTGTGAAGGAGCAGGATTATGGATGGCTTTGAAAGTGAGGATGAGAAATTTGAAAATGATTCTGGATTCAATTGGAAGCCAGTGCAATTGCTGAAGAATTGGGGTGATGTGATTAAAAGAGCAGGTTCCAATATTAGCAAATGAAGAACAAAAAGTTAAAAACTTTGCTGAAATCTAAAATGAATAAATAAATAAATCAGAAGTTAAAATCAAATGATTGTTGTACAAATATGCACTGATCAGTTCATTCATCGTTCCCTTTTATCAATTCAATCATCAATCATGTGGTTTCTTTACTTCTTGTAATTGAGTTGACTGTATAAGTTTTTCTTGATCAATAAAATAAGAAAATTGTATGCATGCCCATGTACAAGTGTACACGTACGTGTGGCGACTTAAAATGAATTTCTGTAATATCAAGCCAAAATTCAGCACATCAACATGTTCCTTTAAGGCAGCCGTCTCCTGGCTCAAAGTCAGGCCTGCTGTAGCAACCAAATCCTGGCTCTCCTGACTCCACGCAGCTCTGATTAATGGTAGAGGCTGTGGGTGGGTGGTAGACATGGATCTGCCCATTACCACACTGCAACATTGCAAATGGCTTCAATTACTGGGGAGTGTGCTGAGCTGGCAGTAGGGGCTCTGGGAGGCAAGATGAGCAACTGGTATGATCCAGCAGCGAACTCCACTGTGATCCATTCATTCACACCACCTGATCATCACGCGCATCTATTTTTCTATAGTTTACCATAAACATTTGAAGGTAAAACTAATGGCCAAGACGTGACTAATGTTTCGTTTATATTTTGGCATTTATTTCAAGCTAATATTTCAGAATTTGTGTTTTTCTTTCTTTTTAGCAAATAATGGAAGCTGTTGAAGTTTGAGTCAGAAATCAGAGGTCTGGGTGAGTGAACAGTTTATGTGTAAACTATGATGAAGACTGAAACAACACAACATTTCTCCCAAGGCCTCAATACTTCCCTCCCAGCAATATAACACTGTTTCCCTTGACAAACTGACTTGTCGGCACCAAACAGTAGCAGGACATAACAAGGGCTTGCCAAGTGGCTGACAAGTATCATGAGGGCCTGAGCGCCCACGCCTGCCCCCCTACCCTGGCATAGGGGCAGCCTCCAGACAGGGACAGCCTTTCCTGAGCCAGAGCAACGGGGATTCCCTACAATAACGCCCCTTTGCCCGATGCCAAAAGCTCAGCCCTCCTGTAGTTTCTTGTGTAACAAACCAGCTGTCCTCATCAGTTCACTGACCCACATTCATAACCTTAACCCAGGAGGAACAGCAGACTTCCACTGTTCCTCACAACAGCCCTACTTCACCTCTAATTGTTCAACCCCTTTATTACTAAAGTGATGGTCAGAGATGAAAAGAAAAAGACAACAACTCTGGGATCAAATTGAGTCAACGACTGCAATGCTGGAAGTGGAAAATGATCATTAGGAGTCTCCCACCCACGACTAAATGCTCTCCCTTCACAAATCACATCAATTAATGTCATAGGCTATGAAAAATGCTCTCTGTGTCATACCACATGGAGGGAGCACAGACGCTAATAAGTGAACATACTTAACGGAGGAGGTGGGGAGACATGGGATTCCCTCTATTCTTGTCTAAGTGTTATTATTACTGAGCTCATGGCTGTGAGATGGCCAAAAACAAGGCAGAAGGTACCACACGTTATATAACCCTTAATAAATCAAATCATTGTTTATGCTAATAAAACACGACTAAACCTCAGCATGTTTCACAAATTCCATTTTTATCTTTACCAGGACAGATCTTCATCTCATAATTGACCCATCAAGTGAAACATTTGATTATCCAGTAGCAAATTTCTTAATTTAATTTTTCTTGAATGGACGAACAGTTCAGAAGAGAGAGGAAGCGATATAGCAAGAGTTAAAATCAACCAGCAGATTGAGGATGGGTGGATCCAATCAATTCAATTGCTTTACAATATGCATGTATACTACTGTTTCGGGGAGAAATGCTCCAGTTATTTGTCTGCCAATAAATATATTAATATATTCTAAGTAGGAAGTTATTATTCATGCTCACATTTCTTCATCCTAACAAACAGTGACATACTGAATACCTTAACACCGCGTAAGGTTCATCACAATCAAACTAAATATGACTGGGATACACAACATACCATGAAGCACATTTCTTTCTTTTTTTTCCCAAAGTTTTGACATCAAACAGATTTCAATCTAATGTGTCTGGATTGTTTGCTGACAAAGCTGTCAAGACTTCAAACAGCGAAGACTGGCAGCTCCACTAATTCACGGCCACAGCGCTTGAAGTCTCAAACCGCCCTGATCTCTCCTCAAATCACTAGCTGTGACCTGAGTGGAACAGACAGAGAGACACGCCCACTGCGAGGTGCTGCACTGTGGATCCAAGCCCTGCATCTAACCTTCCCACGTACTTCAGAAGAAGATGAAAAAGTAAAACAAAACAAAAAGAAAAGATGTACAAACAAAATAACTTTGCAAGACAAACTAGGCAAGCTTCTAAGAGACGTAAAACAAAGACCTGATAATAACATCCATAGTAACATAGATTAAGATAGTACTGTTTGCTCTAGTGCGTTAACATTTGTATTATGGGATTCCAGATTTGGAAGAAGTTAACAACAAATGGTCGGACAGTCTCGTACAGGTGTACGTGGGAGCCAGTAAAACTTGCCTTGAACCTTGCAAGCTTCAATACAGCAGTGGATTCATTCACTAACCTCATTAATATTTCCTTGTTAAGTTTAAACACATAGAGAAAATTACCCACCAATAACAAAACCAAGTCATGGGCTTAAAACATTGTAGTCACAAAAAAAAAGAGACTAAAGATAAGAATTGATTCAAGTGGCAGATCTAAAACAAAGCCACAAAAAAAGAAGGAATAATTGATGTTAAAATTTTTGATTATGTAATAAAAGAAGAAACAAATGAGTCAGTGAAGCTGGAAAATATGGATTTAGGTGAGGATGGAGTTACCTCGAGATAGCCTTTCCTGATTAGTGAGCGACACGTGTGTGTTTGGTGGTTGCTCAAATAACATGAACTGGTAACGGTGGAAACCTGTCTTCTGTGGTGGAGTTGGTGGATGGTAATCTGCAGAGAAAAACAAAGAATCAGAATAAGGACAGGTGGCAGTGATGAATACACTGATGTTCCTTTTTAAAGAAAGATTACATAGCATCAATAGTAGCTGCACAACATTTCTCTCCTTTTTCCATTGTAGGTAACAACCAGTTTATTACATGTAATTCCTATTGGTCTTTTAAATACTAGGACCAGTCCTGAATATAGCCCACTGCATAGAGGAGGATGGTAAACACATTAAAGAAGTGTGGATATGACAACACAGGACCATAACTACAAAATTTTAAACAACAAAGAAGTAACACTTAATTTGATAAAATCCAAACAATTAATTTGTTTTACCAGTAAGAGTTGTTCCTTGTATGTCTCCTTTCTTCAGCGTATTACCCTGAAAAATTTAAACAAATTCACAATAAAAATAATGCAAGAAAAATGTAAGAAAACACCCCTCCAGAACATAACATTGATTCCTCAACATTTTCTCACTCTCCTTTTCTTAATACAAAAATCTCTACATGCATTTAATAAATGAGTAAGTTTGTGCAAATTGTATGGTTAAAAGTGCAGAAATATAACAGCAAAGAGACTTCAATATTTACAGTTTAGTTTATTATTGGAAGAATGATACTGTAAATTGAAATTTTAATCTATCTTGGACATGCGACCCATTTGTGGAGAATTTTATGAACATAAATAATCTAAACAGATCTCTGAGAAGTTGAGGCCCTATCAGGATTGTTAATTTACCACATTAATAATTGTATATTAAAATCCTTGTTGCTTGGAAACAGACATGTAACCCAATCTGAAGAACACAAATTTTTTTATTACCGTTATATTTTCATTTATTTATTTATTTTCAGGCTGTATATCCTTCAACACAAACTCCCTTATTCCCACAAAGCCCAGTAAGGTACTCGACACTGCAAATTACACACAGGTTTGTTTGTTTAATATACTCGTGTATTTACTGAAATATGATTGTATCCGTGGGTAGGAGGAAAAGAACTAAATATGTTGTCTTTGAAATGGTCCAAAACCCACTTGAGGTAAGCATGGAAGTCCCCATCACTAAACAGAGTGCATAAAGCATGAAGTCTGAGCATCAATTTCTGTCCTCTTTGCTCCATACACAGGCTCCCCCTACAGACTCATAAACGTAACGTGTTACTGGTCAGTACAGTAGGACTAAAAAATAAGCATAAATGATTTTTTTATTCCATTATACTTTTATTCTTTAGCCTAGTAATTAAACTTAATAAAAACTTGTATTGAACATAATCACTTCTGAACTTGTTTCAAACTGTACGTTCTTTTTCCAAATGAAGAAATCACATTGTTTGATATTTGTGATTGTTTGAGAAATGTCCAGTTATCAACTAGAATAATATAATCCTGAAAATTCCATAGAAACAAACAGATATGACAGGCTTGGTTGCTTAATCACAAAACATAATAGAAGATCTCAGCAGAAGAATCTGTTAATTAGGCGTCTACTCCTCTAACTGCTGTTTAGGATGTTCATCTGAAGCATTACCCTGTTTTCACTGCTTGATACAATCCAAAAAATTTGTTTCAACTGTGAGTATCTTCATCCACAGAGCAGTGTGAAAAATAGCTTTATTTAGAAATAGCAAGAGTCCTGCAGCCTGCAGGGTCCAAACCCATTGCCATAGCAACAGGTAGTCAACATTTAAACATGCAGCATTTTCCTAGATCTTAATAATCAGCTTTCATTTGTTTTCCATGCCTTTGCCATTTTAATTTCAGTATAACACATTCAGCTTAAGAAACAACATAAAAAATTATTAATATTTGGTCAAATAATAAAAGTCAAGTCCATATTATTCTGAATATCTTTTATATCACTATTGCTGAAATAATTAACTGGACTTTATTGGACTAAAATTAAATTATAAATATTGTTCACTGAGCTTAGTTCAATTTGACATAATCCAAACTTTCTTTTGCCTTAAGGATACTTTTGTGAACTGCTGCTCAACTGTGCAAGATGGATTTAGTTGAAATAAAAATAACTTTAATAGATTTAGTGTTGCATCTAGTCAAATGCAGATCTATTAGCACAATTGTGGTGGCAAGGCGGGACACTGCCAAAGTGGACTCTGTGTTCACTGAGGAGTGACAGACTCACTCACACTAATCACATTCTCAGATGGTGGGTGGTCTCACAGGGACCTTGCTGTGGGGGCAAGACACAAAATATGAAAAGTTCTATCCACTAGATGACTGTCAGCTTCCTATTATGTCAGTTGAGTTGTTTGAAAAAGGTTGTGTTTAAGTACGTTTGACACTTCTTTTTCACTTTTTCTTATGATAAAATACTATAAGTAAATAGTCTTGCTTGAATAGCTTTGTCAAAGTTTTAGTTGTTCAGTTGTTCAGTTTAACACCAAAAACTGAAAAACTGAAAATCTATCACAACTTACAGTAATTAGTAAAAAATAATCAAGCTGAAATAGGATTTATACTATATATGTATATATATATTTACAGTAGTCTGTCTAAAAAAATTGAAGTCCCATGTAGTAAGCATTAGGAAAATATTCACTTTCATCAACTGTACTGTACTTTCTATTCTGTGAAATTATAATTTGTGTTACAAACAAATTATATAAATAATGATCAAAGTATGATTTATTGTTGAATATGGAGCACTGAAATGGCATTGTTATACGTAGAAAAATCTACTATTTAAATATTTTTTATAGTATATGTCCACTTCAGAATTCACCTATTTTGTGAATTACTGGATATAGAGTTGTGGCTTTCAGTTCACTTTACAATGCTGTCACACATGGATGAAACATAGGTTTCATTTAAGATTCTTTTTGTTCTGAAACAAATAAATTTGGGAACAAAATGTGCATTTTAACATGAATATATATTCATAACCCATTTGTACAAAACTGGCTCTTTAAAGTGACTTAAAATCAGAGTTGAGAAAGCACAAGAAAACACTAATAATTTAATATTCTTTACACAAAGATTTGAAAATATTATCCAGATATTTTCACGTGCTACAGAAAATTCACAGATTTCACATGTTTATAAATAGTTTCAGTTTATAATTCAAAGAAACCCCTTAGTCATCTTAATTAAACTATCCTTATCAGTGAATTGAGACATATTTCAAGTTCAAACAGAAATTAAATAAAAACATCAATAATTCCTTGCACAGAGTTCAAGAAAGAATGATTAATCTAAATATTAGCGGAAGTTTGAACCTTGTGATAGGGGATACCCGTTTTCGCAAGGGTGACTGTGATGACACACCAAATAGAGTGGGAGAGGTACAAACTGGCAGATACGTAATAAGAGCACAAATGCACTGTATCCTGAAATAGAAACAGTATTTAAACCTTGTGAACGGAGAGAAACATAATCATTGGAATATTATCTGATTACAAGCAGTAATACATTTTACAAAAATGAAAGAAAATATCAGCTGTAAGGGAGTAAAGCCACATTTAAAGAAAGGGTTTTCGCATTCAATGGTAAATAGACTGAATTTATATTAGCGACTAATAGCACCTCTAGATTGCCCCAAAAGGCTTTACAATATACCTTACATTAACTCAATCACACACATTCATACCTGATGCAGATGTGGAGCAAGTATATAGCTGTACCTTGGATTGAGACAATCAATGGAGCAAAATTTTAGCAAATATTCTTCACTTATGAGGTTAAATTTGTGACAGGATTGGTAAGTGCTCATTAAAATACCCTCGTCTAAATGATACAAGTGTAATGAAGGTGCTTCGACAAGGAGCACAGACATCTCAAGTTGCCCTTTAAAAGGACAAAATGTTTTTTAAACCAGAAAACTAAGCAAAATGGAATTTAAATCACACAAAATTATGTTGATTTCCCAAATTGATAGATGATTTTGAAGGTTTTCCATCACAGAACAAAAGTTGTGCTATACCATAAGAGTATATGTAATATCTAAATATCTATCCGTGGTGTAAAACACAATTCATCTTGCCTCTTTTTTGTTTCTCATTGTGGCATAATTTTACCTTCATGCTTTTACTGACAATTTTAGACTCTGAAAATAACAAAGTCAGAAAGATCCCAAACATCCTACACAGTGTGAGTAATGAATAATACAGGAAATTTAAAAAGTTATGCAGCTTTTTTATGGGTCATGTCGAGGCCCAATACCCATACCAAATTATATTCAGAGTATCAACTTTGACTATAATTCTAATGCGTAGCAAAACCCTCCCTGATCTGTACTCAAACACATTGCCCTTACAATTAATCTGAATTATTATTATTACTGGTTTAATCTGAACTGTATCAGTGTTCTTAGAATCATAAAATTCTTAAAGATTTTGATAAAAAAGAAACTTTCTTTTTTACATATGTGAACGTCCTTAAACTTAAATGGCAAATATTTACAGCAAGTGAGCTTAATATTTATGTAATTTATTTAACTTCTCTTACACTTTCAGAATGGATTGCGCATGGGATGCATGATGCATCCACATAACTTCTGCGAGGAATTCTCTGACCAGGAAAAAGGTAGGAGTGCACAAAGAGGTGGTAGGTGGGTACATGGGTGAGATTTCAGCAGGAATACCCACTTGCCCAACAACCCTTTTTCCTGTGTGGGTGAGTGCTTCCCTTTGTCAGCAAGAGTTACTCATGCACCTCCCTGTATCTCTACCGCTTCCCCCTCCCTGTAAACCCACACCTACGACAATCAGCACCCACGTTTTTCTAATGCCGCTCTGAGAGCATCATTCTCCCTTTTACTTGCAGTCAGGCTAACAGACGGGGAGAGAGAGCATGACAGATGGTGTTCACAGCTCTATTTCTGAGGCTGGACTTGTACCGCCACAGCCACCCCACACACCCGCCGCCCCCTCCTTGCCTATTCCACTCAAGCCAAGTGCTTATGACTACCTCCTCATCTTCCCTTCACTAATCAGCCCATTCATTTGAAGGGTTATTGTGAATCAAAAGTCGATGTCTCACAAGCAACTCGAGGGCAATACAGACACTGACAAAAGAACTATCTCACATACTTAACCAACTAAAGATTAACAAATATATATATCCTATGTATACTCTTTATCTCGGCAGTACCGGTGGAACATATATAGACAAACCTTGTAGTAACTTTTATTCTTATATCATACCTGGGAGACAAAATACACAAACAAAGCAGTTAGAAATCACAACTTAATCAGAACTTTTAAATAACATTGACTTTTACTATATCGTTTCCTTATTTTTTTAAAACAGTTCTTCATTTTTTTTTTGCCATGCTTTTACGTATGTTGGCATTATATAATGGCAGTTCCTCAGTAACCAACCCATTCATAACTCTGACCAAAACAACTAAAACATATGGCTACACTTGTCCCCTCAATCATATTATTTGTATATTTAAATTCAGACTAAGGCTTTCTCCATGTGGTCTATTGATTTAATTAGCTGTCTATAAAAATAATAGAAGAGACCTTGAACAATCTTAAACACTACACTATTGGTACTTCTGACTCTTGACAACATTCTTACACCCTCTCAAAGGAAACATTGTTAGGAACCACAAGGTGAGTTTGAATGAGACTCTCTCTGGAGTTTCATCCCAACTCTCCAAAGAGTTTGTCTTTTAAGCCTAAGCGTGAAACAGAAGTGTCTGAGTCAGCAAAAGAATCCACTGGTTGGAAAAACTTTACACAACAAGAATCTCTTCTAATAGGACATAAAAAGAGCACAATTTCTGTTTTTCTACAAAATATATGAGCAGAAACTACCCTCTAGAATGTCAAGAGCAACAGTCTGGCAGTTTTTAGATGCTTCCCTGCTCTGACAATAATAAAAAAAAATTGAAATAAATAACTAAAGAACTAGACGTGCGCTAGTCCTATTATTTTCTTTCAAGAATTCCCACTCAAAAAATGGACATGTACAAGTTAACTTTCTTTTTGAGTGCTTTATAAAGTCAGTGGCCTTGCTTATACTTGAACTACATCTTGATATCTGAATTATTTCTATTTTAAAGAACGTGCTAGTTTTCTAGATAACTTGGATCAATGCATTTTTATAACACTAGACAAACTAATTTGGGCTTAGTAAACACATTTTTTAACCATGTTGGTTGACAAATATTAGACAACAATCCTATCATTAGCTCATCATCACTCTCTGATAGACTGGAGAGGAGTGGTCCCTCTTGCTCTGGTGTAGATTGTAGAGCCTTAATGAGAGTCACGTACAAAAATTACATGATGTATGCATCTAGTTGTTCAGCAGACGTCCCTATAAATCTTACACACCTTAATGTAGGAGAAAACATTTTGATTTTATTTCCAAAGAGAGTAGCTACTCTAATATTTTGGACATGGTCTTTAAAAAGACTACTATGTCTTTGTGGTCGAGCCCCAAAGATAAAAGCGAAAATTATTCTAGAAGTTACCCTAGACCTGCTTCAATGTATCCACAAATGAACTCAAGTAACATTTGCCGGCTGAGCTGATGAGCTTAGTGGAGAATTCCATTGACTTTAGTAAAGTACCCAAGTTAGAAACATAAAGTCTACTTATTAACTCTCCAGCCACCATTGGTTTTACCTGACAGATTATGACGTACTAAACCCACACACCTTTGGTCATGCTTATTAGATAGGAGGGATATCATTAATCAAATCACTGACCTAAGAAACTAGCCACCAAGACTCATTAGTTCACCAGTCTATTCATTCTAATTTGCATACATTACTCTTATATCTGAATGAAGTGGCCTTGCTGGGCTGGTCATTTCAGTCTTGTAGAGCAGATTGGGCTCAGCAGGGCAAAGATAAGGCCACGTAAAAATGTTCTGATCAATTACCTCCAACTCAGCTGCTGTTTCTTTAATAGATATTGTGAAACTGTAGGAAGTATGGGTGCAGATGACTGTGTGTTAGTTCTGTTGAGGAAAGCCCAAGCTTGAGTTCCCAAGGTAACAGTCGGTTTGAGTGGGGGCTGGCTGACTCATTTCAAGGGAATCCTGGAACTTGAACAAGGCTACCCACTCACCCCACCCCCAGATTCATCAGCACAACAAGCAAACAAGGCATTGACATGAAGGTGGCATTGGAAAATCCTAGACTTAGCTTCAAGTGATACCATGGCTACAGTGGCTTCTGCCGGCAGAACAGGAGCCACTCTGTATACTTTATAACAGAACTCCATGCAAACTAATACAAGCAAGACATGGGTTATTCTTTATACAGGAAGATGGAAAAATAATAGAGGTGAGGCAAAGAAGTTCAAGGATATTAAACAGTCAACACTAGAAAAAATACATTCACAGATTTTGAATAATGACACAAAACAAGTTATTCTCAATATCTTGTGGGCCTGTGCAAGATGTGGGAGGAAAAGGGCAACGAGAAGAAGAGGAGGGTGAAAAAAGGAGTAGGAGTAGGTGGACAAGAAAACGAACTCTGCCTACACAATTAATCTAATTATTATGAAATTAAAAGAAATCAACAGGCGTGTAATTGACCACTTAATTAGTTCAAGGTGAATGTGTTCTTTTGACTTTGGAAGGACCCTGACCATTAAGGTTCAGCAAAAAAATAAAAAAAATAAAAATGTTCACCATTGAAGTTCAAAGTCTGAACACCTTGTAGCTGCCTGAATATTTCTGATCAACAAAACCTAAAATAAAAAATAATAATTCAGTTTGCAGTTTAGAAAACAAATGTATTTCTTTTTGTAGAAATGTAAATTTAGAAATAAAAACTGTACAAATATTGGCCAGCATTGCTATTATTCATTTGATTTGCTTCTGTCCACTGTAAAATCTGCTGATAACTCTACAGTTCATTCTGTCTTTAGTCATTAACAACCGAGAGGTGGTACAAAGGGATTTAAGAGGCAGCATTACTGTTTTGAATCGCTGGATGTTTAATTCTTCTATTATAATTGAGGCAGCAGCGAGACAGAGGTTATAGTAACTGCTGGAAACCTGTCCCACTTCACAAAAAGGTTAATGAACCTTACAAGTCCCATGGGAGATGGAGTATGCTGTTAATTTGACAAACGTGGGAAATAAATGCTTTTATGCTTTTATTGATGGTGACCAATAGCGGCCTTTGCTGGAATGAAAGGTTTTAGTCTTTTAGGTGCTTTGCTATGAACCAAAACAATAATGTAGAATGCATTTGTTGGAAGAAACTAAGTACATAATTGTTTGAATAGCAATTTCAGGCCAAAAAGCATCTTCATTATTAATTCCTACTTTTTGGGGGGAGCCTATACTGTGCAGAAATGCATTGTGACTTGTTTCCTGTTATGAAACAAATGACTTTATTCTGAATACATTTGTGGAAATGTTTTTTTTCTAAAACTGCTTTTTAAAATTTCCACTTTTCATTTTACGCACTATTGGTCTGGATTTAATTTTAACTGGGATGTTGGGGTGTAATGTACCGACAGCTGGAGAGAATCATACCTAACAATATCAGAGCTAAGAGCTAACCCGAATCAGTCTGTGTTGGATGGTATCACTGGAAAGCATGGGAAAAATGTATCTGATCCAGACTGAGGTTTTAGGCACAAGCCCAAATATGTATACAGAGTGCATGATTAAGAGATTAGACGGATAATCGCTCTCATTCAAAGAAACTGGCGGAGGCTGGCATCTTACTTACAGAGCTTGAAATATTACCAATTTTCACATTCAAAATCCTATTTCACCAACTACTCACAACTTAAATAATCTTGGGTGCAAAAAAAAATCTTTTTGGGAAAATGTAATAAGATACATGTTGAAGTGAATTAATTACAGGTTAGTCAATCGTTTAAATTGCTGGAAATGATATAACACAGCCATGAGGGATTCTTTCTCTATAACCGGTTTTGATAAATACATATCTAAAATAAAACAAAATGTATAAGAAAAAGAATTTAAACACTTAACCTATTTAAACAAGAAATAATGTATTTGTTCCCTTGTGTTTGACAGCAGTTGAGATGTTCTGTTTAGGATAATTAGTTCCCTCATTACAATATCTACAACTAAAAAAGGAATACAATATCAAAATAAATTATTATGGTCATTTAATCAGAGAGAAAAAAGAAAAGGTGACTATGATCAAAAGAAATCTAATACTAGCGACAAGAAAAGCTGATAAATTCAAAGCCTTCCAGAGGTTTTATGTTTCAGCATATCGTCAATTCTGCTTAACAAAAAGTCAAAATATAGAAACAAGGGAAAAAAACCTCCATGCCCCTGATGAATAAAGGAATCAATCTAAATCTCTCATAACCTTCGAAGTATGTACTATCCATAATATATCTTCATAAAACCAGCAAGTCCTGCTCTCTTTGATAACCTCCGTTAGAGAGCCAACTCATCCTTTCAGTCTTTTACTCTCACTTTCTTCAAGCGATACTGTGGGCAATGTTTCTGCGCCTTTCTGCACAACGCCTGCTACAGGAACACATATGAATCTGCACTCTACAATTCCTCTTAACCTCTGACCTTGGCTTATTGTTACCTGTGAGCAGCGCTGTGGCAAACATGTTGTACAAGTACCGCGCAGCCCTGCAAGCTGTTTGTGTTCTGCGAGTATGGAGGCCAGGGGAGGAGGGAAGGAAGAGAGGGAGCTATTTAATCCCCCCCAAAGGAACTCCCCTCTCAACCCGTATCGTGAACTCGCAGGCAAATTGCGTTGCTGGAAGGCACACCACACACACACTGCTGTCTTTTTAATTTCATCAGCTGAAAGAAATCTATACAGTGCTCAGGAATCTGAGCTACGGAGCGAAGTGAACTATACAACACCCTGGAATGTAAACAGTTTTCTCACCAAGTGTAGCATAAAAATATCACATAGTAACAAACCTTTTGGCTATGATAACGGTCAATAGTGCAGATCAGAGGTCTTTTTAGGGCTGTTAGTCCGACAGCCTATCAATAAACACAAACTGAACAAATCCAGAATACAATTCATAAAATACTGCTAAAATTATTCAAGGGTTGGATAAAATGTTGGCTGGTGTTGAATGTATTAGATTTGACAATGATTTTATTTTTTGCTTGACATTGCAAAAAGAATTGTTTCCTGGAAATATTAGGAATCAAGTCATTAATCCTTTGCAGTTGGATGCCTGGGTGTGAACAGATTTGGGCTTTAATCTGCAAAGAATGGCCTGAACAATTGTTAAACATTAATAATTGGCAGACAACTCCAGTATTCATAGAAACAGTCGCATTTTTATTATTAGAAAAATAGAATTGGCTATTGTTGCATAATTTTTATCAGAAGTGACAACCTTGGTCCGCTAATCACAACGTACTCAGCATTGTAATAATCTCTCAAGATTCCAACATCAATCTGTTAGAAAAGAATGTGAGATTAAAAGCAATTATTAAAAATCAAAGCTGCAATACCAGCTTGAGTTATTTGTAGATGATACTGTATACGTCTTCTCACAGTTCTGCTTTTTTTTTTAAAAAAAAAAGAAAGTACAAAGTTCTCTTCTTTTTGTTTTCAAATAATTATAATCAGAACAGAGAGGTAGACAGGCCACTATAATATCTGCCAACTTTGCGCTCATATCTGTCACACTTAATTATTGTGCCAAAATACAAAAAAATACATCGGCTGCAGGAGGTCTTGTGTGAGGTCTTTGTTTTTGTGTACAATTAACTGGAAAGCACACTATATACTTAAGTAAGAGCTATTTTAGGGAAGTATAATTGTTAGTGAGTTGTTTTTATCAGCATGTCTCAATCTACTTCACTATAGCATTTCAGGAGACACCCCTAAGAGAAAGGGTTTTTCAAAGCTGCAGCTCCACCAACCCCCCCTCTAACCTCTGCTTTTGCCCCCTCCTCTAACCATGTTTCATTTCCCCCTTATCCATGCCTGTCAAAGTTGACCACTTTACAGGTAAACAGGTAGGCAGACTCTGTCAATCCCCTTCACCTGTACTCTCAAATACACAAATGTGCATGTGGGGCCGACTGCCAATGATCCTGCTTTACTGACTGAAGTGGAGGGGAAGGGGAGTATGACAAAGACGACAGCTTGTGTGGGGGAACATTGTCTGTGGCTGCGACGAGAAATCTTTTCAGGAAAAACAGGATTTTATACACAATGGTCGTGGGTGTGAAGAAAGGGGGCACATATTAAAAGAAGTGTCTTTATGTGTGCAGAGCACAGATTTTAAAAACTGCATTTACATGGATTAGGTCCAAAATGCTCTTTTTTTCCCCCTGGTAGGCTATAGTATGACAGATTGGATCAGAGAGGGCTTTCCAGGTTGTCCTTGATGTCCTGGAACATAATTGTGATTCTATTTAACCAAGACATTGCTCAAAATAGAAATAAATGCCATGCTGTTTGAATATAAAAATATTTCTTATAGCAATATGCCAACATTGGTTTCTAGAAACCTCTATTAAGCTTTGAATAAACATAGTTTATGGAAAAAAGTTAATTCTGTGCCTGAATGGCATTCACAAATTCTGAAAAAAACAAAACAAGAAACGCTCATGTTCTTAATGCAGTGAAACTTCAATCAGTTTGCCACTGCAAACACAACAAGAAGGTCAGCTGTAACAGAGATGGTAAGAGGCTCGGTAGGTTATCAGTTCCTGTACGATGTGTTTGTGTGTAGTATATCTCTGGCTTATTTGTGTGTGTGTGTTTGGACGGGGGATGAAGCTGACAACTGAGCGGAGGAATCTTATGTAATTCTCCCTTTAGGTGGCAGAGAACAGTGAGAGCAGCAGCCCACACTGAAGAAGAATCTGTTTGTTAATAACAGCAAGCAAGATAAGATCAATAATATCACACAGATTTTTTTATGTGCAAAAAGAGGAGGGATTCCCACAAACACCATTTGACAACTTTTTCAGGTATTATTTAACTCAATATCTGCCAATTTGTTTCATGTGTTTGCACACAGAAGAAACAGAAAAACTTGCAGAAATGTAGAAAACTCTTAAGAAGTATTTTTGGCATCTGAATATGGAGAGGCCACAAAGAGAATCTGAAAGGGTTAAATGAGGGAGCGACTTCCAGAATTTAAACTTTATCTTGCTCCACCTCTGACATTTTTCTGGCTCCGGTTGACAGGATGAACATATGCTCTAAATATTCAGCAATTCCAGCTGCACTCCTATTTAAACACTATTGTTGACTTGTATCAAGGGATATTTAACATTAGTGTGTAAATGAGCTGGATGTAACCTTTTGAAAGGGCAAAACTAACTTGGGTGCAAACCTAAAATTTACAGTTGAACAACATCTTGATTTAGTACATTGTAAAAATGTCAAAATAGATAGATTTACTTTATTGATCCCACACTTGGGAAATTTGTGCGTTACAGCAGCAACAAGAAGAAATAGACAGTACAAGAAGATAAATAAATAAAAAAAAAATATATATACCCTTGATTTCAGCAAAACTTTTAATCACACAAACATATTCTGTTTAGTGACTCCTCCGTCACACCTATCAGTTTTCAATCCTCAGAAACATGATAAAAACATGGGTTTAACATGCCAAATTAAGCTAAACCAAAAACTGACAAAAAGGCCCAGAGCAAAGTTCAATTTGATGTTTTTGAATCACATGAACTGAAGGCAGACAGGAATACCATGGAAAACTTTGCATGGGTGTAAACATCCTAACTGTTAACCTGTGTTATTGGTATGTTTAGCAACTTTCAAGAAAAAAAAAAATTAAATAGGAAAATTGTTCACTTCCTTTGCGCCCACCCCTTGTCATAAGATACGGATGTCCCATAAGGTTATTTGTGTTTGTTGGGGAATGAAGTGCTCAACTGGATTAAAAACATACTGCATATGTTTGGAAATCTGTTTCCCTGGGCGTACGAGTGGAGTGAGTGAGCGTGAAGCAGCAGCTTGCATCTCCTCCAAGAGAGAGGGCAGACACTCTCATCATTAGCTGGGCTGAAATGTGCTCCTCTACCTGCTCCAATCTGCACAGCCAGGCTCCACTCTGACGCCAGACAGATGTTCCAAGTACGAGGTGTAAAGTACTGAGAGGGGAAATGAGAGTAAGCAGAAGAATGAAAATATTCAGCAGAGTACACAATAAGAGCCTAATTATGAATAATACCAATGGCTCTTTGTTCTAACAGTGAAGCTAGCAATGGCTTGTTTGGCCTTTGGAAGATTGTTTTTGGCTTCCATATGGGGGCAGCTGTCTGTCAAAAAAAATTATATATATATGTGTAATGGAACATGCTAGGGATAAATTAAGCATAAAAACAATGTAATTATAAGTTTTCGGTTTGTTCTTGCAAGATTAGATTGGTGTTTTACTAAAACAATTGTTGCTCTGGGGTTAAAATGTAATTCCATCATTTGGTAAGAATCAGACAGAAATGGTAGGCATCTTCAAGTTGTACTTAACATTTCTAGACGTTTGATCTAACCAGTTCAATGGCGTGTTGGTCAAAACATTTTTTTAAAAATTTGCATAGTTACCCCCAAATCTTGGTTATAAATATTCTACTGTCACAATGTATGCTGACCATAACAGCTAGCAAGCATGCCAAATAATTTGATTTAGTTTTTATTCAAATTTTTTCTTTATTTTACTTTTTTCATTTTTTTGTGGCTAAACTGGACTACTGGGAGAAACCCAAGTAATAAAAAATTGCATAAGTAGAAGTTAAAAAAAGAAACTTTTTGGAGGTTTCTACCATGTTTGAATGCTATTCACACACTAAATACCTATCGATACTTCAAATTGATTTGTATTACATTCATGGATGTTTGAAGAATTATTGAGCTCTCCCATCCACTATTCAAGCAAGTATTTGTGGTCTTGGCCACAGATTTTGTTCTCAGCTATGCCCACAATTTTAACATAATAAAGAAGTGTTTGCAGCAGTGTATAGAATTTACACTGGATTTGCTAACGTAAGGCACGTTACACTGTATTTGCGGTCTCAAATAAGATTTACAATGTGTCGTACAACCGGGGAGTAGTAGTAAGCAGGAAGCAAAAGTTGGGGGAATTTTGCAGGGTCAGCGATAGGAGTCAAACTGATTAAATTTATTTTTAGGACAGGTACAAGAAGACTGCTTTGTGTATTTTTGCTACTTCTCGTTAGTGCTACTCCGACAAGATATTCAACACTAATCTGAATAATCCACTAAAAAAAGTATTTTACAATAAATTTAGAGAGAATTTTACCATCCTGACATTTAGAGAACATAAGAAAAGATTAGGGAAATCCCCAGGAAACTGGGTGGGTTTCCAGCCTTGAAACCAATGTTGACCTTTTAGCCCAAGGACAGGACGTCATGAAAAACAGCCATGCCAGAATGATCAATATAGCTCTGAAATAAAACAGAACTTTAAGTCCACCACTGGATCAAAAGAGACAACTTAAAACTATGATACCTCCTCTACTATCACATTGTCACATTTATAGATGATATTTGTGTTGCTGACAATAAACAATATTTTTCTTCATCTTTTCCATACATTGTTAAGACAAGTTAAGTGAGTATAAAATAATTTACTTTGCAGTTTATAAGTGACAAAAAAACAAGAGCTATAATTTTAGGAGTTTCACACTGAATGAATGCTGTAAGGCGTTACATGTGTAAGAGTTTGCAGTTAAAGGACATCTTGAGGTGTGGAGCAGATGATCTCTGCAGGCCACAGAATTCACAAACACAAAGCCAGCTGGTCTGATACAGTAACAATACTCTACTGTTTGTATTAGCCTGAGCAGCAGTGAAACACAGGCTCTGTCCTCCTATGGGGGCTTTCTACAATAGAGGTGGTGGACGGCATGTATATCCCTGATGACATATTGATGAGCTGTCCAATTGACCTTTGACGTAAAAGGGGAAGTGATACAAATGATCTGTGTGCATCTCATTCACAATTTAAAAATAGAAATGAAGAATAACGCTAACACAACAGAACATGAATATGTATACAGAACACACATACGGCGTAGAGAATCACTGATTAAATAGAATATCTCTGTGAAAGAATCAGTTTTTTGTGAATAAAACAGACAGTCTTCTGAACAACATCACGGCCACTCCCTAACCTACAGTGAAATTTAAATATACTTATTTTACTTTCACTATAACAAAATTTACAAAGTTTGTGGTGAAATGGAATAATCGGCAGGCATTTTTGCCTACTCGTATTGCTCTTCAAGATCAATCTTATTCAAATATTTACTTGCAGTTAATTGTTTTAATGGTTTTGTCTTGCTGGACCTCCCTGAAATCTTCGTTTAATCTGTTATTTAAACCTCAGGTTGGCACAACTTTTCTGAAAGATGCTTAAAATGAATCAGAATCTCAGAGGCATTTGGAAAGTATCGGCGTCTAAATATTTCATTTTAATGTGTAATGCTAACTTTTTTTTTCTTCTGCTTTTATACATTTTTCACAGTAATTTAGCACCAACTACATATTGGGTAAATTAGCAAGTATAACTAACAACTTCTCTATTTATAAAGTATAAATAATTTTGTTCACATACTAATGATTTGCTTGTTATCATAATTATCACTGCACGAACACACCAGAACATCTGTATTGATTTATAATCTGAGTGCAGAGAGAAGGAGTGAGAGGCTCACAATCTGGAGTTTGACTTTGAGAGCGAGACAACAATCTGTTATACGGTTATTTTGGTAATTGTCCATAATTGATGTAAAAACACAACTCCTGTTGCAGAAATTTCCAAATGAGTGTTTTTGTACCTGAACGGTCTCAATAAAACTGTGCAGTCACCATAAAAACACACATACAAGATTTAATAATGCGATTTTAAAAAGCAAATGGACAGCTGGTGAGAGAAGACAAAATGTCCAGCTGCACATTTTACACTTAATTGCGAATAAATTGTTCCTGGCAGCAAGTGAAGATGCAACATGAACAGTTAAAAGATTTGACACCCTAGGCAAACATGACATTATGATTGTTTAAAACTTCTTTTCTGCTGTTAATAAATGATGCAGGCAGACTCCAATAACCTTAAGAACCTGAGACATTGTAAAATGATAGTTGCAACAGAAGAGATACATTTAAACAGTAAACGTGGTAATGATATACGCTTTCTTAGTCCGTATTTTGGTAATTTACTGAGTTCCACAACAAAAACAGGAGAAGAGGTTAAGGGTATAATTTAAAGTCGCGCACAGGAGTTTTCCGTAAAAGAAAATTGTGCAGAAAGAAGTAGTTGTAGATTTGAGTGGGTGTTATCCTACTTTACTTGTTTTCCTTTCCACTTCCTCACACAGTAAATTATGTTTATGCAAATAGCAAAAACCATCAACCTTTCACAACATCAACTATATACTTTCCCAAAAACTAATGTAATTAATCTCTCTTTTTTGCTGTTTACTTGCATGCTTTTATTTCAGATGAAATTAAGATATTGGACTTTATCAGACAAAATACATCTTGGGTTCCAGTTGATGTAATGATCTAAAGATGACATTTATATGTTAACAGTTTTAAGGTCATGTTTCCTATAATGAAAAACTGTTTGTATGCTGTGTCTTATTATTGCCAGCTTTTGGATCCTTTTTTTTTGATAAGCAACAGGAAGATGACTTGAACATGACAAATATTTACTTGGATCTTGGTGTTTTCTAATTGTACGCTATAATGAAACAGATTATATAAAGTTGTGTGGAATAGTTCGTTGTTCAAATTTCCAGTAAATAAATTTAACTATTTTACTAGATGACAAAAAAAAATCTTAACAAACAAAGCCTTTTCATTTTAGTGAACCTTCTTAAACTCACCAGCAACTTCATTCAATGATAAATTTGACACTTTTCTCGTCTTAAGGCTCTATAAGTACAAATATCAATTATTCCCTCTCCCACAAGCTACAACCTAGTACAATGTAGGTATATTTTCTTGATTTCAAAGACTTCCATTGAGAGATTTGGACATGGCAGAGATGTAAGAAGGTACCATATGGATTGACAAGTGATGAATCATATGTTTAACAAAGTTCAAGGCAAAATGAACAATTGGTCAAAACACAAGTTGCTCTATTGCATCCCTGCTTGTGTTATCATTGTTTCGCTGATGGCAGAAGACTTCAGTTTTTATGTACAGTATCTTGTTGCTCAGTCCAGCCTGACCTCACTTCGCTCTAGGCTGAAATATGGAAATCTTTCTTATAACTTGGGATAAAGATACAGTACATAGCAATTATGGAAACATCTGCAAACCAGGGCAAAGTTGAGTGACCCTGGACTAATGAATGTATATAAAAAAGAAAATGGCTGATGGAGTTCCCTCTGTTTGCCAAGGAGGATCAAGATACTTATCACCCTTATGTTCACATTAGCAGATGTAGCTATGTAAATGGTAAATACATTACAGTATAACACTTTACCCTTTACGCAAAAATGGAAATATTACTTAATCATAGTTATTCATTAGTTTAGTCCTTGCTGAATTACAAGCATGCATCCTTTCACAAGCTGATCTATTTGTCATATTAAAACTGCAGCACACAACAAAATCCAGCACACACAGATCAACCCTTCAAACAAAAGCGAGGTTGTATGAAGTCACCTGGCCACCCTGGCCAATTAAACACCTCCCACTACAGTTGGCATCAGTCAAAAGGCTCATTAACCCTTCTGACCAACCACCAGTCACAATCAGAAAAACATCCTGTCACATTGGCCAATCCTTACATGGGCATCGCAGGTCAACACCCACACAAGTGACAGGAAATTGAATTGCTTCAGAGAGGATGGTCTGTCTGAGGACTTGAAAGACATTTGCTTATTCACAGCTGGTGATGCAGCTAGACTGTCGTTAAAGGCTTGAAAATAAGAAATAAAGGTGATACTTAGCGCAATTTCATAAGGTGAAATCTAAGATCCAAGTAAATATTACCAGATGCCTGACTGAAAGCAAAATGACATTGAATAGATTATTGAATTAAAATCACCACTAAGTTGAATTGCAACTTGATAAATATACATTTACATATCACAAACCCATCAGATTTGCATCTTTGAATCAATGTGAGGCTTACTTGATAATGAACCACATCTTTAAAATCAAAGAAGTAAGAGCTTCTGTACGCTGGCTGTACTCTGAAACAGCTTTGTGGGATTGTTCTTAGACCACTAGTCTTAATCTAGTGGGTTGATCTCCTGGTTCTCCAGGGATTATAAAATATCTACGAACCTCAAAATATTTGAGGCAATCAACAACTCAACATGCATTTGGCGTCAAAATGCAAGAATGTGAAAACACACAAACGAATGGATAAAAAGGAGTGAAATATGAAAAGAAATAAGGGGATCGGAGCTGTGCCCATTTCGGGGGTGTAAAATATGGAGAAGTGTGGATCATTGGGGGAGCTGCTCTGCCTGGGGGAACAGATGAAGGGAGGACACTCTGCCAAGATCTCTCCACTGAAGGGGGAGCTGAGGCAACGAAGCTCTATGGGAGAAAAAGTGTTCGCCTCGCATGCTGCTCTCCTCAATCTCAGTCTCACACGCTCACATTGACACGTCCCAGGCTCTCCGCAGCAGAGGGAAATTGCTGCTGACAGGGCCTTGCAAACTTTCACAGCCATTTAGAAAGACTTACTCCCACACTTTTGTCACAGGCATTTATTGCACAAGATACATGATATGAAAAATTAACATTTTCAAACTTGGCATGGTTTTTTCAAACCAAGTTAGGCTTAAAAACCATTCATAATTTTTCAGCCTTACGATCGGTCCTAGTGCAGATGTAAACACAAGACATGCCAAGTGAGACCCTGAGATTATGAAAATGCTCATTTTTCAAGGAAAAAACAACCAGATATCACTTGGTACATTTCTCTCATACCCCAATGAGCTTCTAATCCTATAAAAATCCCAGACTGCATCACCAAGACATGTCAAGTCTTCTTAAAGTGAGAGCAAAGGTTAGTGCAGATTTACTGTACCTTCACATTTGAAATTAACCAGTGCCTCCAGTAAGCAGATGTGGGTTTGGTGCGACTTGGTGCATCAGGATCAACCATCAACAGGACATACATCTTTTCCTACAACCAGAAAAAGATTCATACATTGTTACATTTACTTTACACAAACCACCACACACACTGTGAATGGCCCAGAGGCAGATCAAGCAGCAGCACTACCTGATCCCCCTTTCCATTTCTAAGATGTGCAACTTGTACATTGCATTGCCCAAGGCTTCACTGCTCTATCCCATACTTATCTATAATACTTGAACACATGTGATGCTTTTTTTCTTAGATTTAAGTTATTCCACTAATGCTGCAATTTGATTTTACTCAATTTAAAAACCTGTTTGCTTTATTGTCTACTTAACCAATCAAGTCCCAAATCTAGATCTTCTCTTTTTAAAATTTATTCACATTCAGCTCTACACACTAGTGAAAGAAAACCTGTTCTGAAATACAGAAATGTCTATGGAAAAATTCTCTATTGATATATTTCTCTCAAACGTGTTATTCCCTAATGCACACCAGCTCCCTTCTGTTATTTCTTAAACTTAATATCATTTCTGTGACATCTAGAAAATGGCAACGTTTTGGATCTGATACCAGATCATCTTGTTAACATATTCACAGTAACTTTCTGCCATTTACCAAGTATCTTTATACCCCTCAATCTGTCCATGGATAAAGTGAGAGAAAAAGCATCTTAACTAACACTTGATCACAGTTATTGGACATTGACTTGGCGGCTTAATTGCCGGAAAATCTTCATTCTGTCTGTCCCTAAAAGTTAGAGAATTATGAGAGCAGATTGAATTATTGCGAGAGCACATTTGTCATCCCTGGTCTGCTGCCCAAAATCTGCCAGACCATATGATGGGCTTTTTTTATTTAGTTCACTTCCTCTCTAAACAGAGACACAATGTTCTCTTACTGTATATTACTTTCTGTTAAAAAGCATAATGATATCAGCTTTAAACGCAGAAAACAGATGCAGGTGCTCGTCGCCTTCTACCACTGACTGCCAAATAATGCTGTCAGTGGTGGGATAAAACACTTTAAAAGGATCAAGTGCCTTCATGTAAACACAAACCTCAAATTTCTGTTTGTTGTGTCCTATCTAGACATTCTCACCAGTCTCAGAAAATTATCCTAAGCTGATGAACTTGAATGAGATAAAGAAGAAGTCATGTATTTTTCTTCAGATGCTCATTTTCAGAAGGATTCTCTGCCTACCTGACAAGCAGTAATATGCGTAAACAACTAAGCCTAATAATAGGATAATACTGTAGTCTCAGTGATAGTGCCTCCAGGTAACATCCAGACACACCAGTAACAATAGAGCCTCCTCCACAGCCTGTCAAAAGTGACTCTATATCAGTGACCCCCCCGGGCAGCTTACCAACCATGACCTGTTGCCTTCTCCAGAGTTGTAATCCTCATTTGTACATGTTTGCTACCAGGCAAAAAAAAAACTGTGATAATGTAGTTATACTAATATCTAAGTCAGGTCCTGATGCATTCAGAAATAACATGGCTTAAAACAGCAACACGCACAAAGACATTTAAAAGCAATTTAGGCATTTAAATTAAAAATGACTTCCAGCTACAGTATATTTGGTATTGAAAGAAATACTACTTAAATTTTCTAAAAAGTTGCCATGCACTTTGTGGGACAAGTACACATTTTTTGTGCGAAATGGGGAAAATTATTTTACATTAATTACCAACTTTAACGAGCAAAAGTGTGTTGCATTTCATGATGGACACTGAATTTAAAGGATATCCTCGCATATTTTGTGTTCAAATTTCTACCTGTTTGGTTGGTCCAGCTGGCACGGGCTGCAAATATTACAAGAAGCTTCCATCAAGCTTGCACTTCACACATTGTGGCATGTACCCTTCTCTCTTACGAGGACATTTTTTTTTCCCTCCATCTGTCAAAATCCACATTAATTACGCACAGATATGTGTGAAAGACTCCAGGGAAAAACAGATGCATATTCTGCCGTCTGAAATAATTTATCAGGGCTTAAACAGACTAAATGTATACCTAAACATGTTGTAAGAAGCCTAATTCTCCCTAGCTCTACGCTTGGAAGCAAACATTTTTAAATAATATACTGGGCCTAATTATTATTAGGGAGTACTAATGAGTCGACCTAACATTTAAGCCGAGTTGATTCTTTAGGAAAAAAAAAGTATTTTTAAAAACATTATTTATTACTGATGAATTCGAAGGACACACAAAGCTCCCGGCAACGACTTGAAATGTTGATTTGTTCAGCCTATATAGTGTTCCTTAAATAAACCATTGTTGAAAGGTTAGAGGTCATCAACCAACATCGTTAAGTGTCTTAATGATCTAAAATATAAAGCAGAAGTGGACTCTGGGTAGGTATTTACCGTGGACCACAGTGTTTCATCAGGCCATGATGCAAGAGGGGGTGTGAGGACCCTGGGTGCAGACTGGAGGCGGGGGAAGATTGAGTCTGCATTCCCCTGAGATTAACCTCCCACTGCCTGCTGTGATCACAGCAAAACGGTCCACTGAGACCACACCTCAGACAACAGGCAGCCGGAATTCACTCTGTAGTCCACAGGGCATCTCTGTCATGGTCCACAGTGGAAAGAACAACGCAGTTCCAGCTTTTCTTCTCAGAAAAACTTATAGAGAGTTTTCAAAATAAAGGTCTAAAGCTGATACTTAATTTTATTGGTACATTACATTTCTAAAAGATGACAGGAAACTCTGTCCATACCAAGAGTCTCAAACCGATGCTGTATTTGTTAAGAAGAAGACAAGAAAGAACAAAGGGTATCTCAGAGGATGGAAATCTACTGTATTACCTCTGAGTGAACTATGCTGGGGATGAGAATCAGAGAGATGGCTAATCACTGCTCTCGTAATGCTGCCTGGGCTATCGAGCCCCACTCTGCTATCTGATGACACCACGAAGGGCGGAAGAGAGTAAGCGAAAAGGAAGGAGAAGGAAACGGCCCCTCTGTGAGTTTACAAGTTCATGCTTTATCCCTGACCCAATACCAAATCGTGCCATCCGCGCAGCTGCCTATTAATATAACCATCGCTTTATCCTCTGCGTTCTTCATCCCCTTCAGACTCTGCACACAGATCACACAATTTTTATTTTAATGGTCAGCAGTGCTCTGTGCAGAGCAAGGCAATGCATCGATCCCAAATCCCTGTTTAAGAAGTGAAAACACTTGAACTCGTTTGATAATTAACAGGTATCAGTGTTGTGATTAAGAGACAGTGATGGCTTAACAATCCTCGACAGCAGCTTAGAATGAGGTCAAAGATCGATTGCAAAACAGAAAATTAGGAACCAGATGAAGCAAAGGAGAAGAAAGTTAGTCAATCTTCTGTTACTAGGTAAAACATAATTAAAACGTAATTTGGGGAAATTTACAAACACATCTGTGTGTGCGTAATTTAATGAGAAATTTATACCTGCACTAAATTGGTATCTGATTTTACACCAGTTTAAAGGTGACAAGATGTAATTTCAGAAAAAAAAGACAGTAGTGTAAGGGAGAGGAACAGAGGATGGTCACAGAGGAAGTTTGAGAGTAACACTTTCAGGGTCGGGAGATGAGGTGCATCCTGGTGTTGAGAAGGCCAAGGGTCAACTCGGCAGCAGTAATTGAATCTTGAGCAGTGAGAAGAAGGCCATAAACCTAAAGATGAGATGAGCAATGCAGAGGGCTGTGGCACTCACCTGGGGTCAACAAACCCACAGGTGAGGAGCCACTCATTGTCATTGACAGAAGCCCATCCCCCAGAGCTCTTCTGTGGAGGCTTGCAAAAGCTCATTGTTCCCTCACAGCAAGCGGCATGTAATAAAAACCTCATCATCAGCAGCCATAACTGACAGAATGTGTTAATCTAAACTGGAGATCAGAAAAACAGTAATACCTTCTCCATCACATTGTCGGAAGGACTACTGGTTGAAAGTGAAATGTTTCTGTCAGACGATCTATGGAGGTGCATTTTTGGATGGTTAAATATCAGTCATTGCATGATCACAGAGAGACAGTGGGTGGTTAGTGTGAAAGGAACACTGAAAAGGCAGGATCTGCATTGTATATTTATTTACATTCCTGACATGATTTGCATATCACATAGTACTCTGACATTGATTAACCCTGCCCACGTCCAGGGAAAAGATATAAATAGATGAACAAATATACAGGTTTACAAATATCAGAGGAAATTCTATCTACTATTAGTTCAGCTTTTTAATTACCCATCTTAATCTACTGATGACAGAAATTATATTTCAGTTTTTATCTACATTTTTTTATTCCCAAAATTCCCAATTCTCTTTCAGTATTTTCATTTTAAGGTGTCGTACTTAAAAATAGCCACCCAAATGATGATTATTGCAACTGTTTTTTGTGTCTATTAAAACTCTAATTATTTGCAAAGAAAATTTACTTTAAAAAAAAAAAGTGGGAGGAGAAACTATTTTTAATTACACAGTTTTAAATTAAATTGTATGTTTATATCACATGTGTTATTTACAATGTGCAATAGGATTTCTGGTGTGCATTTCAACACACAAAAGGTTAGCTTACTTTACCATTGCAATAAGATTCACTTAAAAATATAACATAGCTAACAAAGTTTATAATATCAGGCTTTCCCAGCTAAGCACGAACAAGACTAATACCAATAAAACAAGATTATTAAAGAACTTTCACAAGGTCCAATGACAACTGGCTTGCCATTCACAATGCATAATGATAGATCTAGATGGTATTCAATGAATACCACTGTATTCTGAAGTATCTCAGATAGTGTGAACACCACACTACCTCCAAACCTACCTTTATTTAACTCAGCCTCCTCCCACACAGGAATGGAGTGTGAAGTAGATTATAAATCCACACATCCAGGAGTGGCATGGTCAACAAGATAGTCATATGTGGAAATAGAATCCAGATTCTAGGACTTAACTCAAATATGAGATTCCCACCGCCAAATAAAAAAACAGGAAACTGCAAACAGGTAAGAGACTACTGTTCAAGAGGAATAAAAGCCAAATATAAAATACAAGGTAACATAATTGCATAATCACCTTTTTCTTCATAAAAATATGCAAATATGCTACAATTTAATCAAATTAACACACAGTGGAAGGCAACAGTAGACAATAAAATATCCTTTCTTAGCCTATAGTCTTGCATAATATTCATGGCAGCTCTTTTTCACTCCTGTACGACTTTAAAATCTATATCAATTTTGCCCCTAACTTCTTAATAAGCAGCTTTCTCAACAACTTTGTTGATGTTTAAATTCAATCAGTCCTGAACTTTATTTGTACAGCTACAGCAAGTAAGATAGTTCACAGTTTGATTGAAGCTCGAGGGGGGTGAGGGAATTAGCTGCAGCCTGAGGAATCTTCTCTGCATTTCTCTCAACACTGAAGACTTCTTTCAGCGCACTATGCTCGCGAACACAACCGTGCTCATGTTAAGCTTATTAGTCACCCTGGATGCGATCTTGCTAGCTGAGGCTTTCAACACTTTCTAGTGGTGCCTTTACACACATACACCTACTCACTACCATGAAAGCATTTCTGCAAATGCACATGCTCAGGCGCAGCAACTGCAACTAGCAGGTACGTGGAAGTAGCACGAGGCCAGGTGCTCGAATATAAGACCCCAAGTCAATTTGTGCTAAATGAGGCAAGGGGTAAATATATTTGTCATGTAGTTTGGCTGCTGAGAACACAACAAAGTCAAACAGGGCAAATTACAGTCCTGGACACACATCCATAATTAATCTGCCAAGCTTGTCACACACTGAGAGTCATACATCTGCTGTTTTATGACCAAGCTGGCTGAAAAAAGTTACAAGGTGAGCATATTCTGCAAATTTTACCTGTGCTATAAAATTTAAAAGTACTTTTGAAGAAAATTCCATTTATTACTAAATTAGAAAAAATAGCCTTTGGTGCATCTTTACTAATCCGTTATTACTGTGAATTTTAGGTCAACATTTTTTCTCTTACAATGAGAATAAAAATAAAAATGAGACAAAAACATTACATTTTTAAACTGATTCAAAATGAGCTTTTTCATGTTTCTAAAATATATAAAAACTGCAAATGTGGATGCTGCTTGGAACAGACACAATTCTGAAGAACATGGGAAACATGCTGCCATGAAGGGAGCTCAGTTGTAAGCTCTCTGACACCCCTTCCTATTTGGCCATCAGAGCTGTTAAAGGTGTCGGGGCTGTTCACAGGCACTGTGTGTTTCACCAGCCAAGATGGCTTCCACATTTTTTCTATCATGATTAATTATGGTAGTACAGTGAGAAAGTGTAAATTATTCCCACATTTTCTTGTGCCCTTCGTTCAATCACTTTTGTGTAGGAAGATGCTATTGACGCCATCCATGGAGGGCGACCAAAAGGCATCTACATGGGGTGGCAAACTCTAGTGCTTATGGAGGGGTAGAAGTGGTAGGAAATGGGGAGGGGTTCTTGTTGTGTGGGCTGAACCTAGTCCAGACTGCCAGTTGACAGGGCCGAATTTTCCAGTATGGAAGAGTCTTGTTTCAGTGGGCGAAGCTGGGTGTTGGGAGACTGGGAGAAAGGACAGCCCAGGGCTTGGAAGCTCGAAAGAGAAGATTTCAAACAGACAAGCACCGTCTGTGTTCCAGTGTCACCAGCCCACCCGTCTGACAATCATGACCATGTCATCATGGGATCTGAGTAATTTAGGGATCACTCATCACTTAGAAGATGTAGAGATTTCAAGCGTCAAAGAGGTCAGACATACCATTAGTGGGAAAAAAAAAATCTAACCATGCGCAGCACAAAATCCAGAAAGCATCAAGTACAATTCTAATGTATTACAACATCAAGAATAGTAAAGCATGCTGAAATGCAATCACAATGCTCTTCTCTGCTTTGAAGTCTGAACAAAATCCATAACATGTCTTAAAAAACACATAGAGCCCATAAAATCCTTAGTACTGGAGAACAGGTTGATTTAAAATAATTCATCTGACAGATCATTTTGTGCATGTCGATATATTTAGTACTGTCAGAGAGGACATCACGCAGAATGGCACTTACATCACAATGGAAAAACTGTTATCAGAGGAGGTACAGGTTTATGGTTCAAGGGCTCGTCCATTCATAGAGAACAAGCTCAGCCTCTCTGCCTGACACACTGATAAAGACAGAACAAATAAAACAGCTCCACTGCTTCATCTTTGCCTCTCCCCAAGGGAATAATATATCATCCATCTGAATGTGGCACATATTGAATCATTTCCAGCGTTGATGATTCATTTGAATAAATCAGCCTTTTTTTTATTTTGCCAACTTGAACTGATTCTGAAAAAAGAAAAAAACTGAAGTAACATTGTTATAAGAGAGGAAGCACAGGTGTTACAGTGTTCTGCTGGTAATCCTAATCCCCTTTCAAGCAACAATTAATGACTAAAGCAATAATCTTCACATATATGTTGCTGCAATTCTTTTTTAACTGTCAACCTAAGTCACACAGACCAAATCCAGGAGGATATGTTGCTGCAGGCAGATAGGATCTTATCCTGGATTTGCATAGATAAATTATACTGCAATAATTCAAACTAAGCAAAGGAAAGACATACGTTTGACCAGCAATAAATTCTCTATCAAGCCTCACGCTATGGACTAAACCAGGTCTGTAAAGTCACATTTCGAGGCTGTGAGGCTGACAGCATTTTTCTATAAACAAAATTAAAACATTCAGAGACAAGAAATAATATTTAAAAAAAAAAAAACTTCTACAAAATCTATGCCTACACAGGATCAGCCTATCGGCAAATATGAAAAATCAGCAGGTTGTGCAATGAAAGGGTTATATCCGTATTCAGGCTGAGAGACATACTCTAACATACACAGACACAAATCCTGTTGAGCTGAGCTGAGCAGAGATACCCTACCAGCCCTCCAAGGCACAATTAGGATTTCACGGGGGGAAGAAATCTACATTCCTGCACACATGAAAAAGTCCTTTTTCTCTCTCTCTCTACAACAATATCAACTTTTTACTCAAGGAAGAACCTGAAGCATCACTGGATAGGATTTGGACAAAAAAATTAAAGACAAATAAAACACACAAAGCTTAAAATAAAAATGCATCTAAATTTAGGCTGTAGTTGCATGGAAAGAAAAATTACATTTAAAGAAAATCCAGTCCTAAGCCTCCCAGTTCCAATCAATTTCTTCTATTTTATGAGGTATGAAAGAAGCTACCCCTCATAGTTTGTTTGAAGAGCTCATCCATAGAGTGGTGTACATTTTGTATGGACTTCCTCAATGTGTAATTAATAGACCAGCCAGAAAGTGAGTCCAAAACAAGAGGTCAACCATCAGCCAGTTTGAAGAAGAAAATAGACAATGCAGAACACTTATATGTTGTTTTACATGATCGCCCAACCTCTACATCCAACAGTAAAGTTATAAATACATATTCAGGTTTTCTACAGGCGTATCACTTACAGTATATGTGTGTTTGAGATCGCTCTCTTATTAGTAGAATGACAATATTACTACATCTTGTAACAAAGTCAACTCATTTCTTTAATCAACAACAAACATTTTTTAAAAAAGAAATATGAGAATATTATTGTTTGAAGTTTTCATAATTAACACAACTTAAAAAAACCTGCCTTTTCATTATATTACATGCTTGTTGTTGCTTCTAGTTTTCGCCATAGATTGTAGTAAATTGACCAAACACAAAACATTGATTAAAAAACGCGTTGTTGAACATCAATTGAGTCATTTTACAAGGTTCTCTAAATTTGACTAACCATATTATAAAATAGAAGAGATAGAAACAAAATTAATGTTGAACTGTTGCATGTTTTAAATCAAATAACTAAAAATCAAAATGTCCAAACCTGATGTGAATTTTTTAAATGGGCAAGAAGATAAAAGCATTAATGTTGTTGGAACCAAAAACAAGGGGAAAAAAATTAAACAAGATAAAATCTTTGCATTCTGCAAAAAAATGAAGAAAAACAAACAATGTTCACACTATAAAATCATAAATTATTATGAAATGTTCAAGTTTATTTCTTTGAAAGAAGATAATGAAACTTCAGTCCTATTTCCTCAGACACTAAAGTTGTTTTATATGTTCTCACACCAACGTAAATAAAAAAAGAAGCCAAGTATGGTATGAAGACCATAGCAATATTTGACTTAAAATGATTAATAAGTTTGGAATTTCTTTAACATAACCAGGAGGTTAGAATTTAGATGATTTTGGTTTTAATACACATACAATATGTCCTGATGATGAAAAAATTGACAAAGGTCAACACAAATCAAGAAGCTGCAATTGCAGATGTTTGTTGTTGCAAAATTAAATTAAAGAAATTCAGTAAATAGTTTTTTGAATAATTGTTTGTGAATGAACGTCTGCTCAGATATATATGAGACACATTTTTCACTAAAAATAATTGATAAATACTAACGATCACAAATGAATATCAATACCATTCATTTATTGGGCAAAAGTTCTATATCAATTAACTTGCTGATAACAACGAAGACAACACAATATTCTGTTATTTCGACTTTAAATTAAAGAATTAAATGGTGGATGTAACACAGAAGAATTGCATTTGACCTCATCATGACTGATTTAAATTTGACAGAGATTAACCTAAATATCATAACCACAATAAAGGAGGAAAGACTTCATCTATAATAAATGTCTTAGTCCCCAAACTTAGATATTTACTGATGAGATCTGACAAAACCAATGGCCCGGGGCACATTTATAGAGCATGATGCCAAATAAAGACATTAAAGACACTTCAGTTTGACTAGGACCTTTTAGCTGTCCGACTTCTGAAGTAATCTTTTGAAGAAAAACACATTGCAACTGTCAGAACTCATCCTCAAATTGGTGTTAGATGTGGAGAAAAGGTTAAGCACATCTTTCATATTAAACTGTCTAAATCTGATATAAACAAGCAAAGAGCTAGCATCTGGATTAATCATCCCATCACTATGCTTCAGTACTCTAATCATCTTTACCTTCCATGACATTCAAAGGAAGAAACAAAGCATCTTGCCAACACCTACTCTTTTAGAAGGCTTTTTCAGTTCAGCTCAAAAGCTGAGAGCTCCAAACCTCCACACCACAGTGTGGGCAGTGCTGGCAGAGACATGTGCCTAAGATTCCTGACTGAGCAACAGTTGGACTAATAACAGAACAAAAAAAAAGTAAAATGGACACATAGTGGAGACAGCTGTAGTTTCTCTGCAGAGAATCCGGCTAACTCCTGCCCACCTTTCTTTTATTCAAGAGTGGAAGGTGTCCACAATGCCTCCAAGGTCTTAGAGCCATGAGGGGCGTTGAGCTCTCAGCTTCAGCCACTTTAGGGTAAAGCAAATCACTTTAATATGGTAAGAAGATTAAGCTGGATAAATGTCTAGATACATTTTTTGAAAAGCCACGTAAATCTCAAAGTGTTTTTTATTTGGAGAGGGGCGGTATGTGAGTCAGTTGAGACGATCAACACAAACCCACCAAAATCCAGTGCGATTGGCTAGGAGAAATTGGGTTTATTCAGATTTTGCATTTTAAGCTTCTTGAATCTAAGACCATCCCACCGCTTTCTTATTATTTATAACACCAACCTTTAGGACAACAAAACTAGAGGGAGAAAAAAAAAGAACAGTGGTCACAGTTTCCTCTTACATCCTGGTGCTTATGTTGATTTTATGGCTTCATCTGAGCAGGTCATTGCTTTTCTCAAGTGTTAATCTGCAGGTAAAAAGCTTGTGAGAAAACAGACAAAGAAAAAACGAAAGGGTGAAGTTCAACGTGTCTGCTGTCAGAGGACTTTATAATCGGCAAAGATCCTTTTGTGCATATTTCAGTTAATATTCTACATTAAAATTATTACATGAATGAAGTAGTAAATGTAGGATGGGTGACTGACTTTTTAAAAATTATCTTTAGAATTAGCAGTGTGAGGGTGTCCGCCTGACAGCCTGCTGTGTTTAAAATTAAGTGTGAAAATGAAAGGGAGAAATGGAACAAATAATGTAAAGGGATTAACAAATCATTTGCATAACATTTTCAATGCTTCCAAACTACCGGATCAGGAAAATGACAAAGAAAGCAGCTTTATCTTTTCGTTGGATCGATTAACACATCAATAGACCGAATCTCTTCTGCTTAAATCCACCTCTTAATGTAAAAAAGTCAAATTTCTTGATGAAATTTAAAAAAAGCACACCAACAAGGTCTCAGAATAGTGAAAACAGCAAAATATAAGTAAAAAACATTCATAGAAAATTTGGATTGCCCCTTTATAAAAAAACTTTATTTTTTTGCATGCCAAACGTGTATTAACCTGTTTTTCTCACTTTCTGTCTTTTCATCCAGAGTTAAGACAATAAGACCACTGGGAGATGAAGGGGATGGCATTATAGAGAGTTAAGCATTATGAGAAGCCCTGAAGCTGTTCTTAAAGAAGGTGAATCAGAGGATTGGGACACAACTGTAACTAAACCCTATGCCGGACCACAAATGAGAAGCATAAAACATTTTAGGCAAAATGCCACTAAGCTAAGCATCTGGGTCTTAAGCAAACTTCACTTGATCACTTTTAACTTTTTAATTATTTACTTCTACGACAAAAGAGGCTTTGAGGGGAAAACAGTCAATCACTTCCACTTCAAACACAAAGTAATCCTGTCAGAAAAGTTTGAACAGTTTATGTTAGAACTTTTATATTTTTGACCAATTTTACAACAAGAATAACTTCTTTTTATCAAAAGTTGACAAACTCCACAAAAAAAAAAACCTTAAGTCTTTTCTTTCTGCCCAAGTATCGACAAGTTGTCTCTCAATGTTACATTCATTCTCTGGCAAACGTTAGATTTCTGTGCCTCATATAAATAGAAATTTAATCTTTTATGTTTGTCTAAGTATCCACATCAGCAGATGCACTTCCCATGCAGATTATAAACCTCTGTTTGAACAGATCTCGCAGTCAACGTATATGAACTGTGGAGAGAGAATGTTTCAGAGTGAATGCTGAATATTAATCAGGAAGCACTAGTTCAGGAGGTACTTTTTTTTATTAAAGATCTGTTGCCTCTGAGTCTTTGCAGGAGAAAATACGAATCCAATTGATTAATTTTAAAATTGCCATGTCCATCAACCTCAGTAGTCAGTAAGAGTATACCTTGAACTGTTGTTTAGAAGGTTGACCCCCTAATGAACCAAAACTTTAAATCTGTTCCAATATATCAAAGCAAATAAGTACTAAATACAGTAAATCAGGTTGTGTTAAGCCGACTGGGTTTTGATCCACCTCCTGTTCAAGCTTTTGTCGAATAGGGCACATGTATCATTTTTCTCCAACACTGCTGCTTGCATAGAAACCTGACCATTGTCATTTGTAAGAGCATCCTAGAGCTCCCTTAATCTGTTCTTATCCTCCCATTGATAACACAATGCATTTTTATGGTAATTGAAATCATATTTTACTTGAATCCACAGATGCTAAAGTACTCCTGCCCACGCGTTTAGGCCATACATAAGGTTTCAAGAACATCACACAACAGGAACACAACAAAACTATGCATTTGTCATATATTATTGTGTATATACAGATACGCATACTTTGCAAATGTTTGAGAAAATAAAGATATCAAAAAAGTAACAAAATTAAGAAATTGTTATATAGTTCACCTTTTTGCGGGAATATCTAAAATAATTATTAAAAAATATTAGATCTTGTTCTTTTATTGTCCAAGAACTTTTGTATCTTTTGCCGCATACTTTCCTCAGAGGGTGAACATTATTGCACTTATATGTGAGAATCTGGTGGTGGTTTATTACATTTACACGGCCGTGGACATGTTTATTCAATCGAGGGTTTCTAGTAGGACAAGGTTGTAATTCTTTGCTCTGTCAAAGCTTGCATGAATTATTTGCGTTATGCAGTACTGGGCAAGGGTTGAATGAGCGGGACACGGGTCAGCGTAATGGGATGGTTAGTGACAAAGGGGCACATTAGCCAAGAAAATAAACTCTGAATCCCTGCCATTAATACAGTTGAGCCAAACATCACCAACCTGATGACAGCAAATATGCAATTAGTTGAGTATTATATTAAATGTTTCGCTTTTTGGCCCTTTTTGTGTCAGGGATCAAACAGTACAGCACTGAGGACACAAAAAGTAGTTTTAAACCAAAGTTTTACTAACCAATAACAAACTGAACATAAAATATATTAATACCTACAAGTGTAAAACTGTAGAAATTTGGCCTACCTGAAGATAGCTAATCAAAGCCAAAAACACATGAGGTGAGAAATATGGTCAAATGACCAAACTAAATTTCACACAGAGGAGAACAAAAAAACAGTAACCTCAAATAAACTTAACCTAAATACAGTTCTGTAGCACATGGTTTGATTAAACAAGCTAGCACCAAAGTTTAGGGAGCCGCAGCCCTTTACCACACTTTTGGCTGATGAAAGAAAATGAAAACAACAAAAAACCACTGTGAGGCCTTTGTCACCATAGTTGTCACATAGAAGCGCAAGGAAGTACATAGTGTGTTTATGAATATACAGTGTGGACAGTTCACATAAGAAGAACAATCAATTACTGAAAAAGATTCTAGGGCCATGAGATCCAACATCTCCAACACCAAATCCTATCAGGAATTCTGTATGGGTGGACATGTAGGCTTTCCTAGGAATGACAGGGTCTACTAGAGAGGAACCCCACCCTCGCGTTCTCCATCATGCCAGCACCGAGGAGAGTGGGCAGCGCTGAGACGGCAGCCTGCCGTGGGCACTGCCAGGCTTAAAGCTGCCCTGTCGTCATCAGAGGCTTGCAGAAAAGAAACACTGAGAATCACCAAAAAAAATTTAAAAAAAGAGGAGGGGGATCGTTGCATTTAAATCCTCTCTCTACGCCCCCACACGTTTTAGCAAAGCATAAAAATCATTCACGGAGAGAGAGAAAACGAAAAAGAAAAAAGATAGAGGGAAATATAGAGGAAACAGCTATTAGCAGCAGTAAGCAAGCTCAAGAGATCATAGTGAGGCAGCTCTAATCGCAGTAACGGTTTAAACCCTCGTTCCATCCACCAGATGCAAGAAATGTCTTCCCAAAAAACAAGGCTTTGAAATCCCCCGTGTCTAAGAATGTGCCCTGTGGCTACGGTCCTTACTAAAAAAGAAAACCCTCCAAAAGTGTCTCCAAATCTAGAGTAACTATGTGGTAAAGATAGCAACGACGTGATCCAAGTTGTTTACAACAACATCAATGGAAGATGACCATCTGAACACTAAAATGAAAATTTTTATTAAAAGCAAAGTGAATTTATGGCAAAGCTTAGTAGTATGCAAATGAGACCCAAAATTTATATTTTGAAATTAACCAAAAAATTAATATATACATACATAAATATATTTGCAAATTTAGAGCACATCCAATAAGACTTACACATCTGCATGACTTATTTTAAGTTTTTTTAAATCAAATTTTCAGTTTTTCTCTTTCCTTTGGTTTTTGCAAGCCCTGGTTTATTTCAAGGTTTTCTGTCTCCCAGCCAACTTTGCTGCTCTCCAAAGAGCTTCTATCTGCATGAACTCACATTTATATTTTCTGCTGTGAATCAAAATTTTCTAACAGCATTTTGGCACTTTTTTTTAGTCAAGTTGTACATTGACTGATACTGTGGTCCAGATATTAAAGTAGGGAAGGTAATTTTATGTTTTTATGACATAAAAACATCTTCTTCTGAATAAACTTACTTTGTATGTTTAAGAGTAAAAAAGTGATCTGTACTTGACTAAATTAAGGACGTATAAAGATATCTCACTTTATCCACAATAGATTAATTTTGTATTGTGTTCATTGAAACTCAGGCATGCTCTTTTGCTATTTGGTTCAATTTGACACTTCATATTCTACTCAGAACAACTGTGGATATATTTGAAGCTTCTGAATGTAACAACAATTTCTAAAAATTCACTATTAACACACATGCCAGGCTTGTGTTACATAAGTTGAAAACTGAAGTGCAGCTCTGAAGTTTGCCCATCCAAATGTGCCGTTTCTGTGGTCGGTTGCTTTGCTGTTGGTCATAAACGTGTCTTTAGAAGCAGGTTTTGTGGGACTACTGCCCACTGTGTTTCAATACAATTACTCAGCAGGCATATATCCCATCCCAGTCATAAAGTGGGAGTTCCAGTGGGTAGATTTTTGCAGTTGTATTTTGTATTCCGGCTACTGAGTACATGGGCAAAGTGGCAGAGAATAGCACCCGAGCTGGCAACATGGCACAGCGATAAAAAGCGTGATGGACCAACCACACAACCAGAAGGAACAATCTAAACCTTCAACAGTTTGAGTTTACATAAGTATCAGGAGAAATAAAGAATTGCATTTCTAAATCCAGTAAATAAAGTTTGTATTGATTTAATCTAACATGTAATCTGTTTTGCTGTCTGACACGGATTCTGGCAATAACAAAAAATCATATAAGACAGCATTATAGATAATACCACCATAGATCAAATGGAGTTTGGGCAACATGGGGGCAATAGATCATGTTCAAGCTAGAGTGCTTAGTTGTGGAATTCATAAACTAGCTCCTAAATCAAGGTAGCTTTCAATTTAAGTTTTCAATTTAAAGATGCTGTTTTTTTTTTTGTGTAGATTCCAAGAGAACTGAACCTTGCTGCTCCAAAGTGAAGCTTCAAAGAATACAATTTATCATGTGAGGAATTTAAAAAAAGATATATAGTCTAAAGATTTTACACAAAAAACAACGCAAAATGTGGATGAGGTCTTATTTCCATTGTATAATATTACTTCAAATTGCAGGGATGTTACAATTTTGTTGTTCTTCTAAGCACTTTCAGTTTTCAGTTGTCTTCATTGCAAACGACAGACAGAATTCTTACATTTTAACTCTTTATAGAAACACAATTACTGTACCTACATCGATTAGGAGTTGTACCCCTCGCTAAACTATTTTAGAAAAAAAACACTAATATTCCAAAAACAAAATCTAATGTGTTGACCATTTAAATTTATTAGAAGTGTTGTGTCTCATCTTCTACACCCATTCCTAACTGGGTTGTGGGGGGTGCCTCAGCTTATCCTGGCTGATATCCTGGCTGAGAGGCAGGGTACACCCCGAACAGGTCGCAAGTCTGTCGCAGGGGCATTGTTAGAAGTGTTTTTACTCTTAAAATTGTTGGATTCTTAATACTGGCATGTTTTGTCAGAACTAACTAAATCTTTCATCACTATGCATTTTAAATTTAAACTGTATTTGACACATCAGTAAGTTACTGATTTTTTTCACCTTATCTGTAAGTTTTCAACAGTTAGCTACTTAAAGTAGGACACAAGGGAGTATAATCATGCTTATAAATCATATTGTCTAATTCTATTGAAATCATTCTATGTGAACAAAACCTTTGTTTAAACTTCTTGTGGGGGAATTTAAACACATGAAACAATACCACCTCCTCCTGGTAGTAGAGGGGATTACAGTCACTAATCAGCCTATCATCAGTGTTGAACATTGTCTTTATTTAGTACTAGATGCATAGGAAGGATTAATTAAAAGACAGAAAAGTAAACATAATCTTTATATAAATCTGTTTAGAAAATTTGAAATATTTCACATTTTTAAAAAGTTAATTATTGATTAAATGTATTAAAGACACGCAGGACACACAAGAGCACTCTTGTGTTAAAAATAACCACATTTGCACATTAACCCACTCATCCCAAATGTTGATGTGTGAATGAAGTTTCCTACATTAAGATCATAAACTGTGGGACAGTTATTACAATTTTATATTTCAAAGCCTAGTGAAAACCACAACTTGGAAAATATGAGAACCCTCTTCTTCTGCAAACAACATTAACTTTAAGCTCAAGACACCACATTGCCAAAATGTATTCACTCACATGCTTGACTCCCATGTGAAACTAAATGGCATCCCATTACTAATCCATAGAGTTCAATGTGATGTCAGCTCACCCTTAACCTCATCCAGTAAGGTTGTTCAAAAGGTTTAAGACAGGGCTTTTGAGCATTCCTCCAGAAGCGCATTTCTACACTCGTGATTTGTCCCTAATAAATACTTCCACAAAGATGTGAGGATGGGATTGTCCAAAATATTTTCCTACCCTGTTAGAAATGGAGTAAGTTAAATAGTAAAATAGATACTGTAGTTTGTGATGCATGGCTTGGATGCAGCTGGTCACCATGGAAACCCATTCTATGCAGTTATCTCCACACTGTTCTTGAGCTAATTTGACAGTCATAAATTTTGGAGGTATGGTTTGATCAGCTCTGCAGAGAGTGGAGACGTCTATTTGAAATGACTGAATACTTTGGACTTAACAGCGAATGTACCACAACATATCTCACCTTCTGTGCTCTGGAAAAGTAGACCTGTGGAGCTTTCCAGACAGTGCTAATCTTCTCTCGGAGTTTCAGGTTTTTCGGAATTTTCAGACATTGGTTGATGTCCAGCTCAGGATAGGTCACTTGAAGTCCACCACTGATTTAAAAAAAAGAAAATTTGTTATCTTAAGACGTTCCCATTGGAGTTAAAGCGCTTCAGCTCACACTTTGTAACCACACTTAACAGGTCCACACTTTGGACCTATACAGGTTGGCAAGACAGAGAGACAAAGATGGGAAGGATGTGCAGCAAGTTAGGGTGATTAAAGACCGGAATGGGTGTCTCTTGACAGATGCCAGTAATGTGATGGGAAGATGGAAAGAGTACTTTGAAGAGTTGATGAATGAAGAAAATGAAAGTGAACAAAGAGTAGAAGACGTTACCAAAGTGGACCGGAAAGTGGCTAGGATCAGTAAGGTAGAAATAAAGAGGGCACTGAAGAGGATGAAGAGTGGAAAGGCTCTCGGCCCTGACGGAATCCCTATAGAAGTATGGAAGTGTTTAGGTGAGGTGGCAGTAGAGTTTCTGACTGGGCTGTTTAACAGGATATTAGAAAGTGAGAAGATGCCTGAGGAATGGAGGAGAAGTGTGCTGGTTCCTGTTTTTAAGAACAAGGGAGATGTGCAGAGTTGTGGTAACTACAGAGGAATAAAACTGATCAGTCATACGATGAAGTTATGGGAAAAAGTTGTTGAAGCTAGGCTAAGGTCTGAAGTAAGAATTTGTGAGCAGCAGTATGGGTTTATGCCTAAAAAGAGCACTACAGATGCAGTATTTGCCTTGAGGATGCTGATAGAGAAGTACAGGGAAGGTCAGAGGGAGCTGCAATGTGTCTTTGTAGATCTTGAGAAAGCGTATGACAGGGTACCTAGAGAAGAACTATGGTATTGTATGAGGAAGTCTGGTGTGACGGAGAAGTATGTTAGAGCGGTGCAGGACATGTATGAGGGCTGTAAGACAGTGGTGAGGTGTGCTGTAGGTGAGACAGAGGAGTTCAGTGTGGGGGTGGGACTGCACCAAGGATCTGCTCTGAGCCCTTTGCTGTTTGCTGTGGTGATGGACAGGCTGACAGACGAGGTCAGACAGGAATCCCCATGGACAATGATGTTTGCAGATGACATTGTGATTTGTAGTGAGAGGAGGGAAGAGGTGGAGGAAAAGCTGGAGAGGTGGAGGTTTGCACTAGAAAGAAGAGGAATGAAGATTAGTCAGAGTAAGACAGAGTACATGTGTGTGAATGAGAGGGATCCAAGTGGAAAAGTGAGGTTACACGGAGAAGAGATAAACAAGGTGGAAGATTTTAAGTACTTGGGATCAACAGTCCAGAGCAATGGAGAGTGTGGAAAAGAGGTGAAGAAGCGTGTTCAAGCAGGCTGGAACGGGTGGAGAAAAGTATCAGGTGTGATGTGTGACAGAAGAGTTTCAGCTAAAATGAAAGGAAAAGTGTACAAAACCGTGGTGAGACCCGCCATGCTGTTTGGTCTAGAGACAGTGCCACTGAGGAAAAGACAGGAAGCAGAGATGGAGGTAGCAGAGATGAAGATGCTGAGGATCTCTCTAGGAGTGACCAGGATGGACAGGATCAGAAATGAGTATATCAGAGGAACAGCACATGTTAGAGGTTTTGGAGATAAAGTCCGGGAGGCCAGACTGAGATGGTTTGGACATGTACAGAGGAGAGAGACCGAGTACATCGGCAGAAGGATGCTGGATTTGGAACCACCAGGAAAGAGGGCTAGAGGAAGACCAAAGGGGAGGTTCATGGATACAGTGAAGGAAGACATGAAGATAGTTGGCGTGACTGAAGAGGATGCAGCAGATAGGGTTAGATGGAAGAAACTGACTTGCTGTGGCGACCCCTGAAGGGAAATGCCGAAAGGAGAAGAAGAAGAAGCTCACACTTTGTAATTGTTAAATACAAGTTTGGATTTTCTTTGCATCTTTAAATATATTTTGCAGAATTTCTGAAAACTTTATTTGTATACGTACAGTTTCTATAATTATTATTCTCAAAGGCATTGTGAACTACTTACTGACAGAAAGAATCATCTAATGGCTCCAGGATGTCTTGTTTTGGTTTCACCTTGTGAGGCCACAGAATGAGGGCAAATACCACCAAAACTGAACCAAATGCTGCCTGTAGAGTAGCAATTGATAGTAGGAGTGGGGGCAAACATTTTCAGAAATATTTTTAGTCGAATATCAAAATTTTGAGCTGGTTGAAAACATTCTAGAACAGTTTCACTGTGCAACAATGTTGCCAGTCACGGCAACATTCATGCTCTTTATTCAAGACTGAATGTTGTAATAATAATGCATTGTACTTCTATAGTGCTTTTCCAGGATGCTCAAAGTGGTGCAGTGTTTAGTCATAACTTCTTTAAATTCAAACTGAGTATAAAAGCAGGGAGACAATTAATTTGAGTGGCTTGGCAACTGGTTGTTTGTTGGATACAGATAATAACAAGTAAAATTCTGGGATTTTCAAAGACAAACATCCCAAAAATCACAAAATGAAAAATGGTTACATTCCCAGTCTTATTTAATATCTTAAAAGAATATTATTGATGCCAGAAAAAGAAAATTTCTTGCTAGTTTAAAATACGAGATAGGCAAGAGGAAAATATGTTTTCATAAAGTCTTTCTCTCAGTGTTTTACACTGCTAGTTACTACAGTACGATTCACATGTTGTCCACCTATCTCTTCCTCCTCCTTGGGAGAGATTTCTGTTTCAGATTCCTGATTCCAGATTTTCTGCTCCTGTCCTGGGCGTCACCAGACTGAGGAGGCCTCTGTACTTGATCTACCATCATATTACTATCTACTAGTTTTTATAAACATAAAGCTGTACAGAAGAATAAACTAATATTTAATTAGCAGTCTTAGACACATTGGCAGCTCCTCCCGTGAGTGGTCCCTCCTTCATGTGGTTCTCCAAGAGGTTTCTTTTTTTCCCCCAATAACGGGTTTTTTGGAGTTTTTCCTCATTGAGAAGGAGGGTCTAAGGGCAGGAGTGGGCTATATGTTGTTTTTAAGAGGCTCAAATATTGTCAAAACTGTTATTAACATTGTGTAATTATGAGTGATAGCCGTTGTCGTTAAGGTAAACCCGCCCATTTATTTTGAAGTCATTTACTTTAATAAAACTGTCAAAAGAAACGTCAAAACGCGTATTTCTATAGAACTAAACGCTAAAGCACAGTTGATTTACTTTATCTTAATACTTTTTTATACTTTTATCTTATTTTTTATTGATCAATCAGTGAATATTTTCAGTTTTAAGAACTTGTAAAACTTCTAGCATGAATTAGTTTGATTCTTTTTGTTCAAATTAGCATTTGATTGTGTGTTTGATCGCGAAATTCGAACATTTTTTAAAAGTAGACAAATGCTTAACAGACATTTTTTTTGTATTCAGTATTATGGTGGCTAGTTCAATTTATAATTACCATTTCTTTCCAAAAGGTGTTTCTTTCTTAATTTCTTGCGGTAATCTCAATGTTTACTGGTCCATTTTGCGCATGCGCACAACCACATGTTACTGACTGAAGCTGCAAAAGTGTCAAAAGTATCAAATATCATCACCAGAATAACTTTTTTAAAGGATTGACGCTGTACAACACATCATATGTCAGTCATTTTATTTAGTAAATGCTATTTACACATTTTCAAGAACACATGCTACAGTATTTCTACATGTACAGCTCCTAAACCATAAAAACAGCTTTAAGAGCAAAAATACCTGGAGACTTCTGAAAACATCAACCAGGCTTCAAACACTGAGAAAACATTCCTTTTTATTTTTTTTTAAATCCCCATTTTCAATAATATCTTATCAAGGCATCTTAAACTATGCAGCAGTGATTGTGCAGCATTTACAATATTTACCTGGTGCTGCTAAAGCTCCCTTTGGTTTGTGCTTCTCTGCAGCTGTGATTTAGCACCCGAACACATGTGTAAAGGGCCCATGTGACAACTCTTTGCAATTTATGATCTAATCTTATTTTTTTACTTAATGTTGACCACATGTACAATAATTTAACAAAAGCATTATAAGCAAATTGTTGAGAACCCAGTGCTACAAAGCAGTGCAATTTTGCAGTTTCAAAGTCAAACATTTTATTGTGCATAGAACAAAACAAAGTCTATGTTACACTATCCAATAGATTGTGTCAAATGCAATGTCAATGCAAAAGTCACTGAAAACATATTGATACATGTGGCTGGTCTGTGTGTGTGCAATTGGAGTTATTATCTATGTCACGGTATTTTGTAATGCATTAGATTTAGAAACTTTGAAACAATGAATGTGAAATCCCTGTATTCAGTTTGTGGAGAATGTCACAAATTCATTCTTAATCTTAAGTCCAAAGCAGCTCCAATGATCTGAGTCTTCAACCATTTTTTGATATTATTTTGTCTCTAAATGACTTACGCTTAGCAATGATCAAGCTTAAGTATGATCATCAAATTACGTTAACTTTACAATGAATGGTTGTGTTAAATTCAATTTAGCATTGTGCAGGGCTATAATTACCACAGCCTAGAGCACCGTGACAACTTTCAAAATAGCAAAACAAGCTATTGACCACTGTAACAATACTTTACATTCATTACCATACGCCACAGAACACTGTACATTAAGGCATGGGGTGTTGATGCAAAACATCTGCAAAAAATTTTACTGAGGTATGCAATGCACTGAGGAATGAAATGTGTCTCTATGAAATATGTCAGTTGCACCAACTAGAGCATTCTCATAAAAGACTCCGTCATTAAACGACAGAAAATCTTATATGAATAGCACATTTGATGACACTACAATGGCCTTTAACAGTTTGATTCGGGATTAGTAAACAACCTCAGCAAATGTTCCTGCAGGGTTGGTGTGTTTCTTATGACTAAATATGGGTGGTCTGTACTGGTGATAACATCAGATATTCAAAGAGAGGGCTTGTCTAACAATAGCAAGAGAATTGTGAAAAAAATCTAGATTGACTTGGAACTATTGGCTAAAACACTATCGCAACCACAAAGCCTTATCTAATATTTTCAACAATAAGTAATTTAGTGACCCTTGTGATGTTATGTGGTTTCTAGGGAGTTTATATAAATTAGGCAATGATCTAGTCATTGACTGATTAATGCAAGCTTATCATCTTTTGGTGTTTTTTTCTTTTTTTGAAATTTAAATATCTGGAGAGCATAGAGAAAACTTGACATACGTATCAATTATATGTAGCATTGATTGCAAACTTTCCTTTAGCATATGCTGTACAAGCAAATACAATCACTATTTTGATAAATGCACATTGTATGGATATACCACTAAACCTCAATGATGTAATTAATTATGTTTCTCTTATCGACTTTGCACTGTTGTCCTATTTTACTGATCTTGTGAATTCAGTTTAAATCTAAGTATATGACAGGTGTAATTGGAGGTAAGTACATTGAGTGTTCAGTCAATTCACTGAATAATTTTAGGTATATATTTTTTTTGTATTTTGTATTTTGAATTACTCTGTTCATCCCTCACCGGGGAAATTTGTTTGCTGCACTCCTTACACCGCAGCAGGCTGCCCTTCAACGGCGCCAATGGTGGGAGAAGTGGGGGTTAGGTGTCTTCTCCAAGGACCCTAGACGTGCTCTCCGTGGGACGCGAACCCGCGACCTTCCGGTCCGCGGGCGAACGCGCTAACCACGCGGCCACCGTCTCCACCATATAGTAACTAAATCAGAAATAAACATCATGTTCAAATTCAGTATTAATCAATAATACCGTAAAATTCTGCTCACTGCCTGCAGTGTAAAATATGAGCACATGAGAGAAATGCAAGTTATTCGCAGCTCATTTATACATTATCATTTATACAATTTACAATCCATCTTCACTGAGCACCACGCCTGTTCATTTTTTTTAGTAGTTTAGCAGCAGCTCATCCTACAATCAATTAATGCAGTTGATGACAATCTTAAACATATAATCAGCGGGTGTGCAAAACAAGCTAAGAAAAAATTATTCAATCTTCACACTGTTTTGGTAAAACATTAAATATATTCACATGAGGATAGCCTCATGCACTTTGCCACTTCCTTGGCCATTACGTCATACATGTCTTAATGCTGCAACAAGGTTTTTCACACGTACAACCTTACATATCCAACTTTTGATGAACATGAGGCAGTGAGTTTCTATGGATGAAATCATCATCAAACCATACATCATCAGAAACAGATGCACACAAAAGACACTATTTTATGTAACTAAAAAAAAGAAGATGAATGTCTTGCTTTCACTGATTGGTTTCTGTGAATGTGTGCTGGTATGTCTTGTTCAGCAGCACAAAATTGTTTTTTCTGGCATTGTCTACATTTGGATAGTCACAGATTGCAGGACACTATGTGAAATGAAGCCCTTTTGTGACAAGAAATCACAAAATGTAAAAGTGAGAATGTCCAGACTTACACAGTTTTGAATTAAGTAACCTGTACATACATACTTAAAAATTAAATAAATTTACAGTACAAAAATAGAAAAAAAGGGATTTGCCAGTTGTTTTATATGCAGACATAATTACAAGTAGACTAGCTGACCATTCCATTCCAGCGCAGGCCATGCTTTGATCCATCTTCTTGAAAGCACACCGTACACACAGTTTGACAGATTATTCAAACACTTAAGGGCAAAGTGTTACATCTCTGAGAGGAAAGTTTTGTGTTGAATAGCTGGTTGTTGTAGCTGATAAGCAGCACTTGGTTACAAGTTAACTGATTAGCTGGCCAGAAATTTGACCACAAAAGGGGAGTTCTGTGCCAGCAGAGTCTTGAGCCTCATACCCCTGTAGGGATGTTTGTAACAGTTTGTCACAAAATGTGTCAACAAGATTTATACCGCTGAGGTTAAGAGTCGTATTCCAAGCCAAATTAAATTTCTTAAGGAACCAAAATGAAGATTTAATACACTTAAACCGCCTGAAGTGTTTGACTAGTGGGAAAAGAGGATAAGAAACTATGTGCCTGAATAATTGTGTGTATCCAGCCAGCAGTTCTTAATTTCTGCTGGATCTTTTCCACTCACATGGGTCTGAATTTACCCTTTGGTCAAATGATAGCAGATGAGCCAGAGGGAGAGTTTGAATTTGGATAAGAAGGAAGGTTCCAGAAAAGCCACTTGCGTTTACATTGCCGTCTCTGGTACAAGTAGTCCTCCTTATCACGTTCTTTGCGTGCTCTTTGGTAGTGGTCATCTTCTTTCAAGTACCATACAGGTGGCCAGCGATGTTTCTCAAAGTATTCTTGATTTTCTGTGTAAGAATAATTTGTTTTAGGGGTTTGAAAGTGACATTTAATTTTTGAGATTCAATTGACTTCAGAAAAACCTCAGGTAATAAAGACAGTTCTTAGTTATTAAATCAATACTTCAATAACAATAAACCTAAGTTTAGATGTTCACCACTACAAAAGTATTATGAAATAAAAGTATTTTCGACCCCCAGCAGCTGTGAAAAACATCCACCAAGAATTTATTTAGCCAGCTTTTGTTTCCTGTTGTACTCACAGCCAAAGAAAGACTCATTTAAAAATAAGGTTATAGTATACACTAGATGTTATCAGTTTGAATAAAAGAGTGGAATGATAACTTAAAATCTAACCTGTAGACTTGCTCTTCATATCTCGAGGATATTTCCGACAGACGCTGTTGTAGTTAGTGCAAATGTGATGCAGACACCATCCCGTGAGTTGCTGAGCTCCATGGAACTGTCAATATACAAATTGGTTATTTTATGTGCATTAGCACCAAAACTTTTTTTTTAAAGTATCATTCTTTAGGTTTCATTTGTCAAAATATGTGACAGTAGCCTTTAGTTTAATGTCATTTGGGATTACTTGATCGACATCCATTGTTGCAGATACTTTCTGTGTACATTATATTATTAAAAGTAATTGCTTGACCATTGAAATGATATTTATGTTCATAAGTATAAAATTCACTGAGTTCTCAAGATGTAGTTCTTTTTCCAACAAGACAAAGCAGGGTTCATAAAGCCATGGAGGACAATTTGGTGCAGATGAACTTGACTGTGCAACAGCAGTTCAAACATTAATCCTTACAGATGAATTAAAGCGGATAGTGAGGGGCAGGTTTTTTTGCCCAACATTTGTGTGATCTTGCAAATGCATCCCTAGAAGAATGGTAAAAAAAAAAAAAAAACATTTTCAGGAACACACCTCTAAACCCAGTAGACAATCTTCCCAAATGATATAAGCTATTACAACTACAAAGGTTGGGTTAACATTTCATTTTACCCATAAAAGAATGGGATATTTCTTAAGTTCAGATGTGAGTCAAGGTAGGTTGATTTTTACACTATATTGCAATTTTTTCCAGGGTGTTTGAATCAACATCAAAATAAAAAGAAATACACTGTAGCGCATTGGCAACACCTTGATCTAAATCTAAAAGAGAATAGAGCTGAGCAAAAAAGCATTTTTAACTAAAAGTGGCTACGACTCGATTTGAAAAAAATCAAACAATCCATGTATTCCCAGACAACTCTTCATTTTAATTGTATTTTTGTTTTTTAAAAAAATTAAAATCATAAAGGAAAGTTTAAATATTGTACAAAAATTTGAAGTTTACGCCTGCCTACATCATCGATCCAGAAGTTGACCTAGAAACACGGCCATATTGTGTGACGATATCGTGGGAACGGAAGTCGATGCAGCTTCAGTATTGAAGCTTGTCAGAAAATGAAGCCGTTTTGGATCTGTCATTATCTGACAGCCTCTCGATCGAAGGATGGGAACATTTATTAAAACATCCTCTTTGGGAGACTGATTGCACAAAAAAAGTGCTCGTTACCATATCAAAATCTGTTAAGTAGTGTGTTTGGTGTCACAGCCACTTTAATATGTCAAGTTGAAAGAAACATTTGTGTTACATGTTAATGCATATACAGTAAATCAAGCTTCTTTAACTTAGTCATTATTTTCTTTTTCAAATAACGGCAACAAAAACTACATTTTTTTGTTAAAGGAATATATATTCGTCATTCTCACAGATGAGGTATTAAGCAACTACGTACAGGGTTTCATTTTAGCCCCTACAATTGCTCTACTAAATGACCATGTAAAGCGAGTTCAAGTTTGTTGAACTATATGTAAGGGCTTATGCTGTCATTGTAATTGGGAAAAAACTGACAGTTTCTATTACCTGAGCCATGTCCAAATAGACCAGCACATCTCCATCAATGTCTGTTCCCATCATTGCTGCCTCTGTCAATACTGTTACTGTATAGAGCTCTGCAAGAAACATAAAAGCTCCATGCTGTAGTCAAAGATTGGAAACATTGTACAAAGCCTTTCTGTAATACAATCCTGCAGTCTGTCGGGTTTAAATAAATCAAATATAATACCTGTAAGTGCAACCAGGTGGGGGAGACAAAGACGATTGGCTAGAACAATGAGCTCCATTGCATCCAAGTCAGACCGAGAACAAAACCTCCCTGTGTATAGATACTCCAGGACGGCCCTCATACAGCTGCGAGTTGTGTTGGGAAACAGCACCTTTGGAAAAGGATACATTGGATATGGTCAACTTGCCAGCTCGAGGGTTTTACTGTTTGGATTTATAGAGCAGATCTTTCAGAACTCCTTTATGTAAATGTGTTGTATACATACTACTGCATGTAAAAGTACAACCTAAATAGGGCTAATGAGAGAGTGCAAAATCATACAAAGTATCTTTGAGTATCTTTAAAACCGCTATATAAATTTATTATTATCTATTAAAAGATTCTTGTGGATAATACTGGTTATTTTTCTTTGTTTTTTTTTTTTTTGTTTGATCATGAAATAACTGAAATGCATATGAACACTTTTTGTGCGACAAGCTGAGAAAAAATAAAGCAGAGATCTTTTATTGTTGTTCTTCAGTGTGGGTGTTCCACAAGATTTTAACTTTCCAATTGCAGCTCACCATGTTTAAACTAAGATTTGTGCAGATTGAAAATCTACTAAAAACTGCAGGAGGTTTCTCAAAGACCAAAATTGCCAAGAACAAAGACACAGGAATTTATCCACTATGAATTTACAGAAAGAGGTTGGATGAAACTATTCTTTTCAGAGAGGGTTTGGAGCAACAATAAATATTATTTCATAATCTATGTGTATTTGCAGCAGTGATAAACAGTAGAGGAAAGCATTCAGTGTCATACACATACTGTACCACTGATAATTGGTCAGCACATTTAAAAATAGCATTAGACTATTCTAACTTTCAATCATGTAAATTACCTTTGCCTGAACTCCAAACTACAATTGAAAGTATTCTTTCCTCTGATTTTTTTTTTCAATAATCTTGATTGATGATATAAAAACAAAGTGACATGACCCAGAGACCTGCAGGATGTAGAGATCCCAAAGCCAGCTTAATTGTACTAAAACAGATTTGGAATCCTCTAATTGAATTATTCTTTGCACACATCTCCTATTGGATTTGTGTAAGGGTCAGGACACGTAAGGATATTTGCTCTCCTAGCCTGCTTTAAGCAATAGTTGAACTATCACGTTTTTAAAACATCAACAATTGATTGGAAAATGTTGTGATATAAAATTTAAATACCATATTCCTTTTGGTATTTACAGAGCTTACCTCTTTGGTGCTGCTCTCAACAAAAGGCCCGCCAAACATTGCTGCCATCCAGTCACAACTGGAAATGAGTAAGGGCTTGTGGGCCATGATCGTCCCATCATCAAGATTGAATATAACATCTACAAACACACGGTTTAAAGGCTTAGTTTTCAACTTACTTCTCTTAATCTTATCCTCAATAAATAAGCAATCAGGAATGATGATGGCTCACCAGAAAAGGTGCCTTTAGCCAAACACTCTTTGACTCTGTTTGTCCGGCGAACATGGAAGGCTTTGGTGATTTCTTGATTCATAAAGGCTTCATTGTTAAGTATGTTTGCCACCATCATACGCAGATCAAAGACTTCCAGCAGCTCAGCAATGTGTGCAATTTGCATTAACTCTTTCTCATTCTCGTCTAGCTGACCGGTGTACAGGTAGCGGAGAACTGCACGAAAAGGGCCGAGCTGCATTGACAGGTCCATGTGAACTACAGTCATAGGTCTCGGGCTGTATGATACAGGGTCTTCCACCAGCTCCTCTTGAATGCTGACAAAGGCTCGACTCCATGAAGAAAGCAACCTACCCCGTCGCCCACCTTCAGAATCTTTCAAAGTCCCATCACTAGTGCAGGCTCTCAGATTGGCTCTATCCCCATCATCGCTAGTCTCGCATACATCAAAACTAGCAGCACGTATCAATAATTCTCTGCCAGAGAGAGGAGCCCGAGGTGGTTTTTCAGTTTCCTCACTCTGCATGTCCATGATGAATAAGTCGTAAAACTTTGAGGAAGATGTTGCCAAGTATATTTTATGTGCAAAGATTTTCTGCCGCTCCTGCAAGACCAGGATGACATCAGCACAGTGTGGGTCCTCTAAAAGACCAACTGGATGCTCCTCTGTGGTAGATGGGGGAGGAGGCACAGTGATTATAGGGGGAGGAGGTTTTGGGGGAAGGAAAGGAGCTTGAAGAAGAGGTCGCTGAACATTTCTGAGGTGAGACTTCCAAAACTGGAGATGGCGGCGCGAGATGAGTGCAGCTCGAATGGCATTGTCAAAAACGTCCTTGACTCCAAATTGAGCAACAACACTGGTTTCATAGTATGGCACTCCCAACTCTTTGGCCACCTCCCGGCCTCTTTCTGGCGGAAGAATCTCATTGGATTTAATAGGTCTGAAAATGAGAAAATACATAAGAGGTCATTCTGGAACAAAAAACAGCAAAGAGGATTTATCTACTGTTCAGATAAATTTTATGACCACAAGTACCTGGCCAGCGGTCTTCTTGCCCTATTTACTGCCTCCAGGTCTGCATAGCGCAGGTCCAGCTGGCAGCCTACCAATATGACAGGAGCACGGGGGCAGAAGTGCTTGATTTCAGGGTACCACATGGTCTTCACGTGGTACAATGAGTTGGGATTGGCGATTGAGAAACACAACACGACAACATCAGACCTAAAGAGAAGAAAAGTTTAAAAAATTTCAGTCAATCTTAAAGCAATTAGTGGTAGACCAGCAATGTCTTTGAAGGTTTTACCTGCCATATGCAAAACGTCGATCCTTGTGATGGTCTCCAAAAGTATCCCACAGCCGGAGTGACACACTGACATCATCCACCACATCTCTGGAGCGCTCTAATACCTTACCACAGATACCAAATTTTAATGGACAATCAAATTTGTCAAAAAACTAAAACACAATAAATCAGAATGAAGGAAACAAAGTAAAATAACATTTAGATTAAACCTGCAAAACAAATGTTTAAAGTTTGAAGCTTTCATACTCACTTCTTGGCATACTCTGTACTGGTCAATCGCCCAGACTGTGGGCACATGTGTAGCAAGTAACTGGTACTGAGTCAGTGTAGCATTGCAGGCTCGGGCACATATAAGGCGAGTCTTCCCAACTGCATTGTCTCCTACTACCACACATTTGATAGTTTCAACGTTTGGCCTCTCATAGTCCATATCAGAATCTTTCAACTGGGGCCTGGTGACGTTTATAGAAAAACACAAAAAAAAAAGTCTGACGTCAAAGCTTGAATCCACACACTTATGCTTACATATGCACTCAAGAGTCTTCATCCGCACTGCTCAACGTCCCTGCAGAGCTATCAATGGATGGTCGCGTGGTCTGTGTGCTCATTCACAAGTTTCATATTCTTTCTTCTTAAAGTGACCAGCACCATAAAAATCTATACAACGGAATTGAGGAAACCCAGTAATGCAAAATGGCATCAATTCAATGTCTGTTTGAAGCAGTTTTTTTTAATTAAATGAAAATAAACAGTCATGACCCTGACATGTCATGATATTTTGATCATCTGAATGATCAAAATTATTTCCTTAATTTATTTTACAGTTAAAAAAAAAGTGGGCTTACTCTTTAAATCAATTTATGCATAACAAAACATACCAGAATTATATATATGTGATGTAATAAAGAAATGTGACATGGAGGAAAAAGTTCATTGAGTTTTTGAGTCTTGAATTTTTAGACATTTTGGTTTCCAAGGAAACTAGAAAATCTGTACAGCCTGTTTTCAATTATAAGAGCGTAAAATGTGATAAATAAGTGATTCAATCACACAGTAGTGTTATATAGCTTTACTTCATGTCTGTTTATAGGTGTGTCACTGTGGCATGTAGGGCATCAAACTCACATGGAATTAGCTCTATTTTCTGACCCTAGCAATGCAATGATCTCTCATAGAAGTTTTTTCAAATTTAGATGATCGGAACAATTTTAATGATATCAAGTGGAATATAATTTAGCAAAAAAGGATTGTGCATGCTTTGTTTTAGGTCACGACAAATAGGGAAAACAGCACAAGCGGCATCTTCTTTGTTCGATTCTTTATAATGTCTTTCAATTTCTACATCTTGGATTCTCATTCATAAAATCTGCTGATTGTTACCGGCACGATCTTCATTCTTAGTCCTCCATATATTAACCATACATATTTTAGGATGACCTAAAAGTGGGGTGTGTTATCACTCATTAATATTGCTTATGAAAATGTCCTTCCTGCAACTCTCGAATTTCTTCCCCTTTATAACACGATCAAATGGTCCACAGAAGCCAATCAGTGTCTTAAATATAAAACTACAAAATACATTTACAACCTCCAGCATTTATATGATAAAATATAATAAAATTGTGAATCTCCTACCAAAAGAATCGAGCAATCCCTCCACCACCGACAGACTAGTCATGAGGCTTTGCTGCATTACATGTTATGTAACGCTCCGTCACTGACTCCTGAGCCTGGTTAACCGGCTCACAATCAACCGATCGCAACACTAAAAATAAGAAAAAATCTTCAGAAACATTAGAAACCTAAAAGATTCTTCATACCGTAATAAAAGGAAGTGCTGCATCGGGGTGGTTGATGAACCTGATGAAAAGCAAGGCTCCATCAGATGCGTTGTGCACCTGACTGCAGCTCCTATTTAACTTCATCTTCAAAGCCTCCAAAATGACAACAACCGCAAACGTTTAGGGACAAAATCCGCGTGGATCAGTCAATTCCGTGCGTTTGCGTGACTGAAAATACCATCCCCACTAGTCTGGCTGGTGCGATGCTTTGCAGAACAGCAGCTCTGACCGTCATGGAGAAACTAACTGTTCAGGCCTCCGTAGCTAATAATAGACAGGAGAGAATCATCACAACACACTGATCCACTTTAAAGTCGTACAAATCTCATTTCAACTCCTAAAATGGAGTTGCAACCCAACCAGCACAAACATGCCCTCACTTTGCACATTTAAGCTGTTTGTTTTTTTACACCCTGCATACATTTAGGAATGCCTGCAAAAATAACCAGTGTTCGAACGGTTTTAATTTTCTTTTTTTTGGAGAGAGTTTTAATGTATGCTGCTTGTGTGAGTAAAAGCAGATATTTTATATTTATTTGCTCTCAAAAGAATGACAAAAGTCTTAGGTTCATGCCAATGTACCTATTTTTGAAAAATTCTGACTGCTGTAAGTCACTTTTCACTTGTCATAATGCCAAGTTTCTCCTGCTAACTTATCTTATCATTCATAAAATCTGCTGATTGTTACCTGCAAGACCTCCATCCTTAGTCCTTCATATATTGAGACATACACATTTTAGGATGACCTAAAAGTGGGGTTTTATATATCATCTTTTGTGTATTTAAATGTCTGCTACAAAGAAAGTCGGTTTCAATTTGTGCAAAATCTATTTTTCTACTCAATCAGAACTCAAAGATTTTCTAAGAATCCATGCTTCCACAAATAGTTAAAATGATTTACTTACCAGTCACAGACTTTCACAGCCATTATTTTCCAAAGGTTTTAGGCCTAATTAGAAGGCTATTGTTTTTACAGAACTAATACTGCTCTAGTAGGGTTTGCTATTTTTTTTTCAAAGTCACATCAAGTAATTTTGCAAAAATCTTAACAGCCATTTAGGATATTTATCCTACATCCCAACAATGTAATAACACCAAATAGATCTCATCACAGTTGACCCTCAAACATATAAATGACTCAAGGAAATGCTTGTGTGCAGTTATGAAAGAAATACGCAATTTGCTAAGCTGATTGGTGCAGGATTATTTTGTGGTGGGAGAAAAGAAAAGAAATGCATGGCATACTTTATGTGCTTTCTCACTCTCACTATTTTATTTGACCTATGCTAATGAGTTTTGCCAATTTTAAAAGTTCTTGAGCCTATGTGAAGAAATGCATTTTTGTTCATTTTCACATGAAACATTAAATCTGTGCATTGATCAGTTTGTTCCACTAGATGAGGCTGGTGGTCTAAATTTCCATCATCTTCTCTACTTGTCAAATCATTTCTAATAAGAAACTATAATTGACATTCATCTATCTATTTACTTATCTATCATCATTTTTAGTGTCACTTAAAAAGGAATCATACAACTTTTTTGTGTGTCGTCACCTTTTTGTTTGATCATTAATTTGCTTTTGTTGGAATAAAGTAGCTGTTTTTCTGTCAACAGCAGTTATTCTTGTTTATACTGTATACGTATATGATGTTTCTAAATGTTCATGTCCCCTTAAATTATAGCAACTGAAATTTCATAGCTATTATTTATAAAGGAGTAATCATCCTTTAGTGGCCTACTAAAGGAATCACAAAGTGAAGTTGGATATTGATCTGCAGCACTTTACTTCATATTGAGCAAGAGTACATGTCAGGTATAAATGTTGTGTAAGCAACAACCATGACAACAGCTCGTGCCAGAGTCCAATCCAGTCAGGTACAGGAATCTTTAACCGTTCAGATAGTTCAAGAAGTGTTTATGTGTTTGTTCCTTTCCTATCCCTTCTATGACGTCTTCTAGAAAAGACCACAGTTCTCCCTTCACTTTGGACCCCTACTATGTTTCTGATGAACTTGGATTTATTCTTCCTGAGCCTCTGGTAGGTGTAAAAAAATATTTTTTTTAAAAACACTACCTAAACTGTAAAGTAATGTGATTAGTCAGACAGCAGGCTAACCTCATTTCAGTTTTCATTAAGAAATAAGTAACAAATATAAACAATAACAGCATATCTTAACTTAACATGTTTTATTCTTTTTTATTCTTAACATTTTTATCTTAGACATTTTTCTATAAAGAAACCTTTGCTTTTTAAAGAGGCAAATGTGTGCATAAATGATTTTTTTTGCAACCCAATATCATATGTTTAAAAAAAAGGGAAAAAAACATTTTAATCTGAAAATGTGTAAAGTCACTTCCACATCATAATTTATTGTTGTTGCTTTCTTCCTACAATTTGATAAAAAGTTATAATTTAATTCTATTGAATCTTCACCTTCTCAGCAAAAGCTCCCACCTTACTACCAGCCTTGGATGGATATAGCATTGCATGTCCCAGAGCTTGTGCAGAGTCATGAGTTGCGTACCCGTATAACCAAGGTAAAGGGGGCAATAAACTGCCAGAGCAAGGTTATCATTTTTATTGAGAGGCACTTTAAAGGTATTATTTTTATCCAGATGCCACAGCTGAGCACCAAGTTTCTGAAGAAACACAGAGAGTTACGGCTAGCACATCTGACCCTCAGCATAATAACCATGGCCTATGTCTGGCAGGAAGGAGAGAATGACACAGTTGAAGTAACATGGCCCACATTTTTTGTCTTTTCTTCCCTCATTTCAATAATGACAAACTATTTTTACTATTTTTTAAAGAAACTACCATCTAACCTGGCTGTCCCTTACTGGGAGGTGTCCCAGCAATTAGGTCTTCCTCCAATTCTCACTCATGCAGATGCAGTTTTGGCAAACTGGAAAAAGAAAGATTCAAAAGGGTGAGGCCATGCATCTTAAAAAACAAACAAACAAACAAACAAACAAAAAAACATTCACACAAATGAAAGATAACTGACTTTTCTTTTCTTTTTTTAATTACATCGCTTTAACCTGTCATCAGACCCTTTGACATTGAGTGAGTACATTTAATTTTAAATGTTCTCTTTTGTATATTTATTAGTTCACTATGTCACAAATACTTTACTGTACACAGTTTTCTGGTTCACATGCATCATGCAGGAACCTGGAGTTGCTGCTCAGTCTCCCTGGAGGAGAAAGTGTTAAAGGTTTCTTCATGGTGACTCTATTAGTGGAGCTGGCTGCAGTTCCTGCCATAAGGGTGATTGTGTTTAACAAACCCCCCGGTTTCAATACTGAGAGGAAAAAGTGAGTGTTGTATTTAAATTTTGTCTACCTGCATTGTAGAGCATTCCTGTTGTCATCAATGGCGTGAGATCTGGTGACGCTGAGGCTGTAGCTAAAGCTCTTGAGACCATGAGTCAGTCCATACACGACATGAATGATGCACTTAAACTGATGCAAGGTAATGAGACAGATCTTCTTTCGGCATTTCCCTTCAGGGGTCGCCACAGCAAGTCAGTTTCTTCCATCTAATGAGACAGATATGTGACGAAAAAAACTGACTCATTTATTAAAAAGCATTTTTATCAATGTTATTTCCCCAAAGTCCATGTGGAACCTTCAGTCTTCTATGGCATCATGAGGATCTACCTGTCTGGGTACAGAAATTCAAAAATCACTTCCTGGTTTTGTGAAACTTACCAAGTCAATGTGATCATTTTTAGGTGGAAAGACAATCTAAGTATGCCTAAAGGATTGGTTTATGAAGGTGTCCATGAGGAGCCAATGGAATACTCTGGAGGGAGTGCTGCACAAAGCAGCCTACTACACTGCTTTGATGAACTCCTGGGAATCAAACACGAAGAAAAAAGTTGTAAGAGGATGGAGACTTTTTACATCAAGGGGATGCAGCAGTTTGTTTAAATAGTTTTAAGTCTTTACTATTTTGACATTCCTATTTTTCCAGGTTGTTTTCTCACTCGCATGAGGAACTACATGCCACCTGCTCACAAGCAGTTTATTAAGGACATTTCTTTGCAAAAGCCTTTGAGAAGTTTTGTTCAACAGCAGGACAGTGAACATCTAAACCAGGCTTATCATTTCTGCGTCTCAAAGCTGTTGGCTCTGCGCAGCTACCATATCAATGTTGTGAGTCGCTTCATTACTGTACCTGCTGCCCGTGCTCGACAACTCCGTAACCAAAGCCAAGATTCAAAGGAGGAGATGATCAGCAAAGCTCCCACATCGCTTGAAGAGAGGGGCACTGGTGGCTCTGGTATCATGACCTTCCTGAAAACAGTGAGGGATCATACAAAAGATGCCCTTGTGCCTGAAACAGGCAATGAAATTAAACACCAAAGTTGATGTTGGCTTTCACTGAGAACAAAATGTTATACAAAATAACAAGAAAATAAACTTTGAGTTCTTTACAGTAGATTTGATTTCATTACAAGATTGAATCTTTGTCAAATAAAATATCCATCTTTTTTTTTGTCACCTTACATGCACATGTTTTGTGAAGAAAAATGTCAAATCTCAACTCATCGGCCAGTCCAAACCGTAATACAGGCTTTTACCAAAGTGTTTCATTAGACCAAACCACTAATCGCCAATTTGATCTACAATGATATGTTTTGAAAAACGCCAGGCCTTTTTTCCAGACCCATGTATTGGGAAGATATTTGGAAATGGGAAAACTAAAGTTATTACAAAACCAATTTATTAAAAAAAAAAAGTGATAGAGAAATTCAGTTTAGGACAAAAAGTACAGTTTTTTATGTTTAAAGCCCCAAAGTATTTTTTAATGTAAAGTAGAAATAAAAAAAAAAGAAAACAATTGGTATGAAGTTTTAAAAAAATATATATTTAAAAAGAAAACTTAAAAAAAAGAAATCCCATAGTAATACTCAGTAAAGTCATGGTGTGGCAGTAAAGGGTAACAGAATGACAAAACATTGAGGAATATTTATTATAATTCATACATTTTATAACAGGGAATAACACGACCAATGACTTGCTTGCAAATGACTTGACATCGAAAAAACCAAAACTGAACAGAAAATACTGTAACGACACAATTATATTTACTTGTATGTGTTTGAAGACATTAAAATTCACACCCCCCGCCTGCACCGCAAGAGGCCACAACAAGCTTGAACACAACCTGTCAGAATATAATCACTCTTTGTTGAGTCTAAATACTGCAGTGCTTCTCCACAATGAGGTTGTCATGTCCAAGCACAATGAACAATATGGTGCAGAGGTGCTTCACCTATCAGAGTGGTTACCTCAGTTCCTCTGTCTTCCTCCTCCAGCCCACATCCAGCCCTCACATGCCTAACAATACTTCCTGGACTGGGTAGTGGAAAACACACTCAAATGAAGGGTTGGATTGTCCTGTGGCTCATACTGTGTAATCTCCACCTTAACCAGCCCATCAAAACTGGTGTTTCATTACAATAACAATCTTGTAAGATCCGATAAGAGAGACAAATTGACTATAAAAAATGCCAACTGCTCTACAACCTGGGCAATTTGCTTAATCTTGTACTCTTTTTTTCACATGCTGGTCAGTGAGTCTAACAGCAATAGAGCAAAGACCAAGAAAATCACTATCACACGCATCTGTAATAACCAAAAAAAGCTATTGATTGTTTGTATAAGCTAATCTTTTAAGCCATTTTATTCTCGCGTTTGTATTTTCCTCATTGGATTGGTTGGGAGGCGTAAGGTGAAGAGGTGAAAGGTGAACAGAAACAGTGCAGGGATGAAACAAGATGGGTGGTGGTAAGAAAAAACAGACTGTTCACATCTCAGTGATCTGATTAGAGGCTTCTACCACAGCCAAAGCAAATAATCCTTTTCCTTAATGCCATGTATGTGGAGGACTCCCTAACAACCCAGAAGTAAACAGAAGCCATCTCTAAGGATGTCTTCATTGTGTGGTCGAGACTGGGCCTGCATGGCTGCTGGAGTTTCGCCTTGAATCACACGAGTGGTTTCAGTGTGGCAAACGACACCTAAATGTGCACGCACACATTTGATTTATGAACGTTTTGTGCATTAAATTTACTGCTGTAAACTTTGGGGTTTTATTACTTCATTATCACATTGTAATTTGATGGCTCCAATGTTTTCAAGAAATCAATTATACCGTTCTCCTCCAAAAATTATGAACAAACAAAAAAGTTAAAGCAGATCTCTAATGCTTTTTGACACAAAAACCAAGATTTTCATACCATGGATCACTTAGGTTCTTCTTGAGGTTGGACGCAAAGGAGTTAATTTTTTCTCATGAGGCTTGGTGAGTCTCTGTTTGAAGAGAGTTCACAAAGCAAGTCTTCCTTGATAAGTCCTATTTGCTACTTCTCTACCTTTGCATCTGTAAATTGGGGTTTGCCCATGAGGATAGATAAGAATCTTCCTCAGGCATCTTCTTTTTAATAAACTACAGTATGTCATTTCATAGGGGACAATTACGTTCACCGTTGTTTGTGCCCAGACATTGAACCACAGAGGAGAGAAGGGCTCCAACTTGCCTAAGGGACTAATGTGCTCAAATAAATGATGACAACTGGAGAGTCATGATTTGAGAAAAATTGCCATCCCAAGTTGAACTTCAGCTTTGTTATATTGCTTCTCATAGATTATCTGTCTTCTACATGTGATAGACCAAAGCATGTCCATTATGTTTGTAGGAAATTCAAGGCTGGATTTTGATAAATTCTGTGGTCATGTCGTCGTAGTTGTACCCACTTGTCTTGATCACTCGAGTAAAGTGAGTGTTTAAGCCATCAATGAGTTGAGTGTTGTTTCTCTTGTGGAGGCGGTAAGCAGGACTTGGTGGTTGTTAGGTCGTTTGCATCTGTCATGGTATTCTTCTTTTCCACTTCGAGGATACAAAAAACAATACCATTGACTGATAGACTAGGATGATGGCAACCATTTTCAAGAAGGGCTACGCATGCCGTTTTCAAGAAGGGCTACGCATACCGTTTGCTCCTCTGTAGAAGCGCTTTGCCACCAATCCCGTGATTTTCTATTACAGTAAGAAATTCAAAGTTCAGCTGAGGTTATTAGGGGGATCTGGTTCAGTGGTCTCAGAATTGCGTCCGTGGTTTTGTTTGTTTGTTTTATACATAGCTCTGTTGGCTTCAGTGGATGTGTGATCCAGCACTTTCAAGCGAGCAATTCCCAGTTAAGTGCGTGGTGACTGAATTGAGAGACAGCACCTCCCAATCCATGTCACTAAAATTGACCAATAACTTGCCCTGACCTGTGGCACTGAGCCTCGGGTTTAAATGAAAGAGCTACACTTCAGAGAGAATTGTGCCAAATGAAATGCAGGGTCATCCAGAAGGGGCTTAGTCGCTTGCTTTACCGCCTGCAAAGGAGGCAGATGAGGTGACTCAGCCATCTGGTTAGAATGACTTCATTGTGAGAATTGTTCCACCAGGACGAAGGCTCAGGGAAGACCCAAAAGACCCCTAAGGGACTGTCTGTCAAGTGATCTGAGAATGTCTCAGCATCTCTCCAAATGACCTGAAAGAAATGGAAAATTTACATTCCCCCTGTTACCCAAACCTGGGTTCATGGTTGGATGAATATTTTGTTGTAGGTGATTATTGACCTGCTAAGTATTTTTTTTGACTGGGCTTGTTGCATATTTTTCTACAGGAAAGGGCATCCTGTGTCACCACTGTTTTTATGAAATCTGTTCAAACAGCCATACTTCATCTGTCAAACCGAAAGGATAACAGCTGGGAGTAGTTCTTTGGGTTAGGCAATCGGATATCTGTGCTTTGGTGGTTATACACAGGAAATCCTGGACCCTGATATTTCAGAATTGAAAATCAGATGCTGCTTCTTGCGCCAAGCGAAGTCGGGACTTGGTTGCATCTAATACTTTTCTGAGATCCACCTTTTGATAAAAATGAGTTATATCTAAACCGCATTCAGTATGAGCATTCATGCAAAGTGTTACTTTACATCATCATTATTCTATTCTAAATCAAGCCTTCATACTCAGACACCCAAACAACCCCATCTATTTTCTCTCCACCCGGATGAGCAACAGCTCTACTCCGATCTCCTCCCGGATGGCAGAGCTCCTAACTCTATCTCTGAATGAGAGCCCAGTCACCCTGCAGAGGCAGTTCATTTCAGCCACTTGTATCCACGATCTTGCTCTTTCAGTCACCACCCACAGCTGGTGGCCATAAGTGAAGGTAGGAACGTAGATCAGAGGATTGTAGATTGTAAATTTGATAAATTTGTCAATTTATCAAAATGTATATGATAAATTGTGTTATTACTTCTGGATCCTTGACAACCTAGAAAAAGGGACAAAAACCATTGGTCCCCATTCTGCACCTTTGCAACTTGCTATTACCGGTGGTTGTTTTTTATTTTTATGCTAGTGTCTCATTAGAAATTTTATTTGAGGTTAGCATCTAGTTTGTCTGTGTGGTTGCCTAAACAAATATTTTATATTAAAATGTATACGAAACACATTCAATTTTACAGCACAGTACAATTTTTTTCACCTGTCGTGCTCTGAAAAGCTAAAATGAAAGGGAAAGTGTACCAAACCGTGGTGAGACCGGCCATGCTGTTTGGTCTAGAGACAGTGCCACTGAGGAAAAGACAGGAAACAGAGATAGAGGTTGCAGAGATGAAGATGCTGAGGATCTCTCTGGGAGTGACCAGGATGGATAGGATTAGAAATGAATATATCAGGAGAACAGCACATATTAGAGGTTTTGGAGATAAAGTCAGAGAGGCCAGACTGAGATGGTTTCGACATGTGCAGAGGAGAGAGATAGTACATTGGCAGAAGGATGCTGGGTTTGGAACCACCAGGAAAGAAGCCTATAGGAAGACCAAAGAGGAGGTTCATGGATACAGTGAAGGAAGACATGAAGATAGTTGGTGTGACCAAAAAGAGGATTCAACAGATAGGGATAGATGGAAGAAACTGACTTGCTGTGACGACCCCTGAAGGGAAATGCCGAAAGAAGAAGAAGTGCTCTGAAAAGTCCCCCAAACCTCCAATCACCTCCAAACAGCTGAATCATCCTCCAACCATCCAGGAAAGTTTTTTGTGTTGGTCCTTCCAACACATCCTTTGTTGTGGGGGTTCAAACACATTTCTCTCATCTCTTTATAGCTGAACTAGACATCTAGCATATGTCTCACTTTTGCCTTTCATGTATTTATAAAAAAAAAAAACCTCTTTGTGCATCATTTTAACAGTATTTGAACAGATTAAATGCTTTTGATGTACTCACCTTTCAACATATTTATAACTTCCTCTATGTGACTACACAGTGCTGGCATGCCCACATCAGACAGAAAAAAAGAAGTTGTCGTGTTCAGTTAACTTGAAAGAAGTTTTCTTGGGTAAAAGATTACTGCTGTTGATGACCTCAGCCCTATGACTCTTTAACAAAATAAGAACACGTCAGTGGAAAATGTGTTACGTTTTGTCCCCAGATAGTTATCTATTCATTTTGTATTTTTTTAACCTAATCTAAAAAATATCACTTGAAACTTTTACCCACCTACCTATCTAATTTGTCCATCTCTCTCTGCCTCTCTGACTCCCTCGGTCTCTTATTCTCTCTCGCTATCCATGTAGATACATGTTTATATGCATTGGTTTCAAATGTAGATCTTCATAATATAAATCCAGAACAATTATTGCTGATAAAGTGGGTGCTTCGATGGTGGGGGAGGAAGCCTGTCAGACCTGGCAGGCCCAAACGATCTGTGAGGGTCTGCTGGGAACGTCTGGTTGATCCTTCCGTCAGAGAGAGTTTTATCTCACACCTCTGGCAGAGCTTCTCACAGGTACCGGAGGAGGTGGGGGATATCGAGTCAGAGTGGACTCTGTTCCGCACCTCTATTGTCGAGGCGGCAAGCCGAAGCTGTGGACGCAAGGTCATCGGTGCCTGTCGTGGCGGCAATGCCCGAACCCGCTGGTGGACACCGGTGGTGAGGGATGCCGTCAAGCTGAAGAAAGAATCTTACCGGGCCTTTTTGGCCTGTGGGACTGCTGAGGCAGCTGACAGGTATCGGCAGGCGAAGCGGAACGCAGCTTTGGTGGTCGTTGAGGCAAAGGCCTGGGCTTGGGAGGAGTTCGGCGAGACTATGGAAAACGACTTCCGAATGGCTTCAAAGAAATTCTGGTCCACCATCCGGCGGCTCAGGAGAGGCAAGCAGTGCGCCATCAACACCGTTTACGGTGGGGACAGGGAGCTGCTGACCTCGACTTGGGACGTTTTGGATCGGTGGAAAGAATACTTTGAAGACCTCCTCAATTCCACCAACATGTCTTCCGATGAGGATGTAGAGTCTTTGGAATCCGGGATGGGTCTTCCTATCTCTGCTGCCGAGGTCGCCGAGGTAGTCAAAAAGCTCCACGGCGGCCGGGCTCTGGGGGTGGATGAGATCCGCCCGGAGATCCTAAAGGCTCTGGATGGTTTTGGGCTGTCCTGGCTGACACGCCTTTGCACCATTGCATGGACATCGGGGACAGTGCCTCTGGATTGGCAGACTGGGGTGGTGGTCCCTCTTTACAAGAAGGGGGACTGTAGGGTGTGCTCCAACTACCGAGGGATCACACTCCTCATCCTTCCTGGGAAGGTCTATTCGGGAGTACTGGAGAGGAGGGTCCATCGGATTGTCGAGTCTCGGATTGAAGAGGAGCAGTTGGTTTCCATCCCGGACGTGGAACTACGGACCAGCTCTATACCCTCTTCAGGATCCTGGAGGGGTCATGGGAGTTTGCCCAACCAGTCTACATGTGTTTTGTGGATCTGGAGAAGGCATTCGATCGTGTCCCTGTGGGGGTGCTCCGCGAGTACGGAGTCTTGGAGCCCTTAGTACGGGCTGTCCGATCTTTGTACGACCGGAGCCAGAGCTTGGTCCGTATAGCTGGCAGTATGTCGATTCCATTTCAAGTGAGAGTTGGACTCTGCCAAGGCTGCCCTCTGTCACCGATTCAGTTCATCACCTTTATGGACAGAATATCTAGGCGCAGCCGAGGCGTTGGAGGGATCCAGTTTGGTGACCTCACGATCGGAATCCTGCTTTTTGCGGATGATGTGGTCCTGTTGTCTTCATCGGACCGTGATCTCCAGCTCTCGCTGGATTGCTACCGAGTGTGAAGCGGCCGGGATGGGAATTAGCGCCTCCAAATCCGAGACCATGGTCCTCGCCCGGAAAAAGATGGAATGCCCCCTGCGGGTCAGGGACAGGGTCCTGTCCCAAGTGGAGGAGTTTAAGTATCTCGGGGTCTTGTTCACGAGTGGGGTAAGGATGGAGCGGGAGATCGACAGGCGGATCGGTGTGGTATCAGCAATAACTACATTCAAAAAACATAAAAACATAAAAACATTCAATGAACAATATTTACAACGTATACATTTTAGTATCAACACCATTTACATGACACACATCAAAAAAAGAAAAAAAGACCCCTTTTCCCCACCCACCCTCACACAAACACCCACCCCCACACAAAACACCCACCTTCACACAAACAGAGACCCAAGTGCAAGATTCCCCTCTTTCACAGTGGCTAAAACCCCTTTATATCCCCACAGCTCCTCAAAACCCTATAAGTCCCCATTTATTTGAAACACCCCAAACTCTAACTTGAGCCGTGCCTCCACCATCTTCCTAAACACCTCCCTCACACACAAAACCGTCCCAGTCTGTACCATCCTCCTCCTGCTCACATAGATGGCCATTTTTGCTTGAGCCAGGAGAAAGTTCAGGACGCGTCCCCTCCTCCTGCTGCGTCGAGAGTACCTGACCCCTCCCACAAACACCCGTGCACTAAAAACCGCCCCCAGAACCCTGAACACTTCCCTCAACAGATCAAACAGCTGCGTCAGCCGACCGCATCCCCAAAAACAGTGAAAACAGTCTCCCTCTCCCCACAAAACGGACACCCCTCACCCACGGAACTATTTACACGATGTATAAACGAATTTACGGCCACTGCTCCGTGCAGCAGCCTCCACTGCAGGTCTCCCTGTCTCTTACTGAGGGGGGGCTTGTACAGGAAGGACCAGGCCGGGCTCTGTTCAGGACCCAAGCCTAGATGATCCCTCATCTAGTCGTGGTAAAGAGAGAGCTGAGCCGAGAAGCAAAGCTCTCGATTTACAAGTCGATCTACGTTCCAACCCTCACCCATGGTCACCAGCCGTGAGTGGTGACCGAAAGAATGAGATCGCGGGTACAAGCGGCCGAAATGAGCTTCCTCCGCAGGGTGGCTTGGCTCTCACTCAGAGATCGGGTGAGGAGCTCTGCCATCCGGGAGGAGCTCGGTGTCAAGCCGCTCCTCCTCCAGGTCGAGAGGAGCCAGATGGGGTGGTCCGGGCATCTGGTCAGGATGCCCCCCGAGTGCCTCGCAGGCGAGATGTTTCGGGCACGTCCCACCAGGAGGAGACCAAGGGGCAGACCCCGGACCCGCTGGAGAGACTATGTCTCACAGCTGGCCGGGGAACGGCTTGGGATCCTTCCAGGTGAGCTAGAGGATGCAGCCGGGGAGAGAGAGGCTTGGGCTGCCCGTTTGAGGCTGTTGCCCCCGCGACCCGACCCCGGAACAAGCGGAAGATGACGGAACGGAACAGAAAGTGGGTGCATCTTTGTTCTTTTGCTAATACATGAAAATGAGAGTTTATGACACTGCTCGATATAGTTTGGTTATTTGAGACTCACTGTTCACTCTCAACCGTAAGGGCGATTTAGATAGTTTGTTTTAACAGGTAAATTTATGAGATAAAATAACAAAGAGCAAAACAGACGGACTTGTTGAATGATTTACCACATATTGTAAATCGTATTTTATTTTTTTGTTTGAAGAGGATATAACTTTCAGATGGTTTTCCTCACTGGATTAACAGAGGCTCACTCATATCTCACTCTTTTTGTCTTAAAGGTTAAAACAACTTTGAGCTCTGCGGTGGGGAACACCGCTCAAACTGTCTCCACTGCTGACTCATAACTGGCATTGCCAGATGTGAATAAAGCAACTGTCCAATTGCAAAAATACACTCACACAAGTCTGTACACACAGATGCAAATGTCCTTAACTGAGCAGACACACGCCAGGTCCAAATGTGCAAATATACATGCATCCCTTTTGGCCCGCGGATAGTGATATCTTTGTGTGTATGTGTGTGTATTTTCTCCCACTTTCCCCTACTAAGCGCTCCTATCATTCCTCACTATTGTCCTCCTTTCTTTCACCCTCCTGATTGACTTCCTCTTCCTCTGAGTTGTCGCTAATGTCACCTTCCCTACCGGCGCCCACACACTTGTGTTATCAACAGCCTCTCATCCGGGTCAGTAAAATACAGGAAGTTTCCTGGGGGTCTCCTGCGTGGAAAAAAGAAAACATCTCTCCCTCTCTCTCTGTCACACAGTCACATGTATTCCGTGATACATTATGAATGATGATGGTGCCAATAACAAGCTCAAGCGTAGATTACGCAGTAGGTGTTCGAAGATAATACCAGTAACCTCAGGAAATTGAGATCATATCCATCCAGGCGTGTTCATACCTCTGTATTTAATATCACCAAAGATTGAAAATATATCATTGGCTGAGTGACAAGCGATGTTTGTAATAGAAATGAAACAGAGAAAAAATTACTTAAATCAAATCTAAAAAAAATGACATAGAAAAAGTTAACACTTAACATATTTTACAGCAGTTCTAATTTTTTATTTCTCAACAACTACAGCTGTCATGACAAACAGTCTCCTGTGTTTGCATTGCAAAATGATTGGTCATCTACAATGGTGGGGGCTTACAGTACTTACTGTAAGTAGAGAAATACATCCTAAAGAGTGCAGCTACTGAGAATGGAATGAAAATCTAGCAATGGTTGACTAATCCCAAACTTCCCAGTAAAAACATTCCACTTCCCTGCTGACAAGATTTGGACGTGTTTGCTTGTAGTTTGGGCAGGCAGAGGGTGAGTTGCTCCAACCCATCGACTAGCTGCAGACAGACAGGGTCGTGCAGGTGGGCGAATTAGTCAGCTGCAACTTACAGAGCCAGGGAGGCCGATGACACATATTGAATATTTGATGACTAAAATTGTGAAGATTTTTCTAATTCTAAAGCTGGAAGTTGTGAGTCTGACTGATAAGGTTTTTTTTTTTTGTAAATGGTTGCTGTGTCACTTACTAAGAAACACTAATGTGAAAAACAGATGTCCCAGCTGGATGTTGGACTTGTATTAATGGATTAAAAACATTGCATGCAATGGAGTCCACTTCCCAAGTGACTTGTCAAGTTCTTGCTATTCAAATGTGGAAATATTTAAATGAATTTTATTATAATTATATCATTGTGGGCTCTGACTAATGTATTGAAAATGGTAACTCCTTAAATTTTGGTTCAAATATGACAATCAGCAGATTGTCAAATGTGGTATCAAATGGGAGTTCCAGTTTCTTTGTCCGTGTAAACAGATAAATAAAGATTCTTCTGTGAAAATACCCAGAATATGACAGGAGGAAACAAATACGCCCTCTCACAAAAAACACTTTCCATCTCTATAAGGTTAATGTGTTGCAATAAAAACGTTGTAGTCTAAAAATATGCTTCATGTATTTATTTATACCTGTTTTGGGGTAATAGCCATTTCAATGAAAGGCTAACTGCTCAAAAGAGCACATGCCCTTAAGATATTTTTAACTTTATTACATCAGTGGTAACTATGACCATTTGTTTGCTTCAATGAGAGCTTCTTTGTCTTCTAAACTCAAACAAATCAATACGAACAGTCAAACATGTTGCAGTTTCCCAACAGCATGTACTCATGTGAAATCTGACACTTTAAAAAAATTATCCCGGAATTCTTTGCAAAATCAAATGAATAACAACAAATGTGTTGACATCATGTTAAATGATAAATTTTTTATTTGTTTGATTGCGTCAAGTAGTAAACACTTTTTTGTCCTTTCTAGCTTGCAGCCCACCATGTGTTGCCCACACAATGTAACATTTATTCACTTATTTTTGTTCTGACAATGTGGAAAACAACATTTATGAAGCAAGTATTACCAAATTCTTTTAGCAAAGTACATCCATCTCAGCCAGACTTGGTTTAAACTGATGATTCAAGATATTTTGTCATGTGTATGTCAAAATTAAGGAAACCAAGGTGTTGGAGGGATCCGGTTTGGTGACCTCAGGATCGGATCTCTGCTTTTTGCGGATGATGTGGTCCTGTTGGCTTCATTGGACTGTGATCTCCAGCTCTCACTGGATCAATTTGCTGCAGAGTGTGAAGCGGCCGGGATGGGAATTAGAGCCTCCAAATCCGAGACCATGGTCCTCGCCCGGAAAAGGGTGGAATGCTCCCTACGGGTCAGGAACAGGGTCCTGCCCCAAGTAGAGGAGTTTAAGTATCTCGGAGTCTTCGTCACGAGTGGGGGAAGGATGGAGCGGGAGATCGACAAGCGGATCGGTGGGGCATCAGCAATAACTAGGATGCTGCATTGGTCCGTCGTGGTAAAGAGAGAACTGAGCCGAAAAGCAAAGCTCTCGATTTACAAGTCGATCTATGTTCCAACCATCACCTACGGTCACCAGCTGTGGGGGGTGACCTAAAGAATGAGATCACGGATACAAGCGGCCTAAATGAGCTTCCTCCGCAGGCTGGGCTCTCACTCAGAGATCGGGTGAGGAGCTCTGCCATCCGGGAGGAGCTCGGTGTCGAGCCGCTCCTCCTCCAGGTCGAGAGGAGCCAGATGGGGTGGTTCGGGCATCTGGTCAGAATGCCCCCCAAGCGCCTCGCGGGCGATGTGATTTGGGCACATCCCACCGGGAGGAGACCAAGGAGCAGACCCCGGACCCGCTGAAGAGACTATGTCTCACAGCTGGCCAGGGAACATTTTGGGATCCTTCCGGGTGAGCTGGAGGATGCAGCCAGGGTAAGAGAAGCCTGGGCTTCCCGTTTGAGGCTGTTGCCCCCGCGACCCGGCCCCGGAGTAAGCGGAAGATGATGGAACGGAACGGATATTGTTAGTAGATTTAAAATAATTCGAGAGAAGAAAATGCTACTGCAAAAAGAATCCAAGTTACTCAAGGTCAGTTAATTAAATCCAAAGTATCATTTCCGGTGAGCATTTGCTCACCAAATTTATTTCCTTTATTTTTGTTAGATAATCTTCTTTTCTGTCAAGCCAGGTTTTGGGACTTTCTATTCAGATATCTGCACAAAACTTTGTACATGTTTCTTTACTGCCGTTGATTGTCATTTGTGTAAGAGATTACATTTCACACAGAAGAAATTAATGATATATTGTTCTATTTTCTGTTTTTTTCCGCTTCTCATCCTCAAAGACTTTTAGGATTCAAGGTTGCAATGGAAGTAAAAAACAACTAGAAAAGTGCTGTTTTGAAAAACAGCCGCTTGATGTCCTGCAGTTGCTTAGTTATTCTGAAATGCTAAAAAAAAAAAGTTAAAAATGGTTGAAAAGCATGAATGTAATGTAATGATTTACGTAGATGCTAAATTTGACATTCGAAACACTTTTCAAGTAAAACTGTTTTGTATTTGTACTAACACAATGTAAAATGGCTAAATGAACAGAAAATAAAATGTCCAAAAGAAGCCACTTTGATAAACTTAGCAGATGTATGGAGTTGAAAATGTAAAAACAATTTGAAAATTTTACTTAATTTTCAAAAAATTAAAATGTATATTTCAACAAATAAAATACACATGTAATACTTTTTGCTTAATTATTATGATCAGTCACAGCAAATATAAAAAACTGATTCAATTCAAATGTTCTATTCATATATTTATAGAATTCAATATCACAGCATTGATATAGTAAAAGGATTTACAAAGTTAATCACAATCATTCTAACAATCAACATACAAAAACTAAACAGCTAGAATACTCCTGCCCTTAGATCCTTTGTCACGGTGAGGAAAAACTTTAAAAAAAAACAGTGGAAAAAACAATAGTAGAAACCTCTTGGAGGTCTCTATTGTTTCTTCAACTCGCTTCTTCTTACACAGTTGAAGAAGTGATCCAGTCACCAAACTAAACACAAAACAAACACAGCCTTTCTTTGGCATGCACATGCTGCCTTTCCCCACACATCAACTCAAAACAGCTTTGCTCTAATTCTACCTTCTGCCTCCACCAGCCCAGGACTAGGCTTGACCCCCAAGACTCTGGAATGAACTCCCAGAACTCCTCAGGACCCCACAAAGTGTGGAAACATTAAAAAAAGGCCTTAAGACGTTCCTTTTTAATAGGAATTTAAGTTTTGACTTTATGGTTCTTTGGTTTCTAAATGTAGATTTTGGTTTTTAGTTGTTTTTATTGCTTTTACCTTATCTAGCTTTTTTTTTTATAGCGCTTTGGAATTTTTGTCTTAAAATGCAAGGCGCATTATAAATAAATTTTTTTATTATTATAAAAAAATATGTAATTTTTTTTATCATTTCTGTTAAACAGTTCGTCTTTTTCTCCTTCAGCCATCTGTGCGCATCCGTCTCGCTTCCTTTTGAGCATTTTAACGCTGAAATGGTGTTTCTAGATGATTAAATATTTCTTGAGTTATTGAGTTTTGAATAGCATGAACTTTTGAGGGGAAATTTTCCAAATTCCATTCAGGTCTATGGGAAAAAATGACTAAAATAGAAATATTACAAAACCTAAGCAAAAAGGATAAAAAGTCTGTTTAGATGTGCATGACTCCCAAAAGAGCCAAACGTTTTGAGTCCAAATGCATTAAAATCGGTCATTTTCCGAAGCTGGGACATCTTATACATAAAAAAAGGGGGGGACTAAATGAAGAAAAACTGAAAAACAATGCCTGCTGCCTTTTCGAGGCATCAAGTTAATATGTGATTTGGAATAAAATTATTCTTCTTCCAAACATGGAAAATGAAAAGAAAATCTTTCACAGACTTTATGTTTATCTTCTGAAAACAGCAAACAACAAAAAAGTCATCAAAGGCATCAGTTCTGAACAAATATGCCCTGAAAGGACTTAATTTGTTGGCTCAATAAACTCTTGAACAAAAGCTTATTTGAAAATTTTTGTTATAATCTCCCAACTCAGAAAAAACAAATGTTATTGCTTTTAAAAGAAGTGTCTTGATGAGTCACATTCTTTAAATTTAAAATCTATTTTTTATCAATGAATGTGGACATTTTTTCTAAAAGGGTGCCATAAAAGTGATCCATTTTTCAATAATGTTTAGATTTTTTTGTAATTTGGCAGTGAAGCGTTTTCTGCTATCGTACAATGTCTTTGTGTTTCAGCTTCTCATAAGAAAAGCAACCAAAAGAAGTCTCAGTTTTGCCAATAATGAGCAAAACAGGCAATTTATCAGAGATAATGGGTTTGTGGTCTCAAATGTATTTGTTATCTATGATGTAGTTAATCAAATAAATATGAATGGTATAATTTTTTAAACTGTTAATGTTTATTTATTTTTTAGTCTGAAGTCCAGATGACTAATGTTCGACCTATTGCCTCAATAAAATTTGCTTGGATGAAGGAAAATTCACACAGATATTTTAGAAAAATTTGCAACAGTTGTGGCTGTGAGGAGGTCTATTATCATGAGATTAGTGATTTATGTTGGAATAATGCACAACGGGCGCCTTGAGAATTACAAATAAAACAAGTGATGTGACGGGTATAAACAATTTTACAATGCTTTTAAGTTTCAAGTGTTAGCAATCTTTTCCAGAAATGGGAGAGGGCAGCCAAATACTTTTTTTGTGCAGCATTGATCCTCTTGTAACTTTCTCCCAGGCAGCCAGCATACTTGACTGTGATGCTGCACGCCAGCAATCTTTCTGTGGTGGAACACCAGAGAGACAATTTTTGTATTAATTCTTTCATTCATGTACATTTTCAGCCAGTTCAGACACCACTGGGCTTTTTCATTACTGATAGCAATGCAATTACAAATACCTGTTGTTTGTAAACCAGGTGATGCTGATGGAGGTGTTGGATGATAGCAAATAAAAATATGAATCCATGTAACCTTAGGCACAAATAACACATATTAGTTTGAAAAGTCAAACACTTGACAACTTCTTGACTATCAAGGATTTAAAGTGCAGTTACGTGTATACAGTGTTATAATGCCTAATTTGCCAATAGAAAGACATAACGTCACAATTCTTCTGATTGCCAGCAATGTTTCCCAAGACATCTTCAATACTTTAACAGCAAAAAGTTCACATAAAAGCAGTAGGTCATGCCACTTTAGGTCAAGTACCAGACGGTGGTATCGAGCTAATGCTAACTGCACATAAAACATCAGTATGTGATCCCCAATTATTCTGTTTTTTTTTTTAACTAAACTGCAACAAGAACATGTTGTGTTTATTGAAAACTTCAAAGTTATGCTGTTAAAATTTGTACATGGCAAAGTATTCAAGTACTTTGTAAAAATAAAGATATTTCTTTAAAAGATATGGTTTTTATCAAGCAACCATTTATTTTACCATGTTTCCAACACCATCTAAAAAGAATGTAGACCTTTCTCACATGCACAGTAGACGAGTTTTCTAAGCTAAAGGTAAGTGAAACATCTGTGGTTCCATGCTGGTCTGTCATTTCAACAGCAGCTCCTCAATCCAGAATGCCTCTAAACCCCATACACAAACCTATTTGTGTGCTAAAGCAAGAGAAATCATGCAGACACTTTTCTTGTATAGGGATACTTTTGTGGTTTCTATTAATATTAGGAACAAAATGATTACCTGAAAATGTTTTAAATTATTCCTGTGGTTTCTGAACATTCAAACTATATTTTGAGTTTTAATGGGTGTTTCTTATACAAAAAGTTTATTGTGAAGAGATGTTAAGTTAAACAGGAGAAAATTATATTTCTGTGTTTTCAAAGAGTGTAAGGGCTGATTATACTTGAGCACATTGTCCTGCAATGATAAACATTAATGCCTGATGGTCACTAGAGCGTCTGCTTTGCGGCAATGCGCTGAATTTAAAAGAAGGATTTCAAGTGACTTTTTATCCATTTTTTTCTTTCAGTACATGATGTACTGGCACAAGTGAAGTAGTTAGGTAATAGTTAGGTAATGCCAGCTCACTTGATTTATTTGTTATTTATTTTAAAATTAAGAGCTTTCATGACTACACAAATTCTTAAATTCAGCACAAATGTTGGGTGGTTGATGACATTGTCCCCTCCCAGTGAGTATACAAATAATGAACTAAGACAAACAGAAAAAAGTAAGGAAAACAAATATGAACTCTGAATTAAGTTCCGTTGCTAAATAATGTGCATGTGGTTGTGGTCTATACTTTGCTGGCTTTACAACTAAATAACCCAGTGGAAATTTTCACTTACCAGCATTAATAAAATGAACTCATGCTGACAAGCCATTTAATTAACATGGGTACAGACTTGTGCCCCACTAAGCTCATGTCGAGTCTGAAGTTTGCTTTGAAATATAATTGTTTTGAAGATTATTTGAATAAGGCTATGTACACTGGTTAGAGACATAAGCTGCAACAGATGTTTGAGTTTAGCTAAAAAGTTAAAGTCGAACTTGTATTTGACACGTCCCGTAAAAACAAAAAAAAAATTCTTTTAAAATAATCATAAAAATTGAATATCCGTATTACTAAATTACTAAAAAACATGTCTCACTGTGTTTTAGTTTAGCATCGGGCATTTCCTGAACTTTTTCAGTTTTTAAACAGTCATATCTCAAAAAGTATTAACACTTATAATTTTGTTGGACCAGAAAAGAGACAAAATCCTTGTGAGCATTTAAAAGCTAAAATTGTATTTCTGGGTGGTATATTCTGAATGGAAAGTATTGTTCAGCATCTTTTGAACAGTACAAAAGTTTATTCCCCAGAAAACCCCATTTTTTCAGCAAATATACAGTTATCTTGTTTATTTACAGGCATTTCACAAAGAAAGTAATAAAATCAGATTTTTACTGTAAGAAATTTTCTGACCATCTGACAGAGCTGTAAAAATTGCTTTGCATCAGATGTTGAGAATGACTCTCTACTGACAAAAAAAGTGAACATCCCTTACATTGTTTTTAAATCTTACAACGTAACTGGAAGTCATATAAACATGAAGTATGAGGAAAAAACCAGATTCTCATCTCTGATGAGCTGAGTTTTTCTCCCTACAACAAAGTGAATAGTCATATTTCTTAAAAATTAAGTCATGACTTTAACTGATGTCAAGAGTAAAATATACTGAGGCTCTTAAATATCTCAAGAGAAAATAATGCAAATAAGTAGTCAGCAGCACGAAGGGTGCTGATAGTATTTTCCTGTGGATAGGAAAATAGTGCATGATTTGCCATACACCGCTGGTGGGAACGTCTGTCAGCAAAGCACAGCTGGGTCACATTAACAACAGTTTTCCCACAATCTGGCCTTTATTAGAACAACTAATAGCAAGTCTAGAGTCAGGTAGATCTGAACTGCCCCACAGAGAGAACGCTTTACACTGCCTAATTCATACAACGCAGTCTAAAAATATCTCCAAGAATGATGCCAAGGAAAGCAGTCAGTTCCTCAGTTATCACAAAGGATGTTGTTCATGTTGATGGCGTAAAGCAGGAATTGTTCATTTTGGATGGGTTAGTGAAAAATTGCTAGTTTGACATTTTTTCTTTTCTGTTTCAGAATTTTTATGAATTTTGAGGTTTAGCAGAGTTGCGAAGTGTGCCAGACAATGAGGCTTTAAATCTAAACTAAACAGCAGTTCTAAGTCCCAGCTTGGCCCATGTTCAGTTTTGGTTTGGAAAAGGATCTGTGACTCAACAAGTACACTCAAATTCACGCACACACCGTTTGCATTCATAACTCAAAGGAAAGTACTGCTCTCTGTTGCTTTGTAACATTTCCACCTTATTCACATTGAGTCACAATGAAACAACTGAGAACAATGTTTCCCACTTGACAAATAACACTCAACTTTTCATGGAAACACAATTAAACAATGACAAAGGAAATCATTCATCACTCAACTTAACACATTAACTGCACCACAGGACCACATAAATGTCTTTTTTGAATAAAATTGGAGAATGTTATGCCGATGTTAATATTGAATCAATGTCAACAGCTCCTAATGATTCTTTAACGACTGATCAATGTGACTTTTTACTTTAGTCATTTAGGCATTGATGTTCTAATGTTCTTTCAAGGACAAAAGCAATGCTAAGAAGTTATTTGTGGGATTACCAAATCCAATTTAAGGGCTGAATTATTAAAAGATCTTGACTTGTGGTGAGAACTTTTATAACTGAGTTTTTCACCACATCATGATACAATAGTCCAGGGTTCTATATTTCTGTATTATTTTATTACCATCTTTTGATTAGGTATTGTTATATAAATATTGTAATAATTAAGTAAAACAGATGGTAGCAACAAGGTTACTTTCGTTTGTCTGTTATGCAAGTTTTTGTATGCTGATAAGCCATTGTGTTATTTCTGTATTATCTTTGACGTCCTTTAAATGGAAAATGAATATTTATGGGAATATGGCAAATTTGAATTAAGATGTTTAATAGGTTGATTAACTTTTGTTTGTCAGTTAATTAATCAGTACACTAAAAACACTTAAGGCAGTAACGAAAGTTTGGTTTATTTACCCAGATTATTAACACCTTCAATTTTCAGGATAAAAATAATATGAAATACTTCTCCACTGACATTTTAGTGTATCAAAAATAATCTTGGCAACTTGAGTGGGAAATTAACACCTTGTTTCCATCCTGTAACTTGGAGTATCTCATTCTTGATCTTTGAGGGAATCATTTGCCCTTTACACTGTCTGTGACTGTAAGCCACCAGGGACACTGTCAGCCTAACATACAATAGCACAGTTTCAGCATTGAGTAAACAGGGGATGTGGCTAATATTATCTGCACAAAGATAGACTTTCCAGCTAGTAGAGCTCAGAAAAGCAGCTGCACATCCTGGAACGATCGGATTGGAGGGAGTCACTGTGATGCCGATGAGTGTTAGTATGAGCAAGTGTGGATTGAACTGTCCTCCCAACACATGGGAACCAACTTAAGTGTCAAAGTCTATTTAGTGACCACTAAAGGCCAAGTCTTTTGAAGTGATCTTGATGGAAAGCCTCGATCCTGAGAGCATCTCAAATGCTTGTTGCACTTACGTGTGAACAAAATGCATAGCGGAAGAAACACAGGACAAACAATACAGTAACAGCAACCGGAGGAAGTCAAAAGAACAGGAAGCTGCCGGGCTTCCCGTTTAAGATGTACATAATTAGTGTTAATGACTGTGAGTACTGAGAGAGCAGTTGGTCACAGTTTCTTGTTGTTTACACATATTTATCAGAAATGTTCACAAATATAACAATGCAATACTTTGTCATTCATTTGACATGAGAAAGTTTGCACAGTGACTTTTTCTCTTTTTTTCAGACAGAAATGTGCTGGCATGTTTCTCCTTCTTACTAAGTTTAACAGAAATTGGAAGTTGGGATTATACCAGTCTCACGTATTATACAAACTTAATTTCTCTCAGATACAAACATACTTTCTTTGTGTTTTGAAATGGCACAGTGACAAAAAAACCCTAAACCCTTGTTACATCACAGAGTACAATCATGGTAAGAAGTTCCCTCCCCTTCCAGGGCTTTTTTCAGACCATTTTCTCTTTTATCATGTTCTGTCCACTAACTTGATGCCTCAACTTGACTCAGTTGCCTTTCCCTGTTTGCACCCACATGTTGTTTTTTCCTTGCTATATATACGCTGCTGCCCTGTATTCATTTGTCAGGTCAACTATTGCCTTGTCCATGTATCTAGTATCTTCATGCCTGCCCATGACCCAAGTCTGCCCAGGCTGGCTACCTGCATCCCTACACCAACAACTCTTTCAGTCCTCAATAAACTGGATTTTTATCTTACAAATTTCATTCCTTCAATTTTATTGATTTATCAATTGATTGTTACTTATTTGTCGCTGCTGCCTGAAGCAAAGATTAAAAGAACTATGTTTCTGATTGTTATAAAAATGTCAGTGCTCAAGTTTGTGAAGCTTATTTTATGATTAAAGTTGACCTAATTTTGCTAGAGAAACAGGCCTCAGAGAAGAAGGAATTTCTCTACGTGAAAGCAACATCTGTCACATTCAGCAACGGAACCTCAAAAAACCCCTGACATAAAAAATGAAAGCAGAGCGCAACTAAGCACTGTGACTCAGCTCACACTGTTGGCATAACAGCAACTTTATGACTTCTCAAAGAAAACCTTTCAAAGTTTACAAACATCCTCCATAAAACTGCTTTCTAACATTGCACTGACTCATCTTCTTCATTGCGGAGTTCTGTGTACACCTGCACACTCACAGAAAAACTGGCAAACACAGACAAAAGATCGACTCTTAACTTCCCCACATATGCACAGCATGAAACGTTAAATGCACAATAAATTTTGGACGGAGAAAAAGATTCCAGCATACTCCATGATGATAATAATATGTGTGCTGAAAGCAGTTCTTGAACACACACAAAAAAAAAAAAAAACATAATTTTTTTGGTAGAAAAAAAACTTTTCCAACGAGGTTAGTTATCTACACTGACATAGCTATGTGTCCCAGAACATGAGCTGATTACATGCTCATGCATTTCTAAATGGAAAATAGTTGCCTCCAACAAAGTCATCTCCAATGTTGCTGGATTTCAGACTAAGTGCATGGCTCTCTTTTTCCACATAAAACTGTACACTCTAAATTGGCCAGTTTCTATTTAAATTACTTTTGAATGATTGCGTCTGCTAAAAGTCAATGCACATTGTCAAGAACGTTCTCATTAAAAACACACTAAAACCTATCTTCTAAGACCTACTTGCACGAAATAAGCGTTACCCGTGGAGTTTGGTGATTTGGATAGTACCTCCCTACATGAGTGTTTTTAAAGCCTCATTTGTACAGGTAAATAAGGTGCAGTTATTTCTGCAAATTTACTACGTTTGTTCCGGAAACGGTATATTGATTGCATTTTATGCATGTCAAGGAAAAAAAATCACAAAGTTGTCTGTAGTCACAAAACATGCAAATCTACTACACCATAATCAACCCAAACAATCCTAAAGCATAGTCTGTACAGAAGCTAATTTTACGTAATAACTGACCGGGAAATCATCTGTATTATTAACGACATTCTCAGATCTGTCCCAGATCTGAGAATGTCAGATCTGGGAGTATGTTTCTTTGATTAACTCTCTTACCTCACACTATTGACAAGAAAAAAGGTCAGAATCATTAGAACATTTAGGAATAAAGCGCAAACTGTAAATGAAAAGAAGAATATTGTGCGTTTCATTAAATTTTGCACCAGGCCAGTTTGTGCTGTAAAAGACAAAACATGGATTATGTTATGAGTGTATTTTTGCGAACTGAGCGCATGGTTCAAATCCCCGTCAGTTTAACTTTTTTCTCCTTTTATGTAAACACCCTAAAGAATGCAATTATGCAGAAAGATGTTTTATAGATTTTGTATTGGTGTTGGAAAGAAGTTATTTTGACCCACTAGAAATGAGAGGGGCTTCAGTGAGGAAAGAAAGTTTTTCAACACCCTACCATTTTGCAAGTTCTTCTACTTACAAATCATGGGGGTGTCAGAAATTTATATTGCAGGTGCATGTCCACCTACCAAGAAAAGTCCACCTATCAAAAAGAAAAACAAAAAGGAAACCATAATGTACGAATTTTTTATTTGTATGAAACAGCTGAAAATGAATATTCCAACACATCTGGAAATCAGTTTAATATTTGTTATAGCAGCTTTGTCTAACAATGACAGCGGTCAAACATTCACCAGGTTTGCACACACTGCAGGAAGGATTTTGGCCCACTCATACGGAGACACAGACACTTGAAGTTTGAGCTACCTCCAAAAAGTTTCAACTTGGTTCAGGGTTGGATACTGACTAGGCCACTCCAAAACCTTGAAATGCTTTTTAAGAAACCACTCTTTGATTTTCCTGGCTGTGTGCTTCAGGTTATTGTCATAATCGTAGACCCAGCCACAACCCATCTTCAAGGCTCTTATCTAGGTAACAAAGTTTTTTGTCCAAACTCTCACGACACACCGGTCATCCTCTCCTTAACAGAATACAGTGGCGCTGTCCCCTGTGTAGACCAACTCCCCAAAGAAGAATTCTACCGCCCCCACGGATCCTTGTAGGAATGGTGTTCTTGGGATGGTTCACATTCTTCTTCTTCCTTTAAACACTGTTGGTGGAATTATGACCAAAAAGTTATATTTTGGTCTCATCTAACCACATGGCTTTCTCCCATGACTCCTCTGGATAATTTAGTTGTTCCCTGGCAAACTTCAGATGCCTGGACTGGTTTAAGCAAGGAAACCTTCAGTGCTATGCATGATGTCTTAGTGTGTTACCAACAGTAGCCTTGGAAACAGTAATTCCAGTTCTCGTCAGGTCATTGACCAGGTCCTACCGCATACAAGCTGATTCCTCAACTTTTTCAGGATCACTCAGACCCCATGAGCTGAGACCTTCTATCGGGGTATAGTCCAAGGGAGACTGACAGTCAAATTTAGCGCTTTCCATTGTCTAATAATTGCTCCAACAGTGAACCTATTTTCACCAAGCTGCTTATTCTGAGGTAAGATGTCACTTTTGCGATAATCCTTTCCGGCCTTGTTGTCTCTCGTGACTTTGGACTTTAGTTTTGGTCATGTTAGTACCATGACTAAAGATTGTCTGAGGTTGACAAGTGTCTTTATGCAGCTAGACGGCCTCAGACAGGTGCATCTAAATTAGAAGAATGAATGGAGCACTGGTGGACTTCTCAAAGGCAGTTTGAAAGGTTTTTAAGGATTAGTATTCTTGCTGACCAATGATCCTACCCCTTCATAAACTTGAAAAATGGTGGGGTGTTGAAATACTTTTTTTCTCAATGTATTTGTGACCACCAAGTTTGACATCCCTCTTTTAGAGAGTGGTACAAGAAGGTTTTCTGCTTGTCATCAAAGACTTTTCAAAACCGGTTAGTAAGTAGAGTTTTTCCTAAATAATACATTTGAAATTTTGATCGAATATTGAAATGAAAAGTAATTTTTATATTGATTATTATTACAATCAAATGCATTAGTATCAATACGTTTAATTGCAAATCGTCTTTGAAAGGAATGATATGAGTCCCATTAGTCACCAGCAAAGTAATACATTATAAAGAAAAAAAAATCTTCTGGAACTAAACAAATATAGCTGGAACTGATGTCCCACTGAGCTGCCAGCCGAGCATGTAAACCATACCATCTTGAAGCTGCAGGGACCCAGTAGACCTCACTGGCCTTCAGTGAGAACATTTGCAGACACTTTGGTTTACACATTCCCCACTGTGCACACAGCCAGTTCACAATTCCGCTTCCCATGCAAGTAAAAAGAGTTTATCTGTCTTTCCAGACAAAAATGTAAACACATGAGTCAACAAATATGATGGATATTACTACCAAAGCCAGTTTAGTTTTAGTTATTGGACAAGATTTCAGATTGTTCTAAGATTATAAACATTCCTGACATCAAAATACTTGTCTGGTATGACACATTGCTGTCGTCATAGCTCAAATCCAGACAAATAACTCTCCAGCTGGGAATCTAAAAGTTATATTTTTAGAGAGATGAATTCACATTTGTTCAACATTTACAGTGACATTTCAAAAATGTCAAATTTTTATTAAAATTACTTGTTGACCGGATTGAGTGTTACCAAAATGCTGCCAAATAAACGAATACAAAATATGGGTTAGGAGACGAATCTAGAGTAAGATTTTCCACTCTCCTTCAGAGTAATTCAAAAGATTGTGAACAGTAAACTTCTCTTAAGTATTCCAAATCAAACGGGGATGAAGAAAAATGCAGTGACTGTGACCTTAATTATTTTATTTTTGTCACACCACAAAACACACAAGGAAAAAATGATGAATCTGCAAGTGTTTTCCATCCTAAATCCTCCTTTAACCACCCGGGATTAACTTTTGCATGCATTCAGAACTTTTACGTCCTGGGTGATGTAAAATTCTCCATGGATTTTGGACCCAAGTTCAACATGTCTGCAACAATAAATGGCCTTCCCATCATGTTTCTGTGTTTATTGCTTAAGAATACAAGATGCAGGATGCGTACAATCGTATGTAAATGTACAAAATTGCATGTACTTTCTTGAGCAGCAGGCCTATTAACACTTTTCAACATTTGTGTAACTTTAAATAAGTCTCCTGCAGAAAAAAATCTATGCATGCATAATCATGATCCATCTTTTTACTGACTAATGTTTTGGTCCAGTCTAGTTTTTTTTTCTGGTAAAATGGGGTAGTATGGTTTCTAAAAAAGGAGTACTGATAAATTATCCGCTTAATACTACATGTCAGAAGTTATACACGGAACATAATGGAATATTTACCAGCTAAAGCTTTTCCTTTGGGATTGGTGGTAAAAACCACACAAAAAAGCTTGCCAAAATAAATGTTGTTGCTTTGTGTCTGCTGGATTCAGGTGAATTAAAGCAGCAATTATGTATTTAGAGTTTGTTCTGTGGTAAAAACTAATGAATACCATCATTTCAGACTAATGGAAGTTTATTTCCAAAGTAATTCTAAAAGTGGAGCTTAGATGGGCATTCATGGAGTACAATTTTAAATTTTCCTCCACAGATGACGACTGTCATCATTTTGCTGTCCTGGAAAATATTACAGCCTTAACAGATTTATATTTACACCACTGAGGGATAATTGTTTTGTCAGAAATGAGTGATAAGTCAAAAATAACCGAATCACTTCTGAATGTGCTCTCTCTCTTTGTCTCACCTTTTAATTTGCCCGCTTTAGCTCCCATTTGTGCACTAATATCCGCTATGCAGCAAACACAGACAAAGAGGAGAGACTGTGACCCAGCCTTGCCTTGTTTACACTTCCTCGGCTGTCACAGTTTGATTCAGTTCCTGATGGATCTGTGGAAAATGCACAGCAACTTCACTATTTTAGCCAGTTGTGCATAGCTGTGGGAAGATATATTTGGAAGCTGTAAATGGCCTTGCTGTCAGAAGAGTTGTCACTGAAAAGACCGAAAGAGAAAACTCTTCATAGTGTCCACAGACATCAACCAGTACAATTCTAACTTAGCTTATTCAGAGGGGTGTGGTGAAAAAGAGCTGTCTGCCTCTAAAAGTGGACATGACTGTTCATGGACACATTTCTCTGTTAGGGAATCTTCATAAGTTCTTAAACAATAGTCAATTTTTAAATTATTTTTACATGAATGATCTCACTGAGTTAGAATTTGTTCATTTGCATCTTGATTAGGTATTTTCAAAAACTTTTTAAATGCACTTTTTTTTAAGAAGGACCTAAAAGTATTGGTGTCTGAAGTCTGCACTGAAAGTTTGAACATGTGTTCCACGGTAAATAGTTATGCAACCAAAGTCAATCTGGTGCTTTAGAAGTAAAAATAAAAAATAGAAATATAAAAACGAACTGTGAGCTTAGTCGGGGTGCTGAACAACTGTGCGGAATATGTGGTACTGTGAAATAGACCTTGAAGAAGTTGGCAAAAAAAGTCAGACTTTATTCACATTTGTTATTTTAAAAAACACTTTGACTCTGCTATTTAAAATGAACCGGTTGATCCCATTTATTAAATGTGAGAGTATTTGACTTCTGCTACAAATTAAATTTTTATCTTATCTCTAAATGACTGTTACATAACAATAATAAAAAGTCGGTGATTGAACACTGAAAAGGAAACTGGGATGGTCTGATGAAGGTAATTATGGTCAACTTTGTGAAACAAATGCCCTACAACTGTTTTTTACCCCCATATTTTTCCCAGTTCATCAAAAAAAAAAAAAAAACAACTTAATTTTGATTTTAATTTTCTTTGAAAAACAAAATTGAAATCATATGGTGATGGTGGTATAATGGCTCAATTTTCAAGTGGCGATGATGTCACGGAAACTTGCTTTTGGTTTTGCAATGTGGAACTAAAGCTTAGACAAGTCCATTAGCAGAATTTTTGCTTAAATCAACTGTAACCACTGAAGTCTTAGTTTGTAAAGCAGCATAACACACACTGGAAAGAGTCATTTACCTTGTATCTTATCACCTGATTCAAAGTAAATAATCAAAGCAGGGTTGTTTCAGAATTAGGACATGTTTCAAATGATTACACACAACTAAAGGCTTGTATGAAGTTGAGTGTTTCAGGGTCACAACCCTTTAAGTGTCATACTCTCAGAATAGAAAAATTGGTTTTGCTCTCTTTCAAATAGTGTCTGCAAAAACAAGCATGTTTGCTTCATTTTAGGTGCTGCGGTGCGCTTTAGGTAAACAAAAAACTTTAAAACAAAGAAAACATTCCACGTTCCTTTTGAAGTTTTACAGTTTTCTGTTTCCACCTAAAACTGGGCTGTTTTTGTCGCTATCTAAATTGGTAGTTGAAGTCAGTTTGGGTATTAAAATTAATTAAATTTGTGTCGGAAATATTTAGCAAAATACTCCTCTTGCAAAAATGCACATTTACTATTATTTTTTTGCAAATCTTGTCTCTTTAACGCTTGTTTAACCTCCTATTGTTGCTGGTTTCACGTTGTGAAGACATTGTCTATTAATATTAATTTATGCCAACTTTGTTACTATGGCAGCAAATGGTATAATAGGGTCACCAAGTTGAGCCAGTGCCAGCTGAGCATCTAAAATACCCACTGTTCTATATGAATACACCTTTATGCAATCTTATATTTTTCCCAGGAAAGTCTGCATAGTGAAGGAATAGACTGCCATCAGGCTACAGGGGACCAAGAAAGCTGTTACATTTAGGCTGGCCTCCAACACCCAGCATGCCTTCCAACCTACCAGGCATTCTCTATGATGGCTTGGACTGTCTTTGCACTGTGCCATGATGCTTTCATTAAACTAGTTCATTCCCTATTTTTCCACTCCTGGGCATTTCCATCTGCGTTCACTCACAGGGATCAGCTAACCTGCTGAGGCTTTGGGGGGACATGGAGGCTGCGTTCTGGAAAGGATGCAAAACACTGATAAATCTTGTTGCAAGTCTCTGTCATTAAATGTGGGACTTGTCAGACGTCATGAGCTACGCCTGTGTTGATACATGAAAGTAGCACTGTGAGGCTAAGGTAGGAGCATCATGGTTTTTGTGATTCAAGCTATTCTTACAGGATTTTGATTTACAGTTTTTTAATTTCTAGTTTTTGTCTAGTTTACACATCAAGGAAAATAGTTTGTTCCAAAATTATTTCACCACCAGACAAATTAAAATAGCGTTTTTTTCTTTCATACATTCTGCATTGTTCAAAATCTAAGTTTCAGACTTATGTTTGACTAAAATTATAATAATTTTTACTCTGGGCATCTGCATTTATAAAATCATTATGGCAGAACAAATTGCAACTGCTTGCAATGTTGAACCGCATCAACTTGATGATGGATTAACAATGCATTTCTCTGAGCTTGTGTTACTATTTTTACTGAACAGAACTTGCAGATTTTAAAATGAGGTATAAAATTTCAGATTTTGGAATTTGTATGTTCTCACCACGTACGCGTTTTTCTTTTCTTTTTTTTTTTTCAATATGCTCTGGTTTTCTCCCACCCTCCTAAAACATGCATGCTAGGTTGATTGGTCACTGTGAAATTGCCTCCAGGCATAATAATAATACATTTTATTTCTAAGGCGCCTTTCTTGGCACTCAAGGTCGCTGTACATAACATTTAGAAATATAAAGAAATACAGCAATAGTTAAAAACAATATGAAATATCAAACACATACAAATTTAAACATTTATCAGTATAAAAAACATAGATTTAAGAAAGAGAATAAGCCTGTTGAAAAAGATGAGTTTTTAATCCAGATTTGAAATATGATAGTGTGTTAGTGTTGCAGAGGTCAGGAGGGAGTGAGTTCCAGAGACAAGGAGCAGAGCGGCTGAAAATTCTGCTCCCCATAGTGACAAGACGAGAGAAGGGGACAGAAAACTGAATAGAGGAGGAGGAGCGGAGAGAGCGAGCAGGTGTGGCAACATGGAGAAGGTCAGAGAGATATGGAGGTGCAAAGCTGTGTAATGAGTGTGTGAGTTGTTGCCTCTCTTAATGTGGCTCCACAACAACCTGGTGACCTGTTAAGAGTGTACCTTACCTCTTGCCTGTAACTATCCTGCATACAATAAGCAACCCTAACAGGGATTAGCTGTTTGGAAGATAATGAATGCATATTAGATTTAATTTCTAACTGTCATCTTCCAATATCTCTTTTTTTAATTCGATGTTACAAAACAATTGTTCCTAAATAATAAACCGTAGCAAACATTTTTAGTTGTACTTTAACAGATAAAAAAAGTTATAAAAAATAACTATTAACTAATAACTAAATAAATAAAAACCATGGTTAGTGTTTATTTTAATTTAGTCTGTGGAAAACTCAGTGCTCAGCTCAAATTATTTTGCATCTCACTCAACATCAAGACATTGATGTTTGGTTGTAACGTGAAGTGTGGTTCAAGAGAATTGCACCATACAAAAATATTAAGCTGATTTGATTTTTAGTAGGTCAACAGAAGCCATTCACAACAGGAAATGAACTCCAGGTGCTGCCTTCGGATTAATAGACCAGCACATTGGGGGTGGTTGCATTTGCTGTGACATTGAACAGAACTACTGCACATAAAAATTCAGGGTTCACATAAATAAAATTTTGCTAATGTTATTGAGCAATAAAGTTCAATTTGTATTTTTGTTTTGAATTTTTTTTTCAGAATACGTCTTTTAGTCAAGCAGCTAAAAAGCTAATCTTAGTGTAAAAACACATCAGTTGCAGATGTTTCTTTCTAGTGTGTGTAATAACAATATCATCAACATACAAGTATATTACCTTAAACAGTTTGAACACTATAAACTACTTTAAATGCTTTAATCAAAAAGTTGCATTGTGCATGGAAAAATTTGGTGGGGAGGATGTGTACACTCCTGCCCGCAAAGCAAAGCGCCATAAACATCCTGGCATCTGGCTTATGTTCCCATCACAAGCTATGTTCATATTCTATTACTAAGTCAACTTTTTCTGAAGTGTTGAACAGGCCTTGATGGAGTGCTATGTACATAAACCTGATTAGGGATTACGTGTAGATGTGATGAACACCACAAGACCACAGAAAAATACTCTGAAATCGAAGCAACAAAAATGAAAATCACAACAAGCTGTTTTGTTGTGGCCATCGAGCGAAGGAACATCAAAAGTGGAAAAAAATATATTTGCTGTCACAAACACAATAAATAATCTTATAAAGTTAGTTTTATGTGGATATTTTGTTAACGAAGAACATCCCTGAATAAATCAACAGTTATCATCCAAATCTTTACCAAGAATTTATTTCGCTTACAGAGTTTGTCGTTTTATTTTTGTTACTGGACAGTTGTTTTATAGTGGGAATCAGTTCAGAATATGCTTTAAACAAAAACACTGAAAATGAGGCCTATTAAAGTAGGCCTCAAGTAAAGAGCCTGGACGTCATTCTCGACAGTAGTCCTTCTTTCGCCTCGCACATAAACACCATCACCTGCTCTGCTTATTTCCATCTACCCAACATACAACGTCTCCGGCCCTCCCTCACTCCTCAGTCCACTCCTGTACTCATTCGCAGTCTTGTAACTTCCCGCCTGGACCACAGTAACTCTCTTCTGCTTGGTCTTCCACAAAAAACTCTCCATAAACTTCAACTGGTTCAAAATTCAGCTGCTTGTTTCATGACACACACTCCAACCATTAACCCCACCACACCCATCTTTCAACAGCTCCACTGACTCCCCATTCCATACAGCATACAATACTCTATACAATACAACTCTAACTTTATACATTCAAAGCATTACACACACAGCCTTGCACCTCCAGATCTGTCTGACCTTCTTCATTTTGCCACACCTGCTCACTCTCTCCACTCCTCCTCCTCTATTCAGTTTTTTTCCCCTCACATTTGCTGCATTAGAAATCTATTGGCATCTTTGTCAAATTTCAACTGATATTTAATTTTTACATAAATTGTAGAACCCATCCGCGTAAAGAAACAAATCATAGTTTCTTTAAAAACCATTAAAAACACAATTTCAAAAAAGTATTGCTGACTACTTTTAGGCCACTTAACTGACCTTTGAATGTTTCAAAAATTTAATTTAAGACTATTGTTTTTTTTTTTCTTGCTGTATTTTTTGTGTTTGCAACACATTTAGATATTTCTTAAACCTGCAAACCATGATATCTGCTGCTCGGTTTACCTTTTTGTGTAATAATCTCTCTTTCTTGTCTCCCTCATGGAAACCTTGCACAGTCACGCTAGGAAATACGGCAACACTAATGCAAAATAGATGGGGATTTTATGCCTGTTAGGAAACTTATATGAGGTTTACCACTACATAGTTCCCAGCAGATTAAATCAGCAGTGATATTACATGCAAATTAGAAAAGGGGGTTAACCTTTCCTTTGGATTAACTACTACAATGCAACAACACAAGCCTATCAACCTTATCAAAGTGCAATGAAGTGTTGCAATTACGTTACTGGGAATGCCAAAGTACTGTTTTTTCTTTTTTTTTTGGTTTATATACATTATTTGACATTGTTCAATGTATGTGAAAAAAATATGTGCATTAATTTGACTTGAGGTTTGTTTGCGACAACTGTACGAGATTACCTTCAATCTCTCTGCATGAAACTCATTAAAGTTTTGCATGTTCCAGGCCAACAATTTGAACTCTAAATCAAATCATTTCAAACAGATGAAAGAAGTTGCTTAAAAAAGGTTTAAGGGGTTTTTTGTTCCTAAAACTAAAACTGAAAGTCAATTTGTTTCTTTTACTGTAGCGATTTGTGAAATCATTCAGTCACTTTAAATCTACATTAGCTTGCTTCATAGTTTTCATTCCTTTACAGCTGTCTGGATTCCTCATGCAGGCTGAGAATATGTTTGTAGTAGCTCTGTAACTATGTGTTTCAACCTTGTAAGTCAGCTGTAGCAGCAGAGCTGAGTGGTGACATGCCTCAGCCCGTCATCAAGGTGTAACTCAGACAACCTCCTATACACAGGGTGAGCCATTTTTCTTTGAAGCAGGTTTTTAATAGTGGCTTTTACCACCACAGTTACCTTAAAAAATAGACCAATCACTTGGGTTTTAGAGACATTTTAAATTGAGTAATTGAAAACACTTGTCTGTGTGGACGGATGTGGGCAACTCTCCAAGACGTATTCCTGAGATGCCTGGGCTGGAGACGGATCCAGATGGGTCTGAACTGAAACCAGATGGTTGTGAGGAGGGAACATAGCCTAGGTACTGCTTCATGCTGCCTGTGGACAGCATTTTTCCAGGGACAGACACAATACTTTTGGATCTTCTGTCGCAATTAGTGTGAATAATTTAGTACACCATAATGAGCACAGCCAGAGGGAATCAAAGCTAGCCATTATTTCATACAAATAAGGAAAAAAAATAACAACAGAATAAACCAAATTTAAAACATAATTTGTCATGTGTCACCTGAACCACACACCAAAACATTTTAACTATTCTGCTGGATCTTGAGGGCATGGTCTGGTCCTCTTCTACAGGCATTGAATCTAATTCTGTAGAAAAGGGTTTAGAAGAAGATGTTAGTCAACTCGTAAAATGATTATTCTGTCCATGGATAAAATGAATAACATGATGCTCAAAAAATGAAGAAGTCATAGTCAAGGCAAAAGATAGTGAGTACATGATCTCTCACACAATAGGCTTTGTGGTTTCTTCAACAAAAAAATACGAGTGTGCACTTTGGTTGTTTTTCTTTTGTTTTTGCTTTTGTTTGTAATTTTCTTTGTGTACATTTTGTGTAATTCTGCATATTAAACAAATGTATTTGTTATGTGCCTTGTCTTTGCATGATCCTCATGAACGCCACTTGCAATGATATTTAACTTTCTAACAGTCACGGACGTTTATACTCTGTTAGTTTTCAAACATTCTGCATTTACAGAAATCTTTTTTTTTTTTTTTTTAATGGAAATACAAGTTTAAGTGTAGAAGCTTAGAAAAAGTAGCAAAAATCAGAAACTAAACATTTACACTTACAAATCTTTGTTTTTGCTGATGTGAATAAAGAAAAATTTGTGTGACATCAAGAATTTTTCCACAACCTGCAGATAAAAGATTAACAATATTATTGAAAGACATTTTTAAAGCTCTTTCAATTTTAAAACATTCATGGATACAGTGAAAAAAGACTAGAAGATAGTTGGCGTGACCGAAGAAGATGCAGCAGAGAGGGTCAGAAGAAACTGACTTGCTGTGGTGACCCTTGAAGGGAAATGCCGAAAGAAGAAGAAGTGCTCTGAAAAGTCCCCTAAGTATCCCAATCACCTCCCAACAGCTGAATCATCCTCCATCCATCCAGAAAAACTCTGTTTCTGCTATTGTAACAACCACATGGTTCACACAGAAGAAATTTAATTTTCTCCACAACACACGTAATGCAGGGACATAAAGTCTCTGTTTTGTGCTATGTTATTTTAATGATGTTCAAGAAAAATCAAGTGTAATATTTTTTTTTCTAAAAATTTTTTTTTTCCTTTTGTTACTTGTCCACTCACCCCTGATGTACAACTGGTGTTTCTTGACAAAAGTTGTAGATAGGGTAGTGTTTCTTGACAAAAGTTGCAGATAGGGTAGTTTTTGATAAAATTTCTTAGGAGAAAAGTGTTTTCTGCAGGTTGGGAGTTAGGTTTTTTTTTTTTTTTTTTTACCACCAAGCAAGTCACACTATATTCTATATCATGGTTCATTTCACACAATTTAGCAGTGTTCCTCTGACTCAATCAGCCCCTCAATAACTATTTTATTAATAGAAACATCTTAACTTAATGACTATCCATCAAGCAGCTTGGAAGACAGTCACATAACGTTGGGGATGCTAGAAGACCCAATGAAATTGACTTAAAATTTTGTACATCCAATAATAAAATATCTAACTTGACACTTTTGTGAGAAAAAATTTACATTGTGACCCAACTGCTCTGGGAGTCGGAATGGTGAGAAAGGTCTCAATGCGACCCCAACCACATTTACTTGTCAATTGCCAAAATTTGGTCTTCTTTTAGAATTGTTGTCAATACCAAGAAATCATATTTCTATCATAAATAGAAAGTACATTTCATCAGATGCATTCTTTATTTAGGGCTGCACAGTGGCCTCACAGCAAGAAGGTTGGGGTTCAAGTCCAGGCATGGGAGCGAGGCTTGCATCACTGGCCTTTCCTTGAGGAGTTTGCATGTTCTCCCTGAGTACGCGCGGGTTTTCTCCAGATTCCTACCACCCTCCAAAAACATGCATGTTAGGTTGATTGGCCTCTATAAAATTGGCCCTGGGAATGAGTTTATGTGTGGATCGATGTGTGTGGCCCTGCAACAGACTGGCGACCTGTTCAGGGTCCAGTTGGGAAGGGTTCAGGCACCCCTGCGACCTCACTAGGGATAAGCGGTTCAGAATACAAAACATTCTTTATTCAAACTTTAAATTGAAGACAGGACTTTAAAAAAAGGAGTTATACTGAGATCAACAACAAAAAGGTCAAACAATCCATTTAGACAAAGCTACATTTTTTCCCCAAACTCCAACATATATGGTCCAAATGGCAGAGTAGATGATGTGGTTTTCTTTTTGAAGATGAATGTGATCACTCTAGAACCAGTAGAATAGTGGTAAATCTTTCGCATATGTTATCCGTGAATGCTGCCTTCTTGCTTAAGTGCACATATTTCATGTTACATGGCTGCCATAGTCTTTTTTGTTCAAGTCTACAAATATATGACCCTGCTTTACTGCTAAAACTAAACGTGCATTCAGGAATGCAGGTCCTTAAAAGAAAAAACTGTCAGGGAGCATACGGGCAACAACGTGAATTTATGTCTCTTGTTAAGATAAACTAGCATTTACACCTTCTACACTGCTGCTGAAACAGATAGGATTAATAAACTTTCCATTTCAATCAACTTTAGTTATAAAAACTATAATAAATGACTGTTGATTTTAACACAACACAAATCATTTAAACTTTTTTTCCCAATAAAATGAGCTGTTAAAATGAATGGCAGGACATTTTGAACTATGAGGCTGAGCGAGGGGATTTTAAACATAAGCTAATCTGACCTAATGGTGAAAACTACAAATCATTTTGTACATCCTTCCTCTTGTTCACAATATTTCTCAATAGATTTGGTGTGATTTCATTTTGAATTGCTGTAGCATGTGTTGGTTGTGAGAAGATCACATCATCCTCCCTGGCTGTAGTTCACACACAGTACCATACTACCACATTTGCATGGATGGAATTAACAACTGTTGTTTCTATTATCTTTCAGGGTTATTCTTTCTAATTTTAGCATGCATCTCTCCATCCTGAACAGTGGAGAATAGTTCTTAAAGACTTTTCCTTTAAGTCACATCTCCTGTTAAACAACTACTGACTGAGCAAGATCCCTCTGGTGGAAACCTCTAAAACTACAAGGTCTATCAGCTGGAATTTTCTCAAGTTTTCAATATAAATATGTGACTGTGAGCTTTTGTATTCAAAATGATTTATTCATATGCGGTTCATAAATACCACGCTAATAAAATGATGTATTCAACTTCATTTTAGATACTGGCTCTTGTTTGGGAAATTGGTCATCTCATAATTATAGAGGGAAGTGTAGTCAGCTTCAGGCAAACAGCAGTCAGCTTCAGGCAAAATTCAGCTTAGATGCAAAGTGATCTCCAATCAGAAAATCTGTTCATCTATCACAATGAAAATTAATGCAAAACTCTCACTTTGCAGCGTAGCATTTGTGAGAGATTTGTCCTTTCAGTGAACTCTGCCCTCCATCTCCAACACCATAACGATGTTGTCTGTCATATCTCTGAAAACAAGGTGAAACACCTTCCTCCATGCCTGACAAAGGAATTCATTATCCTTTTCTCCAGAAGGACACAGAAATGGTCTTCTCAAATTTGTTTGTGGTATGGCTATGCTCCAAGAAAGAGGAGAGTGAAGTGAAACTGACTTTCAAACACATAAATAAAATCTCGGTTTACATCTTCATTTTCACAGGAGACACCCCATACCTCCACCCACTGGAAAGGGAAAAAAGAGCATTTTAAATGCAAGAACAGTAACATGTTCATTAAAAGATTGAAAACAAGCATGGCATTGTTTCCATGGCACTTCTGCCCGTTTTTACCGTTGCTTGCTTTTGTTTCTTAAAGAGAAAAGCAAAATAGGTAAATTTGCAAATTCATCTTTAAAATGTTTTTTTTTTCCTGTTTGGTTGCTTAATTTGTGAGTTTCGATTCATATTTATTTGATAGTAATTTGAGCTACTGGAATTAATTATTGAAAACTTGATTTGTTTGAAAACAGCAATGTAGTGGAGACGGTGGCCGCGTGGTTAGCGCGTTCGCCCGCGGACCGGAAGGTCGCGGGTTCGCGTCCCACGGAGAGCACGTCTAGGGTCCTTGGAGAAGAAACCTAACCCCCACTTCTCCCACCATTGGCGCCGTTGAAGAGCAGCCTGCTGCGGTGTAAGGAGTGCAGCAAACAAATTTCCCCGGTGAGGGATGAATAGAGTAATTCAAAATAAAAAAAAATAAAAAAAAATAATGAAATTAATCGACAGATCCTCAAATGGTCTTAGAAAATTCAAAAAGGTTGGAATTCATCTCAAATGTCACCTGTAAACCCAACGAATATTTAGATTTATTATGACACGCCATGTTCATTAGGCAGTTGGATACACATCATATTTCCCTCATAAAAGGTTATCAGAGCAGCTGGTCTGCGCCCATAACTGGATCCCCTGGCAGACGCAATGTCCCAAGAGCCCAACATTGTATCTAACTCCAGACATCACTCTTGAAGAAATAAGAGTGACATCATGATGTTTGCCAAAAACAACCACATTCCAGCACAAAGGCAAGCTAAGCTCTTTACTATTCAAAGAAAAGATACAATGAAAAATATTTGGAGTTTATTTAGACTTGGCATACATACTCAGAGTAATGAACAACATATGACACAAGAGAATGAGCAAGGCATGAAACATTTTCCTGAATGATAAAATGGAGCTGCAACTCTGCATTCAAATCTTCCAGCCTCTGAGCATCAGGATGTTTCAGCTTCCACTGTGTGAAGAGGCGTGAGGCCTCAGTGATAAATGATGGCTTACAGTCCCACACATCATCCTGTGTGTGTCGGCACGTGCAGCTGCAAGTTAGTGGACCACGAGCCAACATTTTGCAGTTGTAGAGAGCAGCGATTATCCGCATTTCATATTGACAATGCTTATCTCTCTGTGCTATATACGTTTGCTAAGCTGAGGCAACAACGTCATCATAAAGCAAGGTTCAGGAAAATGTCAGAGTGATACAGCTAACGTATCATTTGTATGCTGTGGGTTGATATTTGGACAAAGCTGTAAGAGTCTGGTGAAGTATACATCCCATTTGACTAAAAAAGAAAAAAAAAAACGTTCACCAGATTTGGACATAACTCTTCACAAAAATTTAGGGTCAAAAGATTTTTTTTGTTTTTTAAAGGCTTGACTCCATGCATTTGCCATTCTATTTTCTTCTAACATTTTCCTTGAAAACGTTTGGCTTCATTCCAACATCTTGTAAAAAAGATGTATAAACAACACTTAGCCCAGTACTTGTGGGCAAAAAGCTGAGATGGACCAGAATTCACCTGAAAATAGTACGCTCCTGAACTTATCATAAATCATTCCAATTTTAATAGTTATACTGGGTTTTTTTTTTTTTTATTAAAGGAACAAAAATGTTGTGAAAGTAATTATTTAAAAAGCATTTGAGAACATTGCTAGGAGTTGGAAAAAATGCAGGGGTTTACTTGAGCAATATTACTTGTATTTCACAAATGAATTTCTAACAAATGTAACTATTTTAAAACCTCAGCAACAGTATGAGTCATTATTTTATTCACATCAGAACATGGGTGAAATAGTAAATGTAAAAATGAGTCGATCTGACAATTTAAGGCACTTGTGTCAAAAGGGATGCTCGATACAGTTTACAAAATAATCAGCTAAATTTTGTGAAAACGCTCTACAAGCTGCAATCTAATTTGAACAATTAGATTAAAATTCTTTCTGCCATCATCCATCAAACTCTTTAACCTTTCATCCTCCAGGCTGTAACTACCACTGTATATATTCACGACAGTTTTTCCATGTACATATATAAATACATTTTTGATTGTTGCTTTCTTTTCCATATGGATTCTTTTTTGGGGTCCTTCTGTTTGCACTGCAGCACTGAAATTTCCCATCAGGGAGTAATAAAGTATTTTCAATTCAAACAGGGTTGAAAATTGAAAACATCACCATGAAATTCAAAAGAACATGAAATTTTATTTCTCATTTCTGTGGGGGAAAAAAAAAGATTATTTATTGGAGAATGTGGTCTTGAGGTTCTCAGTTCACACTTATGGTCACAATTCTTTCACCAAATTTCCTTTTAGGTCCAAAACAGTTTTAGAACATTTTCAGATAAAACATCCATCAAATCATCGTCAGATCAAACTAAACAACTATGCTGTAAATTGATCACTAACCACTTTGATATTTCTGAACCAATATTGATCTAAATGGGCTGTTTTTGCCTGGAAAAGTGGTCTAAAGTCAGACAACTTGCAGGGTGTTGTCAGTTTTCTGTTTGAAAGTCTCCCTGTTTTCTTCTATGAGGTATAAATAGTAAATGCATACAATATGTGCAGTTTGCATCTGTGTTTTGGTAGAAACTTTGATTGCTGAAAAGTACATAAAACTTTTTGAATAACATATGCCCCCTGCAGATGACATCTATTTTAAGAAAAGTTTTGTGGATTTCAACAAGACAAATTTGAACCACATACTGGAGTCGTCACTAAATCTTAGTTCTATAGAAAAAGTGTGTTGGTATCAAACTGGGCTGAAATGGAAAACATTCGATGCATTGTTTGCTTTAAAAAAAATCATTAAAGACAATGGTAAACTCATCATTAAACCAAATGTTACACCAAAATTTCAAGATCTTATAAGAACATTATCAAACATACCTGTCTTAATTATTACAAATCTTCCATTAGATTTAAAACTCACCCTTTTTGAGTAGTACTAAAAATGTCTAAGTTTAAACACTTGTCATCCTCTGCTGTAGGTAAAATATTTACTTATGTGATTTAAAAGTCTTTGAATTTTTTGTCTTCTGCTCATTTAAAATATACTCCAACAAAAATTCAATATCTAAATGATGAATTTCAAACTTTGATATTCATTTATAAAATGGGAAACCCTCTGATTGTGTTAGATATAGATGTTTAAATGTAAGATCCACTCTGGTGAGAAATGATTTTGATCATTTAGAGGTGTGAAGATCCGGACCGCGGTGCTGAATGCTGCACTCTGATTGGTCAAGCTGCCCCACTCGTAATATTCAGCGCTCCCATATAAACCCCTGCAGACTTGACATCGGCGCTATCTGTCATGCAAGTCAAAAGAATAGAGAGGAGTAGATTGTAGGGACATTCCGCTCAGCCTACTTGTTACATTCTATTTTTTCTGCGATCTTCTTATGATTTGCACACAAAGCAGGAGGCTTTTCTTTAGATTTAGTTGTATGATCTCCTGTACTGAGAGGACGATGCCTTTGAGGACTGGACTTTTTCTCCTGATGATGCTGAATGCATCTGCATATGAACTGGATCAAAATGAATCTTATTCGCCCAGGAGAACACGCTTTTCTACCAATAGCCCTTGTAAGTAGCACACTGCCTTCATCTGCATATATTTCAGAGTGCACTGCCCCCTCACCCTCCATCCCTTCTTTTCTATTTTTTACCCATTTTATATGCTTGCATATAATATATAGATTTTGGGTTTTTTTTAATGATTTTATATTGGCCTATGCAGCCTTTTCTGCTCTAAACCAACGCGTTGATTGATGGAGAAGGCTGCAGGATAAATGGTGTGGGATTTTTTTTTCATGCCGGTGTCCTGCCGGCAACAGATGAGCATGGAGCTTGGTGCTGACACCTGAGAGTGCAGGCTGTGTCATGCTGTTAGGTTGGATCATTGGCTTGGCTGCTGCATAGCTTTTACCTGTTAACACTCTAGTGCAGTTAAAAGCTATTTCATACATAACACATCATTTTTACTGTTTATCATTGAGAAAAGGTGAAATAAGTGTGTTAAATTATGTATTTATTTTTTTTTAGTTTTCCTCAATCTAGGCTAAATTGCTTGTCTTTAGGGCTGTGGCTTTTGGATATGATAGTGCAATCTTATTAGTTTGCATAGGTTATTTTCAGAATAAAAGTAATTATAAATTAATGACGATCATTTTATTGCTGTGCAACAATTTTCTCTTTTTCCTTTTTGTTGCGGGTTAATAATACAGTAAAAGGATGTGTGTCCAAAAAAGATGCTCACTGGCTTTGCTTCTCCAGGAATTACCTACACATTAGAAGATTTGCACTTTATGCTCTAAATATTAGAACAATCTTTGGTCCCCAGTAGTAGGATGAGTTTATCTGACTATACAGGTCAAACTTAGGGCCCCATATTCAAAGGCTGCCAAGAAGGCTTAGACTCCTCTATGACATTTCTTAATGGTAGTTACGCAGGGTTTGAGCAGGGCTGCCTTCCATCTCAGTGGATTCTCGGATAAAGATTATGAAATCTTTATCTGGATATGCTGATTTACAGATTATGGTTTATGGTTTTGTCTTGGTGTAAAATTTCAAGTTGGATAAATGGACTTTGAGTTGGGTCTCTATGGCAAAGATCGCTTTTTGGCAGATGTATCCAGAGGTCAAGTATGAGTGTGGAGTAACAGCTTCAAGAAATTGCAAAAAACTGTGCTGTCTGACAGGTTAGACAGTCTACCTTGTATATCTAACTTTAAATTAATATCACAGTTATTTTGTTTTTTCCTAATAATGAGAATGCGCAGAAGATTCATTCCTGCTATTGAGCCGAGCTGAGCATACATGGATGCTAAACATATGTTTTTGGCCGTTCCAATTTATTCCTGCAGGATAACTGAAGATGAAGTCTGGAGGCAGTATATTTTTATGTGTGAGTTTAAGACATACAATAGTATGTTTATATGTTTCTGCCTGCATGCCAACAATTTTCAGGAAACTCTTTTTGGATTTCTGGGGCTATTCATCCAAGTGCTGCTGAGAAGAACCAAACAGTGGAATAGGAGTCCTTGCCAAGAGAAAAAGTAGTGGTGCCAATAGTTTCTGAGATTCTTAGATCTACTATGTCCAAATGCCAGGCCAGCTACTGTTTGCCTTTGCCCAAAAATACTGTATGTGTCTTGTGAATCACCAATGTATGAAAATTCTCTTCTGTTCAATAAATTTTCTTGGCTGAAACCTTGGCAACCTCTGTGTAATGAGCTCATAGAGTGTGCAGTGATTTAAAGTGATCGTGCTGTTGGCTCCCATGTAAATAGTTCTTTTTTGTGCCCACAGCAGATGTGGCACGTTGTCTCAACAGTGCCCTTCAAGTTGGTTGTGGAGTCTTCGCCTGCCTGGAAAATTCAACTTGTGACACAGATGGCATGCATGATATCTGCAAGTCCTTCCTGTACAGTGCTGCTAAATTTGACACTCAGGTACATGCAGTTATGGGCTCCATTGTTTAATTCATGTGATCTTCATGACTATTAGAGGAAGAAAGCCTATAGCACTGCTAATATGCATCTTTTTTCTAAGGGTAAAGCATTTGTAAAAGAGAGCCTTAAGTGCATTGCCAATGGCATCACCTCTAAGGCATTCCCCACCATCCGTCGCTGCTCCACCTTCCAAAGAATGATAACTGAAGTCCAAGAGGAGTGTTACAGCAAGCTGGACATCTGCACTGTTGCCCAGGCTAATCCAGACGCTATTGGAGAAGTGGCACAGCTGCCAAATCACTTCCCAAATAGGTAGGTTCTGCCAGCTTTCCAAGATATTTTGTCAATGTTCCACTTTTTAATAGACCCCAGGTACTCAATCTTCTCTTAGACAGTAAGTTCAAAAGCAGGAGGTTTGAAGTAGAAACAAAGGAATCAGAGATTTCCACATTTATTTTGGTGATATTTGGAGATTGGAGTGTGTTCATTCCCATAACGATGCCAAGAGGATCACACAACATGTGGGGAAAATGCTAAAATAGAAAATGAATTATTTGGATATTTGTATTCTTTGTAGGCTACACATTTTTTTCCTTCTGCTAGCATGGCATCAGCAAGTCACTCTGTCCTCCTTCATCCACTAGGTTTTATGGTAAGCTGCTACAAAGCCTGATGGACTGTGATGAGGACACAGTGGACCGCGTTAGGACCAGCATGGTGTCACGGCTTGGCCCAGAGATGATCATGCTTATTCAGCTGTTGCAGAGCAAGCCCTGCCCATCCACTGCTGCGGCTGCAGCTGCCGCCATCCCAACTGGAGTGGAGGGCCGTGGGAGCTGGCGCTGGTCCATGGGTCCCCATATGTACAAGATCCAGCCTAATCTGCGAAACAGAGACTCTGTCAGTACTTTTGGAAAGAAACGCTCAGCCAGTGACAACTCCTAACTTCTACTCAGATTCACAAAACTTCACATAAGCATCATGAAAGCTCCTCTATTCCCTATGGGTGATGCACTCCATTCATCTGCTAGACTGGAAGTTTCTGAAACATCCACCTGTAGGGAATGCCAGACGCCCATAGAGTCGATATCAGTTTGATTGTTGTTATATTGTATATCCCACACCTTAGGCTTGAAACAACCCATTCCATCTACTGTTTTAAGATATGTCAGAGTCAGTGTTGAATATGTGGCTGTTGCATCTGTGCAACTTAGTCCTAGTCACTCTTTTCCACATCCTCCTGCAGGAATCAAACTTTAACAACTTGTTTGATGTCAAGTAACAATAAAAAGTAGAAATAAATACAGAAAAAAATAGCCATAGGGGCTTATGCCTCTATAGAGCACAAATAAGTGCATTAAAAGACAAAAAAATAATTCCATCTAATTTGCTCATAAATGTAAATGTATTTTTATGGATTGATTTTTAGGAATGAGAGTGTGTTGTTAGATGTGTGTAATATTTCTGTCATGAGAAAGTATAATTGTGAGCACGAGAAAGGAATGTCATAGCACTAACATAACACAAAATGTACTGTATACAAAGTTATCAGCGATAGCCATAGCTAGCCTTCTAAGAGAGGGCTTATATGGAGTGAGGTCTGGAGAGGTTTCATGGAAACCATTGAGGGGTTACCTTAAACTGACCAAAAAACTTTGAACTGCCCTGAATGCTATTCATGAGATACCAAAATTGTGTATAGTTTTAGCACTTAGTTTCTTTTGTTTTCTGATGGCGGATGTAGCCATAGTCATGTGTTTCAAATCATCACTCTGCACAGAAGGATTGTTCAGGTTGTGGCCATGTTCATCAGAAAAAAGTCCTTTTTGCATATCTTATATCTCAGATACTTGTGATGCATAAGACTGTTGAGCTCGAAATGTTTAGTTGGATCAGAATCCAAACTCTTAACCTAGTGTGAAGTCGCTGTGTATGTGCTGTAGCTTATCAACATGTTCATCGTCGTGAATGAGAACAGCCACTTTAGTGGACTGATTACTATCATTCTCTGAGGATGAACATGTCACATACACATTGACAACATGTGTCAGGATGGAGGATGACTATTTAAAACAAAACAAAACAGAAAAAGCCTTCTCGGATGATATTTATTTTCCTACTATATTATTTAATGTTTTTTATTCTTATTACTTTAAAGGAATATTGTAGTTTTATTTAGTTTACAGGTTTTAAAGCAGTTAAATCTATCTGAGCTTAAGCTCCATGCCAAATAAAGATAGCTGACTTTTTGAGGACTGAATGGGACCCATGTCATGACTCTGTGCTGGTCATAGGGGAACAAGGTCGGTCATTCAGGTTGAGTGATCTACTTTATGGTTTTTACAAGGGACCACAACAAGACCTTCGCTTGGTTTTGACTCTTTTAGTTTTAGAGTAAAGGTTGTCATTTCAGCTGCTAGAAATGCACGTTCAACAGAGGTTACATGTATTACTGAGGATTAGCAAGGATACATTCCAGTGAAGCAAACACCGGTACCTGTTCAATGTCTTTAATTTAGAAAAATTAAATTTCCTCTTGGTTTACTTTGGGTGAAAGGCTTTTTGTTGGTACAAATTACAATTTGAGTAGCATCAAAAAGGCCTCTGATACTTTCCGTTTTGTAGACGAAGTAAACCAACCCTAAGCTTCACAGCAACATGTGACTTCTCACCCAAAAAGCCTACAAACCACGATTTACTTACAAGTTGCCAGGTCTATTTGGTTTGATTTGGGTGTGTAAGGGTTGAGCTGCAGCTAAACCCCAGAGAGGAATTGTCCTCAAATGCCCAGAATTGAAGAACCTGGGCTTGAAATGGTGTTATATACTGTACTTAAATTCCCAATCGAATCTGGCCATTGGTTTCTCAAAGAAAGGCAGTCATTCACTATCTAAAAATGATGAAACATGCTGGTGTTTGCTTATGCTGGTAACTCATGAATAAGAGGTTTGACCTCATAAATGTCAATATACATGTAAATATATCAGCACGAGTCATGCTGGTACAGAGACAGTTAAATTTAGGGTGTTTAGAAAGAATTTAAAGTAATTGTTTGAACGAGTTTGGATTTGTGTTGAAAAAATCTTAAATCTTCTCAAAATAAGTTAATTTTTTTTCATTATGATCAGATAAATTTATTATATGAATTATGTTCCACTCTATTTTTGTGACTCTCGTCCTGATAGAAAAGAGTTTATTTTGTCCTGAATTTCTCATAGTGAAGCACAGAGCAGTGAAAAGAACATTTTATTTTTCTGTCCTTTGAAGAGCTACGTTAGGAATTCCAAACTATGCAATAAACGCACACAAAAGATTCACAGCAACACAGAAATTGACCTTTTCCTTCAGTGCCAGTTGATGGTGCATGAATGAAGCAGCAGCATGTGTACTTTCATGCACATGCTTTTTTGCGTCGCTTTTTTTCAGTTTTTCCCAACTCCAATGTTTTGGGGGATTCTATTTGCTTTGTGAACGGGATCACAGATGTGACAGAATCAAATATGCGTTTTGCATTTTAACCACTAATAAGGGCATTGAAACATTCAGAATACGTGCAACTGAGGCATAGTTTCTTTACCTTGTGAATGGAAATGAGTTTGGATGTTGCATGTCCTGAAAGGTCAGGGTTTTTTCACGTACCATTGATAAACATGTCTGTATCTTAGAAGTTTCATGGGTTAAATCCAATATCAAACAGCTGCTGCTAAACACTAACTTTCTCATATGATGCTGTGCAGATTCCTCTCTACTGAGGACACTCTGACATTTTGATAGTCTACCATCACTCCATCTGTCTTCAAGTGTATTTTTCTGTGAACACTCTTTATGTCAAATATATTTGGCAAGGGCAAATTGACTGTTTCCTCACCAAGTAAAAGGTCATTTTAGAGAATGTACCAGTTATACTGAAGGTCTTTTTAGATGAGAACATGCCCAGGTTTTGTGACCAGCGAAAGCTATTAAGAAGACCAAAAGTAATATCAACATTATTTTCTCTTGTTTGACATTTTAATCCAGGTGAAGGTTGCTCAAGGTGGTTTTGTATTGTCACGTTGATCCATGGTTAGTTACGTGAGACTGTTGCTGTTCATACAAGAGATTTAAAAATCTCTCACACTTCTGGCACTTCATGGTACTGTTTCCCCTCAAGACTTGAAATAGATTGATAAATGTTGTGCTTCAAATCAAAAAGTGACAGTGATTAGTAAAGTTTATTTTGTTTTCATATATAGGTGACAGTTATTTTACTAGCAGATTCAAGCATTTTATTGCAGATTATAAGAGATTTCTGATACAAATGCTATGTAACGCATGATTGACCCTTGTGAATCACTTGCACTTTAAAATATACCCATACTGTGTAAATGTTTGGGTTTTTCCTCTGTACTGAGAAGTCATAAAAAGATACAACACATCAATTATGTGACTTTTGCTGATCAGAAATAAAACATTTCTCAAATCTGGCCTTTTGAGTAATTTGTCTTGCTTTATTTTAATTTTGTCCGAATGCAATCAGAAACAAATTACACATGTACACAAACATGCAATATTTTAAAGAATTTGGTTATTCGATGTCTGGTTTAACAATTTGAGGTTTGTCCATCAAAATGAAAATTGCTGGTCATGAAGGGGACATGTTAATTTATTTCCTCAGAAACCACAAACCACAAGAAGACGTGTAAACTGAAGTGAACCTCAGTGTGTCAATGTGTCGTATAAGAAGTGTGTTTTCCAAAATGTTTTCTGGATAATCTGCATTGCTGACTCCTCATCACCACTCCTTCTACCAGACCACAAATTCTATAGTGACTATGTCACCATGACACAACAATACTATCCGAGACCACTAGGATTTTCTAATTTCCCCAGCAACACAAAAAAATGAAGAGAAGACAGTTCTCAGCTTGCTGACTTTTCAAATATTGGCCTCTGGCTTCCAAAAACTTGCACATTTTCTACAAAAGAATTTTAGTTTAAATTCTACAACTACTTTTATAGAATTTAAGAAAAAATGGGAAGGTGTTTAAAAATGTAATGTCAGTCTGGTGGCTCTCCTGTGGTGAATCATAGTGGATTTTTAGTAATGATGTATATGTAATGTAATTTATCACACCAAAAAATACAAAGCCTGTTAAACTCAACACAAAACGGTTTTAGAAAAGCATCAAACTTTCAGTCAGATGATTTGCAGCCAACAAGAGTTGGGAAACAGAATGTAAAATAACCATCTGTGGTACTAGTGACATTTAACTTTTTGGCACTTTTGATGTGCAAAAGAACGATCGCAACTCAATAAAAATAAGAAATACCATTTGGGGGTTTTTGTTTGTAGCACCAGGGCTCGCTTCATCATCAAACCACTTTCTCTCCTTCTCTGTGATGTTTTGCTCATTGCAGCTTGGTTTTGTTTGTCTTTTAAAGATGACAGGCCACAAGCAGTAAAACTAAAATTTCAAATTATAATGTGTTGTGACCACATTGTAAAAACAAAAGCATGATATTGGCAACATCTGCATTTGAAGAAACTATTTTTTATGTGTTGAACTCATGTGGTCATCGATAAATGGAAGACTACAATTGGTGGGCTGCATTATGTTGAATGCCTATGTTTATTGTACTAATTACAGATAAATACAAAACTGATATTTCCTGACATCCTCTTGATTGGATTTATGAAGAAATTGGTAAAAACAGGTAGTTAAAAATGTTTAATATTCATTTATCTTATGAGCCTTCCATCCCTAATAAGGCCACAGGGAATGCCAGAGCCTATCCCGGCTGATTCAAGGCGAGAGGCAGGGTACCCCATGAACAAGTCACCAGTCTGTTGCAGGGCCAAACACACACACATTCCTAGGGGCAATTTTATAGTGACGAATCAGCCCAGCATGCATGTTTTTGGAGAGTTGGAGGTAACCGTAGTACCTGGAGAAAACTCACACATACATGGGGAAAACATACAAATTCCACACAGATAGACTAGCGTTCCAAGCCTTCTCCCCACCCAGCTTTCGAACCCCTGACCGTCTTGCTGTGAGGCCACTGTGCTAACCACATTTTTGTACAAAAAATTGTACAAAAATGGCTTTAAACACAAAGCAGTATGTTTGAATTTACTTTTCATTTGTGGCCAATTCAGGGGTTTGGACCATCATTATGGGAAACGTCTATCACATTACTCATCATATTTATGACAGAGAACATTTAAAATGTGATCAATCATAATTTTGTCTAGTTAGACTTTTTCTTAAGAAATGTTTTAGTAGATAATTGTGCGCCAATTAAAATCTACATTACGTTTTGCAGCTTGAACCTACTAAAGTATCACATTTTCTCCAGTGAATGATCCAACTGTTTACTCTTCTGAGCCTTGATAATTTAGAACATAAAATTGCTTTGGTTTGCCACATACCCTCAGCATATGCTGCAATCTTGCAACAACCGTGAAGAAAGCAGAGACATGGACAGTACCTCCTGATCAAAATTAACTTTCTCAAACTTCAGCACAAAGGAGCTGAAACTGCAAAGTGACTGTTTGCTTTCAGAGCCTGAGGAAAAGAGGGGGTAGAGCGCAAAAGGCTCTGTGGATGCTAATCTCTGTCAGAGGGAGATATAATTTCATGCCTATTTAGAGAAGAGTCCTGAAGGGCTTTCTCATCAGTAGCTCTCTAGTCTCATGGATAGGTGATGCAGCAGCTCTGCACACAGATTTTATCATGTTCTTTGTTAAAGAGACATTTACTCTCCATCCTCTAATAGACTGAACACAAACAAGCTGGACTTTAAATTTCTCCACATTATGCTTTTTAAAGCCTCTTTTTCATTGAGTTTTTCTACCTGGTAATGTGGCTGTAGTTATGGTGGTGGGCAACTTTTTGAAGCAATTTAAACAGAATTACTGCTTTCAACACAAAGAAGCATCTTGTTGCCAGGAAACATTTGAGCAGATTTATTTTGACCCTGCCTTTTCAGTTTGTTGGCTTGGACTGTTGCCATGTAAATTGCCACTCTGACAATCGCAACCAGAGTAATAATGAATCATGACAAAATTACAATATCATTATGCAGATGCAAGTCATCCCATCTGCTTGGCTTTTTTTCCTATTTGATGCTCCAGCTTTCAAGAACTGCTGGCAAGACTGTGATGCATTTAACCATCAGATGCAAGGTTGTAGGAAATGATCTGCTTGCTCGAATACACATCAACATAAATTACATCAACATGCAGTGTTTGCAAAGACAAGTGATTATCAATGTTAATATTATATTTTTACAGACAGAGCTTCTCAAAGTACTCTCATTGTCCGTCATTGGACAAACATAGTGATGCTGAAGTCAAAGATCATTAATACGTACTTATATTGCTTCTGCTTCCAATATGCTGGCAGGCAACAAAGCTGCCATTGTTTATCAATGTACAAACCTCTTGATCAAATTTTAAGAGAGGGATGCAGTGTATGCCGTGGTGCATGCACAGTGTCAGCAATTTAAAGGGGCAAATGAACAATGTGCTGTGGTTGGTGTGGTTCAGCAAATGCTTCTTCCCACTCTGAGTGTGTTTCATATTCTTTATGTCCTCTTTCCCATGTAACTTGTGGCATATTCATCAGCACTGTGACAAATTAGATGTGCAGTGAAATGAAGTAAGACTGAGAGGATTGGAAGATTAGATCCACTTCAATCTTACCCAGCAATCACTGTCCTTTCATTTCTGTGGGGAAATACTCTGGGACGGAGAAGAAAATTGGATCAAATTTTACTGAAAGAAGAGCTGGAGTGGCAGAGGAAAGATATTAAATAGACATTTTCCATTTCTACTCAAGCTTTTCTTCACAAACAATTTGTCTTGGAATCAAATTAAATTAAAGTTTTGGGTCAAAATGTACCAGACAAGTACAAGTACAACTTAACTTAGTCTGTTTGAAAAAGATCAATAAGTTTTCTTAATTTGTTACAATTCTTTTTCACAAAGCCAATAAATCAACACAAGTCTGCCGTTGCCAACAAAAATTGCTACAAAATATTAAAAGAAAAAACAGTGTACCTGACTATTTTCATCCTTCACTCAGCAAAATGGAAAACTTATGGTAGAACTATGTAGATAAATTGAAGATCTATGTGAGTATACTTTATCATTTTTGTTGGCTTTTATATATCTTCTTAGCTCTGAGAAAGACCTGAGGGAAAAGCTGAAAGTACACAAGAACACCTACACAAGACAGAGACTTAGAAGAAAAACTCAGAAAAATCTCCAAGAAAATCATTTAACTCTTTGCCAGAGTTGGAAAAATTAGTGGAGGAAAAAAATAACTAAACTACTTTCAGCTTTCGATTTGGGTCAGTCTGTGAGACAGGGTAATATGAAAAAAAAGTTTAAACTCATCAGCAAAGCAGTAAGTAAATTCAAATTTAGGAATGAAAAAAAATGATTGGGGGTTAAAAAAAATCTTTGAACTAAACAAAGTGTGGCAGCAACATCTAGTGGCTGAAATGGACTACACCAAGTACTGAAGATGGAAGAAGATGATGGTGCTGAATTATTAGGATTTTATAATTTATAAACTTCCACAACAAAAACATTTTTCTTATTTATGCTACAATTAAAATAATTTAGCCTCATAGTAGAATAAAACAATTCTAAGCTAATATTGTTGTGGTATGTATTAAAGTAAAGACTTAATAGAAATATTGCAATACTGGCTCTTCAGAATTTAGTTGTTCGATATCCATCCATCTGTTTCCTAATTTGCTTTGTTTGCAGATGGGATGCTTAAAGAAGTACTGATGATGTCATCCCAGACAAGAGCCAGGTTACACCCTAGACAAGTGACTAGCCCATCTAGTAGAAACATTAGAAATTAACTGATGAATCACGAATACTGATCATTTTAAAGCTGTTGTCATGATGGTGGTGAAAAAGGTGAAGTAGGACCCAGATGGATAGGTAGTTTATTGCAGGTAGCTGGAGTGCAGAACCAGACGTGGAGCCTGGCAGGGCGAGGGACCAGACGTGGAGCCCGGCAGGGCGAGAGATGGAGGTGGAAGGATAGCAGTAAGCAGCAGGAGCAGGCTGAGGGGCCAAACGTGGACGGGCACCATCATGGCTGCCGTAGGAGTGCATGACAGCAACATCACAGACGGCAGCACTGCAGATTAATTGACACATACAAAAGTGAAGGACACCAGGGCTTAAGTAATCTGAGGGAACACAGCTGGAGACATAAGGGAGAGGCAATTGGGACCAGGTTTACAGAATTAGGACAGAATTAGGACAGGATTAGGACGGAGGAAATGATCCCAATGAGAGGAGGACAGGGAGACGACAGGGAGATGTATGGCTAAAAAAAATAGAACTATTACGAAGTGCTAGGCTGTGGTTGGGACAAAACCCAGCGACGCCTCTTGTGATAGCCAAGTGGTGGTAAACGTGGGGGAGATCAGCTTCATGCCCAGTGATTAACAAGGTTAATTTGTTAACACTGTAACAAGATCTGGCTTTAGAGGTGCTCTTTTAAAAACCTAATAAAAGTTCATAAATTCATAAATATTCAGCTAGACTTGAAAGTATACAACCAATGAAATTGGCTAATGATTCTAATTATTTCAGAAAACTCTGCCCATCATTTAAAATATATTTTATAAACAAACAAATAATAACAATAGTAATATTGACTTGTTATGACAGACATTTTTGGTTTAAATAGTATAAATTAAGAGGTAAATATTGTACTAGACATGATTCCAAAAGAGAAGAAGAGTGAAACGGAATAAAATGAAAAGAGAACATAGAACAGAGGTGAGACGTTATGGGGTCTAAACTTTTACAATTTGTACTATGTAGTTACGAATTTGAACATCTCAACATCCGTCCTGGATCCTGCAGAGCACAGGATTTTGATGCTGACTCATATCAGTTTCTCTCCAAATAAAGTGTAAAGTATTCTTTATTAGGTATTTATAATTTCACCTGGAGAATTTGCCTTTGCCTAAAAATAGTGCTTCATGTGGAAAAAAAGTTGTGTTTTAGTCATGCTTTCCCAAAAAATCTGTTGTATAAATGACAATAGTAGAAGCTCTAATCCTCTTGGGGCATATTTGTAACCACTTCTGTTGGAAATAATATCTCAAAGTTTTAGAAAATGTGAGAAAACGCTGCCATATCTCATGAGTATTGATTAACACACACTCAAAGCTGAAAAGTCTTTTTATTCTCTGAATACAAACACCTCTGTCACATAAGATGTTGATGGGGATCTTTAGTTGCATATTGACCAAAAGAAGGTTGGGTTTGGTTTCACTCGTGTAAGTCGACTCTGTCTTCTCTTACAACTGCTATCAACCTCCTATTTTTCTGTATGATGAATGAGGGGTATTTGTGGTAAACTTTACTCCTCATGTTACAGTGAGGGTACATGTGCTGGAAAAAACGGAAACGGCTTTGATGATTTGAAGCAACACCGTTGGTAGAGAGTTGGACAGGACTTTGCTTCGAGGCCCAAAGAAACTCTGCTGCAGTGATTAAGTAGTTAACTCATCAAACTGGACATGCTCAGATGCCCAGGGTGTTAAAAAATTTTTTTGTTTCTTTCTTAAAATCTTTTGAAGTTCAGGTTTCTTAGTTTGTCAGCTCGTTTCATAAAATGTCTGTTTCAAAGTTTAGCGTTGCATCAAGTGAGGTTCTGTCAAAGTTTCAGTTAACAACACACCAAACAAAAAACTTAACACAACTTTTTTAGTGATTATTTACTTAATTGAATCAATTTTTTGTCCTTTTTACTCGAAGCAAAGTTGTAAAAATTTTTATAAAGATAACAATACTATAAGATAATAAATGTCTAAATCATAGTAGTCTAATGATAATTTTTCATTCAAAATTAAATTACTTAGAGTTATTGATGATCGTACCATCTAGAGCAAGGAATTTTAAGTATCCACTGCGCAGACACTGACCACACCTGCCAAGTTTCCTCTTTCTTTCTCTTTCCTTTTTCCACAGCGGCATTTTTCTAAAGTTTGACTGATCACAGTTATTAACTTAATAAGACAAATTAATGTGATCATGTTTGATGTAGGAGGTTGCAGTTATAACAAGGAAACACAAAATGATGTATTCTATTATTATTGAATAAAAAATATATATATATATATATATTTAATCCCCATAAAATAAAGTACCCAAATAGGAGAGGTTTTTTCCTCAGGTGCTCAACCACCACAACAAACAGTTTGGTTCCATCCTGAGAACAACTCATGCTTAAACGTTGACAAACATACGGTGTTAAAAATGAGATTTTAACTTTTTTACCATGGACTTGTACTTGGATCTACGTAAACCTTATGAAGTTCTTCTACTGTCTTCAAAGTCTTGCCCAATTCTTTTATATGTAAGGTGGTTGTTCGAAACGTAGCACATTGAAAACCTCCTGGATTGTCTCAATATGTCTTATGTTGCTCATTTCTTTGCATCTGTGAGTTTGCTTGAGATGTTTTTCGAGATCAAATTGACTTATTTTAAAATTGCGTCATCTAATATGCAAAATTACTAAAGCACTCACTTGTAAAATCATACGGAACTGTTTTTTGAAAGTCTCATTGTGGTAATTTTGGCACATTCATACAATGTCTTACAGCAAAGAGACATTGGTCAAGGTTTGTCCCCAGGTCTTCAATCACAACAACAAACAGTTTGGCAGCTGCTCGGCCAGGGAGACTCCCTGTTTTGTTTGTGTGTGTGTTTTTAACGTGATTGAGCAGCTGGTGGCTTCTAGGTTAAAACTCACCTCAGAATAGGTTTTTATAAAAACACTGTCTACTTTCAATAAAACATTTTTTTTTTTAAAAATGAAGTTGGAAAAAATGGATATGAATGGTTGTTTTACAACTGGTTGCCTAACATTTTCATGGCACAATTAATGTGGGTAGTTCTGGTAGAAGAGATATGTAACGACTAACTTCTCTTTATATTAAATAATATTTAGGTCTGTCCAAGTGACACTAATATTTTTGATCACGTCTCAACACTAAAAGCAAGACACGATCACTGTTAATAACAGAACCAACTTAAGAAGAATCACAGTGACATCAAGTCCAAAAACTTGCTTCTTAAGAACTAATTAGGTTAAGATGAGGATAAATACTTAAATGAAGTGTGATAAACTCTTTCACATTTTACCTTGATTCACATTTTATGGAAGTTAAACTGACTCTTGTTGACAAAATATAAATTTTCCTTATGAAAAAACTTTTATGCTTTATGGATAACCCCGACCATCCTCTCTACCCTGTTCTGGACAAACACCTTCTACAAGAGGCTCAGACAGCTCGGTACTGCAAATCTGTCATCCCTACTATAACAACACTTTACAATAACTCACAAAGTAACAGATAAAATGTTCATGCAATTAATCACCTTTTATCACCTTTATGCACGTCCTGTCTGAACTGCTTTTAATAGATTTTAAATTATTCCTTTTTTGTATGATTGCTTATTTTTGTCTATTTACTTACTATTTCTTTTTTTTTTTTTATGATTACAGTCCTGCTGCTGTAACACACAAATTTTCCACATGTTGGATCAGTAAAATAATTCTGATTCTGATTATCCTGTTTTTAAAAAAGTTGTTCTGATAAACTATTTAAAAAGTTAATCAATTATCTTCCCAACAATAAGTTGTGAACTTTTTAAACATCTATTGCAGCTGCATGTCCACATATTTTATGATCTAATTTGTTCAAAACTACTTGAAGCTTTGTTTGACAATATTCTTCATGGACTTCTTAAATCCCACTGGTGCTTGGCGTTATGGGACAGGTTGTGTCTGTCTTTGTGGAAGTGTGTCTCTGTCTCAGTCATGCGTCTCACCCTGGCGCCGCTGCCTCTCCACTTCCACAACATCAGGTGTTGTGTTACTGTTTGTTGTGGCCTGAAAAACTCTTAGAACATGGCTGGAAAACAATGTCAGTAGTAAAGCTGTTCCACATCAGCCAAGATCACCCAGCCCCTGAGGACCTGCTTGCTAGGTGGTTTAAGGGATCACCAAGAAAAAAATGACCCTCTCACTTCAAATACTTAAATCATTTCTAAGTATTTTTATAAGTATTTTATAAGTGTTTCTTATTTCATTCTATTTTATTGATCAAGATAAAAGTTTCTCGTCATAATAATCAAATCAGAAAGATCATTTGTTTTATGTGATTAAATATTTATTAAATGTGCTTGAGTGAGAGTAGGCTATTACTATTACACTGGGGATGCCAACAGCAATTAAATGGAAGATCTGGTCATTAATGAAGTTTTCTAAGTAGGCATGAAGGAGAATGAGATGAGAGGTGTTCCTGTAAGGTGAGAAGGACTTGGAGATCTGATTGGGTGTTGGTCAGTGTTCCTGACAGGCGCTGATATCTATCTCCGTTGTTCATTAGCTGCTAGACCCCTGAATGATTTAAATCTTCTGTCACTCCTCTGTCTGTAAAGATCTCCATCAGGCACCATCATCAGCAGCTTCAGCACATTTGAACTGATGAGAAGGATGCATCCCAGTTCAAACACCTCAACGCCTTTTTCTGTGAAGGACATTTTGAGATTGGACTATCATTATGAGAATGATTTTTTAATGACTGATCAAGTGGTTCCGATGCATCAGGAGCAAAAGAATTGTGCAGGGTCCCAAAATAGGGACTTTTACGCCATGAATGAAAGGTGCGTCTCTGGGATGAAGGAGAAACCAAATTCTCCCAATTCTGCTGCTGAAGAGGAATCCAATGAAAAAGGAGACATGATGTCATCAGGTAGTTTAAATCAAACTTTAAAAACTTGATACTCAAACAACAAAAACAAAGTTTACTTTTTCAATTTAGACTTTTGAGATTGAAGAAAATTAGAAGAAAAATTTTGCAGGGAATTAGTTTAAAATTGTGGGGTTTGAATGAGGTCATCAGAAATAAAAGAAATGGTATTGTAGCCTGATTACAGTTAGATGTAATTTTGATTTAAGAATTTTTTTTTTTTTTTTTTTACTTTTTTTGGAGTAAATTTGATTTAGGTATCATCTTGAGAAATTTTCTCTTTTTTTGGAGTAATTTTGATTTAAGTATAATTTTGAGGTTTTTTTTTTCTTTTTTTGAGTAGTTTTGAGTTGGGCATAATTTTAAATTATTTTAGTCCTTTTTGGGCTGAGTATTGTATATTAAAATATTACTATATTTAATGATATATTTAATTTAAAAAGCACATTTCTGAACACCCTATGACACTTCAGGTGTTAATAAAAGATTAAACTCTAAGTAAGTGCCATTCCTTAAATTTAATGGAAATTTACATAAAATTTACTTATAGCTCCATTTGTAGATGATAACCTTTTAAAAAGTTTAATTAACCATTAAACAGAAAATTTTTACTTTCATCTTTAAAATAGTTTTAAAAAGTTAGATGACTGAATATATGTTTTAATCAAAATTTGAGATGTTTCATTATCAAATGAACTAAAATATGTTTTTTCTGCCACGCAGAGATGACTGGTGTGGACATTTCTCCTGGCTGTGACTCTAAAATCAGAAGCAAGCAGCGCAGAAAACCTCGGGTCCTCTTTTCTCAGTCCCAAGTGTCAGAGTTGGAGATACGCTTCAGACAGCAGCGTTACCTGTCTGCTCCAGAGAGAGAAAATCTGGCCAACACACTCCAACTCACCTCCACACAGGTCAAAATCTGGTTTCAGAACAGGAGGTATAAATGTAAACGTCAAAGGCAGGACAAGTCTCTGGAGCTGGGTTATCCAGCTGGTTCAAGACGCATGGTGGTACCTCTTCTGGTGTGTGGCCCCAGGTCACAGCCTCCTTACAGCGTCTCTTATGGATCTTGTAATCCAGTTTTTGGGTGTGTAAACAGCAGTTTGTATGGTTGTGGTTATCATAGTGTGTTACCACCAGCGGCTCAGATGTCCAGCAGTCTGGTGGATTTAACATCTAACTCCGAGGGGTCTTTTGATCATGGACACTTTCAGGCTTCTCTGACTAATGTCAGAGGCTGGTGACTCAGTATTATGCATCCTAAAAAACTGTGAAGGAAATACCTGATTTTACACCATTTTTGTTGCTTTTATTTTTGTCCAAAAAACAATTTGAGGACCGTATAAAAGAAAGTTTCTTTAAGAACTCACAATGACTGTTTTATTTACACTATGGCTTGAATTTTGAGTGATTTTGAATTAAAGTTTGATATAAAAAAATCTACTGGTATTTTAAGCAACATAGATGTTTCAGGGTTTTTTTTTTATTAATGAAACTCTTTTTTATATAATAATATTGTCTAGCAATTCTTTTTGATGCTTTATTTTTTAAAATCCCCATCACGTACTAAGTATGAAGCACGTGAACCCTGTTGAGCCAAAAAACAACATACCTGATCATAAACCGGTTATAAAGCTGCTCAGTTAATCAAAGGCAACAATCAAAGTGCTAATAGATGAAGTGACATCTGACCTGACAAGACTACTCTATCAAACTCAGCTCATTATTGTCCCATTCACAAACCTGCTGATAAGGATGGAGAGCTTGTCCAGTCCCAGAGCTTTGCTTTGTCAACAAATCCGTAGACAGAGTGGCTCTTCAAACTTTTTCAAACTTTCAACCAAACAAGAATCAGTTCCTGTTGGTTTTGTCTGTCACCGATGATTCTCTAAGTTTAAATTCAAGAATGTTTTGGTTAATATAATAATTTCTGGTAATGTTTAAGGTGTACTTTTTAAATCTCTAAAAGATCAGTGAAGTTGTTTGTGGGTCTCTTCTGATCCCTGAGCCGAAAGGCTGGAGGAGAAATACTTCAGGGAGGATCCAGGTGCTGAAAAAGCAGATAAGAAAGAAGTTGCAGACGGAAAGGAGACAGCTCAACAGATCACTAAATGTTTGATCAGTGAGAGAGAGAAAGGAAGAAAGATAAAAAAAAAACACCAAGAGAGAAAGAGATGGAGGTAATTCTGAGATGTATATTGATTTTGAACGTCAACTCCCACTTTTTAAAAAAATAAAATATCTAAACCAATCATATTTTAAAGCATGTGTCATTCTGGTTTGTGGCCAGATGATCTTTGGAAATTCATCTCATCATTCTATTTTCAGCACCCCTATTCACCCCAAAGTTCCAAAACATAATTCGTCTTTTAAGCAAAGAGAACAAATATTTGCCTCTTGGATAAAAAGAGGGAATATCAAATGTGAAGCTCAAAACCACAACTCAATGGTAGACTAATGTAATATGTGATTACTTTAGTAACTTTTTTAATAACTGTTCTAACTTAAACTGTAACTTAACTTAAACTACTTTTTTGTGAGAAACATGATTCCTTTGTTGTGGTGAAGGTTTATTTAAAAAGGGAATTGTGTGTATGTGTGTGTGTGTGTGTGTGTGTGTGTGTGTGTGTGTGTGTGTGTGTGTGTGTGTGTGTGTGTGTGTGTGTGTGTGTGTGTGTGTGTGTGTGTGTGAGAGAGAGAGAGAGATAACATTATGAAAGACCCATTGACAAGGTACAGAAGTTCCAATTATGCAAGTCTTTGGTTAAACACAAACTTTTATATTAGTAATCTAGAATTTATTATTTATCCAGATATGATTTACAAATCAAGTGATCACTCTAACTAATCTGTTACTCTGGATTTACTAGATAACTAGAAATAAATGTTAGATTTAATGGTTGAAACCTGAAAAAGAGGAAGCTCGATATTGCTAGTAGGGTCATGATCTTTCCCTGTCAGTATAAATCTGTTGGTGAGGTTTGAAGGTGCTTGAGAATGTGTAGTTAAAGACTTTAAACTCCATCTAGTGGTTAAGAAACCTCGTTGTGGTCATCATTTTTATAAATAAGTCATTTAAAAATGTAATGTTAGCCACTTGTCTCAGTCAACTAAACCAAATTAAGTTTGTTTCTTCATTTGATCACATTTGAATTGTTAAGTAGCAATTCATGCTATATACCATTTTGAGGCTGTGGGGATAGTAATATAGATGTTTGAAACATCTACTATTTGGTTACTACAAGGAATCTCTCATCATCTCCGACAAACAAAATAGAAGAAGATTGACGGCAAAACAACTTTCTTTGGCTCAAAGAAAACATTGTCACCGTATAGATTGTACTGTGGAAGACAAATGCCTTCCTGGGCTAAAAGGTCAGAGGCTCTGTAATGTCACGTCTGGTGTACAACTATGTAGGGACATACCTGCACAGCAACCGCTTACAGCACAGAAAAACTCAAAGGAAACAGGAAATGCCACTGATTTCAACAGAAAGCAATCAGGTGGATTGTCACTGGATAAAAGCAGATGACGATATGAGTAGATATGTGAGTCTTTTCAAATCTGAACTCTTACTCCCAAAATGAAGCCAATACACCAAATGTAATAAATGCTCATTTGAAAAAAAAGAGTTTGCTTTCAATTTTAAAAAAGTAATGTGTGTTAGAGGTTTTCAGCACTTTTTAAAAGGCCGACTATTTAAAATCATTCTTCTTTAAAGAAATGGAAATGCTTCATTAACTTTTGTTCTGCATTGGAATTTTGAAAGAGAGAGGAAAACTGTCTAGACTCCAGGATAAAGTCTTTCTGTGCTTAGAGGTCAACATACCTGAGCAGAATGACATTTGCAGACTGGATGAGGGTAAACATATCATACTAATGATCTTAATACTCTGTTGACAGGACAGGAGGAAACAATAAGAGAGATTTAAAACAGATATACAGGATGTCCATTTGTTGCTACATACGTATGCAGCACAGCCTTTTGTTGTAAGTTACGAAACTATTCTTGTTTCTAGTCTGAAAAATTGGAGACATAGTTTTTTTTTACTTTTCTACAACCGAAAAATTAAAAACACAACCTTCCCGATTTTGGAGAGAAGTTGGAATCTGTGTGACCAGAGGCTGGACTAGGGGTCATGTTTATCATGACCACAATAATGCATTAAGTAATGAAGCATGAAATCCCAAAGCACCTCAGACATCCCCAGTAAACACCTCCGCAGCAGGAGAAAGGTCAGTCAGGACCACAGAAAACAACAAATAAACAGCCACCAAACAATGAGTGTGTCAATTCAGGAGCCGGCCTAAATGTGTCCAACTCATTAGTGGCCCTAGAGATTTGACCACCCACCCACCCTTCTGCCTTCACACTGCAGACAGAACTGTGTCCCCACGGCCACAGCATTGAGTTATGTAGGGGTGAGAATTAGGACATAAATCAATTTAACTACTGGGATACCTAATTCTCAAATGATATTTGTCCCTTGAGAGGAAAGTCTTGTTATTCAGGGGTATTTCTGTACTTCAACAGGCAATAGATTAACTCTTGAAAATCTACAGAATTGGCAAGTTTTAAAATAAGAACACAAATAACTATGGTTGTTAATGAATATCAGTAATGTCTGTACAGGCATGTATGTAATAAGTCAAATATGTAAATATAAGGTCATTAAAACTTCCCAAAATAATAAAACTGAATCCAATAAATTTGACTCTCTTCTTCATTATTCAACCCCACAACAAATTGGACTGTAAAACATTTAAGTACAATTTTAAATATATCCAGACATTCAGTGTCTTATACCATAAAAATGGATTGCAAGGGGATTTTTAAAATTCACATGGACAAGCCTTAAATAATTTTTCTAAAAGACCTAATTTTATATTTTTATCAATTTTCATGTTGAACTGTTTTATGGGATATTGTGACAAAAATACTGTACTTTTGATTATCATAAACTTTTTTCAAGGTAAAAAAAAAATTTGATTAAATCCAGAAAAAAATCACAGACGTTAGTAAAAAAAAAAAAAAAAAAAAAACTGAAAAAAAAAACATATTCAGAATGTTGTTCATGAACGATCTTTATGAATGCATTTCCTCCTCTTTACAATAATTAATACATTCTAAGACATACTTTTACATACTAAAACTATAAATATGTACTTAAATGGTATTAATGTATTAAAAAAAGTTGTATTTATTTTTTAAATTCCTATCAAGTTAATCCATGAAAGACAAACCAAAGAGGAATGCTTGTTCTGCACTGAGGGCCCTCCTTCTCCACATCTTTCTGGTTAAACCCTCCCCTTCAGTTTATAAATTCAAACCTTGTGAGTGTGTGAGGAGGCATTCTGCTCCAGGCATACAACATTTCTACAGTGAAAAAAACTTTCAGTTTCTCCTCTATTGGATGGAAATGTCTCACACAGTCAAACCAGTGACATCTTTCCTCATTGAGGACATTCTTTCCAGTAAGGACAACACAAGGTTAAGTAATGTCTGCTGCTCGCTGAAGACAGAGAAATGTTCACTATGGAGGGAGGAATCTGAAAGGTTGTCGGCTCAATTTTGTCCACAGGGATCGGTATTTGAAGAACAGACAGGTGAGCATCTGATGGTAAAAAAAAAGTGAAGGACAATACATTGTTTCAAGTATTTTTAATTTACCTGGTGATGCTTTAAGTGCACAATTTTAGGGAAACTTTTGGTGGGAAATGGTGAAAAATGTATTTCATAAAAACATCTTCTAAATGTGGAAAATACATTTATTCCAGCATCTTTTTTGTTGTAATACTTCAAGCTATTTTGAATTTTTTACTTTTAAATTAATGTGCTGTAGAAAAATGAGTGGTTGGCTGGATGATGACCAGAATATCCTTGTCTTCACAGAAACACCAGAAACAACTTGTTCCAGCACCTCAGAGTCAAGCTTTTCCTCCAGTGGGAAACAGAAACGCTCTAGAGCAGCATTTACACATCTCCAGGTGCTTGAATTAGAAAAAAAATTCAACCACCAGAAATATTTGTCTGCTCCAGAAAGAGCTCACTTGGCCACCACCTTGAGACTGACTGAAACTCAAGTGAAAATCTGGTTTCAAAACAGACGGTACAAAACCAAACGGAGGCAGCAGACATCAGAGTTTTGTAAGGATGTGTACAAAGCAGACGGACTGAACTCAAGGGAAGATTTGGTTAGATCATCGCTAATTTCCTCCTTCTACAAAGCTTATCAATACAGACCATACCTGTGGGAATACAACAGCACCTGGGGCCAAATGTTTTGGTGAAAAAGAATTATGGTTAAAAATGAACAAGTGCCTGAAATGTATGTTTTGTTTGTAACAATAAATGACATTGAATTTAAATCTACTGTATGTTTGATGGTGTTAATTTTGGCAAACTGTCATGATAAATTAAAACAAGAGAAAAAAAAATCATATGGTCTGCCATTTGGTTAGAATTACATTGCATCACTCAAAAGATGTTGCACTGTACATGAACTCAATGTTTTCCTGCCAAAAAAATGTTAAACTCAATACCTAATGTAATGTTTAGTTCAAATACTAAACACATTTACAGTTGTGTTAATATTATATGTCAGATATAAAGACTATTGAGAGTTTGATTGATTGAATATTTAAGGTATCCTGGTCTGGAACTGTGTGTTCATCTAAAGTCATCTGTATAAATTTGATGACTGTTCAAAGATATGCATGATATTGGAAATGAGGGCAAAAGATTGAGACCAAATTCTTTCTAAGCAACATTGATGTGATTACATGAATATAAACTAAAGATAAAAGATGTTTAGTTCTTAGATCTTTTTTGGATTGCAGAGGCACCTCCAATTTATTAGTCCAGTAGTACAGTATAAATCAACAAAGTATCATTTTGTGGCAGACATCCAGATGATAAGAACATGCAGATTTGCTTGTTCCACTAAAGCATGAAGCAGTGTAGTCGTCATGTAGTTCCCCTCATTTATCAACGAGTAATGGCAGTTGCAGTAAGACAGAACCTGCTTCCCAACATATGGACTGTTGCAAACCAGAGATAAAAAAAAATGTGTATTTTTTCTTTTTGAAATTTTGAGTTCTTGCATGTCTCCTTTAAAGGAATGTCACATACCATTTATAAACCAAGTTTTTTGTCTAATTTTGATGCAATTCAAGAGAACAAAGCTGGTATGATAAACACATCTTGTGCCTTGTGATTAAACTGCAAATAACCAGAATATGATTATTTTTTATCATATTTATCATATTGTCTGTTTTTGTGATCAAATAATTTTCTAAATAGTAACTTTCAACTTAAGTTCACCTGGTTTTGGTTAACGTGAACGTTTTAAATAGGCCTAGTCCTATATTTAATTAACATACACTTATCAGTAAATTACGTCGAGTAGAACTATAAGTACTTGATAGAGAGACAGATTAAATTCAGAGCAAATTCTGAACTTCATTTTCCTCTCTAAGATGTTCATTCTGGTTTATGGGTCAAAAATTGTCTCAGAGTCAATTTAAGGAACAAAAAAACTCACTCACCTATGTAGTTTGCAATTCTGTACCTCTGCCGTTGCACATTGCAATTTCCCTATTGTGGGACTAAATAAAGGTTTTTCTTGATTCTTGGCAAGGAACAAACTGTGGTCCAAAGTAGCCAAAGCAAGATTAAAAGACAGAAAGGAGAAAAAAAAGAAAAGCAAATTAAAGTACCAAAAAACTCTTTATTTGTATTTCAGTCTGTCCTGTCCAATATTATGACAAGCAGGTTCATAATCAGTGTTTCAAGTTTTGCTGGACAGATTTACTCTATCAAGGTGAACACCATGTGCAAGTTTGGCACAATTTGATTTTTAGATTTTAGTTTAAAGCCTAAATGTCTGTGTTTGTTTTGGTTTATTTGCTAGAGCTGACAGGACTGACAAAGGAGAAAAAGAAATGAGAAGTTTACAACTCCAAAAATAAATCTGTATTTCTTTATATTAAAATTTAGGCATGTTTGTACAGGGATAAATATGTTGTGTTTTTTTTTTTTTTAAATGATTGGATCTTGCATGTGTATCTCAGCTGTGCAAGGCAGTGTAGTTTCAAGAAGCCTGGTATTCTTGGATGACTTAGTACAGTTGCCAACATAGCAGATAAGATAGCTTTTAAGGGATTACAGATATTTAAGAAAGGCATGAATGTGGTAACATAACCAAAGTGTGAGCAAAGAGCTGATGGAATTGATAGAGATGGCAGTCTGAATGACATAGCGAAGCATCTGAGCTCACAGAAACATGACCAGCATTTGATAAGGTAATCATATTACAATAATTTTAAATGCTGACTATCTTTCTCGGTTGGTGGTAACCAAAAGCTTCTTCCTCTATATGTCTATATGTCTTATCTAAGAACTCTGATGTGAAACATTGCATCATCATTATATCATAAAACAGTATGAAACAACATAACTTTCTTACCTGTGTGAAGCTTAGTCAAACACAAGTTTCAGCATTCATCAACTCCCTTAAACTTAAAGTGAGTTCTTATCAACACCAGCAGTGACTGAACTATTCACTAAACCCTCAGCATAAACAGGTAATTAGACATGAAGAGGGCAGATAGAATCTGTTATGACGGCACTAAAAATCTGACTGTCTCTGCGGCTGTATATGAGAAAACCCATCTGATAAGAAGTTTGAGGATGGGTGAATGTGAAGGTTAGAAGACCTATTAGCATTGTGCTTGCCATTGTCATACCTGCAGTTCCACAGACTTGAAAACGATACGGTACATTGATCGCTAAACACAGATTTCACAAAAAAAAAAAAAGAATCTGCTTGACTGTTCCCACTTTGGTCAATCTTTAGGTTTAGGGAGTGACCAATGTATAAATGTATATAATGAAAAGCAGAACAATTCCTTAATTTTGAAATCAACTAAAGAACTGTTTTGAAGAAGTGACATTTTTTAACAAATGCTTCTTTTCATGAAGTTTCTCAACATCTGCTTACTATGGGGTGTTCTAGCTGATTTATACATTGTGATCTAAATTGTTACAGAACAATCGTCTGTCTTGTTGAAGTGGCCAATGATGCTTTAAAAAACAAGCAGATCTTCCTTACAGATGAGCAAAAAAAATAGACTCTGACCACAAAGACATCCATTGTCAGTGCTCCAATATGCCGTGACTGTCTGACAAATTTGTCGGAGGTGATAAGGAAGTTTAAAACAGCCCTGATCTTCCCATGGGAAAACTGGAAAAACTTCCTTGGATCGTGTAACTGGATCCCCCATGTTACAGACCCAACAGAACAGCTGCCTTTCTTCTTCCATCAGCAGATCCGCCACACAGCATCTCACTTATCTGATGGACAACGTCAACGTGCTCCAAACAGTGTGTAAGTTTAGGAAGAAAAATGAATAGAAATAAATTTGGGTTCGAGATGCAGACTGAGAAAATTGGTTTCCATCATTGTTATTTTTAGAATGATGATATAAAGTGGTGAGACAGTTTACTGCAGATTAAAGTGATTTGAGAAAGGTATGCGAAGGACTGAAGACATGGACAAGGGGTATTCATTGTGTGTTCAGATAAACAACTCACTCGTCCTACAAAGGGCTAAAATAAACACTGCAGTGTTAAAGTCTAAGTCTACATGTCCCGAGACATGTTCTATTGGAATGAAGCTCCTGTTTGTATCTCTGTAAAACAAAAAGTTAATGATTTAAATACAATCATTTTAATACACGTAACCATTAATGCGACTATTCATTTCAAAGGCAGGTTTTTACACATTAAAATGTTTCAATATAATAATATAATTATAACCTACTTTATTGATCTAAAGTATGTTATAATTATACATAAAGTTTCCAGGGAAACTTTGACATGAGCTTGTGGTAGGAATCAAACCTGTAACTCTCTGTTTCAAAGACGGCCTTAGCAATGCAAAAAAGGTGTTATGACCTTCACCCCAAGGAGCATTTCACAGGTGAGAAGTTGGCAACACTGCACTTCTTCTTCTTCTTTCGGCATTTCTCCTCAGGGGTTGTCACAACAAGTCAGTTTCTTCCATTAACCCAATCTGTTGCATCTTCTTCGGTCCTGCCAACTATCTTTATGTCTTCCTTCACTGCGTCCATGAACCTCCTCTTTGGCCTTCCTCTAGTCCTCTTTCCTGGTGGTTCCAAACCCAGCATCCTTTTGCCGATGTACTCCTCTCTCCTCTGCACATGTCCAAACAATCTCAGTCTTGCCTCTCTGACTTAATTTCCGAAATCTCTAACATGTGCTGTTCCTCTGATATACTAATTTCTAGTCCTGTCCATCCTGGTCACTCACAGAGAGCTCCTCAGCATCTTCATCTCTGTGTCCTGTCTTTTCCTTAGTGCCACCAATATCTGGACCAAACAGCATGGCCGATCTCACCTCGGTTTTGTACACTTTCCCTTTCATTTCAGCTGAAACTCTTCTATCACACATCACACCAGATACTCCACCCGTTCTAGCCTGCCCGCACACGCTTCTTCACCTCTTTATCACACTCTCCATTGCTCTGGACTGTTGATCCTTAGTACTTAAAAAAGTTGACGTTCTTACACAGGTTACCAATTCATTGAAAAGTAAATAAAGAAAAATAACCATTTTTACTGGCCTAACATGGCTGTGTTTCAAACCTCTTTCTACAAATGTCCTATTTGCCTTTCTGTTTTAAAATCGTATAAAATGTGTTATCAAAAATTGTGATTATTTCTAGCTAGAAAAAAAGAAAACAGTTAAAACCTGGGTTTTAATTTAAATAGAAGTTTATCAAAGACGATTGCCTGTAAACCTGTCTCACCTGCTGTGTTAGCAGATGAGTCTGGTTGCTTGTTATTATGCAACCAGATTTGACCTCTGAATGGAACAAACTCTTGGTTTGTTGCTGTGGCTTTTGCTTTTAGTACTTTCAATGTGCAGAAAGGGCATTTTTCGCAAATACAGAAGTAAACCATTTTTACGTTTCTATCTATATTTGAAGTAAACCACTTTGGAAGGTGTAGTGACCAAACTTGTATTTCTCAATATAACAGATACACAGGTGAAAGTTTAGGCAACAAAGATAGGTAGCAGGAGTTTGCGTGAAGCTTCCTTCAAAAGCACTTAGAGAAAGATAGAAGTGTATCATTTTTAAGAATAATTTTGAACCAGAATGATAAGAAAAATTGTCATATTGAAGTTTGTAGACACTTTTACAAAATCCAAATAAAATTCTAAATGTACCTGTCTAAATAAACACTAACAGATGTTTTTTTTTTCTGCACTATATTGAGTTGATTTTGTTTTTCTCAAGTATACAGTATGTGGGGTCTTCTGCATCCCCTTACTGTTATGAAAAATACTTTTGTTGCTCTTGTGCTTAAAAAGCAAGTTGTAATTAGTGTTTCTTTTTTATTGCAGAATATTAATTAGCAGCTATATCTAAGTAATTATTGGTTATATAAAAAGCACTTTTTTCCACATAAAATTTCAACTAATGAAAGTCTCAATGTTTAATTGAAAAGACAAACATCTGTAGGATATTTTCAAAAAAAGAATGACACTAACATGGTTTTCTTCCCCCATTAAACAATTTGCATTTTGTTATTTCTTGGAAAAGAAAACTGTACAAAACCATGGTGAGACCCGCCATGCTGTTTGGTCTAGAGACAGTGCCACTGAGGAAAAGACAGAAAGCAGAGATGGAAGTAGCAGAGATGAAGATGCTAAGGATGTCTCTGGGAGTGACCAGTATGGACAGGATCAGAAATGAGTATATCAGAGGAACAGCACATGTTAGAGGTTTTGGGGATAAAGTCCGAGAGGCCAGACTGAGATGGTTTGAACATGTACACAGAAGAGAGACTGAGTACATCGGCAGAAGGATGCCGGGTTTGGAACTACCAGGAAAGAGGGCTAGAGGAAGACCAAAGTGGAGGTTCATGGATACCTTGAATGAAGACATGAAGATAGTTGGCGTGACCAAAGAGGATGCAGCAGATAGGTTTAGATGTAAGAAACTGACTTGCTGTGGCGACCCCTGAAGGGAAATGCTGAAAGGAGAAGAAGAAGAAGAAGCATTTTGTTATTTCTTGGTATCCTGTTTACACACTCACAATAGACTAAGGTGTCCTCTGCCTTACTTAAAGCTATCTGAATAAGCACTGATTGAGCGTGTACAAGATAGATAGATGAATATTTGCACACCAGAATGGATTAGTCTAACAATGCTGCAAATACCTTTAAGTAGTTAAGTAAATGTGACCAAAAAAATGAAATAAAGCCACTTGGTCAGGCTTTTTCTAGAGTAACAAGCTAGTTTTTATGATTTGAAACAATTTGGTGCAATGTAATATGGTATGAAGGTGAGAATTAACAATGACACTTGTAAATCAAAATTATGACAGTAAGCAAATCCTTTTTTTGTCTTTAGAGGTCAATTTTTAAATGAAATTATACTGCCATCTGCTGGAAATATGAAGCTTCTGCTAGAGATTAGTTTGTGGAAGTCTAAGTTAAAGGTAAGTATTTTCCTTCTGTAGTAATTTCAGTTAAGTGTAAATACTGCTTTTAATTTTGTGTATATCTTGACAATAATTTGGAAAATGCCCTTATGGCATTTAAACCTTTGGTTTCCTGTTTTAATAGATTCAGTCTTACTTCTTTCGTAACTTTTTTGTTTCTTAATGTCTCCTGCAAGGATTAATCGATTTGAGTGGTTTTGATCTCACAAAGACGGTCTCGATCGGGAGTTGTGCGGATCCATACAAATTTTGTTGAAATTTTGGCTTTTTCTTTTAAATATTTCAATTTTAGTGGTATTTTTGCCCCATGGGTGCAAATGAAATTGGGACATTTTCAGGAACAGTTTAAAAATGGAAAATGGAAGAACCTGAACATGACAGTCAATCTCAATCGGAGTGGAGCTCCATGCAAGATATCACCTCGTGGGGTCTCAATGATCCAAGAAAGGTGAGGAATCAGCCTAGAACTACACGACAGGAGTTGGTCAATGACCTGAAAAGAGCTGGGACCACCGTTTCCAAGGTTACTGTAGGTAATACACTAAGACGTCATGATTTGAAATCATGGCACGAAAGGTTCCCCTGCTTAAACCAGCACATGTTAAGGCCCGTCTTGAGTTTGCACATGACCATTTGGATGATACAGAGGAGTCATGGGAGAAAGTTTTGTGGTCAGATGAGACCAAAATAGAACTTTTTGGTCATAATTCCACTAAGCGTGTTTGGAGGAAGAAGAATGAAGAGAACAATCCGAAGAACACCATCCCTTGTTATGCCTTTGGTTAAAGTATATGTCAGAGTGAGACATCTGTCTTTTCTAGGATCTTTATAGTTTGCTAAAGTAACAGCAGAGTGAGCGGTCTCGAAAATAGTAGATCTAGGATGAGTCTGGAGCATAGAAGACGGAAGTAGACTGCGCTCAAACTCGTTAAAAACCTGGGAAAACTTTAGTCTTTGTAAGTATTTTTTGTGTTTATGTGCTTTGTTTACATGCTCAAGACTGTATTTCATTTGATAACGTGTGAATCGCGTCTTATGTAGTAAGCTGCTTAGGATGTGAGCACGCATGTTTCAAGCTAGCTAACATGTGTTTGATCAGGAAGACTCAACGTTCTGTACAGCTCGTAATGCACTTCTTTTGTTTGTTTGTTTCAGTTACTACGTACATATGTATATGTAATCCTTTGAAGAAAAGAGTCTACATAAAACAAGAAAAGCAAACCTTGTGTGGGAGTCTCTTTTGTCATTGGAAATAGTTCGCTGGCTGTCTAGCTTCACACAGTCACGTGTCGTGAGGGCAGCACAGTAAAAAGACTATTATACAGCGGGTTAAACAACACTGAGCTACACAGTCAACATGAGTCTACGCTCAGGTAAGAATTACTTGAGAGATTATGAGTCACAGTTCGAGCCAGAGGCAAACTCAGAGCAGCAAGCTGATGACCAGGCAGCCACCAATCACCCGGCTCCTGCAGACCAGCGGTCACCAGAGAGGCAGCCGTCAGAGAGGCCGCAGCAATCACCTCCACGCAGCATCAGGTCCGGAGCCACCAGCAGACGGTCGCACACCACAGCAGCCTCAAGTGTGTCAGCCACAAAAGCATATGCCAAAGCCCAAGCAGCAAAGGCCCAGCTCCTTTTCGCAGAAAAAGAAGCTAGTCTGATGAGACAAAAAGCAGATTTGGATGCCAGTCTCCATGAAAAAGAAGCTAGTCTGATGAGACAAAAAGCAGATCTGGATGCCAGTCTCCATGTTTTGAAGTGTGAAAAGGAAATAGCAGCAGCTGAGGCAGAAGCTGCAGCCTATGAAGAATTAGAAAGTCAGAGCGGGGAGTCAGACCCAGAACTTCCTATTACAGGAGAAACGTTTAATGCAGTACAACGCACAAGTGATTATGTGGAACAACAATGTAAGCTAATGGAGCCACCTAGTGCTACACATGATAGCGCAAAATTTCAAATGCCAAGTCGATCAATAATCACAAAAGAAACTCATGTCCAGTCCCCAATGAAAAACGACGTTAAACATGAGTACATACCAGAAGCTGTTCCAACCAACACATTCTCACTCAACCCCCAAGCTCACACCTTTCTGCCTACAAGTCACAATCAAGTAGAGCAAAACAGCGTACAAGATTTTGCAAAATATCTCATCCGCAAAGAAATAGTTAGCACTGGTTTACTCCAATATGATGACAGACCCGAAAACTATTGGGCATGGAAAGCCTCATTCATGAGTGTTACTAAAGACTTGAATCTGTCCCCTAGAGAAGAGCTAGACTTGCTCACAAAATGGTTAGGGCCAAAATCTTCAGAGCAAGCAAAAAGGCTTCGCGCAGTACACACCCTCAATCCCACTGCAGGTGTAAAAGTGGTATGGGAGCGTCTGGAGGAATGTTATGGCTGCTCAGAAGTCATTGAGGATGCACTGTTAAAAAAGTTGGAGGAGTTTCCAAGGCTGACAAACAAAGAGAGTGGTAAATTAAGGGAGCTTGGGGACATCTTGTTAGAGTTGCAGTGTGCTAAGTCTGATGGTACACTGCCAGGTCTTGCATATCTAGACACGGCTCGAGGGGTTAGACAAATAGTTGAAAAACTCCCCTTTAACATGCAGGAGAGGTGGACCACTGTAGGTACGCAGTATAAAGAAGTCAATAGAGTGTCATTTCCACCTTTTTCTGTCTTTGTGCAATTTGTACAGCAACAAGCAAAAATGAAAAATGATCCAAGTTTTTCCCCATCCAGCTGCAGCAACCAAGTTACCACATGCACTGAAAAGTCCACTCCATATAATCGCAAAGCTACTGTTGCAGTACACAGAACGGAAATTGAGGAAAGAAAACAAAGAAGTTTCGAACAGGAGAAAATTGAAGAACCAGATCGTCTGTGTCCAATTCATAAGAAGCCACACCCTCTGAAAAATGCAAGTTATTCAGAGACAAATCAATTGAAGAACGCCAGGCTTTTCTGAGAGAGCATCGCATATGCTACAGGTGTTGTGGGTCTGTGCAACATATAGCCAAAGATTGTAAGGTAGCAGTAAAGTGTGTTGAGTGTGACAGTCCAAAACACTTGTCAGCACTCCATCCGGGTCCCACACCTGTCCCAAAAGATGACACCTCAAAGAATGTAGATGCTAAGGAGGACTCAGAAAACCATCCTGCAGTAGTCTCCAAGTGCACAGAGGTATGTGGACAAAGTGACAGCCCACGCTCATGTTCAAAGATCTGTTTGGTGAAAGCATATCCAGAAGGCCAAAAGGACAGAGCTATAAAAATGTATGCAGTGATTGACGAACAGAGCAATAGGTCCTTGGCTAGAACGGACTTTTTCAACCTGTTTGAAATAAAAAGTGCACCTGTGCCATACACGCTGAAAACATGCTTAGGAAAAGCTGAAACTGCAGGTAGGAGGGCAGAACATTTTGTAGTAGAGTCCATGGATGGAAAAACAAATGTCAAACTGGCTCCTTTAATCGAGTGTGATTCAGTGCCTGACGACAGATCTGAAATTCCCTCACCTGAGATTGCTAAGCACCATCCACACCTTCTTCCTATTGCGAGCAAAATCCAACCGGTCGATCACCATGCTCCTATTCTCCTTTTGCTGGGAAGGGACCTCCTCAGCGTTCATAAAGTAAGAGAACAGATAAATGGACCAAATAACGCACCATACGCCCAAAGGTTAGACTTGGGGTGGGTTGTGGTAGGGGAAGTGTGCCTGGGCAAAACTCACAACACAACAGAAGTCAACGTGTACAGAACACACATGCTAGACAACGGACGGACTACTCATTTTGAACCATGTCCAAACGTCTTTACAGTGAAAGAGGACTATGTCAAGCAGCCCCAGCAAAGCACACCTTTAATCTCAAATAGTGTGGACATTAAAGACAACACACACAGGCTAGGTCAGTCTGTGTTTGAACGTACAGAGTCAGATGACAAGGTGGCACTGTCTATAGATGACAAAAACTTTCTAACAATAATGGACAAAGCGGTCCAACAAAACAAAGAAAACACTTGGGTCGCTCCATTGCCCTTTCGCTCTCCAAGGAGGAGACTCCCAAGCAACAGAGATCAAGCCTCAAAACGTCTATACTCACTCAAAAAGACGTTAGAAAAGAAACCAGAAATGAAAGATCACTACATCCGATTTATGCAGAAAATGTTGGATAACGATCAAGCTGAACTCGCTCCACCTCTGCCCGAAGGTAAAGAACACTGGTATCTGCCAACGTTTGGTGTATACCACCCGCAAAAGCCAGATCAAATACGTGTTGTTTTTGATTCTAGTGCAGAGTGTGAAGGAACATCCCTGAACCAAGTGCTACTCAGTGGACCTGATCTGAATAATTCTCTGTTAGGAGTGCTGTTACGGTTTAGAAAAGAGCCAATAGCCTTGACAGCTGATGTACAACAAATGTTTTATTGTTTTGAGGTGTGTGAAGATCACAGAGACTATCTGCGCTATCTCTGGTTTGAGGACAATGACGTCACAAAAAATGTGGTCGAATATCGGATGAAAGTGCATGTTTTTGGGAATAGCCCATCACCCGCTGTTGCCATTTACTGCATGCGGCGGGCAGCAAGCGAAGGTGAGCTGGAACATGGCTCAGATGCCAGACGGTTTGTTGAAAGACAATTTTATGTAAATGACGGGCTCACTTCAGTCGCCACACCTGAACAAGCAGTTGACCTGTTAACGAGAACACAAAACATGTTAGCAGAGTCCAATTTGCGACTACACAAAGTTGCCTCCAACTGCAGCCTCGTTATGGAAGCATTCCCTGGAGACGATCTAGCAAAGGACTTGAAAGAATTAGATCTTGGTGTAGATCCACTTCCTGTTCAAAGGAGCTTAGGACTATGTTGGAGCCTCCAAACTGACAGCTTTACTTACCTTGTATCCAATGAGACAAAACCATTCACACGTAGGGGAGTGCTGTCAACTGTCAATAGCCTGTATGATCCGTTGGGTTTTGCAGCTCCTATAATCGTGCAAGGCAAAGCGCTACTCAGAGAACTTTCAACTGGGGAGAGCGACTGGGACGCACCTCTTTCCCCAGAAAAAGAGGACGCATGGATCTCATGGAGAAACTCACTGAAAACTCTAGAAGATCTCCAAATCAAAAGGTGTTTTTGAGACCAGTCTCAGAGACTGTTATTTTGCTTTCAGAGTAAGATATTACCTATGTAAATTTTATGTTTCGATATGTGGTGATATAATATGTTTATATCAAGCGGGGAGTGTGAGCGGTCTCGAAAATAGTAGATCTAGGATGAGTCTGGAGCATAGAAGACGGAAGTAGACTGCGCTCAAACTCGTTAAAAACCTGGGAAAACTTTAGTCTTTGTAAGTATTTTTTGTGTTTATGTGCTTTGTTTACATGCTCAAGACTGTATTTCATTTGATAACGTGTGAATCGCATCTTATGTAGTAAGCCGCTTAGGATGTGAGCACGCATGTTTCAAGCTAGCTAACATGTGTTTGATCAGGAAGACTCAACGTTCTGTACAGCTCGTAATGCACTTCTTTTGTTTGTTTGTTTCAGTTACTACGTACATATGTATATGTAATCCTTTGAAGAAAAGAGTCTACATAAAACAAGAAAAGCAAGCCTTGTGTGGGAGTCTCTTTTGTCATTGGAAATAGTTCGCTGGCTGTCTAGCTTCACACAGTCACGTGTCGTGAGGGCAGCACATCCCTACTGTGAAGCATCTGTGGTAGCATCATGCTTTGGGGGTGCTTTTCTGCACATGGGACAGGACGAGTGCACTGCATTAAAGAGAGGATGACTGGGGCCCTGTATTGTGACATTTTGGGGAACAACCTCCTTCCCTCAGTCAGATGATTGAAGATGGGTCGTGGCTGGGTCTTCCAACATCACAATGACCCGAAGCACACAGCCAGGAAAACCAAGGAGTGGCTCCGTAAGAAGCATATCAAGGTTCTAGCATGGCCTAGCCAGTATTCAAACCTGAACCCAATCGAGAATCTTTGGAGAGAGCTCAAACTCCGTGTTTTTCAGCGACAGCCCAGAAACCTGACTGATCTAGAGAAGATCTGTGTGGAGGAGTGGGCCAAGATCCCTCCTGCAGTGTGTGCAAACCTGGTGAAAAACTTCAGGAAACATTTGACCTCTGTAATAGCAAACAAAGGCTACTGCACCAAATATTAACATTCATTTTCTCAGGTGTTCAAATACTTATTTGCAGCTGTATCACACAAATAAATCGTTAAAAATCATGCATTTTGATTTCTGGATTTTTCTTTTTAGATTATCTCTCTCACAGTGGACATGCACCAATGATGAAAATTTCAGACCCCTCCATGATTTTCAAGTGGGAGAAATAGCAAAATAGCAGGGTGTTAAAATACTTAGTTTCTGCACTGATGGAATTTTGATATTCCATCAAAATTACACAGTGTTTGTTTTTTTAAGCAACGATTTTCTCTTTACACTCCCCCAACCGACACAGTCTCAAAGTTGCCCCATAAAGTCCAATCATAATTTTTCAGCTTCTTCTGACAAAAACCTCATACGTACTGTATGTCATTTATAACTTGCTCTAATCAGAACTCTGTTTCCGCGTAGCTTTAATCCTTCTGCCTCTTACAGTGAAAAAGTTACTTTGTTGTTTTTTTGTTTGTTTTTTTTTACAAGAAAGGAACTTTCTTGAATGAGTGCGTCAAAATGAGAAAAAGCTTTCTGCGTGACACTGTAGCTGTGAGAAACGGTTCTAGGACATTTCAGCCACGGATATTTCAGCCACGGACATTTGAGCCAAAAAACTGCAAGCTAGGATATTTGAGCCATGTGCGCCCCCTAGTTTAGGACATTTCAGCCACGGACATTTCTGCCACGGACATTTGGGCCACGGACATTACCAGGAGCTTCAGGTTCGTCTCCACAACCTGGTGCTTGACTTAAACACAGGCAAGAAGACCATCCCTGCCTTCCTTCGTGGCATCAGTCACAACCTTCGTGGAGGACAACTAAACTTGTAAAATATTGTGTAAAATTGTCATTGTGTATTATGTAAAATATGTAAAAAATGTATTGTAAATAAACAGTTGCACTACAGAAAATAATTAGTTTTAGTCATTTTTATCCCATGGCTCATATAAAAAATTCTGATAATTTAAATTTTTTTTTATATTTTATGTAAAAATTCTGATATTTTATGTAAAATTTTTTTATCGTAAATAAACTTTTGCACTACAGAAAAATTGCTTTTAGTCTTAAAAATTTTTATCGTGCAAAAATTTTTATCGTGCTTTTAGTCATTTAAATTTTTTTTATAATTTTATCTTTTTTTAAATAAACAGTTGCGCCCAGGTTGCGTTTTTTTTTTTTTTTTTTTTTTTTTTTTTGAAAAATGCATCAGCAGAACAGGTAGCACTTTCTGGAGCTCCTCTTTCGCAATCCAAATTTAGGTGTTATTTACTAGTTTTTAGCTGTTCAGAACATATCCTGTACAGTTGAAGAGTTTTTTAATCGCTATGTATAGTTTTGTGAAGTATTTTATTGTTTTGTTTTCGTTTTATTAGCTAAGGATATGAATTTGGTTAATCAGGCAATCGGCGTCTGAAACTCTAGTTATTTTTTTTTTTTTTTTATTATTCTTTAAAAACTTAGAAGAGTTATATAAATTTGTTATCCGTTTTGTCATCGTTTTTACTTTTTTAGTAGTATTTTTGCAATAGCTATGGTTGTTTTGCCTAACCAGACGACCAGCTCAGACTGGCATTTTTTGAATTTTGAAAGTTTTTGTAGCATGTTCCAGCCATTGCTGTTACATACTTACTTTAGGTTAAATTTATTTACTTTTTTTTTTCTTTTAATCCTTTATTTATTATGTATTTATTTTCATAGCTGTTTAGATGTTGTACTCCTCAGTGAAACATCTAAACGCTAACCATCCAAATGATTGGGCAATGGGCAGAGTGGCCCAGAAAATCACAGAGGTTGTGTCAGGAAGGGCATCCCGACGTAAAACTTTGCCAAATTAAAATATGCAAGACAGTTCAAGAAATACCATACCGGATCGGTCGTGGCCCGGGTTAACAACGACCGCCATCGGTGCTGTTGACCAACAGGGTGCCGGTGGAAATTGGACTACTGGTGGTCAAAGAAGAAGAGGTCAAAGAAGAAGAGGCGGAAGACGCGTACATCGGCAGAGAGAGAAGAGAAACCTCAAGAGTCTGGGACTTAGGGTAGGAACTTTGAATGTTGGTACTATGACGGGTAAAGGTAGAGAGTTAGTTGACATGATGGAGAGAAGAAAAGTAGATATCCTGTGTGTCCAGGAGACTAGATGGAAAGGCAGCAAGGCTAGAAGTCTGGGAGCGGGGTTTAAGTTGTTCTATCACGGTGTAGATAGGAAGAGGAATGGTGTAGGAGTTATAGTGAAGGAAGAATTAGTTGGGAATGTTCTGGAGGTAAAAAGAAGGTCAGACAGGGTGATGAGCCTCAAGCTACAAAATTGAAGGGGTAATGTTCAACGTTGTTTGTGGGTATGCGCCACAGGTAGGATGTGAGGTCGAGGAGAAAGAGAAATTTTGGTCAGACCTTGATGAGGCAATCCAGAGCATCCCTAGAAGTGAGAGAGTTGTTATTGGAGCAGACTTCAATGGCCATGTTGGTGCAGGAAACAGAGATGATGAGGAGGTGATGGGCAGGTTTGGTATCCAGAACAGGAATGCAGAAGGTCAGATGGTGATCGACTTTGCGAAAAGAATGGAATTGGCTGTAGTGAATACTTATTTCAAGAAAAGGCTGGAACACAGGGTGACTTACAAGAGTGGAGGAAGGAGTACACAGGTAGATTACATGTTGTGTAGGCGGTGTAATCTGAAAGAGATCAGTGACTGCAAAGTTGTAGCAGGAGACAGTGTAGCCAAACAGCACAGGATGGTCGTGTGTAAGATGACCATAGCAGTGAGGAAGTCTAAGAAGATGAAGGGAGTGCAGAAGACTAAATGGTGGAAACTGAAAAAGGAAGAGTGCTGCTTGAACTTTATAACGGAGTTGAGACAGGCTCTTGGTGGGCAGGAGAAGCTTCCAGATGACTGGACAACTACAGCTAATGTGATCAGGGAGACAGGCAAGAGAGTACTTGGTGTGTCATCTGGAAGGAAGATAGATAAAGAGACTTGGTGGTGGAATGAGGAGGTGCAGGATTGTATCAAAAGAAAGAGGCTGGCTAAGAAGAAGTGGGACACTGAGAGGACTGAGGAGAGTAGGCAAGGGTACAGGGAGATACAGCATAAGGTTAAAGTAGAGGTGGCAAAGGCAAAACAAGCAGCCTTCGACGACTTGTATGCTAAGCTGAACAGCAAGGAGGGAGAGATGGACCTATACAGGTTGGCAAGACAGAGAGACAAAGATGGGAAGGATGTGCAGCAAGTTAGGGTGATTAAAGACAGGAATGGATGTCTCTTGACAGATGCCAGTAATGTGATGGGAAGATGGAAAGAGTACTTTGAAGAGTTGATGAATGAAGAGAATGAAAGAGAACAAAGAGTAGAAAACGTTACCAAAGTGGACCGGAAAGTGGCTAGGATCAGTAAGGTAGAAATAAAGAGGGCACTGAAGAGGATGAAGAGTGGAAAGGCTCTCGGCCCTGACGGAATCCCTATAGAAGTATGGAAGTGTTTAGGTGAGGTGGCAGTAGAGTTTCTGACTGGGCTGTTTAACAGAATATTAGAAAGTGAGAAGATGCCTGATGAATGGAGAAGAAGTGTGCTAGTTCCTGTTTTTAAGAACAAGGGAGATGTACAGAGTTGTGGTAACTACAGAGGAATTAAACTGATCAGCCATACGATGAAGTTATGGGAAAAAGTTGTCGAAGCTAGGCTAAGGTCTGAAGTAAGAATTTGTGAGCAGCAGTATGGTTTTATGCCTAAAAAGAGCACTACAGATGCAGTATTTGCCTTGAGGATGCTGATAGAGAAGTACAGGGAATTTCAGAGGGATCTGCACTGTGTCTTTGTAGATCTTGAGAAAGCGTATGACAGGGTACCTAGAGAAGAACTATGGTATTGTATGAGGAAGTCTGGTGTGACAGAGAAGTATGTTAGAGCGGTTCAGGACATGTATGAGGGCTGTAAGACAGTGGTGAGGTGTGCTGTAGGTGAGACAGAGGAGTTCAGTGTGGGGGTGGGACTGCACCAAGGATCTGCTCTGAGTCCTTTGCTGTTTGCTATGGTGATGAATAGGCTGACAGACGAGGTCAGACAGGAATCTCCATGGACAATGATGTTTGCAGATGACATTGTGATTTGTAGTGAGTGGAGGGAAGATGTGGAGGAAAAGCTGGAGAGGTGGAGGTTTGCACTAGAAAGAAGAGGAATGAAGATTAGTCAGAGTAAGACAGAGTACATGTGTGTGAATGAGAGGGATCCAAATGGAAAAGTGAGGTTACAGGGAGAAGAGATAAACAAGGTGGAAGATTTTAAGTACTTGGGATCAACAGTCCAGCGCAACGGAGAGTGTGGAAAAGAGGTGAAGAAGCGTGTTCAAGCAGGCTGGAACGGGTGGAGAAAAGTATCAGGTGTGATGTGTGACAGAAGAGTTTCAGCTAAAATGAAAGGAAAAGTGTACAAAACCGTGGTGAGACCCGCCATGCTGTTTGGTCTAGAGACAGTGCCACTGAGGAAAAGACAGGAAGCAGAGATGGAGGTAGCAGAGATGAAGATGCTGAGGATCTCTCTGGGAGTGACCAGGATGGACAGGATCAGAAATGAGTATATCAGAGGAACAGCACATGTTAGAGGTTTTGGAGATAAAGTCCGGGAGGCCAGACTGAGATGGTTTGGACATGTACAGAGGAGAGAGACCGAGTACATCGGCAGAAGGATGCTGGATTTGGAACCACCAGGAAAGAGGGCTAGAGGAAGACCAAAGAGGAGGTTCATGGATACAGTGAAGGAAGACATGAAGATAGTTGGCGTGACCGAAGAGGATGCAGCAGATAGGGTTAAATGGAAGAAACTGACTTGCTGTGGCGACCCCTGAAGGGATATGCCGAAAGGAGAAGAAGAAGAAGTTGCGCCCAGGTTGCAGTTCTTCAAATGTCCGTGGTTTATCGTGCAACATTTTTTATCGTGCTTTTAGTCATTTAAATTTTTTTTATCTTTTTATCTTTTTTTAAATAAACTGTTGCTTTTTATCTTAAACAATTGCGCCCAGGTTGCAGTTCTTCAAATGACCATGGCTGAAATGTCCGAGTCACCGTGGCTCAAATATCCTAGCTTGCAGTTTTTTGGCTCAAATGTCCGTGGCTGAAAAAAGAAATGTCCGAGTCACCGTGGCTCAAATATCCTAGCTTGCAGTTTTTTTGGCTCAAATGTCCGTGGCTGAAATATCCGTGGCTGAAATGTCCGTTCACCGTGAGAAACAAGGGGCCGGGGTGCTGGAGGAACACTGACCTTTCATAAAACGAAAGTTAAACATCAGCGTATCAGTTTTTAAAGGTTTTATTATGTCATCAAGGTGTTTGGGAAAGGAAAACTAAAATAGAGTATGCTGTTTCAGAGAAACAGCGCAGTTGAATGCCTGTGCCTAGACCCTGAAGCCTGCTTTTCATCCTCTGATGCTGGCTAAAATATTCCTTAAAGTTCCATTAAAACCTCCATTTAGTAAGCTCAGTCTAAACAGCCAGCTTTCCTTATAAGGAGATGCTTCCTGTGAGAGCTCACATGGAGAGCTGTGATTGGCCAACAGCCCAACTGAAAGAGGAGACTGACAGTTAACAGAATTCTCAAAGAAATGGCTCTTGCGGGAGAACCATAACAAATAGAAAAAAAATTCTTTCAGTTTTAGAAGCGCATTGAAAATATCTACCTGGGGATGTAATTTTATTTCTGTATCTCAAACAGAAATAAATTGGCAGCCATTTTTGTGTCAAAACATGGACCATGTGTCCTTCTGAGGGGCATGGAGGAAATTCTGTTGGTCTGACTGATTCAAGAGTGACCTTAAATGAAAGAGGACAAGAATTCCTTCGTTTTGATGTAAAATTCATGTTTGTGGGATAAAAACTCAAAGAGTTATAGCAATTTGTTTGGAAGGCGGAAATTTTAGTTTCTGGTGAGAAGGTCCAAAAAAAAACCTGACTTCATGACCTTTGGAGGCCCGTAGCGGCTAAACCGTCGCTCTGACGAATAAATGCTTCCTAGGGCTAAATGATCCTGACAAAATTTCCTCCGTTTTGATATAAAAAAATTTCCGGTGCGCCAAAAATTGTGGGAGCTAGAGCCTTTTGAACACAAAGAGTCTGGTTTGTCTCCACACTCTATTTCTAGAGGGCGAAAGAGAAAATCATTTTTTTGTGATTTTTTCCATTTTTTGACTTTTTTTATAAAGTGATTGCTCTAAAACCATAGAAGGTGTGAAAATGCAACTTGCATGGTATAGAGGTCAAATCCTTGTGACCCGTTTAAACTTTAAATGGTGTTTCTAGCTAAAACTATGCCAGAGCTAGAAAGCTTTGAAGAGCATGTTGTTTTTGGCCAAAATCCCATTATTTCCAATGGAGGCCCATTTTTTTCGGGTTTTTTGCGAATAAATCGAAAACCGATCGAAATTTCAAAAAGTTGAATAGATCCGTTAATCTCATTTCCGAGCCGGTCGTTTTGAGCCCTGAACGGCTGCGCTCGGGCAAACGGATCTTGAGATTTTACGTGTCAAAAAAGGGACGGAAGAATGCTACGGATATCTATAAAGCAAAACAGGATCACTATAGTTGAATGCCTTACAGGCATTCAACTGAATAGAACATGTTATTTAGTGGAACAGTTTTTTTCATTATTATTCAATTCAATTTTATTTGTATAGCCCAAAATTGCAGAATTTCTGTCTCAATGGGCCTAACATTGCATCTGGCTAAAGTCTTCGTGAACGGCAGGCACATGGTGAGTAGAAGTTAACAGAAAATTAACTTTTTCTTACTGTTAAACTTAACATTTTAAATACGGTCTTTTTGCACAATTATTACATTATGAGAACTTGTTGAACCTTTTATGAACATTCCCCCCTCTTCATTTTTTTAAGAAAGCTGTTTTCAAAGCTAACGAGGCTGTTGCTAACAGCTTGTTTGCGTTTTGTAAAACATTTCAATTAATGCCGGGCTTTGATAAATCATTTCATTAAAAAATGTACGTACTTGTACAGCAACAATAATTGTTCCTGGCGTGGTTAATAGTCTAAAAAAATTAATCAGCGTCTAAGTCTTAGAGATGACGCAGCATTTTGAAGTTAGCTGCTAAAGCTACCAACATGGCGCAGGGTCTTTTTTTTTTTTTTTTTTTACTGTATTTTAAACGTTATGTGGCTTTATTTAGTTCATTTAGTTGCTTTTAGTTTACTAAAGTAACTTTGGCTTTGTTAAGCTGCATAAAGATTTTCAGCTGCCTAAAACTACCTTAAGCTTTTTATCTACTTTTATTAAGCTACATCAAGTTACAATTGAGCTACATTAAGCTTTCCCGCTTCCTAGAACTCTTTTCAGTTATCTTTAGTTTTTAGCAAAGGCACCGCAGTCCATTCTTTCAGTTAAAAAGGTATTACAGTTTAAAATTAAACAGAATGGCATGCACCCTGCTGTTTTGTAAAAACAGCTTCACTTCTAGTTTAACCTAATTTTACTGACCTTAGCTGTCTTGTTCTTCATTAAAGCAAGATAAAACTGAACACTGCTGAAAATGAAGATTGCAGACTGAAGATTCATTGACTTAAAAACTCCTTTTACTTAAATTGTTTAGCAGCAACACACGCACACAATATTTCTTATTTTAATTTTTTATTTGGCTCCAGTGGTACATACTGTAGCAGCATTTTCACAATCATTTATTGTCAAACCAGGACACATTACTGGTCCTAAAATCACTCAAATCCCATTTTATTTGCATAAATTAAAATATTTACATTAAAGAATTTGTCTTATTTTGAAAACCAAACATTTGATCTTTAGTAAATTTTGATGTAAGATATTGCCTTGCCGTGCTGTTGGCGTTGTCCAATGTGAATGTACAAAACAGTGTAAACGGCTAACGGATGGAAAAACTTGGCAGTGGTTTTGTCCTTTCTGCTTATATTTATATGGCAATAACAGATTAAAACACATCACTCTTGTGTATCCATGCTTATGTAGTCAATGTGACTGTTATAAGTCTTATTGCATTTAAATCAGCAGCAAGTTAGTATAAATCAAATGTGTGTGTAATATTTGACCATATCCAGGCCTATTCATTTTCAAGCTGCAATATACTTGATAGAAGCTCAATGAAAACATTCTGCAGAAATTTGCAAACAAGAACATTTTTGAGACCTGCAGATTTATGCAGCAATTTTGTAAGTGCTTGACATATGTAAAGACCTGCATTAGTCTTTTCTGGTTTATTCTACGTCTAAAAGAAAGGGTAGGAAGATCTCCCTTTTTTCAACATGTAGGGCGACCGTCTCCCCCTTTCTTAACCATTGGGTTGCCGGTTCAATCCACTGCCCAGAGTTCATGCTTAGGTGTCCCTCAGGAAGACACCGAACCCCAATTGCTCCTGATAATGGTTTGAACATTGATGGCAGGTTCTACCATCAGGTATGAATGTGTGTGTGTGAATGTGGGCTACAATGTAAAGCACTTTGAGTACCAACAAAGGTAGAAAAGCACTGTATAAGTAGAGTACATTTACCTTTTACTTACTTTTTGCCAAAACTAAAAAGTTGGATTGATTGACAATGATTTTTGTTGATGGAATAAAAATGACCTGATGAAGTTTTCAATGTCCTACAAAGTACTCAGTTTAGGAGTGTCTAACTGTCTCCTAAACTGTAAGGATTTTTTTCTTCAAAACATCCATTTTTATGCATTACTCCAAGCAATGAGGCCAGATTTAAGCAATACTGCAACAAATGAATTTAAAAATATCCTCTATACACCCCTCGAGGATTCAAGCTTGATACTCCAGACCATAACTGTCTAAGAATGTATGAAAAAAAATCAAATTAAAAGGTAATTTAACAAATAGAAAACATTGCAAAACATTTGTGAAATGCACAACATTCCCTTGGAATTTTTAACAATTGTTTAAAAAACTATCTGTATAAAATAAAAATTCAAGTTTTATTTTTAACCAAATAGACACTATTTTGTGTAAAGCTTTAAAAAAAAAAAAAAAAAGTGGAAAATGAAATTAAATCAGCATTCACAGCAGCCCGGCTCACAAAAGTTAGAGGTTTAAAACAAAAAAACGTAATTTTTTGGTATCATAATTTTAAATGTACAAACCCTAGACATCTGTGACATTTATGAGATCTTTAGTATTTAAAAACTACTTACTACTATCAATGGTCTGATTGATTTGCTTTTACATAATTAGAAACACATAAATCAGACTTTCTACATCACACAATGAGCTAAAAATTGGAGCACACAATGTGCAACTCAAACAGGTTGGGAGAAAAATAAAAATGGAATATTTGTCAAGTTTATACTGGCATCATGCTTAAAAAGTGTGCCCAATGCGTTGCTCAGTATGGATATTTATAAAAATTTGCATTTTATATGGAAGTTAAAGGTCTATTGCGCATTTCTTTTGATAAAATAAAGCATTCAAAGTATGTAACTTAAAAGTTTAACATCACAGAAACATAAAAGCAGTCTGGTCTATGACATTTCTCAAAAAAAAAAAAAAAAAAAAAAAAGAAAGAAAAAAACAAGTTCACATCTATTTCTATCATGCTGCCAATATGAATGCATTTGAACAAGCTGAATTCCTTCTGAAACAGCCAGAATTTGTGCGTGATTTAGGTGTGTTTTAGTATGAAACATAAAAAAGCTAAATGACTAAACTCTTATGATCAAGATATCTTCATTTAAAGAAAGGCAGCTCCCTCTAAACGGAGAACTTGGTATTTTACATTATGTAGACACAATATATTAATTACTTCTTAATGAAGTCAAATCACAGTGTAAAGTTGAACATTTCCTATTTAAAAGGCAGCAGAGTAAAAAAAAAAAAACAGCAGTAAAGTGAGGCACTTGGAAATGAAACTGATGTGGAAGTAGAGTGCTGTAATGTTTTTTTCACGCGCACACACACATTAAAACAAACAGGTCTGTGTTTCTTCCACGTCAACAAAAAAAACAAGCTTTGGGAAATAAAATAAATAATAAGCTCCATTATTTAGAACTATGAACATAGTTTGAAATAGCTTCTTCTTGTGCTCACGGCAAGTGGACAAAAGAGGACTTGGAAAAGAGCTGTGGTTGATGTAGCTGTGTAATGGAATGTAGGAAGAGAAAAATTCGCCTGTGACTTTTTCTGTTGCGCAACATGGGTGTTTGAAATCACCGCAGCTTAAAATACACACAAAACGGGATAGCAAATATGTTCTAAGGAGTGCCACACTGGGGTTTCTTTACAAGACAAAGGTTAATACGATTTCCTAATTGTAAAGTCACCATGACTCACACACTTTCAAGCTTAAGTTTTCTTTCTGGCAAGCCGTATGGAGCTTTAATTTTCCATCACAGCGACCCAGATCTCACCTCTTGTTCTAGCTGCTGCTTGGTCAGGAAATATTTGAAGAACTCATACACCGACCAGGCGATGGCGGTTGAAGGCATCTGGTAAATGACCCGAGCTTGTACCCCTTTGAAAAAAGCTGGTAGACCACCAAGTCGGTACACCGTCCTGAAGGCGTTGGCCATCCCTGTTAGGTGGCCACTGATGTTCATGGAGTTCAGCGCTACGTTCTCTTGTGTGTTTAACAGCGTTTTACAAACGTCGAGTGGGGTTGTTACAGCAGCAGAAACGGCTCCTGCGGCTGCCCCGGAAATAATGTGGCTGCTAGGGTTGTAGTGCCGGTGGGGGTTTATCTGCTCCTGCATTAGTTCATAAGTGATGAAGTGAACCGCCTGGAAGGGGATGTTCATAGTCAGCTGTGTGCTGTAGCTGCGGTAGAAGGCTCCCATACCTTCTGTGCGCGTTACTGTTTGTACACAATCCCAAAGTCCTCGATATGGAGAGTTGTACATTTGCATCCTTTGCTTTATCACTATGAAAAATAAAAATAAAATTCAATTGAATTTCATTTGTATAGATCAATTTCACAGAGTTGTCTCAATGGTAAAAAAAAAAAAAAAAAAAAAACACAATTCAGATATTATGCGATAGTTTGGAGCAAGCAGCTGTTTTCAGTGATATTTAGATTAGTTGTGGTACCAACTCTGTGATGACAAAAACAATCATTACATGATTCTTAACTTAGGAAACTTAGCTGTAGGTTCTAACTAAATTTTATATTATTGCTTTGTTATTGTGTTATTTATGCATAAAACAATGAGACGCTGTTTACATGTAAATTTTGTTATTCCTTTTTTTTTTTTTTTTTTCTTAAAACAGTGTTTACACTATACACTATTCTTTTTTTCTTCCGCCATCCAGGAGGAGCTCCGGGTAGAGCCATTGCTTCTCCGGGTCAAGAGAAGCCATATGGGGTGGATTAGGCATCTGGTTACCTCGCTAGTGAGGTCTTCCCGGCACTTCACACCAGGAGGAGTTCCAGAGGCAAGCCCCGGACCCACTGGAGAGACTATGTCTCACAGCTGGCCGGGGTCCGCCTCGGGATCCTCCCGAGTGAGCTGGAGCCTGGGTTTCCTGTCTGAGGCTGTTTCCCCCACAAACCGGCCCCGGATAAGCAGAAGATCACGGAACAGAACTTTATGTCCTGAAATTTCCAAATGCAATGTTTTGTTGTGTTTAGACACTTATGTTTTCTTACCTTCAGCTGGATTCATGATGGCATCATGCAGAACAGTGGCTATACTACCTGCCACGCCTGTTGAATCAAAAATAGAGCTTGAGGTAAATTAAACGACAAATCTTACAACCAATCCAATAATCTAATTTCTCAAACAATCTTAGAAACTAAGAACCTTTTCTTAAAATACAAAAAATACAAACATTTTTTTAACAATTTTATCATAACCAAACCAAAAACATTCCAACTACTCTCTGCATTGCTTTTTTGATGAAACATTGGAGCCCGTACCATTTGCTATGTGGCTGTTGCCTCCACTCTTAATGATGTCACTAAGTGAACGTTTTGCTCGTTCGTAGCAGGCAAAATAGAGAGCATGAGCAGGACCCGCTCCCATCATGGTGATGTTTAGACCTCGCAGAGGTCTGGAGAACCCCTCTGTCCTGACAATCTTTTTCAGGGCTTCATACACACTCTTGTATTGGGCATTAGGGTCTGGCTGCAAACTCTGCATCCTGGTCTGAAAAAGATTGAAAAGATAATATAAAATACACGTTTTGCTACACATTACAAAACATTACTTCAGCTGGTTATGTTTGACTTTATCCAATCAACGTCTTAACATTAGTGCACATTTCAAAGCTGCTTAGTAACTTTATAGTGCTCATCTGGTGATCACTAATCCTAATTCCTGTAAAGATGAAGTGTTGCTGTTTTTATCTATCAGTCAGTGTTTGTGGTTGTAGTTAAATTTCTGCCTGACTGATACACGTCTCTTCCAGGTTGGTGTGCGAGGCTGTGGCAGTTCTTTGTTTAACTGCACCATGCCAAGTTATCTGCAAAATACAAAGCAAGTTTTTATTTGCGTAAGGATTTGGGGCTGGCTCAGGAGATAGCCCACGTCTATCTCCGTCAGCATGTTCCTCTGTATTTCCTTCCTTGGGTTTGACAATAAAATATCAATTACACTTCCGTAATAAAAAGATTTGGCAATTTGGGGGCACATAATATGATTTGTGCTTCAAGCTTGTTTGCCTACTTTAAAATCTTGAGAGTTTTCTTGCTTTCCATTTGATGTAGTCTTTGGCATCAGTTGTTTGTAGTAACTTCTCATGAGGTGAGGACACAATAGGTTTTGATAGAAAAAAAAAATTAATAAAACTTTTATTTTGGTAACTCTGCAATTAGTGAATACCTATTTGGATTTTAGACATGTTGTTGAAGAATTCCTGAATAATTATCTAATAATTAATCACAAACTAGCACAAGTTTTAACAAACTTTTTAGTTTAAATGTTAATTTTCTAATGTGCAAAAACCTATTTTGGTATTCCTCTCAGAAAGTAGTAGTTGGTTTTGGATATAAGCTCAGAAAATGGTCATAACTAATAAGTACTTTGCAAGATTTAATAAGAAAACTGTTCAATAATTAGTCTAAATTAACACATACATCGTCAGATCATCTTAAGTATACTGTATGAAGCAAAAATCTAAAGACAATGTTTAAGCCATGATACTACAAAAAAAACATTGTGCTAATGAAGCCATCCAAACTGCCTCCCTCAGATTGTGTCAATCCTTCATTCTTTATCAGTTCTCTTTATGTGTCTGTTCACTAATCAATACCACAAAGGAGCAATTAGAAATACACACCCCCCTGCAGCGTGAGGCGGGTTTCCAAATGTGTATCACACTGATAACACACCCCTCCTTCTACGGGAATTGGCTACTCCCTGACATCTTAATCCGTCTTGCTTTTAATTGAGAGATTGAGGTGAAAAGAAAGATCAAGTACTATTTAGTTGTATGCTTTTTGCAAAATTTTGGAAACCTCAAAGAGGAAATTGCTGCAATAGACTTAAGTAATGAAGGCATTTCCTTTAATGTAAAAAAAATATATACTATGACTGCAGTATTTCAGCAAAGAAGAGTTTGGTTTAAAATTTAAACTAATAAATATCTCTCCAACACATTAAGATGATTGTAAAAGGCTGACAAACATGCCTGATTATCAAAACAGCACTACAGTACATTGTTAGAGAACAATGACTGTAGAAAAGAAAGAGGGGATTGCAGGAGCAAAGTTCAAAATCAAACCCACAGTTTGCCATTTAGCATGCAGACACAAGACAATTTTTAACAAGCTCAAACTGCGTCAATTACTTTTTTTTTTTTGGTTAACATCCACACTAACAAACTTCTCCTACAAAACTGCTTGAGTAAAAATGACACCTAAAACTTTTGTGACTCTAAAATATCAATATTTTTTTATTTATTGCTATTTGTATGTATAAAAAACACAATATATTGGTTGAATTAATTTGAGTAAATCTGCATCAAAATTTCCAATAAATAAATTTAAACATTGCATATCTTTACTGTAGATATGGGAAAAATTCCCCACAAAGTTCAACCACCTGAGTTTGTCGAAACATGTCAAATATTTGTGGCTTTCTTTATTATCCTTGTTTGGCTTTATTGAAATTATTTAAAAAATAAAAACCTTCATTAACATCACTAAAACTTGTTGAAAATGACTTTGCATACCTAAAACTAGTTGGTAAATTAAAAGATGATTTGTAAAATTGCTTCCAACACTTACACACTCATTCCTAGGGGCAATTTCATAGTGGCCAGTTAACCTAACATGCATATTGTTGGAGGATGGGAGGAATCCGGAGCATCTGGAGAAAATCTCCGCACACACAGGGAGAACATGTAAACTCCGCACAGGCCAATGATTCAAGTCTTATCCTCACTCAAGGACTCTAACCGCAACCTTCTTGCTGTGAGGTGATTGTGCCACTGTCCAGCACCGAGATAGTATTATTTTGCAATTAGTCCAAAATACTTTTAAAATTATTGTAATTTATTTTTAGTCATATTGTGAAATAAAGTATGTTAACAATAATCACAGTCAGTCTCTTAAAAAATTGATAAATAGCACAAATCTTTAAGTGTGAACTCACTTTAACTTTTTACAACTTGGTTGTTGTTGCATCATAGAAAAGGTTTTAAAGTTTTCTTCTGGACAGTGTGTTTGATGATTGAAATGTTTCAACTTCCATCAGAAATCATTTTTCAATCAATTTTCAAGTAGATTGAATATAATTTCTGGATGGAAGTTGAAACGTCACTATCATCCAACACACTGTCCAGAAGAAAACTTTGAAGCATTTTCTATGAAGGATCACTTCTGGATGAATGAGGAATTACATAGACTTAAATCATTTACCATTCATACATTCTTAGATTATTGTATATGTCCTGAAGAAGACAGGAATTTTGTCAGTTTTTGAGGGAATCCAGCAAAATAGATCATCTAATCCCCAGATTTTGTTCCCTTGTCTTTCTAATCTTTTATACTTTTATTAGAACAGAATGAGGGGAAATCCCATGTATTAGTCACTGAGTCTGTTTACGGGCACAAAAATGTACTCAAGCCAAGTTTAACACAATAGAATGTTTACTTTCTTTAACAATAAGAAAAATATAGTTGTGTGTTTTCCAGCTAAAAAACAGTTTGACATCTATCAGAACTTTATGCATGACCTTCAGATATCCCATAATAATTCAAAAACAGGAAATCAACAAGCAAGTAGAGTTTATTTTTATGCATATGAAAAAAATAATTATTGGAAAGTTCAATGTATAAAAATGAGTTGCAGCAGTGAAGTTTTAAATGTATTAATGGTGTTAAGTCAGATTGTGAAGTTAACAAAATCACTGGTTTTATTACCGATCGAACAAGTTAAATATGTTGGTCTGTTTAAAAGTAGGTTTTGATTGAGAAATCATGCAATGTTGTTAAACTAGTTTCATAAGTTTGTAAAAAGAAACTGATCGCATGAGCTAACACGTCGGCTAACCGGCTGTCTGAGGACTTAAAGCTAACATTTGTTAGCAACCTTCACTGCGAGGTTAAGTTAGCGATGCTTTAAATCATCTTTTTGAACAATCGGAGGAGAAAAACAGATGTAAACTAATCTAGAAGTGCATCTGAGTGTTACCTTGACAGAATCCACAGGGTACATTACTGTGTGTTCCAGAATGCCAGCCACAGCTCCTGCTGTCATGTGTGTAGACACAGAGACATGAGGTGGTAAGCTCTCATAGTCTCCATCATCATCAGGATGCTCTTCAGCTTTACTTTTCATTTGCGACATTTCAAGTGTTGCCACCGCACGATCCGACTTTAACTCCATGCGTGTTGGACTTTCCAAGCCTTGATCTGTTACTAGAAACCCCCTCGGAGATGATTTGGAGGCATGAATAACCACAACATCTTCATACTTAGTTCCAGCGCTGCTCTTACGTTTTACTCAGAGGCGTGGATTTTAGTGCAGTAGACTAATCATGTTGCAGTTTGTGAAGATCTGGGTATATCTTGTGTTTGAACAGCCAATGACAAGTTTTCGTACTGAATCCTGTTTGCAGATCTGTTGTAAGAATGTCCTGGGTTTTTTTTTCAATGGGTTTGTCACCCTGTCTTGCTAAATTAGATAAGTGTGGTGTGGTTAGCAGGTGTGGTTTCCTTATCTGCATGCATATGTTCTTTAATATTAAGGGGGGGGAAAGGCTGATCTTTTTATAGACTTATCTATCTGATCAGATTTCTAAACAGGAGAAAAAAATACACAAGTTTAACTTACATATAAGATCATACAGAACTGAAGATCATAATAGATCATCTATTGCTAGAAATTATTTTCTCAAACTCTGACTCAAAAGTCATTTAAAGGTCAAGTTTAAAATGTTATTGTTAAAAAGTTTTACTGAACTAATTTAAAATGTTTTTAAAAATGAAATAAGGCCAAACATGTTTTGTTGCATGTACTAAGCATGTGTAGCAGTTTGGAAATTAGTGTTCAATAATTCAGTAAAACCCTGTCCAACCATCTGTTAAGCAAATACAATCATATTTTACTTTGATTATTCTCTCATTTTAGTTTTTCTTTACAAATCTACACAGAGAAGTATTCAAATTTAGTGTTTATTTAACTGATCACAGAAATCCCTTCTATTACAGGCAAGTTAATTACAAAAGTGTTGATATTAAACCATAATTCTAAGGAAAAGTCATATGAACAGTCATGTGAAACAGCTTGAGGTCACAGTAGAAACATCTTATCAAACAGATACAGTTCATTCATTCTTCAGATCTCCTTTCTTGCCTTTTATTTTATAAGTTTCAGTTCCTCCACTTGCTTTGCTCTTGATTTAGAAAAGTCAGTAATCAAGAGGTTAAGAGAGACACATCTGTGAATTTCTACTCAACAATGAAAGGATGTGAATATTGGTTTCTTTATTTTTTGAAAGTCTGCTGCCCAGAATCATCAAAGGTCTTGGTAAAATGTGAAACGACAAGGAGAAAAACACAAGTAAAGTGTGGTTTAATGAAACAGTGTGTGCTTCAAGCTATAGAACCATGAGCTCACAATGGGGCTGGAAAAGTCACAATCATTGTGATGTATCAATGACTCAGCATAATTCGAGCCTGACACCTTGAAGAGCAACTACTTGTAAGGCTATTCCAGCTGATCTCCACATGCTCTGTGTCAGAACTACAGAAATGTCATTAATCAAACATTATCTCTGGGTATAAGTCATAATTATCACCATTATTGTGTACACATCAGTGCTTAATGTGTTGTATGGTTAATATCTAATGTCTACCGTTTTTGTTTTTTTTAAATTACTTTTCTTTTATGAATGCATTCTTTAAAAACCAAAGTGTGAGACTTAATATTTAAAACAACACTTTTTTTATGGGAGTTAGAACAAAATGGGAGTTAGAGCAGAAGACATGGTCGTTTGACTGAAATTAAAAGCTTTGAAATTAAAACTATAAAATCTTTATTGAATGCAAAAAAAATTACAGTCAAATGCTGGGATGAAAAAATAACCCAAATAATTTAAAATGATTCTTTTCACTGAACCAAATGACCTATTTGAAATAAAATATATTCCACTGCTGGAATAAGGCACTGTGGTCACAACAATAGAAATAATCAGCAGCAACACACTGGAAAGTATGACCTTTAAACAATGCTCAGTTTCTATGAGTTGACTAAAGTGGGTTATGAAACTATTTGTACACCATTAAACAGCTAACTACCTATATATCTGGTGTAAAGCAAATTAGATCTACACTTAGAATACAAATATACTTGAGATCCACCAGACAAGAAAATGTTTTACAAGCCTTCATTTGTTCAGTTTTGCTGAGTCTATGGAAATTGTTACCCAAGACTTTTGTTTTCTGTTGGCATCAGATGTTTTCTGTAGTCATAGCCCATCTGCTGTGCTGGGACATCTTCCCTCTTCCATTTCCATCATCCTATTTTATCTGGATCCTTCTTTTCTGACTTGACAACAAAAAGGCCTTTTGCCAAATGTCCACCTTTCACTAAATATTTATTTTCCTAAGACATTCCCTGCAAACAGGTGCAAGATAATTCCACTACATTTTTCAATTTCTATTTGCAAGAAAAAATTTCTCCGCTTTTGGTCCTAGTTTGTGCCCCTGAGCAACAATGACTATGTCTCTTTATCTAAATGCTGAACAATGAACAAACATCTCGGCTTGTCCAGTAAAGTGGTCAATGGTGGAGTTTTGTTCATTCATCTTCTGAACTGCTTATTCTCTGACGGAGCTGCAGAGGTGAAAAAAAAATGAATAAAATCTACATCCAAGCAAAAATACTTCTATATTCAGTGGGATAATAATAATAATAATACATTTTATTTGTAATGCGCCTTACATTTTAAGAAAAAATCCCAAAGCGCTACATAGAAAGGTAAAAACAATAAAAACATTTTAAAAACTAAAATCTACATTCTGAAAACAAAGAATCATAAAATCAAAAATGATAAAACGTTTTAAGTTAGATCATTACAGTAAAAATTGTCAACAGGCAAGTTTCCCATAAAACCTTTATTTCTGTATTGCAGCATTACAACTTGTACCTTATATGTAATAATATCTCAATAGATTGTTTTAAATAACAGGGCACATGCTCTTATTTACATCTGCCTGACAGCAGTAACAATGCCAGCTTCAGAAAATGAACATTCGTCACTGTAAATATCATACAACTCAAAGTATTTCAGTAGAATCTTTAAGTATTCAATTCAGCTATCGAAAAGGTCAGATGGGTTTTTGGAAAACTTTCTAACAGTGATAAGACATCTATTGCACGGATGTAATTTTTTTTTCCTTTGGAACATAAATATATTGAATATCTGGGGAAAAAAAAGAAAGAAAAAAAATCACACACAAAACAAACAAAAAAAACAGCATTCCAACTCGGACATGCAGTTCAACTGCATTGCAAAGTGCTTTTTCAACCAAGTATACAATATATTTAATTTAAAGTTTTTGTAGAAAAAGGGAAATGTGATGGTTGGGGTTTTTTTTTCCAAACAGACAAAAATGTGTCATTACGCACGTATAAAAAAAAGGCATAAAGAAAGGCAGATACAGATTTGTAAACCTAAAGAAAACATCAGTTTGATTTTCTTGTGCAATTAAACAGATTTCAAGTCTATACCCAAATAAAGTTGGTTTGGGTAGAGACAAGCCAGTAAAAGAAGTACCATATTTTTTTATTTTCTTTGCAAAATAAAAGGACACTTAGAAGCAGCTGCCATTAAAAAAAGGAAACTGCTGGAGAAATTATTTAAAAAATAAAGTTAAATAAACCAAAAAAGGACAGTATAAATGCAAATATTTTAAATTTAAGTCTTATGAATCATGCATTTTCTCATTTTTATGAATTTAATAGATGCCATTTCTCGTCACATGATGGGATGTGACCTTACAAGTTTTGAAGAGTTGAATTAAAGGTTTACTGGAAGTGTTGGTGATCCAAGGCCTTCTTCCAACCAGGGCATAGAAGAAGGAGTGTGGAGCTTCACAGCCCGCCGGTGAATACGGCGGAGACGCAGCAAGTACAGTATAATGGAAAGCAGTACGATGAAGAAACAAGCCAGGAATAAATAGTAATTGTTGACAAAAGAAAAGCTATGCCGCCAGTGTGAGTGTGCTCCTTTCAGACTTTCCTGCTGGATGTCCCTGGAAACAACACACAAACAAATCAGATTTGTATATCCAAAACAAAGTGGTTGATTTTAAAGTGAAATGTATTCTCTTAAGGAAACAACACACTCTCGACTAATTTGGTTCCCTTCATTTCATTGGATCTTTTGATCTTTATTAGAGTAACAATATGCTTCATTTCAAAGTGGGCAGATGTGTTTGAGATGGTGATATTCCTTAACTTTTAAGTCTCAGATTAATTGAAACCTTTTCAGAGCAAATAATTATTTTTCTATGTTTTGAGGAAGCACTCTTTAAATATTCCTAGTCTTTATCTATAATCCCTGATAAACAGGTTTTACTGCATTTTTCTTTTTACTAAAATTAACATGGATTTTGCGCTTGAATGTAATTGGTAAGTTCTGTATTAGTTCCGCTCCATTCCGTCGTCTTCTGCTTATTTGGGGCCGAGTTTTGTGGCAACAGCTTCAGACGGGAAACACAGGCTTCCCTCACCCCGGCTGCATCCTCCAGCGGGTCAAAGGGCTGCTTCTGGGTCTCCTCCCAGTCGGACGTGCCCGAAACACCTCACCAGCAAAGCGTTCTGCATACATCTTAATCAGATGCCCAAACTAACCCATCTGGCTTCTCTTGACCCAGAGGAGCACCAGCTCTACTCTGAGCTCCTCACTCTAAGGAGGCTGAATGGCTGAGCTCTCCGAGTGAGAGCCCAGCCGCTCTGTGAGGAAGCCGATTTCAGCCGCTTCTATCTGTGATCTCTTTCTTTCAGTCACCATCCACAGCTGGGGACTGAAAGGTGAGGGTACGAACGTAGATCAACTGGTAAATTATGGTTTTATTGAAAAAAGGAAATCTTACCTCAAAGGTAAAAATCGGGTTCTATATAGTATAGCTCCCAGAGTCCATTGGACCTCCTTATCATAGACCAAGAGGGCAGTTTTCAAGTTTTTGTAACTGGTTGGAAAGGAGAAACCTCCATGCAGCACTTCATACATCCATGCTGATTTGAAGCACTGGTATCTGTTGTAATATGTAAAAAAACACTGATGAGCATCTGTGAGGCCCTGAATTTTATAGGGCATCAAAAATTGTTTGAAGGGTTCTGTCAGACTTACTTTAGCCTGTGAAGATCTGCATGAGAGGCATACAAGCCATAATTAAAACGCTCCTTCAAAGTCTTCCATTGGGTGGCACAATAGCCCTGGTAATAAATATAGAAAGAATTATGAAAACTTTTCCATGTACTAAAACATTAATTAACTTAAGGTGTATTTAACTCCCAATAAAATCATATGAAAGTAAACAAAAGGATGGTTTCAGAACATTTTCAAAAACTATAATACTAATTATATTTGACAAATTTGAAGCGAATAAGGTCTTAATCTTAACCGCTCCCAAGTACAATCTTTACCTTGGCGGCCTGAACGAATTTGGAAGCATTATAATCTCCTCCCATACGCAGCACATCCTCTGTGCAGTAGTAAAACTCAGAAAAACCATAAAACTGGCTGTTGCTGTAGTCAATTGCTGGCTGGTAGATGCCACTGAGGGATGTTTGGGTGTCATTGGTACGATTGAGGAAAGGTTGTAGGATTTGTCTGCACAGCTCAAAATCTCCTGTGCCTCGCAGGATGAGCTTCTTTGAAGGTGGTCCAATCTCATCCTGCAGGTCGGTGGGAAGACATGGATCCAGAACAGGAGACTCCGGAGTTTCTCCTACATGTTGACCTAAAATCCTGGGGGGAAAAAAAAAAAAAAAACCGACGAAGTTCAAATTTGAGTGCAAAGAAACTTTTGTAAAATGAAGATTAAATGAAAGCCCTCTAAGCTTACTTGTTTCGAATTGGAGTATCTCTAAGGAGGCTCTCCTCATATCTTTGGCGAGCTGCATTTCCACCAAAGCCCAGGAAGGTGGATACATAAACACGATAAACATGCTCAGTGCGATGAGCATCACATCCTAAATTGAACTCGGCCAGTAAGTTCTTGGCAATATCCTCCTATTAAACAAAGACAAATGAGAAGCAAGGCCTCACAGTCACCCTGAAACTGTGCACAAACAAATTCATACTGGACAAAGATTTCTTATATAAACTTAAATGTCTTAGGTGAATACATACGTGCATAGTTAAAAATTCAAATAATTTGATATCTTATTGCAAACTCCTTCTGAATTTTCCATTAAATGTAGAAAAACCTGCTCCTGTGCATACAGCAAAACAACTCAACACAAAGGCCTACATTAAAAAATATAAATTCAATTAATGTCTGTCATGATCAATTATATCCTGCCAGAGATGAATGCAGTCAGCTCACAGTATGCGTTTTATCGTGCCGAATGGAAAGCAGACCCTCGCCACAGGAAAATAAATGATGTACTGAAGTTTAACCAGGAAGTGATAGAAGTCAGAAGGAAGGAGAGGAGCAAAGTTTGAATGACAAAAAACAGAAATGGCACAAAAACAGAATTGGTTGTGGATAATAACCTGATGTGGAGAGTCAAAGCTTACAGTTTTGGGCACTTCATATGCAATTTGAGTTGAGACACCGCCCATGTCCAGGACACCAGCAGTTCTTTTCCTGATCAGTGCTTCCTGATGATCACTTCCTGGAACATGAACCTCCACTACAGGTTCTTTATCTTGTAAATTAAATAACAAACACATACACTTTGCATTAAAATATAATTGAGAATTTAGCTAACAAAAAGTTAATTACTTGTTAACTAGAATACTTTAGTATAATTACCATTGTACACATGATTAAACCTTCCAAGAACAAAATTGATTCCGATCCACGCGTAAACACCTATAAAAGAATGAACATGGAATAGGCTGAACAGTGTTATTAAACATTGAATCAAAGATCCTCCACCACATAAAGCGATGTCAGCGATATTGCAACATTGAAAGCATTACGGATTCGTCACCATAAATCTGAGAGGAGCAAATTTACCTTCTTGTTTCCCAGAAATCACCTCTACATGAGAATCAGAAAAGAGGAAGTTAAAGTGGACCGGAATATCCGTGCGCAAATCCTCAAGAAGTGCTTCTTGTTGGCTGTTGGAAATCAAGCACAAAGACACAATTAAACAAATACATAGTTTGTGAGATAATTTAGTTTTCTATGTACATGATTTTTAATTTATGATCATACAGTCCCACTGTACCTTTCAGGTAGGATCCTCATTCCAGCTGTGCAAAGGATGTATAGAGGTGTTTCCATGTGCTTATTTTTTGGGATGTGTTGAGCTGCAAAACTAAGAAGTGGGTATATGTAATCACTGGCTTTCTCAGGTGTTTTAGCCAACTCCGAAATGCCTAACAACAAAAAAAAAATGCATAAGAATAAAAACGCAACTTTTATCAATGCATGAAAACAACAACAATCTTTTATATCAAAAAGTCTAAATGATCTAAATACAAAGTATTTTGATCGGAGCAGCTCACCAGGCTTTATCTTCATGACCACAGCCTTGTGGTGTTTATCTCGCATTTGTCGGATGTCTAGTAGTTCATGTGGGTTACCATTGTGTCGTGGCCAGCAATACACAAATATTCTGGAACCACTGCTGCCACAGTCCACGACCAGCCCATAGTTAAGGTTGGGGTTACTTGTATCGGTCACATCCACATCAGTAACCCTTGCCAGGTGCCTTTAGAGAGATAGATAAGTTTCTGTAGCAACTAAATATTTTTCTAAATGGGACAGGTGCCAGGGGCAACAGCTTCAGACGGGAAATACAGGCTTCCCTCAACCCAACTTCATCCTCCAGCTAACCCGGAAGGATCCTGAGGTGTTCCCCGGCCAAATGTGAGACATAGTCTCACCAGCGAGTCCGGGTCCGGCCCCTGGGTCTCATTCTGGTGGGACGTACCCAAAACACTTCACCAGCAAGGTGTTTGGGGTGCATCCTAACCAGATGCCGGAACCACCCCATTTGGCTTTTTTCTACCTGGAGGAGCAACAGCTCTGCTCTACTCTGATCTCCTCCTGGATCACAGAGCTCCTTACTCTATGTCTGAGTGAGAGCCCGGCCACCCTGCAGAGGAAGCTAATTTTGGCTGCTTGTCTCCGCGATTCTTTCAGTCACCACTCACATCTGGTGACCATAGGTGAGACTCACTACATATTATCTCTAAGGTAAGATATTTGATTACCTGTGAAAGTGACTGTCCTGTTTGAGCCAGCTGTTTTGTCCCTTTCCACCAACAAACAGCAGGTAGAGAATACCCATCAGACAAACCACCAAGCTGATGAAGAAAAGCTGTCTTAAGGAGGGGACCAGAAGCCGGGGAAGAACTTGATATGACAAGCTGAAATGCCATGAGGCTGGGAAAAGGCATGAAAAGTTGATCCTGTCAAACACAGTAAGACTCATCAGTAAGGTACACCAAAGATCAGTGAGGCACAACTGCATTATTCTTATGGAAAGCAAATTTTGTGAAGTCTACCTTCCCATAATGCAGATTTCTTCTTGTTATTTGACTCAGTCAAATGGTGAAAGAGTGATCCTATATCTCTGCTCCATCCTTTTTTGCTCATTTACAACCAGGACCTATCCGATAAAATGTACATAGAAGTTTATTAAGAAACACCTGATCATCTGAAAGGCCTAAAGTCTCAAACATGTGCATACACACTAAACATGTTCATGTATATAAAGCCCATAAAAGCATTAATTCAGATAAATGCAATCGAGATGTTCAAAGAGCCATAGACTGGTTACTAGTAACCTACTAAACAGTTACAACCGTGATCGAGCAGGTTATGCATTCAAAATATACAGATAATTTTTAATAATTCATTTCACGACTGTTTTTCTTCGAAATCAAATGTTTTTACTTACTAAGAAACAACGAAACCACAGCATTTCCGGAGAAAATAACCATCTTCACACAGTCAGCTGGAAACAGCTAGCAGCTAACTGTCTGGCTGACACGGATCCGGGGAGTGACGTGTAACCGGAGGTAAGGTCCATTTGAATCTTGTTACGGCGTATCCCGGAGGAGATCCTAATCCTCACACATCGGTTGATTGTTAATATTTTTCTTTAATTAATGTTATTTTACATATTTATGTGTATGCGTTTCCAAAAGTTAAATAAAAACTGAACATAAAAAGATGTTTTAACAGTTTAGATTGTAAATTTGGGCTATCGACGGATAAAACCAACGAGCTAAAGTCAACTTCCTTGAAAAGCAACATGATTGTGACTCATTGCTGACATCTAGCAGTTGGAGTTGTTATTGAGAAAGTTCATCAGAACCCCACACTTGAATATTTTGTCCGTTTTATTGAGTTGGACTTTGTGTCAGTATCCACATATTTTTTTCAATTTTTATACAAAATCCCTACAACTTAATTTCTTGTAAGTTTTGTGGCAGTGTAACAGAAGAATGAAGACCATTTGTTGTAATTGTCAAAAAAAATTAATATAATACCAAAGACGCTCTTCTGGATCGAGAGAAGCCAAATGGGGTGGTTCGGGGATCTGGTTAGGATGCCTCCAGAACACCCCACTTGTTAGGTGACCCGCTGGAGAAATTATGCCTCACAGTTCGCCTGGAAACACCTCGGGATCCCCCCGGGTGAGCTAGAGGATGCAGCCGGGTTAAGAGAAACCTACAGTAGTTTTACCTTCAGAGGCTAGTTCCAGCGCGACCTGGCCTAGGATAAGCGGAAGACAACAGAACAGAACCAAAGACACTAGCAATTTTACTTTTTAATACAGTTATCAGATTGACTAAATGAAATGATCAACATAACATTTTGTAGTCAAAATTTGCAGCAAAATTACTAAGCAGAATTGAAAAGGTATAAAAGGATCTGATGAATCAAACTTCAGTTAAAAAGAATCAAACATGTAGCGCTAGTGATTCGCTTTAAATTGTATACAATATAATTTTTTCAAGATAAAAACATTTCTTCTTCTTCTTTCGGCATTTCCCTTCCGGGGTTGCTACAGCAAGTCAGTTTCTTTCATCTAACCCTATCTGCTGCATCCTCTTTCGGTCACACCAACCATCTTCATGTCTTCCTTCACTGTATCCATGAACCTCCTCTTTGGTCTTCCTGTAGACCTCTTTCCTGGTGGTTCCAAACCCAGCATCCTTCTTCTGATGTACTCTCTCTCTCCTCTGCACATGTCCAAACCATCTCAGTCTGGCCTCTCTGACTTTAAAAACATTTATTAAGTAAAAAAAAAAAAATGCAAATGTAGTTAACAAAAATATTATCTCTTTAAAAGAATGATACTAATCAGAGCTGTAAAAAAAAGGTCTGTGAAAATAACAGTGTGAAGACATTGTTTCTTTCACTCAAATTAGTGATCACTCAAAATTGCTCCTTTACAGTATTAGAAGCTTTCTACTGCCAAACAACTTGAGCTCTACTGAGCCTCTTGCAATCCAACCATTCATTTTTATTAATTTTCCAGCAGTAGCTTAAATCCAGAAACTTGAGCTTTGTGCATCGTCGCAATAAAGTTCTCACGGTTTCTATCTGCACATCTGTACGCTGCAGATCAATGTGCTGCACCCGTCCAAATGGCAAAGGAGATAAAAGTGAGGAATCTTCAGACCGAAGCGTGTTCAAACTAACTCTTTGAAGTATATTTAGCAAGACACGGTTCAAAGAGCATGGCAGAGAGACCAATGAGAGCTTTTCCAGGAGAGGAGAACCTTCCAGGAGACACTTCAGCACCTTTGTTAAGGACCACATGAACAGCAGAGGTCGTGTTTGGCTGTCTTCACTGGAGAAGCTTAAGATATTTGGAAGACAAAACAGAAAATATTTAGTGACAAGATGATTGATAGAAGTTTTGGTTTACCATCAATCTACTGTGTGTAGAACCTCAAGGGGAGGCTGAAACAGTTGAAATTAAACTTGTAAAAAGAGTCAAAACATTCTAATCCAACTAAACAAAAAATAACAGTTATACTAATGTATACTAATATATATAAAACGTAGTAAGCTTTACAAAACCTGTTGTGTAAGAATTGTCTTATAGATCTTGTAGACAAAACGAAAGTCAAAAAGTAGTCTAAAGCAGATAAACTTGCTACAACTATACTGATGATAAAACCTTCATTTCTAGCCTCAGTAAGTGTTGTTTATGTTCAGTATCACCACAACACAGCTAGTTTTTTCCTAATGTTGTACTTTTGGTAGCAGGCTTACCAGAGTGTGAGAGAGCAGAGGTTCGGCAGATGTGGGAGGTCCACATCCTCCTGCTCATCATCAAAAAACTGGACACTTGATGAATCAGGATACACAGAATAGATAAAAAGCTCTCTGAGCTTGGGACAAATCCTCATGACATCCAGCAGAGAATTGTGAGAGTTGACTTTTACTCCCTCGATGGTGAGAGAAGTTAACGAAGAACCCACAACGCGCAACGCAAGAAGGAGAGCCATTGCAGGAAAAGGGAAATACACTGAGAGTTTGTAGAGCTGGCCTTTCCAGGGCTGAAGGGATGAAGCCAACAGTGAGTCCTGGGTTGTAGGATTTCTGTCATTTTCTTCACAACTTATTGACATCGAGTTAATGTCTGGACATAAACGGACCAAGCTGTCCAGCTGGTTGCAAGTGATGCCCCTTACATCTTTTAAGGACAGAAAAAACTGAGTCTGACCTGAAAAACCCATGTCGTCCTTCATTAGGTACTGTGAGCAGGATGGCTCTTCATCAGTGATTGTTTCTTCATCACTTTCATAAAAATCCCAAAACATCTCATTCTCCTCTTTGTTGTTGCTCTCTTCATTAGTTGGAGTGATTTTCCTTTGTTTTCTGTAACTACCATGGCTGTCCAACCGCTGCTTCCACACCTCCTCCAACCTAGGAATCCCTTCCCTGCGAGCAAAGTTGTCAACTATGCTGAACTCTTTACGCTCAATGAGATAGCAGGCCAGGGGGAGATTTTCAATGGCTACTATTTCCAGGCAAGGCAGTAATAGAAGGAGGTAAGCTGCTACTGTTGCAGCATCTTCCTCCTGTTCCCCAAACCCAATATCCAGAGCCAGCAAACTTTTAAGGCGCAGAGAGAGCAATGAATGAGACGCAGAGGGTTGATGAGTAGATGAGTTTGAGGGACTGGCTGAGGCTGAAAAGAAAGTCCCGCCGCCAAGAGGGAGGAGTGCAGCCGGGGAAAGCAAATAGCAACGGGAAACATCCAGATGTTGAAGTGAATGGCAGCAACTGACAAGTGTTTGAATCACATTCCTGTTACAAGGTGTGCCGGCCAAAGACAGTGAGCGAAGAACAGTTAAATTCTGCACAGTCTCACAAAGAACCTTTGGAGACAGCTGCTGGGCCCCGGACAGATCAAGAAACCACAGATCCTAAGAGAAAAAAATGTATTATAACAATGTCATAAAAAGATGGCATTAGAAGAAGAAAACGGATTCAAATGCACTTTTGCAATCAGATTAAATAGATTGATTTGTGAGAGGGTCACTGAAGAAAAACAAACAAAAAAAAAATGCCAGAAATTTTATCCACTCATCAATATGGTATGCTTGGTGATTAACCAAGGCGGAAGAAATCTTCTTTCTATTAATCCCACTAAATAATGTCCCATTTTTGTCTTAATATTTGATCACTTCTGTTTATCTTTTATTTACGTTTGTCACTGATTTGATTTCTTAATTATACTATCAGGCATTCTTAGGATTCAAAATGAACAAAGTCAACAGGGGCTTCTATCTTACTTGGCAGCGTGCAGTGATATGGGCACAAAGAGCTGGGGAAACTAAATTATGACAACTTCCCAGAGACAACCGTCGGCGCTGCGGCACCAGCAGCAGGTGAAGAGCAGCCCGAGACAATTGTTTCGTGGTGCACAGCAGTGAAGTCAGCTCTTCAACAAGATCACCAGCTGCAAGTATAAATACGAGCAGTAAATGAACAGCACAAGATAAATTTTGAAAACCTGTCAAGATTGTCTTAGAAAATTTATGTAATTCATTTCAGACATCCCAACAATACGTATCGTTAAACAAATGTTTACCTGAACCCACATAATTTGTAATAGTTGAATACAGTATAGGTCACTTGAATTTTGCAGATATTTGGTAGTTAAACTTCAACAACTTACGCAGTGCATTGAAAGGTCCTATGATGTATCTAAAAAAGTAGTGATCCAGGTAGTTTTCTGAGTAGTCTTTTGTCCAAAGGTCCTTCATGTTATTAGCAAGGCTGAACAAACACATTTGAACCAATGAAAGGACAGAGGCATCGTCTTGTTTTTTCGGACAACCTCCCATCCAATTCCGATTCCTCAATCTTCTGGGTTGAACCTTTTTGCTGACAATTCCATTTGAAGCCCGAAAGAGAGGCATTGTTGTAGATGAGCTCCTTCTGGAGCTGAAGACAATTCTGTATTTAAGGGGAAATAAATTAACAAGACAAAAATTGGACAAAATAAATCTACCAGACATTTAACCCTTGTTTTAAAATTTGCTCTATTTCTATCATAACAGAATACATCTCAGGATTATGAAAAGTGCATATACATATCAAACTCTATCAGTTAGAATGAAAGGAAAAGTGTACCGAACTGTGGTGAGACTGGCTATGCTGTTCGGTTCAGAGCAGGTGTGTCAAGATCCAGTCCCAGGGGGCTAGTGTCCTGACAGTTTTCATTGTGGTCCTATTTCAATACAGTTGTTGCACGTAATGTGAGGTGCAAGAATACATTGAAAAGCTTCAGGACACCGACCCTCCAGGACCGGAGTTTGACACCCTGAGAGGCAATGAGGAGAAGACAGGAAGCAGAGATGGAGGAAGCAATGATGAAGATGCTGAGGATCCCTCTGGAAGTGGCCAGGATGGATAGGATTAGAAATGAATATATTAGAGGAACAGTACATTTTAGAGATTTCGGAGATAAAGTCAGAGAGGCCAGACTGAAATGGTTTGGACATGTGCAGAGGAGAGAGGAGTACATCGGCAAAAGGATGCTGGATTTGGAACCACCTGGAAAGAGGGCTAGAGGAAGACCAAAGAGGAGGTTCATGGATACAGTGAAGGAAGACATGAAGCTAGTTCGTATGACTGAAGGAATAAACTGACTTTCTGTCATTCACCCCTGAAGGGGAATGCTGAAAGAAAAAGAAATACACATCAAACTCTTCCATTTCAACTTGTAGATTGTGGGGGGTTTTTTTCCACACACTGAATAGTTTTAAGGCTCCATCACACTTCCATCAAATCACTTTGCTCTTCTTAAAAGTCTGGTGAGTAATCTTGAATCATTGCTTTGATATAAAAGGTAATCTCATGCTTTCCCACTGAATTTATTACATTTATCTCAAGAACTTTTTATTTACTTCCTTTTTTCTTAACACCAGTTGAAGCTTGAACTTTGATCCAAGTCAGCCAGCAGCAATAAAAGTTTGTCTCTTCCTGCTAAGTTTAGGATCGTTTATGCAATAAAAAGATTAAACTAAACTGTTATTTTCAATCAACAAATTGCATCTAGCTTCAATTACCTTTTATACTCCTTGTAGCCACTTTTCTTCTTCTCCACTTTATTCCAGTGTTACGTCTTCATCGTACGTCCTAAGTGGTTGCAACTGGAAATAAAAAATAATACTTACTGCCCTCTACAGGTGCATAGTGGGAATTATAATGTGGAGAACTTCCCTTTGGAGTTTAAAGCAGTCAATATTGGTCAATTTTTTTAAACAAATAATTGAATGAAATACTATTGATTATGAGAGGAATATAAAATTCCTTGGATGCCATTATACCACACGGTAAGTGTAAAAAAAATGTCTTTTTTTTTTTTTAAAAGAATCAATGATAATTTATGATACCAGTACATAAAAAATGACACATTGGCAAATTCTCCCTCTAGCAGAAGTACCTCCACATGTTCAGTAAAGTGTTTGTCATAAAATTCGGTGGTCAATAAGTAAATTTAGCTCAATTTTATTCAGAAATTCATACTGAAAATGTTTTATAAATAATTGGTTAGGTTGAAATACCAACGCTTTGGTGTGTTAGTTGAGTGTTTCTCAACATTTTTTATAACAAAGTACATTTTTCCATCGAAAAAGGCACATCACCAATCAAAACTGTTAAAATCATTTGTCTATATTCGTCTATATTTACAATAAAGCGATTCTCCTAAAAAGGAATCAAACCAACACATCAAAACCAATTTAATAATCTTATATGATTCCTCTTTAAATAAAAAGTGCAGTTACTTTTCCTTTTGAATGTCTTGCAGAAAATGTGAGATTTCATTAGAACTCACAATTTTTCTGCTTTAAAACACAACCTAAATTTTCTTTTAAAGTCTCAAAAACATGTAGAAAATGTGATCCACTTGCTTGTGTAGTATTTGGTCCGGACAAGTGACCCCAATGGGCTGCAGACTGGGACCTGGAAGTGCTGGTGGGCTAAACCTCAACATGCGAACTCTTTTTAAGGACTGCCATTTTAGTATATTTTAACAAATATTAGAAACTGTTTTTATCGTCCGTGCTTCTGCATCCCTGGTACTCCCTGCCTAGTCCTGAACCGGCAATTTGGTCACATAAGTAAATAGAAACAAGTGTGTGTGTGTGTGTGTGTGTGTGTGTGTGTGTGTGTGTGTGTGTGTGTGTGTGTGTGTAACTTAGAATTCATTTTAAATCAAATTTGAAGACAATAGTACAGGTAAAAAAAACAAAAAAAAACATAAGTACAGCTGAAAAGTATCAATCTACATCTGGATTTGGTTGTTGTCATGGTAGAGGAGTGTTCGTTCGTCATGGTACAGGACACTGTTACAGATTTCAGACAGATAAAACAGAATTGTTACTTGAATGCTTCTAGTGTCTGACTTTGGACTTTAGTAAAGACCTGACTTCACATGACACCTTCATGCCAGAGTTGTACTTTGATCCTGAGCAATGGAGAGAACTAGCAGAACTGTTTAAAAAGAGGATTGGGCTGCTAATGTCCTGTTTTTGACCCAAACAGAAGCAGCAGCAATGTTCTGGATGGTCTGCAGATTTAAAAGTAATACCTGTTGTACGATGTTCTTGAGCATGGTGACACACCTGGAAAAGCCCAACAATACTACCTGCAGCTAAATAGTTAAATAAAATGGTAATTTCTGGGATCAATTTAGCAAAGCACTCGACTCCACCAGCACAAAGACCTGCTTGTTTTAAATTCAAAATTCAGATGTGTCAGAATGAGAGCCCGAATTCTGTAGGTCCAAACATTTGGGTCCTATTCCTACTGGCACTGAACAGACAACCACTCAGGCACATGCTCATTTCTTGACTAATTTACCAATGATCTAGTAGCCAAATATGCATGTTTTTGGAGGGTGGAAAAATGGTAACTGGACTGTACTTATGTAATGTATAGTATCTGCCCCGAAGCACATCACAATGTACCTCCCTTTGAACCAAAACCCTTTTTACTGTGACCCACAAAGCTCACTTACTGCACCACCATGCAGCCATCACTGATCTTTTTTTTTTCTCAAAACAAAATTATTTTCTCTTGAAAATGTTTTAGTTTTTGCATTACTGAAACCAAGACATCACATTTGACGTGATTATCTTTATTCAAAATTTGTGATGTTTAATAAACAAGTTTGGTAAAAAGCAGAATTTTTTTTATTTCTGCCGACCTCCATCAGACTCTTTAAAAGGCCTTTCATCCTTTTGTCATCCCGTCTATCTTTTTGCACTGCATCACTTCCCTTTGGGGCCCAATGAAGTATTTTCAATTTAACTAAATACAAACAGTGTGCTGTGAAAACCAAAGAAAACCAAAACAAACAAAAAAACCACGGAAAACTGACATGTTTTCTGCATACTTTGAAATTACATTGCTTTTTCCTCATAAATACTAAAATAATTATCTTACAGACACCTTTTGCAATTAATTGGCCCCAGTAGTACAATACCATAAATAGTCATCAGGTTACAGGATTGTTTCGTAACTTCAATTATTGGAATTGGGAAGAAAAGCAAGATTGTTCTATAATTAATTTAAAAAAAAATCTTAACAGTTAACTTGTAGCCCATAGTACCAAAGCAAAAAACTGCAGACAAAAAATACTATATACTGATGTTTGAAAATTTTTTATTTGCTGCATTTGGATGGAGTGTGCAGTAAAATTTAAAATCTCTTAAATTAGAACTCAGAGCATTTTATATAAAAGCATTGAAAGTGTTTCAGCAATACAAATGAAAACAATGCAGTGAATCTGGCATCATAATAAATCAAAGCTTGGCATTACATGCTATAAACGTCAGATAATTATAGTTGGACTCAATCATTAACATTTTTGTATTACAGATATACTGTACATGTAAGTTGCAATCTGCATGTGTGTCAAGAACTTTTTTCTATTTAAAGAAAGAAAAAATGTATTCATAAAAAAGCCCTGCAACAGACCAGCAACTCATTCAGGGTGTACCCCGTTTCTCTCCAATAATCAGCAGGGATAGGCTCTGGCACCCCACACAACGCTAACTATGATACACAGTTCAGAAGATGAATGAATGAATATCCATGAAAAAGACTTGAGTGAAAATTGCTTAATTTTTTAGCTAATGTTGGTGTAAAGGAAGCAAACTTACATTATTATTTTAGCAAATTCTTAACAATTGATGAAAAGCGCAAATTTTATAGCACAAGTCCCTTAGTTTCCTATTTAAATCCCAGAATAGCAGCAATATGTTTTCATTCGACCAGCTTGGCTGATCTCAAGTTTCTTTAAAATCCATAGTATACAACTTTTCACCTCTATGTTTTAAACATTTATAACTTCATCAAATTGACCAGTTTTTCTTTTATTTTTACAAAGGTCATGAAAACAACCTGCCTACTGTAAATAGCAAAAATATCTTTACTATGTATTTTTCTTTTTAACACAAAGCAGGTTATTCTGATCCTGCCTCTGGGAGTGGCACCACTTTCTTGCCAGCGACAAAGACCTCCACTATGTTACGATCATCACCTTTAAAGAAAAAACAAAAAAAAACAAAAAACATTATGGTGCCATTTGATAAAATTAAAAAATATATACAAACCAAAAGAAAAGGGATACTTACCAACATTCAAAAACTTTTCCAAAAGAATCTGGAAGCAAAATAGTTATTAATTAATCTTTAAATAATCATAAATTTGATTGTCTTGTAAGTAAATACAGAATAACTGACCTTAGGTTCGTCATGCTGAATCAGGTCAATGGGTCCACCAGGAGTAGCCACGTTGATCCTCAGCGCATCGAAGTCTTTACCTACTTCAAAGTTTCCTATATGGTCATCCAGGGACAGAGCTATGAAGACAAAGTGCATTACTAATTAAAGAAGCAACTTTTGTTCAGTGTGATACATCTACTCTTTGGTGATTACAAAAAACAATAAAACAGCTTTGAATAGCTTTAAATTAGCTGAAACTACAAAAGTAAAAAATGGCATAAAATTGTTCTGTAAGATTCTTTAAAATCTTTTTTCTCTTTTACAATGTTTAGAATGAAAAGCAAACAACTGAAACGGTTTAATCTGCTTTAGAAATGTGAAACCAAAAAGCTTGTTTGAAGAACTACATGGTATATTTTCCATAGAGTACCAATCGTGGGAAGATTAAAACCACACCTAAGTTGTTAGTTTTGCGTGTAATTGATCTTTTCATTACAATACCTGTAAGAACTTGTTTGAAGAATTGAAAGCAAACGAAAAGAAAAACATTTCTAACTCCCTTAATGTACTTGTAACTTAACAATACCGTAAAGAAAAAATGGATAAGTCCTACCTTGACTGCCTCCCAGCGTGGCCAGCCTGAAAACCTCCTCAAAAGAGAGTGTCTCATGCTCTGGGTTTTGGATTGTTAGGACTTTGGATGCATCCAAAGCTTTCCTTATTGCATCAAGAATAGAGGAAGAATATCCCCCTGCTACATCTGGAGTAAACATACAAACAGACATGATGATGACACTAATTATGTCAGTGCTAATCTGGAACCTAATAAAATTTCACTTATACACACAAAAAAATGATTATTTGTTCATAATACAATTATTTGGTTTGACCAACGGCATAAAAACCAAAATTTTTGGAAAAGCAGACAAAATATGTTTAAAGTGGAATCTTAAAATTATGCACCTGTGCCAAGTCCCACTTTCACTTTGTGATTCAGGACATTGCGAACATTCAAAACACCACTGCACAACCTGTGTAAAGAAATATAGTAAAACAAAAATGAGACAGTACACTGAGTTCATGTTCCAGTGTGGAGATTTTCAAAGAAAAAATGTGTTCCATTTTTCAACTTCTTTCAGGGAAATCGGACCCATATAAAGTAGATCTGGGTAAAGACTTACGAAAAGTTGGAATTGGGGCAGTGGGACAAAGAGGCTCCTGTCTCCCTGAATAAAGCCAACTCTTTATCACTGAGATGACAGCCGTGGGCCATCACTGTCTGTAAAATCACACCATCAGTAAAACAGTCAGCATTTATCTGCTTTTAGGTTAGCTGTTATGTTTCTGCATGCAAAAGTGTAAAACTTGATCTTAGTTGGGACGAGGTTACATTCTTACCTTGTCTGTGAGCAGGTTGTGTCTGTGGTAGACATCTGTGTAAGATTCAGATTCAGGAAAGAGGTCCTTCACAAGCTTTACTTCATCATTGTTTTCACTGATGTGACTCTGTAAATAGATTAAATGGCCTGAGAATGTGTCAGGTAATCACTGTCCTTTAATAAAAAAAGATAAAACGATTAACACACAACTTTTTAAACACAACGATATAGACAACAAACTAAGACAATCCTCAACATACATCTATTTTTGTCTTCTACCTATTTGTTTGTGGAAAATATTTCTCGGTCCGTTGGCCAAAGTGAACTCACTTGAATGTGCAGGTTGTTATTCTTGGCAATTTCTGCCAATTGCGCAAGCAAGGCGCCCGTGCAGGATGGAGCAAAACGGGGAGTCACCACGGGCTTCACTAAAGGATACTGTCACAATCCCAAACCGTCCAACATGAGCAGAGACAAACAGAAACAAACACACAATGCTTTTAACAAGTTTTATTTCAATATATTGCATTTGTTTTATTTGAAGTGTCTCTGATAGTTCCTTAACAAATGTTTACCTTTTTGTTCAAGAGTTCTTGGATGAACCTCAAAGAAGCAAAACATGGATTGTTAATTTATCTATTCACATGTATGTACAGTATTCTGCTATTTTACAGCTGCACTTCACGATAGAATTTATCTTCAAGTAACAGGGTCTGTAACTTTCTCTGGGATTGAGATTTCTTCTCTGTACTTTGTGAACTGAAATTAGATTCAGAATCATGTCTACAATTTTAAAGCGATAACAACATAAAGGTTTTGTTTTGTCTTCTGAACAAGGTTGGAGGGGGTGCCTGAGCCAATCTGGCCGATTTCAGTCAAGAGGCAGGAAACACCCCAACAGGTTGCCAGTCTGTTGCATATTCCAATCCTGATATATGGGAATTATAAGTACTGTACATATGGCCAAACTTTATTGCCATAGCTTCATCTTTTCAAGGAAGGGTGTCCCCTACATACATGTGTGGAGTGGACTTGTGGAATTTTTTTTCTACCATTAACCCAGCAGCACTTTATGTTCATGCAAACGTTAGACAAGAAAGCCAATCACTCTTGCATTTGATACCTTGCAAAGTGCTCGACAATGTTTTATCAGATGCACCTTGTTACCATGGCAAAATGCTATTAAACTGATATAAAGATCACATGAAGTTAGGAGGTCTAGAATAATTGATTCTGCATAAAGTTGGCTTTGGAACATTTTTGAAAAATTACAACTGCATCGGAAAACTGCACAGATGCCATCTTTACATACTGTAGATACTTCCATATTTTGCTGAACACCTTTCTTAAATGTTTTTAAAAACAGTTTCTGAATGACTAGTTGTTTGATTTTACCTGTCATAGAGGAAATGACTAAGATACCTGATTAGAGTTACTTGAACTGGCTAGCAAATATGTTTTGCAAAACAAAAACTTTGAAACTAACCACACCTCATGAGCTGGTGTACAGTTCACTGACAATGGTGGAAGTGTTATGTTTTGTTATTTCTTCACTGCTTCAGAAATATGGGACGTGCTATGTGTCATTCATCTGAGCTTCCTTTTTCTTATAAGAATACTAAAAGATGATGAAAGACAAGGATCTGGACGTTTAAAAGTTACATGAATAGACTGAAGATCAGATTTTCTAGTTTTTAGTGCTTTGTTTCATCATATTTTTTATACATTTCATGCTTACCGATAGGTTTCATCTTGAGACTCTTGACTGGTTTCTTTGTAATCTTTCACAAAGTTGTTTCTATCCATGCAGACTTTCCCCACCAGTGCACGCTGTCCAAAGTCATCTACAAAATTTAGGAAATGTCAATTACGTAGTTACATTTTCATATTTTTATACAAAGATGAAAATATGGTCCTTAGGAAAGCATTGCATACAAGAAAATGTTTCAATCAACTGCCTTTCACCCCATTTCTTCTTGTTTGAAAATTTTAGTTTCGGGCTTTATTTATAAGAGAATAAAAGCATATCCTGAAACTGTTAAATAGATCTACTCTTAAGCCAATGAAATATTGAAAAAAATGTTTTCAGTAACGTTTTAACTCCAAAAGCTTCCCTGTAATGATGACGTATGTTTAATGCAGACATTCGTGCATGTTCGTTGGTTTAAGAACGTCAGTGAACGACGCCCACACGAGGTATTGCTTTTTTTTTCTGTTTTACCAGAAAGCTGATGTTGAAGTGGAACACAATCTTAATCAATATCATTAGTTATGTCAGTGTGTTTCCTGTCATGACAAGCTGCAAAAGTCCCCTAGTCACAGCCAGATTTCAGCCATGACTATGGAATAGTTCTAACACATGTGATATGATTGATTTGTCAAACTTCAGAACATTCTTGAAAACCACACTTGCTAAGTTTTAAAAAACAACAATTACACTCACTTATCTTCTTTTGACCTGCAAGTGTATTTAAAACTTGAATTTTCACAAGTTTGATTATAAATACCAGTAAAAGTGAGGGTTTAATTGATGGCATCCAAAGCCACAGTAATCAGTTAAGAGGAACGAGTGCTGTGTTCTGGTCGAGTGAACCAATTAGCATTTCTTACTGAAATTTGACACAGACAAAAATGACTCCAAAAAGCTACTTTATTGTCCTAACTAGTCAGTATCTGCTTTAGTTATGCGTAAAATGGGGTTAAAAGTTATGCATAACCATTTGCTTGGTTATTTATTTATTCTATAAAGCACATTCAGCACATTGGCAGCTTATGTCACCATGAGTGAAAAAGCTTTGTGGATAATGACTCAAAAACTTAGAATTAGAATTAGATTTACTTTATTGATCCCACACTTGGGAAATTTGTGCGTTACAGCAGCAACAAGAAAGAAATAGACAGTATATATACAAGAAGGAAAATAAAAAAAAATAATAAAATATTAAAATAATAAAATAATAATTATTATTTTATAAAATAATAATAATGATATTAGAAAACTTGCATGCAGGTTTGATTTCCTCACAAGACTTGCGTGGACTTTGAACGTATGCTGAATTTTATATAGAGAGAGCTAGACACTTAATCAAGCAAACTCAACACAAATTCACTTGTGAGACTAGAGTTAAAAAGAAGGTATGATTATATGGCATGTAAAATGCTGAAACATAAATGTGCACTAACACTTATGTTTTGGTTGAACAGAGATCAGTAGCTAAGAACAGTACAAAGTTGAGGGATCATTGACCTCCCTTACATAAAATGACTGGGAACAACTGCCAAAACTGATGTTCAATTCACCCTGCTTGGATCGTTACACATTTATATGCGCATGTGCTCTGTATTATGCAATGTGGCTCTGAAATGATAAGGACACAGCATAAAGGTGAAGGACCATTCTGTTTTCAAAGACATGTCAGATCAACAGAAAATGAAGACTCAGAAAGAGTCAAATGATTTAGTTAATAAAATATTTTATTAATTTGCATCACCAAAGTGATCAAATTTATTAAAAATAAAATGTTGTAATTAAATAATCATAAATTACTGGTTGAGGCAGGAAATAGCGCACAAGTGACAGTAATGACAATAATTAGTATCTTTACTGTGCAGTCATTTGGTCAGAGTCAAAGAGAAATTTTAGATGGGAATTAAAAACATCTTAAAGAAGATCAATCAACTTTTTCCAATGATTATAAACGAGAGTGACTGCAAATCTAACTCATGTCCTTTTTGAGTTTTTAAATCCTATTTAATACTGTTAAAATGCATTCAAAGTAAGAAAGAGGAAGTCAACAATGAAGAACGTCATTTCTGAATGATTCTTCAACTTGATGTGGTTCTCCTATAGTACCATTTGGAAATAAATGTATTTAACTCTCTAATTTTGAACATTACTCTACCAATTGCCTTTAAAACCTGCAGATAAGCGTGTTTTGTTGTTGTTTTGGTTTTTTTTTTCTTACTGAAAAACCAAATTTGTACGTTCTGTTTATCATTAGAATAAGCGAATGAAAACTAAAACTCAAAGTCAAACGTTTTTAATTGAGCAAAGCTTGACCATTTTAGTTAAAACTTGTGTTTGTGAATTGACAACTTACTTGCAAGTTGACCCAACAGAAGTGAAGCATCAGTGTGTATGGTTGCAAAGTAGCAAGCTGTGGTGGTTCCATTTTTCAAGGTTCTTCTCTGTAAATTAAAATCAATACTGTTACACGGTTAACTTCCACTGTCTGTCTTTTATTAAAAAGCATCATAGAGTGAAAAACAACCATTCCATTTAAAACGTAAAACTATTTCAGGACACAATCACACTCACCACTACTCGAGTGTAGACCTCACGGGCAAACTTTAAGTCTTTAAAGCGTGACTCTACTGGAAATGTGTAGGTATTTAGCCATTGAAGTAAAGGCATGTCCAAGGCAGTACCAGCGTAGCTGAACTGAGATGCATGGATATGAGTGTCTATCATTCCTGGCATGAAGAACTCACTGACAGCAAAACATAAAAGGCATTTATACTCATGTTCATAAATACATCTTCAACAGTGTTGCTCAGAGATAATTTATTCATATTCATACTCTTGTCCAAGCTGAATGACTCCCGATTGGCTGAATCCAAAAGTTTGAGAAAGTTTCTCTAAATCAGAGCCTTCCCCAATAAAAACGATCTGTTGGTAGAAATGATTCATATTACAAAAAGTGCTTACTGCGAAGTGTTTGCCTTGTCCGTAAAGTAAACTTCTAGAATAAATATTACACTCTTTACACTCATAAATGATAAGACACAACTAAGTACATTTGTACAATAACGATGATAGGATATTAATTATTAAATATCTGTCGACTTTTTAAAAGTATATGCTTCTTAAAAGTATTTTTAAAAGGAAAATAATTCACTTACAATATTAAGTCCTATATTTAAGCTGCATTGATTTATAAATCAGCTATTCAGTATCAATACACAAAAATAATTCCAAACCTATTCTATTCATATAAATTTTAGGCCAAACAAGTATGCAAAATATTTCTTGGTCATACATGATAATACATTTGGTATTTTTGCCACATCAGCTTCATTTTAATATAAATTTGATATTAGCTACATGTGTGTAAGTCTTCTTCCTATTAAGAATATACGTAGTAAAAATAAAAGTAAAAGTGAAAAGTTGTTTCATTTCTCTTACATCTTTGTATGATAATGTAAAACTTACACAATTGCTTGTTCGTGTAAAGTTTACAATAGATGCAGTAGTCATACATTAAACAAAAAAAATGGCATTTTTTCCACATCAATTGCATTTTTATCAAACACAACATTAAATATGTGTGAATAGATGGTAAAAATAGAAGCAAACGGGAAAAACTAGTTTCATTTAACTTATAGTCCTGTATGAAACTATAAAACTTGCACAACTACTTGTTTGTGTAAAATGTACAGTACAGAATTCAAGTCAAAGATCAAATCAAACATTTCATGCAGGATGCAGTCTAACCACTTCAAATTAACACAAAAAAATAATAACACAACTTCATAACTATAATTAGTCAAAAATAAAAAAAGTTCTACCAACTTTTCCTTCAGTATTTACTCCCAGCAGCGCATCCTCCAGAATCTGCAGCGCAGTTTTTGTGGTTGAATGGATAAATGTTCCTCTGTAGACGGACTGGATTGGGAATCTGGACTTCTCATAGTTTGCCATACTTACACCCGATTAGTCTGAATTGAAGTTTGAGATAACCTGCCCCGGGCAGAATGACTTTTATCCCAAACAACTTAAACACACCCTGCAGGAGGCGCGCCGCACCTGAACACACTGCAGCCAATAAGAACACACTGTGTGTATGATTTCATAAAACACATGTCTTCAAGTAAATGTCATTTACAGATCTGAAGTAAGACACACAAAAAAAATCTCAACAAGCCACTAAAAGTGAATTCTGATCTATGTTGGTGTTGTTTATCCATGATTAATCTAAACGTTGGTATGAAACTATAAGAAAGAAAATTCGTTATAAACTGAATTTGTTGGATATTGTTGCCATGTTACCGACTTCCTGAGATCCAGAAATTACAATCTTTACAGTAAAAGATACTGTATGCATCTTATGAAAACTCAAACTCATGCCAAAAACATGCTATTCTTTTTTTTAATTATTATTTTATTCTTAACTCGTCCTCATCAGAAAAGACAATGACAGTACAGACCATATTTTACCTTCCAAAGAACATCTTTCAAAAATAAGAAATTGTTTTTCCATTTATTTTTCATCATATGCTGATACAATTGTAGCAGCAGAACTAGATGAGAGGGAATGAAGAAAAAAAAAAGTGAACAAAGAATGAAAGAAAAAGACCAATCATTGTACCATGGGTTTTCATTGCATTTGCTACATTATTAATTTTCATTCCACTCTGCAGTGACTAATCTCTCACATGCTTAATGTGTTCTTGTGTAAAAAAAACTGGTTGAAACATTGAAAGGCGCATCCTCATTCCCTCTGTGGAATGAGGATGTTTAGCATTTTCTGTGTATTACATTCCATCATTCCACAAAAAGAACAAATCAGATCTCCTTTTCATCATCTCTATCTGATTGAATTCTGTTCTCAGGCAAATAAAGTATTCGCTGTATATGATGGAGTTTCTGTAGAGGTGAATTCTTCATCCTTGGTTTCTGTCCCCAAACTGAAGAACTTGGTCCTTGACTTCCAGACAGATGGACCTTCACCTCAAAGGATTGACAATACCTTCACTTGCTTCATCCCTCAGTGGTTCATCCCAAGGCTCCATGCTAAGCCCCTTTCTCTTCAATCCACTGAATTACTTACAAGAAACTTTAGTTGTTAAACGTAACCTTTTCATCAATGTGCAAAACACCAACGAGATGATGGTGGAGTAAAGGAACTGGTGCCTCTTTTACTTTGCACACCCAAGGGATAATTTTGCAAATTTGGATGAAAACTCAGGCCATCATCTGTTACAATAACACATCCGGTTTGGTCAAGAAGCTGAGTAGCTATATTGGAGTTTTGTTTTCTATTTGGAGACAATAAAGGGCTATTGTTTCATATTTATCTAGCGTAAGAATTATTACAACACTATCCCAATGAACATCTGCAGTGCAGCAGGCTTAGGAACAATTTTTTCCATCCTTTGAATTGTTACTACTAAGATACTATTTTCTTACCCTGACATTCGGTGGTGTAATAAGTAATCTTTGACTTAAAGGCTAAATTTCTCTAATATGCCCCACAATAAATGCTTTCGGAATGGTTTTCACATCGCGCAAATTTCGTCTGAACTTGGATGAACTTATTTGTGGACAACCTCATTAAGTAAAAGTGCATAACCTTCAGTCACGAGTCCGAAAGCAGAAGAAATGTGGGTTGACATTATGAAATAAATAAAATCCCCTGATATTTGTGAGTAATGCACGCATGTATTGAAACCAATGCCCGTGTGGGCTTTGCTTGTGGTAGGCAGAGAAGTTCCCATTTTCTGTTAAATAGATTAAAGTCACATGAAGAATGACAACATTGAATCATTGTCACTTTTAAATGACATCAGTTTAAATCATGATGAAATGCAACTTGAGGTCATATGGGTTAAAATAAAAACACAGATTTGTTAAAGATTTTTCTACAGACCGGTAAGTATAATTACAAAAACAGTGAAAACTGTCTCAACATGCATAAAACTAAGAATGGTGGTGTACGTATCTCACTTAAATACATCCTTGACTTTATTTTTTTATTGACATAGTTTTGTTGATAAATTGGCCATTTTAAAAAAGTTTTTATTCTATATTGATGATTTAAAGGTCTTCTTCTCCTTCGACATTTCCCTTCAGGGGTCGCCAATGCAAGTCAGTTTCTTCCATTAATGAATGAATGAATGAATGAATGAATTACTCTATTCATCCCTCACCGGGGAAATTTGTTTGCTGCACTACTTACACCGCAGCAGGCTGCCCTTCAACGGCGCCAATGGTGGGAGAAGCGGGGGTTAGGTGTCTTCTCCAAGGACCCTAGACGTGCTCTCCGTGGGACGCAAACCCGCGACCTCCCGGTCCGCGGGCGAACGCTCTAACCACGCGGCCACCGTCTCCACCCACGCGGCCAACGTCTCCACCCATTACATTATCTCCACCCACTACATTAAGTCCCGTCTCCTGCATCCTCTTTGGTCACGCCAACTATCTTTTTATCTTCCTTCACTGTATCCATGAACCTCCTCTTTGGTCTTCCTCTAGGCTTCTTTCCTGGTGGTTCCAAACTGAGCATCCTTCTGTCGATGTACTCTATCCTCTGCACATGTCCAAACCATCTCAGTCTGGCCTCTCTGACTTTATCTACAAACCCTCTAACATGTGCTGTTCCTCTGATATACTCATTTCTGATCCTGTCCATCCTGGTCACTCCCAGAGAGATCCTCAGCATCTTCATCTCTGCTACCTCCATCTCTGTTTCCTGTCTTTTTCTCACTGCCACTGTGTCCAGACCAAACAGCATGGCGGGTCTCACCACGGTTTTGTACTCTTTCCCATTCACCTGTAGTGCTATTTTTTTGGCATAAAACCATACTGCTGCTCACAAATTCTCACTTCTTAATGATGTGAGATGATAAGGACTCACATTAAAAAATAAAAAACATAGCCCTTACTGTAAAACGTTTGGTTTATTCACTTTACTTACAGCTAAATGCATGAAACAACCAGCATGTTCATTTTAATTGGTTAATTTTTGAATAATTAAAGCATATATTTCAGCCTAACAGCAATTTCTGGAATAAGTATCCATCTTCCGAACTGTGTCATCCAAAACTATATCGCCCAAGGAATGAGAGGCAGCTCTGGTTGGTATAAGACTAAAGGCAACATTTTGACTCCAATGGAATGCTGTTAGTCTTTAATATGATGCCCCGTTACATCTAAAGGCGTGGCAGATTTATTTTGAACTCTTTGTGGTTCAAAGTCTTTATCAAAGTCTTCATCTTCCTCATCCTCCAGGCCAGAAAAATCCCCCTCATCATCACTGCTCAAATCATTCTGGTCCTTCTTTCTTGGTCGGCTTCCTTTTTGTGTGTGTCCATCTGGTTCTTGTTCTGTCTTTTCCAAGTCTGAGTTTAACCTGTAAAGAGATGAAAATGATACAATGTAAAAACTTAAAACAAGTAAATAGGAGTAATGAGAAGGTGAGACAGCACTTTGGGAATTAGTTGATAGCAAACAGTCTACTGTATACTCATTTTTTTGTCCTCCTTCCACTATATTTGTATTTCTCTCATTCTTTACTTTACTTTAGCTCTCTAACTCTATCAGAAAAAGTTTTCCCCGACAGCAACTGACTGACAGTTTAAAAGATCCCTCTCATGCAAAATCAACTTTTCAGAGGGTTCTAGCTTCCAATAGTGGTGTGTGGGCCACTATTTGTATTTGTTAAAAAAAAAAAAAAAAAAGGTTTTATGAATGATTCATTGGTGTTTGAATGAGCTTCCAGAACCCCTTCGGGCCCTACAAAGTGTGAAAACTTTTAAAGGCCTAAAGACATTCCTTTTTAATAAGGCTTTTACTTTTTGACTTAATGGTTTTCTGTTTTCTGAATGTAAATTTTGGTTTTTAAATTGTTTTAATGTTTTTACTTTTTCTAGATTTTTATGCAGCGCTTTGTAGCGAATTTTTTTCTTAAAATATAAGATAGATAGATTGATAGATAGATAAAAACTTTATTAATCTCTCGCAGGAGAAATTCTGGTGTCCAGTAGCTACAGAAATCACCCAAGCTGTACATACAAAATAAATAAAAACAACATACATTCATAATAAAATAGGTATTTTAATACAAAAAAACTATTTTAGGTATTTTACTAAAATAGTATTTTACTGAAGCTTCTCCTTCAGTAGTTGGGTCTGTATTGTGTCAAAGGCACTAGAGAAGACACACTAGGTGCGTTATAAAAAAAATGTATAAGTATTTCTGCCCTCTTTCGACATGAAAAGGAAATTGCAGTGGATATGATGATGACAAATTTTACGTAGCAGTAAGCACACACACTCCCCATTCCCTGTTGTTCTCCCGCGTTTTTCCTGTTTCTCCATGGGCAGACAATTGGCGGTTCTCTTAAAACCGTGTCACATTTCAGAAGTAGAACCTCTGTTTCCCCGAAACAGGTGGCGGAATGAGTGATCTCAGACTTTTATACTTCCTGGTCAGTGAGGAAGTTTATAAAATATGTAAGATTTTATAGCTATTGTGAAATTGATGTTCCAAAATCCAAATTGTGGTTGTTCATGTGCAGAAATTATGACTTTTTTTTTTCATGAGATGAAACTTTTAAATCACTGATTGAAATCAGGTTAAGGATGCAAATTCACACCATCAAATTCATAAATATCAAGGCAATTTAATTAAAAAAACGTCATGTATCCATAAAGTCACGTGTGATGTTTCTTTTGCCCACAAGGTGGCAGCATAGGAAAATCTAATACCCATTCTATACCTCAGAAATCATTTATTACTGTTTCATAGTCTTGCAATTAACGTGAGCAAATCAAATTAACAAAGGTCTAAATAAATACAATAACATCTTTAATAGAAAAAATAACGAGTGTACTTACGGAATAACTATGTCCTCTTTCTTTCCACACTTGCAACAAATCTCGTGTTGAAGCGAACACGGCTTACAGATTATGTGGTATGCGTCTTTCACAGTCTTCTGTGAGCACTTGACACTATAGTGGGAGAATATACATATAAATTTATAAATGACAAAGAATGGTTTGTTGTCACTTGTCAAATTGCAGTAAAGTATGAGAGAGGAAGTGGGGGAGAGATGGATGGATAGGATTTTCTCACACTTTCTGTAGAGAAGCCGTAACAAGGTTGCTGACACTACGTGATGGCATCAGGCGTCACGATGGCATGTTGGCGTTGTGATGGCATGCTGTGATGACAGCAGGCATCACCCACCATTGTCTATGATGGCAGAAGTTTGTCCACTGTCCACCTCTCTACAGCCGTCACGACAACTAGCAACTCTAAATTCACGAGAGTGAGCGTGTCTGACCAGCCTGTTCAGTTTCCCTCTGCCTGGTTTATCCTCTCCTACTCATTACATCATAAAAAGCGTGATGCCAACCTCAGACTGGTACAAAACGTGCAAATGTTTTCTGTATTGACTTAGTAATGCAAACCTCATTAGGATCTATATCACTGCCTCTTTCTTTAGAGAAGCTCACTGACCAGTTAGAAATCTTGATGGAAAATGAACTTGTTGTTGGCATCCTTATGTCTCTAGAGACAATGGAGTCTGCACTCCATTCACTCCATGATGGGCTTAGTTTTACAACTAGGTTTTCGATTTTGTCAAAGATTCATGCACCTCATGAAGAAAGCAAGTTGTGGCAGGGTAATACCTTATTGCCTGCTTGAGTCTGCGCCGAGACAGCAAAACCTGGGTTTCGCTTGCCCCCCAGGAGCAGGCCTAGACAAGTGGTATAGAGATCTTGGAGTGCCCATTGCCAAGATCCCCCTCTCAGCCTTACTGACTGAGTCCAAAGGACAGGCAAGCTGATACAACCAGTGTCAGTACTGCTCCAAGAGGAGCTCAGCCAACAACCTATGGGTCTACATACCGGTTTACTCTCATAGCTTTTGGCCAGCCAAGGCCAACCTACAAGGCAGTAAGAACCCTGACACTAAAAAAAAAAAAACTTTTTAAAAAAGCAAACAAATTAATGATAGCTTATTAGCTAATAGACTTTACGCTGATTGCCAAAAGAAAAACAGGAGCTTTCAGACTCTTAAATAACTAAACTACTTGTAGAACAATAACACTTTCATTTTTTTCTTTAATGATGGGCTGTGATTCATGATGGGCCTTTGAGGTGCTAACCTCAGCTAGTACCAAAAAATACTGTTCCGTTGTCTTCCACTTATCTGAGGCTGGGTTGTTGGGTAACAGCCTGAGAGGTAAGCCCAGGCTTCCCTCACCCCGGCTGCATCCTGCAACTCACCCGGGAGGATCCCGAGGGGTTCCTTGGCCAGCAGTGAGACAGTCTCTCCAGTGGGTCCAGGGTCTACTCCTGATGGGACCTGCCTGAAACAACTCACCAGCGAGGCATTTGGGAAGCATGTTAACCAGATACCTGAACCACCCTATCTGGCTTCTCTCGACCCAGAGGAGCAATAGCTCTACACCGAGGTGTAAGCACTCTCCTCCGAGCACCTCCCAGATGGAATAGCTCTTCATTCTATCGCTGAGTGAGAGTCATGTCCCCTTTCAGAGGAAGCTAATTGTGGGCGATTTTATGTGCGATCTTGTTTTTTCAGTCACCACCCACAGCTGGTGACCATTGGTGAATGTAGGAATGTAAAAAATCCCACACTACGAAATCCAGATGCACAAATCAGGTGTTTATGCACCTTATTTTCTTTCTTGCAGCTAATAAATAATGTGACATCCAAATGTAACAATCTGAAATAAATACCCACCACTTCTTGGCTTGTGTTAAGGGCTTGTACTTGTTGTATTTCACTTTCCATTCAAGAACACCTTTACAATGCAGGCAGAGCCCATCATGGATCTTTGAGTTTGCTTTCTAAAGAAAAGAGCACAAAAAAAGTTAACTTTAAAAAGATAAAGTGTGTAAAGTAGTAAAACAGAAAAGAAAGATACATTTATTACAGACAATGATACTACATTTCATTTAAAAATTTCTTTCTGGACACAAAACATCAGCCAGAATAATAACACATAAAATCAGAAATAAAATAACAAGAAAATAAAACTAGAATGATGACAAAAACAAAAATTACAACTCATTTTTTCTGCAAAATCTAATATTTAAGACAGTTGACACGTTTTGTTGTTTAAATAGTAACATTTACTTGAACTATACAAAGAATAGACAAATACCTTTACTTGTGCATTTGCTCCGTATTTATCATTTTTAAACGCAGTTGTATTTTGATGCTTTTGGCCTCGCGATCGAGAAACGTTTCCTTTCTGGGAACTCATTTTCTTTATTAATTGGACTTTTTTCTTCTTCTTACAGATAAACAGACATGCTTGCAGGAAGAGAACCAACCCGGAAGTGAACTTCAACGTCACAATACGTCACGAGGTCACGAAAACGATTATCCAAATTTTTTAAAATACATTTTTTTTTAAACATCAGAAAAAAATCTTATCAACATTGGTAGAGTTTTATGATAGAATGACAAGATAATACATATATTGTTTACATTTAGACATTAAATTAATTTAATTATATTACGTCATCTTCTAGTCAACCGGAAACACCAGTTGACCAACACCCTAATATGATTGGATTATCGATTTCCATAGTAATCTGTGATTGGCTGTACATATTGTCATTAAAGCATCTCGTTGCTACTCTGCAGTATTAAAAAGAGACAGCCATAAATCTGATCAAACTGTTAGCAATCGGAGCTTAGATCTTCTCCTGGATCTATTTCCAGGGCGATACAGATATTTGGCTTCTTTTAAATCTACACATGCTGCTGCTACTGGAATAGATCGAGTTAAATACCGCTAGTGAATCGATGTTGTTTTCATTTAGAAGCGAATGAGGAAACCAAGGAGAAGTGAAAGAGAAACAGCGGTTAATAAGGGAGCTTGATCGGAGCTAACAGCTTTTTACTGCTAAGAGGGATCAACACAAGTCAAGGTGACGGTGCTGACTAAAACACTGAGACGAGGATAATCTGGATCCAAGGATAGCATTTACAATCTGCTGAAAGGAAGATAAGTTTGTTGGCTTGCTACGAAGATAACAGTAGAAAGAAGGCATCGAATTCCTCGATCAGGTATTATTATAATCGTTTATTTTTCTCTTAATAATCGAGGTGTTTAGTGGTATGTTGGATAATGAGTCCATCGAAAGGAGAAGAATCTGGCTCTAACACAGCAAGTTTAACTGTTGCATTGCTAGATCCAATGTTTATTTCTCTCTAAACTTCAGCTTGTTTTCATGTTATAGGTTAAGAATTAGTTTAGAGTATTTATCTAAGAGCACGTGGGATAATTTACCAGTAAAATATCTTAATGACATCGTAAAGTTGGAAAAGCTTTTATTAGTAGGTTTAATCTGACTAATTCTATTCAGTGATCATCCAGTAGTGATTTTATGTTTATCAAACAGGGCCAGAAACAGTAGATCATCTACGACATTAAACATCTTGATTTGTTTTACCCATAAATCCAGCAACAAGCGAACAAGGAATGAGAAAAAAAAAACAAAAACTAATTTACATAATGATTTTATTTTGAAAGAGTTCATAGCAGAGGGACAGTTTCCACTGGTGAACTACTAAACCACATTTCTACAGATTTTTACAAGATGTAACATCAAATCCTAAAGAATGATTACCAGCTCGGAGTAGAGTCATTGCTCCTCCAGGTGGAAAGAAGCCAGATGGGGTGGTTTGGGCATCAGGTTGGGATGCCTCCAAAACGCTGTGGTGTTTTCGGTACGTCCCACTGGGAAGAGACCAAAAGGCATGCCCTGTACCTGCTGGAGAAACAATGTCTCACAGCTGGACATGGAACCCCTGTGGATCCTCCTGCAAGAGCTGGAGGATGCCACCATGGTGAGAAAAGGCCTGGGTTTACTGTCTGAGGCTGTTGCCCCTGCGACCTGGGCCCAGATAAGCGAAAGACGATGGAATGGAAAGAATGATTAAAATATCTGCCAACATCCAAATTTCTACTAATCATTAAATATTTATCAGGTTTTTTTTAAAGTGTGATTAAGATTTCTAATCGTGTAGCAGTTCATAGAGCACTTGATATGTTGGTGTGAACTTTTGATGATTCCTAGCCATGGCTCAGGGATCTATGTATATATCATGAGAAAAGTAGATTGAATACAGATCAAAATGTTGGAAAAACCTGGTTTAAAAATGTCCAGGAAGTCCCCTCCTTCATTTCAGCTAAATAAGGAAAATTGTTTACACTAAAGAGGAAATTATTCAAAAACTTGACAGGAAAGATTTCCGCCAGTGAATGCTTTTATGTGACAAATCTGTAGAAATGATCTCAAGCTTCTTATTTTTCTTTTATTATGTAATTTTGTTCAGATGTTGGTTTAATGTGACTATATATATATTTTTTTTTACTTTTCATTAAACAGTGATTTAAGGATGAACCACTTATCCTTGAGTGAGTTATGTTGCCTGTTCTGCTGTCCACCGTGCCCCAGCAAAATTGCTTCCAAATTGGCCTTCCTGCCTCCAGAGCCAACCTACAGTCTCATGTGTGATGACAGTGGCAGCAGATGGACTCTTCATCTTTCCGAGCGAGCCGACTGGCAGTACTCTTCTCGTGAGAAAGATGCCATAGAGTGCTTCATGACGCGCACTTCTAGAGGAAACCGCATTGCTTGCATGTTTGTTCGATGCTCACCTAATGCCCGCTACACTCTACTATTCTCTCATGGGAATGCTGTGGACCTGGGCCAGATGAGCAGCTTCTACATTGGGCTAGGTTCGCGGATCAACTGCAATGTATTTTCCTATGACTACTCTGGTTATGGAGCCAGTTCTGGGAAACCCTCAGAGAAGAACGTTTATGCAGATGTGGACGCTGCGTGGCAGGCGCTCCGAGCAAGGTAAGAAAAGAAAACTTTGAGAACAGAACATCTAATAGATGATGTAGCTGACAGTTTTGAAAAACTGTGAAAAGTGACGTATTGGTCTGTCTGTATTTATGACGTTGTGAATGTTAAATGTTGTGATGTGTTCGCCTCAGTAATCAAAGCAGACGTGACAGTACCTACAGAACAAAATAGGCTGGGTGGAGAGATGATTTCTGAAGTAAACGGGTGGAGACAAACAGTTTTGTAAGGATGACAAGATGTTCCTGTGGGCGAATTTAAAGTGTGGTTTCTCTGAGATTATGCTGGTTCATGTTCTGTAGGCGTGGACGAGAGCTTGGCTGCATCTTTTATCCTCTTCCGGGCATTCACCAAACCAAACCATTTAAATGATTTAATGAGTAAATATTAATCTCTACTTAAATTTCTGCTTTTTTGTGCCGTCAACTGACAAATCATCATTATTTATCATTTTTCAAAGCTATCAGGAGTTTATTTGATTTTTTTTTTTTTACTTTTGAAAAATTGTTTTACAAAGTTTGCGTGTCGATAATTTATTTAACAGTATATATTCAATAAACTTGTGAAACCACTCAATCATTCTTGACAGGGGATGTGGGCTTGCCGTACGAAATGGATGTTTTTAAAATTCAACATTTGATTTATGTTCAGTGATCAAAAACAGTCTGAGGGTCTGAGTTATTTGAAATGACACCAGTAAATGAATTAGCTGTTTACAAATAAAGCATAGATTCCCACTGATGTGCGTTCCTCTTGTGGGCAAAAAAACACTGTCATGCAGCAATGATGTCTGGAAAAGTGAGCCAGTCAGCCTTTTATTCCATATAATGTTTCACAATCAATTTTAATATGACACTTCTTGTTAACAAGCTTGAGTACAACAGGGAGCAAACAAAGGATTTCCTTTGGCCACCACAGGAGGAAGACCCCTTTGTCTGCTTCAGCTGGCATTCAACGGGCAGGACACCATGAATGTCACTGTATAAATACTCTTTCCACGACAGCGGGCTGGTGTCAGTGGCAAATAATTAAATTAGTAGCAAAATTGTGTGATTTTAATTTTTTTAGTTCAGTTAATAGTTGGGGCCGCTCGGTGGTGCAGTGGCTAGCATAACGGTCTCACAGCAAAAAGGTCAGAGTTTGAGTCTCGGAGTGAGGGTCAGGCTTGAAGCATTTTCCTGTCTGTGTGGAGTTTGCATGTTCTCCCCATGTACGCCTTCCAAAAATAGGCTTTTACAGTTAATTGGCCGCTACAAAATTGCCCTTTGGGATGAGCGTGTGAATGGTAGTGGCCCTGCAAAAGTCTAGCAACCTGTTTGGTGTGTACCCTGCCTCACCTGAATTCAGCCAGGCTAGGTTCCGGCACTCTTGTTGCCCCACTAAGAATAAACTGTTCTCAAGATGAATTTCTTCATTCGGCATTTCCCTTCAGGGGTCGCCGCAGCAAGTCAGTTTCTTCCATCTAACCCTAAAGTACATTTTTATGTACATATTCGGATGAAATTCTGACTGAAAATTTGGGGAAAAAAATGATTACATTTGATATCAATGGCAGATTTAATCACATTTTATTTGTCAATTATTTTAAAACTCTAACGGTCTGAAATTATGCCCAAAAAGTTGACCCTCCTCAACTGAGCAGGAGTAGGTGGTAGCATCTTGTTACTGACAATTGGTCGTACCACACGACTCGACGCCATATGTCAATATGATCACCCGTATAACTTTTACCACAAAAAATGAGTTGACTGTGTCGCTATTGAGCACCCCAAATCCACCGGACGAAGCGGGAAACGAAGTGGGAGTCATCTATAATGTATATATTTTTTTGTTATATTTCTTTGTAAATGAAAGTAAGTCAAGAAAATCTTCAAATAATAATTTCCACAAGGTTAGTTTGTATGTTGTGTGTTAAGTAATATGATAAAAATGTATGGTATCCAGTCCAGGAAACATTACACTTCATGTACCAGTATCTGAAGTGCTCACTACTGTCACTATTGATTTAGGTGTGTGTTCTTACTGTTGTACATCAAAAAGTTGGCCTCAAAAACGTGAGAACATATTTCAGTAAAGCCACTTTCAAAAGACTTCTGTTACTCACTGCTTTTGTGCAGCACGTCACTCATCGTATGCTCCTTGCAAATGACTAAGCTTCCGCAAATAAAGAAATTAAATAGTCCTGATAGTTGAACAGGAAACTTCATCATGAGGTCTTGTGTTTAAACAAAAGAGATGCTCTAAGAAAAACCTGCTTTTCAGGTGGTGAGCTGGAACTTTGTGTTTTTAATCAATCGCATGGTCTTACTTTATTTAGCCCCACATCTTTCCTCTTCATCTTTTTTGTACTTGAAGTAACACAATAGTTCCTGCCAAAAAGACAATATCAAGGTGTTTTTTTTTAAAGCATGTTATTTAATTATTTATATTAAGTATATGTTTGCCTCATAAATGAGTTGGCCAGATTGAAAATACGGTAAAATTATATGGTGTACTTTCTCTTTTAGTCTTCAAATTAAAAATTATGCATCATTGTCAACTGCGAGCGTAAAATTTTGTAATTAAAAATTGTTAATGTTTTACAACTATTCTAGTTTACAAGTTATTCATTTAATCTCTTTTTACAAACTACTAAGCATTGCTTATGAATGAGCCGAATGCAGGGACACGGTAGAAAATCCAGCTCCTTTCATTGCTCAGACCTACTGAACTTTTACACTTAGATCAGATGAGAGGCCTTTCAGCCCCCAAGCAATCCATGACAAGATTCCTTATGATTAAAATCATGCCAATGGAAACAACTCAAATGTTTGAGGCCTAAAGCCTCACAAACTCCTATCACATGACTGTGCCTTTTTCTTTAAAGAAAAAAGATCAAGATCAGATGAGACTATCAGGAACAAGGAAATAAATCAGGATTCCAAAAGCTGCAACTTGCTTACCCGCTGCGTGTCTCATGGTTGGAGTCTCATGGTTAAGTCATGTTAGACCAAAGTGACCGCCGGCTCTCAAATGAGCTTGATTAGATCATTCCTGCTTGTTTTTTATTTTTTTTAATTACTTTAAATGTAAAATATTACAATAAGACGCCTACATATACATTTTTAGAGTTCAGGTCTGAAACCTGTGGTTTGTCTTTTTAGAGTTAAAAGATATGGTATTTTTTTCATTTGGCACCAAGCAGATGTTCTCAATAGATGGCATGGATTCTTGGTTAACATGTTGATGGATATTTTTTTTCTACGGTGTATATTTTTGTCTTTAAAATATTGCCAAGCTGTTGCTACCCACATCTTTTAGAGATTGACACCTCTCGTTAATCTTTAAACCGATACTTTATCAATCTCTATGGGGAATTCATGTGTCTGTTAGCGCTCCGGAGTCCAAAAAGAGGTGCAAAACAGCTTCAGAACAGAGGTGGATTCACTGCTTATTGGAATAGAACAGGAACAACCTATGGTGGACCACACGACAGTTAGCGCTGCGCTGGGCGGATGTATAAACATTTACATGAATTTAATTTATTCATATAGATTGTGGGGAAAAATAGAAACTTTTCATCATCATTATTTTTGAAAATGATTCAAAGTTCATATGAAATTTGAACTTTGACTCATTTAACTTTGAACACGACAGACTCCTGCAACCCCGCTGCTCAAAGTAACGTTACAGAAAATCGTTCTTACCATCCTCCGTCAAACTATTTAACCTTTCACTCTCAAACCTGTAATTACTGCAACACTGCAGCACCCAAATTTCCCTTCGGGGATAAATAAAGTATATTCACTTAAATTCAAATTAATACGTTCAACATTAACATTATTTTTTTAGTGAAAGAACTATTTTCCTTTTGATATGGCAAAAAATATGACATAATATTGGTGAAGAAGTGGTTTGGCAAAAAGATCAAAATGATTGTTTCGGTTGGTATTTTTCCTGTTTTGTCTAAATTAGTTATGTTAGAAGCTTTTCAGATCTTGCCTTTGAATGCTGTCGTTTTCTCAGACTAAAACAAGGCAAACCCTTTTCTCTTATTTTTTTTTCTTCCTTGTAGGAAATTGCTCAGTCTTAATTAACATCATGAGTTTAAATGTCCTGTTGTTCACAATCATTTGCTTTGTAAAGTAGCTTAGTAACTAAAGACTTTCATTATAATAATTAGTCTTCTTTAGTTGCTCTCTGCCTGCACGTTTGAGTGTCATAGCAATTTCATAATTGTCTGAGTATGTGATGGAGCGTAGAGCCCAGTCTTTTGACCTCACCGAACATGAATCAAGCAGATTATATTTATTACATCAAAAGGCCTTTCTGCATGGCTTCACAGTAATTGACTAAGTACATTTCTTACGTCTGTCTTGTTTGATCTGGACAAGAGAAACTCTAGACTTGCTGCTGGTTGTGTTTTTGTTCATCTTTTTTTACTGGATCTTTGACAAAATCTGTTTTTTTTTTCTTTTTGTTCCTCTTTCTTTTTCCTTTTTAATTGACCATTTACACACTCTAGTTGGTTGGTTTTAGTTTTGTTCAGTCGCATGACAGACGGCCAGCTGATGTTTTCAAGCACGACTGCATATACTGTATATTCTTCATGTTGTTCTGCTGCGGCACACCCTGTGGACGAACAGGAAGTGTTTCTGCTTATATAAACTCATTTTGTGAATCAATTGGTTTTACATACTCAAAAGACATTTTTTTTCTTTTTATCATACTAGATAGACATTTATATGTTTGGGCAGTTTTAGATGTTCATCATTTGTCAAGGAAAAAAATATTGAAATGGAACCATTTAGTTAAAACGCAACACTGAAAATTTATATTTTTTAAAACTGATGTTCAGTATAAGAGAAATACTGCGAGTATTCATTGAGTGGTTTTTTTTTTTTGTATATAACAAACTTTTATATAAAAACTTTCATCTTTCTGGGCAAACTTGATTCCAAAGTCACAATAACAGGCCATTTTTTCTGCCCAACAAACAGATGTGTAGCAGCTAAATGTTAAAGATGGTTTCAAAACTAGAACTTATGATATCTGTTTTTGTTTTTTCTGATAGTAATCGTTTTGTGTGTGGGACTAGAATACAAGGCTACCATCGTTTTGATCTTCCTGCTTTGAGGTGGAGCCACGCCAGCAGTCACTTTTTCTAGTTCAACAGTGAGTGGTAGCTTAGCAACCAATTTGCAACAAGTTTTTAGACTGTGACGATCCCCACACTGAGCCAATCTAAACAAACAAGCATTGTCACTTAACCTAACCCTATATCTAAATATAAAAAACTTCTTTCAGTTTTGTCAAATTTTCACACAAGGGCCAAAATGTTTTTATGACCATATGGACATACTGAAATTTGGTGGAGTCATATGAGTATGACTCCACCAAAGTCATACTTGAAGTAGGTGAGCTGGTGAGCTGTGTTTTTATGCAGCGTACTTCTTTTTTAAAATTCAAATTTCTGTAATAATATATGAAAGAAGGCATTAATATGAAACTGACTTTTACCGGTTCAGAGTGGAAAGAACAAACTTAACATTTCCGTCAAGAGTTTCCTTTCTGTTGTGCAGATGAGCCACTGATTTGTTTAGAATATTATGTAGAAGGCTTTGACAATTGTTTTTTTAGAAAAAGGTATATTTTAAACATTTGGATATTTATAAAATATTATAAATTATCTTCAAGTGCATATTTAGCTCCGATCTCCTTTTTCTATTCTTTTTTTTTTCTCCTTCTCTATTCTTCACACCATAAAGATAGTTTGTGTGGAAGAGGAAGCAGGAGATAGGGTTGGATGGAAGAAATTGGCTTCCTGCGGCGGCCTCTAAAGGGAAAGGCTGAAAGGAGAAGAAGCAAATCTTTTGCTCTGTTGTGCAGGGTTTTTTTTTGTTGTTTTTTTATTTAAATGGCTTATACTGTAGCGAAAATGTGTTTGTTTTGTTAGTGTGCGTACTTTCTGACACACCCCTGTTCCTGATCTCTGATAACATCATGAATCATTGGTGATGTAAACAGACCCACTCTTGTTTATTACCTTCTATCTTACTTGGCTTCTAATGATTTTATAAACCCAATTGAACTGTCTTTATAGAGGTTGTATAAACGTGCATTGCTGTGATATCATAGGGTGTTCCTTTTCTGTGATTGGCTCTGGATTTAGTGGTCTTATGTTGGTGAGATTATTGACTTATAAACACAAAAGTTTCAGTTAAAAGTTTTCTACTGACGTGAGGCTCATCTAATTTAACTGTTTGGATCTAAGTACTCTTATCATTTTTTTTTCTCTCCCTGTTAAAGATTAATCCTAAAATTAGAAGATGGCAGGGTGATTCATCCTTAAATCCTGGTAAATTAAGCTACCTTGTATTTTTCGAAAATATTAACTGAACAATCATTTTCTAGGTGTGCCACATCTCTCGTTAGTGTGATTTTGCTTTTAAATTTAATCAATTGCAGTAGTGAAAATACACATGTTTTTTTGTTTGCACCATTTTTTTTCTTTTCTCTAAGCATAACGTGATCAAGATTATCTAAAATTCACTAATAAGAGATAATCTTTCTTTAAAGAAACTACAAAAAGAAGACTACATTACATATAGCAAAACTAGTTGAACTTTTTTCTGATGAGTTCATTTAAACTTTTTTAAATATACTTTTAGTTGCAACACACAAAGTAAAAAAAAACTTTTGCAGAGATTTGTGTTTGCAGTTGTCCAAATACAATGCTCAACTAAGGACACATCTTACATGCACATTTGCTGACTGCACAATTTCCAAAACCTGGAATCTAAATGAACACCATCATATTTATATGTGGTAGCATGACATAAAAATTGATGTTGGTGACATTGTAAATGAACTTTACTTTTATACAACTTTTCTACCTGCGTTGGCACTCAAAGTACTTTTACATAGTAGCTCACATTCACACACACATTCATACCTGATGGAGATGCTGCCATGCAAAGTGCGAACCACCATCAGGAGACTCTGGGGGTTCAGTGTCTTGCTCAGGGACATCTCGGCATGAACTCTGGGCAGGGGATCGAACCGAAGACCCTCTTGTTACAGAACGGTCACCCTACCCACTGAGCCTTCTTCCCAAAGCTGATGAAGATCTGGATATCAAACTCCTTCTTTCACTACTACGTCAGCTCCATGCAGAGTCCTTTTTCTTACTACGATGTGTGTATGTCGTACCATCTTTCTAAAAATATTTTTACCAATTCACTAATTTTATACATTTTGAGAAATAAACTTTTTATGAATCCCACAATTATTTCTGCTAACATGTAGTTTGTGTGACTATTTTGAACAAATTACAAGGACCGATTTCAAGATTAAATAATTTGAGGCTTTTCTCCACATTCTCATTCTCTAAGCAGCCGGTGTACATCTGAGGTTTTTATCAAGACAGTCTGTTCTAGCAGGAGTGATCTGTTACAGTCTAACTCAAAGCGTTAGTCTTTTGTATTTGCACCTTTCAGTCCGACGTTATTTTGTTTTCCAATGCCCCAGCCTGTATTTTCACCACTATTTATAGTCTAAACACTAGCTGACACACAGAGAGCAAATAGTTTCTATTTCTCATGTGATGATGTTTGCAAACCAGATTGAGTACATGTACATTTCCTTGTGTCATCGAAAGTATGTGTCTGTTTTTCAAGCATTTGAATCTTTTTATGTTGCGTGAATCAAGACGGTAGACTAGAATCTTCAAACACTTATTTCAGATTTACTGTGGTGATTCAGAGTTAGATGTTATGTTGATCCCATAATGTTACAGTTTCTATGACACATGTGTTGAGCAGAACTTTACTTGTTTTGTGACTGTTCGCTTTGCAGTGCGCTATTGTGTATGGTCGTACAGACAGGGATGCAGTGTTCTCAGACCATGTTCCTGGTTGTCAGCTGACTGACTGCTGGAGTGGGTCACGTTAACTATAATCATCTGAGGAATGTTTTCTCTCTCTCCACCCATTTGACTTTTACCATAATCCAGTATCGGTGTCTCATACATTCTCACTACTAGTATTTCTTGTCTAAGCTTACGGCAGCTGTTTTACTGTCTGTCTGGATTGAAAAATCCAGCTTAGCCAAACAGCAGTCAGTGCAAAATGTCTTGTTTTTTTGTTCAGTAAAGTTCAGTATTTAATTAGATTTTTTCTTTATACATTTAATAGGTACGGCATCCGTCCAGAGCATGTGATTGTGTATGGCCAGAGTATTGGTTCTGTGCCCTCAGTCGACTTGGCTTCTCGTTACGAAAGTGCTGCAGTCGTCCTCCACTCGCCGCTGTCCTCTGGAATGAGAGTGGCTTTTCCTGAGACCAGAAAGACATACTGCTTCGATGCCTTTCCAAAGTAAGTAAAAATAAAACCATTTTATAAATGTTACATTTTAATAAATTCAATGGCTCCCTCCGGTGGTCAAAAAACAGTCTTATTTTCGTCTTTTTTTTACTTTGCATTCCTGCAAACTGAGTTTTATCTTCTTAATTTGTTTTGTCTTTCCATTTTCTTTATTTGTAAAGCATTGACAAAATTTCCAAGGTGACATCACCAGTTCTTGTGATCCACGGTACAGAAGACGAGGTGATTGAGTTTTCTCATGGCAAGGCACTGTATGAACGTTGCCAGCGTCCCGTGGAGCCACTCTGGGTGGAAGGTGCTGGACACAATGACGTGGAACTCTATGGGCAGTACTTGGAGAGACTGAAACAGTTTGTAGCACATGAACTGGTCAATTTGTAGAGGGATCACAGATGAGGGGAAGATGGAAGAAAAATGTGCCGAATTGGTTCTATTAAGACCAAATAAAGGACACGGGGTACAACTTTAAATTGAGAATACCTGTGTAGAGCTAATTTCTTGTTATTGGGCTACCTTTCCCCATGACGCTTCAGTTTGCATAAAGCATACTTGTTCTGTTTCCTTACACACGCTGTGAACATAAAAAAACCCATCTTTTTATTATTATTATTTTTTTTTTTGCTTTTTAGATTCTCTTGTTTGCACAATATGGGTATGAAAGTAAAGAAATGTACAGAATGAATACCTGCAGTAATATTGGTGAATGTTTTCTATTCCATATATTTTGCCGCCTTTTTAGACAAATCTAATCATTGGATCTAAATGACCCATTTGGAAGCCTTTCTACAAACCAGACGCTCTACACAAACTTAACTTGTACTTTTTTTTTTTTTTTTTGATTGCTGGATATATTTTATAAATATTTGCACTTATCAGTTGTCACTAAAACGCTGTGAGACAAACTGAATTATTACTTAGCAGTGCCAGTGTTGCCAAATGTTTGATTTAATATATTGCAAAAACTAACACCGAACATAAAGTGTACTTTTACATTTACCACCTTAATTCAATCTCAGAGGTTTTTATTTTTTTTTTTTGGTCCCGATTTAGTTTTAAGTGGGACATTTTAAAATGTTTAAGAGTGTTTTTTAAACACGGCAGGAGATTAAAAGATAGTCTATGCTGTTTCCCAGTGATGTTGGATTATTTATGAGTTGATTACACAGTCACAATTTCAGAGTTTATTTGCTTGACAAATTGTCATGGTTCATAATATAATTGAGCTCAGCATTTTTTAAAAAGCCTGATTACTTTGTTTTACAATGCAAGGCTGTTTCTTTTTGAAAATGATCATTATTTATGCAGAAATATAAAGTTATATAATTTGCATAGTGATAATGGCAGATTGATTAACTCAAATTTTTTTGTGTGTCTCTTTTCTATAATAAAACTACTGTGACAGCATCAAGTTGTCAATGTACTGAGACTTAAACCACTAATGCCAATCCAGATGAGGGGCATACAAAACTGCTGCTTGCATAGAACTTTTTTTTTTTTAAATGTTGAATTTATTTTTAAAAAGTGATGCTGTAGTATTTTAAGTCACATTTGCTCTTCCTCCAGTCGAAACAACAAAGATTAAATTGATCCATGTGTATTGGGACAATAAGACGATGGTCTCAAAGTTGGTCATCTTGGACAAAATATTTCTTTTGTCTTGACTTTTAATCAAATACTAATGACTACTTGCCTGTTCAGTACCAAAGGAGGTTGGATGAACTTGTAGCTATGCTTTATGCCCTGAAAAATAAATGTCTATTTGCTGCTGCATGCAGTCAACATGTCTCCTCAACATTAAATTTATTACCCTGTATATCAATTTTATTGTTTTATCTTTACACCGTCTCACTCTTGAGCATGTGACTATATGGGGAACTTGTAATTATAACTATCAATTTAATGGGTGCTACTGTAAACCTTCAGGTTTTGGTCAGGGAGGAAGAGGAGATATCTTGTTTTGATCCACAGAAACTGTTGAGGTTTTTTTTCTTTAGATCTGTTGTAACATATTTCTTATTTTTCATCTATTTAAATTCTCGTGTCTTATAAACAGCTGTGCTTTCTTTTTTTCACCTCGCAATGCACAGTAGTCATTATTTACCATTTTTTTTCTCTCACAACCTCTTGTCAAGTTTTTTTGTTTTATAATACTAGATTTTACAACAATTAAACCTTGCTAGGCCATAAATGATACCTTTTGTACTGGCAAATGAATGAAGAGTCATCTCTGGTTATGTTCATTTTGAATAGAAAATCTCAGTACAAAAAAAACTTGTATGTAATAAACTCTTAACATGACAATAAAGTATTTGAAAAATGATCTAACTGTCCTTTTGTGAAAAAGACAATAATGTGACACAATTTTTTGAGTAATTGAAAAATATTACAGTTTTTCAATTTAGGACGCTGCATCGGTCCGTCGTGGTAAAGAGAGAGCTGAGCTGAAAAGCAAAGCTCTCGATTTACAAGTTGATCTACGTTCCAACCCTCACCTATGGTCACCAGCTGTGGGTGGTGACCGAAAGAATGAGATCGCGGGTACAAGCGGCCGAAATGAGCTTCCTCCGCAGGATGGCTGGGCTCTTACTCAGAGATCGGGTGAGGAGCTCTGCCATCCGGGAGGAGCTCGGTGTTGAGCCGCTCCTCCTCCAGGTCGAGAGGACCCAGATGGGGTGGTTCGGGCATCTGGTCAGGATGCCCCCCGAGCGCCTCGCGGGCGAGGTGTTTTGGGCACGTCCCACCGGGAGGAGACCAAGGGGCAGACCCCGGACCCGCTGGAGAGACTATGTCTCACAGCTGGCCGGGGAACGACTTGGGATCCTTCCAGGTGAGCTAGAGGATGCAGCCGGGGAGAGAGAGGCCTGGGCTGCCCGCTTGAGGCTGTTGCCCCCGCGACCCGACCTCGGAACAAGCGGAAGATGACGGAACGGAAAAATATTACCAAAAAAACCCAATTAAATGAGCCATCATCAAATGTGATTAGTTAGAAATGGATCTACCATCAATTCAATATGGTTTGTTATTGAAAAGAAATTGGCTTATAGAAAACGTGGCAGTTTTGATCCGCAGATTGAATACGAGCTGTTACCTCTGCAAAAAGAATCACAACTTTAGTTGGATTATTTAAAACAAATGAGGAAAAACTGGGGTTTAAAATTAAAACAATTTACTGTATAAATTCTTTCCGACAATAAAGTAATTACATTATTTCACCAGCAAGTGGCAGACTGGTTCAGATAGGAGTTATGACTTCTTTAAAAGTTTTTTGCTTGCAAAGAAAAAAAAGTACTATTGGCATGAGTTTGGTTGATTTTGATCGTCCATGCAAATAAGTAATTACAAGTTTGATATATTCATTAATCGACACCCTGAACAGACTGGCGGCATGTTCAGGGTGTGCCCTGCCTCAGTCATATAACCAGCTAGGATGGGCTGCAATGCCTTAATTTGATAAGCGATACAGAAGATGAATGTGTTATTTATTTAGGTGAAAATACTGTTATAACATTATATAAATACTATTAATATACAGTTAATGGGTGGAGTTATTAATGAATGACTCCACGAAATAGCTTTCCACCAAAGGATTTAAGTTTGAGGTAAAAGCAGTTCAAACGATTATGTTCAGATTTTTAACCCATATGCCGTGCATCCATGTTTCACACAATCTAATAAAATTCTAAAGTCAACTAAATCCACTTTATATCATTTTTAAAAAAATATTCATCGCTTTAACTTGTAGTCATTACGCCACAATAGTTTGTATCCGCCGTTGAATTGTTTGCTGATAAATGAGCTAATCCTATACCTGCTGTCAAATTATAAGGGTTTCGTGGTATTTTACCAGGAAAAAGGCTTTTTAGCAAATACGGGCATATTGGAATTTCTATATGCCCCCGCCCCACCCCCCCCCCACCCCCCAAAAAAAAAAAAATCCGGAAAACATGATTTGAACAAAACAGAATTTTGTCAACGCGTGTCATATGACTCGCTGTCAAGCTGATTATGGTACATTCCAGACGGTCATTTTTGTAGCGCAGTCAGAGCTGGACTGGTTACCTCCCATTACGTCACTCCACCTCAGTCTCGATTGACTGCGCACTCGCAATCTTTTGTGATTTTCAAAATGAAGGAAGAATACGGTTTTTAGGGACTGAATACAGCGTGAAAGGAGGAATGCCTAACAGGTATGTATTCCAGACAATGTGGCCAGTTAAAAAGACTGAGTTATATTAGTTATTTTAATTCGACATATGTTCATCATTATTAAATATATTTGTTATTTTTCTAGTAAATATTTATATCACTTATTCAACTTAATTGTATCTGTACAGCTCAATATAAAAAACAATTATCTCAACGGGCTTCATATTGAAAAAATTTTTTTGATTTGAACAAGATTGGGAAAAGGTACCAAAGCGGAGAACAAAAAAAGGAAAACAATGCAGGTACACGAATACACAGTTAAAAGCAAACTGAACAAAAGCCTGACAAACAATTTCAACACAATCCCGCCCTTAAATTAAATATACTAGTTAATAAATATATTAGTTATTAAATACATAAATAAAAAAGTTAGAATTCTACTCGAGTAATTATCCCAACAATGATAATTTCCGACAGTCCTCAAACTCATCACCATTTCCTTTTCTGTTCTAAACCACGCCTACTCTCTTGGTGAGGCAGACAGACAGACAGACAGACAAGACTACCCACTAGAAAAAAATGTGAAAAAGGGGTGATCAAGAAAGCAACTGTGGAGCATAAACTCAGCCCACTAAGAACTACATGGTCAGTGTTTTTACAGGCTTAGCAGTGAGCGGATGGACAGAGCAGGAGAGGAGCTTCTTCACAACATCACCAACCTTTTACTTTGTGTCCATCCGTCAATCGGTGTGGCTGGAAAGGGATTCTCCTGGTGAGATTTCTGTTCAAATGTATTTCTTATTTAAGTCAGTTAAAAGTATGTTTCAGATCTTGTTATTTTTATAAACACTAACAACATGTTTGGATCCCTATCTGATTTTAGTTGGATCTAAGTTTTCTCTCTTTCTCTGAAGAGGTTCCTCTTTTGGGTCGTTATAAGTTTTATTCCTGCAAAAATCCTCTTTTTGTTTGTGTCATTTAATTTGTAAAAGAAAAAACAGTTTATAAACCATAATGTATTGAAAAATTTATTGATTTATCTATTTAAGAGTATTGATCATCTTACTGAGTGCTAGTAGTTAGATTGTACTGTTTAGAGATGATAGTGTACTTTAAAAAACACGTGGATGTGTAATCCTGTGATAGCACTCAGTAAAAACCATATCATGGGGATGGATCATCTCATGCGTAACATCAGTCAGTAGTATGTATCTTCTCACGCCTACGTTTTAACTCCCATTTCTCACCATAAAACTGCACCTGCTGTTTTGCTGAGCTGTCCAAGTCTGAGAACTATTTAACACCATGAAGCTATAAATAATGACACTGATCACTATGTTGCACAAGTCAAATGATCTAGTGCTTCAAAAAATGTAAGCACTTTCTCATTTGTTGCTCATTCTCATTTGGTTGCTTGGCTTCTGAATATCTAACAGATGTTTGGGGAATGACTGGAGTCAGACCATCTCACATTCCTCAGCTGAAAAGTCACCCTAAACTTTGGAGTGGAACCCTCAGAGTGTAATAAGAGTTAGGATCTAAAAGTTGTTCCTATCAAGTTAAAATTTTATATTGAGAAAGGTGTATTGTGGTATTGTAACTGCAAACCATAGTTGAAATGGTTAAACTAACAGATCACACAACCCAGTTTATTTTGTGGTCTGTGTAAATGACATGGCTTTAGTATTGAAGAACTTAATTGTGCATTGTTTTGTTCCCAAGCTGAAGGGGTTTGTTGTTTCTTTTAAGTGATGATTCAATGGCTTATTGAGACAATGGCTCTTGTGGAGATAAGTGCTTACAATCTGGTTTCTCTTCGTCTTCTGAATCGCTTATCCCTAATGGGTCATGGCGGTACGAGAACCTATCCCGGCTGCTTTCAGGCGAGAGGCAGGGTACACCACAAACGGGGCACCAGTTTTTTGCAGGGCAACACGCACAGTCTGTTTGAGATATTATCACAGCTTACAAATGTTATCATTGGCTAGAGGCAAAAGTGGTAAAAGGAGATTAAAAAAAATCATATTTGTGCAAAAAAAAGTGCAGATAATGCTCGTTTTTGTCTGTGGTTTAATTTCTTGAGAGGTAGGAGTGCATGTGTGTCAGCAGTTGTGTTTGACCGGTACAATGTGTTATTCATTTTGTTATAAAAACACTTGTTGCATGGTCATACTTTTATACAGTCGTACAACTCTGAAGAAGAAAAAGGTGGGCGTCTCACTCCTGAGCTATACTATTTTTAAAGGGATTGATCAGGCTTAGGGTTATATAATTATTTTTTTTTTAGAAATTCAAACAAGCAATTCTGTTTTTTTAGTGATAACATTGTGTTTTGAGATTGGCTATAAACAGCTTTGCGGTATTTTCTTTAATTTACGTGAGAAAAGTACATTGTTAAACTAAGACATTCCTCTGCTTTGTTGTGTAAGTGCTGCCATCTGTTTTTGATGTTGTTTTTAGTCGGAGGAATGGGATTTAATATTGACAACATCCTTTATTGTTACTGACAAAGCCCAGTAAATTAATCTGAATCCAGAATAATGTAACTTCTTAAGGGGTTTAAATATTTTTAATTAAATACACAGAAGTTCAGAACGGAGTTGCAAGCAAAATTTTACTCTTAGTCGAAAATTCTGTCCAGAAAAAAAAACAAGAAAAAGACTTAAGAAAATGTGCAATACACTATGACTATCTGTTGACCTGTTCAGGGTGTACCCTGCTTTCTGTCAGCCTCGGCGTTCCTGCCTCTCCCATAGATAATTTTTGGACTAAATATTTGGGAAAATGTTTGGGAAAATGTCAAATTTCAATGGAAATTTAAATGTAATAAGACTATGACAAACTGGTAATCTGTCCAGGGTGTATCCTGCCTTTCAACTAACAATGGCCAGAATAGTCAGTGGTGTGAATGAATTGGGTGTTCCCCATTTTGCATCCAAATTGGATGTACTAGATCTTTTAAGAGTACTCTCTGCTTAAATTTCCACTTTGGGATTCTTTGCCATTTTTTTCTCCCTAGATAAACCGACAGAAATACCATGCCGACAAGTGATGGGCCGAGCCGCTTTCCCGTCTTTGTGGCTCCTTCTCACAGTAATCACCAGAGGTCTCCAGGATACGTTGCCGGACGTGTAGCTCCTGTCTCCTCGCCGCCACCTGCCAAAACACCACCACCTCTACCAATAAAACCGCGTCCAACACAAAGACCGCAACAAGTCGCATTCAACTTGCAAGAGCAGAGACAACAAAGAGAGAACAGACTAATACTCCAGAGAAGAAAAAACTCTCTAATTTTTTGTGGTTTTTCGCTGGCAGGGTTTCTGCTAACACTTATTATTGTTCTTAGTTTGTCTTCTGGAAATGTTTCAAAAGGTTTTTATTATTTTTTTATTTTAGTCAAATTACAGTCATGAAGTTGTGTTGTAATTATTGATTGGATATTTTTCAGAGGAATGTCCGCACCACAACATCTTTCTCAAGAGCTGGAATCCAGGCCACCGACCAGATGAACATGTTGTAATTAAAAAAGGAGAATTGGTTAAATTGGAAAGTTCTGCTACGTTTAATTCACTGACCATCCAATCAGGAGGTAGGTGTGTTGAGCGGCATGACGCAAGCAGCTGCAGTTTGAGTTGAAGCATCAATAAATTTAAATTTTCAATCATTCTGCTTATTGACTTGTTTTTTCATCATTTTTTCCAGGTCAAGTGGTTTTTGATGACGATCTTGATGGCTCAAAAAACATAACTTTGCGAACACATTACATCCTCATAGAAGATGGTGGAGCTCTTCATATCGGGGGAGTTAAGTGTCGCTATCAATCTTCTGCTACCATTGCCCTTATGGGTCAGTCCAACGATGATGCCATCCCCAACGTGTTAGGTCTGGGCTCCAAGTTTATTGGTGTTCGCTCTGGTGGAACATTAGAACTACATGGTACAGAGAGGGTCTCCTGGTCCCTGTTAACCCAAACAATCTCAGCAAACGGGCTGGCCTCAGGTGCATATGTCTTCCAGAAGGTCTACAGTCGAGGCATCCACTTGCGCGTGGTGGATCAAGATACGGCACAGGTATTATTCGCTGAGCGATACGACACACATGATTCAGAGGAAGACAGTCGCAAACTCACCCAGCTTCTGAGAAGCCTGCCACTTGGGCGGATTGTCGCAATCGCTGTTGGGGACTCCGCTGCAAAAAGTTTTTTATTTGAAACCAAGAAAGCTTTTGAGGACGTTCTGGGCAGCAGATTAGCCTACGACCTTCAATACAGGTAGGCTTTACTAATTCATTTTGTAAAACCCAGATGATTTCATAAATTGTGCTTAAATTTTGAGAATATTTAAGCGGTGTTAAATGCTCTCGTCTATGTTGCAAATTATACTAGTATTGTGTGCTTTTGTGCAACATATTGATTGGACAAGTTTGTAGGTGTGTTTTGGTCTCCATAGGTCCCCAAAGTGTAATAAAAGTTTATGTGTTTTTGTGTAATAGTTTCAGTAAACAAACTGGCCTTTTGAAATATTTTTATTACTGTTCCCTCCCTGTTAAGATCCTCTCTTTCCTGTGTCATTTTATTTTTCATGTTTCCTTAAATCTTGTTTTTTTGTTTTTCTGTTTCCACGTCTTTCTTCTATCACACTCCACCAAAAAAAGGAAGCACGTACAGGATAATGGGGCCACAGTTAGTACTTCCAGGATTTGTTTAAAATCTGACAATTCAGGAAATTTTGTGCCCGTCATGCCTGTTTTGTCGGAAGGACAGATATTGAGTTTCTTTAGTCTAAACTCTTGCAGAGTATTGCTAATGCAAGCACAGGAAGTAAAGTGATGTTAAACTTTACGTGACATTAGAGCTTTTGTTTTGATAGCCATTCATTCACTTTTCTGCAAAGTCTGCAAAAAATGTTACTTTTTTTTTCTTCTATGTGGTCTAGTCTTACGGCAAAGTTAAATATCAAACTCTTCAGTGTCATATTTCTCACGTCGGAGTAATGCCAAGAAGTGTTTTTTAAAACAAATACTCCTAAAATCCACATCAGAGCAGTATAAATAAGCGTCACTCTCTTCAGCTGCACTGGTGTGAATCCTAGTTAATCTTAGACTTCCTGTAAATTAAGAAGCTGTTTTTCTTTTTCTTTTTAAATGCACTTGCATAAAACGGTAGGAATGTGTGCATTTACAAGACTGGAACTCATTATGTCAGGCATGTTCAATGTTTAATTTCGGCACTAACTATTGTTGGCAAGATAACTGAAAATGTTATCAATAATTTTTCAGAAACATTTTTGGATTTTAGAGGTGACCCAAGTCACAATTTGGACATGAAAATCGTTTACAGATTTTCTACTTTTGAGGGAGAGAGATGCCATTGGCTTTAAAGCTTTCAGCCCAATGAGTAAAATTCTTGATGTGCAATCTTCTTGCACTTCAGCTGGGATAGCTCACCTCAGCCAGGGAAGCCTATACTTCCCTCTCATCTTCCAGCTTGTTTGGGAAGATCCCAAGGTACTTCTGGGCCAGCTGAAAAACATAGTACTTGGTGTAATGTGCCTGGAACACCTCAGCAGCAAGGCAACCAGAAGCCATCCTGACCAGCTATCTGAACCACCCTCAGCCGTCCTTTTGTTCACAACAAATCGATGCAGCCTTGTTGATCTTGTTGATCATGAACGAATTCGCCTGTAGATCTCCCATTCCATCCTTCCATTTTGCTCATCAAGTCCCTGAGATACCTAAAATTCACTTGGGGCAGGACCCATAACCGCACTCTGCAATTTGTTTTTTCAAGGGCCAGGATTTTGTATTTGGAGGTGTCAATATCACAAATGATTGGTTAAAGAAGGTTGAAAATTTGTATTATTTTTAAAAAAATTTTTAATATACTTTATTAATTTCTTTGCTGCATTACACTGCAGCAGGCTGCCACCTATGACGGTGCCAATGGTGGGAGAAATGGGGGGTTAGATGTCTTCTCCAAGGACCCTAGGCGTGAAATCAATAGGATGCAAACTCGCAAACTTCTGGTTAACTTCTGGTCCGTGGGCGAACGCTCTAACCACTGAGCCACCATCTCCCCACTACTTACTAATAAATAATTAGTACTTATTAATTAGTAATAAATAATTACTCTCCTTATTTGAGTAATTATGTGTGCATACTCATACCACATGTTCACATAATCTGCTATTTTCAAATCTCTTTTGCCTTTTGTCAGTGCTTTAACAGCTTGCACACCTTACAAAGTCAACACACACACCTATCCATTCTGTTTAAATTGTGTGATTTTCCAAACCTTTAACTACATTCCCGGATGATTTCCATGGGAGCAGTAGTCTTTCCTGGCCGTTATGGCTAATGGCCTCTCCATCTCTTAGTTTACTTTTATCTCCGTGCCAGGAACCAGGTCTTTGATAAATTCATTTTGGCCTTCAAACTTCCATTTTGCACAAACAATGCAAGTTGTTAAAGACGATCAAACAAAGCATGAGATCAAAGTTATAATGTCAGAACACAGTGAATCCCTGATGGATCATTTTAATCAGTCCGATGCACAGTTCCCCTGTAGATCCACCAAGAGACATGTTGGTGAAGTCCAAAATAAACAGGAAAAATGTTGACTTGAAATTTTTGCAACTTTAGCTCTATCTTCAGCCACAGGCTGTTAGTTTTTACTGCAAGCTCTTTTTGTTTTTTATAGAGCTACAGAGATTAAGTTTCCTTGTGCTTTACTTACTGTTCTTGGAATGAAAAACGAAATGACCAAACAGATACATGAGATCTCTACTGAGATCACAAACCTCTGGCCGGAATGAGTTGTTAATCTAATTATAAATTTAGTGGTTTAAAAATATAGCTTTTCATTTTGTTTTAGAAAACTGTGATCAGAATGTGTGGATGACATTTTTAAACATTTCTTAGATTAGAATCGAATCCTTTTAAAAAATGATTATCCGTTAATGTAATGCTAGATGAAATAAAGTTAGGAAAAGAAAGCAATGACTATGATTCAAGAACTGTTTTAAATGACCACGAGTCACCATGTGCTGGCTTGTTTTAGATCACACGCCTTCAGAAATACACCCAGTCATTTTCTCCATGCACACCCTTAAGATCTTTTACTGAAATGACCTCAGTAAATTATACTGACATCCCAAATAAAAATTTCTACATTCTCAATTGCACTTTTTGTTCAAAATATGATTTCCTTCCAATATAACTAAACATCTCTTAGTGTCTATTGTCTTTACTAGAAATTGTTCCCTCTTTTTTGTCACTTTTCGTTCCTTTCTTGAATTAAAAGCTGTCGATAACCAAAAGGCACATGCTTAAAGTTGCTTACGTATATTTTTAAAAAGAAAGATTTTTAGTTAGTTTCTCAACTATAACTTTTGAATAATTTGCTCTAACATCTAATTGACTCAACTTTTAAAGTTATTCCACCTAAAGTTCATTTTGTCAGTGTTTTTTGTGTCATATCGGGACTGCGATGTTTTGAGAGTTAAGGCTTTAAGTTTAAAGCTCCTTTCAGCCAAATGTCATGCCATTCCTATCATTTGAACAACAACGTTAAACTTTTAAGACACAAAATGAAGATTTGTTGTTTTTTAACAGTGTGAATTAGAACATTCAAGCTCTAAATTTATAACAAAATTTAGTGCAGCTTGCTCCCAGGGGGCATTGGCCTAGTGGCAGAGTTGCCCTCTTTCGACCGGGAGAACCTAGTTCGATTCCCCCTCAGGCTGCTATCAATCCAACACAATAAAAATGAAACACACACACAAAAAAAATTCAGTGCAACTGATTCATTTTTTTTTTTACTTTGTCAATAATGAATTCACATCCATTTTGGCTCAATGTCTTAAAATTGTGTTCATGCCAGATATTTTAAAATAAGTGTGTAAATCTGACAATGTGTCTCATGTTGTTTTCTTATGGTTTTACTCTTTCAAGGGAGGCATGGGCATTGGTCTCTGTGGTTGGAGGAGGTAATGAATCATGTGCTGAAGATGTCAGAGAACATGAAAATCTCAATACGAACGGTAGAGCTACGGCAAGCCGAAACTTCATCACGATTCGGGGAGAGAATTTTGCAGTCGATGCCTATAGTGAGTGGACGGAAGGTAAGAAAAATTTTCTGATGGAATATTCTACAAAGGAGGTGTTGCTTAAACTTTTTTTTTTATTATCAAATAAATAGCTAAATAAATCTAGTATTGTCTGCTTAAAACTTTGACGAATTATTCTGTCCCAGGGAGGGAAAGTACTTTGCCTCAGTTGTTATGAAATCTAAGCCTGAGGAATGCATTCTTCTCTTTTTTTTTTTTTTTCTTTTTAAAACATCCCAAACTGTTTTCACATAAAATGTTAAGAGAAAAATAATTAGTGATGAAAAGTAGATCACTGATGAAGACAGATCGGTCACATACCAACATTTTTTTTTAAACCAAATTACACAAGTAAATTCAAATGAGAACCATTAGAGTTTGATTGTCGTAAAATACTGTTTAACACAGACTGAAACAATTTACTGACCTTTGGACTGTTGCTAGAAAAGCACTCTTTCATAATTTCTGCTTCTTCAACGTCCTTTCCACAAGGGCTTCATATTAAATTTGCAATAAAAACTGAAAAAAATTCAATTTGATACATTTGTCAATACTTTGCAGCCTTATCATCATGGAGCAGTAAAGTAAAATAATAGCTACAACTATTTCTTACAGGTCACCCTATTGTGGGTTTTCATATTGTGGGGATGGAGGTGACTCTAAATCTGCAAGACGAGGTCCAGCAGAGCTGGAAACCGGGGGATAAAATTGTTGTTGCCAGTACAGATTACTCCATGCGTCAAGCAGAAGAATTTACTTTGGTACCCTGCCCACAATGTACAAACAGACAAGTCAAAATAAAAGGTAAAAGAGAACAAAGTACTGTATGATTTTAACTTTTAGGATTTGGAGCTTTTTTGCAAGACTTTGCAAGAGTATGGAGCTCTACCATCCGAGAGGAGCTCAAAGTAAAGCCTTTGCTCCTCCGAGTCGAGAGAAGCCAGATGGGGTGGTTCGGGTATCTGGTTAGGATACCTCCTGAACTCCTCGTTGGTGAGGTGTTTTGGGCACGTCCTACCGGGAGGAGACACAGAGGTAAACCCCGGGCCCACTGGAGGGACCATGTCTTACAGCTGGCCGGGGAATGCAACAGGATCTTCCCAGTCGAGCTGGAGGATGCAGCTGGGGAGAGGGAAACTTAGGTTTCTCATATGAGAATGTTGCTCCAGTAACTGGGCCCAGGATACACAGAAAGGAAATGGAACAAAATACGTTCCATTTCCATTTTTTGTAAGACAAATTATTTCAAATGAAACGTTAATGACTTGGTATCTAAACCTCATAAAAAATGCTATGAAATGAACAAAAAAAAAATTATCATTGGTACCAGTAAATCTGATAAACAGAAGAAGAATGTTTTACTATTGTAAGAGAAAATGAAGAAGTTCTCAGCAACAATGTTGTAATAAATTAGGTATGATGGGATTCTTAATGTTGTTTTTTTTTTTCTTGCCAAAAGTGACCACTCCTCTTTTTAAAAAGATGGGTGTGCCATATTCGCTTAGATGTTGTCATGGTCAGAAACTGACTGAATGGTCAGTTCATTCAGTTGCTGCTCATGGTCAGCTACACCCTTCGTCAAGGGTCCTTTTTATATTGTTGACAAGAGACTTCTCTGGGGAAAATATGCATTTTATTACTTACGTATTAACATGCTTTTTTTGTTGTTGTTGTTTCACGTTCCACACATTTTGTTCCTGTACCACACAAAATACTTAATCATGCTTTAAGAAATATATTATTAGCTCAAAATTGTTGGTTTCAAATCTGTCTGTCTCCTGTGGTTAGAAAAGCCTTTATACACCCATATCGGGGAGATCCTCGATGGAATCGACATGCGTGCTGAAGTGGCTCTGCTGTCTAGAAACATACTCATCTACGGAGAAATGGAAAACTCCTGCCAAGGAAAAATGTGCCAGTTTTTCGGCCATGACACCTTTGGAGGCCACGTTAAGGTTTGTGTTTAGACTGAACTTTATGCATACATTTGCTTATGTACTTTAAGTTCACTATGTCTGTGGCAATCTGTTTGACTGTTTCCATACAGAAAAGTTCAAGTTGGTCAATAGTCATATTTTGTGTTGAATGAGAGGGATTTATTCATCTTTCTAATTCACTTTGGGAGCTTGCCCATGCTGGAGACAGCAGTGGCAGTGTGAACAATTAGTGTGCAAGAGTGTTTGTGTAAGTTAGAAACAGAAAGGGCATGGAGCTGGTCAGTGTGTGAGCTCTAGTTTTCTTCGAGGACTGCTTTGTACCTTTTTAATAAGAACCAGACTCTGGATACTTCATGCTCACAAAGACCTTTTATATGTCTTTTACAACAACGTCATATTGTTTAATTTTATTGGTGTATTTGCATATTTTTCTTTCCATATTTGTAAGTACCTGACTTAGATGGTGCGAATGAAGCTATAGCATATTTATCGTCATAGAGAAACTAATGCTGAATCCATGTAGCTCTTTTTGAACTTCTGCTTATACAGCTATTCAATTATCATAACTTATCTTATGTGTCAGAGAGGCAGTACCAGGCACCGTGTGAAGAGAATGTCAGCTCTTGTTATTTGAGATTTGAACTCATCAACAACTCAACAACTCGTCATAGTTGTGGGTATGAATGTACATTTTCTTTAGATTGAGAGTTTCAAGCTTTAGCTCTACTCCTATTTCCTCTTACAAAGAGACAAATATAGAGTTCACCCACCTGTCTGCTGCATTAATTCACTTGTTTGTTGAGCTTTTTTTTAAACATTTGCCAACTCTCCAAAACATTACTGGAGCCTCTATTGGAGCCACAAATGCAAGTTAGAAAACCGGTGATCTAATGGAGTCCCGTCCAGCTCTCCAGAACCCCTGAATAGACCCCACTTGAAAGGCTGAGGATTTCGATCTCTTGCAGATGGAACACCGTCTATAATCTTGCTTCTTAAAGAGGGAGACCAGTGCTTCAGTTTCAAAGGCATAGTCACTGGTTTTCACACAACATTTGAGAGTTGTGTCAATCAAGACTAACTTACAGCATCTAGAGAAAGTCTTAGCAGATCTTGTTCAAGCCATCCTACAAAAGATCTTTTCTATGCCTTTTGGCGTTCATCTCCATTGACAGAAGTTTCCACCCGACACAGCTGCCTCAACAATGAAGATGCAAAACACAGCTTACTCACACTCCATATCCCCTACCTCACTCAGCGCATGGTTTAAGAGGGAGTTTCTGACATGGGAACACTGCCAGACATTCCCAGCAGAGCTTCACAATACGCATAGATCTTTCAGGTCCAGCTGGCATTCTCCCTCAGTATTTGAGCCAAATCTGCACCAGTTGGTGGTTGGTTGAAGGCTCCACCCCTTGTTACACCCAAATATTAAATAGTTGCAAACTTGGTGATAAAATTAAACTACAATCCTCAAACTGTAGCTTAGGGTGTCCATAAAAATCCCAAGCCTCAGTTATACTGCCAAAAGTGTCATATTGAAACCAAAGATGGTAAAGTTGTACGATTATTTTTACTTTTCCAATCAGACCCATTTGAGCAACAAAGTTTTCTCACTTGCTTTCACATACCCTTTGCTTGAATCATTTGTACTGCAGAAGACAAAAAAACAACGTTTTGGTATTCAAGTAAATTTCAGACAGCTAATTATCTCTTTGCTTTCAACACAGATCTTTGGTAACTTCTCATCGGTTCATCTATCTTATGTGGAGTTCAAGAACATGGGTCAACAACAAGAAAAAGGCCGCTATCCTCTCCACTTTCACATGTGTGGAGACGTTGATCAGAAAGGAGGCTACAAGACACCAACTTTTGTTGATGGACTTTCTATACATCATTCCTTCTCCCGGTGTCTTGTCATTCAGGCTACAAATGGCCTGCTGGTATGTAAAACACAAGACTATGGTATATTTTTGAGAGTCATAAACAAACACTGTTAAATAGACAAATTTTAAAGGAAAATAACGCTATCTTAAAAAAAAACAATTCCATATTTTATTATCTGATAAATTTAGACGTGTTGACATGATCATTTCCTGTCTCATTACGTGCCTCCAATTGCTCTTGCAAATATTGCCTACTAAGTTAACATTAAGCTTAGCAACATCAGCATTATGATTCAAACAGAGTTGACTTCTGATGCCTCTAATGTTTCTATTTTTTGCTCATTTAAAGATGGTTACATGAGTAGTTACGCGCATAGGGTTGGTGACTTAACCCATTTCCTAAACAGATAAAAAAAAGGGGTACTAAAATGCATGGTAGAAGAGGACTGTAAACGTTTGCACTTTTTGACTTATCCACATTTACAATTTACATATCTAGTCATGTGCAATTTATTCATTTCTGTCCAAATTCTTACATGTGCTAAACTAAATACTAACTTAGTGTTGATGTTAGCTAAACTGATTGAGTGCACATACCGAGATGGAAAAAATACAAATCAACTTGTCAAAATTGAGGATTTATCTCTGAATTGAGACTTAATGAATAGAGAAAACAATGACATTTTTCTCTAATCTCTTTTATTTTTTGTTTTTATTAGTTGTATAATGAGTTTTTGGATTTTTTCTGGTGCTTCCTGATTTGGAAGGAAATAGTGATTCTTTGCCTTATTGTTTACCAAGTTTTATTTGTGTCCAGACTGCTATATATGCATGTAAATTTGTATTTCATAGAAATCCCACTCTTATGTAATAAAAATATCCTCCAATGCAGCTGTTTGTCATTTTGTGCTTCCTGTTCTCTTTGTTAAATCTTTTTTTAATGTCTTGTTGTCTCTCTTTGATCCAGGTGAAGAACACCGTGGGTTATGACACTTTGGGCCATTGTTTTTTCCTGGAGGATGGGGTTGAACAGCGAAACACTTTCTACCACAACCTTGGCCTGGTGACGCGATCTGGTACTTTGCTTCCAACCGATCGTAATGACTCAACGTGCATCAGCATAAAGAATAATGTGGGCTCAGGTTACACTCCCCCACCAAGTACTGACTGCAAGTAAGACACCATCTCTCCCTGTGTGTAGACACGAATAAACCGAATCACGAAAATTGAAAGAAAAAATAGTTTTTTCTGTGTTGATTATATTTTTTATTAAGTCATTGGTTGTTGCATATTTATTTTTTGATGCATCATAAGTTTGTGAGCAGTGCCAGATCCTAGACGTGGAGCTGCCATGTAACACCAAAAAAAAAAAACCTATGTTAAATATACCAGCCTGTAACAAAATCTTTCTCAATTGTCAATCTGAAGCAGAAAAACGACTTTGTAGTAAAAGTATTTAAGGTCCTAAATTTCCCTTCTGTGTTGTCCTGAGAAAACCAGTGAGATACCGCAGACGTGAGAAAAAACAGACTATGCACATCTTAGTGTGAGAAAAACAGACCTTGTAAAACTGTGAGTGAGATAAAGACAGGATGGTCTATCCAAGCAATAACAACCTGCCCTCTCTGTGGAACATTTTTATGCCAAAGGTACAAGAAAAGTGCCTCTGTGCGGAAGCAGAGAGGTCTGTGTCCAGGAATTTGTCTCTCTGTGTGTTGTGAGTGTTGGCCTCTATTCAGTGTTTAGGTTGGACAGAGTTTATGACCGATTTAAGGGAGATTACTAAATATTTTGATTTCTTTTGTTCTACTCATGAGTCAATGTGTGGCATGGCAAGTTAATGTTTGTTTTTTGGTGTAAGTTTTTGTGCATGTGTAATCATTTTTTTGTGTGTGGTGGGGGTGTTTTTCAGGGCGGTCTCAACCTTTTGGATTTCCAATCCCAACAACAACCTCATCAGCAATGCAGCTGCTGGATCGCAGGTAATAAACTATTATTTATGTAAGAAAATAGCCCAAGGACAATTCCTTGCTAACAATTAAACAGGAGAAGAACAAAATGAACCAGCTTGAAACAAACCAGCTAACTAAACATCAAATCTTCCATGTGCAAGAATTTTGGAGGCTTTGTCATTCCTGAACACTAAGCTATTCCTTCTCATAACCAAATGAAACATAGAAAAATAAAACTTATCATGCTAGGAGTTTGATAGAAAGCTCAAGATGGTGCATAATTTATGGAAACAAGAAAAAGATTATGTGTTTTGTTTTTTTTTATTTGACAAAGTAATGTCACATCAAGCTGATAAATTGAGCCCTGCAATCTATTTATACAATACAGTTATTCATTCAAATATCTGTGATTAATTATTGTGTTTGTATTAAGATAAAATAGTAAATTATTTGATGATGAGCAGGAATGTGCAAATTTTATCATTATTGCTTAATCCTTTTTCCTCAGGATGCAGGAATGTGGTTTGTATTCCCGAGCTCCTCCACTGGGGATTCTCATGGACTGGTAGCCGATACCAAAGCAGAGTTAACTCCTCTTGGAATATTTTACAACAACCGTGTACACTCCAACTTTAAGGTAGAATACAAATTATGTACTAACCTCAAATGAAATATGGCTTGCTCTTTTACATCTCTCTAGATTGTCTCATCTTCTGTTTGTGTTATGGTGACAAGAGAATTTCAGTGTTTGTGTTTTTCTTGGGGAAGAAATTTTTAGGCATAATTCCGAATGCTCGCCTGGATTGAGTCTAAAATAGGCTTAAACACACACAGACACACACACATGTGGCTTCTACAATGGTGCTCTGTTGTGTGAAGACAGAAATTGGGCAGGTGAACTGTAAGCTCTTTGTCCAGCCTGACCGCAGCAGCTTCCCATAGAGGAAGGAGCCCCGAGGTTTAAAAACTAAAACTTTGCTTCAACCGACTCACAGCACACATTTCCACATGTAAAAGCCACTCAAAGTTGCATCTCATTTGTCCTGCAAGTGTTAAACTAAACACTTAATCATCAACCATAAAAATGATTGACCATATATGTATCTCACAAATGAAGTCTTCACACTTTTTCGTCTATCTTTGTTGAGTTGGTATTTTTAGTTGTGCTTCATGTGCTTGGTTCTCTTCGTTTGCACTCAAAGCAAATTCATTGCCAAGAAAATGCAGTTTAATTGCAGCAGTGCAAATGTCTTTCCAGGCTGGGCTTTTTATTGATAAAGGAGTAAAAACTACAAATGCCAGCGATGCAGATCCCCGAGAATATCTCTGTCTGGATAACAGTGCCAGGTGTGTATGCATGAACAATAACACACCCTACAGCTAATTATTTTTGTGGTTAGTTATCAAATGCATCCTCCCATATAATTACACTTTGCAAATATTGTCGTACATGTGGTCTGCTAATATATTTGATTAATGCCAGTGTTAATAAATGTGTGTGAATCAGGTTACAAATGGCTCCCTGTCGTATCTGACCATAGACAACGATAGATAGCTGGATGACTTTGGAGTGTTACTGAATTTTACTGAAAGCTCCATCATATTTGTGTTGACTGAGAAAACAAGGCTTCACAGATAGAGTTTCCAGCGACCGACCAAAAATACAGCCCTCAACGACGGAAAATATCTTATGGGTCCACAGAGATTTTTGGCTGAACATACAAACCTGCACTCTATGAGAGTGTGTATGTCTGCATTGGTACGAAGGAAAAAGTTTTAAATGATCGAATCTGCCTTGCTGGAAATTATAACAAAACGTGTTTCTATATTTATAAGTTTGAGAAGCTTGTAAAATAATTTCCATCTCCGAGTGAAGGTCAGATTTTTTCCTGAGTCACGTTGTGCAAGTTATTTTTAACACCTATCACTGTTTGTGTCAGCACTGCTCTTAAAAAAGATTTAGCTTTTTTTTTAGAGTAAGATAATTAACCAATAGGTAAGAATAAAAAAGAACATGGAAAGAAATATTATTCTGCAATATGAGCTGCAGGACGACTGTGGATTCCGTTTTAACTTAGCTTTTTCTCAGATTCCGACCGCACAGGAACGCCGACCCCAGGCTTCCTCGGGTTGCCGCAGTGATCGACAATCTGATCTCCTTCAAGAACAATGACTTGGGTGCTTGGATAAGAGGTGGAGACATCGTCATAAAGAACTCTGGGTGAGACGGCTTCAGGCATTTAATTTACAGTCAGCTGAGAAAATTTGATTGTGAAACAGAAGGCAAAATTCACCTTATTTCTATGTTTTTCTGCCCTGGATTAAATGAATAAATTGTTAAACAAAACTTCATAGATTGTTTGATCGAATTAATATCAGTCAGGTGTATTAGAGCAGGAACACATTTTCCTGTTAACATGCTTCTGTCTCTAGAGACAATGGAGTCTGCACCTGGATACTTACCTGTTTGTGCAGCGTCAGCTGTGGCTGCATAAGCCGATGGGGGAGCTGTATCTTTCTACCCCACTTGCTGCAAATTTGATATGCTGTATGAATCATGTGGCAGACTGATTCTTTTGCTCTTTCCGGGTCTTTTTGGCCTTGCGCTGGATCTCTCTGTTCTCCTCTGCCTGCTTGATAACAAATTTGACAGTTGCACGCTACCTATAGCGGTCAGAAGTCACTGACTCGAGATCTGCTGCGTTGATGTTGCATGACTGTTGATAGAACACATTTTATAGACATAAAACATCCAGTCATTACCTGAATTACAGTGGTGATGCACTAATACTTTTTTTTCTCAGAATAAGATTTTTCCAACAAACTACAATAAAAGTATCATCGTTTTAGTTTGTTTCAAATGAAAATCTTCTGAATTTACATTTTTTTATTAACAAAATACTCTTGTGTTTTGTTTATTTATTTCTACAGCTTTTCAGATAATGGCGTGGGACTTTCCTTTACCAGGTATGTCCTCTGAATAACTTTTTATTAATCTATTTATTCATTTTATGTATGTGCTATTTTCACTGTCTTTTCAATCAGCTTCTTAGAACCATAGTAAAATTACTCAGTGATTCAAAGTCACAAATTAAAGAAAAATTCTATCTTTAATAAAGCTGCTAAAAAATTTTTTTAGTTTGAAATACATATTTTATTTTTCTTAGTTTGAAAAACATTCATTGTTTATTGTTTGGATTAAATTACGACTGAATCCATTTTTTTTCATTATTAATTTTCATCTTGGCTGCACGATGATGCAGTGGTTAGCACTGTGGCCTCACAGCAAGAAAGTTGGATGTTCACATCCTGGATGGGGACGAGGCTTGGAACACTGACCTTTCTGTGTGGAGTTTGCAAGCTCTCCCCGTGATTGCATGGGTTTCCTCGCACCCTCCAAAAACATGCATGTTAGGTTAATTGGTCGCTACAAAATTGCCTGTAGGATTGAGTAAATGTGTGAATAGTTGTGTGTATGTATGTGTGTGTGTGGTCCTGCAATAAAGTGGCGACCTGTTCGAGGTGTACCCTACCTCTCACCTTGAATCAGCCAGATAGGCTCTGGTTCCCCCCTGCGGCCCCGTCAGCGATGGACGGTTCAGAACATGAACAATTTCTTGATTTTCTATGTTTGAAAAACAGTAATTTTCTATTGATTGTATTAAATTATTACTAAATGTATTTCTTATTATTAATCTTTATCTTGTTCTTTAGTGACGGCAGCTATCCTAAAGACGATGGCTCCAGCCAGGAGGTGACACACTCCTTATTTGTGGGCGAAAGCCAAAACAGAGGAACCAATTCAGGAGGGAATAAATATTCAGGACTTGGAGGGATTGATGGAAAGATGAGGACCCTCCCTAGAAACAGGTAAGTCTCAAAAAAAGAAGAAGAAAAGTCACCCAAAAAACTATTGTAATTGGCTGTTTTTATGGAAGAATTCAAACTATATTATGGCCACAAAGAAATCTTTTGAAAGTAAATACTTGTTGGCTTTCTTAAGTCTTGGGAAGAAGAAAACCTCAAAAGAAAAAGGTGATTTTAGTAGCTCCCATGTCAAACTGTGTCTTTAGTTAGACTCTTTACAGGAAAGTCATAAAAGCAGGTCACACTCTTTAAACAAACCTAATTAAAGTTTAAATCTTATGTCATGGTCTTTTGTAAGCTTTATTTTACGGTTCATAAATCACAGATATTGGATATAATGTTGAAGAGAAATGTAAATATCTTTTTAAATGTTTTAGTGTAGTTACAAGGTGTCAGTTTGTGACCACCGAGAACGACTTTGCAACTATTTTACTAGCTTGCAGACCACAGTGGGACATCTGGCTCAACTGGTTCGTCTGGCATAACAGTGTTTTACTGCTAAATGTTCTGGAAGTTGTTTTCATGCCAGCTGAAACTGTTTTATTAGATGAAGAAGCTGAGTCATTGCAACAAATGAGTTTTTAAAAATTCATTTCTATGTTGTTTTAATTATAAATCAAAATGTAATTTACTGACAATAAAAAATGTAGAAAATATCTTCTAAAACATTTTTGTAAATATTAATCATCTTGGCTGATCATGACCTTTATCTCAATGTTAGGACATATCCAATCCGGGGTTTCCAGATATACGATGGTCCCGTGCGAGTCAAACAGAGCACATTTCGTGGATTTGCCCCCACATCAGAGCGCTTTACTAGTGCAATCGGGTTTAATTTGAAGAACATGTGGCAGCTAACTCCACAAAACAGCCTGTCCAAGCTCAGCTTCCATCCCACTGTGAGTAACATCTGGCTTAACTCATGGTGCTCAAAGAATGTTAAACAGCTTTGTGTGGTGTGAACGCATGCTCTCTAAGAATTCTTTTTCACAACAAGTAGCTGTAAACGGATTCTGCAGGTCTTTTGTTGTTTAGAATATTGTACATTTTATCTTGTTTTGATCAATCCATAACTTCGAATATGCATAATATGCATTTTTGCATAAGGTACTGGATTAAGCTATATTTTAAATGTGATACAATTTTTACTAGTTCTGTTATAAATCATTAGTTTAGTTTTGTTTTATTGATAAGCTCTAAACGTATTGTACTGTTTTTTTTTTATCACAAATTTTTGGGGTACCAACAGATTTTGTTCAGCTTAAGTCATGACTATATCATATTTGTGTTTTTGTTTGTTTTGGAGACAATTTATCAAAAAAATTTTCTCCAACTAAAGTAGAATGTTTTTTTCGATCAAATAAGAAATAGCCTCAATCGAAACGTTAATCTCTACTTCCACCTGGTGGTGTAATGGTACCGTGCAAGAGTGGCTCATCACAAAGCATACTTGCCTCACAATTTTGCAAGAGTGATTTTGTGCCATGATATTTTCACCATACCGGGATAGTCTCACCTTTTAAAATAGCATTTGTCTAATATTTAACGATTTATGCAGAGGAGAATCTCAATTAAACTTTTTTTTTCCTTAGTGAAGTTTGCAATGAAAGTATTTACAAAAATCCTCTCAAATTATCTCCCCAGGTTGGTTTAAAGGCATACTTTGGTAGTCCTGGAGAATGGTATGAAGAGAACAACCTAGACGGTGACAAAAACTCCATCTTTCACGATTTAGATGGCTCAGTAACTGGTTACAGAGACGCATACGCTGGACGCTTAGACAATACTTTAATCCAACATCCAGATTGTGTGAAACTTCCCAAGTGGAACGGCGTAATTTGCAGCGGGCGCTACGCTCAGGTACAACTCTTTCTAAATTCTTCTTTGATTTGCTGTTTCAAATCTATTATCTTGTTATTGAGCCTAATTTTTTTTTGTCTTTGGACCAGCTATACATCCGGACACAGGCAGCTTCAAACCTCAGTCTGACCATTACAAGAGATGAATATTCTGTGTATCCAATGGTACTGAGGGGGATTAACAGCCAGAGGGCGTCATATCAGCAGTACCAGCCTGTTCTCATGATGAGTAAGAGCTACACTATGCACTGGGATGGACCTGCACCCAGAGAAATCTTACTGTCTCTTATCAACTTTGACAAGTGAGTAAAAATAAACCCAAACATCTAATATAGTTGTGAAATATTGTTAATTTTGCATGCAAATGTGATTAGATTAAATATAGCCTGAATGTATTTAATTTGACCACTCCGAGATTTTTAATCTGAAAAACCTCTCCCTCACACAGAGATGACTGGGTGCTGATGGGACTCTGTTACTCACCAAACGCCATGTTTCAGATCATAGGTGATGTCAATGATAGGCAAAAAAACACCTTTTCTGATATCAGAGAGTATGCCCCTGTGGCATCCTTTGAACAGCTCAGAAATCAATCAGTGGAAAGGAAGTACTATTTTGACAACAAAGCTGGGTGAGGGAAAACGAACCCTTGGTTTTTAATTGTTCTCTGACCAGTGGATCAATTTAAAGAGTTTATTTCACTTTACTTTTTTTCGCCTTCTATTCTAGAATACTATGGTTCTACCTTCGGGCCCAGTACGATCGTCACGGTCATAGTTACTGTTCAGTAAAAGGCTGTGAAAGAGTGAAAATTATTGCCACGTCACCCCCATCCAAAAAAGTGTGTGACTGTAGGAGTGAGGCCTACCCCAAATATGCTCAGACTCCTGCAGTGGTGGTGCCGATGCCGGCTCCTAATAGGAAACCCTGCGATGATTGTGGTGCTCAACAGGTTTGTATAATTATCTGTACATATAGGAATACCATTAGAGAGATACCCAAAACATAAAACTTTTTTATTTTTTTCTCAGCTTGTGTTTTCTAGTGAACCTTGGACTGTGTACCTAAAGATACAAATAAAGTCTCTGAGCACTAAAGAACAGAAAGAAGGAGACAGCATCTCCTTCATCTCTGTAAGCAGTTTTTTACTAATAATCTCATTTAAATGTTTTTTGTCACATGTTTACTTAATTAGAGCTCTATGAACTAATTCTAAATAATTGGGTTTATCGAATCGTGTTTATTGTTTTCTGCGTTCCACCAGGTGAATGACGTGACCATGCGTTTCGCTCAGCCTGGATTCTTCCTGGTTTCTGTTGACGCATGTTCTGGAGATGTCACCAAGATGAATTCATTTGCAAAAGTGGATGACATTATGACACATTTTCTAAAATTTGGAATACCAAAGCGGTAAGCCACAGAGATTTAAATATTTTCTGAAAGGTCTGGCAGCTTGACCCCGCCCCACGCCTACTAACCAACCAGATTGGAACCTGCCACAACCATGTTTGACTATTTGATTCAGACACTAGATGGAGGCCATATACTTTGCTTTCAACTTCTTTTACCGTTTTAAAACCTAAACATAAAATTTATATTTCCAGGTCAATAGTGCTCATTGCCTCTCGTGGTGAGCTGGCAGGCCTAGTCGACCTTTCACAATACCTTGTCTCCTTTGGCCTGGTCAAGAGTCCTGATCTGGATGGCAAAGGTGTGTGATTTTTTCTGTTTGTTTCTAGCACCAATAAAAGTTATTTTTGCTCATTCAGTTTTTTTTTCCCACAGAAACTTTGTATTTGTGGGGTTTCTCAGGAGATTCTGCACCCCCACCATGGATTTTACTTCAAACCGGGCAAAACGATACAGTTCTGGGATTGCAAGAGCGCTATTTACCTTTAGGTTTAACAAGTTATGGTTGTTCACCCACTGCAGCTTCATTAGGTAAAGACCTGGAACATCTCAAAAAGGCCACAGGAGCACAGTAAACAATGTGAACAACTTTATCCAAAAACCTGTCTCGCACACCGATACACAAACACAGATGAATGTGAACTGCTGAACCTTTAATTTATTGACTTTAACAGAGATGTTTACCATTTCTAAGTGGATAGAAGGTGTTATTATGAATTGTGATTTTTGTCTGTGTGTGTTTGTGTTAGAATACCTTCGGGTGATCAAATCAATGCACTTTCTCAGAGACATAACAAGTTGCCTTATCAGCCAAAGTTTTTTTTTTTTGTTCTTTCGAAAGGAGTTTCTCTTTCAAAGGAGCTCCATCACTATTTATTATGCAGGACATAAAAACAGAATAAATATGATTTACTGTGAAAAGACACCGTACCAACGGAGGGACGGAGAGACCCGAAGGAAATTATAAAAATAAATTGCATTTTCTCTGAGATTAGATGTTTGATTAGAGCTGAAAATGATGTGGACATCTGGAAATCAAATGCAATGAGGAAAATCATTTGCAATAATAATTGGTGTTAAACAGAGAAATCAAAGCCGGTTTGAGATGTGTTTGTGAGTAGAAAAGGAAATTTAGAAGCTATACCAATAGGATTAGAGCGACCATGTATATGTAGCAGTTTGGTTATTTTTTTCACATTTCACATTCTGTTCTAAATCTTTTTACACAAAACCTCTGATCACTGTGCAGCTGTACAACTGAAGCACCTTTTTATGGATTCCTATATGGTTTTACTGGATGTTTTGTTTCATAAATTTGTTTATATTTGCAGAATGATGGTCCCTCCATATCTGTCACAGGTCCAGCACATGTAAAATATACTTTGTGTTTCTTTTTAATTTTTTACCTGTTGTCTGCCTTTTTTTTTTATCATGAATGTTATTATCATTGCAGTATTTTAGAATTTAAACCCAAAGGCCTTTAACACTCAAGCTGCAGTAGTGAGCAAATGCTTACAGAACCTATACCTGCTGAGGAATATAAAGTTTAATTTGAGGCGATACGGTCTATGATGTGTGTATGGATGCAAGCAGGGCTCCCCCACTGAGCACCGATGGTTCCTGTTTATGATTGTGGACTAACGCCAAGTCGATCATGTGAGATGGAGGGAGGACAACAATTTAGTTGTCTTTTAAACCACTCGACTGTTTGAGAATAATGAGAGCGATCTCAACCCCTGATCTTTTGTTCAGTTGTTATTTTGATGATGCACAACCTCAATTTGTATTTTAGTTTTTCTCTTTTGCCATGAATTTGTAAATAGTGTTTAATTCATTTTTAAAGGGGCGCTGGGTAATTATTGTTTGATTAGCTATGTTCTTACTTTCCCGGTTTATTCTAGTTCTGAGTTTGCTGACATAGATCAAATGATTACATGGACATTTAAATATGTGATATGGTATTTCATTTTTGTTTTGTTTTAGATTAGTAACAAAGTGTGTTGCCTCTTTTTTTTTTTTTTTTTTTTTTTTGCCATGACTGAAATAAATGGGTGAAAATGAAATTGGGTAACTTTAGTCTTTATTTTCTCTCTTTTTTTTTTTTTTTTCCCTCTCCCTTCAGGCGCCACAGCAAGTCTGTTGTTGCCATCTAACCCAGACTTTTTCATCTGGATGGTTGCGCAAAAATGTTTGATATTACATTGTATTACATTAATCTATTCTGAACATGGAGAATAACAGGATGGAAAAAGTGACAAATCTCAAAAACATGTTCCACAGCAAATGATCAAAATTAGGAAATCATGTACTTTTAATTCTAAAAGGAAATAAGACCCAAGAAAGAAGAACTTGTTCCTTTGGTTAATGTGGCTAATGTTAGAGGAAGTGTCAGACCTCATCTACATAGAAAATGGGATCATTAAAGAGATTGTGATTACGGAAGGAAGAAGAATAAATGCCTAATGTCACAATAACCACACCCAAAGTGGGTGGTGGGTTAACAGCAATCCAACCTAGATCCTAAACTTTTATAATCTGAAATCAGAAGTTTTGAAATGAGTTGCACTATGGCCATGAAACTCAACATGATTAAACAGTGAGATAATAAAAAATCCACTGCTGTGTGTTCACACACCCACACATGTATCTATATATACTATGTAGCTAAGCATTTGAAATTATATTCCCTCAAATGAAAGCTTGCATAATTTTAAAAGCTTGCAATATCAAACATTTATAAAACATTGTTAATCAAATGTGTCCAGTGGAGCACATGTAGTGATGGTGGATAGGCAGTTGTTCTTTTCCCTCAAAGATAGCTATTTATTTTTAGCAATACACAAACATCTGAGCTGGCTCATACTGGAGCTGTTATTTTCTGATTTGTGTAGTTGTTCATGCAGTGATAACAGAAAAAATGGGTAAAGACATATGGTGCAGTGCAACAGTGTCAGCACACAGCCCACCACATGGCTCTGATAGTTAGAGTACTTGACCATGAACACTGAGTACTCCCACACATTTAACAAAGCAGAGTAACTGAGGGAGGCCACATTAGGCAAGGGGAGGAGGATGCAATTGCAATCCAGAAACAAAGTGATGCTGACAAGAGCTTTTTTTTTCACAAACACAGCAATCATTAATGTGGAAATCTATTAAATGAAAACATTTAAGCTTTAACAGTAAATGGTTAAGATTAATATAAAAATTATCAGTGAAGCAAAGGCTATTTTTACAGCACTAATGGCTGGCAGAGTCACTACTGAAACCTTGTACAAGGTTGAAATTGAGGTTTGAGTCTGTGATACAATTATGAACTGAAATTTCCCTACAGACAAGTTTTTTAATTCTTGTAAAACGTTGTTAAAAAAATCACACTGACTGTGTAAATCTATGCAAAACAGTCCCAAAACAGGTTAAATGAATAACGTCTTTATTATAGATATGAACATTTGGAAGGGACAAGTAACATTTTTAACTTTAACTGAACTATTTAAGAACATTTAAAATTGTTCCCTCTTCAGACTTTTCATTTAAAAAAAAAACTAAACTTATAACATGAATGAAATCTAAACTATCTGTTTAGATTCATACGTAGTATCATCCAACTGTTCAAATCAGACAAATTGTTGATTTAAAACCAAAGTCTCTAGGGCAGGTACCTCTCTCTCTGAGCTACCTGCCATCTTTGGCTGTTTCCTGCCATGGTAACCAAGTCACTTAAAAACTTATCAGAAAACTGGCAAGATATAGGAAACAATAAGAACTCAGCACCTGGATTTTATCCTGAAACTTCTATATAAGAAGCAGGTGTTTCTCTCAGTGAGCTACCTAGCAATTCATGGAGCTTACTGACATGGTAACTATGCACAGAATACATTGGAAGCCGCCTCAGCTGAGCCACCAGGCATGGGTCTGACCTGAGGAAGCGTGTGCCGCTGAGTTCACAATGTTGTTCAACCAGTTATGAAGGTGAATGTTTTGCTGGTTAATGCCAAATTTCTATCATTCTGCTAACCTCATCTACTTTACTAACCTCATCTACTTTGCGTCACATTTTTCTACCCATCACTAAACCTGCCTTTTCTAGCTGTTCTCTGCCATGGTAACTGAGTCACGTAGGAATCTCCCACAAAACAAAGAAGATGATGATGAGCCAATGAGCAGACTGCACTGGCAGATGTTTGTTGCTGTGACTTTGTCCAGATTATCAACTCCATTTCTGGTGGAGTTGTAGGCCATGATCATTTGTGACTTCCTGCCTTTTCTCGGACTCAGAGATGCATCAGTGTGTATTGTGCTCATTATATTGAACATTCTTTATCACTGAGAGCAAATATTGAGGAATGCAGAAGTCTGCTCTGCACCTTCAGAATTTCTTTGGGACGTTCTTGCTCGTTTCTTCTGATTGTTCCCAACATGGTCAGATTCCTCTCCTGAAATTCATCTCCAAGGCAGAAGGATGTAAAGAAGTTATCACATGTCATGTTGTGACCTTACAGCACACACATCTCCGATTCTTCTCAGTTGCTTCTCCAGGTAGCTTTTAAGTTTCTAGTTGCATATTCCATGCATAGCCACCACCGGTACATATGGCATCACAGGCTACCCATAACTTGATGCCATAATTGGCAGGGTGCCAGTCATACTTGCCATGATTTAGGATATGAACAGTTGTTTAACCAGCATTAAGGTATTATGTTTCAAAATTACTCATGGCATCATTTTTGTATACGAACTCCGTACGGGCGGTGAGCCCAGATTGTGTACACAAGTTCATGACCCAAGATGAGAAGACAAAATTGTAGGAAAAAAAAGAAAGAATAACCAGTATTTTGGTCAACCCAAAAACTGAAATGCGTCAAACTGACTCACAACATGATGCAAAAGTTAACTATGTGATACATGCTTTTGGTCCATGCAAATAGTTTTGAAAAATGCCGATTTTATAAATAAGCCAGAGACCTGTGTGGGCGACAGCTTTTAGCACTATAGTGTTGTGTAGTTTGCATGAAATAGTATCACTATGGCAACACACACTCTGATCTGAAACAAAGAAGAAAACTTATGTTTTCTATATATAAATGTGTCGTAATTAAAAACTTTTTCTGAAAAACTTTAGAGTTCTTATGAATATTTAAAATGTTTTATTGTGTGAGACAAAACAAAAATTACAATGATTATTTACAACTTATGCAAAAATAATGAAAAATGTGTTAAGATTCATTAGTTTATCTTTTCTTTTTTTGTTGTAGACAGGATTGCAAATTGATGGTCAGAGGAGCATATGCAAAATGCACGCAAAAATGTCTAAATAATAATAAAAAATTTTAATAGTCACTAAACAATAGACCGTGTTAATGAGTGTGGTAAAAGCGATTTTCAGTGTGACAAATAGCGGGCACTTTGGAAGTAACTACAACTCAGGATTAGTGTGAATTTTTTGATGGTCTGAAATTAATCCAGAATAACATTATGTTACAGGAATGTTGAAACTCTCCTAGTAATGTACATTCAGCAGTATTTTATTATTAAAGAGAGTACGTACATAAGAAATGTTTTAAAGAACCATTAAAGACTAAAAAACAGAAAAAGTAACTAAACTTCCATAGTACAAAGCATATGTATCTAAGATTTATTGATCTATTCACATAAAAACTGTAGAGCTATAAAGCCTTGACATATTTTTTGTCGTAAAAACTGGTGTGACACCTAACATTAAAGATTTTGCTTCCCGCCCACTTCAAGATTGCAGGAGCTATAAAACATGTTTGCGTTTAAAGTGAACATTTTACCTTCCTTACGACAAATCACATTGACAGTTAGCTCAGTCGGATTTCCGAAATTGATTCATGATGGTTTTTTTTCTTAATCTCACCATTCACACATTTCAGTGGTTCCAGTTGATGCCCTGCTGATGTTCAGTGATGGTGGTATTGAATAATTAAATAGCTCTGACAGCCATGTAGGGGTCCGTTCCCATAACAACCCCTTCTCCTGTATCCTGACAGCCCAAAGGAGTAATGTAAATCCCCTGTCTGCTTAATGTCACAGTAACTCCAGCAAAGTGCCATACAAAGAGGTGTGGGCTAGGGTCAGTGGAAGCTTTTGATTGCACGTCCGGTCTCGGTAGGAAGACAGAGGAGGTTCCTAACTAGAAGTTACCTACAGAGGTCTTATCAGAACTGGCATGATCTATCATTTTTCAAACGTATCATCTTAATGTTACGATAAAAAAATTGACCAGAGCTGCTGATTTATCAGTGTAGTGATAGAAGGCATCCCATGAGGTCACATACAAAATATCTTAATGATGTCTATAATCTTCTCAGGCGGTATGGTGGTACATCCATGGTTCTGAGTGTGATAGTTCTTCCACCACACAGCACTCAGACATAGGCAATTACCCTTTAACATCAAATGGTTCATCAGCTCCCAGGGCCATTAGACAGTGAATTAACCTTCTCTACCTGCAGATGAAGAGTTATGGTTATGGCACGGCCTTGTTCTGGTCTGAGCTATTACTCGGAAATATGTTGTGGACATTCCACGCAGCATGGTGCTGGCTTATCAGGAGCCTGGAAATTTAATAGAAAAGGGATTACAATGCAGGTATTTACAAAAAAAAAGTGCTTATTCTGGACTTTAATTATTCACTAACTTGATATGTGACAATGATTAGAAAATTCAATTTGAGTCTTGTGATGTTTAAAAGCTAATACCCCGCAGGAGATTTTTAAACCCAGAACCTAAACTCTGCGGGTCTCTGATGGTTTCTTGATGTAACAAAGATTAGAAGATCTTTGAGTTTAATTTTGTTTATTGTGATTGAACATTGTGGAAGCCGTTGTGATTTTAAATGTGATTCTTTCACTGTTGTCACAATTTCGAGTCACTGCCAAGAGATTTTGAAGCTCTTGCAGCTGTATCTCATTACTTTTGTCTTTGTCATTAAAATTTTCTTAAAAGTAGTGAGTTGTTCAGCAATCACTATAATTATGACTATGAAGAAGATGAACATCATGTCCATACTGATGTGTGTTAGTGTCTCATTCTGTCTCTGGTTCATACCATCAACAAAATCATTGTTCTCATTTGTCTTCTGAACTGCTTATCCGTAATGATGTGGGGGGTGCGCAGCCTATACCATCTGATTTCAGGTCAGAGGCAGGATACACCTTGAAAAGGTCACCAGTCCATTGCAGGGCCATGCACTCAGACAGCCCTATACACACAAACGCACGCATGCACGCACGCACATGCACACACGCACACACTTATTGCTAGGGGCAATTTCACAGAACACATAAGTTTTTGTTGTAATTACTTAAACATTTGAGCGTGCCCAAAAACTGGCTTTGACAAATCTCACAATCAAAGCCAAACAAAATTACCACTCAATCTAAACCAATCCCGAACCCCAGTTTTAGTGTATCTCAGCCAACTTTCTTTCTGGTTTAAACAATCTCTTCCCTATATAATCCAGCGTGGAAGTTGTGATGCTGAACATTGTAACTAATAAAGCTCTCAGCATAAGAGGACCAAGTCTTGCATCCACTGGAAGGGCTGTATTCTATGGTCTCTTCCTATCAAACCTTTCCCAGTTATGACTCCTCTCATCCAGTTTTCCACAACCACGTCTAGATCCTAAGTGGAAAGGGGGCAACTTGTCCTCCTGAACACCTCCTTTATATATGGACATTCCTTCAGATTTTAAAACGCTGAAATCCTTGTATTCAATAAATGATATTGTTCATTTTAAACCACTTGTGTTTATTCTTATTGAACTTTAGATTATAGCAGTTTTCTTTCACTCCATTTGCTTGTTCTTTTTACTTTCATTTTAATTTTCTCCTTTTCCCACACTTTATACATATAAATATGCATATAAATATTTATATATTTAAATAAGTCATAAAAAGTTCTCTTCTTGGCGAGCTTTCTGTGTGGAGTTTGCATGTTCTCCCCGTGTATGTGTGGGTTTTCTCCAGGTACTCCAGTTTCCTACCACCCTCTAAAAACATTCATGTTCGATTGATTGGCAACTATAAAATTGCCCCTGGGAAAGAGTCTGGGTGTGGATGGTTGTCTGTGTGTGTGGCCCTGCAACAGACTGGTGGCCTGTTTGGGGTGTACCCTGCCTCTCACCTTGAAACAGCCAGGATAGGCCCCAGCACACGCTGCATTCCCACTAGGGAATAAGCGGTTTAGAAGATGACTGAATGAAATTCCCTTCTTTATACTGCTGTCCTGAATAACCCAAATCAGACAAGCAACACTTAACACACAGATCTACATTCTGCATATCATGACACTGGATGTGACAGGCTTAAAAAAAGAAAAAAAAACACAAGTAAATCCAAATGATATCCCTACAGTAACTTTAATATAGTTCAATGGAACTAAGTGAATATTCTTTTTGAACAATCTTGAGTGTTGCTAGTTGGGTTTTAATTTGTCATTCGGACTTTAGAGTCTTCAAAAATTCTCAGATTTATCAACAAATATCCAACCATGGTATCACTATACTAATACCATCACTCCCCATATTTTTTCACTAGTTTGAGGGTGTTTTTTAAATCCAACATTGTACAAAGGTCAGATACTGCTCGGGGCAAACGTGGTTTTCTGTGTGTTTTTGTTGAATCTTCTTTTTTTCCCCTAAAGATCATCCAAGTTTCAAACATCACATCAAGGTCATCTTGGTAGAACTGAGCTCCTCTTTTGCTAACAACCTCAAAGGCACACACGGCAAAGATTCATGAGGCAGTCAGAGACTCACTCCACCCACAGAAAATGTATGCTTTTTTCTTTTAAAGTAATTTGTTTTTGGTCTGTGTTGGAGATTGAGTTGTTAGCATGAATACATTTCTCCTATCCTGGCTTCCCCAGGGAATAAAAATGGAATTTTATTTTTGTCAGAATGTGATATCAATTAAACAATTTAATTAAAACTGAATAGCTAAGAATTCTGAAAGAAAGCATGAGCACTGCAAGAAAAAAATCTTCCATTATCAAAGACTCAGACATTGCAGTGAAAGAAGAGCTTCGGAATCCCAGCGTGGTTGGAGTTAATACAAAGGAAAATTGATTTTTCTTTAAAAGAGAGCAAATTAAAAGTGCCAATTTGATTTTTTTTTCATGAGGGATTGATACAGTATTATAAATAAAATAAGTTCATTATTCACATTGTAAAACAACTCACCTGCTTTAGTTCACTTATATTTTCTTTCAGATTGTTCAAGTGTCACTGATTTAGTTTCAAGAACACCAGTGCTCTAGCTGTACCTAATTTTTTCTGTTCATCTGCCATTATCTCCACTGGTGTTAATTAAGGCTGTAAGATTAACCTTTCCCTAATGATTCACTGCTTTTTATTAAATTGAAAAATCTCCACCAAAGTGTCATCTAATGAAAACAAAAATGTTTGCTTCACAATGTATTGACATAATGATTAAAATCTTTAATGTCTTGTTGCAAACTTGCCGATAATTATCCTCCTTCTTTACAACAATCTACTCATCCGCCAAGCCTAATGTAACACCCACTTTCTCTTTCTTTTCTTTTTTGTGCCCTGTGTGTAGGATTATAAAATATTTAATCATGGTTAAAAGAACCACCTACACATGATTCCTTAACATCAAGTTATTGGTACTAACTAATTGTAAACTGCTATGTTTGGTTTGCTGAGCCTTTTTAATACTTTTATTTTCTTGTAGCACCTCCTATAATACGTCTAACATTTTTTAGATTATTCTAGTGTGTAAAGCCTGATGAATCTTTATTTGTAGTGCGTGAGTATTTGTGCATGCAGCAGGTGTGTGATACTTCATGGTGAAGCTGTGTGGAATTGAATGAGGGCTCGATCAGAACCAGTTTGTTCTTGCAGAGACAGGCCGCAATTGGCTTTATAACTCAGTCACAGTGATGCAACCCGGTCGTGATGAGAAAAAGGACAATGTGAATAGGTGAGGCAAGGGGATGAAACGACAGGCAAAAAAACAGATAAAGCGAAATAATTGAGATAAATGAAAGGGGGAGAACAGATGGGTATCATTGAAGCAAGAGAGATGTTATATCATGCTTACGTTTCCAGACAACAAAAAGGCTTTTCAGGGCCCTAAAATGATCATTGGTTTAACCAGGGCCCCTTTGTGTTGTCTCACACGACAACTCCTCCCCTCTGTTGCTGTGGCGTCCAAGTGATCTCTTGATTTATTCATAGTACAGTGCAGAACTGAATATGCACTTGTTAGCCACCCGCTGTTTACTTTTCTTGATTGTCATTAACCATTTTCCGTTTAAGTGTGTGTGAGTTAGTGTTAGGGATTTGGGGTGGGCACCATGACATCCTCACCTAGCAACCTGCGTTAGTGAGCAGCTCAAAGAGTCTGGACCACTGGTGGTGACACATACTGAGTCTCCCACATGGCAGCCCCTCCGATTAAATGTGACTCAGGTGCTTTTGTCGATGACATGCACCAACCAGATGCTTGGGATCTCCAGACAGAAGATGATAGGTCTTTCCTGATATAATGATTTTCACTCTCTTGCATTGCGCAATAGAAGAAAAAATGACAGACTTGATGACCAATGAGAATGAGAAGGAGCGAACATCACTGGAGGAAAAGGGATGCAACTGCTTTGTTTGAATTGAATTCAGCATCTCTACAATCTTTGTAGCTGTTTGAAGAAAATTGCATCACAAGAGAAAGGCCTCCTTCTTCTCAGAATTTTTTTCTGATTCCTCAGACTCAAACATACCTGTGAATAAAGTTTACTAGATGCATGCCACAGGTACAGTGATTTGGGTAAAGAATTATTTAGCTCAAAACTCTGGATCTTCATCCTAGAGTTCTATTTGGTCCAGCAGATGCGCTTTAATCGAGACTGACAGTGTCTCTGTCACACACACCAACACACTTGTTCACGGGCTGCGTCATGCCCTGTCTTCCAGCACGCCTCCAGTAGCAGAGGGACATCTCGCCCACCTGTGGCTTCTGACTCCCAGAGCCAACCATCTTATCATAGCCACCATTTCTCTTTCGTTCCATTCATCTGGATCTCTTCCTCATCTGGTTGTGTTGGTCAGAAAGTAAATCAGACGTCTGACACTCAAGTGAAGAAAGGGCAGGAGGAAGGCATCCAAAAAAGGAGCTTCAGAAAGTGGTAAGACATCAACCATTTTCAACTTGAACACTCGCTTAGCAATTACGCTTAAAATTTATCAGAAGAATAAAGTAAATTAGGCTGAGAATAGTGACAATTTTTATAAAACGTAACAAGTTTTCTTCGAAGTACGCAAAAAACTTGGCCAGATGATTTAAAAAATTATAAATTTAAAAAATTGCATTGTGTAAACTTTGGTAAGAAATGAGTACTGAAAAGTCATTGTCTGGTATCGTGTTGAATAAATCATAGTTTTCTTTTCTCCATCTGTTGGTTGTTGGACGAGAAAGCAACCATATGCCCTCTATGTATAAATTATCTTCAACTGTTAACTTTTTGTTCATAAAAAAACAAAAAAAATAGTGTATTCTTTGGGATATTTTTTGTCCTCTACATGACATACACTTTTTTTTTTTTACTTTTTATGTTCACGACTTAGAAAGACCAGTGCTTCACAGAGTAACCAGAGTATCAATAAGTACTTTTTTTCATTGATGACAAAGTTCCCTTTGTTATGCGTAGTTTTATTTTATGCATTAGTAGCATCAATCAACCTCACAATAAGAAGTTGATGGATGTTGAGATTTCTCTGTCTTGATAACACAAGTTGAAATGACTTAATCGGAACTGATTTGTCACTATGTTAAAGTGTGATTGCAAATCTCCTGACTTTTCTCCACAATCCAGGTCTTGAATTTTCTGAGCAGATCTTTTCAGACCCAGATGGGTTGACGCTCGTTAGAGTGGTTTAAAAGAAAAGTCAACATGAGTGACTGGCTGAAACCCACACAAACGTACAAACGAACAAAAACTGCTAATGCATCATTTTGTGAGCATATTGAGAAGATCACAGGCATGTTGGCTGTCATTTAGACTGTTATCAAACAGCCTGGGAGCTGTGTAGGAGTTTTAGCTGTAATTTGGACAGTTTTAGTGACACTTCCCAACAGGAGTCTGCGTTTGCTTTTGGTTCATCTGCTGCAGGAGCCTGACAGCTTGTTGAATCTTTCCCTACCGAATAACAGTAAGCAACAATAAACAGTATGATTCATGTGTCTTTTCTGGATTTGTTTATTGACTCATGTTGTCACGTCGGTGTAGAAAAATGCTCAAAAATGATTTTTCCGCCAGTGAGACTTAAATATTTGTTTTGGATTCTTCAATTTCTTGCAACAAAACACCACTTGTATATTATGAGTGAATAAACTCGGTACATGAGCATAAGTAAGTGAAGAAATTCAGAAATCTGGCAAACAGAAACACACATATTGTTAGTGAAGGCTGTCTGTGAATTATTGATGGTATCAGCCTGCTTAAAAATGCATCCCCAACCTTTCTGTCGCACAGAGAGGAAACATAATTAGTGTTCGGATATGAGAGAGGACACAAGCTAATGATCAGTTGGGTAAATATAGCCGCCTACACACTGTGTTTAAATAAAGTTTATTTACAAAAAAATTCTGAGGCCTGAATATGTAAATGAGGGAACAGGAAATCATTGTTCCTGAATTGTAGCCTGGACACAGATGATTTACTTTCAAGATAGAGGGAATTTTAATATATTACAATTTTTCTCTGTGGATCAGAAATGTTTATTGGCTTTGGGCCAAACCACGTGCAGAGCTCTCAGATGAATAAATCAAATGAACAGTGAAGTTACCAATGAGTATTTAACAGAAACAGTTGCACCTGGCACAAAGCTAACTCTATACGATGAAGCTGGAGAATGTAACGGCCAAATTTTTTGAGGAAAGCGGGAGTGTAATACAGCCTGCCACCACTGACCTGTTTCATTTAGATGTTAAGTTTTATTTCACTCACACATTTTTAAATACATAGTGTACTTTAATAAAAGAAAACAAACCAAAAACACTTATTGAAGGTTTGTTTCCCCTTGTTTCTATTTCTGACTTGTCCTCCTCCACAAAAATGAAAGTATTTTTGATTGATGTGAGTTGAATCCCTGAGCCCCTTTGTGATGGGATTTTGAAACACATTCTCATCTCTTTGCTGATGACACCAGAGACGAAAGGTATTTTCATACTTTTTTCTTCTGCTTTTTTTCTCAGAGTAAAATGACAAGAAAATCTCACACAAGAAGAGTCCTGACCCCTCTGTGCACAGAAATTAAGGTAGGAAAAATTCATTTCATTCCTTCATGTTGCAACAAAACAGAGAAAGAAAAAATGTCACAGAAATGTTATCACCAAAACTCCCAGCAAATACCATGTTGCTACACTGATCAAATTAAAAATATGAACAGATAATGCAATATTTCCAATATTTTGGGGGTAGAAAGGACTGTGTTTTGTGGGGTTACATGTTAGTAAATGAACCCTGTTGACTTTAAAGTCGTGCTGGATTACCCTAAAAAGGGGAATAAAAGTTTAAAAAGGAATGTGTTGGAAATAACAATCAATGAGAGGATGAGGGAGGGAGAAAGAAGTCGTTGCGAGTAGGTGTAAAATGGATGGGTGAGGGTAGATTAGGATTAATGTAGGTGGGCGACCATTGAGAGGAGGGATAAGCAAGGTGTGGTTAAGACAGTAAGACATTGCACAACGGGTCTTTGTTTAACTTGTGCATTGAGAACACATATAAAAGATTCATATATGCCCTCTTAAAATAGTTTTAAAATTTTAAGAGCCACTGGGTAAATCACCTCTGCTTAGATTGTGGGAGAGTCATTCTCAATGTCTGTCTAAACTTTAAATACAGTGTAAATCTGTAACAAGAGGGCTTGATGATTGGGTCTTTCCCAATATGTAGCAGTAAAGAATCACTGGGGCCTAGGCTTCCCTCTTGCTCTAAGGCAGGAACTAGTTGGCAATGTGGTTTAGCTAACATACTTCAGGACCATTGCCGGCAGAAATTAGGCCAACAAGCTAGGCAGGATGACTGGGGAGGGAGTTGTCAAGGTTAACTTTGTCCCAATAAAATTGATTTAAAATCACTAACCAACAGCCAAGTTGACCAAATGGATAAAAGATCCCATTACATTTGTATAAACAACCAAGATTTAGATTTTGAAACATTCAGTACACCATAACAATGTAATTTTACATGTCCTGTGAAAAGACAGGTGCTGCCTGTCATATATGAAAGTTGGTGCTGAGTAAACCGCCCATCCGCTGCCCAACACATAGAGGAGCGGTGGAAGAAGTGGGAGGAACATGAGGGGAAAAAGCATGTATGAAATGCTTCTCACTATGTCAAATGCATGAATGATGTAGCTAGTGCGTCGCCAAAGTAGCAATCGGTCGTACGTTTTCATGTGGGAGGGGGCAGACATACTACTAAAATTTGTAAAAAAAAAAAGATGAATTGTTTTTTAAAAAATACTTTTGTGACAAATACCATCTCAACACCATTATTAGCAGGTAGAAGGCTCTGTACAGTTAATTTTGCACAAAATGGGCCACTTAAATGCAGGGTTGCACAGACTGAGATTTATTTGAATAAAGAGACATTTGATCTTTGGGTAATGGTTTGTGGCCCAATCACAGTATGTGAATAAAAAATATTAAAATGGAATAGTTGAGATACTTTTTTCCTGTGAATTTGTATAGAAACCTATTGACACAACTAAACTACTTAATTAAAAGATTTGACTGCTGTTTCTTGTGTTTCTTGGACACACGCTGGTTTGACAAATTTTCAGTTCACAGAGATGACCTGCAATTAGCGTAGCAGTTATTAAAAAGAGTGTTTTTATCAGTTAAAAGTTTGTGTGTTGGTATGATCATCTTTGTCACACAGAGTGAACCTATACAAGATTTTTTATCACTCCATTTTGTTTTGGAGATGATAAATTTAGCTGTATTTTGTCATATCTGCTTTACAGAAACTAATTTGCAATGCTGATGGTCCTAACTCAGATCAATGTTAAAAAGAAATGACCTATATGCATGTGCGTGTTTAGAAAAGAATAAGAAAGACAAATAGTGAAACAAAACAATAAAAATAGCAGATTGTTTTTCTGTTTTTTTTTGCTGTGGTGAAAGATCAACAAAGCACTGGGGATCTGAAATATTAGTTTTATGTCAGTAACCATGGCAACCACATGACACTGTGTGGGTGGGCCTTGTATGTTAATGGAGCGGGTGAAGAAATGCTTTGAGGTTGGGTTTAGTTTAAATAACACAGCCTGTTGCTAAAAGTTTATTTCCAATTTGATGTACAAATACTTTAGTACTTATCAGTCGAATGTCCTTTATTTTGTTGAGTATTTGTTTATTCATTTACTTGTGTTTTCTTCTTAGTAGGATTAAATAAAAAAAATGTGGACATATTGCATTTGGATACCAATCATTGACTTTGAATATCGGAACAAAGAAAGAAAAGAAACCGGTCTTTTCAGCAATTGTGAAAATAAAAAAATATTTAAATGTTAGTGATGGAAGTGTACTGTATGATCCTTAATGGGATCTGTGTTTTCTAATGGAGCTCACTATAACCACACATGAGTATGGTGCAAATAAATAAGAAAATTATTTAAAGCACCTTGGTTGCCTTGAAAAAATGCAATGTAAATCAAACCAATTAATAATTTATAGCTAAAACCCATCTTTATTAACTTTGTAAGACTGTGCCTAGATGCACAAAGCATGCTGCAAAGTTTAGCCGCAAATTGCAAGTTAAAAATCATTTGGAAAAAATAAATGCTTGTAAAGTTGTCAAAAATGCTCTCTGAATACTCAAAAATATTTCCAAAAGATACACTCAGCAAAAGATTTAGGAATAGTTTCAATCCTTAAAACGTTTAAATTCCACTTTGGCTATTAAAGATTAACAAATGTCCAAAGAGATAGTATCAAAATAACTTGTCTCTTTAAACCCCTTTAAAATATTTTATTTGAAAAGAGCAGTACATTTTGACTATAAAAATTATTTGAGTAAAGTGTCTACAATTTTTTTTGACAAAACTTTTGCCTTCTCATGAAGAAAAATGCGTAATTTCTGACTCAACTGGCCCTTCTACTGATTTCGTCAGGAATATAGCTATAGGGTAGACTACCGGTAAGTTAATATTTAATTAACAAACTACCCACAGGAGGGATTTCTCTTTTGTGTGGGTCCTCATGAGGTTTCTTCTTTTTCCACCCTCTGCTTGACATGTTCTTATCGTCAAGAAGGGTCTGAGGGCGTACTGAAATTGTTTAGCTAGCTTTTGTTTCGTTAACTTTTCGCCGAAAGAAGAAGAAACTGTATGTTTGTGTATCTACTTTTTTGTCCTCTTCATGCACTTTTTTCAATCGACAATATGGTGACCGTTGAGACAATTGTTTTTTATATGTTGGGCTCTACAAATCTAATTGAATTTGGAAAAATACAGTGTTTTCAGCGACAAAAAAGAAGCAGAAAATCAGAATGAATCCACGAAAAATAAACCCAATAAACACCAGGAAGTACATCGGACGTAGGTGGCTATGCTAAGTGAATGAGAAAGCTCAGGACTTGCTGAGCAGCAGGTGACAGACCGTGTGATAACGAATTGGGACGTGAACGCACCACGGGGTGAAAACTTTTACAAAAAGTAACAGAAAACAGCAACAAATGCACTGAACTGGAATTTCCCAGAATCGTCGAAATGATAATGACGGTAGAAAAATTAATACTTCAGAAACTAAACTGAGCAAAGGAGCAAAAAAAAAAAAAAAGGAGAAAAATCCGGACTCAGTGACGCAGCTGCTCCTCCTTGCAGTCAGGTAGGACAAAATCAACACCAACCTCTCAGACGCCATTTTGTTTCGCGGGTTGTTAGAGGCTATCAACAAAATGCCTTAAGCACAGAGTTTATGTGTTCCCAAATCAAACTATCAAAGTAATTGACAGTCTATTACATATTAAGGACATAAATGTTCGAAGTGATCATCTCAAGGGGCTTATCCTCCGTAAAAAAAAAGGTTTCGCGTGTTGACAGTAGCGGCAAATCTTTAAAACACTCCCAAATATTACCATATTTTTCAAGAAAAGAAACAAACTCCCCAAAGGTTCTCACAAATTCTCTTATTTTATGATTTATCAGAGGAGGATTTGTACAATTGAAACAAATGGAAACAAATGAAGGAATTTTCTTATGTTTCTGTTTTTTTCTTTACGAAGTGGCTACAAGTACGAATACCCTTAGAATAACAGGCTACAGATCTGCACAAATACAAATCTGGCCAGTTTTTGTGTTGTTTTTGATTGTAAGTTTTCAAACATGCAAGAAGGGGTGCCAACAGAGCTCGTTTTACATGCTACTTTCGGTTCATTTCACTCATTGCATTAAAGCATTAAGGTTTTGATTTGTATGTTAGATAGGGTAAGGCTTAGGATTACGTACATTAATCTCGTTTGAGCAATAAATTAATTGAATTGAAATAAACTTCTGATATGTTCATACACAATGTCCCTCATGTATTTTGTTTCGTCTACTGAACCACTTATTTCTAACTTGGTTGACGGGGATGTTGGAGCCTATTCCTGGGGATTCAACACGAAAAGCAGGGTACACCTCGAACAGGTCGCCAGTCTGTTCTAGGGCATACACACACAACCATTCACACACACTTGATTTCATTGTGACCAATTAACCTACGACACATGCTTCTGGAGAGTGGATGGAAACCAGAGTACCTAGAGGAAACCCATGCATACACGAGGAGAACATGCAAACTCCACACAGAAAAGATATTGTTCTATCCCTTGGCCCACTTGGGACTCGAACCCCACCCTTCTTGCTGTGGCTGAGCTCTCTGTGGCTGAGCTCTCTAAAAAAATTAGGACGAGACTACAGTATTCCTTTTCTCTTCCTATCTATCGTGTCTGTAGCACACAGCACAATTGGCTAGAGCTACAGATGTCATAATGACGGCCAAAAACTTTGTCCGTATCGTTAGTGTGACGGTAGAATGGGTAGATACAAGTACTCATACCCTTAGCCACTGCTTTTCTTAAGAGTGTACAAAATCTCTCAGACTCAGCTGCATATTACAGCAATCATGATTAAACATGCTGTTTAACATTTCCAAATAACTTTTCTGATTACATGCATCACAATGTGTAAAATTTTTCTTACTAGGACATCTGCAAAGAAACAAACTGTATAAGTTTGATGCCTGCGTGGAGGCATTCTGGTGTTTATGAGCTCGTGCTGTCTCTATGCATCTCTCTTTCTTCTACCTTCCCAACTGTCCCTCATTCCCTCTTACCACACTCATTCTTTAGGGAGTATTTCTCTTGTGATTTTGTCGTCTCACTGTCTAATTCTTACCCTTTGATACAGACACAAGTTACATGCACACAAAGGTACACACTGAAACACACTCCCAGGTGGTGAGTGGTTGCTTGGAGAAACAAATCACATTGTTTCTAGTGTTAAGACGTGACCACTTTATCGTCTGCTGCACCCATTTTATCTTTTATCTTTGACACAGTCTCATACTATTTCTATCTTTTGTTCCTTCAAATATGTAATATTGTATATGTCTTTTAAAATTTGAGTTTAAGTTTGTATGAGCTGAACCTCGTTGGCTCAACACTGTTTTTAACAAATCACAAGATTTTAAATTGAATTGACAGACGGAGATTTTAAATGCCTGGTATTTCGTTCTTTCCTTTTTTTTTTTTTTAATTAACCTAACCTCTACGCAACAGTAAGCCAGCTCCAGTGGCTTGATTCATGAACTGTAAACCATGAAAAAGAAGTAGATTGGGAGATGTGTGCTGTATTGAGGAATGAAAAGGAGGAGAGTGATGCTGAATGAAAGATTGGGGACTTGGAGGAGCATGAGAGGAAAGGGATGAAGGTTTAGAGACTGTGAGTTTGCAGAAAGAGTGATGAATGAACGTCTGACTCTCACAAAGCTTAAACTAGCTTTGTGTGACACTGAATAGAAGCTATACTCCTCTGAGACAACTATTTGCTTTTCAAGCCTTTTTCTTTCTGGTTGATCTTTTCACCTATCATATTCATCTACATCTTTTCCTTCTCTTCACTTTTTAAAAAATATTTGTCTTGAAGCCCCGTTCATCAAGATCTAAATTTCATACTCCTCCTTATTCCGTCCCCTCCCTCTTTGCCTTGTTTCCCTATTTCTCTCTCGCTTTCTCTCTCTCTCTCTGTGAGGAGGGAAGACAGCATCAACGACTGTGGCACAGAAACGGCACATGCAACAGGGTGCAGACAGCACCTTCTGTTTTGCCAGCTTCTTCTTTCACTCTTACTCATCTTATTGGACGGCTACCAGAAAGAAACGAAGATTTAAAATAATGCAGAGCTGATGGACATTTGTCACCAAACTTTGATGGAGAAATCAAAAGACAAATAATTTGAAATATCCTGAATTCCTCTTTTGAAGTTAAAAAGAAGACTTGGAAAAGAGGAAAACAGGTGGTTGAAACAGAAAAGGAGATCCTACCTATGGCACCTGTTTGATTCAAGAATAGCCTTCTCAGCTTCAGGTGGTTGGAGCACTTTCCACACATCTTAGTTATATTAACAAATGGCTTCTAAGAAGAAGTGGACAGAGCGGAGGGAGTTAAAAAGGGAGCGGGCGTTCTCCACACGGGATGATACATCTGTTGCATCCGGAGCATCTGGGCCAGGGCGCCCCACCGCCAGGGGGCGTTTCTCAGAATCATGGAAGAGGCTCAGCTCCAGAGGGGGCTCCACCAAGAGGGGGGTGCTCAACTCTCAGCAGCCACCGGTAAGATAGTTCAAAGATACACAGACCCCCACTACCTGTTCCCTCTAAAGATAAATCAATGTTCTGGAAGCTGGGATCGAAGTGGGACAGGAAAAGCTACACATCACATCTGTGAAGGATTAATGGAGAAACACCAAGAACAATCTTCGTCTCGTTAGATAAAAAATAAGCTACATAGTTTTTTGTAAACTTAGTGTTTGTATAATTTAGTGACTCCAGGTTGTGTAGATCCTCTATTAAAGTTTGATGATCCTGTAATTGTTCAGATGTGGATATGATAGAGCTAGTATCCCAACAGCTCTATTTTTGAAATGTGGAACTTCACTGATGTTTATGGATCCGGGTCAGAATATCTATAGCTGCCTACTTGCTAGTGCTCACGGAGTGTCACAGTAAGCCAATCTATGAAGTGAAGTTTGGCTACAATTTTTATGAGAGAAGACAAATGTTTTGATTGAAATTTTCTTCTCAAATCAGAAATGGATAGTAACAATGCTAGTTTTTTTTTTTTTTTGTAAAAAACAAATAGCTTGCTCAAATCGATCTTATAGGATTCTTAGAAGGTTTTTTGAAAATGAAGTACATCTACTTAAACTTCATGATAGACTAGACTCAGATTCTTTGAATTTGTTCTGTTGACCACATATGCATGTTTCATATGAATCTCATAGTACTGCACATCTCTGTGTGTGAGTAGCTGACCTAGTGGCTGCTGTAAAAAGTGGAGCAAAGAAGTTAGAAAACAGTTTGAAGGCTCAGTAGGCTCTTGAGAAACCTAAATACTTTGTAAAGGCAATAAGTAAGAATTTAGTGGTTTGATGTTGTCCCATTCGTTTGAGGTGTTTTCCAGTTCTGGCTCTCCCAATCAAAAACAAATTAATCTTACAGCAATTCAAGTTCTGTTCTGAAATTCACTAGTTTGACTCATTGATGTTTGAAAAATTGCAGCACTGTCTTTGGATGACCTTGTCTAAATGCTTACATTAGGACTAGTTAGGGGGAAGAATGGCTCAGTGAGTAGGGTGACCGCCCTGTAACCGGAGGGTTGCCGGTTCGATCCCTCGCCATGAGTTCATGCCGAGGTGTCTTTGAGCAAGACACTGAACCCCCAATTGCTCCTGATGGTGGTTTGCATCCCCATCAGGTATGAATGTGTATGTGTGAATGGGTGAATGTGAGCTACACTGTAAAGTGCTTTGAGTACTGATGCAGGTAGAAAAGCGCTATATAAGTAGAGTCCATTTACTAAATGAATTTTGCCTACCTATGGCTAGGTTAAATAGTAAACCTTAGGAATTATACATATTAGGGTAAACTTTAGCTTCCATTATGACATTAACCTGCTGGTGATCAGTTTGGGGTGTACCCTTCCTCTCACCTACAACCAGCCGGGATTGGTTCTGGCATCCCTTGTGAGCTCGAGATGGATAAGCAGTTCAGAAGATGAACAAATTCATTTTGAATTATGGCAGGGGTAGGAAACAAAACACAAACTTCCCCATTCAAAACATTGCCAAGTACCAGGGCGTACACATCAACATTTTAAGTAGGAATAGCTCTTCTAAGTGGGCTTTTTGAACAAAATTCTTCACCAGAAGTAGCTATCAAACCAAATTTTGAATTTATACAAAGTTTCAGAGCATTTAAACACAATTTGACTCATTAAAAATAAGGTGAAATGGCATGGGAAAATTGGTATTGAACATAAGCCAAGAGATCAGCTGAATTCTGTGAATATTGCAAGGAATACTCTAACCCTACCAGTAGTAATAGAAATTAGCTTATTTAGTCTTAATTGATGGCCTGTATGGGCTTCTTATTTTTTAGGAGGCATACTTCATCATGGTTAAAAACAAAAAATCCTTAAGATTTTTGCAATCATAATGTTGAAAAGTATTTTGATTGGAATACCTATAGGGGAATTTCTAGAATGTTGAAGGTTTTGTGACCCTGTGGTGGTCATTAACTGCAACTGGGAAGAGCATCAGTTTGCCATAAGCTGGCCACTATCAGGTGCTCTAATTAAGATTGCTGGCTGAGAAGTTTACAGAATAATTTGGAGAGTTCTCCAAGAACTACTCAGACAAAAAAGCTAGCAGACTTTCTGTTAGCAGGTACTGTTGCTTTGAAGAAAACCTTAAGCATTGCTCTGAACCACCATGGCAATCATGCAGTTTCACCATGGAGACATCTTCGTAGCTGAACAAAAGCCTTATTGAGGCTCAGTTGAAGTTTGTGGAACAAAATTTGGAGAAACCCGCTGATAATTGAAAGACTACGTCATTGTCAGATGAAAGAAAAATGATTCTTTTTGGCAGTCATTCCACTCTTTATGTTTAAAACAGAAATGGCACTGTCTGCCGCCCCAAGAACACCATACCGACAGTTAACAGTTGGTATGGAATCATCATGTTTTAGGGCTGCTTTTCAGCAAAAAATATTGTCAGATTTCAAATTATTGAAGGCAGGATGAAGAGAGAAATGCTTTGGGACATTCTTGATAAAAAATCTCCTGCCATTCTGGAAGCTGAAAGTAAAAAGAACGTGCGAGACAATGATCTCCAACATGAGACCAATGAAACAATGAGGTGGTTTCAAACAAAGAGAATCAAGTTTTTTTTGAATGGCACGATCAATCACCTAATCTCAATCCCTTTTTTAAATCTGTGGAGAGGACTTAAAAGAGGCTCAATGAACTTTCAAAATTCAGAGACCATTTGTGTAGAATAATAGAGTAGAATAATAGATCGGAATCACTCCTATGTGTTGCAGATAATTGGTCTCTGCATACAAGAGTCATCTAGAAGCCGTAATCATAAAGAATGTTTGATGACGACAAAGTATTAAATAAATGCGTTTATTACATATACAATGTTTCAGTTCACTTTAACTAGTGAGTCAACTTGTTTACTTCAATGTTCTGATATCTTTGTACAAATGTAGTATTTGGCTTGTCAAGATCTCTCCTTTTCAGTGAAACACTGCCCACCGAATGTCTTCACCTGTAGCATAAACTAAAAGAAAGCACTGTGAGGAATTTTCAAATAACAGTATTAGATTAACAGTTGGGCGGCATGGTGGCGCAGTGGGTAGCACAGTGGCCCCACAGCAAGAAGATCATGGGTTCAAGTCCCGGTTAGGGACTTAAAACACTGGCCTTTCTGTGTGGAGTTTGCATGTTCCCCCCGTGTGTGCTTGGGTTTTCTCCCACCCTCCAAAAACATGCATGCTATGTTTATTGGCCACTACATGATTGTCCCAAGGAATGAGTGTGTGATTTTATGTGTCTGGCCGCACAACAGATTGGTAACCTGTTCGGGGTTTACCCTGTCCCTCGCCTTGAAACAGCCGAAACGGGCTCCTGCACCTCCTGCAATCCCGTAAGGGATAGACAGTTAAGAAGGTGACTGACTGACTTACAGTTTCTCAATTTTAAGAGTTTGTGCTCAGAGATAAAACTTTATAGAGTAGATCACTTTAACTCCAACTATTACTCTTGACGAACTGTTTTGCACAAATGTTCTTTTTTCATTTGTTCATCTTCTGAACTGCTTATCAACAGGGTTGCACGGGGTGCTGGAGTTTATCTCGGCTGATTATAAGTGGCAAATGTTCTTATTTAATGAAACCAAATGTCTCACTTTATGAAGATTATGCAGCAGTTTGACTATAACACAATACAGATTTTTACTGATTATTTGGAAACTTTCAAACATTACTGAAGTAGATATAAAGCAGAAGAAAAAAACTGTAATTTTATAACATAGTGATTGGGTCAAGTAGATAGTTTAAGTCAAATATGACACATTTTCTTTTCCAAAGCAGAGTAATAATCTATAGATGAGTCTTCTTTTGCTGTCAAGTGTAAGTCAACCCAAACTTGTAATTTTTTTTTAGATAAAAAGTAGACTACTAATTTGATTTGTATGTTTAGTCCGCTTTTCTGTAACCAGTATGTGGCCAATTTGACATAGAACTGGCTGCTCTTCTCTGACTTTGAGTTCACAAAATATACCTTCAACCTTAGACAAGAGTGGGATTTTCTAGAGAGATATGAACTTGGAGTAAATGCAAAATTTCCCCTCGGGGTAGTTTCAATTCAATTCAAAAGGACGATTTGTTCAACAAAGCCAAATCTATAGATTGTGGAGCATTATAGCATATTAGCTTTGGGAACACTGCAAAAAAAAAAGTATCCAGCTCCAAAATAGATCCCTTTAAGTACCTCCCGATTCTGTGAGACAAAGGCCAAACTGAGATTCATGTAAACGTTTGAGCTACGCAGCCATCAATGACTCAAACTTCTTCAAAAACTGAAAGGTTTGAAAATGCTTTTTAAGCTGTGCCCAATTCTTTGCGTGTACCTATTGTGTGTTTAGTTTTAAAGGTTTAGCAATAGTTTGTGTGTTGCAGCAACTTTAACAGAGGCGTGTTGAGCCGCATTTTGTAATAACGGTGCATTTTGTAATAAACTGGGTGGAACCCTTCATTTTTTTATTATTTTGAGTAGACTAGTGTACATTATAGGGTTTTTTAACAGAAGGAATGAAAAGTTATGAACCGTCTATATTTTAAATGCCAATAAAACTTTGGGATTGAACTTTTTTTGTCATTGTAAGAACATAAACTGTACTTTGCAGATCTTAATTAATTTGGATAACAAATAACTTGCTGTTTTGCTCTAAAATGGTTTAAGATGAATGCCAAACTTTACAGTTCCAAGCTGTTTCAAAGCTTGCCTCTCTGTTCACCCCTCTCATGTGTTATTCCGTGGGTAGATCTTCATTGTGAACAACAGCTTTGATAGTTGTGCTTCACCCTTCACTGTAAGTCTAATTACATAGTTTAACTTACTAATTCACTTCTTCCTAGTTTAGCTATATGGAGAATGTTGGATAAGAGAGCATTACCTTCCCTGTGTGAAGTCACTGAAGTCACTGAAAACCAGTTCATTTTGGACATTTATTACAAAATGCACCGTTATTACAAAATGCGGCTCAACAAGGCATGAAAATAAGTTTGGAATAACTGGCTCAGCACTGAGAACATGTTATTGTTGTAACGTATGATTCCTGCTCAACTGGATTTTTTTTTTTAATCAGGTGATGGTTTAAAGATTTTTTGTTTGCTCAAACATCAGTTTAAAATGTCATTGTTAAAAAAAAAAAAAAAAAAAATTCTTAAAAGTATTTTCTCTGTTTTGTTGCTCTGAAAAGAAACAAGGGTAATGCTGTTAAAATGTTTGCTGGATTTATTATAATGACTGCAAATGTAATTTCACTTCACGAGACAAAGATTAGAATGGAGCAAAGAGTTTTACTGGTTCCTATGGAAACAACTTGAGGTTAAGTAATTTGTTTTGTCAGGATAATGCATTTTAAATAAGGATCAGAGACTTTTGCTCCTCTTTGAACTGTTGCAAGAAATCTGGCAATATGCTTTTGGTTTTTAAACGTAACCGTGCAACTGGCTAACCTTTCTTTATCAATTTGTTTGAGAATTGGATCATTATTCATCTTAGTTTTTATAGATTTAATTCTCAAAGTCTAATATCAACAATTTAAATGTAGAAATCTATCCCGAAAACTGCTGTTTAAGGACAACAAATGGCATAGTTGTGCAACAGGAGAAATGTTCTTATTGGAGTGTATGGAGTGACAAACCTTTGATATTTCGGGTCACTAATTCTGATTGAGTGCTTGACTGAGGGATGCTCCGGCTCAGCAGCTGCCTACCTGTCTCGAAAAAGGATCCACTGACCCGCAAAGTTTCACAGCCTGGCTTTTCCTCGATGGTTGTAACACTGGAGGTGTTTCTAATTTTACTTTCTATTTGATATTCTAAGATGGCCAAAAAAAAATTGTAGGAATTTTACATTTCTACAGAAATTTGGCAAGTGTTTGGGTTGAAAAGAGATTAAAAGCTAAAAAAAAAAATCATCTTTATTTTTCTCAGTTTTTTTCTCGGAAATTCTCTTTTTCTTGTTTTCTTTGAACTAATTAGTTCTAATTTCTATTTGTACTGCCATATTGGTGTTCATTGGTGTTCATTACAAATGCACGCATTCCTGAAGTTACAATTATGCGAGGATCACATCAGTGGTCTACTTTAAAAATGAAATAGATGAAGAAAGAAATGTCCAATTTTAAGTGACTGATTACAAATGAGCAGAGGTGAGGCAAGCAATTTTCACAGAAACTATGATGTCTAATCAGGAGTGAGGTATGCATACAAAGCAACCTTGGCTATTTAATAGCATGAGCTTGTGTCCCTCATTTACGCAATATGAATAGACAAAAACTCGAGATTTTTTTTTTCTGAATCTTTGTCAGGTTCAAATAATAATAATAATACATTTTTAAAAGCATTCTCAGGCCCTCAAGGAAACTGTACATGGTCATTATTTTTTCTGGGCAATAAGGTGCAAAGACTTCTAGGGGCTTCAAGACAAAAATGGGGGAAATGTGTCCATGCATTGCCCAAATACTAGCAGTGTAATTCCTGCAACTTTGTAAAGCACTATAAAATAATTCTTACTATATTAATTTTCTCAGTATTCTTCTTGGAAATTTTTTTGTTTTTCTCGGTGTGTTCAAGTCCTAGTCTACTGCTGTAATTATATTGTTTGGGTTGAAAAGAGCATAGCGGTAATGTTTAACATAGCTTAGGGGAGGCCAGTAGCTTGCAACATTAATAAGGCCCCCAATACTTATATAATCTAGTTAGATTATTGAAGTGATGATGATGTGTGTTTGTGTGTGTGTGTGTGTGTGTGTGTGTTTGTGTGTGTGTGTGTGTGTGCTGGAGAAAAAGGTGGGTGTTGACTGACAATGGTAGAAACAGTGCCTTGGAAACAGCCTGAAGTATCACGTAGAGTTTTTTAAAGCAATGAACACAGCAGGAGGTGTTAGATAGTCGGTGAATGTGTTGAGGAGACAAAGTTTCTTTGTGAGGTTGTACACAATTATTTGTGATCTATTCTGATTCTTTTTGAGTGTAAATGTGTGATAGAAAACAGGTGTTGGTAGAAGAGTGAATAAATTTGCCACAGTGGTGTATTTCAGGTGTTGCAATAAAACTTAATTATATTTTTTGTCTATTTAATTTGTACAAAGCATGTGTTGTGGAGTGATCCTTTCTTCTACTGAAGCCAAACTAAGATTTTCCAGATAGCATTGAGAAGAATGATGCGGATTACCAACTTTTCAGGTCAAGGAATTGAAAGGGCACTCTGGTTGAAAAGAAAAGCAGTAGAACTGGGTTTGATAAGGTTGCATGGCTTACCTTTGTTGCTGTGGCAATGATTCTAAGTCTCTTTTCTTCTGAATTGACCACAGATGACCCAGCAGACATTATCTTTTGCTGTGGCATGAATGTGTGTGTGGAAGGCGCGTGGTAGATGATGTATTTTGACCTTAGAAACACTCGTCACTGTCTCACACAGTTTGACTCAAGTTGACTCTTTTGGGCTACTGCCTGCTAAGTTGCTCTGAACTTTCGAAGAGTTTGCCATCACTGCCTGTCTTTGTTTGGTTGAATTCACTAAAAATAGATTTTTTTGTTGCTGAAATATCACAACCTGCGCTACAAGGCTCATGCCACATGGACCGTAACACAACACTGGTAGGGCAAATTATGGTGATAAAAGATTGCACTATTAATTTTCTACTATTAAAATCTTTGTATTTAATTCCTAATATCTCATTATCTCTTCTGAGATGAGAAATTTGATTTTGCATCGAGATTGCATGATTTAAAAGTTCATGATCTTTCACTCTTCATCCAACACATAATGACAAGAAGATGCACACATGTGGTTTAAAATATCTCAAATGAAACGGAAGATATATTCAAGCTTTTTATTGGAGCTAGATTGCATAAACACATTGTCTTGCTGGAACAAAATAAAGTATCTAACAAAAGAACATGATCTGCTTGGTCTTCTGAAGGATATAGCAGCTTACTGGCATGGGTTCTGATCAAAGGGTGTTTAAAAACCTCCTCCAAGCAGACCGGCTCCGGATTTTTTTCTTGTAATTTATTTTTTCCAACATAGGGCAGGAATGGAGGAGAAAATGTGTTCAGTGATGCTCAGTCATGCCTCACAACTGCTCCCATTAAATCCCAGACATCGGATTTTAGCTTATTCTTCAGGCTACAAAAATCAGTCTTAGTTTTCCCCTTTTCTTTAGATTTTTATTTCACCCTCCTTTTTTGTAACACAAATACTGGATAAAACAACAATTCTATGAACTTAAAATGTATTCCCGCAGAGCATAGCCACTTTTTACTTGGTCTTTGAATACCACCATATTCCCAACTACTTGTGAAGAAAAGGTAATTTTTTTTTTGTTTTATCAGTTTCAAAGCTTCAGGAATATTCTACTTTGAAACCTTTCATAGCATGACTTGGATTAATTGCTCCCCAGTAAACTTACAGTTTGATCAATTGGTCACCATCTCCCGCTGAGCTGACATGTCTCATCTTGTTATCAAAGTAGAATCTCGCTAACTGTTTGAACATCTGCTGTAATTGGCTTTCACTGTGTGATGTAGAGGCTCTGGTGATTATACATCAAGTCTAATATTATATCACATAAACGTTATTTCTTCTGACATTAGGAAAGATGCTCTTTAATTTAGGAGAGCAAGCATACTTCCCCCGAATTTCACAAGAGACTGTGAAACTTAACTTGTTCAAGAAGAACAAGTAGGACTTTAGTAGATGCATTTGAGAACCCCATAGGCTACCCAGAGAGCTGTTTCCATATATAAATCTGGGAAATAGAAAGTGCTACTTTTTTAATGTAAATGTAGATCTTTTTTATCGATGGGAAAAAAAATACATGCATCTTTGAATAAAGATCTGTTGATTTGAAACATGTATTGCCCCCTACCTTTGAACTGTAGCTTTGAAGCTCATCTGTCTGATGCCTGAAGCTCTGAGCTTTGAGGCCGTGTGAATCCTCATATAATTCTCGGTGTAGCTGGTTCAGCTGTAATGATTGTCATAAAAGCCATTACCACAGTCCCCTGGGCCTTTGGGCCATAAAGCTAGCTTTATTACTCCAAACCTGCAAGATAGTAATTACACTATCTCCGTGCTGCCCTGCCAACAATTAGATTTTCAATAGTTAAAGTCATTTTTTTCTAGCAGATAGGCTGTTTAGACATGAGGCACTTCAAGAAAGATTTTAATACATGTGCACTTGTGCATCAGCTTATTTGTTTATTCCTATGTAGTAGTTAGCACGGAGGCCTCACAGCAAGAAGGTCAGGATTCGAGTCCCAAGCGAAGCGAGGCTTGAGTCACCGGCCTTTCTGTGCGGAGTTTGCATGTTCTCCCTGCGTATGTGGCTACTATGAAATTGCCCCCAGGGATGAATGTGTGTGTGTGAATGGTTGTGTGTATGGCCCCGTGTATCCTGCCTTTCGCCTGAATTTAGCTGGGATAGTCTCCGGCACCCGCTGCGATCCCATTAGAGATAAGTGAAACTATTAATTTGTATGGTCTAGTTAATATCATTGAGATTTGAGACCTTGTTTTCAGTTTAAACTACACAAATTGTAAAACACACTCCTCAGTTAGCACTTTCAGTTATAGTATCTGACTTTATTTAGAGTCGAAGAGAAATATTGTCAAATTTACAAGGGCACTTGTTGCTTTTATTTTTATTCTTAAAAAAATGCTTTAAATGGATAACTTTTTTTTGTTTGATTCAAATGCTTGTAGTCTGTGAAAATTTTACTGACTGTTACAGAGCTTGTTGAAAGCTGCTCAGTGAACTGAAGAAAGAAATTTTCTGTTTAAAAAGCAGGAGTCCACTCAGCTGCTTGAGGATGAAATGAGTGACTGTTCATTGTAGTGGCTTCTGCGACTGAGCTGTGTCTGCATTGCTCTGTTGACTCAGAAGATTAGATCGGCAAGCACTACAGCTGATCTGGCATTTATAGATTTCTGTTTTAATGCATTTGTGTATATGTGGACATGCACAGGTTCTAAGGTTTTTTTTTTCCCCTTTGGCTGGCAGATACTTATTGGCTTCACGTATTTTGAGGCTACTCCACTGGTACACTGTGTAAGGAGAGAAAGAAATTGTCAACCTGTAGCATGATCACATTACTTTCTAAAATAACATGCATATTGCTCTTTTTTTTCAATATCAGAAGTTTCTTTTAAACAACGTCTGCTTAAATATTTTCCTTTTTTTACTTTTTGAAAACAAAAGGAACAAAGCAATTTTCATGCCAATTTTTATTCAAACTATGCAAATGAAAGATTTAAATAAATACTATCAGTGTAAGCTTCGTTTATGCAGCCAATTATGCTGGGGAGCAATTCATTGCATTAATATGCATGTAATGAGCATACCACAACGTTTACCTCAAATGGTTTTATTCTAACAGCTTTTTTTTTTCCACTGCCCTCACTCTTCCCTGCTTATCCAGATTTCTAAGTATTTATCTGACTTGTATGTCTTACCACGGTGACAAAGATCTCAACTAGCAGTGTTTTCTTTTTGTTTCCATGTGTAGCACAAAAATGTGAAGTTTCTTATAAAAAATATTTTTGATTAGAGCTTACTTAATAGGCATTTAAACAAAAAAAAAAAAAAAGAAAATCCTTTTTAATTTTGTTTTGCTTCCAGGTTTGCGTTGACTAGGCTCAACTTTCCTACCTTTCTCAGCTTGAATGGCTGGTGACAACGGTGAGACGAAGGTTGAGCATAAAACTATTAAAACAGTATGCATTTTTAGTTGGTATTATTATTTTAGCCACATAGTTATATGTCTGGGAAAATTCTATTGATATTGAAAACTTCTTGCAATGGATTATTGGCCAAAATAACAAAATGGCTTAAATTATTAGAAACAGATGCAAATGGATGGGGCTGCCTGCGTTTAGCTCAATTAAAAAAACACCAGTTTTGTGATTTTTTGTTTTCAGTCTTTTTGTGACATGTACTAGGCAGGTGGAGCCAAATGAACAAATCCCTTCTTCCCCAGTCCTGTGCGAGCAAAGGCACCCACAATTACAACTTATCACTAGATCTAAAGGTATTTGAGCTAAAATCTTTCCTTGCAATCAAGGTGCAAAGGTAATGGGGAAATAGTCCAAGCTAAACCTTATGAATAAAAATGTACAAAGGTCTTTGCCCCTTTTTGACCAGGGAAAGTCATTGCATTTTCGTTTACAAATTACACTGATGTGATAAATCTCAGAGCATCATTATGTTTGTCATCCAAGAAGATCCATGCATGCATGCACAAAATATTCCCATAGTCTGCAAAGTTGCATTCACTTTAAATGATACTTAAAATAAAACAATTTATTACAAAAGAAAAAAAACATTCTGATACTTTCTTCTTTATTTTTTTGTTACACATTTTGTGTATTATGTGTTAAAGGTGAAACATTATTGTGCGTGCAAAGACTGAGGTACTTCTAATCATGTACTAATTCAATATTTCCTTTTTAACAACTCTGTGAATGTTTTGAGTTCTGGTCAGCGATAAAAGCTTTCTGTTAGTTTTCAGTGGCCTGAACAAGAGGCGATCGAGAGTTGTAAATAACTGTGTTGTCAGTGTAGAAGTGAAAATTTGTGTTAAAGACATTTTGACGAAATCAATAATACACAAAATAAATATGTAGATGGAAGCATTTAGTTTAACTCGTTACTTATGACTTAGTTACAAATAAATTAACTTTTTTTTTTATTTAATGTTTAAATTAAATAAACCTGCTCATTGTTGAATAGGTATGTTAGTGTTTTCTCCCTTGTGAGAATTTATCCACGTTACCTCAGTGACAGAGGAATTTGGCTTGTTAAAAAAAATGTATGTGTTCATGTGAAAGAGTATTCTCCTTTTTTGCTAAATATTTTCAAGCTTTATTTGTCCTTGTATACAAATGTTTCTTACTAATTTACATACACCCACACACTGCATGGCATTGATCTTGCGTAAACTGTGTTCTTAACCTGAATCCATTTTCAGATAGTTATATCTATGTTATATATATATGATATAGTTGAAAGAAATATAGTTATATCTAAAGTTGTGTATATCTTTGAATAAAGAGTAGCCATTTTCTTTGTTCAGACTTAACATATCAGAGTTTATTATATTCACACCAATTTGCTGAAATAGTTTTTGTTTCTGAATAGAATTTGTAGTTATAGATGTTTGTTCATTCTGTTGTCTTCCGCTTGTCCGGGGCTGGGTTGCGGGGGCAGCAGCCTCAGACGGGAAAGTCCAGGCTTCTCTCACCCCAGCTGCATTCTCCAGCTCACCCGGAAGGATCCTAAATCATTCCCCAGCTAGCTGTGAGTCATAGACTCTCCAATGGGTCCGGGGTCTGCCTCTTGATCTCCTCCCAGTGGGACGTGCCCGAAACACCTCTCCAGCGAGGCTCGCGGGGAGGCATCCTGACCAGATGCCTAAACCACCCCATCTGGCTGGGTGGCAGCCATTACGGTGACCCTGGCGGTCAGATCCCCGGCTGCATAAGCTAGTTATTGAAGTTAAATTCAAACTTATAATGTAGTCATGATAAATATAGTGTCTTAAAATGTAATGTTTTGGCAACATTACATCATAATGAAGTCTTAAAAATTGAACTGGGATGGAGAAAAAGCATTAACTCTCCCCGTTTTTATTTCAGACTCACAGCAGGATGTTTTTCTATTACTCCAGTTTTATGCAGTCATCTTTGCAATCTTGCTATTTATTAATACTTTTTAAATGAAAATCTTACACTGCCTGAAATACTGTAAGTGTACTTAAACACAGGCCACTCAGCAACAGTTTGTGGAAACAATAACACCTCTTCTCCCATCTTGGAAATTGGGCTACTTCCAAGATGACCAAGAATGTTTTATCAATAATAACACTAGCTAACAGTGTCTCGTCCGTAAACCATTTCGCAATATTGCATGTCTGAGGGGGCACCCTTCGGCTTCTAGTAGACATCAAGGCTTTTAGTCTGTTACAACAAAACTGGTTAGCTTTGACAAAGGAGGACATTGACTTTCTCACAAAGGCTTTCAAAAAGCAAAGATTCTCAATTTTTTTGTTGCCAGGCTCAGATATTTCAGAGGAAACTTAATTTGGCCTCTTTTATTGTTAACTCATTCTTTTTGTCTCTATCTATGCCTAGACATCCGATTATATGATTGGATTAGAAAGTTAACTACGTAACTCCTGAGTCACAACAATATAGCACAGGTACTGTTTTTTTTTTCCGTTTTCCTCCTCTTTACCTTTTCCTGTCGCTTTTTAACAAATGTCTGTCATACTAAGAAAATTTAATTGTAAAGCAGGATGGTGAATAATTTCCTGGTTTCTGAGTGCAAGGTTTTGTTAGCAATGCTAGGTCATAAAATGAACAACAAAAATTGTATAGTTTTTGAAAAATAACCTGTTGGGTTGCCAGGGCGATTCACTGCCCGGAGTTCATGCTGAGATGTCCCTGAGCAAGACACTGAATGCCCGATTGTTCCTGATGTTGGTTTACAAACCTAACATGGCAGCTTCCATCATCAGGTATGAATGTGCTTGTGAATGAGTGAATGTGAGCTACAATGGAAAGTGCTTTGAGTGTTATTGCAGGCAGAAAAGCGCTCTATAAATGAAGTCCATTTACTTGAAAATGAGGAAGCAGCTCATGGTTAAACTGGTTAGATAAAAATTGTTCTCATAGTCCATGTGAAAGCTGTGGTGTAAGCAGTATGGTGTATTTGCCATTTTCTTATTTTGCGAACTTTAAACATATCTAGATTTGCACTTTTCTTAATTATTTTATTCATGGTATTGATATATGTAATTCATTTTTTGTTCCACTGTAAACTTATGGTTGCACAGCAATTAAATGATTTGGATGCTATTTAGTAAAACTAAACAACCTTACAACTTGCTACAAACAGAATTTCAATCCTAGAAAGACAAAATGCCACAGGGATTTAGCAAATGTTGATCAAAAAAGCAATCAAAATGAAGCCAACATTAAAAGGAACTTGACTTGTAACATGATGCATCAAACACTCTTTCTGTTTCACATTCGCTTTGTGCAATTTGGAAAGCACTCTGCTGGCTCTTGCTTATGTATTTGGGGTTTTTCCTACATGTTCACATTATGGTTGCTCCAAAGTGGAACTTTCTCAATTTGTCAAACATCACACTTGCCTATGGGAGGTGAAACACATGTTGTTCCACCTTTTAACATCCGCCAAAAACATTCCAAATCAACCAATAACATTAGCTAACCCTAAAAAGATCTTTCTTTTAAATAACTCTTGACTAGTTAAAAAGAAATTGGTCAGTCTATTTTTGAATGTAGTTTTAATCATTTATCAATGTCATCATTCATTAAGATTCTTTTAGAGGGTTGTTACTCTTCCAAAAATAATCAGGCCACGTTTGTCCTTTTCTCTAAGCTGTCGGTGTAGCCAGAAAAAGTAAAAAAAAGAAGCTCCAACTATCCATCAACATTAAGCGTTTAATGACATTACCACACTGCTAAATTTTTTGATGTCTGTATTTAACACTACATTTGAGCCTTGGTATAAAAGACTACGTTTACTTAACTAAAAACACAATATCTACTTTTTGGGCTTAAAATGGTTTTCTCACCTTAAAAAGGACTTGCATTTTAAAGCTTCGGCTTATTTTTTTGTGCTCATCTCATGCATATTTTGACAAATAGAAGGTCACTGAAAATATGTCAGATAATTTTGCAAAGACTATCACACTCTAATTTTATCTCAAGCTTATCTAATCGGTTCAAGTGTAATTTTGCCAGCAAATAATTGAAATTCCTGACATATTGAAACAATATCTGCAAAAGGAGATTAAGGGATTCCAAAACTTTTCCATGGAGCCACCCACCTGTAGAGGCATAAAAACAATTTTTTTATCAGTTTCTGTGGGTACTAAAAAGTTGGTTCAGTGAGTAAACTTTGCCTAGCAAATGGAAAGTCTTATGCAACCCTAAACATTATTGTCTACAGTGATAAAAGATAGCTCAAAAGAGTCTGACACGAGTCTTTCCAGCAGGTCATTATTTTTAATTAGAATAATATTTATCCTACCTGTCTGACTAAGCCAATAAAATGATAGTTTGTCAACAGCCAGTCGCACCTGCTGATGGCATTTAGCATTGCTCCTGAATGTCAGAGATGAAAAATACCGACTGGATTAGAGAAACAGAAGTTTAAAATGGAAGGAATTTGTCATGATTTGAAAATGACACCGGTAGTGACTGATAGTGACAACGCTCTGAGCAAAAACAGTTTCTTAAAAACTGTGAGAATAGTTTTGAATGTACCCAAACTAATGTGTACTTCTGCTTCACATAACTGTTGCTTCTCTCCAGATGGAGGAGTGTACCCAACTCAGCAGAGAGCTTCCTGGCTCTTTAGGGCAAGGGGAGCAGGGGGTGGGTTTGTGTGTGTATGCAGGCTTTTATGTGCATGCGACTGTATGCTTATGAAGGGAGGTGCTGAATTGTCTCTTATCGTCTCACTGCTTACAGGTATCACACAGTAGAAAGGGAGAGCAAGTTGAATTAAACCAAACTTTTTGGGTATTGTTGATCTACCACAGACAGCTATGGTAACAGAGCTCATCACTAACAACCTAACCGTGTCACCCTGCATGCATAATGCTTTAATCTTGTGTGTGCTGCATTTTGATCGACTAGAGTTAAATGTGGCTCACAAAAATATCATTTGTAGCAAGAGGGAGAAATCTTTTTTCTACTTATTTGGTCATTGCCACCAAAGTTACTGCTTACAGTGGAATCAGACATCTGCTCAGCATAGGTTGATGAAAAGCCTGCAGTTCTGTTGCAATTTGGGAAATTTTGAGTCATGAACAAGGATATAAAACATTCTTAGAGAAGATATATATTTTGTTTTAATTTTGCATGACTTTGGGAATTATTGAAGATACACAGGTGGACGCAAAAAAAAACTATTATTCCGCAGCATTTAGTCTGAACGTTCATTTGTCCCATGCTGTGATAGATATTTTTACATATTTTAAATGGGCCCAAGAGAAGTTTTACACTAAATGATGTGGTATTGCTTTATAGTCTTAATAATTTATAAAGTGTTGCATATTCTTATTCATTGACCTATTTCTTTACTTACAGTCAGAGCAGATGCACATTTACAATAAGCAATCATATTTTTTTGACAGGTGGAAATGGGATCCATTCACACTCCTACTGTAGTGCAGATGAATAATATCACAAGGTCCACTTGTAGCACAAATGTGCAACAAATCACTCAATAAATTTCAGATAAATATGTTCCCGTTTGCATAAAATCACGACTGATTGTGTATTGGGTTATTCTTACTTTCTGGATATTTTGCCGAAGACACATTTTTACGGGCTTATTTTTGGATTTCTATAGATAATTATGTTTGTTCTTTGGGTTGAAATATTGGATAAAACAACTACACGGTTACAATAGTACATGTTCTCAGATTTTGATGTCTCAACATGAGCGGCTTTAGTAACTTCTTCAAACCTATAATTTGTATATAAATGTACATCTTTTTTTTTGCATAATATTTGCAGACTCTGTGGTCTGGACCACTTAAGTCATTTGTTCAATATCACCTGCCAACAACCTAGATTCTCTCTGGAAAAAAAATGGATAAGGAAATAATTTAGTCAGATCTTGTCTGGACTTGTTCTTTGCTAGAGATTTATTACCTTTTAATGTGTTAATTGATTTACCAAAGAGCCTCCCTCCAAGAGCGTGTGTTAAACAGGCTCCCTCTGCTGGTAAAAGCATGTAGGATGTCTTTTTGTTTTAGAATATCCATCAGATCTGGGAATATCACCATGCCTTTTTTTTGTTTGTTTTTTATTAAACATATTTTCTTCTAAATAATTCGCACTTGAATTTCTTACGTTTTCACTCTTGTTTTGTTATTTGTCTGACATAAGACTGAGGTGTATATTGTACAATGGAGGGTTGCCATCTAGGGTCAGGCTATGGGCAGTGCTGAGTGATGTGAGGAGGTGTTTTCAGAAAAATGTAATTTTTTTTAGATCAGATAAATTTACTAACTATCTCATACTTTGTTTACCATTTCTTACTTCTTCACACATCCAAACCCATATGTACACAACCCGGTCTACCCTCACACACAGACAATGACAGGATAAATGGCTGAGTGAGATATTTCAAAGGTCATAGAGGGGAAAAGCCGGCTGGTCACAGAGTTGACCTAAATTTGTGTATATATTTTTGCTATTTCTGTAAAAATGGCAGAAATGACAATTTTGAAGAAATATTTGCTTTGATTCTAAGAATCAGAATCAGAATGCTTTTATTGCCATGTCAATAAAGAATATCAGAGACTAGGAACTTGCTTTGATACAGGTGTGCAATAATAGAAGATAAAAATGATAAAAAATAAAATAAATAAAAATAATTTTAACAAAACAAAGAGTGCCCAGAAAGAAAAAGAAAAGTAGTGCAATGTCATAGAAAATAATAAAAAATAATAAAGATAGTAAAGTGACAAGAGGGAGGTGACTAAGAGATGTGGGGATCAGGTTATAAAGTATTCATTAGACTAACGGCAGAAGGGAAGAAGCTGTTTTTGTGGCGAAGAAAATACTTACTACATTTTCTTCTTTTTCTCTGCTTGATATTAAAAATACCTCAATGTTTGCATGCTCAGATAAGAGTTTATGTTTTGTTGCGCTCACTGTTGGAAGAGAGACAGAGATAATTTTTTATCTATTGTATAATATATTCAGAGGTAATCCATAACTTCTGTGCATTTAGACCATATAAAATGATTTCACTAAACAGAACAAACAAAACATCCTTTGTTTCCACGCGGCCTTGTTTAAGCAGTTGGTTATACCAAAAAAAAAAAAAAACCCAATATACTAATTAAATTTAAACAACACTAACACAGATTATTCTGTTTTAAATCAATTTTAGGGTTTCAGATGTGCACTGTAACACCAGACATATGCTGTCCTGTAGAGTTTTACTGTTCACAGCTAACTTAGTTACAGAAATGTGATTCTCTCTGGAAAATATTTACTAGTCCTCAATACTTAATCTAAAACATTTTAACACACATAAAATACTTTATGTATTTATAACTGACAGTCTTGGTTTGCAAGTGGTGCTTTTAAGTTAAAGTATGAATTTATTCAAGTTTTTCAATTTTTTTTTCTGTTATGTAGCTAAACATTCATATTTACAACCTGATGTTTCTCATTTGATGTAGGATCCAGATTCCAGTTTATTAAAATTCAACTTTGTAAGAAAGAACAGACATGTTTCTTCTTCTCTGTCCACAACATTGATAAAAGATTAAAAAAAAAAAAAAACTTTTTTTTTTAAAAGCTAAAAAATAAATTAATTTAACAGGCTGAGGTAAAATACTGAGTATATTTGAACAATTTGATAGTTTGGCCAGCAGTAAATGTAACAGGTATTGTGAAGGACACAGATGAATAACTTTTTTTGTCCAATCACCAGTATTTTTTAAAGAGAATTTTTGACGAAAAAATGTTTCTCTTGCAGATTTAGAAGTAGGTCACATTTCTTCCTGTTGCCACAACATTAAGTTATTCAATGTGCTTCCATCTTCAATCCCCATCTGAATCTACTTTCAACTGTTCACACAACCACCCCACAATGCCTTACTGCATCTCTTCTCTCCACTCACAGTCTCTCCGCTTTGTCACCTCCCACTGTCTCGCTCCATCCTTTCTTTTTTCCCCCTCAATGTTCTGAATTTTTTTTTGTCCTCCATCCTAACTCTACAGTTTCATTTGCAGCTGGTTCATCAGTTGTAAAATATTTTAATATCACATCTCTCCACCCTTCCATCCACTCTTTTGTTCTTTCTCTTCTTCTCTCTCTCCTTTTCTTTCTCATCAGTACTCTATGTTTTCATCTTGGAGACATAAGTGTGCAGGCAGCACCAAATCTAAGTCACTGCTCTGCTTATGTGCTCTGCGCTGCGCTCGTCTCGCCTCTGCTATACCGCACTGCACTGCTCGTCTCTCCTCTCTTCATATCTCCATCTCTCCTCCTCTTTTTTTCTTCCTCTTTCACCTGCGTATTTGTTGGACCAGTTTCATCTCTGCTGTGCATAGCTGTTTTTTACTCTTTTGTTTTAGAGAATTTCTCCATGCTCTGGGTTTATTTTTTGGCGCCAGAGCTGAGCTCACTTCAGCCACTTGCAGCACCAGGTTTGACTTGACTTGGATTGTTTGGATCTGGAAGAGCTGGAAAGAGGGCAGCGAGAGGAGGAGAGGATCAAGGGCTTCATCTTCTTGGAAGGGAGTAAGGGCTTCAAGGTAGTGGCAGTGGTCGCTGATGGTTGTCTGTCGAGGGTCATGCCCCAGGACTTGCGTGCTTTTCGTCAGTTGGAGTTGGAGACCATCTCCCATTTTTGCCCCCTTAGTGGGGCAGCAATAATCCTGGTGCTGGGAAAAGCTGCCAGGCACCAGTGGCTGCAGTGTGAAGCTTGGACACCATGAACCAGCTGGATGCACCACGGCCACTCAACTGGACCATCAGAAAACTGTGCCATGCAGCTTTCCTGCCATCTGTGCGCCTTCTAAAGGTAAAAAAGATCACATGAGACTAGACACTGGGAGTGAACTAAAAAATTAAATGCCCTGGGAGATGTGTTAATATGTGTCAGGCAGTCCTGCTTTCCTCTCGGCTTCTCCAAAAGAGAAAAGAAATGAAAGAAGAAAAAATTAGGAATAGTCAGGGTGTTTGTCATATTTTGGATAATCTTTTTTTGCAATTAGTGCATAAATGAGTAACTGCAAGGAAGTCATTACAAAGACACAGTGAGAGAAAAGCTGCAGAAAATAAGAAGAAGTGGGGCAAAGCTGTCAGCCTTACTGTCAGAGGGGAGCTTAAAGGTTTGGAAGTATGGGGATGCGCAAAGAGTGGAGGATAAAAATGGAGACGGGAAAAGCGGGAGCGCAATGATAGAGGGATGCACACAGAGTGGCTTAAAACACAAGTGGGAAGGGTTAAACATGCAAATATTAAACATATTAAAATAAGAAATAATAAGTTCACGTGTGGATTAAGTGTTCAAACTAAAAAACAGACCTCCATATAATAAAGACAATTAAGTAAAAAGTAAGACAAATATTTGAATGATAAAGACAGAAAAAAGGGACAAGATTCACAAAATAAGATGTGCTACAATCATCCTCAAAATTCATTCTAAATTATTGTATAATTCACTCGCATTGTGATTAATTCATGTTTAGCTGAACAACACTCAGATAGCAGTTTTCCAGCTTATCACCTGAGCAGAGGTGTGCACTTTGTGACTGAGTGCATTTTCATGATATCTGATTAGATTGTTGATGAATTTGGTGAGTGTCCACTGTAGCCTGTGAAAAATACACACTGGCTTTATAATTCTAACTTGCAGACATTTGTAACCTAAAAGCCCATTTTTATGTATTTATGTGCTTGTATAAGCCAGTTATAGGCACTATGTTAGATGGGCTATTGTTAGCTCTTGAATGCCTCTTCTTCACTCTTCTTTGATGTGGTTTTATCAAAGTGTCTCTCAGAACAGTGTTGCTGTGATGTTGAACCACGCAACCGGAGTACCTTGGCTCAGCCTCCTGCATTTGCATTTGTATAGGCTGGTTAAATGAATATCATTGTAATCCTTGATCAAATGGGCACGTGTGTGCTTTTGAGAATGCACAAAATGTGGTGGGTAGCATGTCCCGTGGAAATATATGAGGCTGCATTTTCTTTTCTTTCGATTTCAATCTTATTTAATAAGTCTTTAAACATCTGAATCTCCACAGAATGTCCATAAATAACAAACTCATCTGATTAAAAAATTAATATCGCCAATCATTTCATTAATCTTTTTTTTTTTTAAATTAGATATTGGCAAGGTGATGCTCTGCTATTGAGAGTTTGAGCCTGAACAGCAGCTAAACATTTGGTTTTTGCTTATGTTAGCATGGATGATGCTGTGGTGCTAGGGATTATGGGAGGGAGACATCAGGTTTTCTCTGAAATGAATGTAAAAGCCTGTCATTATTGCTGGAAATTTTGCATGACAAGCACTTCTCCTCCATGTTCCTCTAACTTATTACCTGCCACCTGCTGCCGAGGGCTGATTTACACCCGTGTGTGGGTGACTGTGGCTACAATTTAAAGAAGAGATATGTGTGCATGGTGAGGTTGTGTAGGTGGGTGCATATGTCTGAAGACATGCTTTACCATAAATATGTAGGTTTGGGATTTAGTATGGCAGTTCACCTTGCTGTATACAGTTGTTGTTCCATCTGTATCTGAAAATGCATATAGAGTCAACTTGTTAGGTCAGAGGCAATCATTGTACAATTCATTTTGATGACTAATCTAAATCTTTAGACATAATGTTATTATAGGGATGATTTATTCCTGTGAAAAAGTTTTGTTAAGTTGTCAGATTGATGTGTCTTGCTTGGTTTGATGAAAATAACTCCCATCATTGTCATTTTTTATGATAATGCTAATTAATAATTATTTGTTTAAAATTTTTTTATTAATTTTTAGCACCACTACCTTACATTAGTAAAGTTTAAACTTGCATTTGTGTCAGTCTCATCTGCAAAAAGTAGTGAGAGAAATATTAGATTACCAATTGAAAATGAAAAAGAATAATGTTTCGTAATCACCAAAGCAAATTATTTTTCTAATTCAGACATACACTAAATGACCAAAAGAACCTGGCCATCCATCCAGATACTTGAAATTAACGCTTCTAATCACTTCTGTTAACCACAAGTGTAAAAAAAAATCAAGCACCCGAGCATCAACACTGTTTTGCAAACAGTTGTGAAAAAGAAGTTAGTGTCATGAGCCCAGTTAATTCAGCATGAAACTGATGATTTGCCACAAGTGCAAATCAGTCACAAATCAGTAGGCCATGTAAACTAATAGCCAAGGGTGAGGGTGTAGTGTTAGAAGGTTATCAACTTTTTCAGCAAAGTCAATCCCTCCTGACCTTGAACGTTAATGTGGCCTTCAGATTATTTCAGAAACTTTTTGTAGAGAGTTTCATAAAACATGTTTCCATGGCTGAGTCGCTGTATCTACACCATACATCACCAAGTGTAAAGCATTACATGGATGGATGTAAAGCACACAGCCACAGGACTGTAAAATTGTAGAGACACACTATATGCAGTGATAAATCTTGCCACTCCATCTGGCATTCTGATTTATGAGCCCAAGTTTTGGGGTTGCCAGGAAAACAGTGCTTCTCTGAATGCAGTGTACCGGATGTAAATTTTGATGGAAGGCAGGAGGTGTATGTGTGGAGTTGTTTTCTAGAGTTGGGCTTGGCCTCTATTTTCTACTCTGAGTGCTTCAGCATACCAAAATACTTTGGACAATTCCAATTTACCAGCTTTGTGGGAATAGTTTGGTGCTGTTCCTACAAATTTAGCCCTTTTATCCTCTTCCAAACTGACTGAGCATCAGGGCAAGAAGCAAAGCCCTTAATAACATGGATGACAGCCTTGTGTAGATGAACACTAAATTTGCCTACACAAAGGTCCTGACTTCAAGCTAACGGAATACATTTGGTACACAAGTTGGTAACTCACAGGTAGGCCTCATTGTTCAACACAAGTTTATTTTTGAGTCCAACCAGGTAAATATAAACTGTTTATCAGTCTTGCTATTTGGAAGTTTGAGACAGTTTGTACAACCAATTTTTATTATCATCTAATTTTAGCTATCCCAGATAATATTTGATAATATTGGTGCTCACCCGCTGAAAGATCCAACTGTTTTTTTTTTTTTTTATCTTAGTTGTTCTGGTTAATTCCGTTGCAAAGAAACTGCAACGTGAAAATAAAATCCTCCTTCTCTCTTCTCTCTAAGAAGCTGTCTATTTGCAGTCCTATGCTGCCTGTCTGTTAGTTGCATGTTTTGTTTCTGATGTCTTTTCTGCTTGCTTGTTGTTGTCGTCTTTCATCATGCATTTGGCATCTCTCTGAGTTTGAGATCTTCTACATCTTTGTATTCTTCATCAAAAAGCATCTACACTTATACTTTGGGGGTGGAGGATAAAGTGCTGCTACAAACACATATTTTCCATTGTAAAATACTTGCTACTACATTAAAAGGCTTGATGCAATTTGAATTTGTAAGATGAGCAATTACACACACCAAACAACCAAACTCAGTGAAGCAAACTTTAAAAAAACCAAAAAAAACCCTGACTTTATTTTTAGACACCTGCCATAAAGTACAACGCTGCAGTGAAATAAAGTTTTCACTCATAGATGTTAGGAATCAAATGGTCTTTTTTGCAAGTGAGGAAAGGTTTGAAAGAGAGATCAACAAGGGTATTAGTGTGACTACTAAATGAAACACAAGAAAAATATTAGTTTTGAGAATGAGCTTTTTCATATTTTGCTTTTCAAAACTTAGGCTGTTTGATTATATGACATTAAAACCTTTCACAGGACGGAACAAACAATCCACAAATATTTAACACACTAATGCCTGAGCTCGAGATAACAAGGATAAAAAAACAACTGAAACATTTACCAACCTACTGGGGGAGCTCCCTGCTTAATTTTTCATTCTACACACATTTATGTCTGAACCTACATTTATATCTGTCTGAAATTGTGTAGAATGAACAGGTTGAGAACAAATGTTGCTTCTCTGGAATAAAAGACAGAAAAAAGTTTCCATAAACACCTTGGAGACTGTACATATTGTCTCCTTCAGAACTACTCCTTAGAGCAACAGAATATGCAGGAACATGATGGTTTATGTCTCAATTATCCAGCAAATTGTATGATGTCAATTAAAACATTATCTCTTTAATGAACCGAAACGAGAACATAAGCTGGCAATTAACATCTCATTCCTTTATTCACACACAATGACTCCATATTTTCTGTTTGTGTTGCAGCTTTGCATAAAAATATGAGAAGTAAAACAAGGCTTCTGTATTTTTTAAAATTGTGCATGTTAACAATAAACCAACACATAAAAAACATTTTGGGGGCTTTTTGCACATTTTGTTTAAAGTGTTCTGAGTTAATACAACAGCTAACACAGAATAATTTACCTACCAGTAAACTGCTGAATAATGTATGAGAACTGATGCTGAAAGGACTCGCACTTTCACAACAGACGTAAAATTTGACTAAGCACCTCTAGCAAGTGTACAAGCGTCAGTGAAATGGAGACAAAATGCTCTTACTTGCAACAGCCTTGACAGTTGCAGTAAAGTTATGAACTTTGAACATTGACCTTTGGGTTGTAAGCTGTCAGGTGAAAGCATAAGCAAGTGATTGGAGGCTGTTCAATTATGTATGAGCATGAGATGCCATAAATCATCCTGATACAGTTAAGGAACTCTACATAGGAGACATTAAAACAGCATTTTTATAGGGACTCACCCCTGTGTGGATTTTGTCAGTATTTTTCTTCATCAGATTATATTGAAAATATATTATAAAAGAAATCACTGTACAAAAAAGGCTATGAGCCTTCACATTCACTTCACATTTAATTTTTCTACCATGTACTGTATCTAAACCTGTCATTTTACAGCATAAACATTTGGTTAAGATGCATTAAACCTCTCTTTAAATTTGGAAAATTATGTGGTGGCTGAATTTGTTGCTTCCAGTCTAAAATTTGCCACTGGTGTCAACACATTAGGTGTTTTTTGACCAGCCACAAGTGCAAAATCTCAGTTAACATTTTCAGACAATATGAAGAAAGTGAAGTGATGGATCAACATGGCACATTCCTGCTGAGAAGGAACAGCTTCTCCATCCTGGAGGCACACAGATGTTGGTTCAAAATGAATAAAAAGCAATGTGCGAATACATTATGAAGACATTGAAGCTATTCTCTAGAAATCTGCAATTTCATAAATGGCCATTCAACACCTTTAAAACCTGAAAGGTGAATTTGACCTAATCTTTTCCATTTTAGAGTGTGGAATCTTTTGACTTGCATGAAATGAAGCCACTGAACGTGGATGTAGACATTTACATGCGGCAGAGATCTATTTTTTGCATCGTACTCTGAAATCTCACAAGGTTTGTGGTAAGTTGGTATTTTTGAAGCATCTGTAAATTGTTGCTTGTAGGTAGACTCATTCAAACAGCCCACCTCGGATACCTTAGTAAACATTTTTCTAAGGAGCAGCAACTTTATTGCAAGACCAGCATTTTCTTTAATGTATTAAAAGCCTAACTCTGTATGAGTGCTTTTTTTTTGCAAAAATCAGTGTCAACCATTAACAGCCAGCAAATTAGGTCCTGTATTTAGATATTGTGATCATTCATTCCATTTTCTCTAGTTCTGTCTTATAACAGAGGTCATGTTGAAGGTCCAGCCGATTCGATTACTGTATAAACTCAATGGAAACTAATCATACATAATTTTATCCCTAAGGGGTCATTTGTAGTTATTAGCATGCTAATGTATTTGCTATCATTCAGTCAAGAAAAAAAATCTATTTTTCCCCAGGAGTACTGGGGAAAATACTTTAAATAAACAGTAAAAAAGTAAAAGTTTGAAAAATAGAATTACAGAAATTCCCAGCGCAGGGCTATAAAGTGAGGCTTATTTGACAACTGCACTCGATTGTTACTCAGGCATTTGCAATCAATCAGTTCATTGTTCTCTAAATTAAATCCACAAAAGTAAAGTCTTGTATAAATCCAAGTCAAGTTATCAGCACCATGGCCAGCAACTGGTCCACTTCCGAGGAATATGGTGTCTGTGTGATGTTTTATGTAATTAGTTGCTTATCCAAATCAAATTCTGGGAAATCTTTCTGTTTAAAAAAGGATGGTTTTGATTAAGAACAGTGTCTTACACCAACTGCTTGGAAAGAATAGGCGTACTGAATGAATGTTTTATGTAGTTTAAAAATTTTAGGTGTTCACATTTTATTTTGAGGTTCACAACAAATCATCTGTAAAATACAAATGGGAACATCCTTGTCTTAAACATGGTTTTAGTTTCACTGTCTGTCAGAAACTCTGCTTAAATGTCAGTTATGTTTAGTTCAGTGTGGATAGTTCCACCTTAACAAACCTAAGGCAAACTCAGGGGAATGAATGCACAGAATTACCATCAGATGCATGACCAAACACATTGTAGGCCACAGACAAATCAGATGTTCATGAATAGCTAAACTGTGATGCATTATTCCTTATTGTGAAAAAAAATGTCGTTTGACTTCTTGCTTACTGTGGTTCATTAGCATAGGGTAACATTTTCGCCAATCAAACTTAATATACAAACACCAAATTGCCCGCTTCCTTCAAAGGAAGGTCTATTGGTCATGCATAAACAAAAGCTCAAGAGGGTTGAACTTTGTTTTTTCTTTTTGCAGATTAGTGATTAAATCTTTCTTCCACAGTTAAATGTGATAGAATACTTGGAGTGGTGAATCACATGGCTCTGCTTTAAAAGTCCTCAAGAGAAAACAAAGGTTTCAGTTTGTGTTACTTCAGTCAAATGTTGCCTGCGGAATCACAGATTCCTGTTGTCCACATTTACATTGCCAAAATTTCATCAAATATTTATATTTTACTTATAAAAAGTTTTTCCATTAAATTTTTTCCTATTGGGATGGATTTTGCAAAGTGTCAGCAATGTCGAATGCCTGACACTGCCTCTGACAGTCAAATAGAAATATGCAGTGTTATAGGCCAAAAAAGAATCTTGAAACAGTCTCCCCATTTCTTTCTCAATCACACACTTTTACTCTCTTTCGCTCTCTCTCTGTTAGACACCTGTGCTCGTGAGCACTCTCACACACACACACGCACACACACATTCTTTGTTTTAGAATTAATAACAGTCATTCATTGCTGAATTTACTCTGTAATGCTCCCTTTAATCAATAAGTTGTACATTTTCCTCTCTTTTCTGGACACTATGTAGACATATGAGCATAAATGAAAGTATTCTGGACACCCTTCCTTCTTCAAAACGAGGTGTTACCCAAAAACTGTGATGTTGTGAGCTGATGGTACTAACCATCAAAGCAGCATGCAGCCCACAAGTAATTTCAGCAGATTTAATTATAGCAACAGATTGATGCCATGGTAGTTTTTTAAAAAAAAATTATTTTGGCTCATAGCCTTTTTTGTACAGTGATTTCAGAAAAAGCCTGGATCACAGCTGTGTTGTGACAACTTTATTTTCCTTTTTGTAATATTGCAAAAGAAAGAACTCTAGAATTAACCAAACAAACTACTGGTTCTGGTAGCATAATGAAGACTGTCTAAGATTTTAAAGGATGACTTCAATTTGAGTATCTTTGTATTTTTGATGACAACCGATGATCTTTATGATCTGAACTGTCTTGAAACTATCATCTGAACTGTCTTGAAAGCTATGTTCTTTAGTGAATCATTTTATTTTGGCCATGGAATTTTAAAGTATTGAATTTGGCTGGTTCTTTCTACTTTGCTGACAATGCTGCCAATTCTTGTTCACACACTCACATGTTACACATATACAGTGGTGGTCAAAAGTTTGCATACACTTGTAAAGAACATTATGTCATGGCTGTCTTGAGTTTCCAGTTATTTCAACAACTCTGATTTTTCTCTGATATAGTGATTGGAACAGATCCTTCTTTGTCACAAAAAACATTCATGAAGTTTGATTCTTTTATGACTTTATTATGGGTAAACTGAAAATGTGACGAAATCAGCTGGGTCAAAAATATACATACAGCAATGCTAATATTTGGTTACATGTCCTTTGGCCATTTTTACTTCAATTAGGCGCTTTTGGTAGCCATCCACAAGCTTCTGGCAAGTTTCTGGTTGAATCTTTGACCACTCCTCTTGACAGAATTGGTGCAGTTCAGTTAAATTTGTTGGCTTTCTGACATGGACTTGTTTCTTCAGCATTATCCACATGTTCTCAATGGGATTTAAGTCAGGACTTTGGGAGGGGCATTCTAAAACCTTAATTCTAGCCTGATTTAGCCATTCCATTACCACTTTTGATGTGTGTTTGGGGTCATTGTCCTGTTGGAACACCCAACTGCGCCCAAGACCCAACCTTCGGGCTGATGACTTCAGGTTTTCTTGAAGAATTTGAAGGTAATCCTCCTTCTTCATTGTCCCATTGACTCTCTGTAAAGCACCAGTTCCATTGGCAGCAAAACAGGGCCACAGCATAATACTACCACCACCGTGTTTGATGGTAGGCATGGTGTTCTTGGGGTTAAAGGCCTCATCTTTTCTCCTCCAAACAAACAGCTCAATTTTTGTTTCATCTGACCACAGAACTTTCCTCCAGAAGGTCTTATCTTTGTCCATGTGATCAGCAGCAAACTTTAGTCGAGCCTTAAGGTGCCGCTTTTGGAGCAAGGGCTTCCTTCTTGCACGGCAACCTCTCAGTCCATGGCGATGCAAAACACGCTTGACTGTGGACACTGACACCTGTGTTCCAGCAGCTTCTAATTCTTGGCAGATCTGCTTTTTGGTGCTCCTGGGTTGACTCTTCACCCTCCTGACCAGTTTTCTCTCAGCAGCAGGTGACAGCTTGCGTTTTCTTCCTGATCGTGGCAGTGACAAAACAGTGCCATGCACTTTATACTTACAAACAATTGTTTGCACTGTTGCTCTTGGAACCTGCAGCTGCTTTGAAATGGCTCCAAGTGACTTTCCTGACTTGTTCAAGTCAATGATTCTCTTTTTCAAATCTGTGCTGAGCTCCTTTGACTTTCCCATTGTAGCGTTTGTGGGTGTTTTTATCCAATGAGCCCTTTTTAAATGGCCTCAGAGAATTCACCAGCTGTAGTCACTCATAATCACTCACAAGAAGTTAAGAGGTCATGCTATGAAGCTCATGTCATTGACACAACTTTCTAAGTCTCCAAAATTGCTCATTCATGTTGCTGTATGTATATTTTTGACCCAGCTGATTTTGTCACATTTTCAGTTTACCCATAATAAAGTCATAAAAGAATCAAACTTCATGAATGTTTTTTGTGACAAAGAAGGATCTGTTCCAATCACTATATCAGAGAAAAATCAGAGTTGTTGAAATAACTGGAAACTCAAGACAGCCATGACATTATGTTCTTTACAAGTGTATGTAAACTTTTGACCACCACTGTACATAGATAGGTGTAGACACTTATGAACACATGCATATACTCACATTACTACCTCTTCAATTAAAAAGGAAAACTTACATTGATATATAAATTTATATGTTAACATAATGTTTCTTGTAAGACTAAAATGGTTTTATAAACATTTAAAAAAAAAAAAACATTTTAATAGCCTATTTGTTTAATTTACCTGTTGCCCTTCTACCTACTATATTCTATTCATGATCGACACAAAAATTTACAGTAGATTGTTTTCTTTAATATTTGCGATCTTGCTTGGCACATTAGTTTCATGCAATAGCCTTTTAAATCTTTCTGTGGCAGTTTAACTTCCGCTTCATGCCTCCTCCAGAACGTTTCCCTGGGCTGTCATTTGTAGCCCAGGATAGCACACTCAACTACATTTATACACATTCCCACACAAGCGCACTAATTGATACGCCTAAAGCAAGTAAGCCAGTAATAAATGATTGTTTTAATAGCAATGTGTGTAATTTTTTTTTATTTTGAATTGTATTGATTCTCTAAACTGTAGAGACTATAATAAGAAAGATTGTGGATGCAAGTAAGTGTTTTTACTAATGTTTATGGACAAATGACGCATCACAAACGGTCCTCCCCCCCAAAAAAATGATTACAAAATAGGCATAAATTATTTTAAAATTTGGATAAATGCAGATTGATATCTTGTTTCACTTTGCACCTAAGAGGAATGAATAGCACATGAATGCAAACTCTCCTCTCCATTTACTATCCAGTTTTCCCCTCTTTCCATCCCAGTCTTTTATCTCTGTGTTTCTGTCCTTTTCACTCCCTAGATCTTTCCCAACCTCTTACCATCTATCACTCAAACTTTTATCCCCTTTAAATGGGATGAGCAGCTCTAAATCTCCCAGCACAGCTAGAGGACAGCTCCCGATGGAGTTCTTTGAGCTGCAGTCTGTCAATGTGAAGGGATATACAATAGGAATTTACTGTATACTGTAAATGCCCCTCTAGTTATGTATTTTTTCACCACATGGCTAGGAAGACTAAATTTTACCGTCTGTTTAACACTAGATAGTGTCAGTGATACTAAAGCAACTGTGAAATAAAAAAATATTCTATTCAAGATGTGTGCTTTTGTTTGTATATCTGGAGTTTAAAATCTGTGCATGTAAGAAGTTACAATTTTTGTTGATTTTATGCACACATGTTTAAAAGGAAATGGAGGGAATAGGAGAAATGTGTAAATGCATTACATGCACCAGTGTCCATGCATATGTGCCAATAAATTGGATACCAGGGCATGGAAAATGTAAAAGAACAGCATGGCCACACTGGACTATTTTTGTCCCTCTATCCACCTCAGTCTGTCTTGTGCTCTCTCAGTTCTGGATTCCTCTCTTTTCCTCTTCCTTCCTTGTTCACGCCTCTCTCTTTTTTTCTCTCCCTGTCATCTCTTTCCTCTTGCCTTCTGTCCAATGGACTGTATCTGACGCATTTTTGGCCATATCAACCCAGTTTTCCCACCTTTTATAAAACAGTCACACCGTTACCTAAAAGGCTGATATAACGGTGCACTGGGTTGGCTGCTAAAGTGCTTCTTTTTTTTTTTTTCTTTTTATCCTGGTCAGTCTAAAATTACCTTGCCAATCCTCTCATAAATCATTTCTGCAAACATTTTAGCACCTTTCAGATGTCCTGCAAAATTTAACAGGCATATTTAGATTTTTAATTTTTCAATTTAATTGCACAACATCTGCATATATGAAAGCATTTTGTGTGTGTGTGGATGCACCCCTGTTGCTATGCCTCCACTTGGAATCACTTGGAAAATTCTGCAGGGCTTCCCTTGACTTCTTTTTATCTTTGCCGTACTTACTATTGCAGTAGACAGCTCGGCTACGGCACATTAATCTGTATCTAAATTCAGTTTCCTCCACAGCTACAGTTGGAGATATGCTTCGATAGAAATAAGATCCACTCAAGCAAACCCGATTAAAAGCAGATTAGTGTTTATTAGTTGGGAAGATATGGAGTAAAGTTCCTATGTTGTCAGTAGGTCATTTATATCCAGTATTACTGCTTTAAAATTGTTTAGTTTTTTGTATGACACTTTACTGAGTTGCCTAAAATAGACTCTTGTACGTGTACACATCAAGTCCAGCATTGACCGTTGTTTATGAAGGACGATCTTATTTGCGTTAATCTAACTTTATGTGCGTATACATTACTGTTTTCATGCATACTTGCATATTCTGTCCATTAAAAATTTGTGAGGTATTTGAACACTTTGTAGATGATGCAATATCATGCATGCCTTCTTTGAAAGTGTAACAGAACTTAAAGCGGATTAAGCACTGTAGGGACAGCCAGAGACTTTTCTGCTCTCTTTGCCTCTCTTTAATTCTGATCCCCAAAGGTTGGGAGAAAGTAGGATGCTCTTGTTTCCAAAGCCTGGAATAAATATTTTGGTGGAAAATATTTAAATTAATAGAAGGAGGCCATTGATATGAAACAAAGGCACCAGTCAAATGAGGACAATCAGTTGGATAGAATTGTGAAAATATGATGCAAAAAAGTCTGTGTGCTTGTTAGTGTACCACTTAGAACAGATCGTAGCAAAAAAGTTGTGCTGTGACTTATGCAGTAGGGTGAGATCCACAAAGACTCCTTTGACTCCAAATCAGTTTAGTGTTTTTTAAAAGATTAAGGCATCTAAAAGCAATGCACAATAAAAATCTTATCCCAATGATTTATCATATTTAGTACAATAACAATAACATTTGTTTATAAAATCACTAAAAAGGTTTTCCACAGTGTATGAAAAATAGATTGTGTCACGCCACAAAAAAATGTAGGTGAAAACTGTGGACAAACAAATGCAAGTGTGACGGAGATGTATGACAGTAAAAATGATTTGAATTAAGAGTGATTTTTATAATCAATGACAAAATAATGCTGAAACGAGGAGAACAAAGCATAACTGCTGGACACCCTGCAATTCAGATTGGAGATATCAATCTTGTCACTTTCCTTCCTTTTCTGAGTACATTCATTGTGGCTATACATTCACTGTCCCTCTCCACATCCTTATTGTCACTGCTGCCACAAACGTCTGGACCGATGTGAGCACATGATTCGAACAGGTAGTGAAATGCATTTCTATAACATCTCTGAGAGGTCTACGGAGGGAAACAAAAAATATAAATCTCCAAAGTTAGAACCCTTTTTTCAGCTTTTGGGCTTCTAGCGTGTCACACACACTTCAATGTGCCATCAGTAGGAATTATTGTGGGATGACAAATTTTCACTGCCAGAAACACTTTTGATGATATATCTCAAATAACACATCACTCATCGCCAACAACTTGCCGCATTAGATTTTGGTTGCTAACTAATCCTATTTCAAATCATGTATTGTAAAAAGTAAACATTGTCAGGGCCTTCTTTGTATTTGCCTTGCGCTCCTCTTTGTAAAGAACAATTGATTTTACCTTTGGTCAACAGAAAAAATTAGATTTGAAAATGAAAAACTGTTTAAAAAATCTTGCCTGGTAAAAATTAGAAATGTTTTGTGTTATGTAACACATGCTAGATAAAACTTGGTGTTATTAGTATTTAGTGTTCCTCATCTCCAGGTTACTTTGACCTAACCCCACAGAGACACGTACATGCTGTGTGTTTTTATAACAGTGCTTATGCTTCAGTGTGAATTTGTGTACTACATATTTGTGTGGGTGGGAGTGTGCTAAGGAGGGTCAGGTGTGTTGCAGTGGTGGGTGCCAAGACAGGCAGACAAAGACAGCCGCAGCCACAGAGAGGCTGCAAATGAGAGGAGCTATTTGGGAAAACCTCACACTTCACAGCTTTGCACCACAGGTGTAGGGAGAGACACACATGACTCATTTTACGAGCAGGCTCCAGCTTATGAGTGTACATAGGGGTAGGAAAAATACACACCCATTGAGATGTGCATGTATAAATATGTGTGTATGTGAGAAATTCTATATGTCTAGCTCAAATTTTGTGCAAGTATTCTCTTGCTCAAACATGCATTTCTTTTATTCCCATATTTGCATGTTTGCATGAAAGCATTATCTCTGGTGAATTGATGAATCCAGGCAAGATAGAGTAATGGGAATAAGGGTGGAAAAGCAATTAAGGTTGCAGTCAAATGATTGTGGTGCAGCAGAGCATTGGATGGAGTCAGTCCCTGGTTTAATTACGCTTACCTCTATATGTGTCATTGTGACACATGAGTCACGTACGTGTAGTACGGTTTACATGTGGTCAGAACACAGTTCAGAACCCTGGAGATTACTGGGATGTGATTTTAAAAGCGATGTCTGTTACCTCAGTCTCTAGAGTGTAAACTCTTTTTATGTGTAAGAATTTATTTCAACATCCCGTTAAAAGAATGTAATGCATCTTTGAGCATTTAGCTTTTTGATCAAATAAATAATTATTGGCTGCACAGTGGCACAGTGTTTAGGAAAGTGCGCTCGCAGCAAGATCAGGGGTGTGAACCTGGGCGGGTTTAGGCTTTAATCAGTGGCCTCTCTGTGTGGAATTTGCATGTTCTCTCCGTGTTGTGTTGGTTTTCTCCAGGTACTCTGCTCCCGTCCTCCAAAAACATGCATGTTAGTTGATTGGCCATTGTAAAATTACCCCTTGGAATGAGTGTGTGTGTGACTAATTGTCTTTCTCGATGTGTGGCCCTGTAACAGACTGGCAACTTGTTTTCGGGTTGTACCTTGCCTGTCACTTGTAACTAGCTGAGGTAAGTTCTGGCACCCCGCTGCAAACTTGACAGGAATAAGCGGAAGAAGAAGATGAAATGGGAGGAGGCGTTGGCTCAGTGGTAGAATGTCTGCGCTTGGACCAGAAGAAGCTGGTTCAGTTCCCACTGGGGCAAATACCTGAGCGTCCTTAGTAAAAAGACACTCCATTTATCCCACCATCAGCACCGTCGCGGCTGCCTGCTGCAGCGCATTGCAGCACAGAAATTTCCTGAATTGGGGGATAAATAATGTGTTTTTTTTTTTTTAAAGAATTAAAGAATTAAATCATTTAAAAGTGCTTTTTTGCAAAGTTTATAGACAAACATGTAAAAGAAATAAAAATGTCATACTCATTAAATATGTTGAACCAAACTGATCTCATGCTCAACTTTATGTTCATAAAAGTTAACTTAAAATTCTGACTGAATGATGAAAATTTTGATTATCTAGTTTATAATTTTTCTAGACTGTAAATTTGTAGATGTCATACTAAAATTTTAAAATGCTATTTGAAATAAAGAACCGTGTAAAATTTCTGCAGCTGAAATGGATCATTTTTAGTCTTAGTCTTATCAGCTAAATAAGGAATGATTTTTCAGTTTATTCTAAAAATTGTACAATAGAAAAAGCACATAAGATGGATTTTCAACTACAGCACACAATCTACATGGGCTCATACTGTTGTTTTCCTGTCATAGTTTATAACCTTTAGTTTTTTCACTTCTGTTCAGCTGCCAGATGCCCCAAAGTCCCTTACATGTCCTCACATCATTGGCTGTTGGCCTGACAGCTATTGAAGAGAGGAAAACAAAAAACAGAAAAGGGCTATGACGGTAGTGTGTGATGAGGTGCTTCAACGGTGGTAAGAAAAGTGAAGAATCCCATTTGTAGAAAGCTGTAGGAGCAGAAAAAAGCAGGAAGGTTGGAAGGTGTACTGAGTTGCACTGACAATGAAATGAAATGGAGAGAAAGGATAAAGACTGAGGAACTTTGGTGCACATCAGAGAAAAAAAGAAAAATAGAAAAAAACAGCAGTGTGATTTGGAAGAGAGCAAGTGATGACATTGAATAGGGGCGTGAGACTTGGAAATCTGTTAATAAGAGTGTGAATGCGACAAAGCAGAAAATAAAGAGAGAAAGACAGGGGTTTCTCTCTTCCTGATCCTTAGCCAGCTTTTTTTCCTTATCAGCATAGTCCAGACACGGGAGAAACATGTACACTGACTCTAGCCCGTTTGTCTGGAAACATCCCTCAACTAAGTCCTAACAGCCAAGAGGTCAGCTGGATAGGCTCAATGCACCTTTAGGGGAAAAATTTGTTTATTGTGTTCACGCATAATTGGAAATATTCCAAAGTCAGCCATTGGCAATAAAAAGAGATAATTTTAGTTTTGACAAAACTTAAGGTTCACACAGAAATGTTTCAGTTTTTTGTTTTTCTGCAGTTATAGAAAAAAATGTGGGAAGAAGTCAGCTTTTTTTTTTTTTAAAAAAAGTAATTTTTATTTTGGTGTTTCTTTCCGGCATTCCTGAAGTGACTACCAGAAATGAATATGCATAGCACCAGTCAGTCCTCATGCAGAACCCAGCTGGACAGAGTTACAACCCCTGGTTAAATTTCCGAGGAAGCTACTGAGAGTGCTTTCTAAAAGCACACATCACTTAGTGTCGCTACATTTATCCCTGGGTTGTTTAGTGACATGTAATTTTCTGTGAAATGACCCTGCTTACCTCGTGTGCATTTAAAGATCAGCCACACAAGATTTTTTTTTTTTTTGTTCAGTCACATCTGTCTGCCCCGTGAGGTGTTTAAAATTACTACTGCATTTTTCTCTAACTTTACACACTGCTTCTGAAAATATGATTTTCTCTGACAACACATGACGTCGTGGATGAGTTTGTGAAGCCATTTGTGTAGAGATGCTTTACTAGTTCAGCTTGATACAGGCATAAACATGAGCCTAAAAGCTTTTCAAATCCTTTTCCATTTTAAATTAAACATTGTGCATGATGGGGAAAGAAACTGGCAGATGGATTTTTTTTTCTTGTGTGCAAGGAAATGTGGTGTCTTTAAATTCTCCATGGAAATTAAATTGAGATGAGACTGAGATGAGATTCCCTATCTGCAATCTGGAAAAGAACATAATGAAATAATGATGAATCTCAGTAGGTAGAAGGTGGAAGGCGACTGCTGCTATACTGTCATTAAACATCAATAAATACATGTTTTCTTTGCTTTTCTTTACTTGTCATATTAGTGTCAGTATTTACTTGTCAGGGCAGATGGCTTTTTGGCACTGCGTGTATTCGTGTTGAGTAAGAACCTGATGTCCTGTTGTTCCTGCCAATCTGTTTCAGATTAACCTGCCTCTCTCATACTTGCCAACCACATGTTACTCTCTTCTTTCAAGTTGCTGACTGAAACACACCTGTTTGACTATACACTTGGATAGGAGTAGTCTAATGGGAGTAAAATGACCCTAAAGTGGATAAAAAAAATACTGCTGTTCATTTTTAGCTAGATAAAAGAACACAAATCAAATGGTAATTTTTGGTTAATAATACACAAGTTTCATGTTTTTCTTCTCATTTGATGACGTCTTTGCAATGGGTTTCTGGTTTGATGTTACTCAGTCAAATCGGATTCAGACTGATTAATTTATAAACAACTTTAGTATTTGTCACATTTCAAATGACACTGAAGATTAACCGTGATTAGTTTAAGTTAATTTTGTCATTGCAACGTGTTGTATTACTTAAATTGACAATGGTTTGCTCTTGGTTAGTTTTGGTTTTCAGCAGTTAGAAGTTCAATTTATTGAGAAATAAAAGAAAAAAATACACTCTTAAATTTGATTAGTACTTAGCTTAAATTGTGCTAAAAATTCAACTTTAAGAAGACACCATATGTCGCCTTTCAAGGAACTTCTGTGTACAATATATTTTCATTTTTATATGATTAAATGGGGCCACTGTTAAACTGGGGCTGCATGGTGGCACAGTGGTTACCACAGTGGCCACCACAGTGGCCTCACAGCAAGAAGGATTGGGTTCAAGTACCGGTGAGACTAGGCTTGAAACACTGGCCTTTCTGTGTGGAGTTTGCATCTTCCTCTCGTGTAGTTCTGGGTTTTTCCGGATACTCCCTATTCCTCCCACTCTCCAAAAATGACCAATTGGCCACAATGAAATGCCCCCAGGAATGAGTGTGTGGATGGCTGTTTGTCTGTGTGGCCCCAGAGGAGATTGATGACCTGTTTGATGTGTACCCTGCTTCTCACCTGAAATCAGCTGGGATAGGCTCCGGCACCCCTTGCAACCTTGTTAGGGATAAGCAGTTCAGAGGACGACTGTTCAACTTGACCTCAACACTGTTGTATACTCTTTTCAGCTAGAAGCTAAGAAAAAGCTTAGCTGACCTGTAGTTTTCACTTGTTTAGATATTTAAATTTGTTTTTTTGTTTTTTTTATTCTGTTCACAAACTCATAAAGTTACCTGAGCATAGAGAGGAGCAATAGAAATAAAACAAACAATCCAATTACCCAACCACTTCAATGTGATAGTTGGCGTGTAAATGTGTGAGTTTGTGTGTGTGTATGTTTGTGTGTGCATTTAGAGTCTGTGTTGATTGTCTGATTAAGCTGTAAGCGGTACCGTCCACTGGGACTCGTTTACCCTGATAGCTCATTTCATTGGGCTTGCTTCAGACTGATCTTTTATTCTTTACTGATACATAATGGATGAAATGCAGTCACACTTGTTTTTAGCTTTACTTTCCAAATTCTACACATACGAGTTATGTAGTCATTTTGGACTCTATTATTTCCTCGTGGAAAAAAACTCCACCTTAACTACGTACGCATATGAAGTGATCAGTTGTCCGTCATTGCATTAAGAAAATATTTTTGCCTATTTCTTCAAAAATTTTCATTTCAGATCTCTTTAGTGGTTAGAAATGGTGGGTTGATAATCTATTAGACTCCAAGGATGAGTGATGTGCTATCACTTGACTCCACTTGTAAGTCAAGTTAGTTGAGCAAATACTTTTGGCAATAAAATTTGAGTTTTTAGTACCGGTAGGTCTTTTTTGATAATGCTCAAATAAACACAAACAACAAGTTTATGGTTTATATTGCAGCATATTGCCTTATACTGGCTTCTCGGGCTCCGAGAAAATGTCTTTGCAGTGAAAACTACATGGCTTCTTCTAGAAACAATTTGTCACTTGTTTTTGTAGAATTGTTTTCAACTGAACTTGGTGCCATCACAGACAGCATGTTTGTAAAAATTTCACAAAAGCTTAAATCTGCAAAGCTGCTTAGAAAAATGTAATGGAAAAGCAGAGTTGGATTTTAGCAGTTTGGGGTGACATCGTATGTTTGAACCTCGAACTGATTTAGACAGTGGCTGATTTTTCTTTTTGCTTTTTTTCACTCATTGGACATCAGAGGTCATTCTACAGTGTGTGTGACTGAATATTTCTATCGAAATGAGAGCTGTGTTGTTTTGAATGTAAACCCAGCAACATCCTGGTCTATTGCTGTACCAGGTAGATTCTGACATTTTCAACCCATTGTCAAAGCTGATGAGTGTCTGAAACAGGATCAGCAGGTTAAGGAACAGTTTCTTTCTTGCAGCTCCCACAGGCTGATTTTATGTTGATTTCTTCTTCTTTTTTTTAAAACTATTATTGACTTTTCTAACCTCAGTTTTAATTTTATTTCCATTGTGTGGCAAAGTTTATTCAGTTTAGTTATTTTTATTATTATTTTGACTTGCATAAAAATGAGATACACAAAATGCTTTTATTGTGTAAAGTATTTTTTTAAGTTATAGAAAGGTCAGTGAGAATGTGTCTTGGCATTTCCAAGACATAATGAAATGCAAAAACTTAGATGCAACCAGTGTTTTGCTTTAAGACTCTTGAATATAATTAAGACAACTCAAAATTAAAAAAACTTATGATGCAGTTTTCTTTTCTTGTGCTTCAGTCAAAAAGTTTTACATAGTGAACCTATGTATGTGTCAGTATTTTAATCACTTTTCCATGTTTATGTCAGTTTACCTCAACGCAGTGTTAGTCTCTCTTTTTCTTTATTCTTCTCTCTTGATATTTAGTGAGTTGTTGTTTTCCAACATGAAAACAGTTTGTTAAGGCTTAATGTGATAATCCCCAACATTTGCTGTATTCCTGGCATCCACCTTGTTTAATTATTGGACTCTACACACACTTCTGCCGATGAAATACGAAAAGACATCCATACTACCGGTAGTAATTTTTGGTAAAATTAGTAAGATTTGGATCAGAAATTATTATCGAAACTCCTAAAGTAAGATTGTTCTACCATTGTCAGCACTGTGACCCTAAAGTTATGGGGGAAGTATCGTTCAGCGACAAGGTTTTCTGCATGTTTTTCATCCTGATGTATCAATAACCGACATCAGGATAAGTTAAATGGACATTAAAAAATCAAACTAATTAGAAAGGAGATGCACAGAAAACATGATTAAAACTCCACATTGTGTTTTTGAAGCAAAAATATTTCTAGTTTTGGATGGCTAGAGAGAAAACACAGCAGCGCAACAAATTTCAGAAGATTGTGCTTGCCAGGGTTTCATTACCTTGTTAAACCTACAGTTAAACCTTTCTGTTAAATCACACAGAGGTCTTCATCACACATAGTGGTAGATAGGAAAAGATGCAGTTGTTTGCAACTCTATTGCCCTCATTAGTTTTCAAAACATTGCTTTGCAAGGCATCATTTGCAGGCATAAAATCAATCAAGATCCGAATTTTCTGCAAGGCATGATTATGGCCAAAAGATTTCGGCTGGCCCAATGATTTGCATAATGTTTCATGTCTCACTTGATTGGTTTTGATATTTGCCAAAGGTATCTACCCTACAGGAGAGACACACGAACAGCCAATAATGATTCATAAGGAAGCTAATGAACTCCATTTGCACTGCAATTATTACACTACTGTAGCTGCTGTGGTTACAAGATTTGAACTAGACTCACTCCTAATTGTGATGCTCGTTTTCTGTGTTTTGAATGCTCGACTCATTAAAATATGTCCAATTAGAGGTGACATCCTGCAATAGAGTTTATGGATAATTACCTGACTGATACTATATTATGGACACTTGTGAAGTTGTATCTGTGATATAATATTTTCTTTTTATTTCACTTGAATGTTTTTATATCAGTATAAAATTGGTCTAGTTTGCATACGTTAAAATATAAAGTTTTCTTTCTAAAGGAAGGCTTTATGTGCAGAAGTAACCATTTGTCACAAGCAATTATCAAGCCCTATGCAATGACAATTTTGGCACAAGTGCTATTTCTTGTAACTAGGCAGAATAAAACTTAAGGTGCCAGTCATCAATATGAATATATAAAAAAAATTGCTAAAAATCTGGTTTAAACTTCAATGTCAGGATCTGGAAAGCATCTGACTTGTCCGGTAGCACTTCAAGCACCCTAAGAGAGAGTAGTGGCTCAGAGAATAGACTTTAAAGCTGCTCTGATTGTTTAAGTCTCTCCATGGTCTAGCACCAAATTATATCTGTGATACGCTAGTGCCTTATGAACCATCTAGAACTCTGAGGACCTCCAGGACCGGCCTCCTGCTGGAGCCTAGAGTCAGGACTAAACACGGAGAAGCTGCATTTCAATTTTATGCTGCAAAAGTCTGGAACAAACTTCCTGATGCCGTGAGACAGGCCTCTACTGTGACAATGTTTAAATCTAGGATGAAAACACTTCTGTTTAACTGTGCTTTTGATTGATTACTCTTTTTTATCTGTTTTAATGATAAAAAAACAGATAAATAATTAAATAAAATTATTTACAAAGTATTTAATTTTTAAACTTTTTGATTCTATGTTTTGTGATTTTAATGCATTCTTTTTTCCTTCTTGTGAAGCACTTTGAATTACATTTTGTATGAATTGTGCTATTCAAATAAACTTGCCTTGCCTTGCCTAGCGAGCTCTGTGTGTTCCAAACAGCTTCTGAACACCAGGTGGGTGTTGCAGAGTTGGGTGAACTGAAGAACAGCCGCTTGGTTGGAAAGAGCTAGAACAACCGCTTGGTAGGAGTTACAAGGATGGACCTATAAGAAGTTTAAATTATAGCTCCTAATATCTACAAGTATGTATTGCAAACAAGTATTTAATCTCACTAACATGTGAAACAAGTAAAAAAAAAAAAGGAAACAAAATTTCGTTTGGCCTACTTCACTCAACATAATTTATAAACTTAGCATTTAAAATAAAACCTGTGTTGAAAGTTCAAGTCTAGAAACTCACTCAGCAATAGAGTGACAAGCTCTGCCATTCGAGAGGAGCTCCTGATAGAGCCATTGCTTTTGGGGTGGTTGGGTCATCTGGTTAGATGCCTGGTTATCTGGTTGGATGGTTATCTGGTTAGATGCCTCCGAAACACCTCACTGGTGAGGAGACTGGGAAAAGACCCATGGGCAGATTCCAGACCTGCTGGTGAGAGTCTTTCTCAAAGCTGGCCGGGGAATGCCTCGGGATCCTCCCTGGCAACTGTTTGCTGCTGGAGGATACAGCCGCCCCTGCGACACAGCTCTGGATAAGAGGAAGACAACGCAACAAAATGGCTTTTTTTTCCCCACAAAATTGTTTTTTAGGGTCAGGTTCTTCTTGGTTCTTAATTTTTAAGACTTGCTCTTTTTGTGCATTTGTTTGGCAAAAAGCATATGGTCGGGTTTTTTTTTTTTCAATTTACAAAAAAGAGCAAACAGAGTTTTTGTGGAGCTGAAGTTTTATACGTCAGATGTTGCCTATTTGTTTAACAAAATAAGCAACTATTATTTCTATCTACATACATTTTTAATGTCTCATTCACTGTTTTTTTTTTTCTTAGATTTTTTCCCTAGAGAAATGACTATCACTTCTATCTAATTAATTTTGCTTCTGGTATTTTATACTCTTAAAATGATGATAAACACAAATACCGTCACTCCTCAAAGAAGCCTATCTCCCTCCGGATTAGTGTCAAAGATGTTCCAAGAAGTTTACTATCACCTGGAGACATAACAGACACAAAGCTTCCTTAATGACCAGCTATATTCTTACCTTGCATGACAGCTGAAATAACAGCCCTCTTCAAAAGAGACTGTCACAAGCAATTTAGTGTCAGTTTTTTAACACACTTTGCTCTTTAGAAATATTTTTTTTAAATTTGGGAGTGGCGCTGTCAGTCTGGGCAGAGGTAAAAGGCCTCTCAGGTCTTCCTCATTAGACATGACTGTGAAACTGGGCGAGTTAGGTCTGACAGGAAAAAAAATGTCTGTAATTGCAATAGGCTTTTTCATTAGGAGGAAATAGTTTGGACTTTTTTTTTTTAATGTTGCATTTTATAGATTCAGCACCTTCTTGTTTTTCTCTGCATGCCTTGATTTTTGTCTTTCTACTCATGTGAATGTAATCTCACATCCCTTACAAACTTATTTATCTTCTGAAGATTACTTGACGCAGAAAAGTTTTGAAAGTTAAAATGTCAGCTTCTAAGACATGACTCAAAGTAGTTATTTTCTCTGGGCCAAGTCTGAATGATATTAGACATATAGTTTTGCCCCCTTAGGGAGAGGAAGATTGTTGCTAGCGTCAGTGTGCTGTCCTCACGACACGTGACTGTGTGCAGCTAGACAGCCAGCTAACTCTTCCAATGAAAAAAGAGACTCCCACACAAGGCTTGCTTTTCTTGTTTATGTAGACTCTTTTCTTCACAGGATTATACATATATGTACGTATATATATGTACGTGATAATAGTAACTGAAACAAAACAAACAAAAGAAGTGCATTACGAGCTGTACATAACACTGAGTCTCCATGATCAAACACACGTTAGCTTAGCTTGAAACATGCGCGCCCACATCCTAAGTGGCTTACTACATAAGACGCGATTCACACGTTATCAAATGAAATACAATCTTAAGCATGCAAACAAAGCACATAAACACAAAAAATACTTACAAAGACTAAAGTTATCCCAGGTTTTTAACAAGTTTTGAGCGCAGTCTACTTCCGTCTTTACAGTTGCAGCCTCATCCAAGATCTACTATTTTCGAGACCTCTCACTCTGCTGTTAGTTTAAGAAATCATAAAAGATCTTTGGAAGAGACAGACGTCTCACTCTGACATATACTTTAGCCGAAGGCATAACACTCCCCGCTTGATATAAACATATTATATCACCACATATCGAAACATAAAATTTACATAGATAATATCTTACTCCGAAAGCAAAACAACAGTCTCTGAGACTGGTCTCAAAAACACCTTTGGAGTTCCATCTTTGATGACCCGTATCTCCACTTTACGAACCTTCTTGTCACTACTGGGTAGAGTCTTAACTATCAGTCCCATAGGCCATTCATTCCTGTGGGCTAGAGGATCTTTTAACAACACAATGTCTCCTTCTTTGACATTAGGTTGGTTTTCAGTCCACTTTCTGCGCTTCTGTAGTGTAGACAGATATTCGCCTTTCCATCTCTTCCAAAACGTGTCTGCTAGCAACTGTACCTGTTTCCATTGTTTTCCAAACAACTGTCCAGAAGAAAAATTCCCAGATGGAGCAGACACCGTGCTTGATTTTTGTGTTAGTAGCATTGCTGGAGTTAAGATTGTCGGACAGTCTGGATCTTCGGGCAGAGGTGGAGCGAGTTCAGCTTGATCGTTATCCAACATTTTCTGCATAAATCGGATGTAGTGATCTTTCATTTCTGGTTTCTTTTCTAACGTCTTTTTGAGTGAGTATAGACGTTTTGAGGCTTGAACTCTGTTGCTTGGGAGTCTCCTCCTTGGAGAGCGAAAGGGCAATGGAGCGACCCAGGTGTTTTCTTTGTTTTGTTGGACCGCCTTGTCCATTATTGTTAGAAAGTTTTTGTCATCTATAGACAGTGCCACCTTGTCATCTGACTCTGTACGTTCAAACACAGACTGACCTAGCTTGTGTGTGTTGCCTTTAATGTCCACACTATTTGAGATTAAAGGTGTGCTTTGCTGGGGCTGCTTGACATAGTCCTCTTTCACTGTAAAGACGTTTGGACATGGTTCAAAATGAGTAGTCCGTCCGTTGTCTAGCATGTGTGTTCTGTACACGTTGACTTCTGTTGTGTTGTGAGTTTTGCCCAAGCACACTTCCCCTATCACAACCCACCCCAAGTCTAACCTTTGGGCGTATGGTGCGTTATTTGGTCCATTGATCTGTTCTCTTACTTTATGAATGCTGAGGAGGTCCCTTCCCAGCAAAAGGAGAATAGGAGCATGATGATCGACCGGTTGGATTTTGCTTGCAATAGGGAGAAGGTGTGGATGGTGCTTAGCAATCTCAGGTGAAGGAATTTCAGATCTTTCGTCCGGCACTGAATCACACTCGATTAAAGGAGGCAGTTTGACATTTGTTTTTCCATCCATGGACTCTACTACAAAATGTTCTGCTCTCCTACCTGCAGTTTCAGCTTTTCCTAAGCATGTTTTCAGCGTGTATGGCACAGGTGCACTTTTTATTCCAAACAGGTTGAAAAAGTCCGTCCTCGCCAGGGACCTATTGCTCTGTTCGTCAATCACTGCATACATTTTTATAGCTCTGTCCTTTTGACCTTCTGGATATGCTTTCACCAAACAGATCTTTGAACATGAGCGTGGGCTGTCACTTTGTCCACATACCTCTGTGCACTTGGAGACTACTGCAGGATGGTCTTCTGAGTCCTCCTTAGCATCTACATTCTTTGAGGTGTCATCTTTTGGGACAGGTGTGGGACCCGGATGGAGTGCTGACAAGTGTTTTGGACTGTCACACTCAACACACTTTACTGCTACTTTACAATCTTTGGCTATATGTTGCACAGACCCACAACACCTGTAGCATATACGATGCTCTCTCAGAAAAGCCTGTCGTTCTTCAATTGATTTGTCTCTGAATAACTTGCATTTTTTCAGAGGGTGTGGCTTCTTATGAATTGGACACAGACGATCTGGTTCTTCGATTTTCTTCTGTTCAAAACTCCCTTGTTTTCTTTCCTCAATTTCCGTTCTGTGTACTGCAACAGTAGCTCTGCGATTATATGGAGTGGACTTTTCAGTGCGTATGGTAACTTGGTTGCTGCAGCTGGATGGGGAAAAACTTGGATCATTTTTCATTTTTGCTTGTTGCTGTACAAATTGCACAAAGACAGAAAAAGGTGGAAATGACACTCTATTGACTTCTTTATACTTTGTACCTACAGTGATCCACCTCTCCTGCATGTTAAAGGGGAGTTTTTCAACTATTTGTCTAACCCCTCGAGCCGTGTCTAGATATGCAAGACCTGGCAGTGTACCATCAGACTTAGCACACTGCAACTCCAACAAGATGTCACCCAGCTCCCTTAATTTGCCACTCTCTTTGTTTGTCAGCCTTGGAAACTCCTCCAACTTTTTTAACAGTGCATCCTCAATGACTTCTGAGGAGCCATAACATTCCTCTAGACGCTCCCATACCACTTTTACACCTGCAGCGGGATTGAGGGTGTGTACTGCGCGAAGCCTTTTTGCTTGCTCTGAAGATTTTGGCCCTAACCATTTTGTGAGCAAGTCTAGCTCTTCTCTAGGGGACAGATTCAAGTCTTTAGTAACACTCGTGAATGAGACTTTCCATGCCCAATAGTTTTCGGGTCTGTCATCATATTGGAGTAAGCCAGTGCTAACTATTTCTTTGCGGATGAGATATTTTGCAAAATCTTGTACGCTGTTTTGCTCTATTTGGTTGTGACTTGTAGGCAAAAAGGTATGAGCTTGGGGGTTGAGTGAGAATGTGTTGGTTGGAACAGCTTCTGGTATGTACTCATGTTTAACGTCGTTTTTCATTGGGGACTGGACATGAGTTTCTTTTGTTATTATTGATCGACTTGGCATTTGAAATTTTGTGCTATCATGTGTAGCACTAGGTAGCGCCTTTAGCTTACATTGTTGTTCCACATAATCACTTGTGCGTTGTACTGCATTTAACGTCTCACCTGTAATAGGAAGTTCTGAGTCTGACTCCCCGCTCTGACTTTCTAATTCTTCATAGGCTGCAGCTTCTGCCTCAGCTGCTGCTATTTCCTTTTCACACTTCAAAACATGGAGACTGGCATCCAGATCTGCTTTTTGTCTCATCAGACTAGCTTCTTTTTCATGGTGACTGGCATCCAAATCTGCTTGTTGTCTCGCCGAATCTGCCTTTTGTCTCATCAGACTAGCTTCTTTTTCATGGAGACTGGCATCCAAATCTGCTTTTTGTCTCATCAGACTAGCTTCTTTTTCTGCGAAAAGGAGCTGGGCCTTTGCTGCTTGGGCTTTGGCATATGCTTTTGTGGCTGACACACTTGAGGCTGCTGTGGTGTGCGACCGTCTGCTGGTGGCTCTGGACCTGACGCTGTGTGGAGGTGAATGCTGCAGCCTCTCTGACGGCTGCCTCTCAGGCGACAGCTGGTCTGCAGGAACCGGGTGATTGGTAGCAGCCTGGTCATCAGCTTGCTGCTCTGAGTTTGCCTCTGGCTCGAACTGTGATTCATAATCTCTCAAGTAAGTCTTACCTGAGCGTAGACTCATGTTGACTGTGTAGCTCAGTGTTGTTTAACCCGCCGTATAGAAGTCTTTTTTCTTCTATTTAAGTCTTTTTACTGTGCTGTCCTCACGACACGTGACTGTGTGCAGCTAGACAGCCAGCTAACTCTTCCAATGAAAAAAGAGACTCCCACACAAGGCTTGCTTTTCTTGTTTATGTAGACTCTTTTCTTCACAGGATTATACATATATGTACGTATATATATGTACGTGATAATAGTAACTGAAACAAAACAAACAAAAGAAGTGCATTACGAGCTGTACATAACACTGAGTCTCCATGATCAAACACACGTTAGCTTAGCTTGAAACATGCGCGCCCACATCCTAAGTGGCTTACTACATAAGACGCGATTCACACGTTATCAAATGAAATACAATCTTAAGCATGCAAACAAAGCACATAAACACAAAAAATACTTACAAAGACTAAAGTTATCCCAGGTTTTTAACAAGTTTTGAGCGCAGTCTACTTCCGTCTTTACAGTTGCAGCCTCATCCAAGATCTACTATTTTCGAGACCTCTCACTCTGCTGTTAGTTTAAGAAATCATAAAAGATCTTTGGAAGAGACAGACGTCTCACTCTGACATATACTTTAGCCGAAGGCATAACAGTCAGTGAGATGCATTTACCTCTTCTGAAACTGACCTTGCAACTAAAATAATCATAACCACACCTCTAATTCATCTTGAGAGCAGATTTCCTAAACTGTCTGCTGCTGGCAAACCATCAAAATAACTTCCACTGCTGCTGCAAACAGAAGCATTGCAGCAACAACTTCTCATGTTACTCATCCGTGTAATCCCTCATTCATCCTGGAATGATCCATCGTAGAAAAGGCTTCACAATTTTATCAGATTGAATATGATTTCCGGGTGGAAGTCAAAACCTTTCAATCAGAAAATGCACTGTCCATAAGATAACTTTGAAGCCTTTTCTATAAAAGTTCTCCTGTTACTGTCACTAAAAATTTACTCTACGCACCATGGCAATACAAGTATGAACTTGGAAACTCAAACAGACAATATCATTTAAAAGAGGATGTTGAAAACTTTCTATAAAATATTTTCTTTTTTAATTGTGAAGCTGAGACAATGTATATTAATTTAGATTAATCTATATGTAGATTTGGGGGAAGAAAATAAAAATCTTTGGTTGTCACTTAAAACTATTTAAACAAAACAAACACTAATTTAATTTTTTTGTGCTACAGTATTCTCCCTTCACAACCAAGAGTGTTTTGCTTAGGCTTTCGTGGATATTGCACTGCCTTACAATAAGTAGACTTTCCCCCCGTTATTGTTTCTGTTTGACTGGCTCACAAATATGGGGCGATTCAAGTTATTCTCTCTTGGATAGTCATAGATAATAGGAGCAGCAGGTACAAGAATCAGGCTTTACTTAAGAACTTTGAAATGCATCTGCAGTCAAAGCTACAAGTGTGGAGAGTCTATACAAAACAAAATAGATTCAATTTAAAAAAGAAACATTGAATGATCCTCCGTCTTTTCAGTCCATGAAACAAAATGCATTTGAGTAACTATACAAAGAGGTAAATTGAACGTCAATTAACATTTTCTAAATGAGCTTTTATACAATCTAACCTAATTAACTTAAGCCTTTGGAATTCATGTTTGTTTTTATGCCTTCATTTACTGGAAAAAGAAGTCATGGTTGTTAAACACATTTGCATTTTTTTTTTTTCAATAAATTGTGATGGGAACAAAACATCCTGCTGTTACAGTCCACAAAGCAGTGATATAGGCATCTGTACCCAGATCATCCAGACAGGCCCATTACTGCCCTGACAGCTCAATCCTCAAGATAACAAATCACCAACCTATGCATCTTCAATGGAAACGAGCATGTGTCAAAAATGTCAACATGTAATAATTTGCTAAACTGGGCTGCAGACCTTCCCTTTATTTCTACAGAACATAGGAAAGCATTTTACCTGTGCTGGCTGTGGCACATGATTGCTACTGGTCCCCTCTTTCACACCTTGGAATGTAAAATATCACAACCTTAGCTAGTCAAAAAACTACTTAATGTATTATTTGTTTGGTGAACGTTTCTTTTTGGGTTTTTTTCTAATGGCTTATTGTAGTTTAGCTTTGTCCACTGGAAATAGTATTTTTTAAAAAAAATATTTATATAGGTGGGACAGATGAGTGTTATCTACACAGGCACAACCCCATTTGCTGAACTGAGAAAAAAATGATAAATCATTGTTCTATTACTCGAGGCAATACTAGTGTTTTTTTCCCCTGGCTACTTTATCAGCAGATATGTCATCATTTTGCATATTTATGTGTGTGAAGGAGGTACATATCCTTATATCAGTCTATGGCTTGTATGAGAAGGTGTGGGGCAGCACTTCTCGTATTTAGTATCCATGGGAGCACTCTCTTGCCCTACGCACATTATTATTAGCAATACTGATAAAGTCTGTTAAGGGGGTAACTAAAAAGATGGATGGCTGTAATTGAGAAAGAGAGAGAAATAAAAGCAAATAGTTGAAAGGTAAAGGGACTATGCTACTGAGCAGGCAAATGAAAGGAAATAATAAAAGAAGAACTCAATACTCAAACTATTGGTTTATAAATGAACCAATAAATGTAGAAGAAAGTGAGGCATAAAACTGAGATTATTTCAGTCCTATAGATCTTTGCTAAATGGACTCTTCACTACCTTCCACCTTTGAGCATCAGATCCCGAATCTAACAAAGACAGCTGACACTAAGTTTGCAGGCTTTACAATCCTGTTTGTCGATTTGTTTGGAAAAGAAAAAACACATCATCCATCTTCAAGCAATCTTGGGGTCATTTTCAAGTCCCAAAAATAAGATTAAAGTAGAACGATCTTGGTGGCTGGAAGTAGGTGTGAAATTAACAGAGCAAAGGTTTCTACAAGTTGGAAGGTTTTTGTGTGCTCCAAATATATTTTTCTTCCCTTTTTTTCTACACTGTGAAATAAGAGTACTGGCATGCCAGAAGAGAAACCCTGTCAGCTGTTCCTACTGTGAGGAAAACAACAAGGCGATGGATAGAGAGAAAAAGATAAGGCATTGTGTGTTTGTTAATGTGGCAGCAAAGTGAGACTGCATCAGTTTATGTGATCGTAAATGAATATGGATGTTCAACCTATCACCATAAAAATAATGTAAAAATATCCAAAAATAAATATGATACAGAAATAAAATAAGGCTCTTTGTTAGAAGAGCTTATATTTCGAAGAGCTTTCAAAATAGAAGAGCCTTTGTTAGAGGCTCTTTTATTCTTACCAGTAGTCTTATATGTCTATAAATAAAAATATCTATTAAGATTAATCCTTAATATCATAAAAAATAAATTTAAAAAATCAACTACTGACTAGATTCTCACGGTGACTTAACAGCTTAATGTGGATGTTGCAGAAAACCTACCATAGCTTTGAATTAAAATTAAATGAAAAATAGCAGCTTCTTCAGTTTGTTTTTGCAGCCTTGTTGCATTTGTAACAATCACGTTTAATAAAGTGGGACAAATAAACAATGTTTCAGATATCTTCTTATGTCTAAGTTCACTTGAAGGGCATAATATATTCTTAAAGACAGTTGAAGATAACCTTTTTTAAATTTTCCACATAAAGTCTCAGAAAAGGCTATTGGAGATCTTAAAAACACCACTTTAAATAAAACTGGTTATGTCTGTTGCAATCGCCGGTGTATTGAGTGTTTTGTATATCACTACAACCCTTACATATGTAAGTGGTTACAGGAAAAAGGTGATTTGGAAGGTGTTTCTTTATCCATGTTAGTGTTGGTCACATTGAGTAGGGGGGTGACTGGGTGTTTCCGTTCAGGTTTTGCTAGTAATTTTCTTGGAGGGAAATTTTTACTTGAGAGGATTCTTGTCTCACCATTGCAAAATATAACAGAGAATTTGTCTCTTTCATGCGGAAGCGAGTAATGATATTTACCAGATTACAGTTAAAGAAGATATCTCTTTGAAGAAGCAGATTTCATGGTGTGCTATCATATCAGACCTTAAACATTTTATTACATGACAGAAAAATCTAGTATATCCAGCACCAGATTTCCTCACAGTTAGTGCTAGTTTCACTAATGAAACTTCATCTAAATCACAGTGTGACTGCTGTGCCAGTTTTTAAGAAAAAATGGTCCACTTGCTGTGATCACATGATCAAATGCATAAATTTCACAATTGTTGCAAGTTTGTGTAAAAACTGGAAATGGAATGTGATTTGATAAATGAACAAGGATCAGATCTTAGCCAATCTATATGAGACTTTTGACCTATATTTTACTTTGTCCCTTCCAAGATGCTCTAGTCTATTCCTTGTTTCCTCTCTGTCTTTTACTGTGTTCTTTCTTATGGACACACACACATACACACTTTCAATCACTCACCGGGCTGTAATACCATGGTCACCAAGAGGCAATTTCACAGCTGTTGGTCCGAATCACCACAGCACCTGAAACTTTAATACAGTACCCTGATCTACCTCTCTGTCTACGCAAAGGCAGATACTCAAAAATATTTCCAAGTGAAGGGCAGTACCTCTTTTATATGCTTCATAATAAAGTTGTAGACATGCACAATGACCGATATTGATTGAGCAAGCAGTCAGCTGTTTAAACTATTGAAACAAATATCTACATGCAAATGTTACGCAAAATGAAGGGTAGAAAGGAAATATTTGACCAGGAGTTATCAAAAAAGTTCTTATGGGCATTTTTTTTAAAGGTGTAGATTCTGTCCTCAGAATCATGTAATACATTGCACAATCTCAAGATCAATGGAGTTTTTATAAAGCTGGACAGGGAAAGTGAATTCAAAGGGCACTGTGATGGTGGTTTTTAGATACCAAAGGATTTGGGTGTTCAGTATGTGAACTCTGGACACAGACTTTTTTTATAATATTCCTTTCCACCTTTTATCAGTGAGGAGATATGCCATGAAAACACAAAAAGTGTTCTGGTGAGTCTAGGGTTTTTATTTTATCATGTTAGGCTGTAAGCAGCTCTGAGCTAGGAACTCTTTGACTTCTTTTGATTGAACCTAACTTGCCTTAGAAAAGACAAGAGAAAAATTCTGACCAAACTGTGTAGGAAAAGTAAATACTGTAGCATTCTTAGAGTTACAGACATCAATGGGTTTTCTTAAATAAATTCACGAACTAAAAGCCTTTAAGACGTACGTCGGCATACATTATAGCAAAGCCACAGATTTGTTCCAAACAATTTTGTGAAGTTATGTGGTACAGAAAGAACTGCAAAGACTTGTCTGTATTTTTCTTTGTCACACTGTAATTGATTCCTGACCTGTAATGATTGAGCCAGTGTCAAGTGAGAGACTTCTGTATGTCTCCAGGGTATAAAGTAGAAATAGCTGAGTGATGGATGATCCAGTATCAAAAACAACAAAACCAATGGGGCATCAGTAAAAATATAAAACACAGTGGGAGTATGTTTGACTTACCAACAAACACATTTCAATTTGGCAGCACAATGTAACAATCCTTGTGGCTCAAACCTCAGTTTTTGAAAAACTTTTCTAACCTTATTCAATAAAACATGTTGAATCTGTAACATGGTAGAGGTGACAAGTTTTACTGTTGCCTCAAATAAAACATAAATTTTAACTTCTTTCACATAGAGTGCCCCTGCTGAAATTGGTTTTGTGTGGTTATGCATGCATAACAATAAACATCAATTACATTTTGAATACCTTGCGATTTGCAAGGTGTGAATTGGCAGTGACATGATAATCAAAATGTATTGTTGAGTAGTAGTTATAATGAGAACTGGAATGTTATATTTTGAACAGTAAAAGTAAATGTAACCCTAACCTAGATGTTAAGAAAATAGTTCTTTTGGATACAAAACCTTTTGTAAAATAACATCATATTATCATCTTCTGCTCAAATCACTTGGGGAAATGGTCTTAGCAGAGAGATACCAAATTTCTCATTTGTAACACATCTTCCAGCTGAGGTGGGAGAATCTTGAGGTATTCCCTGGCCAGCTGTCGGACATAGTGTCTCCAGAGTATCCTGGGTATACCTTTGGTGTAATGCCCAGGAAACACCTGTGTCCACAAAGCATCCTGACCAGATGCCCAAACCACCTTGTCTGGCTCCTCTTAACACAGAGGACAAAAAGATGTTTTTGTGTTAAAGGCATCAAACTGGGAGTATTTTCTGTAATGTATTTTTTTCTGAGGTCCTGAGAATGAATTCACTTTACATGTCCAAATATTGTTGTAAAGAGAGAATAAAAAGTGTCCACAATCAAGACAACGTACATCAAATTATGTTGTTTGCATCCTCTAACTGCTTGCAGTGTTTAATATATTCTCTGACTAAGGGATTTGCCTTACAAGTTTCTACCTCTTGTTTCTGCTTTTTCTTTTTTTTCTGTTCTCTAAATTATTTATTTTTATGTGTGTGTGCATGTGTACTGTACATACACACACACACAAAAAAAGCCACAATTAAAAAAGAAAAAAAAAAAGCTAAATTAAAAGTAAGAAATCCCACAGGTTTTTTTTTCTTTAAAATACGTGTGTACGTATGTACGTGTGTAAATACGTGTGTAAATACGTGTGTACTGTATGTAATTACTCATGGACTTTCTTTCATTTTGTCTCTTGTTTCATTCAATTTTTCACTTTTACCCTTCCCACCAAATCTGAATCTCTTATTTACAATCTTTCTTGTCCTTCCACATCTTTGTTTCTCCCTCACTTTTTCAAATGGCATTAAAACCCCTTTGTGTGTCACTCCCACAATCTTCTACTAAGATACTATTTGTGTCACATTCTGCTTTTCTACCCTCTGCTCTCAGATTGTCTTCTGTGTTTTTCTTCCTATTGTTACATCATACGTCTTCACCTCTGCCTCACCTTTAGTCTCTCAACACCTCCTTCTTCCTCCTTATCCCACCACTTCCCCTCCTCATCTGTCCTGTCCCCCTATGCCACAGACAGAATGGCCCTGCCAATGTTGATTAGAGCCCACATGACCAGATGCTCTGCTAGGCTTAGCGCAGGCCTGTGGGAAAGAGAGGTGCTTATTCTAGCCTCAGGAGATGGATTGAAAACGACATGGGCTTAAACAAGCATGTATTCTCTCATTACACTCACACATTCACCGTACAAATGCTCACAAGTAGGGATGTGTAATACTCAGCAGTCTATTCATGATGAAAACAGATGCATGCACAAGCACATTGTAACAAGTCATTAATCTTTTTTTCTTACCAAAAAACTTCACATTTAATTTTTCTGGTTGTAAAGTGAACGAGAGGGTTAGATCTTTTTATATATTTATTTATTTCCATGTTATGCTAAAAAGAAAAAATCTCAGAAAGCGACACATTAGGACAGTGTTGGAAAATACACAAATGGTTTATATTAAAACTGGTGTGCAAATAGTTTCAACACGAAAAAGACATGTTCCGTACTGAGCTTATTAAACTAGTTATGTTTTGAAATTGAATTAATAAATCTATAATAATAATAATAAATCTATTTAGCTGGTCATCTCTATGTCATGTAATGCCATCTCTATTTGCTGATATGCAGGTCGTTTTCTGGGGTCTCTCAATTGTAAATTAATGCATGCAAACCTGAGCCAGTAGCAAGAAAGAAATTAAATTGAATGGAAGCACTCGGTGGTGCCAGCCTGGCTACTTCTAGCCAGCAACAGTTTCTGAAATATCTCTTTACCTTCAGTCAACCACACAATGCAGTATTAAGGTCAGAAAGAAGCTTAGTGTGTCTCCAAAGTTTTGGGAGGTATGTGAATAAGTCTTCCCCATATGGCGTCATACCAATTTGAGAGATAATTCAGTTGTTTAGATTGCTGTTTTTACCCGCCAAAAGCACATTTTACTGAAAAAATAACTAGACATTAATTTAAATAGTTTAATGTATTCTTGAACATCTGATCTTTTTTATGTCTCCATCTAAATATTCATCCTGATACACAGTGCCCCGTCATTTTTTTTTCTGACCACAGCATGTCTTCGTCAGCCCTATTAGAAAACAGACTATTAAGAATGCACTCCAAACATTGCACAACTATATAAAAGTGATCAGGATGTGTAAACAAGTTATGACAGTTCAGTGAAATTCATCTCATCAGTGCTCTTCCATGTTGTAAAAACAAGGGTGTAACAGAGTTAAGATCTAAATATTAGTAGGTGTGTTTATTACAAGCATAATTATGCTTGTTATGGGCCTCTGCATTTATCAAGATCAAGACTTGTGTACACCTAAAAGGGTCAGGTACACCCTCTTCACGTATTCTTTGTGCTCTTGTCCGTATTTTCTACATATTCCATTCAATTGAATTTGTATTGTCCAATATCACAAACATTGTTTCAACGGGCACATACACTGTCTATTTACATAATTAAGTGTGCAACTTCTGTGAATAAAGGCCAGCAAAACTAAATAACTGTGAAGTAAAATTGTCCACCGATTCACATTGTCTCTGTATTCTGAACAATTTTCATTTATAATTCAATTCTATTTTTTTATACTTCCCAGCATCCTAACAAAGCTATCTCGAAGGAATTCACTCACACAGAAAAATCTCTAACAAACAGAATTCACACAATCGACCCAAGTAAGAACAAAACTAAACAGACCTAGGACTTTTCTTGCTCCCCCTGTCTTAATGAGGAAGAACTATAAAAAAAAAAAAAAAGAGCAGTTGCAAAAAAAAAAATCAAACACACATAGAAAGAAAGAAATAGGAGAAATCCTCTCCAATCAATGTATCCCTCTCATCTACATTTAAATTCATTAGAGTTTATTACATTGCCTCAGGATTTTTGTTGTTTGTATGTTAATTACCAATAAATTTGCTTTACTTAAGGCTACTTTACAGAAATTCATTAAAATGTTAAACACTTAGCAATAGAGTTTTATTTTATTGACATATTTCTCCATTTATGCATGCAGTAGATACTTAGTACAATGAGATATGCTTTTCCAAGGAAGTTGCTGCCTACCACAGAGCTGGACATAACACGATCAATCTATGAGTCACCCTCTATGATCCATATACAACCATCTGTAATCCGTCTATCTTCTATTCATCAGGGCAAAAACCGTATATCAATTGCAGATAATTCCAAGTCGCTGAAGTTAAATCTAATCTTAAAAAATAAAAAAATCCACATTTGTTTTTATTGCTGAATTAAATGATTAAGCATAATGCAACAGGTTGCTCAGATGATTTAGAGCACAAATGTGCTGGATGTAATTGCAATTTGATCTGTATTTGTGTGTTAAAATTAAACTCTACAAACTACTGTTTTGGTGAGTAAATGGGAAGGGAAAAATATAAATAAAAAAAAACTTGATTACTGTACATACTTTGTACATACTGTATATAAATAAGTACTGGGGTTGGGGCTCATGTTTTCTTCTCCCCACTCCTTCTCGGACATTAGAACTTTGATTGGCCATTTGTTTAATTGCATTATGGTTATTATTTTCTGAATTGACGTGACATATAAAAGAATGTTTATGTTAAATTAATAATAAAAAAAAACATTTTACCATGTCCAAAATGAACAAATTAAACCACTTTTTTTAACATATTGTTATATTCTATAAAAATATATTTTTAAAACTACTATTTAAACTTAATCTTGACCAGAGGTGCGTATTACTTACTGATTAACCGTTAGCTCTTAGGAGAACAACCAAACATCAAAACCCTCTCACATTCTTCTTTTCTGTTTTTGTTTTGCATGCCCATAGTTTTTTTTATTAGTAACTCGCTTAAATCCCCTTTTCAAAGTGAATCTGGTTTTCATGCTTGGCCTGGCTTAGCAGACCAACATGTCTTTAGACCATGGGAGGAAGCCAGAGTACATGGTGCGAACATATGCATGCACAGGGAGGGCAAGGTAGTGCCATACAAAACGAGTCGTTCTGGCTTTCTTGCTGTGAGGCTTCAGTGCCAACCATCACACCTCCATGCTCCATGTCCCCACTATCCTGTTAGGTTCTGCCACTATTTCAGAAATTATGAGATCTACATCAATTTATTTGGGTTGTTTGTATGTTTAGTTTGTTGCCTAATATTGTTCTGTACTCTTCCCATTCTTTTTTGCTCCTGTATTCCATAGCTTTTGTGCATCTTATTTGACAAGACCATGCATGATGAAATGACAGGCAATTTCCTTACGAAGTTTATGTCAGCACTCTGAGGTGAGGTGCCTCTGAGAATGATATTTCTTTAATTATGAGAAGTCAAAGTATTCTCAATATTTGGTTCAGAATTGCAACCGTGGTGTTTACGTATTAAAGCAAAAATGGAGTAAAGTTGGCTGGAGCACTATTGTTTGCTCTTTTTAGCCAGTTGAAGTTATGAAGAGACGTTTAAAGAGGCCGAGGATGTTTTGGGGTGAGTTCCTGATCTGACATGTCAGAGACAGCTCATTTGCATGTGCTTTTACATTGTGTTACGTGTATTTGTTTGAAAAAGGGTAGTGATCAGGGAAGCATCTGGTAGGACAGCCAGATGAGGAGGAAAAAAAAGTGAACGCTCACCACCAGGACTGAGGCTCAGCCTGTCCCGTTTGCTTCAGACAGTTATAAATGAACAATGGAGTTGTTTGAACTTGAACTACTAAGTAAGTGGGTCAAAATGAGAGCACATGGCTATCTCAACCCAGGAGACTACTGATGCACAAAAAACCTCTTTCTTAGTCTGCAAAATTTTCCTACCGGTGGGCTGCTCATCTGGTGTTTGTGTCAGAAGATCCATGAATGAGCTTGGTTAATATGCATGCTTGCTTGCTTTCTTCAGTCAGATAAACTGTGTGTGAGTGCATGTGTTCACATTTAATTCTTCTTTATTACACCTATTGTAATACTGTAGTTCTTTCATGGTTTCACCTGAAGCCTATGACATAATTTGTGTTCCAGACTGTAGACAAAGCTGACCAAAGGACAGTGCAACAAAAATAATGCAATAGTTAACAAGCATGTGAAGGCATTTTTGTGAAGGAGTTTTCACAGAATCACTTAGTGTCAAAAGCTATTGTGAAAAAGTAGGTCTTGCGTTTAATTTTAAACACAGACAGGTCAGCATTGAAACGCAATTTCAAGGGTAAAGAAAATTATGCCTGTGGGTACCTATCCCAATTAGTGGGTTAGTACCTATCAACCAAACTCAATTGTTAGCTCAGTGACTTCTCATTCAATGCAAAGTTGTTTATTCATTCAGAAAAAACATTTGAAAATAGTGACTTTGAAAGCGGGTGGGTAAATTTCTATTGCGCATCTTTATAAAGCAACGACACACCAAAAAAAAGCCCAATTTCAAATTTTAAATATACAACCTTATGCTTGAGTCTGTGTACAGTATATACTTATATATAAAGAGTGTATTCCATGAAGCACTCTGTCACAACACTGAAAAAAGGAGGAAAACAATTTTTGGACCACATTAGAAGAACAACTGGGATTTGTAAACTAACTTTACAGAAGTGTGTGTTTGTGTACAGGAAAAACACCAAATGGGGATAGAGAAATAACGAGACAAATATTATCCTGGTTCACCTAATAGGCCTTCCTGTCACTCACACTTCCCCATCATTTGTAATCTCCAACAGAAATGCAGATGACATGGAACACACACTCTATTATTTCACTGGTGATTTAAAGCTATATATGTTGCTAAACTACATTATGTTTCTACAAATTTCAACAAGTTTTTGACCATTAGAAAAGATCAAACTTCAAAAAACATTAAGCAAAGATAATTAGTCATCACTCCAGAGAAAAATTAGAGCTTAAGTATTAATCAGATTTTTTCTTTTTGCCAGTGTGTGTGTCTGAAGAGTGAGATGAGGGTGGAGACTTGTGAAGCTGGTTGAACGCAGTTTGAACACAACTAAATCATTATGCGCACGCAAGAACATGGACATGCACACACACATTTTAACCTTGCTGAAACTCCCACGGTGGATAGAACAGAGAGATGGTCCGATGAAGTTGGTTTTTGGGGTTGTAGGTTCCTTCTTTAATGTTTGATGCTAGTCTTTAATGATGATTGTGAAGAAACACATTTAGGAACGTTTTCTGTCACATTACACAGGTGAGTCTAGAGAAAATTTTGTTTTTGTGTGTTTTATTGGGGAAAAAACGTGTTAAAAAAATGCAAAAATGAGAAGTCACTTTTTTCTTATTAAATGTACTTTGCTCAGTATTTGTGGAATCTAGAAAAAAGTTTATTTTCAAATTAAAATATTGCTATAAAAAAGATCAAGAAAATGTTATCTTTTTTTAATAAAAATGCATATTTTCTCTTTAACAGTTCAGATAACTTTAACCAACGCTAATCCCTAGAAAAAATCCAAACAATGTCTATTAAGTTTTCAGTTTTGTTGTAGAACTTTTGCAAAAGTTTAGTTGCACAACTTTTTAGTATTCATTTTAGATGAATCAAATTAAAGAAATACTTTTTTACCCCTAACAACAACATGCAAAATCAAAACAATCTTTGCTGATTACGTTTTTAAAATAACTGTGATCAATTGTGTGCATTTATTTAATAACAAAAAGCTTTTAATTCTTTGTAATTGGTGAAAGTCAGTTGAACAGTAGATTATGACAAAGGTTTTGAAAAAGAAATATCAGTGACTTGTGTCGCTTTCACAACTGAACTGACACCAAAACTAATTCCATTGCGAATCGATTAAAGTAGTCCGCAAAGTTCATGAGACAGGAATTAAAAGAGGCATGATTGAAGATGCGTCATAAAAAAATACTTGATGTTTGAACAGGTATTATATTTGGTATGATTGTATGAGAAACAAGTCATTTGGAACAAAATAAAAAAAATTGGGAAAGAGGAAAAGAGAGAAAGGGAAGACATTATGCTGTTGATTGGATGTGGTTCTCGATTCAGCTCGCTGCCAGAGCCAATAACAAAGAGGAGATACAATAGTAGGGAAAGGAAAGGAGGGCTGTAAAGTGGATGGTGGAGGTGGCAGGGTATGACTGTAATGGAGTCAAGACCCCTAACAGGCTGTCAGATGCTACTTACTTACTACACAATCATATCTCACATACACACACATGCCTTGCACACACTCCCTTCAGAAAATCAATCCAATGTTTTGCTCGACAGCTGGTGTGTTTGTGTGTATGTGCATGTGACTCTGCACCCTAGTGATAAATATTAATTATACAATGGAGTGCAGGCCGTGTGCCATCTCATCATACCATGTCAAATCTTATAAACATGACTGAAGTGTAAAAAGAGAAGTCATAAAGAGAGATAGAAGTACAATACGAAGGGAAAAAAATGATATGCAGAGGAACAAAATCATTTCAATTAATATTTTAGATTACATGTCTGTGAATCACAATCCCTGCTCATATTTATTGGAATCCAAAATTTATTTGTCACCACTGTTTAGTGGGTCTATTTTCTGCTTGGAGAAGCTGGCGGATGAATATGCTGTTTTACCATGACAGGAAAAAATTTGTTTGGGGGGCATTGTTGTGACCTGCTGAGTCATCAAGGTCAGGGAGATCTGTAAAAGCCGCCTCTTCAGCCCCCAGAGTAATGGTCAATCGTTGGAAGTCTGGTGTTAGGGTAAGTGCAGACCTGGCTCGGTAGTTGATGTGTGGTGGGTTTTGGTGTGCCTTGGTGTGACAGGGCCAATCAGGCTGATGGGGAGCATGTTGTTGTAGCTGTGACAGCTGGGAAAGCCCTGTACAAGCAGCTCTGAGCTCTGCTGGCGGGGAGAAGGGCTGGGGCTGCTCTCTCAGAGCAGAGGGCAAAAAAATTCCTTTTTTATGTTGCTGTGTTGCTTGTGTTTCCTCCGCTGTCCTGTCTGCCCACCGTGTTGGTTGTTGGGAAATGATGTATTTTGACATTTGTTCCTTTTCTCAGCCTCTGGTGTTGCCTTAGAACTTCACACAAACACATCCTCGATTGGCAAAGTGCTATTCTTGACCAACAAAGAGCTACTTCGAGGAAATCACATATATTTCATTCATACTAACATGAACATAACATTGTATAATATGTACTCCTAAAGAGGCACATAATGATTTGAACAGAATGATACAAAAAAAATCACATCACTACAAATCTGAAAATTATGAACAAAGTTAGAATTGCACCCTGTGATTGACAGCAGAAACTCAGGCAGATCCAAACTAAAGTCCACATTTCTTTCTTTTTTTGCATTCCTGTGGGACTTGCAAAGCAAATGTCAAACACAGTTCTGTTCAACTCACCCTGTGACATTTCATGCGGCTTGTAGGCTAGTTTACTTTTCCAGTTGAAAAAGAAAAACTTTACCATTTATATTTTACTATTTACTCTATTATAAATAATTCACTGCACCATTTTCTCATTACTGTACAAACTCCAGTGTTCATGTGTTACATCATGGCCATGATATAAAAAAGTAGCCTTGGGTGGTGGAGGTGGGAGGACTTCTTCCATTAAATAAATAGTTACAGTAAACAGATTATATCTTTTGTATCTTCGGTTGGCAGACTGAAAAAAAATCATGTTCTTCTTTTGGACATTGATATCTTGCTTTGACATAGTTAAAGGTCCGTTTGATTTTGATGTCACTAAAACCACTAATAGATGTACCTTTCAGGAATCCACTTTTGTCCCTGTAGTGTATTACTAGCCACATTTAATCACACCTTATTAAATCAAATGTGGACACTTAATAGGAATGTAAAGCAGTGAACACTCGTGCTCTGCTAGCTGGAGCCAAGTACCTAGGGACAGGAACTCTGATATAATTTGCCGCCTCAGTGCTTTTAGCTTGTTTCCCCCAACCTTTCACATCCTCCGGACTGATCCATAATCACTAAAACATCAAAGGTGACTGTCAGAATTTTGTATTATATATGCCCATTTATTGTTTTAGGTTTTGTGTGTGCGTATGTGTGCTTTCTCCAGTACAAATTATTCTTCATCTAAACCTGTTCTTCCTGTCAGTTCTTTATGTTCAGCTAGAGGTGCCATCATTTGACCAAATGCTTCTGTCTTTTTTTGCTCCAGGCACAGAAATCGTGGATAGAAAGAGCATTCAGCAAGAGAGAATGTGTTCATATCATAGTGAGCGGCAAAGACCCCCATAGGTAAGTACAGAAACATGTAAAAAGACTGAACACTTGTGTCTGTTGGTAGCCAGACTGACTTGTTCTAAAAATACAGTATAAAGCAGTCAAATTTAAGAAGAGCATGATGAAATCAATATTTTCTTTTGTTAAAAAGTTCTGAAATTTGTTTATGTTACTTAAAAAAAATCTAGTTTATTTTCTTACAAGAACAAGTTATAAAAAACAGGTATATTTATATCAAACTAGAAATTTCAACATTTCTGCCATTGTGCATAACTTTTATTTCAGCAAAAATGTTGTCAGTGATGGTGTAAAAACCATACAAAAAGACATGTGGAAGACAAATGCACATTTGAATACCAAGGGAATAAACTGTTTTACACGTACTGGAACTGTGACCACGTGTTGCAAAGGATTTTTGGATTGTAGTTTAACATGTTTAGTACTATGGTAAAAGAGAAAACAATTTTATCAAAATCAAACTTAAGACTTTGCCAGTACTTGGAATGGTCTTGTTCCACCTGGACCTGTTCTTATCTGCTTAGCTCGGGGCGGCAAACGTCAATTTAGCTGTATGAAGTTGGGCTGTAAGTGAAGGCACTTCAAACCTCAGGCCCTTATCCCATCTACATGTAGTCTGTTTCTGACAGTTTGAGAGGACACATTAGCAGCCTGGAGGAGGTCATTTTGCAGGGCTCCAGCTGTGCTTTCTCTTTTTCCTTCTTCTCACATAAAAGAACCAACATCAGTTCTGCAGCTGAGTTTTCTTTCATATTCTGGTCATTTTGCTGCAAATATTTGTTTCTCCTCCATGCATTTCACACACTTCTAGGAAACACAGTGGACCTTGTCTCTACTGTGAATGCTGATATGTCATCCTTTAAAGCTGCACAACCAAAATTTTTTTTGCAGTTGGTATTAATTTTTTTTTTTACTTATTTTTAAAACAGAGTCTATTTGTGTGAATTTTTGGCTTTATTGTTTAAAAAAAAATCAGGCTCACAAAAAGAAGGAAGACATCTTTTTCTATATCTATACTGACGTAAATTTGATTGAAACTTTTTAAATTCCACTCTAAAATTCTGTTCACAACAAATTCATGTTTGATTCCTTGCTATGGATCTCTTGAGCTTCCACAAGTTCCTTCCCTGCTCCTTCTGTTAATGAATGAATGGGAGTGTGTCATACCACTAAAACACATGTAAAAAAAAAAAAACTTTTGTCTGTGTGTACATCTGAAACTTACCCATACCACAAATGATCTTCTCAACCCACCTTAGATTAGCTTGTAAAGTTTGCAATATTGTTTAGGTTAAGCATTAGTCTCAGATTTTCAGAAAAATAATTTATTGATGTAGCATGAAAACATTAAAGGAACAATTTGTTTTTATTAATAAAATTAAAAGGTAATCGTTAGACGATCAGCACTTCAGCAGGATGAATCATTGTGTTTGAACTCACCTACAATTCTGTCTACCTCCTGCTTTTTAAAGCCTGTTGGGAATCATCACAGCTGAAAATTAGGTGGAGATAATAAAGTCACAACTTTTATTACAGTTTATTACAGTATTTATTAAACAGTTGCTGCTTTCCACATTTTTTTATTTTTAAACCCCAAACAACTAGATTGTTTATTTATATAATTTCAGCACCACTTTATGTTTGTAGAAGATACCAATTCTTAAAGTGCAGATTTGAAAATGTAGCTCAGGAGAGAAGATGGAAACATGATTTGATCTTGAAAGCCAGTTTTCCCTCCAGGACTTGCCCTCCACTCTCTTGGGTTAAGACAAAATTTGAAAGGTGCATTCATCTGAGGAAGGATGTACTCATGTAGCAATCGTACAATTCATGACTGGTTTTCAACCATGATAGAATTTGGCAGAGTGACAGAGATCATTTAGACCGATTTAGATGAAAACAAAAAGAAACAAAACTGCTGAACTCTCAGACAGGCAGGAGAACACATCTCCTATTTTCCTCCCAGTAAGATGAAATTCAGCTGACAGGCTGCCACTTCAGCCTTTCCCACTTCTTTCATGTAATTATAGCAGCTTTCAGAGACTTTTCTGTCTCACCCTCATTATCACAGACTACTGCTTTATTAGTTTTTATTACTGAAGTCACTTTGTTAGGGGCTCAGACTTCTTAACGTTTCAATTACTTTTTTTTACACACAAGGTGTAAGTCACCATCTTGTTTTCATTCATTCTCTCTCTCCTCATCCAGGTGCTGCTGTGGTCGTCTCATAGGTCAGCATGTGGGTTTGCCGCCTGGCATTTCATCAAGTCAGAATGATAAAGCGGAGCGTTTGGCAAAGAATGACAGCTTGTCGGAAAAGTGGTCAATCAGCAAGCACACACAACTCAGTCCCACTGATGCCTTTGGTACCATCGAGTTCCAGGGAGGAGGACACTCCAACAAAGCCATGGTACTTCCTTTCACACGTTTAATGAACGTGTCACTTTGCCTCTCAAAGATAAGAAACAATTTTGAGGGAATTGACACAAATGGCAGCATCTGCCCCAGTTACTGCAATATAAAATTAAACACAAAAACTGGTTTGTCTGAAATGCTTTTTTACTAAACATTTTTAAAATATGAAAGATGAAATAGTTAAACAGCTATTTTTTGTTTTGAGACTATTTAAATTTTTTTCTGTTGGCTTCAGTGAGAAGCCAGCTCAACTTCCAGAAATTTGAGCTGTTTTTCACTTTACTAAAGGGCTAAACGTCTGAGATACATTCAGTTAATCTTCATGAAAGTCATGAAAGTTTTTTTCTCAACAGAGGAGCTGAAAAACTTTTACATAAATGCTATGAATACGATCAGAGGGATTGGAAAGTGAACCCAAATGAAAGGGGTCAACATTTTTCCCTTTTATTTCATACTGCAGTGACCCTTTGTAAAAGCAATATATTTACTAGATGGTTGCCTTCAAAGGACAACAAAGCAGCTCTTGTAAATCACAAACTTCTGTTCTTGTTTGAGCAAGTTTCAGGTTGTTTCAGTTTACCAAACTCAACATCAAGTGAATAAACTCTTGCTGATGAAGTTATGCAAAATGTAAAAATTTAAGCATTTTCACATATTAATAAATGGAGCCTATTTAAGAAAAACAAAAAAAAGCAAGATTGTTAGTTAGGCTTTCCATCTTTGTTCTGAAAAATGGAGTGAGATTTTTTGTATTCTGTTTTTAATTTTTGCAGTATGTGCGAGTATCTTATGACACCAAACCTGACCTGCTGCTCCACCTGATGACCAAGGAGTGGCAGCTGGATCTTCCTAAGTTACTTATATCTGTACACGGAGGCCTGCAGAACTTTGAACTACAACCTAAACTCAAGCAAGTGTTTGGCAAAGGGCTTATCAAGGCTGCTATGACAACAGGAGCCTGGATATTTACTGGTGGAGTTAACACAGGTAAAACTTATGAAATACATTTGTAATCATTTTGTTTGGTGACTATCTCACATTTAAATAACGGCACATGTTGTGAAACAATTTGAATTTAAAATTTTATGTGGAAGGAAGTAGCTTTTAGTAATTTAAACATTTCAGATTCACTTCTAGTGAATTGTTGATTGTGTTGATGTGAGTATTTTTTATTCAAGTTTCCCTACACTTCAATTCTTAAAATCACTAGAATTTTGAAGTGGTACTTTAACCATTTAATTCAGAGGCACTTTTAGCTCAAGCAGACGCTCGAGTACTGTTAAGTGAGGCTTTTAATACTCAACAGCTTTTGAATTAAAATAATGTTGTGTAGTTTGGATGGCTCACTTTTAAAGTAGATATTTATTAAAAAGAAGACACATTCAGATCCTGTTGCTGTTTTAATGATAAGAGAACAAAGGTTAACACAGCAAAGTCCAATAACTACAATAATGATAATTTTCATCTGAATACCACTTTTTAAGAAATCCATTTAGTGTCTTTTACATTTATATACTATTCCTAATTGACCTAATAAAACAGTTGAAATTGGTTGTTTGTTGTGCCAATTATAATGAGGTTTATTATTTCAGAATTGGAACTTTATATAAAAAGAATAACTACGCAGTTCAGAGTTTTCTGTTTGGTTATCTACCGCTTTAATGGGGCTGGATGGTAGGGGCAACAGCCTCAGCCGGGAAGCCCAGGCTTTCTTCAGGTTTCTTTTGTGAAATAATATCTCAGGGAATCTTGCCCTGTTTGGCAGCCTCTGTTCAGAAATACTCACAGTGATATGTTAAAAAAACAAAAAAAGAAAAGAAAAATGATGCAACACATAGGTAAACAAGCTTTCTCCCACATGTTTTGAAGGGAAAAGCAAGAAATAGTATAAACAAGAAATAGTAGATTGGTGTTTACACACATACACTGCATAGTCTCAGTGTGTATAATTATATAGATGCACTTTTTAAAGAGATTTAACAAATTAATTCAAACGTATCTGGAATTTTGTTTTTCCTGAAATATTTGTGCCTTTGCCATATTGGGTGAGTGATGAATCAAATGACTGGAGGAATTTGCCCTGAAGCAGAAAATGTGTGGAGAAAAGATGACTAGGTCTTCATGGTTGAAGCTACAAGACGGAACATTTAATAGCAGTTGATGAGAAAGCAGTGTTTGCCTGCAGCGTTTGTATATTCGGCCAACACTTGATGAAAATGGGTATAAAAGTTATTAAAAAGTAATTTTGTTTGTCCATTAACTCTGACAACAAGCTCAATATTAGGAAAATTAGCCTAATGTCCCTTTGTTTTTTTATATTTGTTTATTAGCTTTCTATTTAAAGGGAAGATTTTACATTTTTTTTACAAAAACTCATAGAAAAAGTTTGAGGCTTTATCTTTTGCAGTCTTAAAATGGGAATATTTATAATATCTTCAATTTATCTTCTGCTTAGGAATGCATTGTTTCTTTTGTTTCAGGTCACAAAAGAAACGATAAAAATGTTTTTTTGGTAACTCAGATTTAAAGGTATTTTAAAAAATAATGGGGAGGATTTAGTTTGCTGGATGTTGTTTGTTGTCTGCATGTGAATACATATAAGAACCAAAAAAGATTTAGTGGCGGAATGAGTACAGATGCAAGAAAAGGATGAGAAAGGTGTGAATAATGGATAGATGGTTCAACTGTAGAGAGAGTGTGAAGAGAAAGGATGCGTGTCTGCTGAAGGAATGTGATAAGATGGTCTACAGGTTTCACCGCAGCTCTCTTGAGGACAGCAGGAGCCCTAGAGATATGTGTCTGTGTGTATCTGTTCATTTTTTATTTTAATCTTTTACATGTAATAGATCAAATATTTTCTTTGTCTCTCTAAAACGTAGGAGTAATTCGCCATGTGGGAGATGCATTGAAAGACCATGCCTCCAAATCAAGGGGAAAAATTTGCACCATTGGAATTGCTCCCTGGGGGATTGTAGAAAATCAAGAAGATCTCGTTGGCAAAGATGTGAGTGTTTAAAAAAAAGAAAGAAAGTATATTCAACCAAATTTCCCATCCGAATAGTGACTTGAATATTTTAGCTTGTAATTGTGTTGGATAGAGAAAGTTGGAAAAATAACAACTTTTCCATGCTTTTAAAAAGTTCCATTATATGAAACTCCCAAAAGTTTTAAAATGTTTCTTCAAAACTTTTAATGATATTTGTTTTTTTTGTTTTCTTTTACCAACAAGACAAACCATCAATTATTTTGTTACAGCAGACTTTTAAATTAAGAAGCAGTTTGCCAACTAATTTGTGAAAAAGACCTTCACATTGCATTTAAGAGTGAGTGGACGTGCTATGAGTCTGCAGAGACTCTTCCAGACTCATTCAAATGAGGTGTTAGTGTGAGGATGTTAAAATTTAATCAGATTTTCATTATTGATCTACACACTAAATGTGTTTAATTTATCTTGTCATAGAAGGTATCCTTAGAGGTTCTCATTAATAAATGGTCATTAACCACAGTCAGAGTACATCTTAGTGAAACATTCAGTTTAAGTGCAATAAAATAACAGGAATAGTGGAAGCACGCTCATTTTATTAAGTACTGACTTGGACCAGATAAAAAACTATTTCTTTTCAAAGAAAAAAAAAGCCATGATGTGTAATGTGTGTGCATTTATGTTTTAGTAAATTTGAAGAAATCAAGTGAGATTAAAATAGCTGAAACACACTGGTAGCAATGTGATTATGTGCAAAGACCTCTGCATTAGCTGTTAATTTAAAGTGCTAAAAGTATGCTATTGAAGCTATATCCAGTTTAACTGAACTAATTGTACTTTGTAAGATTGGCAAATTCTTTGCTATTAAATTGTTTTTTAAAATGGGGGAGGTGTTGGCTCAGTGTGAGAGAGTCCATCTTTGGACTAGGAGAAGCTGGTTCGATTCCCACTGAGCCCCTCTAGTGTCCCTGGAGGAGTCACCAAACCCCCCCTAGTTGCTCCCACCATTGACACAGTCGTGTCTGCCTGCTGCAGGGCAATGCAGCAAAGTAATTTTCCCATTGAAGAATAAATATAGTACATTTAAAAACAAAAAAAATCTGTTTAAACTACTTCAGATCTTAAAACAATTTTTGTGTTTTCTAGGTGGTACGTCCATACCAAACCATGTCCAACCCCCTGAGCAAGCTGACGGTCCTCAATAGTCTTCATTCTCACTTCATCCTGGCTGATAATGGCACCACAGGAAAATACGGTGCTGAAGTCAAACTACGGCGCCAGCTTGAGAAACACATCTCTCTGCAGAAAATCAACACACGTGGGTGGAACTTTTTTCCTTTGGTTGAGTAAACTAAACACTAAAAATTTTAATCTAAGTTATACTACTGCCAGAAATTTTATACATAGAAAGAAATCCACATAGTAGCAAACTGTGTTTAAGGACTTAATTGACGGTACAGACGCACACATACAGTATAAGTATTATACGTAAGTAATAGAGCAAAAAACATACAGTTGGAAAACTGAGGTGTTGGGTTTTGCTGCTGGGGTTGCACGGTGATGGAGTCATTAACACTGGTTTCACAGCAAGAAGGTTGGGTGTGAGTCGCGGACGGGGTGAGGCTCGAATCAATGGCTTGAATCTGTTTGTGGGTGGTTATCTGAGTGTTGCCCCACAACAGACTGGTGACGTGTTCGGGGTGTTCCCCGGCTCTCATCTGTAATCAGCCAAGAGACGCTAAGGCACCACCCGTTAATCCCCTGTTAGCGCTAAACATTTCAGAAGATTAATCAATGAATTTGCTGCTGATGCCATGAGGTGTGTCATACATGAAAGTACATTTAAATGATGCAAACAGCAAGAAAATCTCAGAAACTGTTTTTATTTTTAAACCTGCTAATGTCCTTTTAAGTCGTACAATTGCTGGTGAAGGTTGTGTGGACTGTTGACAGGTTAGTAGTCAAATAAGGTGTTAAAATAGAGCATACAGTGTTTGCCAGCATCGATAGTAAATATAGACCCAGCTTCCAGGCTAAGAAGCGTCTTTATGTGAGCTGATGATGCTATTACATCAAATACAGTTTTATACAACTTTGCATGAAGGAAAAGAAAGAAAACAAACACTTCCTTTTTAAATCCCCTTCCCATTTCTTCTGTTAAAAGGAAACCATTTAATTGAAAAAGGCTTTGAGTTGGAAGACATGTTGACACTCTCATGCTTCTGCGCCCCTGTTGAAGTGGTAAAATGTAAATGTCAAAAACAATGTCCTTTGAAGTCATGTGGTTCAATCCAAACTTGCTTTTCTCAAAACATTTTTTTTTTGCTAGAGAATTGATGGATGTTTCTACAGTATATTGTGTGATTTTTAACCTTAGGCCCCAAGATTTAGAAACAGTTCACTGGTTTGAAAGGATTCATAAACAAGTATTTTTTACTGCCTATTGTGCGGCCATGTGACTTATGGGATTCCCTTTGTCATCCTATGCCTGGGCTCATACAAAAGGGGCTGGGAAGGCAAAGGGATGCCCACTTGTCATTCAAGCATCATACATATGACTGCTATCAGAAATCCTCTAGCCAATCTTGTAGCATTTATTTTGATCCAATTCAAGGTGAGCACCAACAGGAGGTTCTTTTAAGAAGACAAAGTAATAAGTGGTACTTGCATCTAACCTGTGATGCGTATCTGAGAACTATCACATGCTGACCATCTCTTCCTGTAACCTTCAATTCAGCAGTGTTTTAGGTCACACTGATAACCATCTTCAGTGCTGTAATCTCCTATTCTGGCTGGCAGCTTGCCTATTGAGAAGCAGTGCTGTCGATCAAAACTAATGCTTCATTTAAGTCTAATGTGAGGTAATTTAGACTCCGTCTAAATCTAAAGTATAGATATTTGTTTCATAAAGCAGTGTGAAACTGACTGGAGAGTATTATTTTTACTGTCCTAATAAATTGAATGCTATAAAACTAATGTGCGGTTGAAAACACCAATACACAAAAACAAATGTAATAAAGTTAAGATAAAAAACAACTTGTGGTATTAAAGCTTATTTAATTTGTAATATCAACTGCTGTACTTAGCTGAAAAATGATCCTTTTGAATTATTTTTGTCTCTCAAACAGAGCGATTTTTTAAATTTTATTAATTTTTGCATGAGGAGTCGTGGGACTATAAACTTTGCCAAGCAGGGCTCATATGAGATCTCAATAATTGCATGCCAATTTATTATCAGTTAATATAAATTGTCAAATTTCTGGCAAAACTTTGGCTACATTTTCTGCTGCTGGGAGAACACATCACTGAACAATTTCAAAACTTTTTAATGCCAATTTTTGAGATGCAACTCATTTTCTGTCAGCACTGATAGATTTCCTTTTCAAAAATATCAACATTTATGTTTTCTAATGGTGCAAAGAAGTTTACTTTTAAGAGTTAACCCTCAGGTTTGACAGCTAATTGGAGAAGCCAGTCATGACTTTTTTATAGCGTACTGAAAGCTCTTTGCTGATCGCTGCTCATTATTTGAAATATTATCCTTTTAAGCTATCTTATATTTGGTAATAGATAAAATTCTTATCTCATTAACTTATTTACTATACTTCAAACTATTTTCAGCCATAATTAGCCATGTAATCTGTGGTAATTGATTAAAAACTCTATATGTGGATTCTGACATCAGTTTCAGAACTTAATTGGCTATGTTAAATTGAACAAAGTTCTTTGCAATTACCTCACATGCACGCATGCACACACACACCTCCCTGAAAGCAGACTAAATTACATCAATAATCCACACAGAAGACTGAAGGTCCATCCTCCGCATTAAGCTTTAAAGGTGACTTTAGGCACAATTGTGTGATGTACTGAAACTTGTTGCAAAAGAACCTGGGTTTTATTTCTTAATCTATTACCTGATTTCTAATCTCCCTCATTGATCCACATATCACAAGATGACCAGATGCTGTCAATTCAGTCATGGGGAAAATGATGAAATGATTTGGTCTATTTAAGTCAACTCCTTTGAAATGTCACAAGTTGTGGCTGTAACACGTTTCAGTCGCACACTTGCCTCATAGAGCTGAAAATAGAAAAATTGAAAGGGGAAAGTGAGGAAATGATGACAGAGAAGACATAAAAGGTGGGAAGTGACAGGAGAGAATTTTATTATGTGTGAAATGTTAAAAAAAACAGTGCAGCTGGTAAGACAAGGATTTACCTTGAGATGTCCCTCACTCAAATCACAAAACAAAAGAATAAAGTTAGTCACTAAAAATAACACAATAATTCTTACCTATTCATGTTTTTTATTAAATCAAACCTGCATAAAAAGATGGCATACCTCAAGGTCTTTTTAGGACTAAAAGTTCAATGTGAACATTTAGAACATTTTTGCTAAATTACATCAAATAATTATATGGCATCGTAAATATATTGGGTTCTGTGGCAACCTGTGGGTTGGCATGCTACCACGAATGTAACCTTTGCAGACCCTTCCAATTCAGCTGCCGTTTCATTAATCATATCGTACAAAGAAAGTATCCAGGGTAATTGAATACAAGATCCAGCGGGCCTTATGTTGCAGATTAGCCATGACTCAATGACCTCCTCTGTGCATGTACAGGAAAATGATGGCTAAGCTGTTACACTGAGGACTTGCCCAGGTATTACCTTTTCCCATTTAAGCACAGATCATTAATGCAGAGAGTTAATCTTAAACATATTAAGATATTTTTGATGGTGACAAAACAGGTGCCAAAAAACTATAAGGATAGCATAAAACTAAAACTTTTTACAATTAATGTCTCTGTATAGATTGGTTATAGAGTATGAACAGACTCAAGTGACAGAGTGCATTTGCTAATCCAGTAGTAATATCCAAAGTTAATTTAAAACTTTGTAAATAATTGGCATAAGATTTCACTGTCCATTAGATTTTTCTCACTTTTGGGGGAATATGATTTTCTATTTTGTTTCAGGAGGCTAAACTTGCAATTTTGTGGTAAGGGCAGTGAGGGTAAGCTGATGTAAACAGTTTGGAGACAAATTAAGTTATTTTAGAGTAAAAGTGCATTCATGCAATAAAAAGAGTTAAAACATGTACAAATTTTAATGAACATGAGCTGCCAGCGTATTTAACCCTGTGGTGGAAAGATAACAACCAGTAGCTATTCAGAAATAAAACTTGCTCACATTTGCTTCACAAGTTGCGAATGCACACATTTTAGACATGAGTGAAAAAACTGTTGGATACAGAAAGAATGTTAGAGCTTAGGTGTTTGTGTGAAATGCATAAAATGTATTTGGACAATCATTTTAATACCTCATTAATCAAACTGAGGGAATGATTAAGATGGAGCTTGTCCCAGCTGAATTGACTAACTGGTAGGACACGTTAAATAAACTGTCTGTATTTAATGAGGTCCATAAAAAAATTGCAACTTGAAAGCTGTAATTTGTCACTTGTTACTATCTAAAAGTTTTAATCTTGTCATACAAGTTCTAACCAACTTGTTGATATTTTACAATTTTCATCCTAGAAATCGCCCAACAGAGTATAAAGCATAATGCAACTCCCATCTCTTCCACATACCCTCACAGACTTACATACTCTTCCATCCACTTGCATCAAGCACAGACATTACAGAGAAAGAAAGGGAACACAAGCAATGGTAAACTACCAGATCAACTTTGCCAGAATCAGAATCGGTTACCTAGGATATTTGATACTATCAATATTTTCTTTTCTAGTTGTCCAGGAAAAAATTCTGCAACATGTCAGTAAATGCTCAGTAACATGTCTGTGACTCACTTTGCAAAGACTCTTGAGCAGTAAGCCTAAGCTTGCTTTGGTGTGGGGAAATACATTTTTAGTTGTTGGCGCAATTCTGAACCAAGCATGAGATGCTATCTTTCATTCATTACTGTTCATGGAACAGTTTTCCCACCACATTGTTTGTGCTCTGACTATCAGTGTTACATTGTCCATAGAGACGGAAATGATTACCCTACCCACCCTTATCTGCTAACAAGGTGAAGGGTGTTGGTTCAGCCCTAAAAGTAATGGAAGCAAGACACAATGACACACGACTAGTTTCCCTGGCTAGTGTTTCCTTGGTCAAATGTTTTCTTAAAAAAAGAGAACACAGCCTTTGTATCTCTCTGAAGTTGACTATCCAAAAGTTTTTTCTCCCTGCGCTCACTTCCAAGTGATTAAGCCTAATTTATTTTTCACTTTCAATCTGGTGTATATTCATAAAACTATATTAGTCTAAAGAATTTGGGCAGAGTCAGCAGTTTCTGTTCAATTTTCTTTTGTATACTAGTAAAAGATGCCCAAATATGTTGTATAACCTTGGGAGGTTGTTCTTTTTCCCGGCTTCTTTAATGAGGCAGACAAAAAAGCAATTTACAATTTTGAAAAATAATTTACAAACTGCACAGCTGCTGTTTGTACTTGTTTGCAAAGGCGGCAGGTCAAATCCGACATGTAAAAAAAAAAAGATGATAAATTCAAATTTCACATCATTATCATAATAGAATATAACATAATGGTAAAAGAAGTGAAATTTTTTTTTTTTTAATTATTTAAATTATTTTTTACTTCTTTTCTTTTAGAACAGTTGTTCTATTTGTTTAAAGACATGCTTATAACATTCCGATTTTGGCTGAAAACTTGATTGAATTCATTCCACTTGTCACACATTTGTAATACTGCTGCTGTTTGAAATGTGCAAGTCAGCAAAGAAGGTTAGGCAAAATTAGAGGATAATTGGAAAATAAAAATAGGCTACAGAACAGGTAAAAAACAAACAGAGAACTTGCTTTTTTAAAAACATGTTTATTTTTATTTCCGGAGGATGGTCTGGGACCTACATTCTGAAGCAAACCACCTCCAGTCATGTGGATGCAAATTTGACATATACGCAGATAAACCCGCAGACACCAGCACATTCCCACACATACACTGAATGAGTCATTGCTGGTTTCCTTAATTAGGATCATTTAAGCATGTTATGTGTGGTTTATGTGTAGCAACTCTTCATCTCCCTAATTCCTGCTGTTACTGATTATCCGCTTGTCTCCAGAGCTGAATGGATTTTGTAAATTTCTGAGTTTGGCCTTCTTTTTTCTTCCTGTTTTTGTCATAGATAACTAAGTACAGCTGTTCTCTTGCAGAAATAAGGTTCAAACAAATTGGTGAAGCAATCTTTTTTGTTTATTGTGGGCACTATGAACGCCACCATGAGATTTATTGTCAAGCGGCATCAGTTACAATATACTGTATATCTATTTTTTTCATTCTTAAATGTTTCGCACCACTTATTTACTTGTATATTTCGATATGTATCAGTAATATTTCCTCTATTTCCTTTATTTCTGTACTGTTGCCTTTCACTCTAGACACATAATCCCATAATCTGATTTTTTTAGCCATCCTGCTGTACAAAATCTTTTTCAGCGTCTTGTTTTTATTTGTGTATTTATGTTCAGACCATCCAGACCGTGCCTCCATCCAGTTTGCATTTGGTTCTGAATTTAGATTGACTAAAATCTGTCGACATTTGTGTTTTTCTGTTTAGATAAAAAGCAGCTGTTGGACCTCGGACAGTTGATTATGATAATTACACAGGCTTTGTTTGCACAACTGACAGTGAATTTGATTGTTTTTTTTCACCCTATTCAGCTTTGCTTCATTCCCTTAAGGTTTACAGTAAAACCATAATGGTGTTTTTGAACAATGTTTTCTTTGAGTGCTTTTAGTTCTTATCGAACATTAATTATAGCTAATAGTGTCAGACTGAACTGGTTCAGGCACTGACTACAGTCGTCATTTAGTTTCAATGGCCCGAAAAAAAGTGAACACATGCCATCTCATTTACGAACTTCTTCCTACCAAACTGCAAGTTGTTTGAAGACTCCGAGAAATCAGTAAGTCAAACATAATGCAAATGTGGACATTAAAGACCAAGTAATCAACAACAGAAGAAATAACAACACCTCTAGAAATCATTATCTGAAGAAGGAGCATTTCTATAGAATTCTGTAGGAATTTCAATTGATTAATTTAAAATTTTATTAACCTTAAAACACAGTAGATACTATGTACGCAGTCATTTTCTACATGTAAGAATACTTGGAATAGTTTATCATGTCAATCCATTTCCTATCAGCAAGTTGTTTTATTCACAACAGGTCGAATTTCTATGTTGTGGTAATTGGCGTCCACATTCACACTAAGAAGAATAAATTGGTTAACTCTGTAGATATAAATAACAAGTAACTAGAAATTGGAGCTTTTGACCCTCATTCAGTCAAAAGATAAATGGATGTCATTAGTGTGCATGTTTGTGTAGACCTATTTGTGTCTATTTGACATTGTAGGTGGATGTTTGTGTAGTTTTGCATGCACACTGACAGAATTTTCTTTCCCAATTAGCCATGACACAGCTGTGCTTTCTACTTCTCATCTGCTCTTCAGTGGGTTTCAGCTGAACAATAATCTAATTTAGATACTTTGGCATTGCCTTCTAACCACATTGGTCATCAATATCAATGTTTGATCTGACACAACTGCAAGCTTTCATACCATCACACAAGCACACTGGAACAGCGTGAAAACGAATATTCAAAAAAAAAAGAAGACTCAAATACAAAATGCAAATCATTAGTCTCGTGCTTTGTCACATTATTGTTTCTGTGTGTGGCTTTCTGATATTTTTTGCCACAGTGACGTTTTACCTCTTTGAAGTAGAGAAGACCTCTCAAAAATTCTCCTTACATAACTGTCCCAGTTGCAAGGCACCATAAGGCTGTGTGAGACACATCGTATTGGCGTTTGCACTCCTAAATATGTGCACAAGGGTGTAGGTGTGTGCGCAAGTGTGTGGTTGAGAGACAGGGTGTGCTTTCTGCTCTGTGAATTATGCAGATAAAAATGAGGAAAGTTGTGGCAGTCAGTTTGAATTAGAACTTAACACACAACTTGATTCTTATTCATTTCCTTCTATGTTTATTAAGTATTTACTTTGTGGCCATAACAACTGTGGATGAGTGAGATCAGCAGGTAAATATATGCAAAGATTGTTTTAATTTTAGATAAACTTAGAAATATTCACAAATCTTGCTTGGGGCAGGAAATGTCTATCATTTAGTTTCATGAAGAATGTACAAGCAAAATTGTGCCTGATTAGACCAAACTAATAATTTCTGAAATCACCCTGTTAAAGATGGGGGGGTTCAGAAGATAAACCAGTGTTCAATATCTGCAAAATATTCATGCTTTAACTATAAATCACTGTATGCGATTGTTCTTAAATTTGTCATGCTGCTGCCACGAGAAATACCTTAGTTTTTACTACAGTCATTAAAGCAATGTGAACAATGACTGAAACTGAGATACTTTAGAAGCCCTACTAAAACTTGTGACACGGTGTGCTTCATGTGACTTTTTAAATTCAGTCTATTATCCAATTGATTTGTGCTATCGATTGTGATGTTCTTACTTCTGTTTGTCTTGAACCTTGAAATCCTTTTCAGTTTTTATGGTCAAGATGAAACAATTGTTATCATTTTAGCTTACAGCAAAGGGTGAAATCTGCAAACTAGTTATATAAAAATGTTATTCCAAATAACGTTAATACACTTTACTACACATACCTATGTATAAACATTTAAATAAAAGTTTCCCATTAAAAATGATGCAGCTAGTTTTTTTCTTTCAAATTTCTTTAGTTTTAAACGTTTAAAAGTTTTAAATATGAGTTTAAGACTTTCCAAACTTCAAAAATTGGATTAATGTTACAAATACCATTTTACTTGGGGAAATCCCAACAACTTTAATTTGGAATTAATCAATTATAGGGTTAAATTAAGCTTTCTTTTTTTAATTTTCAACAAAGTTGCAATGTAAAAATAGGAAAAAATCTTTTTAAAAAGCAAAAAGTCCAATTTCTAAATCTATAGATAATGCAGACAAAATAATTTCAGTGGGCTAGATAGCCTTGCTATACTAGAGAGGTGGTTTGATTTTTTTTCCTTTTGGTACTTCCCCTTTTTACCCTAATTTAGAAGCTAAACAGCTGTAGAATCACAGATGTCAAATTTATTTGCATGTATTTTAAATCTAGTGAAGCTGTTCTAGTTTTTTTCTGTCTGCATTTTTGTAGTACCGTTTTTTTCTTGTTTTTACTCGCCACTCAAGCCTCTATTGCTGTTTCTCTCACCTCATATGTAGGCATCGGCCAGGGTGTACCAGTGGTGGCTCTTATCGTTGAGGGAGGCCCTAACGTGATCTCCATAGTGCTGGAGTACCTCAGGGACACGCCTCCAGTCCCTGTGGTGGTGTGCGATGGCAGTGGAAGAGCCTCCGACATATTGGCCTTTGGACATAAGTACTCAGAGGAAGGAGGGTACGGCTGCAAATATGCTTAATAGTACTTTGTTTGTAATAACTGATAGTAAAGACACTGTTTTTCAAAAAGAAAAAAAAAGAAAATAACCAGTGTAATTTCATAATAATTTATGACCTTTCTTATATTGTAGATCTTTGAAAATATTGAATTTTTTTTTTTTTAAGTATATTATTCATTTAAACTTTACCAAATTTGGTGCGGTGGTAAACATCTGAAATTGTTTTAGTTGTAGCTTTTCTTTTTGCTTCTATTTGATTATTTGACTCATTTCTCCCATTTTTTTTTTTTTTAGAATTATTAATGAGTCTCTGAGAGACCAGTTGCTGGTGACCATACAGAAGACGTTCACCTACAGTCGCACACAGGCACAGCATCTGTTCATCATTCTCATGGAGTGCATGAAGAAAAAGGAACTGGTCAGTCATTTCGACTCACAGAAACTTAATGAATGCACATATGTACAAACTAACATGTTCTGACTATATTGACATAAGTATTGAAGTCCAACGCTGATGCAACAAATATTTTAAATAGTGGTGATTTTATTAATAAACTCACTGCATTTATATATAGACATTTAGGTGAATTTAGAAACATACAATTCACATTAAACCTGAAATAACAGACAGCAATATCTGTCAAATATTGCTGTCTTAAAAAAATCAGTAGAGCTGGGAAATATTTTTTTTTAATTTAAAACCCTCTAATCATAAAAATTTAAAGTGAAACAAGTTTTTACGCCATCTTTAATATATGGCATGTAAAGTTAAGTACTTTGTAGATGGAAACGTATTCAGACGACTTAGGGGACCAAGTGTCCTCTCCTTTATATCCGATGCTAGTTTAAGTCCGGGCACTAGTAATGTCAAAGAGAAAAGACAGACAAGACCTGCTCTCTTGGGAGGAAGTTTCTATTAATTGTATTTCTTATGGGCTGGTGTTTCTGCAATCCAAATGGTGGAAGCTGAAAAAGGAAGAGTATTTATAAAGGAGTTGAGACAGGCTCTTGGTGGGCAGGAGAAGCTTCCAGATGACTGGACAATTACAGCTAATGTGATCAGGGAGACAGGCAAGAGAGTATTAGGTGTGTCATCTGGAAGGAAGATAGATAAAGAGACTTGGTGGTGGAATGAGGAGGTGCAGGATTGTATCAAAAGAAAGAGGCTGGCTAAGAAGAAGTGGGACACTAAGAGGACTGAGGAGAGTAGGCAAGGTACAGGGAGATAAAGCGTAAGCTTAAAGTAGAGGTGGCAAAGGCAAAACAAGTAGCCTATGATGACCTATATGCCAGGCTGAACAGCAAGGAGGGAGAGATGGACCTATTCAGGTTGGCAAGACAAAGAGACTAAGATGGAAAGGATGTGCAGCAAGTTAGGGTGATTAAAGACAGGAATGGATGTCTTTTGACAGATACCAGTAATGAGATGGGAAGATGGAAAGAGTACTTCAAAGAGTTGATGAATGAAGAAAATGAAAGAGAACAAAGAGTAGAAGGTGTCCCAAAAGTGGAGGGGAAAGTGGCTAGGATTAGTAAGTTAGAAATTGAGATGGCACTGAAGAGGATGAAGAGTGGAAAGGCTCTTGGTCCTGGTGATATCTCTGTAGAAGTATGGAAGTGCTTAGGTGAGGTGGCAGTAGAGTTTCTGACTGGGCTGTTTAACAGGATATTAGAGAGTGAGAAGATGCCTGATGAATGTAAAAGAAGTGTGCTGGTTCCTATTTTTAAGAACAAGGGAGATGTGCAGAGTTTATTTTATCTTTTATTTCGGTCATATTGTACATTCACAATTAATAAATTTACTTTTTTTTCAACTTATATATAACTTATATATAACAAAAGGACCGAAAAGGTATCGGCTGAAGCAAATGCTTATTACGCCGACCCTTTTGTGGTAACTACAGAGGAATAAAACTGATCAGTCAAATGATGAAAAAGTTGTTGAAGCTAGGCTAAGGTCTGAAGTAAGAATTTGTGAGCAGCAGTATGGTTTTATGCCTAAAAAGAGCACTACAAATGCAGTATTTGCTTTGAGGATGCTGATTGAGAAGTACAGAGAAGGCCAAAAGGAGCTGCACTGTGTCTTTGTAGATCTAGAAAAAGCGTGTGACAGGGTCCCTAGAGAAGAACTCTGGTATTGTATGAGGAAGTCCGGTGTGACAGAAAAGTATGTTTGAGTGGTTCAGGACATGTATGAGAGCTGTAAGACAGTGGTGAGGTGTGCTGTAGGTGAGACAGAGGAGTTCAATGTGGGGTGGGGCTGCACCAGGGATCTGCTCTGCTATGGTGATGGACAGGCCGACAGACAAGGTTAGACAGGAATCTCCATGGACAATGATGTTTGCAGATGACATTGTGATCTGTAGTGAGAGGAGGGAAGAGGTGGAGGAAAAGCTGGAGAAGTGGAGGTTTGCACTAGAAAGAAGAGGAATGAAGATTAGTCAGAGTAAGACAGAGTACATGTGTGTGAATGAAAGGGATCCAAATGGAAAAGTGAGGTTACAGGGAGAAGAGATAAAGAAGGTAGAAGATTTTAAGCATCTAGGATCAACAGTGCAGAGCAATTGAGAGTGTGGAAGAGAGGTGAAGAAGCGTGTGCAGGCAGGCTGGAACGGGTGGAGAAAAGTATCAGGTGTGATTTGTGACAAAGAAGTTTCAGCTAAAATGAAAAGGAAAGTGTACAAAACCGTGGTGAGACCGGCCATGCTGTTTGGTCTAGAAACAGTAGCACTGAGAAAAAGATAGGAAACTGAGACGGAGGTAGCAGAGATGAAGATACTGAGAGTCTCTCTGGGAGTGACCAGGATGGACGGGATTAGAAATTAGTATATCAGGGGAAAAGCACATGTTAGAAGTTTTGGGGATAAGGTCCGAGAGGCCAGACTGAGATGATTTGGACATGTACAGAGGAGAGAGAGAAAGTACATTGGAAGAAGGATGCTGAATTTGGAACCACCAGGAAAGAGGACTAAAGAAAGGCCAAAGATGAGGCTCGTGGATGCAGTGAAGGAAGACATGAAGATAGTTGGTGTGACAGAAGAGGATACAGCAGATAGGGTTAGATGGAAGAAACTGACTTGCTGTGGCGACCCCTGAAGGGAAATGCCGAAAGAAGAAGAAGTTTCTGCAATCCCAGAAAAAAAAGCCATTGATTTGTTTAAAAATCTTAAAATTGTTGCCTTGGTTACATTGTGGTGTGTGTATTCCCGTTGAGAGGAGCGAGTCCCCAAAACACAGTTCATTAAGTTTTAAGGTAAAAGAACACTTTTATGGTTGTGGGAAAGTTGCATTATGCAAGCATTGCACTCGCAAAGACAATACTTTGCCGAGTGGAACGATAAGAGCATTGCATTATTTATACCTTTTCCTTTGCTTTCAAGAAGAAAATAAAAGACACTGGTTAAGAAAAAGCCTCAAAGTGACACGAATCATCTGCTTTCTTTTTGTAATTTCTATTCTTTGTCGTATATGTTTTTGCAAGGATAGCATTTCAAACACGGTGCATTCAATTAGAATTTGTCTGCTTATTAGAAAACAGATGTAAATGTAACCGATGTAAATTTTTCAAATTGAAGCAGAAATTGACACAAACAAAATTACACTTACTAAAAAATTGGGTTCATGACCTATAAAACCTTTTGTTTCTTAAGAGTATTACGCATGTGACAGATCTTACTTTTATTTCTGAATATTTTATCTACTAAAATTATTAACCCTGATTTTTTTCACCCAATTTTTTTTATCACTAAACAAAAAAGACAATTATTGACAAATTTTTCTAAATCTAAGTATCGTATCAAATGCTGTCAAGGATGTTCACCTTTGTGTCAGTACACCTTTACCAGCTAAATTAATTTGTATCTTGTTTGGGTTCATTAAATCTATTAAAAAAAACATTCTTTTATCAACGCTTAAATGAATGACCGGTTACATGTTTGGGATCTTTAAAAAAAAAAAAAACTAGTTCATGATTTAAAAATTACACAAAAATGCTTGGGTTTTGTTTTAGTGTGCATCTCTTTATGCCATTTTTTAAATAAAACATTATTTTTATTAATAGTTCAAATTATTCCCTAAATAATTGACCATGATTATAAAAGTCTTTCTGATTCTGATTTTAAATATCTGAAACAACAGAAATTACATGTTATCCTAGATTATTATTTACATTTCTGTTTTTTTTTTTTTTTTGTTCTTCTTTCTTATTAATGCTTTTAAAAAATTTACAAAATTGATGACATTTCTTTTTTATAAGCTGATGGCACAATGATGTAGGCGTTTATACTGACCAATAATTTTAATTGACTACATACAATACATCAGCTCCAGCACTGTATCATATTTTTAAAGTGTAATTCAGATATTTTGCAAATTACCAGTTTCTGTTTTTTTAACAGTGTGCAAATAATTCAAAATTAAGTTCTGCTATCCCAATAATAGGTCTTAAACAAAACACAAACATTTGTACTCACATGTACAGAAGTGCACACAAAGCCTGATGGACAGCCCGAAATTGGTCATGGTAGAGCAGCATATAAATGGCTTTATGCCTCCTTCTGTGTGACTGATGCGCCATCTGATGTAGCTTTTAAACATCATAAAGCAGAACAGCAGAACAATTGGATGTGAATCATTCAGCATGAGCATCTGCAAAGCTTAGATAATCTGATTCCTTTTACTTTTCCAATTTTTCTCATTTTGTCTGGTGCAATACCCAGTGGTAGCGTATGGACGAAGCAGTTTACAGGGGTTGAGAAATGCTCAACTGTGCATAAAATGTCGGTGTCATGACATGGATTTTCTTGAACAAAGAATTCCCATCAAATACATGCACACATATGCTGTAAGTATTTTTATGCAGTGCTTTCACTTCTTGAAAAAATGTAAATAACACTCTTAAACTTGTTTGGTTCCCTTGTTTATAATCTCCAAAAAGATGATGACTTTTACCATTACTTTACCATGACTTTTAACATTATAAAAACTATGTAAAGACCACTTGGTTAAGTTTTGTGGTGGCTCCAGAACTCCACAGCATTCTGTGCACATCTCCATCAAACCAGCTGCTTTGCCAAACTTAAGTATTTCAGAGTCCAAGAATGAGAACTGGCACCTGTCTTGTTCTAGTCTTAAAGCTATTTTACTCTTATGAAAAGTCTTTAAGAATTTGTCTGCTCATATCAGACAGAATTTATTCCTTTTCATTTTAACCTGCGCAATAGACAGAATCATTCTTATATTGAATAGAAACAATGGTTCGATAAATTCAATGCAACAAAGAGCAGTTTTTACTATCTCAAAACGATCACCAACTGTTTCTGTCAGCACAAAAGTGCTGATGCATACTTTTATTTCCAGTTGAATAAATCAAAGTAACGCCTTTCTCTCTGGTCTTTCTGAAAATAATACTCAGTTTAAAACAGCTTATGTCCTGCGAGGTTCAAAATACAGAAAAATGTTTCACCAATTAAAATGACAGCCTTTACTCGCTGTACAATTTTTTTTAAAATAAATTAAAAGATATTGTGTTTTTAAGATGCAAAAATTGTTTTTCGCACAGAAAACTGTGCCAAACGCTGTATTTAAAGTGTTTTATAAATGCAGGGTTTTTTCAATTTGAGTACGATCATGATACAACTATTGCAAATAATGTAATCATCCATCTAGCAGAAATGGTTTCTTGCAGCTCTGTTTTACGCAAACATATACCCTTGCTATGAGAAGAATCATAAATACTCCATAAAATTACTCTAATAGTTATTTGTAATCAATTATAAGGAACTTTTAGGACACTGATGTATAGCATATTATACAAGGATGAAAAATTGCCTTTGCGTCAGTCCAGCAGTGTCGTGAAATCAACCCCATGCTGACAAGACTTCTTACAAAAGCAAGTGAGCTGAAACATGTGTTTGGCAGACAACAAAAAACATTAACTTCCTGCTGCCTTGTTAGCGTGATGCCAGTGTTAAAGACTACATGAGAAAACCATGATTGCAATCTGTACGTTTGTGATAAAATAGAAATTCCTAAGAAAATAGCAATCTATCTTGTAAAAATAGAAAGCTATGTTTCTTAAGGTAAAATATTCTTAAATTATGGATAAAAAGAGAAAATGATGAAAAAGAAAGCTAGATCAAAACTTGTCTATTTTTCCTATCTACTTGACTTTTAATTCAGTTTTTTAAAATGTTTTTGTTGCAACACCATATCACAAACCAATGGATTTTTTTTTCTTTTTATTATGTAACCAAACTAAAAGGAGGTTGCACAATGATGCGGTAATTAGCACTGTTACTTTACAGAAGTTAAGGTAAGAAGGGCAGGGTTCAAGTCCCACATTGTAAGCAAGGCTTCAAATACTGGCCTTTCTGTGGGGAGTTCGCATATTCTCCTTGTGTGTGCATGGGTTTTCTATAGGTACTCCGGTTTATGCTACAAATTTGCTCCTACGAATGAATGTGTGTGTCTTTGGATGTTTCTGTGTGTGTGGCCCTGCAACAGGCTGGCGACCTGTTCGAGGTGTACTCTGCCTCTCACCTGAAAGCAGCCAGGATATGGGCTCTGGTACCTGCCTAGCCTCATTAGGAATGAGCAGTTCAGACGATGAAACGAAAACTAAAAGGTTGTGTATTCAAAAGACGGTAAATTTAAGATGGCCTGATTATGAACATTATGGGTGGAGACGGTGGCCGCGTGGTTAGCGCGTTCGCCCGCGGACCGGAAGGTCGCGGGTTCGCGTCCCACGGAGAGCATGTCTAGGGTCCTTGGAGAAGACACCTAACCCCCGCTTCTCCCACCATTGGCGCCGTTGAAGGGCAGCCTGCTGCGGTGTAAGGAGTGCAGCAAACAAATTTCCCCGGTGTGGGATGAATAGAGTAATTCAAAATAATAAAAAAAATAAATAAAAAAAAAATAATTTGAACAATTAGTTCCGTCAAATTTGTTAAGAAATATAAATACTGTCTATTTCGTAAGTGTTCTATAAAACATTTAAAAACACAAAATTGCATTTCTTCTTGTTTCTTTTGATATTAAAATATTTATGTACTTTGTCTGTGCCTTTTCGTTTCAATTTATTTAATAAAGTTAGCAAAATTTCACAGAATGAGAAATTTGCAATATAAACACAGCCTGATGCCATTGCCAAATTGTTAGTACATAATAATTTTCTTAATTAAATTAATCTGGATTTTTCTCCTGGCTGCTTTTCCTCTTTGCAGGTTGAAGAGGGGACAAGATGGTTTTTTTGGCAATAAAGAGCTTTACATGAATAATTAATTGTAGAATCATACTTCTATCTTTAATTTGTATAAAATATTTAGAAGGAACTACCAGCTCACAGTGCTCCCTCAGCTGTGTAACAAGAACATGTAAAAAGGTGGTGGATGATGATGATGAAAAGAAAGTGACTTAAACAGTTCTAAGAGGAGTTAAGGGACAGCAAATGGGAATACAAATATGCAAAAATAGATTCCAAAAGGGAGAAGATTATCCAAGTTTATCAATGAAAAATATCTAGCTGTGACAGACTTATTCTCCTGAAATTTTGTATGTCCAATTATCTAAACAAGCTTGTTATATTATTCATTCATTTATTCATCATCATCTTATCACTGTCTGAGTTGCGGGGGTGCCGCAAGCTCTCCTGGCCGGTTACACCAAAGCAGGTCACCAGCCTGTTATAATTGTATCAATTTATTCTAAGTGATACAAAAATGCCAATTATCTGACAAATCACAGTTTTTTACAATCAAAATACTGACTGCAGAAAAGTAAAAATGGTACAAGTTTTTGTCTAAGAAAGAATACCGACAGATACTAGTAAAGAATATTATTATCGCTTTATTTTAGGATAAAAAAAAAGGTTGGAGCAGAAACACATCATGTTAAATTCCTGAATGATTGAAGTTTTGATTTTGTTTACTCCCTGGCTTTTTATTATTTATTTGAGGTTGTTTTAGTGAATGTAGAACTCTCTCAAGTAGGTGTTTTAATTTGTGACATTGTCTTTAAAAGGAGGTTTGAACTTAACCGAATGGAAAAGGCGGGAACTTTTTAGGATTTCTACTCAACCAGATACCCTCAGACCAAATGCAGTCTTAAAAGATGCTACAATTTGTTTGCATACACGATTATATTTTTATTTAGACCTTTTAAGACTACATATTGTTCCTGAAATTTTACTTCATAAAATTTCTATTCATCATTCACATATTTTTTTCTTGTCATCTTTTTTTTAACGAAACACAACTAGGTATATTCACTGAACAAGATAACACATCCCTGCATTAGGAATAAATACATCATACCCTACAGGGAGCACTGTTTGTTTGGAGTAGATGTTGGAAATAAGTGAAAGAGAAGCTTAATGTTCACCTTTGGCTCCTTTGTTCTCACTCATTGATGTTTCTCTGTAAGACTGTTGACAGAATAAACCAGCAACCCTGTGGTGACACAGAGTAAGCTGAGCAGTAACTTCCAAACTCTCACCCTCTGTGATAAGATGTTGTGCACACCCACTGTCACCTTGACTGTGTAAGCAAAGGAGGTGAAGAGGAACAATAAAAGGAGAAGTGTGCCAAGGGTAGGAGGCTGAAGTAGTGTTCCTGTGGGAAGTACTGTACAGTAAGTGGTTGTGAGATGTGACAAGAAAAAGAGTGGACATAGAAAAAGTGGTGAAGTCTGAGGGGATAGGACAAAAACAAATGTAAATAGTTATCGTTCTAGATATTGGACCATGATCTGTTTTTGACTTGGACTTAGACAAACAGTACTATTCCTCAAGGGAAGCTACTTGGTCACAGCAGTTCAAAATCGCCATATATTTATAGCTACCAAACAATTACTCTTGACAAAAAATTGCAATAGAAATAGGACAAATATGCTGCACAGTAAGATGGAACAAATAAAATGAAGAGAATCTGCATGTTTTTCCACATCTCTCACAGCAGCACACATTTTTAAAGGAAGTTGAGAACTTTTTTGAATACATGTTTGTGCAAGGAAGCAAAATGTGTGTGTCAGTGTAGGAGTATTGACTTATTGCTGGTATGTTGATAAATGATTAGAAAATGGTTGCAACATTCTGCGCATGCACAAGAGCTTTCTAAAAAGTTAAAATATGTAAGGTGCTTTTTCAATTTGATACTTCATATTTATGCCCACCTATTCTGAAGAGATCCAGGCTTTGAATCTGACCTTTAAGATTCACAACTTGAGAGATTAATGACTATTTTAAAAGTAAACTGTCTGTCTAAAAGACCTCATAAAAAGATTGTCGTGAAATTCCTTTACATCAAAGGAAAAAAAGTCCAGTAGTAGTAAATGATCCCCTTACCACTGGCCAGATTATTAAAACACACAGACACACACAGAAATGCAACATGTCTCAGAGAAGCAAATTAAATTACACACTGCACCAACGACTCTTTGTTGTCCCTCCACAAGAGGATCGCAATCGATTCCTTCACATCTCATTGCATTTCTATTTCACCTAGAGAATGCTCCTCAGATTAAACTGGCACAAGCACATGCCACACACACACTTGGATACAAAAATGCTGACAACTTGCTCTTATCTATTACAGCTTTCACTGTTGCACAGGCGTTAAGTGACATGACATTTTGCTGCTCATTCCTCCCCCAAAAAAGACAAAATGCCATCAGCATGCAATGTACAATAATAAATTAACCAGCTTAAAGGACACTGTATATCATCATTGTGACTTGAATGGCATTAATGGGCAGAAAAAAAATGTCCTGATACTTTCATGGAGAAAGAGTGGGGCTAACTCAAACGCTGCAGGATTGCTCTGGGGAAGCAATGGCAACCACAGCAGCAGCAAAGCCTGCAGAATTCTGGAGCTCCACAAAATGCAGCCATTTAGAGGAGGGGGAGATGGGCTGCAGGGATGGTGGTGGGAGGAGATGGATGAGAGGATGTAAGGATTAGAGGAATAGCTCATCAAGCATTCAGAACACACATTCTTCCACACACAGCTTCAACAAGGTGCCCTTCACAGACGCACACGTATGAAACACGTGCACCCACAAACGTGAAAAGCAGTACAGTATATGTACTGAGGTACAGTATGTTACTGAATGTTTGACTTCAAAACACAGAGAAGCTGTCTCAGATTTGTTCTTTCAGCTTATATCATTTGTTGTTTCTTTGATCCGTCATATGAGCTCAAGCCAAAAAAATATTAAAGATAGCAAAAGGAAAAAAAAGATTTCTGGTAATCGTGTACAGTGGTTTACATCCATTTAATCTCCTCTTTTCTATGCTTAAATTCCCCTTTTCTCTTTTTTTTTGCAGCAACTCCCCTCATTCCCAACCCTCATATGCCAAGATGTATAAGAATTGCGTGTAGACAAAAGCAGGCAAAAGAGGGTCCACTAAGGGGATATAGTTCAAGGCTTTAGTGAAATACCTCTTCTCTTGGCAGCAATCTTTAAAGTAAAGGCAGTTTAAACCAGTAAATTAAAGCGCCGCTCCTCAGTAGGTGGTTGAATTTTTGTGTATAACACACCCTCACTCAAACAACAGGGGGGTGACAGAAGGGAAAAGTACACTTAGAAAGTCCAACCCGTTTTCATTTTTCTTCCTGTCTTTCATTCGGTCTATCTCTTTCTTATTGTCTCTTAGATAACAGTTTTCCGGATGGGCTCAGAGGGTCATCAAGACATTGACCTTGCCATCCTCACAGCATTACTGAAAGGTGGGTGAGTGCATGTATGTCTGTGTGCTGTAGAGCACGACTGACCCCATTCCACTGTGGTCCTCAATCATTGTTATTTCAAAGCTTCTGTGCATTAAAGAATGATGGAATTGTCTTAGGAAGTACCTCCCATGCTGGTATAGATTTAAAGTACATGTGTTTGGAGAACAGAACAATTTTGTTTTTCCATTACATTGATCTGAAGTTTTACATAAAAAAAAAAAAAAGAATTCCTCATATAAAAATGAATGAAGAAATTGCACAGCAAAGTGCAAAACTGTATAACAGACAGTAAAAAGATAATTAACTGCAAAAGATATTGTTTGGTAAAGGTCTATTTTGGGTTTATTTCAGCTTCTCAGAAAATTAGTGTAGGGATATATTTCTGTCCTTTGATAGCAAACTTTTCAGACATATAAGTCTACCACCCTATGTGTAGTAAGTTGAACATGACTGTTTCTGTAAACCAGTTCTCATGCTTTTAACATGCTTTGTTTTGTCTCTAAAAGTAACCAACTGGCTTTATGTTCAGAATGTTGAGGGCTACCAAGTGGCATAATAAGTTTTTTAAATTTTGGGAAGCAACTTCAGAGCCTTAACATTACTCTCATTTAACTTTTAGCTTTTATGACTGGGACAAAATATCCTTAGTACATTTTTGTGTCTCTTTTGTTTGATACAAACTCCGCAACCTTCTAGAAATGTCTTTCTCCCTCCTCTGGGCATGTCTAGCCCATCTCAGTCTGTCCTATCTGACTTTTTCTCCAAATCTTCTAACATTTGCTGCTCCTCGTATGTACTCATTTCTAATCCTGTTCATTCTTGTTATTCTCAAACGTCAGCATTTTCATCTCTGCCACCTCTGACATAGCATTTGTTTTTTTTTTCCTCAGTGCAACTGTTTCTTGTCTTTGCCGCTTTCTCACTTTAGAAAGAAAAACACTGTGAGAAAGAGAGGTTTAAAAGGAAGGAAAAAAAAACAAGTAAAAGTAAAGAGAAAAATAGTCTAGGCTGCTAAAGTTTACTTAATAATTTGCAAAAACAAACCACACTACTGCTAGACTAAACAAATGGAATCTCTGAAAAATGCATGAAAACTAGGCCAAAATTATTATCCTATTGTTGTTTTGGTAAAGGGGAGTGATTTGTTGCAACTTTGACTTTAAAAGTACACTCCGGCACCCACCGCAACCCCGAAAGGGAGAGACGGATTAGAAGATGACTTACTGACCGATAGCAAAAAAATACCTTTCCTCTAAGTGCACATCCCAGTTAGATGGACATTCCCTGAATCCCAGACTATGTGGTGCATATGACATTGTATCAGACTTTTGGAGTGATTTTTCTGTCAGACAGCCACTAAAAGAATCTTGTACCTGTTCAGTAGACATTTCTCATTGTTTGATGCTCACTGTCCGGCCAAAACTCTGTGGTTCTTGCCAAAAGGAGTTGACTCTCAACAACTGCCTAATCCCCTGGCATCCATCACTTTGACTGTAATTGGTAATTTTCCTCTCGATATTTGCTATTCGAGTACAAGATTGGGATCCATACACAGTAACAAATTGTAATGAAATTACCAGTGAAAAGAAGGAGGAAACATAAATGGCTCACATAATGAAATTCAACTAAACCGCTAATCTTCTCTTGGTTCCTTAGTTTCCCACTCAACTACTTTCTCCACCCACCACCAACAACACATGGATGCATATAAACACAGTGAGATCCATAATTTTGATTGTTGTTCAATTGCTCCTATTGATCATGTCTTCTCTTGCTTCTTTGGGCATTGTTGCCCATCCACCTTCCAAACCCTCATACACATGGAAGCAGAGCATAAACTTTAGCATGTATAAATAAATAGTATCTTGTAAAGCAGCTGAGAAAATCAAATTTTATGATTAATATAGTCTTAGGAATTGTTGCCTAGAGAAATATTTCCTTTTGCAGAGTTTAGGAAAACACAAAGAACAACTTACAGATGGAATAGTTCAAACAGTAATGTATCTGAAAAATTTATATGTAGCGGTTCTGGTGCATGATGTATTTGGTTAATGCTTCACTTTCTGATCCTTTATCACAGGCAAGGATGTTTTTGCTTTTTTTTCCCTTTATGGTTGTACATACAAATGCTTTATCTCACACAAATTTTTGATTCATCCACTGATCCCTCCTGGATCTATGGCAGCTTATGTTGTCAGCTTTTTGTCATAATGTAGTACAAGTATGATTTAGATGAGTGAGTTCAAATAATGAAAGAAAATAACAAAACTTTAATGAATAAATCAGAAAAATGAGAGTTGAGATACAATTATAAAAGGGATTAAAAATACTTGATGGTCAAAAGTGAGACGGTCATTTTACATGCAGCTGTCATTCAGCGGTACGAGAGTCAACGAGTTATGTTGAGGTTCCAAGTGTAAAATTTAATCAGTCACATTCTACCCAAGAGCATTTTAAAACACTGGATTAGATTTTTCCATAGAACTAATCTGCTGCCTGGAGCTCAACAAAACCCAGCTCAGTCAGAAATATGCACTGTGGAGGGAACAGAGCGCAACAAGAAAAGAGACGAATAAAAGCAGTGAGCTGGTGTGAGAGAAATGAATACGGATAAAAAGAAGTGGGAAAAGACAGAGCAGGGAGGAACCAGCAGTGTAAGTGAGGGAAGTAGGGAATAATTGATGGCCTGCTGTCTGAAGTAGTCAATACCCTGACGATTGGATACATAAAGTTGGATAGCTGCAACTCAATCCCCCCTGCAGGTCGACAAAATGAAGTCCTGGGCCTTTGATAAAGCACCACTCCCATCCTAGCTTTTTATACACCTATATCTCCTCCAGAACTTCTATTAGTGGATGTTGTATGTTATTAGTGGGGCTCTCTATGAATTTTTATTGCTAAGCTCCAGTAATTCTCTGCAGACCTCTAAGCCAGAGAGAACACTGTGTACAGTGATAATTCTGCATGCTTATTAAAAAATTGCACCTTGATTTCAGCACACAAAGAATTAATATGGTACTTAGCATTACATTTGGGAAAGGAGCAAAGGGTACATAATGGATGGGTAGGGGCAGTCATTATCTTAATCTCATGCACAAGTAAACTGTTCATGTGATTTTCTGATGTTTTGCAAGTAAAGACTTTCAAAAATATTTGAACATGTTTTACCGGTACTTCAAATGTAAGCACAGGATATTTTTATTTCACAGAGGAAGTTGTGAGGACTTGATCATGAAGATCTAATATAACTTTTTTTACTTGAAATTCTTACCTTTAAAACTCTTCGGAAACTCTAAATCACACTTTTAAGGTTAAGGTGTTCACAACTCACGTATGGTTTCAGATTGGCCTTTATTCCCCTAACGAGCTATAAATTTCAGTATGAACAAAAATGTTTCAAAACCATGAACTACGAGATTTAAAATGGCCTTATGCAAAAATAAAAGTATTTGACTTTTCATGGAAATGTATTATATAAATAATGGCCTTGTTCAAACTTTTTGCAAGAGATCCTTTCAATATATTAAGACTAAATACAGGGAAACGTTAAAAAAAAAAAAAAAGTAAATAAATTACAATGAAACAAGTTCACATTCCTAATTTATTTATTTATTCATAGAAAAATGCTACAGTGAGTCCAGCACAAACCTTGAAATTTTTCAGAACTACAATTTTTCATTTCATTGTATGAGAGATACAATACACTGATAATCCAAAAAAAAAACCTACAAGATGGCAAACAATTTACACAGGAGTATTACTTGGAAGAACTTTAACAAATTGCAGTGGAAAGTGATATAATATATCAGAGAACAAAGACCAAACTATTACTCCCCAGTGCAATGACATCTTTTCTCTACAGACACTTGGAGTCTCTGGTAATGACAACAACAAACAGACATGGTGTCAGAGTTAAGCTTCCTGGAGTTAGAGGAAGATACATAGCAGCACTTTATTAAATGGAGTTGTGCAGTCCCATTTTGTTCAAAGTAGCAAAATGAATTTGTTCTTAGATGATTTGACATACATGTAGATGATACCACAGCTAAATAAAAAAAAAACATATAAAGTATTTATTAATAAATTAGGGATAAGTGGTTCAGAATATGAAACAAAACAATGTCTGCTATTTTTACATCTTGGTACAGATATAACAAACTTTTTCTTGAAATAAAATATTTAAACTTTGTTGGATTCTTACTAGGTGCGAATGCTTCAGCTCCTGACCAGCTGAGTTTGGCTCTTGCATGGAATCGAGTAGACATTGCACGCAGTCAGATCTTTATCTACGGACAACAGTGGCCTGTGAGTAGTAAATATGTAGATGTATTTTCTCATATTTTGTTATATAAACATTAGGAGGGAAACTTAACGTGCACAGAATTTGATGTGGATGTTGGATTTTGCCTCTTGTGACGATTCTGGCACACAATATTCAACACAAAAAATAAATATAAGATCGATGCAGATTTATTGCTTGTTGGTTATTATTCTGGGTATAAATAGATAAGTTCTTCTCTACAGACCATCTCATGTGTTTTATTTATTTATTTTTTTTATTAGGTTGGGTCTCTAGAACAGGCCATGCTGGATGCCTTAGTGTTGGACAGAGTGGACTTTGTCAAGCTGCTGATTGAAAATGGAGTCAGCATGCACCGCTTCCTCACACTGTCAAGACTGGAGGAGCTGTACAACACGGTAATCCAGATAACTCATATGGTGCTGAGTGCAGTGTTTTAAAAAATACATGCTGTTTTATGTTTTTACTCTATTTCTTCAACAGCGACACGGACCATCAAATACACTGTATCATCTAGTCAGAGACGTCAAAAAGGTATGACTATCATCGCCGTCTCAGTATTTACGTAGCTGCTCAGGCACACCAGATGGAAATGTTGTATATTAAAAAGAACTTAAAGTCCTCTTAGAGTGTCAGTTGCTTTTTTGTGTTGTCCGTGTTACTCTTCGCATCTGGTGTGTGTGTTTGTGTGTATGTGTTAGTGATTCTTGTAGCTGTTTTCTGCCAATAGAAGTCGGCTTATTTCTTTCAGCCAGAGTTTAAGGCTGCGGCGGCTGTGTAGAGCTTTGCACGACTCATCTTTCTCATAATACACTAATATTTTTCCCCCACACCATATTAACAACAAATGATTCTATAAATAGATTTAAACCTACATTTTTTTAAATAAATGTGTCAATGAAAGGGCTGTGAGGTCTGTAAGAATAACTCAATGGTATTGTTATTATTTGTTTTGATCATACTGACAATTATTAAAAAGGAACATTTGTCTCTGCCTTTCTTTGTAATTTAGCCATTTTTTATGTTGTGTGTTTTTTAAATCTGAATTAGTAGACTAATTGCTACCAAAAATTATTAACACAATGCTCATTTATATTGCTACAAATCTCCAGTAGCATTTAGATAATTATGGGCGACAACAAACAGCAACTCATGTTTTATATTGAGCGCTTATTTGCAGCCAGCTGGAAGTGATCCCAAATTTTAAAAAAGACCCAGAAGGATGTCAACACCACTATCATTATCATATAGTTGTATTTGTTAATTAAAGGGTAACTCCAAACTGTCTTGGTGCATTTTCCTCTTAAGGTTGATAGAAAAGTCTGCAGCCTTTTTTTAACAACACTAAAACGTTAGCGTAAAAATGAAACCATTTCATATTCTAGCTTGATCAGGATGGAAAATAAAAACTTTTCATTGCATGGTGTAACATTACATCTTAAGAGTTTGTAGCTTTGTTTTTATCCAGTTTTGTTGTGCTGCTGTGTTTCTGTTGTTTCTTGATGCTAATTTAATCTAAAGTCTCAATGTTTCCGTGACATTGTCGTTTCCTTTCTTTCCTTGGAATTCCCTGAGGATATTTGCACTGTGCTGTCAGCAAGTGGCAGGCATTTTTCTGACTCACTTTATTAGTTTTGAGTTAATGTTAGTGATAAAGGTCAATGATGGCAACCAACAGGAATAATGTAGTCTGATTTATAAAAATGTTTTAAAATGACGTGTATATATATATATAAAAAAAAAAAAGTGGGATTCAAAGATTTTTATTCCAGGGCTGGTAGCGATATACCTTGCCAGCTGACTTGTCATTCAAGAAAAGGCCGTAGAAGAAATTGAACTTACAACATTTAGATTAATAATTACCAAAATAAAATAAAAATCACAACATCTATAAATTTCTTTGCTGTAAATTTTTCAGAAACTTTGTTGCATTGGAATAAAAGTGCATGACATGATCAAGAATATGATTTGATGAGTTAACCCAATTTTGACAGAGAAACTTAATTGTGAATGTCAATTTTTTTTTTTAAATCAATGGCAAAAATCTATTTGAGTCTTTGCTGTATTATTGGTGAATCAGATGTTTCCTGGAAAGTCTCTCTTGCTCATGTGTTTTTAATTTTTTTAAAAATATTTGTTTGTTGATACAGAACAGACACACACGTTTGTGGCCAAAAGTGTAGTTCCTACTCCTACAGAAGCACATTCTGGTACTGATTTTATTAAACTGATAACAGAACACATTTATCTTATGGAGTTTAGAAAGTATACTGAAAAGTGTAATATTGGAAAAGTCCTAATCTGACAGAAGAACAGAAAAAAAAGAAGCGTTTGCTTGCTGGGAAACATCAGCATAGTGGCGTTTCTCATAGGAATTGTAGGGTGTAAAATGATAAAACTCTGAGGTTGAGGGCATCAAGCGGGCAGCTACCGTTGATACACGTCAACTCCTGACGTGAAAAGTTTTTGTTCCACTAATGACTCTTATTCCATCAGTAGCTGTCTGTCTGTGACTCCATGCTGCTGCTGCTCTCTTCCAGGCTAATGAGTCATTTCCATCTCTCTCTTCCCTTCTTCAACACTGAATTAAACTTTATTAGGGAGATTTCATTATTGACTTATCAAAAATTATGCCATCTCAGTATTTTTTCACTTCCTTCCTGACTGCCTTTAGATATCACCTCTAAAAGTTAGAACTTAATCCTTTCCTCACTTTTAGTGTTCATATTGATTTTGGAAAAACACTGGTATTTATAGATATCTTGTTTTGCACTTGAAACATTCTTCCTGTCTTAAATTGAAAACATCTTAAAGTTCAACCGATTTGTTGGAAAAAAGAAAAAAAAAAAGACACAGATGCATTCCATTTGAAAACTTGTTTCTAAGGAGACTGGAAGAGAGATCTTGCCTGAGAGCTTCTTTGTCTTTCCTCTCCTTTTGCTTATCGTGCAGTTAACTCACTGACATTGTGTGTTCTTTCCAAGCGAGAATATCCAGGGTTCAGTTGGATCTACTTCAAGGTGAATCCGATAATCACGTTTTAATTTGTAGCCAAAAAAAAATTTGATATGGATTTTGTGAGTAGAGTGTGTAAGACTGTGTGGTTCATTTTGTACTCTTATGGTCCTTCCTTTATTAATCAGTCGGTGTGTTTGTTGGCTATTAACACTGTCCGATTTCCAGGGAAACCTGCCTCCGGACTACCGCATCAGCCTCATCGACATTGGACTGGTCATTGAATACCTCATGGGGGGCGCGTATCGTTGTAACTACACCAGGAAGAGATTCAGAACTCTGTACCATAACCTGTTTGGACCCAAAAGGGTGAGCACACAATTATTACATTCAATGTCGTGCAAGTATCATTTTCAGCCTGATGCGGTTATAGTAATCAGAGAAACAAATCTAATCTACCGTAATCGAACTTAATTCTCAAATATGCATTGTGTGTATGCATGTGTGCAATGAAGTAAAAATGCAGACTACATGTTATTGTGGCCTAAAAAGTTACACTTCACTTAGCTGAAAAAATGGGTAACTATCTCTCAAGCATGAATATTTTGAATAAACCAATTATGTACCGACAAAGTTAAAGAAAATATCCCACTAAAAGGAATCAGTCACACATCAAAAAGCATTTTTTGTTATAAAAAAGAGAAGAGGTAAGACTTAACAAAACTCAAAGCAGCAAACAAACTTAACATTCTCTCCTCTACAGTGCAGCTGTTGGGTAGTATATATCTAAGTAAGATCTTAAAAGTTAAAGATACATTCTTACTGCAACAAATTAGTCCGCCTACATCTGAACTGTGTTCTGGTGCAATGAAATTGCAGCGTGAGAAATACTAAGTTTTGTATGATTAAACACTAAAATAGAAACTCCTAGACTGAATAAGTTTGTTTACCAGTAATACATTAGTCAATATCTTTACATGTTTACTGGGCAATTAATGAGCCATACTTATTTATTTTAATTCTAAGTTTGCGGTCTTTGTGGAAATATTCACCCAGTAGTAGTTGTGAGCATATGAGTTTGTTGAGGTAGTTTGATCAGATTCAGTGAAGTGTAAAATGAAACAAACCAGACAAGGGTCCTCTGGATTATCCGGCAGTGGGTACACTGAGTAATTTGCAGTTTCCATATGTGTTTGGCTCTAGAGCTTGTGTGGCATAATCAAGAAGAATCAATCAAGAAAACCTTTATTAGTCCCGTACCGGGGAAATTACAATATCCAACAGCATAGGTACAGACAGAAGACAGGAACATACATTACAAAAAGGAGTTATATCTTGCATCTTCACCAAAGTACAGTGGTATACAAGTTCCCCGACAATAGAGTACACACAGCCCAATTACATAGTACCAGAAAGTCTGAGAGGACATTCTACTTGCCTTGATCATATCTTTCATCACAGGAAAACGTGTTTTTGAGGTGATATGTTGAGTGTGAATTCAATTTATCTGCACCTTGGTCCTTTTTTTTTTTTCTTACTAAACAAAGTCTTGAATATTAAAGTTTTATCTTAATGTTCAATTTTCTTTTACAATTTGCTTTTTACTTGTCGAACTACAGTATACAACAAATTCAGCTCCACACAAGCTGTCTCGATGAGACAAAAACTCAATATTGTAGACTGCGGCTTGTCAATATTTCCATGTACATTCCCCCCCAGCTAATACACATGCTTCTTCACAACCTTTAAGGAAAACCTTTTTGCAATGATAAATTGAGATAACAACTATGATGGAGGTGATTGTATTAAGTTGAGTGTATGGTTGTTGTGTTTACAGTCCACACACTTGGGATTGCATTACATTTATGTAGTTCTGTCTTAACACACACTGCGATAGATGTAATAAAATTTAAAAAAATCTGTCGCTGCTAGTTTTATGCTTGTGTGATTGTCTGTAAATCACAAAAACCCTTGTGACATAACTGAACTAAAATTTAACACAAAATAAGAAATATTTATGAAAATATTATGGAAATAGTTTTTTTTAATTAAATCAGATTACTTTCTAAAAATAATATTCAGCGGCTTTGACAAAAAAGAAATTTAGAAGATTAAAAGCATTACTTATGAAAAACATCTAAATAGTTTTTTTTAAAAATGATTAAAATGAAATACATACGACACCTGTTGAGAAAAAATACAAGTTCCGTTCCGTCATCTTCCGCTTGTTCCGGGGTCGGGTCGCGGGGGGAGCAGCCTCAAACGGGCAGCCCAGGCCTCTCTCTCCCTGGCTGCATCCTCCAGCTCACCCGGAAGGATCCCAAGTCGTTCCCCGGCCAGCTGTGAGACATAGTCTCTCCAGCGGGTCCGGAGTCTGCCCCTGGGTCTCCTCCCGGTGGGATGTGCCCAAAACACTTCGCCCGCGAGGCGCTCGGGGGGCATCCTGACCAGATGCCCGAACCACCCCATCTGGCTCCTCTCGACCTGGAAGAGGAGCTGCTCGACACCTAGCTCCTCCCGGATGGCAGAGCTCCTCACCCGATCTCTGAGTGAGAGCCCAGCCACCCTGCGGAGGAAGCTCATTTCGTCCGCTTGTACCCGCGATCTCATTCTTTCGGTCACCACCCACAGCTGGTGACCTTAGGTGAGGGTAGGAACGTAGATCGACTTGTAAATCGAGAGCTTTGCTTTTCGCTCAGCTCTCGATTTACCACGATGGACCGATGCAGCGTCGTAGTTATTGTTGATGCCGCACCGATCCGCCTGTCGATCTCCCGCTCCATCTTTCCTCACTCGTGAACAAGACCCCGAGATACTTAAACTCCTCCACTTAGGGCAGCGCACTGTCCCTGACTCGCAGGGGGCATTCCACCCTTTTCCGGGCGAGGACCATGGTCTCGGATTTGGAGGCGCTAATTCCCATCCCAGCCGCTTCACACTCGGCAGCAAATCGATCCAGTGAGAGCTGGAGATTACCAGCTCTCACTGGTGATCTCCAGCTCGATGAAGCCAACAGGACCACATCATCCACAAAAAGCAGATGTCACCAAACCGGATCCCTCCCACGCCTCTGCTGCGCCTAGATATTCTGTCCATAAAGGTGATAAAAATAATAAGTAATAAATGTTCATTTGTTGCATAAAAAAAACCTTAGAGGAATGTGTGTTGTAAGGGAGCTCACAAATCCAGGGTGTTATGAATGGGATCAGTTGGTCAACAGAAAAGGGGGCTGTGAAGCCTTCATGGATGAGTGCACATATTCCAGTTCAAAGTTTCAAACACCATACACATTGATCTACTGAGACAGCCCTAATGTGGACAGAAAAGTCATCACCACATTTGACAACCGAATAAGCTTTGATCTGTATAAAGCTCTGTTATGAATTTAGCAGAAGTGCTTAAGAGGGAAGGGTTGCTGTAAATCAAACTATGGAGCACTGAGTGGTTTAATGAGAAAAGAAAATTGCATGAATCATATGTTATTTCATTTACATTAATTAATTCTTACCCTCAATAAGCCCTATTGGACATTTTTATTTTTTAGCTAAAATTTTTGCACTGCTCTCCAATGTTGCTCCAGGTGTGCGCGCGCGTGCGCGTGTGTGTCAGAGAGAGAGAGAGAGAGAGAGAGAGAGTGATCGAGAGAGAAAGACAGAGAGAGAGAGAAAAAGAGAAAGAGATTTTTTTTTTATTTGAAAGAGAGAGAGGGGGGTTGTCTGTTACTATGTGCCTCTAACATAGCGACAGTCGCTACTGCTTTCACACAATAGTGAATGAAGCATTTAGGAAAATGGATGGATGAAATGATGCTCCATCTATGAAGTTAAATTTACTTTTGCAGCATTTTGATTTTCTTTGTGTGTGTTTTATTTTTTTATCAGACACAATAAATTATGTAGATCTTCAAGTGCTTTTTTACTGGTTGTTTTTGATGGAATTAAAGCAATATTAAAGCTGGCTATGCAGACAGAGAAACAGAGAAAAGACTTGTAATGAGGTTAAATGAAATAGACCTAAGTTATTTTTTATTGTGATTTTCTAGATGAATGGGATGCATTATTACAGAGTCAAGTGCATGCAAACACAAACACATGTTAGCTAACAACAAAGCCTTGATATAGATGTAAATATCTAATTCCGACGGGATATGTGAGCTATTTTTACCAACCCAGATGATGGCTCATGAATGCATAATTCTCACATGCCCTGCTTTTTAAACAGACACACATTACTGTACCAAATACTCTTCTCTTCAGACTGGGAGAAATGATTGCTTTACAAATATTCTGTCATCTACAGCAAATAATAATGGATGTCAATTTATTTTCTGTTTTTTTTTCTTACTTTTTTTATGAAAATTAAAATCAAAATTTTTAATGTGTTGGTAGGGATTTTGTGAAATGAACTTGCAATTAAAAATAAAATATACAAATGGAAAAAAAAATCGCTTTCTAAGGCTTTGGCCAAGGCAGAATATTCATGAATCTATTTAAAATTTTTTCTGTCTTTTGTTGTAAACTTATTTAAAAAAATATGTTAATAACAGTTTTTTTTCCCAGCCTAAAGCCCTGAAACTCTTGGGAATGGAGGTGAGTTTTAATCAAATCATTTTTCTTCTTGCTTATCACTACTTTCTTTTTTTTGTTGATCATGCTTTGTCATGTCGCCAGTATTTAGATTACTGTTTTTTATGTTCATAACACTTGAATTTAGCCAGTTCCAAATTTTCGCATGTGTACCACTTTGTTTTAAATGGAAATAAGAGTTAAGAATTTCTTCCATTAACATTTTCTTTACAATTTCTGGCTAGCTTTTCAAAATTCTATGTCAAATCTAAATATTACCGATTTCTACCAGGATGACATGCCGATCCGTAGAGGCCGTCAGAAGACGACGCGTAAACGTGAAGAAGAGGTGGACATTGATTTGGATGACCCAGAAATCAACCACTTCCCTTTTCCCTTCCACGAGCTGATGGTCTGGGCTGTCCTAATGAAACGTCAGAAAATGGCACTTTTCTTTTGGCAGCATGGAGAGGAAGCCATGGCCAAGGCTTTGGTGGCATGTAAGCTTTGTAAGGCCATGGCACATGAGGCATCTGAGAATGATATGGTCGATGACATCTCGCAGGAACTGAACCACAACTCCAGGTTGGTGGAATAAAACAAAGATTTGCACAGACTAATCGAACCATGTTGTGTTAGTTTTCTCTTGTACTCTCAGTAGAATATCCATGCAGAGAGGCTCAATATAAGAAAGAAAACTCAGATGGATATCATATTAAGATGTACCATCCAACCATATTTTTGTGCCAGAGCCAATTTATCCTGGGAGCATCTTTTGACAAAAATAAATTACTTTTGCAAAATTACAAAAGGTGCTCAGAAATGACTTAAGAAACATTGCAAAATATACTTGCTTTTATGAAGCAATCTGACATCTTTAGTTAAAGATGTGTGATTCATATTGCAAAAACCAAATGAATAAAATTTCTGTTTTACAATCCTAAGGAATCAAATTATTCAATGCCAGTTTCCTGCAGCTAACACCCAGATGCAACATGCAACATCCTGCATGCCAGCAGCTCTGCTAGGTTGGATATATGGCAGAATGAAGGTTTAGGCTAACAAACCCTTTCCTTCCACCCTAACCATTCTGCCCCCTCCCGCATATTCTGTAACCTTCACTGTACGCTGCAGCAAACTGGAAACATTTTTGCTATAAATATTTAATGAAAAGTTGAGTTTGGAGTCTAGACAAGAATGCCTGCCCCTACACTGTAGAATATATATAGATAGCAGCACCCACTCTGACATGCCTTCCTCCCCTGCTAGCTGCCCTGTTTCAAATCACTGTGTACTCCCATGGGATGTCAGTGACATACATAAGAAATCAAATAACATGCATCATCGTTAGTTAAGGATGCTCGCAGAGATTAAGGAAACGCTAGAGTTTAAAACGCTGGCTACGGAAATCTCTGTTAATTAGTTGAACATTTTTTCAGATAGTAAGAATGAATCACCGCCATGCCAACGTGTACTCCTCCAACACACATACATACACAGTTTCCAAGAATTGCCTATGAGCTGACATATTTTAAGTTAGCTTTCCACAGAGAGTTTGGTTGGCTTCCTCCTATGTACAGTATATTCATGTCTCTTGTGTGTGGTTTTTTTTTTTTTACTTAATTCAGACTGTGAGTGTGTGCTTGTGTGTTTGTAAAGATTTTATTTGGCTGATAATTATATTATTTTTAACGTAACATTTGTTAATGCTTTTGTGTTACAAATTCTCTTTGATATTCTTTTTTTCCAACAAGCTGTTAAATGTTTGTTAAATGCTGCAAAATTATATTTTAGTGGAAATTGATGTATTACATAAATTATACCCAAGGTATTTTTTAGAGGACGGTTATTTTTTCTTACAGTGTCACTGAACTGAATCGTGTGTGTACCATCTGTGACTTTACAAAACCTTTGTTTTATTAATTCCCCAGGTTTTTAGCAGTGTTTGTGCATTTGTCTGTGTGGGTAAAGGCTTTTCATAGATAGAAAATAGGGCACAACCTGATTTGAGTGAATTCATTTACAGCATGAATATTTAAAATGTTTTTTTTCTTTTTGGTCAAAGTATATCCCAATATGAGTGTCATATAGTCTTGCGTATATTTTTACACAGGGAGTTTGGGCAGCTGGCAGTGGAGCTCCTGGATCAGTCCTATAAACAGGATGAGCAGATGGCCATGAAGCTGCTGACATATGAACTGAAAAACTGGAGTAATGCCACCTGTCTGCAGCTGGCCGTAGCAGCCAAACACAGAGATTTCATCGCACACACCTGTAGTCAGATGCTGCTGACCGACATGTGGATGGGACGGCTGCGTATGCGCAAGAACTCCGGCCTCAAGGTAGAAAAATTAAAACAGATGTTTAGGGCAAGCACCAGAAGAATTTGAGTAAACGATCAAATCGCTGTGTACCACAAAGTTACTGCAGATTTTCTGCTACAGCAGCAAGTTGTATGGGATTACTCTCATCGCATTACTGTATTTAGGGAAGTCTGGAAAAGAAATTAGAAAATCTCACACCTCGTGAAAGTATTTTGCAATCATTTGTATATATATCTGCTTAGTGGACAAGATACTAATCACTGAGTGGGAGAAGAGAAAAAAAGTTGCTATTTCGCTCTTTAGGTATTGTTCACAGAAAAAGTTTGCATTAGCTTACACAACATATTATTACCTAATCTGCTTCTGTCTTATATACAAATTTTGGGACATTGCATCTGTAAAACAGCTGGAGATTTCCAGGGGGAAAAAAAGCATCCCATACAATAACTTTAAAAAAATTCTGGTAGTTTCTCCTGAAGAACCATTTAAACTCAGAAAAAAGTTGAACATTATTTTAATCTTAAAAGAATTAGTGGAAAGTTACTTTATGTTCTTCTAATGTGCTTGCAAACAAAGCAGACAACATTAACAAAGAAAGGCTTTGTACTTGAATATTTCAAAGAGTTTTGCATGGATTTTATTTTGTGAACATAGTGAAACAGTGTAAGAAAAAAGTTTGCGATGGTTTGTGAGAGGATAAAAGCTTGTGACTCCAAAGAGGACATATCTCACCCATCATCCCACACATGCTTTTATGTGTGTATAAGGCTAACTTTGGACAAAGTAATAACTATAGTTACTATTTAGTAATTAAATATTAACATCATCACTGCAAACCTGGACACCATTGATTCAACCATGTGTCCTCAGTAGGGGTTGTTAATGTTTATTATGATGAAATTTCCTCAAAGGTAAAAGTTCTGCTTTGGAGCAATATATTCAAATCATCCTAAGCTCATGTACGTATGTTTCACTGATATACTCTACATCAGTGAAACATCAGTCTAGGGAAAAAGTGCAGTTGCTCAAACCAAAAAGGTTTCTTGTTTATAATGAAAAGTCGCCTCGGGAACTGCTGAAAGTTAAGTCCACATTCAGTCAACCACAGAGTGAAGTGATATGATGGGTATGGCTGGATGGCTGACTTTTCTTGGCTAGAAAGATTTGCTGTGAAGTGAATATGATTTGGCTTTTGCAGCGCTTTTGCAGGGAGAGAAAGTACTTGTAAGACAAACTCACTAAAGCAGAAAGACAGGGGAAACCACTAGTGGAACAAACGAGATTCACTGACCTAATGCTAAAACAACTACGTCAAAGTCTTGTTAAAATAGCATGTCTACAGTTAGTATACTTGCAAAAGAAGGTAACGTTTGACCTAGCTTGCTCTGATTAATTTGGACACAAATGAGTTCATTTGAAACCAATAAATGAGTTCTTTACAACATTCTTTCCCTTTCTATAGACACAGGAAATTAAAAAAATGACTGTGTAGCAGTGATAATTCAAAGTATGGATTTCCTTTATTTTAATGCCAAACATGTTCTTGTTTAGTCACAACTAGTAAAGTACATTAATTGTTAGGTTGTTGCATTGTTTTTATTTTTCATAGTACACAAACTGCGATGAGAAGGGAGTCAATTCAAGCTTAAATTGATTAATTTTTAGTTTGTAATTACATCAGACAAATGCCTTGCAGAACAATTACCTGCTTTCAAAGATAAAATGACATTTGCCAGCAAAACTCTTCAAATACCTCTTTGTCCTATATTTCTCACTTCCCTCTGGGACTTACCCACTCTTAATTTGTACACAGTCCTCTTGATTAACTGTTCCATATCTGAAGTGTTTACAGCATTTGCATGCCTTCTTTATCTTCTGAGAGTGTATTTCGCTTTCATCCAGTGAAGCAGCAAAGCATCCTCGCTACCTCTCTAAAGAAATGATTTTATAATTAACTTCTTCAATGAGAGCTGTTGTCTGAGTTCTTGTCAGTGTCTCACTTTTGTTGTTAAGCTACAGACTAGCTGAGTTGTTTTAAACAGACATTCCTATTTTAAGGATGATTGCGACATGAGTGTTTAAGACATTTTTACCAAAGTTAATTTTGTCATGTGTTTATGTCCTTATTTTCATAATTCTGTTCATAAAACTAAATCTGTGCAATGTGTGTAACTTTTTTGTCCATCTCTACATTTCTTTGTAAACCAGGTCATCTTGGGTCTCCTTCTGCCACCATCCATCCTGAGCCTGGAATTCAAGAACAAGGATGAAATGTCCTACATGCCTCAAGATCAGGAGGCTTATCTGCAAGAAAAGGAGGAGGAGGAACCGGAGAAACCAGTCAAGGAGAAGGAGGAGGAGGACATGGAGTTCACAGTAAGATCTTACTGTGAGACGCAGTACAACTCCGTGGTGAGAGAACCCACATCAGCCCTGCACCTCAAAGTTTATACACATATGCAAGGAAGACTAAACATATCTGCTGTAGTCATTAAAAACTGATTTTACTGACCAGTTTTTTATTGACTCTTGTGGATTCTTGGATAATGATCTTGCTGCCCACAATGAGATATGCACACACATATGCTCACTACCTTCCCACTCACACACTTGTTTCTCCAATATGGCCAACTGGGCCCTTCCAGTGAAAACGGCCTTTCCTGTTTCTCGTTGTCTTAGTAAAGACATGGTGTGGAGTTGTAGCGTCTCAGTCTGTCGCCGCCTGTGGGTTCCCCTTGTGTGTTTTTTTTCTCCTCTTGCCTTCTTTGTTTCCTTCTGCTCTTTGTTTTCCCCCCTCTCGTTTGCCTACCAATTCTCTCTTTGTTTCTTATGCTTTCGGTCTTTTGCTCTGCAAGCCCCTCTTTCTCTCTTTAGCTCTTTCTCTCTTTTTCTCCCAGCTCAGGTCTGATTGAGGTACAGTACTGTGTGCCAGCCGTTTGCTGCCCCTCACTTTCTCCCATCAGTGACGGCTTGCTGCAGCATACCACTCAGCATGTCAGCTGCTGAGCAGGGGAGGCCCAGGCTTTTGCATTATATAACCATGTCCGTCTGCTTTTGCAAGGCTTTAATCATGCAGAGTCTGAGCACTTTCTCCCAGCTCACAGTGAAAGAGTTGGTCCATCTGCATAGACATGAATGTACAGCTGGATTACGACACATTCTGTTTCAGTTCATTCAGTTCTGATAAAACTAAGATCCGGTTTTTGTGTTTAACTGAAAACTGGAATTTCTAAAATGATGTCAATACCTAGACTTCATTGAACGCTGGGTGAGATGACTGTACTGATTCTGAACATTGTAAATCCCACTGTACATACTTTCCATCTGCATACAGTTCAGCCACCAAGCCAGTTCAAACACTCACAAAATGGTCTATGTAATACTGAAAGCCCTTGAGGTACTCTGGTACTAAACTAAGAAAGTTGTTGCCAGAGTATGTGTTTGCTATTATCCACTCACAATTGCCCTGGCTTGTGGCTGTACAAATGCTCTCTTGGACTCCTATGAATCATATAAGGATTCATACAGATACACACAAACTGCTTCACCACCGAGGGAGATTGTATTGTTGTATTTTCAGATGCTTAGGATCAACTACAATATGAATCAGACAGCATGTATTATGTTGTTGTTACTGATTGGACAATGTTCACAGTATCTGCAGTGACGGTTTAGTGTGAGTTACACACTGAGTGGAAACTGCTTCTCCATACACTGTGACTCTGATTTCATATAGATTATTTTAGTCACTATTTAACTTTTAGTTAGTGTCTCTGCCCAGGTCTGATACCTGTATACTTATGATACAATATAATAAATAAACTCCCTCAGAGATCTGGTGTTGCTTTGACATTGAGACCATGACCTATTAAAACGGTGGGCTCCAAACCCTCTCTCATGGATTAGGACATGTGTCACAGATATAAATGAGATATCAATGTCTTATTTTCTTCCTTTTGTTTGTCTCTTTCTCTATCTTTATCTCACAATCTGTCTTCTGCCTCCTTTTTGTTGTCTGGGACACAATCCATGAGTGTCTTTGTCTGCGTCCGTGTTACAAAGTCAGTCAAAATTCCACCTCAGAGACACATTTCACATTTTGGAATGATGACATTGCCTGTGCTTGCTTCTTTGATCACGACATGAATTGTTGTTCATAATATAATTCGCTGCTTTTTTTTCTTTATTTATTTTATCTGACCCTTCCCATTTCACCTCCTCCCTTTCAAACTTCTCATCTTCATCCATATCTCTACAATTTTCTCCTCCCCTACATTTTCGTTACTCTCACATCTCTTCCTACACTCTTCAATGCCTCCTCCTTTCACTCCATGTGGGGTCCACATTCACCCAGGCAATGCTGGGTAAGGTAGCCACTGAGACATCAAGAAAGAAAGATGTTGAGGAGGTTCAGAACCGCCACCGCCTTATCCCCATGGGACGCAAGATATACGAGTTCTACAATGCTCCAATTGTCAAGTTCTGGTTCCATACGGTCAGTGTTAGTTTCAGCAACACCTCCTACATTTTCCTGTGGGCTTTGTTCTTCCTACTGTACTTCTACAAAAGCATCAGCTGCAGTATCCCTACCATTAGCAACTAGTTTTTGCACAGCTTCCATTGTCATTAGCTGCATGTTCCACCCTGTTATTATACTGCTTTCCTGGGGTGGGAAAGTTAAATTTAAGGGGGAGGGGGGTGTATTTTAAAGCAGCATGTTGATAGGGGTACTGGTTAATGAGGTGGGAAAGGAATTGAGGTGTACACACTGTAAAGATTTTGTGTTGCTATTGCAAGCTTATACTAAACATTTTAAATGTTAGATATATCGATTTAAAGTGGAATATATTTTTATTGTGTGGTTTTGCTTCTTGCTCCTGTGGTAACACTTTCTGGTGGTGCAGTTTCTGACAGTGTTTGATGCTTTTTAGAAGCTGTTTTTTTTTTCTCTCTATGTGAACTTCTTAAATACATTTTTTTTTTAACCAAAGGAAAGCATCTCTATAGCACAAAAGGAATTATTTTTTGTATAGTTATTAATTCAAGAGGATTATTTAACTGGTGTTATTTTCACCCTTTTTTGTGTTGCTTTTATTTTTTACATTTCTTTATTTGCCCTCTGCGTTAAAGAAAATTATTTTTACAGTTGTTTAAAAAATTACACTTGGGGAAAAGCTATTTCATTTTCTTTGAAAATAATACCTAAAATTGTTGCTACTGTGCTTTTTAGCTACAGTATAATTCTTTTTTAAGTTCAAAAGCTCAAAAGTAACCAACCACAGTTTTATTCACACTATCTCACCAACATCAGTAGAATAGATACGGATCATTTGAAATTAACAAAAATGTAGTACATATAGTTGCATCTGTTTTTATTTCCAGTTTAAATAAAATAGTGTATTTTCTTCATCTATATATTTATTTAAGCTTATCAAATATAATGAAGAAACATTTTTTATGCTCAATGTTAAAAAAAAAAAAAGAAGAAGGATGCGAAAATTAAGGCGTTAATTTTACTATAACCTCAACTCAATTGGGGTTTTTTTTTGTTAGTGCGGAGAACAATGTGAATGAGGACAATTACTCTTTCTCCTTTTGCTTGTGTATTTCATGCAGATGGCATATGTGGGATACTTGATGTTGTTCAACTACATTGTACTGGTCAAAATGGACTTATGGCCTTCTGCTCAGGAGTGGATTGTGATTGCTTACATCTTCACCAATGGCATTGAAAAGATGAGAGAGGTAACATGGACTCGACTGTGATCGAATGCACAAGAGCAATATAAATGCAGGAATGTATTGAACACACTCAGCCAGTCTCTGTAATGTCGCCATTGGTTTAAGTCTATTGTTTTGGGAATGGAGCCAAGAGGCCTACATCCGACTGTTTGACATATATAATGTTGTTTTCACAAAAACATTCATAGTAAGTACAAGAAAACACTGGTGGATCAGTGAGCATAAAGCCAAAAATCAAATTGAAGAGGAGAAGGGTAGCAGGAGGGTGGTGAATGAACGTATTATGTAAGAATGAGAAAACAAACAGGAAAAAAAATGGAAAATGCATTTTGGCTATGTAATGATTTCCAACCCTGCACTGTGCTTTTTTTTGGATTGTATGTGTATGAAATGCATTAATCATTGTGTCACATTGTAATGTGTCCACAGACATCTGATTCTATAATTGCTGAACTTATACTGCCCTCTTATGGTTAACGTAGCAGAATGCATCTTTATTCCTTTTCCATTAATATTTTATAAAAGTGGTTTTCCAGCTGTTCTGTATTCAAGCATCCTCATGTTCCTCTCTTGTCTCTTCTTTTTTTAGATTCTTATGTCAGAACCAGGAAAGTTGCTACAGAAAGTAAAGGTGTGGCTTCAGGAGTACTGGAATATCACAGACCTCATGGCCATCCTAATATTCTCCGTTGGCATGGTTTTGCGTCTCCAGGAGCCCCCGCTTATGAGCTACGGGCGGGTCATCTACTGTGTCAACATTATCTATTGGTACATCCGGCTGCTTGACATCTTCGGAGTCAACAAGTACCTGGGTCCTTATGTGATGATGATTGGCAAGATGGTGAGAGGATGCAGGGGAGGGAAACCTTGTGATTAAATGTATGCCTCAGAATGTTCTCACCAGCAGTTTTTCGTAGTCCTGCTGTCTTCTTGTGGTGTCTGTTTACCTTCTGACTTTATTTAACATAACACCACACTGAGTTGCAAAGATGTCATCTATAAGTGCTATGCAAACACAGTTCTGCTCATGCTTCTGTTCTGCTTAACCTGACTGTTTGATCTCAACGAGTGAAAGATCAGAGCCACTGATTTATGCAGGGAGACCCAAATCTGTATCTACCTGATGCCTGATTGCCTTAGACACGGACCGTGTATGTCTGGTCACAAAGTCTTTGATATTAAAATTAGCAGGTTGTTAAGAGACGAGAATGAAAGACAGTCTTGGTTTGCATGAAGGAATTCACTTGGTTCAAGAGTGTGATAGATTCTGGCATAATAGTAACTGAGGTAATGTCAGTGCCGTTTTCTGAAGTAAATAAAAACAAAAATTCTTTCTGATTCAATAAAATGTTCTTAAATTTTTTTCTCCTCTTCCAACCAATTCCAAATGATTTGATTTTACACAATGATGTCGATGTTCAGTTTGAATGATCATTGAATATTTTATTTATAAGACAAAGTATTTGATTCCAAAGAACCAACTAAGACCAAGCTGGTTAATATATCACTTTATTTTCTGAACCATTTTGTCAGAAGGTGGGGTACATGACTAATCTGTCACAGAGCAACACAGAGAGACAGCCAGTTAATCACACATTTATTAATTTACAATGGACATCATGAACTGGCGAATCAGCCTGTGTGCATGTTTTTGATGGCAGGAGGAAAACTAAAAACACCCAAAACAATTTGAATCTTTTTTTTAATGTGTTTCCTATTACATTTTCTCCTCATTTGTTTCTCTTTGTTTCTCTTTTTATCACTCACTTATCTCTTAGATGATCGACATGATGTATTTTGTGATCATCATGTTGGTGGTGCTGATGAGTTTTGGGGTGGCACGTCAGGCTATCCTCAACCCAAATGAAGACCCATCTTGGATGCTTGCTAGAAACATCTTCTTTATGCCTTACTGGATGATCTACGGAGAAGTGTTTGCTGACCAGATTGACCGTAAGTTAAGGGTACAAGTACACGATACATTTGTAGAAGGATAGATAAAAATGATTTGTGGAAAAAGTATACTGTAATTAAAGATTGTGTATGTGAGAAGATGTGCATCAACTGGAGGATTTGATGTCTGCAACATCCTATATTTATTTTTTCAATGAGGACATTAGTGTCTGCTGTCAGTTTATTGTGATTGTTTGTCCATTTATTTATTTCTATCATGTTGACTAAGTGAGGGTTTGACTCAACTAATCAAAAATATTCTGCAAGAAATGTCTTTCCAAAGGAAAAAAATCTGTCTATAGGTTGTTTTACTGTTCATCAGTTTATAACAGTGTGTAGAGAATGTGAGGAGTGGCCCAAAGAGAAGAGATCTGAAATAATGTTTTCATTCTTTGTTTCAGATATGCATAGTAGGAAGTTACAGCAAAGGCTGAATGAAAAACTCTGGCTGGTCGAAAATTACTTTCGAACTCATGGAACCTGGCGTAGTAACGGTCCATCCCACACAGCCCAGTGCAGTCAAAATCCCAGTAAATCTAAACATACAGACCTCAGTTTAAATACATATCCCACCTCTCCTTTGTCATCTTCATAATACCACCATGCCATGCTCACTCTGACCAGTAAAGGTCACTTGAGATAAAAGTGTGCATGCGGCTCCTCTCTAAGGCTAAAGTTGCCCTTGAGTTGGTATCTCAGGTCAGCTACTAGAAATCAGCAGCATCTTCACTGACTAACCACTCCAGGAAAAACTTAACTGAATCATCTAACTCATGGAGTGTTGTCTTTTTTCATCTTTAACCACTAGTAGCTTGACTTTAGGTTAAACCCTGTAAGCAACTTTACTCTGACTAGTTTTGGCACTAACCAGCGAATCTTGTTACATGGCAGCAGCACTTTTCAAATGTTATTTTATACCTTGTGGTGTTTATTTTGTTGTTTTTTTTAAAAAGCAGCTGCCACTTTAAAAATGAATCATGAAAGATTTGATGTTCTTTTAATGATTCATTTTATGATTTTCTTATGGAAGAGAAAATAGTTTCATTTGAAGATGTGACCCTGCCATGATAATGTCATCTGCCACCATGCCACATTCCCTTTACTGGCACATCAGCTTCTTGCCACAGCATTTCCAGCATTGCTCGAACAAATCTATACAAATATATTCAACACGTTGCTCACATAACCAGACGCAGGTGTAATGTCACATTATGCAGACATAAAACATGCATTTACATCAGCGAAAGGTTCCTATCCTTCATTTTCACATTTTATCTGTTTTTTCACGTGGTTCAGTTGTCAGAGTTTTACAACTCAAATTTTTTAGAATAAAAAAAAAGAAAGAATTACTTCAGTTCTCTGTCTTTGGGCTACATTGTGTGAAAAAATTGAGTCCCAAGAAATGATGAGCATGACCAGAATGAATCTCAAAAGCAAACAAACCAAAGCCATATGCTGAATGTTCTGCAGATAAGCCACAGCAACTGAACCATCGCAGATGGAAAAACACAGTTTACAAAATACATCTCTAATTTTTTAGAGCAATCAACCATTGTGAATGAAGCTATTGCTCTCATATTTGACAATATATTTTAAACACTTGTTTAAATATATTGGGAACACAAGTTGTGATGACAAATGTGTTGTGTGCATTTTGTTTTCAGATACACACCTCTGAACATAAATCATTATAGTGTACAATTTTCAACTTTTCAAAGAAAAAAAAGAAGCATTATAAATTACTTTATGCTTTTAATGCTTCCCTGCTCAGGTGTTTATACATTTTCATTGTTTTTTTTCTGTTTTGCTTGGATCTTTGTTATTGTGGTTTTGTCCTCAATGTGCTTTTTTTTTACGTCTGTATTTTATTGCTTTGAGTTGCTTGTACTTTTTAAAGTTTGCGTTGCGTATGTGCATGTGTTTTATTAACAACTGTGTGTTTGAAGTTCTTTATTGAAATGCTATTGTTAATGCATTAAAACTGCATTTTCTACTGTGTAGATATAAATGTGTCTGTTTTTTGTGGTCTTGTGTAGCTCCATGTGGACAAAACATCACCACCGAGGATGGGGTTGTGGTCACTTTGCCACCCTGTAAAACAGGGGCTTGGATCGTTCCGGCAATCATGGCTTGCTACCTTTTGGTGGCCAACATCCTGCTTGTCAACTTACTCATAGCTGTGTTCAAGTAAGGAAACCTTTCCTTAAGTCCCCTCAGATTAACTAGGTTTTCAGGTGTGAAAATAAGTCATTTGTCTTCCACCACCACAGAATGATGAAAAAAGTTTGAGTTGAAATATCACAGTCTTTGGATGACTGTGATATTTAAAAGTTTAAATATCACAGTCAAAGTTTAAAAAACTTTGACTAACTGTGTTTAAAAAGTTGTTTTTAATATATTTTATTGATTGTGAAATGGATGTAGCAAGGTTGATCAAATTGTCATGTTAATATACATTTTGTTTAAAAAAAAAAAAAAAAGAAGAAGAACACCACTATCTGAGACTAAGAAGTCAAAATGAAGATATAACATCACCACCAGCAAAATGAAGGAGCCAAATTATCTTCATGGCATTAACCATTACTAATGTTCCTAATCTGACTGATCTGATCTGTTATCTGTCCGCCTTGTAGCAACACGTTCTTCGAAGTGAAGTCCATCTCAAATCAGGTGTGGAAGTTCCAGCGCTACCAGCTCATTATGACTTTTCATGAACGTCCAGTTCTTCCTCCTCCTCTCATCATCTTCAGTCACATAACTATGGTTCTCAAACATCTGTGCTGCCGCTGGCGAAAGCACGATGACGATGAGCGAGACTATGGCTTGAGTGAGTAACAGATGGATAAAACTAAAAAAATTAAAATTAACCGTTTTGTTTTCTGATATCTAATAATATAATTAAACTTTTAATATGATGTAACTTTGTAACACATCCTGTCAAATGTCCTTTTGTTCCACAGAACTTTTCATCACTGAGGATGAGTTGAAGAAAGTGCATGACTTTGAGGAACAATGCATAGAAGAGTATTTTAGAGAGAAAGATGACAGGTTCCACTCCTCTAATGATGAAAGAATCAGAGTCACGTCTGAAAGGTGAGATTAACTTTCTTGTGCTAGCCAAAACCCAAAGGCTATCTTTGTGCTTGGATTGGCTTGTTTGTTAGCAAAAAGGTTACAAAATAGATTTTTATTCAATTTTGTGGCGATGAGATTAAAAGAAACACAAAATGTAATCTTTGATATTTTTTTTTTCTAGGTCCAGAACATTTTTGAAAACATATTTTTTGCAGTTGATATTTTTTATATCACATTTTCCTTCATTTATTTTAGTGCTGGACTTATTCCAGGTGCAGAATATACAACAAGAATGCATGTGTTAATATGTCAACGCAAATTTTATTTGGCTTTCGTCTTAATGTAATAAAGTTAAAAATTTACAAATGCACTGAAAGATAAATCTAGCAATAAGACCAGGTGCATGTTCAACGAAACAACTGAACATAAATGCTGTGGCATCCAATCAGTTTCAACCAACACCGATAATATCTTCTTTGTTTTTCAATCAGGGTGGAAAACATGGCAATGCGTCTTGAAGAAGTTAACGAGAGGGAACACTTTATGAAAGCATCACTGCAGACTGTTGATATCCGGCTAGCCCAAATGGAAGAGCTAATCGGAAGAATGGCTCTCGCGCTTGAGCGTGTGACAGGTGTTGAGCGTGTGGAAGTCAGCAAAGCTCGTTCTCGGACATCTTCTGACTGCACAGATTCAGCATATGTACTTCGCCAAGCAGAATGCCAGGATGCCGCATTTATCCTCCGCCAAAGCAGCTTTAACAGCACAGAGGGAAATGCGTATCGCCTGCAAGAAGCGCTGGAGGGAGCAGCTGAAGGCTCCATGTCTCCTCCTTCTCCCACCGGCATGGCTATTCGGACAAGGAGTCACTCGTTCTACGTTGGAGGTGGTCGTGTTAGTGAACACACAACTGGAGCTGAACGAGCTGAGCGTTTCTTTAAGGAACGCTCACTCAGTCTACACAGAGCGAATAGCTCACAATCTGTGTCCTCATCTGTTGCCCCCAAGGAGTCTAAGCCCCTCCCACTGGCAACGCTGTCGGTTTCTCAGCAGCACCGTCCGTCTTCATGCATTGATATCTATGTCTCAACTTCTGAGGAGGCGGGGCCCACGGAGGTCTTTCTTGATCCTCTTCGTGTGGTCCCACCTCTGCAGAGAGACTCCTCGCTGCAGTCAGATACCATGGAAACGATGCTGCCTGGAGGCCGCGAGTTAAGCAGCACTGCCACAAGCGGTTTGGGCGACAGACACTCGGAGGGCAGAGGAGGCAGCAGTGGAGCAACGGGAGTGATGTATGATGACAGTGCGGCTGCCGATTTGTCTCTTTGCTCTGCACAGCTTTTACCAGACACAATCCTACCTCCCTGGGAGATGGAACCGTCCCCACCTCCCTCAGCAGGGCTACTTGAACGCTCCAAAAGTAGTCGCTACCTCTCCACAGCGGGCACAACATTCCTGGATGAGCCAGCTTTGGTCAAGTCCCACAGCCTCATGTTCACACCAAGAGGTTGCTATGGTGGACTTGGCGCTGGAGTCCAAGTAAAGGCTGCAGAGTACACCAGCATCACCGACTGCATCGACACACGTTGTGTTTCGGCTCCATACACTCCAGCAGAGTGTTCACACTCACCCGGAGGCTCCTCCTCCTTCCCCTTTGAAAAGTCGTCGGACATGGTTTCCTCCCACCCGGAAAGAGAAGCAGAACTTAGCCACACAGAGTCTGATTCAGAGGATCCTGAGGACATGATTCCAGCTCCAGGGACCCCTCGTTTTGGAGGACTTGGTGGGCCTAGTAGAGCCCCTTTCTGCTCCACCTTATCCAAGTTGGAGCGAGCAAACAGCTGCTCGTCGGACGACTCCCATCCTTCTCTCACTCTGGCTCCTCCGCACCGGAAGAGCCTGTCAGTGAGTGAGAGGATGGAGAGAGGAACAGGTGTAGGAGCAGACAGGGGGCCTGGGCCCACAGGGCGGGGTCTAGGACCCAGAAATCCCTTCCTCAGGAGCAAATCTGGAGCAAGGCCTGAAACAGCCAAGACTGACAGTCTCTCCATAAGAAAGCTGGCTGCTCCATCAGCTTTCCGCAGCTTTGATAGACAAAATTATACGTGACAAGGACACAATGGTGTATTCTTACACTGTTAGGGACGGGATGAAAAAAGAAAGGAGGAAATAAAGGGAGGTGAAGTAGCCAGCAAATGTTAATCTGGCCCAAATCTTCTGTTTTTTCACCTCTGTTTTAGGTTAGAAAAGGTTATTCTTAGCCCCTATTTACAGAATGAAAGGGCAGCTTTACCCTGTGCTTGAAAGGGCAGAAAAGGGGGCAGAAGATTTAGAAGGTCCTACGTACACCAGTCAAAACAAAGAGCTATGAATTTAGATTAGTGTATACCTCTTGTAGCTAATATCTCTGAATGGAGTGTTATGGCAGTGGAAGGTGTAATTGTTTCTTCAGTCTTCCACAAACAACTTTACACAAACTAGGCTGTCACTGTGTTGTACCACTTATCAGTCAGCTGGTCCGACACGATGTCCTGTTGTTACTAGCTGCATTGTGTGGTAGACATTGTCAAATCTGAGACAAGAAGAGATGACGGAAGCAGATAAGATAGTCAACTTATTTGGTCATTTTGTCTTTGTACAACACTATTTTCTTCCCTTCTAAAACAATTGTGTTCATTGTGTAACTCTCATTTGTGTGACTTAGACTCAAACAGACAGAAAGTTGTAGTATTTTCTGGCTGATTCATGTACAGATCAGTTAGTTTGGGTGGGGTCAATTATATTTTACATTTATATGTAACATGGCAATATGTCTGCATTCTCAAGTTTGCTTTTAAATGTCATCGGTTTAGTCTTTGTTTTTCAGATACATATTACATTTCAGCTTTTATATTTATTTAGCTCTAAAAAAGAATACTTTACAAGGTCTTCACTAGACCTAAATACTCATAACGGTTTTGTTTTTTGTCCTTCCGTTAAGCAGGAAACGGCAAGGTGCATTTCTCATTTCTCCAGTATGTTACTAACAAATACGGGCGTGTCAGGTTAGAGACTGAGCGAGAAGTCAGTGCTATGAAAGACAATAAATAGTAAATAGTCTGTCATAAAAGAATAGCACACATTGTGATACTCTCTCTACTTCTAATCACAAGTGGAATTGGTGGCGACACCTAGTCCTAGAGAGCTTTAAGAAATGCAGTTGCAAAACATTGAGGCAAGAGGGCACTGCGAGTCTGTTTCAGAGGCCTCACTCGCCATCTGAACCCAAATAAGACTTTCTTTGCCTGCACCTGACACCAAAAAGTCCTTACTCAGAGATCCATGCTTTGCTGTAACCCAGTCCTCCTCTTTCAAGGTTTGGAAGGGGAATAATTTAGTTGTTTATACATCCAACTAGATCCGATAGATCCATCCGTCCTCCATTTATGTCATAACTTATCTTTGTAACATCATTGATAATTTCTGTTTTCAAAGCAAATCAGAGTATAAAAATTGCTGAAGAGGAAAGTTGTACCATCACCTAAACCCATTTAAAAATTATATACAGAGTATAAAGAGGTAAAGAATGAGCAACTTAAATAATTAATGTTTTAAAAAAAAAAAGCTTTTGAATAAGCTGTTGAGTATATGCATTTAAGCTGAGATTGAAGAAAGGAGTATTCTTAGATGGCTTCTAATAGGAAAAGTGGAAAACTTGTGACATTAAAAAAAGAAACCATTTAAATGTTTTTATTTTATTTTTAACTTTTTGAAACAAAGTCCAATGAGAAAAGCAGTGTCTTTCTCAAAAAGCTTTGTAAAGATAAATTAGGAAATGATCTTGGTGGTTTTAATGTTTTATATTTTCTCGCTTATCGCTACTTACTTTGATCATGTTGCATTTTATTTTGAAATGAATGAATCTATTTATTGATATTTTCTCGCTCATTACAGATAATTAAAATAATGCCTGTTTGAATTTTAAAAATTAATATATAAATATATCTTCTCAGTGATATTTTTGTCAAATTTTAAGTATTTTCTTATTAAGCTTTTGAATTGAATAAAAGATGACCATCTACATGCACTAAAAGATGATGTATAATAATATTTATGGAATATAGAATAGCTTGTACATTTCAAACATATTTAAAGTAGTTTTTAATGTGTGTTTTATCAAGAAGCTTAGGTAAATTTTTTCTAATGTTAACTTGGCAATTTGGCATTGCCAGCATACCAAACTTGGGGTGCCTTTCGGGCATGGATGATGTTGTGGGAATATTTGTGTTTTGGTAATATGTGACATTTCCCCGGTTGTTTTTAGTCATAAAACCAGACGTCATTGATTATTTTCCAACAGTCAGAAAGCAGGAACTATTAATAATTAGCCTGTATTATTGTGAGATTTTATTTTTTTTGTAATTTATAACACACATATGAACGAAACATTTGAGTACAATAGTTCATATTCAAAGAAAATGCTTTTGACATATGTAAAGCATTATGGTGAGGTATGCCATGCGTATGAGCAGTGTTCATGCAGTTAAGTCATTTCTTTGTTTTGCCTGAACTGTTTTTTCTGACTCATCTGAATCACAGTCCGCACTGGTTAATACCCTCAAATTATGAGACTACAGTATATGACATTCAGCAGTCTGTGGAACATCCCTTAACTATGTGATCTCAATGTCAACATCCAGTTTGCTGTATGAACACATGTGGCTCATCCAGGTGAGACAGATTTTGCAGCATACTGTTGTCGGTTGACTCATGCAACATATTAGATGTGTGGTCTGTACAACAAACAAATGGGTTGGATTTAGGGTGAAAAGATAAAAGGTTGACCCCAGGTCAGTGCTCAGGGATATTACCCCAGTGATGTAGGATTAAGAGCATAATGTGGAGCCGTGGAAAAAAGAAAGGAAAGAATTTGTTTCAAACAGAAAGTGCCCAATACTCACTGTGCTTTCACAGACAAATCAACTCTCTTTGAGGATTCTCAAAATACATGTTTTCAGTTAAATGTGTTCAGAAAAGGCAATAGTATATGAATGAATGTCGTACATGCTTTCTGGCTCAGTTTTTTCACATGTAATCATTTACACTACAAATAAAAAGGGACTTTTTGTTTGGTTGGTATTTTTTTTATTAGGGTTTTTTTTTTTTACATTGTCCCTACGAGTTTATAAAAACTAGTGTCTTCAAAGATTAGGCTTTGGCCATGCACAGCTACACCTTACCTTTTGTACCAAACCAAATGAAAACAAGCTGAGTAATGATCTGGTACTATGACATTATGGAGGGCAGGGTTAAAAAAAAGGCCAAGGTTTAAACTTCTCAAGTCAAGTTCTGCATGGAATCAGATGACTGTGTTTGACTGAGGCCCACCTATGTGACCTGTTTTTAGAAAAAAAGAAACAATTTTTTATATCATTTTCTTTAGTGTTACAATGAGCATACACGTTCATGGCATGTAAAAAAAATTAATGGTTGTGTGAGAAGTTGATATGCCTGTTGTGGAGGAAATGTACAGCAGATGTGCATGTGAGAGTATGTCTGTACAATTAAAAACTTGCGTGCGAACTCAGACATTTAAACGACACTAATAACAGGGAGGCATGCAAACTCAACACAACAAAACCTAAGAAGTCTCAGTGTACAGTACTTTTAGATATTTTCCTAGTTTGGAGCAATCATGAGCATTTCGTGATAATCAACAAATTTGCTTCCTTCCTATGAATCCTTTGAAGTTAAAGGAAAATTTCACATTATCTTTCTGCAATAATTACTGATGTTTAATTGAACAGGAGTCACATCTGATTTCACGTCCTTAAATGCATGCAGTTCTTCCATTGGGAGTGTACAGAAACGATCTGTAATGTTGACAAAGAGAAAGATAGAAGGAGATTATATTATGAAATTAAAAGTAGTGAGTATTTGGATGCAAATACAAATCTGTATTCAATGTGAATAGGATCCTGTCTGGCATGCATTGTTAAATAAACAAGTAAAATAGAATGGTACTCTGTGTCTTCACTTTTGCTGCTGAGATTTGTTTATGTCTTCTGAACTAATCATTCCTAATGGGTTGTGGGGGCGTGTTGCAGCATATCCTGGCTGATTTCAGGTGAGAGGCGGGGTACACCCCAAACAGGTTGCCAATCTATTGCGAGGTCGCACACACTCATTCATGGAGGCCTAACCTAACATGCATATTTTTGGAGGGTGGGAAGAAACCGGAGTATCTGGAGGAAGCCCATGCATACACAGGGAACGCTAGTGATTTTAGCTTCGGCCCCACTCCAGGACTCAAACCCTGACCTTTTTGCTGTGAGACCACTGTGCTAACCACTGTGCCACCTTACAGCCTACTGAGATCTGATAACAAGTAAAACCCACTCCTGTGGCAATGCCATACAACGTAAACATGTGTTTGTGTGTAGATGGAACTTCCAACAGTTACATCTGTGGGAGTTTGTGAAAGTTGACATTTAAAAAAGATCTCACTGCTTTCTAGAAGAAAAAAAAAAAGGAAATCCTACATAATCTCTGAGTAGATTTGAAGAACATCGTGTTTTATTGAGAGTTTTTCTACCCTGAACAGTTTGCTGTGGTAATGTTCCATGAAGATGATCGTCAGAAATGGACTACGTAGATGGAAGAAGAACCAGGACTGGGACTTCCAGTCCGTCCGAGTGTCTGTTCAAGTGTGAGTGCAGAAAGGAGGGAGCAGGGCAGAGTAGTGGTGCGTCAGCTCACACTGCACACGTGGATGGGAACATTTTGTACCGAGGTTGTGCACGTGTCCCATCCCTCTCTCTATTACACCCAATGCACGCGTCTAAACAGTCGAAAACAAGCTTATCTTTGCCACAATCCTGTCAACATAACGATATGACCCAGAAGCTCTGTGCACTTCTGAACTCTTGCACTTTTGCGAGACATGATGGGCGCGGTGGGGTGCGGGGGTGGTACGGGGGTGAAAATGCAGCACCTCCTCTTCCACTGAAATGTTTACAGCTCCTCTAAAGGGGGAATCGGAGGGGGAGGGAAAGTGGGTGAGTGCTCTAAATACATATCCACGCCAACCCCCCCCCCCGCGACCGCCCAGTTGAAACTCGGTTTTTTTTCTTCCAGGAAATTTGGGGTTCTGCAGTTGAATCGAGCCCAGCAGGGGTGGGCGAGTGGTTGGGTGGTGGGGGGATCCTGGGAAATGGATGGATCTCTGCAGTGTGTTGATTCTGTGCTGCACAAATACGACCTTTGTATCATGCTGTCTTCTTGAACTTTTCCTCTTGTACATTTTGTTTCAGCAGGCCTCTGATATCTACTGGTTTTGAGTTTTCTCTTAATCCTGAAGGGACATGAGGGGGAGGGGGGTGGGGTGGGTTGTGGGTTAATCCACAGGCGTGTCACCTTTTCCAGTCTAATATTTAGGAGTCACCAGATATGACATCTAATCTATTCATATTACATGTGTGCAGAATTATTTGATGTTAAATGGCAAGAAATCACAACACAGTCATTTCTTTCACATCAAAATCATAGTAAAGATTAGAAACTTTGCAGGATTTATTTGATATAGAACTGATTAATACCTACATATCTACAAAGTTTGATCTTAGTTTGTCATGTATGACCCATATAATAAACCAATCTAAGAACTTTGATGTGGAAGAAGTTCTGTAGTTTTCTTTGTGAATGCATTCCTGTCATAACTGTCTTATTATAAATTCTTTTGTAGGTCAACAACATGATTTGAAACTGGGATCATGTACCTATTGAAAGTTTTAAAGCTGGAGAAATGTGTGTGATGTGAAAGAAGGGAAGTCCTGCTTGGTGAGATTAAGAAACAAACAGCAGGGTGAATGAGTGCATGTACCTGCTTAACTCTACAAAACCAAGTCCTGATAGTAAGAATTGGTCTTTAAGTATTTATATACAGATAGTAATTCAAATCCTGACAGCTGATCTCACCAAAAATAACTTAAACACATTTTGCAATAAATAGATTATTGACTGCATGTAACAGTTTGGAAAGCAAGGTAAACAATTGTGGTACATGATGTTCTTACATCATCTGTGGACAAGATGTACGGAATCTGAAGCATTTTCTTAGATTCCCACGGAAAGAAAGGGTTTTGTGACACCATTAAGAGAAACTGAAGGAAATATATGCAATTTAGAAGCAATACAAACAATTACACATGTGCTTTTGTTTAATAAGTGTAATCAGAGTAGTGTTCAAGTGTGACTCTGAAGACAGCGGAGCTAATTTAAGATATGTTTGAACTGGTACATAGTGACACACAACTATGGTATCAAACCAAAAATCTGCTTAGACTCATGAAAAAAAAAAAAATTTTTTAAAAATTGGCATTGACTTTCAAATTTCCTATTCATGTGAAGCACCTGAATCTAACATGAGTTTAATCCCACCCTCTTTAACAAACTCAGCCACTGATTGGTTAAATCTCCTGTCACTCACAGAAAAGTAAAGGAGAAGTTGAGTGTCCTTCCAGCCAATCAGAGCTTAGTTTTATTATGACACGGTGGGATTCCGCGAAGTTGTTTCTTGGAGTTAAAGAAGTGCTCTCAGTAAAACAGGACAAGTGGACGCACCGAAAGAAAAGAACACGCACACACATCAACAACAACATTTGGACAAAGTTAATGCGACAAGAAGAACTGAGGATTGATTCGAACTCAAGTATTTCCTGAGGATTTTTTTTAGCATCCTCAGAAAGAAAAACACGCAATCTTTGCGGAATAGTCGCATTGAAGACGACACGTGTGGATGATCGAGCAGGCTCCACCGGTGGAACGGTGATCTGGTTCTATTTGTACTGGATTGTTTTTTTCTAGGACATATTGTGTGTACCCCGCCCGGTTCGAGATGTCTGATCTCTCTACAGACTGCGCCCTCACATGTCCTCCTGAGGACATCCTGAAAGAAAACCAGGACAACAGGACTTTACTGATGGTAGCTATGATTTTATTGGACTTGAAGAAATGCAGAGACGCTAACAGTGAGGTGGAGAAACGGGAGGATGAGGAGGAGGAGAACACCGAGGACAAGCGGGGGTCGCTGGGTGTGAAACAACGCAGAAACAAAGCGGGAGGGAGACAGGATTCAGCAGAAAAGAAACACTGCTGTCCGTTTGCAGGATGCGGGAAAATGTACGGAAAGTCATCCCACCTCAAAGCCCACCTTAGGGTGCACACCGGTAAGTGGGTGACACGCCTACGAAACTCACGGATTGTTGTTCTGCTGATTACAGCAAAATCTACCCTGAAATCTAAAATTTACTTTCAATTTTTATTTCATAACTCCTGCTGCTTCACATCTCAGTCATGTAACCCACTCTTATCACGCTTTCAAAAGTTCTTAACATCATTTTAAAAAGTCGATCTAATCTTTAATTATGTTAAAACACAGTTTTACGAAGTCCACGTGTGAAATAAAGTGTGGATTTGTTAGAAAATGGAGGGATTTGACAGGCCGTGCGGCTTCTTTATGCAGGGTACGTGACCACATGTTCCAGAGAAGGATAACATGGAACAGGAGAGGTGGTCCTACACACCGCCTGATGGGGGTGTGACACACAATCAAGAACAAACCCACTGATGGGGAGGGGACAGCAAACAGATCGCGATCTGTGTCAACGTCTTTTTTTTTTTTATAAGGATGTTTGTGATAAAGCCGTTAATGAATCATCCTGTTCTTCGTACGCGACGCTCAAATCAGAGATTTAAATTCAAATAACGAAAGTATAAATAATACGCTGTCATTTGTTTTTAGTTTTCACAAAATATTTTATGTTACATACATGTCACTGCGACATTTGCTCTCTATCCAAAATTAACCCTGCACCGCTATTTCCGTGTACGTCATCAGACCGCGCCCCTCAGTGTTGTAAACAAGAGAGAACACGTGGTTCTGTAGAACACGTGGAGGTGTGGTTCCAAGTCTGGAAAAAAAAAACCCGGTCATTTCTGATTTTTTTTTTCCTCCTTCAACAATAAATTATATTACTTTAGTCATTAAATTATTATTTTTTTATTTTGTAATTAATCCGATCAGTTGTTTCTTATCAAACCGGATGTGAATTTCTTAGTAGTGTAAACAATAATCTAACCTAATTATCTTTTCACATTTAATTGTGTCATTATTTATTTGAACAATCCTCCTTATCATTCTTAGATTTAAGCAGCAATCATATGCTGTTGATCCCACTTAATTGGTGAACTCATCAAAACAGAAGTTTTTATTACATGAATCTTTATTAATAATTGTTCTCTATTACTTTAGGAAGGTTAGTGTGTAATTCTATTGGATTACAGGAGAAGGAAGGTGTTGAAATAGTCTGATCAAAGTCTAAAGCTGTACCCAATAGAAATGCTGTGGCATGAGGGTGATGGGGGATGGCTTTGGCTCAGGGGGTAAAAGAATCGTTAATGGTTTTATCCCTGGCTTTTCCAGTCCACATGCCAAAGTGACCTTGGATAAGACAATGAACCACATTTCCTGGTATGCGTTGGAGTGTGTGCATACTGAGGAGCAAAAGGGACTTTGTGTTCAGAAATAAAGTATAAACTGAATATGTTAAAAGAATGGTCTGAAAGGTCACATAGTTTATTTGCAATCAAATATTTAATCAATTCAAACAAACTATAACGAATTATCAGTAGCATCACCAGAACAATCTGAGTCCTACAAACAGTTTGTGGATTATCAAATCCTTCCTTCATCTGCATTGTGGTTATTTTTTCTTTAAATTTACTTTGATTTTTGTCTTGCTTGATTAAATGTGAAATGTTAAAAATTGCTGTGTTAAAGAAGAAAATGAATCAAAATTACAATTTAAGTGAACGAATGATATATTTGACTCAAAAATTTTTGTGCCTGTTTGTTCTCAGGTGAGCGGCCCTTCAAATGCACCTGGCCAGACTGCAGCAAGAAGTTCTCCCGGTCAGATGAGCTGACCCGTCACTACCGTACACACACAGGCGAGAAACGCTTCAACTGCCCGATGTGTGACAAGTGCTTCATGAGGAGTGACCACCTGACTAAACACGCCCGGCGACATGCAGGTTTCCATCCCAGCATGCTTCAGGGTTCCAGTGCAGCTAAAAGACGCCGCTGCTCCATGTCCTCCTCTGATTCTGGTGACCAAAGCCCTACTGGAGTGTGAAACTTCCAGCCATACTGTACAGATAGATATGAAGGTACACTACAGACACAGAGGTGTATGATGTGTGTACTTTCACATGAGCCACATTGAGTCAGTTAACTGAACCGGCCAGACCATAATTCAGGGAGTTTTTCTTTCACATTGTGAATTATAAACCTTTAACCATTCTGAACTTGACCATAGTGAAAGTAAAGCTCGCTGTCCCACACCCTGGAGTAATTTATATTTATTAAGGGTTGATCAGGGTTTGTCCGGAGGGTCTAGTTAAACAAAGTGGTATTCCTGTTCATGTTCTGCATCAGGATAAAAAAACAACCCACATGTGTTTCTTATTTAAAGATGAAGAATACATCAATAATCAACTGAATGAGACAAGAAATTGATTTCCAATGTGTTATCATGGATAGAGTAATTTAATGAATGTTAACAGTCCTAACACGTTATTTTATACAGTTTCCTTTCAGTCCAAAACAACATGAATGCACAATAAAGCAGTATTACCATGTAAATATCAAACGGACTGGATGATTAGTATAGCAGAGTTAAATGTTATATAGAGTTTAAGAAAATTTATTATATAGAGAGTGATGCAGAGCTTGGTTATTTAATTATAGATATTTAGCAACAAATTTCAGGTCAAATCAGGCGTGATGATATGTGCTTGTAGGTGTTAGCAGCGTGTTTCCTGTGTTGGACTTTAAATCTTTACAAGAATGAATCATTTGCTAATACACGCACCAAAATCCATTTACATGACTACATCAAGACCATAATATGTGAGCCCATCTGATGGCAACAATCGCCTTTCTCATTCAAACTTGAATTACGTTCACAGTGCAGAACATTACAGGGTAAAAACTTTTAGCGGTAACGTTTTAGTTTGTATTGCAGCTTTACAATATTTAGAAACCTGATGATTTATGTTGCATAATTCTGTGCCTTTTCAATGTATTTTTTTAAAAGAAAAAGGGGAATTACTACATTCTTCATTTCGGGAAGAAAAAAATACCACTTGAATAAAGATTTGTCATAATCTTTGTTCTGATCTTTAGATCAATGACTGCCCCTCATAATAAGGGTGGCAGTTGCTGTTTTCTGGAACTGAATTTCTTTGTGTGTGGACTGCATTTTCTACTGGATTTCACGTGTGTTCATGCCAATCAATACTACATCTGGTGGTGACATGAAAGCACAACATTTCTCACACAATAAAATAAAGCAGGATAGTTTTTTTTTTAATATATTTTCTTTAGCACTTTGAGGCATCCCCTCATCGTTAGCTCCTTTGTGAATGACTGTATTTTATCATGTAGCATGCTTGTATGTATTTCTTTGGTACTATCTATATTTTATTTTTCAGGTATTCTTTTATATTATTAATGGAATAAGGTGGTCTCGTTAATTCACCACAAGATCCAGATCATTTGTTTATGTCATTATTTTTTATACTCATCCTCATACTTTATCCAGTTAGATTCCTGCAGCTGTAGTCGACTGTGTATGTTTGCTAAGCAGAATATTGCTTTTCTTTCCTGGCACTATAACTGTGATTAGATGCTGGTGCCTTTCGGGCTGAAGCCTTTTTTTCTTCTGATGCTACTCTACTGTAAATCAGGGACTGACAATGCAAACACCACAATATTGCAACGCTGTGTAATAATTACTGCTCAAAGTTCAAACATTAAAACAACTTTTTTTCTCATAAAACAATTGTTTGTGTTGTTTATTTTTTTAACTTGGAGAATTTATACATTTTTTTGTACTATATTTATTCCTCAATAGGAAAATGACTTTGCTGCAGCAGATTACCACGACAGCACCAATGTTGGGAGCAATTATGGCATCAGGTGTCTCCTCCAGGGACACCTTGGCATGGGCCCTGTATGAATCGAATTGGCTTCTCCCCATCCAAGGGCAGACATTCTACCATCAAACCAACACCTCCACTCAATTATTAATGTAAACAGTGATTGAGAACAGACAACGGTTCATTTGCTTTGTGTTTATTTACCATCTTCGTACACTGCACACAACAATAACAATGTTAAATACTGGAATGAGAGCCTTTACAATACAAGAAAATCTTTTTTTTAGAAAAGAAACTCAAAGTAAAAATGTAAACATCTGCACCTAAATGTTAAAAATAAATGCAGAACTTTATTACCAGCAAATGATCTTTAAATAAACTAAGTAAGACAGCAATAAATAACCACATCGTTAGACTTCTCTGTACTTTAAGGCATACTCTAAATGCAAACAAACAACTGATTTAGAGAAGAGGGCTGAAAAGGAAGGATTTCAGTTCTCCAAGTTAACAAACCCTTCATGTGACGTAATTATAAAATGCTTTCAATCCTGTCAATAAAAGATAAAGCCACCTTTGATTGTGGCATTGTGAGATTTATTGTAACCACTGATCGTCACATTTTAGTGACAAAGTGAAACAGAAGTGATGTTCTCAGACAACTGAATGCTGGAAAATCTAAAATGAATTCCATAAGTTCCTTTGGCCTTGATAACGTGGATCATAGCATGTCTAGAGGGTCAGTTCTACAAAATCTCATCTTCCCTTTTGACACAGTTTATTTCTGATAAGCCGCTATTACAGCTGTGCAGGAAACGCACACACACACACAAACCCACAAAAGTAAACAAAATGTGCAAATTCTAACAATGCAAGTCTAGCTGGCGCCACGACCGTAGCATAAAACCAAATGTGCAAAAGCTTGGTGCTTTTATTTTTCATTCCATTGACGTTTCCAGAGCTTTTCATGCAATTTGTTCCTCAGCTAATTATGCCATACAGTCATCTCTACTGTAAACGTCTCACACCGGAGGATCAGTAGTGTCGGTTGTGATCTTAATGAATGCAATGAACTGGTCTGTGCTACATTACAACCCCGTACAGTCCGATGGATACAGTACCAGATTTTCTCCTTTTGGGTGTACAAAGATCACAGTCCTCACTCCTTTGACCTAAACATTAAGACATAAAATTCCATTGATAGCAATGGTTATAAAGTAAGCATTTAAATAAAAACAAAACTAGAAAAATACAAACCAGTAGGTAAGACAGCAGGTATGAATCTTGTTACTTTTAAGGGCAATTGAACCAACTTGACATAATCAAATAACCTTTTTCTGTCTTTCATCCAATAACATGTTTAAATATCAATGCCTGTCAGGAGAGGAGTTCTCAACAAGTGTTCTTCCTACCATAGGAGGAGTCTACCACTTTCATACTATTTCAAATGCATGTAGATTATTCTCATTTATGTTCTTTCCCTCCATGTTAAGCTAAAATTTCTAAATGTTTCATGATTTTTTTGTCATTATCACTGTATCACTGCAGGACAATGTTCTACCAATGCCAAGCTGTTGCCACTTCAGTGGCAAGGTAAATAAAGAAATGGGGGAGGTCGTGTGTGTGGAAAGGTCGGGGAGGAGGAGGCTTTAGGGCGGGGTTACTGGATTTGGCAGGTGGTGGAGGAGGTTGCCTGGCAGCACATGCAGGTGGGGTTAACTGATTTGGGAGGGATCAGATCCAGGTCTTCATCATCTGGGATCTCATCAAGTCGGTAACCATCTTTCAGCAGCTGAATGTTCAGATCCTGATTGATTTGCTGAAAAGAAAAAAAGATATTTTCTGTATAAAAACTAGTGAACAAGATCAGTTTTTGTTCCGTCCTCTGAATCCCTTATCTCTAGTGTGGTCGCGGGGTTGCCGGAGCCTATCTGGGTTGGTTTCTGGCGAGAGGCAGGGTACACCTTGAATAGGTCGCCAGTTTGCTGTGGGTTCACACACACAAAGAACCATACACACACACACTTGTTCCGAGGGGTAGTTTCATAGTTGTCAATCAACCTAATATGTATGTTTTTGGAGGATGGGAGGAAACCAGAGTATCCTGAGAAAACCCACGCATACACAGGGAGAACATGTAAACTCCACAAAGAAAGTTTTTGTTTTCTGAACAAAAATCAAACTGCTTAGTTTAGGGGTACTCCTGAGCCATCTTTGCTGAATTTATCTTTTATTGAAAAAAAAAGTACAGGAAAAAAAATGTCAAAATGATTTAATGGTGGAACTCCAACCTCTTTAAAAACATCTTTGTTTCTGTGCTCGTCTAAAAAATGTCTAATCAAACTCTTTCTTGTTTAAGCTGACATTCAAAATCATCATGCAAGCATAACTTAGCATCAGATCTGATCGCTCTGTACAGTTTTCTGTTTGAAGGCCTGCATGTGTGACCATCTGTGTCCCAAATTTTCAGAATTTGTGTGGATAGAGAAGTTTTTATAGGTTCGTCGTGTTCCCAAAAGCAAACCAGAAAGAATGTAAGACTCAAGTGTAAAGCGCACTACAAATAAAATGTATTATTATTATTAAGTGGTTCTTCTATTGACATATACTGTATCAAAATAAAACCTGGTACGAGAACTTTTTTTTTAACCAGTTGTTAGTTTTTTACCCCAAACTATCTGCTAACTCTGCTGAAAGGATGTCTTATATAACAAATATTAAAAACAAAATGCTTATTAACCAGAAATAATAAGAAAAAATATGCTATTAAAAAAAATATTTGATTTTCCAGTTCACAAGAAAAATCAAAATTTTTGTTGTTGAAATATGATGGTGAGAAAAAAAGCACAAAGAATGATGGTTTAAAGATGGAGCACTTTCCCAAGACCGTCAAATAGATTTTTTTTATGATGCTTGCTGGGCTAAACAATACTTTTATTTGACTTACAAGAAGAAGGATCATTAAAAATTCAAGTCTGCATATTGATCACACATTGATCGTCTAAACTTTTAGATTAGTTGTTATAAACACGACGACACGATGGTTAGCACAGTGGTCTGACAGGAATGAGGAGAGAGGGTTTGATATCTGGGTGGCGATGAGGCTTGGATTTCTGGCCTTTCTGTGTGGAGTTTGCATGTTCTCCTTGTGTATGCGTGGGTTTTCTCCGGGTAGACCGGAATTCCTCGCACCCTCCTAAAACATGGACGCTAGGTTGATTGACCACTATGAAATTGCCCCTAGGAATGTGTGTGTGGTTGATTTTATGTGTGTGTGGCTCCGCAACAGACTGGCAACCTGTTCAGGGTGTACCCTGCCTATCTTCTTAAATCAGCCAGACCAGGCTCCGGCACCCCAGCAGCCCCACTCGGGATGGACATTTCAGAAGATGAATGAATGTTATAAACATAATATCTATTCTTTCTCTCGATTACAAATGAAAACTTAAAAGACAAAAAGGAAGCATAAATTATAAAAGCATCACCTGACCATGTCACATACAACATCCTTGAATGTATAAGAGAATATTACTGATATGAAGTGAAGTAAACATACAGAAAAAACTATTTCTTTCTTCCCTGAAACACTTTCATACACAAGTGCACCTGCATTGTGAGAGAGAGCGCATGCCCAGAGAAACCTGATGGATAAGCAGGATGGGTGCACTGCAGCTTATCCAAAAAAAATTAAAATAAAAGACGCATAGGACTAGATGGTGAAGAATGAGGAAATAAAACCATCTCACCTCAGCAGACGAGTACCCTGATGATGAATATCTAGACATGTCAAAATCATCATCACTGAAAGACAAGAAAAGTTGGTTAATTTTTTTTTTTCAAGAGGTGGATTTAATTTTATGCTTGTGTCTGTGTTTTTTTTACCTGTCTGTGTCTAAGGCCACTAAGGGCTTTTCATCTGGGCTCTGGTCTAAAGAAGAGTAGCCTTTATTGGGCACTACCAACCTGTGTGGAGAAAACAAAACAGCATGAAGAGGGAGAAAAATTAGATCTACAAACAGGAAGAAAGGGAGTAAGAGAAGAACTGGCTGAAATAATGGCAGAAGATAAAGTCTGGCCCCGGAGGCACAGCTGCACTGCAGGAGAGACACAAACGAGCGAGCAAGCAAGAGAGAGAGAGGTCTAATTTCTGCCTGGGACGTTTTACAAACCTCAGATCAATAAGGCTATATTTGCTGCCTTGTTGACAGATAAAAGTAATAAATATCAAGAATGAAAGTAATCTGGGAAGTTTCTAAAAAGTGCTCTTGGTAACTGACATGATGGAACGGAGTGGGAAAGGAAATGAAAATTCACTTTATTTCATGCTTCCCTGTTTCGGTGTTCTGCTTCAATCAATACCTCTGAGAACATTTTATGTTCAAATCTTTATTCTAATAGAACAAACTACAAAACTACAACACTGGAAACGCGGCAATTGAATTGTGTTACTGCCAATATTTTTATTATTCGATGTGTTCTTGTGTTTAATGGATGATTGAAAATAAATCTCACCGTGTTCTCGCCATGACATTGTTCTTCTTAGGTTGTTGGTTAACTGGACTACCTACAGTGTTGCTGTTCTTTAATGAACCCTTCCGGGCCAGCTCTCTTTGTTTCTCTGGAGATAATAACCAAAGAAGAAGCATTTGTCAGAAAACACACGCTAAGAGTTAATAAAGAACTTTTACTACAGAAAGCAATTTGTTTTTTTAATGTCCCTATGCGGATATGTGATCAAATTGCACTCATGCTAAGAAGGTTATCTTTACAAAATATATTCTAAAATTTAGCCGAGATATAAGATACAAAGAACCCAAACTGCCAGTGTGTGTGTCTGTGTCATACTCCAGTAAAGAAATGGTTACTTTAAAATAAATGCAAAAGTTTTTCTTATCAAACATCATGACGCGGTGAAACATGGAGGAATATCAATTTACGTTTTCTAGAGAAATCCTTTGAGGTCATTTAAAAATGTCGACAAAATACAACTTGAAGAGCTTTTCTTCTCAAATAACACAAAACAGAACAAAACCAGGAGGATTTTAACTGAGTTTGATTTTTTTTAATCTTCCTGGTTTCCACGAATAATATTACAAATTAGTTTATTATAAAATATTTTTTTCACTCATAGAAATAAATGTTTTTTTTTATAAGAAACAAACGATCACTTCATGATTAAAAAAAAAAAATGCAGTTATCTAATTCATTTGTTACGTGGTATCCGTCGGTTCCATCCAAGGTGCTGAAATTATCTTTTTAATATTTTGGTTATACGATTAATGAAATTTAATTAGAAAAACTAGTAGCTGAATTTTTTTTATTAATATGGGTTCATCTATTGTTGTTATGATGTTGTTATGATGAAGAAAAAAAACACACAGATAGATCAATAAGACAGTAACTTATTAAAGGAGTACTTGATCTAATAACATTGGTCAAATATATTTTCCTCGTCTGAAGTTTATAACTCTTATTTTCAAAATATTTTTATGTTCCACTCATTTTTAGAGTCAGTAATTAAGAAAAATAATCAATAAATCCTGTAACTCTAACCTATTTTCCTCTGAAGAGGAGATGGTTTGTAGTTGATAGTAACAGGTTCCCCCTCTCTGGTGTCCGAGTCTGCCTCTGAAGCAGTGGAAGATGCTGGATCCTGGAGACAAAAACAAAACACAAATATTTGGTTAAAATGATATTTTTAATTAAACTTTAAGGCAGAGAGAAGCTGGATAGGGTGGTTTGGGCATCTTGTTAGTATGCCTCCCGAAAGCCTCTCATGTGAGGTGTTTCAGGCACGTCTCACCGGAAGGAGACCAATGGGGAGACCCTGGACCTGCTAGAGAGAATATGTCAGGTGGACAAGGAACGCGGGATCCCCCGGAATGAGCTGGAGGATGCAGCTGGGGTGACAAGAGCCTGAAGCTGTTGCCCCCGCGACCTGCTCCCAGATAAGCGGAAAACAACAAAACAGAACTATAAAATTTTTGCATTTTGAAAGATTGTGTCCACAGTGTGAACATCTTCAAGTTAATTAAGTTATACGAAAGAGTAGAGATAAAGTTCATTATTTAAGAAGTTCCCATGAGTTCATTTAAACTCTCAGATATTTAAAAACAATACAAAGAACTCCTTTGATCTTCTTAAATATCTTAATACGAGCAGATCTCATTGCTTTGGTTTGTACAAGTTAAAAAGCCACCAAAAGGGGGCAGCAGAGACCCCACCGCAAGCTGTAATAACGTCAACCGCCACTAGAGGCCGCACGATGAATCACTTCAACATTTAAAAGAAATTATAATAAAAGATAAAAAAAAAAAGATTCAAGTTTTAATCTTGTATTTGTAAATAAAACCGCAAATAGTGATCTCATTAAATCTGACGAGAGCAGGATAATGGAGAGACTTGATGTTGAGATGCTGAGAACAGCAGCGTTATGATGGGATGCTTGTTTTTACCAGACATGATGGATGCTGCGCAGCACTGCCTCCACTCCACTCAGGAGACAGATATACCTCTATAAACACATCCACTAGAAGCGATCTGATACACGATCAGTGAAACGTTTCACTTTCTGGAAGTTAAAAACATGCACAATAACAGCCTTTTTATTTACCACCAGGAATAACCATTTATTTCTGATGGTGGGTGGTAGGTTTGCCATCATCCAAACAGTTAAACCCAGGCCTGATCCGCGGTGTTTCCAACAGATCAGTAGGATCAGATGATGGTCAGATGATGACCTCCTGTTCAGACTTACCAGCGGCTGCATCTCAGATTGCATCTCTGCCTCCTGAACAGCACTCGGTACTTGAAATCTGTCTATTTCTTCCATCATTTTGGAATCACGCTCCTTTCCTCCTTCTTCTACAAAATCAACCTTCCTCACTGGTTTTATTTTAGATCAAAATCAATAATCAATCCTGATGTTTGACTGTCTTTTTGTCGATCCGATTGCGAGCTACATCCCAGCAGGCAGTGTGATCATTGTGGTGTGATCAGTTGCTGATGGTGACTCCACCACCACCCACTTCCGGGTGGGGGGCCCAAACTGGGGTTCAGGGACCGAAAGTAGACCATTTGAAGAGAAATCTTTTGCTCAAGATTTTTCCATTTTTTGTGAAAAATATTTGATCATTTTGCACCATTGTGACTAAGATGTTTTTATGATTTATTTTTAGTTTATTGTCATCAAATAAAGATTCACATCTGGATGATGATGAGGGCTTTAATGCAGGGTATCCTGACAAACCCCCGTCACCCTCTTCATGATGTTATCACGACCCAGAAGACAACACTAAGTAACAGGTTCCTCTCACTGCGCTGCAGGACTGAGCGCTTTGGGAGGTCGTTCATCCCTTCAGCCCTCAGGCAATTGAATAGATCAGATGGTTATGGAAGGAACTGAGTCCTATTTTATTTTGTGTTTGTGTTGTTTTTATTTATTTGTATTTACAGTTTGTGTGCTTTCTGTTGCTGCTGGACACCAGAATTTTTCCTGCGGTAGATTAATAAAGTTTTATCTATCTATGAACATCTACCTCATTACTGTGAAGAGGATGTTGCACAGCTGACACTACCAGTCATCTACTACCCCACACAAATCCACACATGCACTAATACACACTTCCCAGGCAATTTAGGAAAAGTTGTCTAATGAGTAACATCCATTAAAAATCTACTAATTGTTCAAGAATCACTTTGCAGACGTCACTTTTCAAAATTGCCTTCACTTAGAAATCCAGTAGAGAGCAGCAAAATCCCTCCACATGGTGCTGAAGAGAGTTCCTGGTACATTCAAAGATTGATGCTGCATCTAGAGTCCACAACCAAGAAGACACCAGCAGGTGGGAGTTTAACATTAATCCGAGACAGTGGTACAGGCTCCACTGAGGATGAATGTCAATGAGATGTTTGCAGGTTTGAGGGCATTGCCTTCCAGTTTGCTGAACCCAGTCAGTTTGAAGTGCTAAATTATACAAACTACTGAGAAACAACTTTTCTGTGTGTGCACAGGACAGTGTAAAAGAATGATTAGATTTAAGTTGGTGTTTTTGATAACTGTTAAATCTAATCAGGAACAGAAACTTGGTTATCTTCAATAAACATAAATCATGAGATCATATGTGTTGTTTCAGGAATAAAAATCTAACAAATAATGCTTCATTTTTCATCTCTAAACAAACCAATAAGTTTGAAGATGTGACAACAGACCATTTTATTTCAAAAAATAAATTTGTGGACTAATTCATATGTTTCTCCATCCTTGCTTCTCTCTCACTCACTCTCACCATGTCCCCTTGCTTCCCTGGGGTTTCTTTTCTCACCAATTTTGCTTGCTTCATGCTATAATTATGCTTTTGTTAAAGTAACAATTCACACTGACATAATTGCTGTAAAATACTTTCAATATAAAAATCACACTTTTGTCTAAAATAATTTGATGATTGTTACTCTGTGTCTGTGTTTGTTGGTTTGCATTTTTGGCATTATCCATTTATAATGAGGGATTTTTTATAGGTATTGAAGATTTACATTCAACATGTTACAACACAGTATTTTTCAACCAGTGTTTTACGGCACACAAGTGTGCCGTGAGACATCATCAGGTGTTTCATGGAAAATGATCCTATTTCAACTCAAATGATGATCAAGAGTAAAAAAAAAAAATGGAGTAAAGCGTGTTTATTTGTGTTTATCAATGTGAAATCTTGCCATTTTATTTAGAGACTGACAGGGCTGCCATGTGACCATAGCAAATCACTCTTCTTCTCTGCATTTTGTTGCATCTTGCTATCCACCCCCTTCCAAAGAATACCCTAACTAGTGGATCACATTTTCTACATGTTTTTGAGACATTAAGGGAAATTTAGGTTGTGTTTTAAAGCAGAAAAATTGCAAATTCCAAATAAATCTCTCAATTTTTTGCAAAACATTAATGAGAAAAAGTTTCTCTTGTATTTAGGGTCAATCCTCTGAAAGGCTCATTGTCTGGAACTAAACATATTAATTTGGCAAATATGGTGCAAAACTTTCAAAAGAGCTCGTTATGACACAAGTTTACATGTGGAATTGCTTGTGATGAAGTAATTAAACAATTTAAATTAGTTTAGAGAATCCTTTTTAACATTTTCGGTTGTGGTGTGCCTCAAGATTTTTTTTTTCATCTAAAAATGTACCTTGACATGAAAAGGTTGAAAAACATCACATAATACATAAGAACAGGACTGAAATTTTGATGAAACAAATGCTTTACAATAAATAGGATGAAACCTGAAAGACTAAAACAAGATGCATTTATTTAAATTTTTTACAAGATCTTTCCAGTCTTAAAGATTGTTTTCCTTTTTGTATAGATAAAAACGTGTTTCTCTATGACAATAAAACAACCCCAAAAGATTTATTAAACATGAACAACATTAGATAAAAATGCTTCCTGCCCAGAGGCAGTTTAAGAGGTTAAAAAAATGCCCTCAGGAAGTTCTGATACAATTTAACAAACATATTAAATTAGATTTTTTCTGACAAAGATCATGTAAAAGTCTGTCTGATATATTCCATTTATTTATATAACCCAATATCACAACACAACTGTCTAAAAAGAAAAAGAGAAAAAAACTGTAGGTTGTCAGAAGGTGAAGAAATACACTTATAAAAGAAGACTTATCAGCTTTCAGTCCAAACCATTCACCAAAAGAAACAAGTACACCATGTTTGGGTGAAAATCTTGCTGTTTCCCAATAAAAATGATTAAATATTTATACGATACAATTCTGCACCATTCAAAAATTTTTGAGGATTTTCCCCAAGTTTTGAAATTTCATCTTTCATAACTCCTCAACAACAGCAGTGCACAGTTTTTGCAACCGATCTTTCAGATCGGTGTAAATGGCTGTGGTCTGCAAAATATAAAGATACAATAAAACTCCACGTTCTGACATGTTTATTCTGGAAAAGTCATGGTTCTCCCAACTCGTTCTCTCTTACAGCAGAATAATATGGACCATGTTCATATTTCATACTCCCAGACCAATATGCTTCTCTTCATTGTGACCTTTTTACCAAATGATACGCTTATTAGAAGTTCCTACTGCCTCGCACCATCTCTATATTTCATCATCACATTGTGTATGAAAATTTTGCTCTGAAAGGCTTGAAACATTCACAGTTTATGCCAAAGATGTCTTGGCCTCTTTTGTCTGGAAGACTCCAAACTGTCTCTCTGTTTTGCAGCACCACATTATACTGATGTCAGAAGGAAAAATGGAGCTCTGTTCAAACACACAGAGCTTAATTCAGAACAGCAAACATCCCTGCTGGCCACACTGTGCCATCTAACTAGTCAGCTTTAATCAGTATTTGATTTACAGCAATATCAAGTATTTAAATAGATAATTCTATCTCTAAATGATGTTTGATTCCATGTTTTAAACTTTCAGACAAAAAGAACAGTGCAGATTCTTCCATCCAATCCCCTTCTTCTAACTTTATTCTCTTTGTGAACCCAAAATAAAGAGAACAACAGTTGGGAGAACACGCTGTGGACTTAAGGACTCAAAAGGGTCTTGGCTTTTCCAAGATGTGAGATTACCATTGTACAATTACATCAAACACCAAAGTCTGATATCCAATGACCATTCTAATCGATGAGAATGAGTTGTGATTTTTTTTATTGATGACATAAGCAGGTGTCTCATATTTTTTATGTCCTATTAAATGGCAACTTTTATCACTAAGATTTTTACAGTAGTCCAAGTACTTCGTTTGCAAAAAAGTCAGATAAAATTGATTGTTTTCATTCAGACCATTCTTGTTTGCCCAAGTCTGTTTGAGCAATTCCTTTTGTATTTTTTTTTTTTTGGCAACTTTGTGCTTTCTTTTCATATGATTATATTCAAATAAATATGTCAATGCTTTCTTGTCACAATGAGGTGAATGTAAAAGTGTGGGATGCTATGTAAATCATATTTAAAACTACCATGTTTTGCAAAGTTTGTGGCAATTCAGCAGGAACAAAAGCAGATCTCACTCTACAACTCGATCCTTTAGAGTGTGTATCCTAATTTTTCTGCCAGCTGGACAAATCTGTTCTCAACCAAAATACAAAATCTTTCACCTTTTCTTTCCAGCACATTGTGTTCATAATGTTCTAAACTCAGCTTATTATTTTATCCTTTGGCAACACTGTGACCACATTTGTCAAATCCTGTAGATGACTGCGGTGCAGTGTGATGTGGATTATGCAACCCTCCAATGGTACAGATGGACTTGCAGATTATCGGCCCTTCGTGCATTATTAGTAACCTCTCCATCTGTATTATACGTCACTTTGGTTACGTAACACTAGTAAAACTACCAAACTTTACAGACTTTTCTGTTTGGATATTTAAGGCATAACACGTGATGGATTATCTGACTGAGTTGTTGATTACTCTATCAAAAAAACATGGTAGTTATTTTTAAATCATTACTCATTACAGTGAAAAAAACCCAAAACAAAACACAGGGACAACTTGACACAATTAAGAGAACTGATAGGATTTAAAATAAATACCTGGATTCAAATACTACACTACACCCTGTACACCCTCTTACGATCTGGTCGCAGGTTCAAGTCCTTCTCACTGAAGACCAAGAGAGCCACATCCAGCTTTATACCTTCCTCAATCCGACTGTTGAATGGCTGAGGGGCCTTGTGACAGGTGGCCATGTGCTGAGGAAGCAATGACTGAATGATTTTATTTTATTGTTTTATCACATAGTTAATGAATGTGTTTTTTAGGCATCTGTCTGTCTTTATCCCGACGCTCTGTCTGCAGATGAAGTTCTTAACGGATAAATAAAGTTATTATTATTATTATTAACTGCAACTTTACAGGATACAAGATGAAGAGTTTTTGAACTGGACCCTAACACCGGTGAAATCTAACCATTTGCAACTAGTGTTTGTACTAGTTACTGAGTTTCGTTCAGTCATAGCTTGAAATGAAAAACCAAGAACAGAGCGCTTTGGGATTTTCTCTGAAAGTGTAAAGCGCATTACAAATAAAATGTATTATTATTATTATTATTATTAAAAACCAAACAGGAAGATTGAGTAAGAAGATTTTAGAAAAATACCACAGCTGAAACGCAACAACCTCCAGTTTCTTAATCTCTATGTAACAAACAATCTTTTTTCTCAAACACATCCATTAAACATGCAGCTTTACATCAGCTGTGAAGTTACTCTTCACTTTATGTCGACTCTTTGCTCTTCGTGTTTCTTTTTAAAAACCATTAGAGGAATGCTGGATTGGGGTTAGACGATAAGGAGGATGTGCTTGCTTGCTGTTGATAACTAACAGGATGTGGGTCACAGTAACAGTCAGTGTGGTCACCATTGATTAGCTCAATGCTGCAGTCAGCAAGCAGAAAACCATCAGTTCTCTTCTATGATTGTTGTAAAAACAAAGTTGATGATAATGTGCAGCTGTGAAGCATTACAATGAGTATAAACCAGAGTATTGTACTGAAAGCGTTGTTTTCTCGGGAGCCCAAAGAAGCCAAACAAAAACACTGATTAGTTCCATTTATTTTTATTATCTATTCAATAAACCAAATGAAAATGTAAGGCTTTACACAACAATGCAGTGCTCCATCACATTTTTAAAGATTGTAGGAATTTCTATTTATTATTTGCTTTATTGATTGATCAATTCAAGAGATTTTTTTTTCTACTCAGACCAAAGATTCCTCTTTAATGATTTTTTTTGTACCTTAAATAAAACAGAGTACTCATTGGAAAAACAAAAAAAAGCAATTAAAATTTAATAAAATTTAATTTTTGGATTGAGTGTAGATCTAAACAAATACATTTTTTTAAATCGAGGTCTTCTTACTTAATAAATCACATCAGTGAGAAAAACAGAGATTTACTGTCAATATGGAAACGAAGCAGTTTGGGTAATAAACATTATTCACACAAAACTGCAAAATTGTACAAAAAATGTACATAAGAAATACCTATAAATATCTTACTAGTCAATACAGCAGCTCAATAAATAATAATAAAAAAAAGAGGCACAGTGGAATTCAGGCAAACTTGTTACACTTTTGTAACCCCTGGTTTGAGGGAGCAGAAACTAAAAAGTACTAGAGATTCTTTTCTGTCAACAAGAAACCAAAACTCCCCATTTCCATTTCTCTTCTCCTTCCTCTTTCTCATCCACGTCAAATACGAAGCAAAATTTATCTCTGCCTGTCTTGATTTAGATTCATCCTCCAGCTACATTTGTGTTGTGTGAGTCCAATTCAAACTCTGTGTGTGTGCTTGTTGCGTCAGACACTGATTCTGCAGCACAGAAAAAAACAGTATGTTTGCTACAGAGCAGCTTTATGTCTCTCTCTCCCAACATATCCATTATTTTAAACTGGCTTTAACCTTCCCAGTCATACATTGGACAGCTCTTGTGCATTTTTCCTGCAGCTGTCAAATAAAAAGAGAGCAGAAGAGGGTATCATGGTTGGCTTATGTGAAGAAAGCAAACTGCCAGACAGATGGACAGTCCCAGTGACACCTAACAGAGATAAGCGGATTGAGCCTGCTTGTTTCTGTTGTTTGTCTTGCTATGAGTCTTAATGCAGTTAGTCTACTCAAAGCTTCACCAAATGGCACAGCTGAGACTTGGTTGGTGGTAAAGAGCTATAAACAGTGAGTAACACTATAAGAGAGAAAAAGAACTGTGAATACTGGTTTGTGCAACTACCTGCTGACCTGACTTTACCTTTAATGATATTGAACCATAACAGAAAATCAAAGCTTGTCCACATGATAAGTTGATGTTTTTAGTCAAGCAGCAGTTAGTATATACTTCTCTTCAGTCTTTTTCTGATCCAGTCTTGCTATAAAAACAGGCATTTTCTCCTGATGTGAAGGCACCTTGCAGGCTTTGTAGAGGATAACAAAAAGGATGAGGATGAGGACACCCACCACATAGTTGCAAACAATCGCTACTATGGCCCACAAAGACAATCCCATTCTGAGCTCATGCTCCATGCAGAATCTCACAAACAAGTTGCATCAAATTTCAGAGATGCATCTCAGGTGAGTCAGCACAGGCCAGTTTGTTCTTTCAGCTCCACAGTTTCTTTCTGAAAAAAACAAAACAAAAAAACATGTCGTTATGATTGTAAATGCAAATAACAATGAAAAAGATTTTCAGGTTTACACTTGCACATATCGGGCCGTCTGGGCCGTGTGCTAAGTCCTCAGGTGAGGACTTGTGTGGACTTTTCTGCTTGTGTGAATCAATTGTAAATTCACACAAGCAACGTTACTTTCTCCCTGACAGGTTTGTCATCAGGTCAAGGTGCCTTATCTCTGCAGGTGTTTTGTTTTTTTTAGAACAACCTACATTTTGCACACCCACTGTAAAAGTAGGTTATACCCGGAAAGCTGATTTTGAGTAGGAAAAAGAATATTTTAGTATCTAACGAAACAAAAATGAGGTTATTGTGGGTACAGTAAATGCTTAAAAACAAAGACCTGCAAAATATAATAATTATACACCATGACTTTTATGAATATTTTTAAAATTAGAAGTATGAAAATTGAGCTGTTTTGATGCCCATATTAAATAGACATCTGAAGAGGGATGTGTACATTTGCAGAAGGTAAAATCCCAATGGGAATAGACATCTGATGAGATGAGAGCAGAAAGTATTTCCACATTTAGGATTCAACATACAGAAAGTAAAGCTCATTTCTTTGACTCGTTTTCCTCTAATGCATTTCAAATGAGATGCTCTCTCCAACTGGGAGCAATATCACTGCAGAGCAAGTCAGCTCATGTGGTCAGGAAACCATTTCAAACTTAGCCTTTCCATTTAGAAGCACTTATGACCAAACCAAACAAAGATGGAGAACCAAGCTGTTTTGTTTTTCAGTTTCAGTTCAGTCTCTACAATCTAAATTTGACAACTATTAATCAAACACACCTTGTTATTTTGTTATACATTGCCAAAATCCTTTCCAAAAAGTGATACGAATAAAAAAAATTAAGAAAATAACAAAACATTATCATACATTTGTGTGACACCCAAAACAAAAATCAAAATAATTGATATCTATAAGATTATTACTTATAAAATATCTCCCGAACAACCAGTGATGACATAACTTGTTAAATTGTCATTTGAAAGCTAAAAATTCAGACAAAACAACATTCAAATTGGATCCTCCAACAAACACATGTACACTCTGTGTTTCTGGTGCAACTGTCAATAAAGAGATAAAAGCCAGTATTACGCAATGGCTTTGCTCTCTGACTACTGCAGGAAAAGTTTAAGCTTTAAGCCTTAAACTGCAGGTTTGCAACACCAGAACAGAAGAGAATGTTTGCTAGAACATGTTTAGTTGCTGTGTGCACATGGAAATAATCTAATGCAAATGAAGCAATGTCAAATGCTTGTTTATATTTAAAGTGACTCACAAGTCAACATGTGCACTGACCACATAAAAACAGACCAAAGGTCATGCAATATGCATCACCTGCACACCTTTATTACCATAAAAAGCACCATAATCATCAAAATAAAAATTCTCAATCTTTATATGATCTTACCCAATGTTTGCCTTCGATGTCTTTTTTCTATGAGCATGATCTTTTGAAGACAAAGTCCTCTCCCTTCCTTCAAATTCTGCAAGGTAATAGTTTCAAAAATAAGCTCAGATCTTCTGTAATTTTCTTCCATGTAGTGAACCCATTTCTCTTTGTAATGGAAGGAAGACAGTACAAATCCACATTATTTGTTTTCCTCCTCCGTCCTGGACTTTCAGACCAACTCAGATTAAACTAGTGCATACTGTTGGGCTCTGTGACTGCTGATATGTGCACACGCAGGAAGATGCTGCTGTCACCATCATCCCCCATCCCACACCCTCCTCTCCACTAACGCCCCTCCCGCCGTCCTTTATAACTGACTTTCTATTTAAAGACTCTCTTGGAACATCCTATCAAGTACTTTTCCTCTTACCCCAATAAGAAGTCAGACCACCAGCAAGTAGCCAGTGGCAAACTTAGATCTAGCGGTAAGCTGGAAGTGTAGAGTGAAGTAATGAATGGATCTAGGTATGGATTATTTTAACTCTCAAAAGTTTCCATCTGCAGTTATTTTGGCCAGACAAATGTTTTAAAGACTTTGCTATTAAAAAAAAAATAAAACGGATAAAAAGATGACTGACTGACTGACAATTTATGTCAGATTTTTAAAAAGGTAAACAGGTCACATTGAACCCTAAAGTAAAAACAAAAAATTAGAGACGATTTTTTTCATCTCTCTTGTGTGTTCAGTGTGAGTAAATGCAAAGCTAAGCAGCTGCTGCACCAGCTTCTAACTGTTGCTTTTTCTTTCCCTCATTGGTATTCAGGACAACAGCAGGGTGTCTCCGGGGAATTCTACTCAGTGTCCCTTTCTCTCTTTCTTTGTGAGTGTGTGATCATTCAGCTATCTTTGTATAGTCCTATTTCAGTCTGACACTGAAGAAGGGAGCATGTGTGGTTTATTTTCAAAGTGAAGACGTTGGAGGCTTTTGTAAAAACTTTGCGTAAAAACTTATAAGAAAGTTTGACATTTACGCTTTAATAAGAAATGAAGTGCGTGTCAGGGATGTGTCCCCACAACGACTGGAAAACATGTCTGTGGGAGTGTGTGATGTGACCCAGTGTTCAGGCAGAGACAAAGACTTCTTTTAGGCCTCACACACACCCTCACCCTCACCATCTGTTCTATACAGGAATCTTCTGGGAAACACATCCTGCAAACTAATGAAAGAGGCGTTAAATATATGCCACTCCATGCTCTCAATATTTCACCGCCTCAATCATTTGAATTAAATATGAACACACTCCCTGACAATGTAATTTCTGTTCAATGATGTACAGACTTAATATATGTAATTAAATGTAGCTTTGAATGAGCAAAACGCACAATTAAAGTGGAAACCTAAAGGTCACCGCAGCATATTGTATTTGAATTTTTCATAAATGTCAGAGATGATTTGTATCAACAACCTCCATCTATTGAGCCCTGACAAGTTATTAACCAATTCATTATTGTAGTGATTCCAGCACCAGGTCTATGGTCTGTATCATATTTTTTTCTCAGACAAGGATTCCTCCATCTTTCAATGAATTAAAGTTGCCAACTTCTGTTTCATACAGACGTGAACATTTGTTGGCATTTAGATGCAAATATGAAAGTGTATACTCATTTGAAAATGTCTGCACATGTAAGCACATATCCTCTTTGCATGGCAAAACTACAGTTGTCATACAAGCTTTCTCTGATGCCACAGGCAGATTTTTCTGAGTAAGCTATTTAAAAAATGACTTATTCATTACATCAGAGATATAAACTCATGTCTGTGATGAAAGTCTTCATCCTGTTCTTCAGAGTGTTCCTTATGCACCTTAAAGAGATCACTCTTGCAATGGAACATATTCTTTTTTACAATTCACTATAGATTACACATATCGAAACATGTCGTAGTGTGATTCCTCGTTAAATTTTGCAAACAAATGTGTCTCATTATGTCTCTGTTCAAATAAAACAAATGTCTCTGTAATCAAAGATATTCATTAAACCATCTTTTGGCATTCATTGAAAATTGACATTTTGGCACAAATGCCAGATTAAGGAAACTGTTTGAGGCAACTGTTCAGGGTGTGTATATACATTATATTTATGAGTGTGTGAGGACACCTTCTGGCCTTCTAGTGTCAGTGTTTCAATTTTTATTCATTCGTTCATCTTCTTAACAATCCATCCCTGATAGGGTCGCAGGGAGAGCTGGAGCCTATCCCAGCTAATTCAAGGTGTGAGGCAGGATACAGGAACAGGTCACCAGTCTATAATGGGGCCACACCAACACAACCATAAACACACTCATTCTAAGGGGCAATTTCAAAGCAGCCAGTAAACCTAACATGCATGTTTTTGGATGGTTGGAGAAAACCTGAGTACCTGGAGGAAACCCACGCATACAAGGGGAGAACATGCAAACTTCACACAGAAAGGTCAGTGTTCCAAGCTTCGTCCCCACCCTGGATTCAAACTTTGACCTTCTTGCTGTAGGGCCACTGTGCTATCCACTTGCCACCAAGCCGCCCTGTTTCAATTTCTACTGATTAATGATGTCTAATGAGTGAACGTTAAAAGTGTTCAAGACTCAGTATTCAGCTATAATTATTCAAAATTGCATGCTTAGACATTTAAAAAAAAAAAAAAAAATCACACGGTTCACAAGCTTGTTCAATTCCTTTATTGAAATTTATTTCTAGTTGCTCGTCATTACCTGCAAAAACAAAGACAAACCAGATCAAATGAGTAACCGAACTGAGGAACGTTAAGTATAAAGAAATAAATGTAATGAGTTTTTTACCGAGTCAATCCAGTCATTAAACGCAGACACTCTGGTGAAGACAGTGGGCTTTTTCACAAAGTTACATCCAAGGCCAGACACAAAGCTTGCAATGCCATGGACTTCCCACACACCTTCAGCATTTTTACAATTCAGAGGGCCACCAGAGTCACCCTATTCAAGGACACAGAGGAGTAAAGACATCTTTTATTCAGTTTATGAAGCTTTCTGCTGACTCACAAAGAATAATTGTTGAAAATTGATACTAAAAAAAAAAAAAAAAAGAGTTTTACAAAGAAAATTAGGGATGCAAGAGAAGTTTGTGTTTTGCCAGCAAGGCAACAAGTAAGTTGCAGGGGAGCAGATTTTACTACTCTGTTATATTTAAATCCAATTTAGCCTGAGTTGCCTAATTATTAAATTAACTGTCACTACGTATTATTACAACAAATTATTAGAGAAAAAAATTAATACAAGCAATTAGCAAATGAACAAAAAATGCTTCCTCTCCATAAACACGTGCTAACACACAATGTGCACACTTACATTGCATCCAGCTACGATTCCATCCCCTCCGGCACACACCATGGTGGTCCTGACAGCGATTCCCCACCAGTCAGGCTGGGAGCAGGTGGCATGGTCAGCCACAGGCATCAAAGCCTGCTGCAGCTTATCAGCAATGGGGCCTCCAGCTAAAAACACACACGAGCACCCTGTTACCACCACACACACTTGCTAACTGTCAAATCTGCTTTGCACCAAACCCCTGCACCAAACTCAAAGTCTGACCCAAATATCCAATTTAGATAGAAAGCATCCAGCTGAAAATCCTATTCATGTTTATGTAGAAACTTTCCTCAGGTAACTCCACATGCAGAGTCTAGTTGAGACTCATTTGAAAATGGACATCTTCTAAAGTTTATTGTCTTGAATTTAATTTAAAAACATGTATCTCAGGTTGATTGGCCACTACAAAATTGCTCCTAGGAAAGAGTGTATGCGTGGCCTTGCAACCGACTGGCGACCTGTTTAGGGTGTATCCTGCCTCTCGCCTGAAATCAGCCGGGATAGGCTCCGACACCCTCTGACCTAAGTGACTCAAAGCATTCCGTAAAATATTTTTAACGTCACTGAGACCAGTTAGGAAGGATTAAAGACCCAACCCAACTATTCCCAGTGGTTCTCTGACTACTGGATGGAAATATTAAGGCATTTTAGAAAGCCATTATTTACTCATCAACTTATCCCAAGACAATGACTTACTGTACAGTCGACCCCACCCGGTGATGTAACAAGGATAGAGGTTGGCAAGCACTGTATCAGCAGCAGGAATACATCCCAACTGCACTTGATCACTCAAAGTCACTGACTCAGACAACTTAATCAGGGCAATGTCATTCCTGCAACAAACAGACAGAAAAACAGCTTTGTCTCATCGACAGGGAAGATAAAAAAAAAAATGACGTGGTGTTTAGAAAAGATCCATCTTCTGAAGAAGGAGATGTTTGATACCCGAAGGCTACGAAGATAGGGTTCCACTTCTCATGAACAATAATCTTCTCAGGTACGATGGCCTTGGACCCTGCCTCTTCTTCAACCAGGTTGTGTTTGCCCACGTACACCCTGTAGGAGAACTCGGTGCTGTGGGAGAGAATAAACTGTTAAGGCCTACAGCAGCCAGACAGAAGATTTAGTGCTTGGTTGAATTATTTGATTAATTCAATCTGATGATTGGATGTGGCGGCAAAACTGAATTAAAATAGTTACATAGATGATATTTTGCATATATCTAATCATTTTAAAGTGCTACATTAGATTAAAACTTTGTGGAAATTAGGTCCCTGAGGCACTTAGTTTGGAAATCTAACACTAAAAGTGAAATTGTTAAGCCTTTTTTTTCTATCTAATTATGGAGTCTGTATATTTTTACTGGAAAAAATAACATTCACCCAAAAGTGTTCGTGTTTTCAATATTTTCAGAAAAATATGAAAAAAAAATTCCATTTTTTTTTTCCTTATTGCCTGGTTTCTAAATAAAAAAAAACAACTTTTGGAGTACTTTTCAATTTAGAAGAATTGTGGAGAGCTGTAAATCCACGATACGCATACGTGAATTAGACATGTATATTGATAGTGTTTTTTTTTTTGTCTGCTTTGTTTGCTTGACATTCTAATGGGCTCCTACTTGATGCAGTGAGCTGCAGTCATGACCCAGTTGGCGGCAATCAAAGATCCCCCACAGGTATGCCTCCACTCACCATCCCTCTCATACTGCAGAGAGATCTGCAAATAAAAAGTCACAATGTAAAGGAATTATATACAACTTCTAACAATTAAGATATATAGTATAGTTTGATCATTCAAGACTTTAAAACATTCTTAGTTTTTATGTTTACTGTTAAGAAGTAGGTCCATGGGGTGAAAAGTGAATGTAAAAACATTGACAGATGTGTGCATATCAACAGACCTGCCAGGGCCAGCTGTGGGGCCTGGCATCTTCTCCATTGACCACACGGGAAGTAAGCGGCTCGATGGATGGAGTGCCGCACCCAAAGGCTGAATGAAGATCAGACACAAATGATTTTGACACAAGTGAGAAAACTACTTCTGGTTCTTGCATCAGAAACCAAAGCCAACATCTCAGAGGGTTTGTTTCCTGTGTGCTAATGAGCCAACAAAACAATTATGCATATTTAGAATCTACCAGATGTTCTTACCGCTAGCAATGAGCACTGAGGCCAGCACGATGGGGATCATGGTGATTGATGCTTCTGCTGAGGGACAGCAGGACACACACTCTTTTAAACTTTCCACCACAGGCAACTCCTGCTCAGAATGCAACAGCAATCTCCAATTGGTTTGTCATGGACTCCTCGGGGGTTAGATGGACCAATGGCATCATGGGTCGGTGCATCTGGACAGCTGACAGATCACCCAGGTGTGTTTTCTGGAACATTTCTCGTGACCTTTCTGTAATATTGGAGTGTATTGTACACACATAATCCATATGTAGGACGTGTGCTCCACAGTTTTCATTTTTACTTCAGATGTGACAACTTAAATGTCAAGTTTACAGTTGAAAGATCTAATGTTTGGGGTTTTTTTTATTTTATGTATAATTTACCTTCATGGTATGCTCAATAAAATAATCATGTGCACACCTTGAACTCAGTACTTGCATAATTACATGAGAATTTAACATCTGGATGCCTGGTATTGCTGTGTTTTCAGACAAAATGGATTTGGGAAAAACATCTACATTAAAATGCAATAAAAAATTTAAGTTTGACCAAAGCATCTACGTACACTGATACAGAGCTGTTTACAGCCATATGTAAATTTTTTAAATGTGATTTAAAACAAAGGTTTAAATCTGCAGCACCACCAAGTAACTCTATGTGACACAAAGAACTGGCATTAGTTGCTTTGGAATTACATGTAAACATGAGAAAATCAAGAGAAAGTGTCATTTTTCCCCCATAGTTCTTTAATATGAGGTAGTATTCAGCTGTACAAAAGATTTTTAAAAATTAAAGTAAGACACAGGGAACCTGTGATAGGAATTGAGCAATTGAACATCTTGAAACAAATCTGTTCATTTAAAAATGTTTCAATATATACGAATACTTTAAAATAATAATGTGTTGTTTTATTAATAGTTTGATGAATACATAAAAAAAACTTATCATATCTTTTCAAAGGCCAGTGTTCCAAGCCTTGTCATTGGGACGAGGCTTGGAACACTGTAGTTTGCACACTGTGTGGAGTTTGCATGTTTTCCCTTTGTAAGCGTGGGTTTTCTCCAAGTACTCCAGTTTCCTCCCACCCTCTAGAAACATGCATGTTGGTTGGTTGGCAGCTATGAAATTGTCCCTGGGAATGAGTCTTTGTGTGGATGGTTGTGTGTGTGGCCCGCGACAGACTGGCGACCTGTTCTGGGTGTATCATGCCTCCTACTTTGGTTCAGCCTAGATAGGCTCCGACACTCCCCACAACTTTGTTAGGGATTGACGGTTAAGATGATTAATTAAATGCATGGAAGTATAAAAAACGGGCACACCTTTTCAAAGAGAAGACTGTAGTTTCTATTCATCAATAATTCAGTTTCATAGTTCACCACTAGATGGGACAATTTGTCCGTTTTGACCTGTCTTTTTCTATGTTCATAGACATGACTCTTAATATCTATAAGCTATAAATCAAAACCTAGAAATCCATTTATCAGTGTATTTTTCACCAAAAAATTGTTGCAGGCTCTGAAAACTCAGATTCTGAGTTCTCAAATTCTGACTTTTCAGGTTCTGAGTTTTCAGTGCTTGTTAGAGATCTTTAAAAAAATCTCAGTGGGATGACAAAATTCTTGGAGGGCATAAGCAGTAAGCTTGTGCAACTTTCTGCAAAATTCTGATGATTAAATTTTTAGCAAATAACAAATATGAAAATAATTAGAAATAAAGCTCTTTTTATGTATTTAGGGCAAATTCACCTGAAAACAGCACCAATGCTTTTTATTGTATTCACAACCCATAAAAGGCTCGTTATCACAGAAATATGTTTACAAGCAGTCAGTAGCAGTCTGTCATGTTCTCATGACTGAGCAGGTCAGAACAACTCATCTACAGAAAGCCCTCAAGGGTTTCTGACAGGTACACTTTAGACTTTTCTTCCATCAGAGCAGCAGCTGAACTCTGAATGACTCTACAGTTTATGGCGTTTGCATCATGTTGAGCCAGTAAACACTGGACTGGTCATTTCTATTTTTCCTAAAGAGTAAAGGAGAAAGATGTTGCAGTATGTTTGAATATCAACATGGCACAAATGGACGTTTGGTCACCCACCTGCGAGCTTTTCCTCTCATTTTCCTCACATACCTTCTCAACTGCTGGTGCTGTGAACAATCTAATGTTTGGCTCATTAAGAATTCGCTCAAGTCTGTACTATTAAATGCTTTTCCAAAAGCAACCCACAGCCGGGGGTTTCAGCCTTATTTATTACAGGCTGTGTGTTTTGACCCATAGGGCCGAAGTAAATCTGTCTGCAGCAACTGGTTCACTTTTATCATTAACGTTAGCAGAAGTCTTTTACCTTTTGATTGTTTTGCATATGTTTACTTCACTTAGATGTCTTTGTTCTCTTTCTCTCCTCTTTTAAAAACATCTTAAGCTGTTCAACATGGAATGCTGGCAGCTACTAATTTAATTAAATCATAAAAGAACATTGTGACTCAATTGGTCTTGTGCATGCCTGTCAGGCAATTATTTCTCTCAATTTTTGTGAAGCAGAACAGTAATGGGTGTGGGCGTGGTATGGATAAAAAACACTGCTGCAACGTGCGAAAAAGTACTCCTCACGTCCTAATTATGATAGAATGCTCCATTTTTTATTCGGTGTGCCAAGTGGGAAGTGTATTACACACTTAATAGATTAAAAGATTGTTGAGTGCAAATGTTGTACACGACAAATAATTCATTTTTACTTTGTTTACACACAGATATTAATATGTACGTGTATTCTGTAATTATAAAGTGCCACAACAGAATTCCTATTACTTTTATTTATTTAGTTTAGGTATAAATGGTTATTACATCAGTCCAAAGAAACTCATCTAATTCTACTTGAGTGGAGTAACTTCTTTTTGTCAGAGCTACATGTTGTAACATTTGCAGTAATTATGTAGAGGATCTTATTTAATCTGATCCAGTAAGAACCTATATGAACTCGAGGGGTACTAACCCTGAAAAAACAGACAGCACAGGGTTAAACAATCTATATTGAGATTAGATTAAACCATAAAATATGTGCAGACCACATGGTATAATTTAAATGTACAGTATATCTGTAGTCTGATGGTCATGTAACATACGTATTATCAGTTTAGAGACAAATAAAATGATCATTTATAACTCCAGATATTACTTTATGACTTTAACTAATTAGATCTGATTGTTCTTTAAATCCAAGCGTACAAACAACACAGTCAAATTTCTAATATTCACAGTTTTAATTTGAGGTAACACTTTGATGGTGACAACAAAAGTCAGGAAGCAATGACATCCATGTCTGTCAGTCTCTTTTCTTCTCATTGGCTTAATACTGACTGCTTTTAGTTTGCTTTTTTACTGTTAGATCTTTATGTGCTGCATAAAACTGCTTTCACACCCAGAGTTCAGGTTCAAAGGTTTGTTTGCTACTTGTGTAAAACTTATTTGCACTCAAGTATCCAGCAGACAAGCAGCCATGTCCAAGTCGACAGCACCACAAACACAAGGCTGTAAGTACAGAATTCCTTTTCAATTCATAAAATATTTTGTACAGTCACGCACATAAAGCTAAAGAAACTGACACACAAGCAAGCTTCCTATTTATTCATTTAACAAGCATTTTGCTAAACTTCATAAAAGGAAATGATTTTTCATTTACTGACTGAACAGAACAAAAAATGTAATAATCTCTTAATAAACATATTCAAAACCTCGTTTAGAATAAAATCCAGATGAGGCATTTTTTTTATGTGCTGTTACTTGATGTACAATTTAAACCAGATGCAGTAGTTTTGTTCAAAAACACAGTAGAAACAGGACTCTTTCCTTTCTCTAGTGAATCATCTAAAAAATGTTCACATTTCAAAATCACTCAAAATCAAACTTACATTTATATCGTGACACATTGACCTTTTCCTTTATTCTAAACTTTCTCTTAATCAAAGTTGGTTGAAGAATTTTCACAATGTCTCATTTGGAGCTTTTTGTCCTTTTAAGCTGTTCACCAAATAGAACCGCTGGCAGGTTTCTGCTTTTATAATGAAAAGTATGGAAACGAACAAATGTGCATGATTACGGCAGTGAATTCCAACAAGGTACGGTTGCCATGGTGAATTACAAGAAATGAGTCCTAAAAAATAGCAATACCCAAAGTTATTTTTGATGATACTTTTGAGCCTGTCTGTGCTGCTCTTTTGTTCAACACACACACACAACTTCAGCAAGCACAGGCATCATTTACAATTCTTCAAATATGAAATTTAGAACTTGATGCCAACATTGTGAGGAGCTGTATAAACCTACACCAATTACATCTCTCCTGCTTTTTTCTATTTTATGGTTTGTTTTACCTGTGCAGTGGGATTGAGCAGAACAAAATGGTCACAATAACAATCCATATTGAAAAGAAACATTGATTCTGCAATTCAAGTTCATGGATCTTTCCATTGGAGCTCAGTGGTTTGCATTTACTCATCACACAAAGCTCATTCATATTTTACATGCCTGATGTTGTAGAGAGATGTGAAGTAATGAACAAAAATTGGTTACTGAATAACAGAGAAGATGGGAGATAGTTCAAGTGGCATTTACGATCCTAAAGGGCTTTAAGATCACACTGGGAGGAGCTTCTGTGGAAAACTGACAGCTACCACAGAGCAGATATGGTAATTTTATAAAATCCTGCTTTAATCACCAGTTGGGTTTGAATGTTTGATGTGAGGATTATAATATGAAATGCAGAATGAGAAATGATTTTCAAAGTTATATCACAGTGATGATAGTTCCCAGAGACACTGTACACTAAGAAGTCAGATCCACAAGGAGGAATTAGGAGTTGTGTGGGGTTTTAATGGAAGATGTTCTTCATCCACAGCCTCACAGTTACCTTCTATATGTTCATTCTGTGAGATATGTGAGGTGGTCAGGAGGGTGTGCCAGTCTGGGTATATTATTTATCAAGTTCCCATAATTCTTTCTCTGTGCTCATATTATCACGGTGCAATCAATAACTTCTTCCTCTCGTCTGAACACTCTCTTCTTTCAGTGTCCAGCAGGCAGCGATGCCCACAAGCCAATGGGCTCGAGACCTTGGCACCTCTGGTTACTTCTGTAAAGGAAACTCCGGTGCCCATTCCCACAACAATCAATGGAACCATTCCAAAATGGATCAATGGAAGTTTCCTCCGAAACGGTCCAGGGAAATTTGAATTCGGAAATGACAAGTAATGATGAACATAAGACAACTGTATTAAATTCAGCTTTTTGTCACAATTTTATGAGTAACTGATCTATCTAGATTTTTCTTCCACACATATTTTGGTGAGAAATTGAATTCCTTTTTGCTTCACTCAGGTACACCCACTGGTTTGATGGCATGGCCCTGATGCACCGATTTCACATCAAGGAGGGCATTGTCACTTACAGCAGCCGCTTTCTGAGAAGTGATTCATATGTTCGCAACTCAGAGAAGAATCGTATTGTGGTTTCAGAGTTTGGGACGTTAGCCATGCCTGATCCTTGCAAGAACATTTTTGCTCGCTTCTTTTCACGCTTTCAGATGCCACGTACGCTTCTTTTCTGTTTACATTAAACATTTCTATTTTAAATTTGCAGCAGTAACAAATGAATTATGAAACCATTTATTTATGGTTAGGTTACAAGACATTCAAATGAATCCACAAATAAGACATCTGAGAATGTTCAGAAATGAAAGCATACAGATGTAGATTTTATTTTCACCCTTGACTGTTTGTGACATTTTGCAAAACACTATTTCAGACTGATGAAAGCCGGTGATTTTGACTTCTTCTTTTTTCTTATTTTAAAGGAAAGTAAACTCAAGTCAATATTTGTGCATTTGCTGTGAGGTAAAAATCAATTTAAAACATAGCATAAGTTTCTGAAAAATGAAGGAGAAAGAAATAATCTAAGTGGTTCTTTCCAGGTCTGACTGAGAAAGATGGGTTTTGCTAAAATGGTATTTCATAACGAATTTCTGACATCTTTTTATGTGAACAGAAGCTACCGATAATGCAAGTGTGAACTTTGTCAAGTACAAAGGAGATTATTATGTCAGCACAGAAACAAACTACATGAGACGGGTGGATCCACAAAGCCTGGAAACCAAGGAGAAGGTGACCAAAGAACAATTTCAGAAAGTTTTAGCTTGTGAAATAATAAATAATACACTTTTTTAATAATGTCTATGACTTTTCATCAGGTAGATTGGAGTAAGTTCATTGCTGTGAATGCTGCAACAGCTCACCCTCATTATGACCGAGATGGGACTGCTTACAACATGGGCAACTCTTATGGCAAAAGTGGTAAACTTTTTTTTCCATGAACCAAATCCAACTGGACTGGACAGTCAATAAGTACAAATTAGGCAATTTCTTTTGGTGTTGGAGCATAAATTTATTATGAGAAGAACAAATCTTAAAGGTAGTAAGGACGATCTTGCAGTGTTCAGAGCCCAGTGACTGCTTGTGAAGAGTCCTCATTAAAAAGTATTTTCTGGTTTCTTCTGGGTTTCCGTCTCCAAGCATCTTTATGGTGTTACGCATTTGCAAACACCATAATATGCATTTTTTGTGGAAATATTTATGTTATTCTGAACCCAGAAGTTTTGAGTAATTCAGGCCAATGAATCTTGCTCACCTTATAAAACTTATTGGCTGAGATTTTAATCTCTCTACAGAGTCCAAGGTTTATTGATGTCAGTAAAAAAATTTTATACATATGTTTCACAATGCCTGAGTGTAAGTCCAACAAGTGAAGGCAGTTTTAAGTTATGTTGCAAAAAATAATTTACAAAGATCTTTCATATCACCTTTATGTTCATTGGTCCATTTCTGCTTCAGATGATCCAGAACAGAAGCTCACAATAAAGGTGTTTTTAAAAAAATGTATCAGCAGTGTTCCTTAGTTTTGCTTGAGATTAATCTAACAAATGATCATTTTGATCCCAGAATCATCTTTCCTTTTAACTCATCCACTGTCTCCATGTCAGAAATAGATTCACCCCTGTGCTGCTGTTACCCTTCATCCCATCCTGACAAATAGTCATCTCAAGAAACAAAATGTGTTTTTGAATTGTTTCAAGGTTTTTTCTACTCCATCATCCGTGTGCCGCCCCCCAAGGAGAATGCAGCAAAGCAGGACTCAGCGGACCTGAGTGGAGCTGAAGTGATCTGCTCCATCCGTGCAGCTGAACCCAGAAAACCTTCCTACTATCACAGCTTTGGTGAGAAACACCTGAGCATAACAAGTAGTGTTTTCTTTAAGCTGTCAGACTGCAGGATGCTCACTGAAATTAAATTAATACATAGCTCTTAGTGGGAGTTTCTACACAATTCAAGCAAGAATTAGATTTTGGTGGAAGGACTCATCTTTCTGAAGCACAAAAACATGAAATTGATCTCAGGAAAGTCAGTAGAATCAAAAGCTTTGCGAAGACTGTGGAGGAAGGAATAGGAATAGGTTTTTATGATTTGTCAGTAGCCTGGAATAGAAATAAGTTGGATTGTAGTACTAGTTGCAGTCTATGATTGAATGTTACTGTTCAGCTGATATGCAAGAAGACAAGGTGTGGCCACTGAAAACCAAACACCGAGGGTTTGCTGAAGTAAATTAAGTCATTTAAGTAATTTTTTATTTATTTAAACCACTGTTGCTCAATTTGGTTTTCTTTGTTCTGCACCAACTTCATGATCACATCTCAGTGAGTACTTTGCCAGACCACCCCATTCCTGCCAGACTTTTTGGCACCATAAAATCCCACTAGTTCAAAAAACAATAGTTATATAAAAGTCCTTGTATAATTTTTCATGAGAGTTAATGTTTAACACCTCTGTTGGAGTTTGAAAAGAAAAGCAAGTATTTAGTGAAAAGTTTTCTTTCAGAATTTTAAAAAACAAGATTATCCTTCAAAACTGAATTCAGAACCAGCCTTCTGTTGTGGTTGTAATTAAATTACAGACTAAGCTGTTTTCATCATGCAAACCCACTTTTCTACACACGTGTTCATAAAAAATGATAGCATGTTGACAGATCACAAGATTTGCTGTAATTTGCCATGACTCAGAATTTTACATATTCTTTTTATTGTGATTGTGAAACTTTTAAAGATACAAATATTAATCACCCAACAATGACAAAGAGGTCTTTATGCAAGTTTTTTTTTATTTTTTATTTATTTTTTTTTATTTTGAATTACTCTATTCATCCCTCACCGGGGAAATTTGTTTGCTGCACTCCTTACACCGCAGCAGGCTGCCCTTCAACGGCGCCAATGGTGGGAGAAGTGGGGGTTAGGTGTCTTCTCCAAGGACCCTAGACGTGCTCTCCGTGGGACGCGAACCCGCGACCTTCCGGTCCGCGGGCGAACGCGCTAACCACGCGGCCACCGTCTCGGATGTTTTACTTTTATGAAAATATGATGACTAAAGTGTGTCAGTCGTGTTTTTTTAATGCCATTTTCCCCATCTGCACTTGCTCTCCAGTCATGTCAGAGAACTACATTGTGTTTGTCGAGCAGCCTATCAAACTGGATCTGTTGAAGTTCATGCTGTACAGGATACAAGGGAAGAGCTTTCATAAAGTGATGTCCTGGGAGCCCCGGTATGGCACCATTTTCCACCTGGTCAACAGGCACACAGGACAGGTGGGAAAAGTAACTGTGATAATTACGGTTTCTGAGAAACTCTTTTTATCACAAACAATGGAGTTAAAGACACAATTTTCTTAAGTCTGAGCAGGAATATTTTCCAAAGCTTGAGAACAAAAATTACAAACAGGAAAACAGTCATTTAAAAAAATTCATTTTTTAGCAACTAATCAAAGCAGAATTAAAAGCAGAACTTTGAAAAAATTGTAACTATGTGATCATCGAGACCTGTCTTAATTCATGCTCCACATACTCTGAGTTTTGCATGCAAGCATATTTAGTATGCACAGTAAATCAAACACACAGACATATCATTCTACTAAAAATGAGAGGCGAAAAAAGCCGCTTGCTCATCTCTTCATGCACAATTACATTTTTTTCTTGTTTATTTTGATGAAGTCACACTTGGATGGCAAAGACTTATTCCCATACATTGTTACTTTCAATTTCTTCGTCTCATTGCACCGTACACCCATTAAGCATACAAACCTACTAAAAGTTAAGGTGCTACATTACATCATTGCCACCAGGCAGATGACTCTTTTTCAAGCATTAATGATGGCACACCTGCTTCTTCTTGTTTGTCTTAAAAACTTTTGCGATGTTATGCTATTTTATTACTTAAAAATAACTTTGGCTCCTCCATGACCGATGTGAAATGATGTTGACTTGTCCAACAGGAAAGTGAAATAAAGTTCCAAGCTGATCCAATGTTCACATTGCATCAAATCAATGCCTACGAGGACAACGGCTTCTTAGTTATGGACATGTGTTGTGGAGATGATGGTGAACTCATTGGAGACTTCACCTTAGAAAACCTACGACGAGAGTCAGGAGCAGAAATGGACAAGGTAAATGCATCAGTGTGGCACTCATGTTGGTGCCTTTTATTTTTTTAAGATCAAACACTCTTTTTTCCCTTTAACATGCCTTCAGCTTCTGATGCATTAAGCTTGTAAAATTGTTTGTGATTTCACTTGTGGTGAAAAGAATGACTTCAATCAAAACACAAAGCTTTGTTTTGTATTAGTATTGTGCAACTGTTGGGGACTGATTGTCCGCAAAGCTGAATTTTACTTCTTTTTTTTCAAAGAAGCTACATAAGATGCCTTTTTTTCATGTTTGTTTCATTTGCTTTGGCAGTTCTACAACACATTGTGCAGAAATCTCCCAAGGAGATACGTCCTCCCTCTGAATGTGGATGAACAAACTCCTCTGGACCAAAACCTTGTCACCCTGCATAATTCTAAAGCCACAGCGAAGAAGACCAAACCTGGGGAGGTGGGATTGTACAGCACTTAGGGGAGAGTCCGATCATGACATTTTCACTGTAATATGTTTAACTGTAAAGAATCAAGCATATAATCATGATAAATACAGCCAATTTACTCCTACACACTCGCTGCAATTACTCAGCATGAGGAGATTTTGAAGTTACTTTCTGAAAAGACGCTTATTTCTTGACTTAAAGCAGATAAAAAAAATACAGTTCTTTGTGCAGGTGAGCAACTGGCATTTAAAACTTATATGTGGCCCACACACAAACCGTCTTATTCATACGGCAAAATAAAGCTGAAACAGTGAAGGAAAAGATGATGGTTTAGTTGTCATGACTACCTAGTAGGCACTGGGCTCAATCTTAACCGTCTATTGTAATGGTAGGAGCTGAAAAAGCTGTGAAAGTTCTCCTGCCACTATCACAGAAAAATAGAAATTCTGAGAAAAAAAGTTGACTTCTTAATACTGTGTTGGCAGGTATTTAAGTTTTAAAAGAAAAACGTTCAGCCTGAATAAAAGAGAATTGCATATTCTTATGGAAACAAAAGAGACAATTGAGTTTTACTGTCAAAACTCATCAAATTTCAATCAATTAACACTTCGGTACGATTATTTTTTTTCCAGGTTGTTCAAGTTTTCTTTTTGTCCTTTATATCCTCACTAAACAGGTTTACATGGTCCACGAGGAGCTCCACAATGATGAGTTGCTGCAGTATGGTGGGCTTGAGTTCCCTCAAATTAATTATGACAAGTACAATGCCAGACCTTATCGTTACTTCTATGCATGCGGCTTCGGTCACGCCTTCTCTGACTCTCTGCTCAAGATGGATGTTTATACCAAGGAGCTTAAGGTTCTCAACCCATTAATTATCTAGCTTTAGCACAGCAGTTCTTTCTACTATTGGAAGTTTTGGGGTGGTCAATGTAAACGACATGTTTGTGGGATCTGTTTTATCCAGGTGTGGCGTTATCCTGGTTTGTTCCCATCTGAACCTGTTTTTGTTGCTTCACCTGATGCTGTTGAGGAAGATGATGGAGTGGTGATGTCTGTCATCATCACACCTAGGAAGGTAATCTGACACAACATAAAATACATACTTGAAAAAACATAACAATGCTTTTTGATCTTTTGCATATTGATAACATGGTATGGTAAAACTTCATTAATTCAAAAATAATGCTAATATTTTTGCTGTACTTACAGTATGTACATGTGTACACAAACAACAAACTATTTGTTGCTGCATTTCAAGATTCTTCCTGTATCCTTACAAATTTCTATCATTTGTATCATTTTCCAGGAGAAAAGTACTTTCCTGCTTGTTCTGGATGCCAAGACCTTCACTGAGTTGGGCCGAGCTGAGGTCCCTGTCAATGTTCCATATGGGACCCATGGAGTGTTTAACTGTATGGGATAGATTTGCTGATGTTTGCAACTTTGTGATAAATTGCTAAAAAGTACCAGCAACAAGCCACTTTAACCACAGAAGAGTATTTGTCTTGATTGTGTTGCCAATAACTCCCATACTATGTAAAGGCAAGAAGATTAGAAAAAAAGAGTAGAATAAAACTGCAGACCCTCACAATTTATTTGGGCCTTTTTAAAATGAATTGATGCATTTCTTCGCTGTATCCTGGCATAACATATGGAAAGATGGAAACCCAGCATAACAGCTGCATGCTGAACAGGATTTTTCTCACAAGCTCCTCCAAGAATTTCAAACACCTCTTTAAACATAGAGCTAAGCACCATTTTGATTGTACACACTTGAAAGGACTTATATTTTAGGTGGAGAACAATACATTAAATCAATAAACACAGTAAAAAAAAAAATGTTTTCCTCTTTTTTTCTTGATAAAAGTGTTTTTGCATCATCACACCAGTGGAAATGTTATACTCCCCCAGAGAAAAGCACGGCACTTAGGATACATAAAAATGCATCAAAGGAAATTCAATTTCTGTCAAAGCAATGTGATAGAAATGGACATCGTCTGAAATGCCTGGAAAACAAATGGATCCAGCTGGTCGATAGTCTCCGGAGAGTCTCATGGGGGTCACATCATAATTTTGTGTTGTCCGTTCAAAACAACTCAAAACAACTTAAAACAAAGTTGTAACCCAAACTAAGACATTTAGAAACTTGCGCATGCAGAATAGAAGAGTGAAGGTTCATTCTTTTGATTTGTGAGCAGGGCAGACAGTGCATCGGATAAAAATGAGCTAGATTTATTATCTTGTGTATTTACAGTATGTTTCTTTGTTTGAAGCACGTTGCATTGTTTTTGTGTGCATTGTCCTTTTTTACTGAACAAATAAATGCAAAGTACAAACAAAGAGTGCAAATAATGATGAGTTTTGTTTTTAGCTAGAACGTCATAGAAAAGCCAGATTATCTCAGGATTCAAAATAAACTAACATTTTTTTCTGTTTTCTCCTCAATTCTTAATATTTGTCCCAATAGACATTAACAGTTCTCTTACGATATGCATTGATGAGCCGACAACCAATTTAATCTTCATTTTCGCTTTTTGTGTCCTGTGTTATGATGTTCATATGTATGTGTGATATGGGTGTGTGTGCATTTCATACAGTCAGGTTCATTAGTATTGTTTCCTACAAGTGTGACCAGCAGAAAAAGATACATTAACCTTTCCTCCCAGACAGTTTTCCCTCTACATTTACAGTCAGCTGGTGTTTTCTCTGGCAAATCTGTACCAGTGTTGCTTGGTTTTATTATTTAAAATAAATGTTGGATGAGATACTTGGCATGAGGATCAATAGTTCAGTCAAGGTATTTGTTGGCTAAAAGTTGGACAAGTGGTAATCAAGTTCTAAGAATGGTAAAGCTTTCTTCTCATATGTAAAAAAAAAAAAAATGATATCCTCACTCCCTGAGGATCTCTTTGGGAGTGACCAGGATCAACAGAATCAGAAATGAGTATACCAGGGGAACAGCACATGTTAGAGGTTTTGGAGATAAAGTCAGAGAGGCCAGACTGAGATGGTTTGGACATGTGCAGAGGAGAGGGAGAGAGTACATTGGAAGAAGGATGCTGGGTTTAGAACCACCAGGAAAGAGGACTAGAGAAGACCAAAGAGGAGGTTCATGGATACATTGAAGGAAGACATGAAGATAATTGGTGTGACCGAAGAGGATTCAGCAGATAGGGTTAGATGGAAGAAACTGACTTGCTGTGGCGACCCCTGAAGGGAAATGCCGAAAGAAGAAGAAGAAGATCATATTTAACAAACAAAACAAAACAGAATATGCACCATTTATTAACAACTACTTAGGTGGCATTTTGATCTTGTATAAATTCTTTTTATAACACCTGGATTTCATTTTGGTCACTTTTCAACCCATACTGTCTCCTCTAAACAAAGTACTGCAGTGAATCTTAACTTTGACTTTTATCTATATCATTATTTCATATCCCATGAATTTATAATGATATCATCTATATTCTGCTTATTAGACATGCTTCTCAGAAACAGCAAGTTGTTTCTTTTTATGAAGAGGAGAATGCTTTTCATATCCAGATTTGTCATCGCTCGCCGTCACGGTTTTGAACCATCTCAAGAAAGCATGGTTATCTGGCATATAGATAATGTGCGCATCTGTCTACACCGAGGACTTTCCACTGCTGGTATATATGCTTATAAATAAGGGATCATCCAAGTAAGGAAAAACATGCAAATGCAGATTTCTCCAGGGCTCGCTCTGGTTGTACATGTGAAAAAGTGGCAGACGCTGTGTGAAGTCACAATGAAGCAATTAAAAGCTCGGAGAGAGGAGGAATCATGCTATGTCAACAGGAATATAGCACTACCTCACAAATGACAGCAAAAAATGTATGCAGTGTTTATATTTAATGCATTACTGAGAACAGACGTTGATAATGCTTCAGTAAAAATTTACAAAAAGTTGTTCAAAATGATATTAACTTTATTTGTCAGGCTCTTCATTTTTTTGTGTGTGTTTTCCAATGTGAACCTTCAACTGATCTGCAGTAAGAAATTATTTAAAAACCTTTTTGTTTTCTGAAAAAAGAAGACAGTGCAGTGTTTCTTGTATTTTATTTTGGAAAAAGATGGACTTTGGGGGTAAACGATTAGAACATAAAATAGGTAGTCCATATAATAATGATACTTTTTTCTCTAAGGCACCTTTCTGGACACTCAAGGTCACTGTACAACATATTTGTACATATAAAAAATACAATAATAGCTAAAAACCACCAACAAGCTGGAATACATGTAAATTTTGACTATATATATATATATATATATATAAACAGATTTAATAAAGAGAATAGTCATTATTGAAGAGAAAAGACCAGTTGGAAGAAATGAGTTTTTGATCCGGATTTATAATTGAAAGCGTATCAGTGTTGCAGAGGTCGGGAGTGAGTTCCACAGCCGACAAGACAGGTGGAGGGGACAGGGACCTGGATAGAGGAGGAGCGGAGAGAGTGAGCAAGTGTTGCAGCACGAAGAAGGTCAGAGAAATCTAGAGGTGTAAGGCTTTTAATGTACAGAGCAAGATTTTGTATTTAATACAGTATGGGATGGGGAGTCAGAGAAGCTGTTGAAGGACGGTTTGGATGTGGTGAATGGAGGGAGTGTGTGTCATGATTCGAGCAGCAGAATTCTGAACCAGTTAATGTTTATAGAGAGTTTTAACCATGTATTTATGAAGCATGATTTTTAAAGGGATATTATGATGTCCATGATGCTGTACTGTACTGGTGTCTTTCTAATTCTGTTTCTTCATACTCAGGGGACAAAATCAAGCCAGGGCCAATATGGGCAAAGTCAGGCTGTTGTCTTGGTTATAATGGGGAGCTCTTTTCCCTTTTGGGTTAACGCCTCGCCTGACAGTCAAACGTCATTATGAGCCAGTGACCACGCCGTTTGTCACTGTCACAACCTCTGAATGGAGACTTTGTTTTCCAGATGTGAGAAGATTTATGACATTCTGAGCTCAATTTAAGTGATGATGAACTACAAAGTCATATTTTTTGATGTGGAAGGCAGTTTGACAAATTGTCAGATTCCAATGGAGTGCATTATTTAGCACATTTTCCATTATTTTTATCAATAAATGACTGGTGATATGTTTAGATATTAAAATAAAAGACATTCTTGATTTATTTCAAAAGCAGACACCAGGATTCTACACTGGCTTCCCGTGGCTCAGAGAATAGACTTTAAAGCTGCTCTGTTTGTGTTCAAGTCTCTCCATGACCTGTGACATGTCAGTGCCTTATGGACCATCTAGACCTCTGAGGACCCTGGGAATTGGTCTCCTGCTGGTGTCTAGAGTCAGGAAAAAACATGGAGAACAAACTTCCTGAGGCTGTGTTTAAATCTAGTCTGAAAACAGTTCTGTTTGATTATGCGTACGACTGTAATAATAAACTTTATTGCTAAAGGGGCAGCGCATATTCCTGAACATAAATACAAATATGCCAGATTTTAGCCACTGCCTAATTTCCATCTGTTTCCCCTGGACAGATGGATGGTGTTAAAAGAAATAAAAACATAACATAAAAAAACAATTAAAATATATCAAAACACAGAGTACACACAGCAGGAGGGATTGACAAACGTACACTCAGTAGGTTTCACAATACAACTTATTTAACACACATTGAACTGATTAAGTGCTATTGTTGATTTACTGAGAGTGCAACAGTGAGGGTGTTATATCCAAATGAAAGAAAGAGCAGTGTGGATTGTTTAAAAACATGAGGTTTACAAAAGTATTGCGCTTGCCCTCAACGTTTGCTAATATATCAATTGCATTTTTTTGCACATGCTCTGAACCACTGTTGCACAGGGGGGTTTTATATGCTGTATTACACAAATCGGAAAGTGCATGGCTGCACGGTGCAGTAGATGGCACAGTGGCCTCACAGCAAGAAGGTTGGGGTCCAAATCCTAGGTATGGCCGTGACTTGGAACACTGGCCTTTCTGTGTAGAGTTTGCATGTTCTCTCTGTGTGTGCGTGGGTATCATCCAGGTACTCCGGTTTCCTCCCATCCTGGTGGATTGGCGCTACGAAATTGCCCCAAGGAATGTGTGTGTGAGTGGATGGATGTGTGGATGGTCGCAACAGACTGGCAACCTGTTCGGGGTGTACTCTGCCTCTTGTCTTGAATTAGCCGCGAACCTGTTAGGGAATAAGCGATTCAGAAGGTGAATGATAAAAAGTGTTCCATTCCGTCGTCTCCCGCTCACCCGGGGCTGGGTCGTAGGGCAACAGCCTCAGACGGGAAGCACAGGCTTCTCTCACCCCGGCTGCATCCTCCAGCTCACCCAGAGGGATCCCGAGTTGTCCCCGGCCAGCTGTGACACATTGTCTCTCCAGTGGTCTCCTTCTTGGACTCTTTCTGGTGGGACGTGCCCGAAACACCTCATCAGTGAGGCGCTCGGGGGGCAACCTGACCAGATGCCTGAGCCACCCCATTTGGCTCCTCTCGGCCTGGAGGAGGAGCTGTCGAGCTCCTCCCAGATGACAGAGCTCCTCACCCGATCTCTGAGTGAGAGCCCAGCCACGCTGCGGAGGAAGCTCGTTTCGGCCGCTTGTGTCCGTGATCTCCTTCCTTCGGTCACCACCCAAAGATGGTGACCATAGGTGAGGGTAGGAACGTAGATCGACTTGTAAATCGAGAGATTTGCTTTTCGGCTAAGCTCTCTCTTTACCACGACGGACCAATGCATGGTCCTAGTTATTGCTGACGCCGCACCAATCCACCTGTCGATCTCCCACTCCATCCTTCCCCCACTCGCTAACAAGACCCCGAGATACTTAAACTCCTCCACTTGGGGTAGGACCCTGTCCCTGACCTGCGGGGGGCATTCCACCCTTTTCCGGGTGAGGATTTGGAGGACCATGGTCTCGGATTTGGAGGTGCTAATTCCCATTCCGGCCGCTTCATGAAAAGTGTATATTGCATTTACCCTTAAGTCCACTCAAATAGTTCTGAAGATTAATCACTTTTTAATTTTTTGTTTAGTTTTTAAATTTATTCTATGTTTTGTCATTTTAATACTGTTTTTTCTGTTTTGTAAACCACTTTGAATTACCTTGTGTATGAATAGTGCAACAAATAAACTTGTTTTGCCTCCCTCTGAGGAGTAAATCACCATCATCGCGGTAATTTTTCTGTAACACAACATTTATTATTGGGTGTTAGCCCAATCATCGTGCGTATAACGCTTTCCAATGAGAAGATCCACTTAGAGTGCCCTCTGCTGGTCACTAGTAGAACTCCTTTATAAAGTGCTGTGATGCCTCGGAACGCAGGAGCGTTCAGACCTTTAGAGGAGCGCACAGCTGCAGGAGGAGAGGGGAAAAAAGATCAAAATTACTCAGCCTTTTTAAATGATTTCTGTTCTTTATTGGGGTTTCAAGCAAAGCAGTTGAGATTGTGGATAGTTTCTGGGTTGTTTTAGGGGTGAGAGGAGCGGTCAGTGTGAACCCCTATAATGCGGACACACCAAGTCTCAGTAGTTTGTTGGTATAACGCAGAGCAGAAGGATCAAGAGAAACTGCTTTCATGGATTGATCAACTGATTATTGCATAGTTGCATTTGGCTTTTCTTATTTTTTTCCTAATTTTTTTCCAAGTCTTTTTTTGTCATTGAAGTAATCCAAAGAATTGTGGATTATTCTTTTCACTGTCGTCGGATTTTTTTTCTTAGGGGGTAAAGGTGTTTATTTGAGGGGTTAAATTAAGGAGCTGGTTTGCCACAGTTAGCCTATGCCTGGGTCAAGCATCTGGAGAAGGGAATTAACCTTTCAAGAGGTGAAGATTATTCTGCAATTGGACTCTTACTTCTCTCTTTCCTGACTCCAAAATGAAGTCTGACACAGTGTGGATGTGTGTTTGCATCTTCCTTCTGCTCCTGGGTGAGTAGTGGCATGATATGGAAATAAAAGTCAGAGTTTTGAACAAATTGTGTGTTTTATGGCTCATGATGATAGTTTATGGCATCGTTTGAGATGGTTGATCACGTTTCTCTTTGCAGAGTTTGTCTGCATCACACACCTGCTTCTAATCCAATACAACCAGATAATATTCATTTAAAATGCGTGATATAAAATGCAGCTTGAATCATCAAGTTTATGACTCATTTGCTCTTTTGAGGTCTTGAAACAGACAAGAGATCCACAAAAAAGAAAACAATGTGAGACTGTTAACATAAAAAATAACAGTTAAAAATGTATTATAAATATTCTATATTATAAAGATTTTACCTCCTCAAATAATGGAAATGAGTCAGAGACATTTAAAGTTGCTTTTTTATTATTTCCTTCATTCACATGTTTGAGCTTGATTAGTGAAAATAAAAAAAAAACAAACCCTCTATTATCAAAAACTTCTTTGTTTGAATATTCTTTGATCAAACTTGTGATCATGTCAAATAAGTTCGTCTCAACATGCTTGAACTCCAGCTGCAGAGCTGCAGATGATGTTTTCCACCCTGCTTTCCTTCTTCGTTTAGTTTACAATGTCACCACCAGGAGTCCCTCTTGTCATTCCAGAACAACTCTTCACTTTTTTGGGTTGTTCAATTTTATGTCTAGACTTTTGACAAATGACAGCCTCTTATTCTGTTCTGTGTATTAATGTTTCCCCTGTAAGCTCCTTTTATGCTCATCTAGATTCAAATTTGGAGTAATTGTTGATTAAGAATTCACAAGACATGAGATAATTAGATAATCAACAATGACTGACTTCCTCTTTAAGATGTAAGTTTCATGAAACACTTTTGTGTGTGTGTGTGTTGCATAAAACTTAGTGCAAGTTAATTAGTGGATATTGATTAAGCTGCACATTATAAGATCCCATGTTAAATTAAATCAGATTAATGCTGACCACATCATTTCAAGCTAGTCTGAGTAAATCAAAGGTCATTCAATGAAATACTTGTTGAATGTTCAAGAATAAAATCAAAAGTAATTAAAAAAATGTTGCTCAGGATTAATCACCTAAACAAAGGCTTCCATCCTTCTTTGTGTCATACCCTTATTTGTTTTTTAAATCTGCACCCAGATGAAGAAACAAACTCCTGGGATGGATCTTCAGCTTTGACTGTGTCCTTCAGCAAGGGGGTTCCAGGGTACGAGAACATGAGATCTGCACGTGAGGCAGAGCCAGAGTGGATGGACTGCATCCAAGCAAGTGACAAGTGCAACCAGGACAGTAACTGCAGCCCTCAGTACAGGGTGATGCGCCAGTGCCTTGTGGGCAAGGAGAAAGAAGCCATGTTGGATAACAACAAGGAATGCCAGGCTGCCTTGGAAGTGCTGATCTTAAGCCCTCTGTACCGCTGCCGCTGCAGGAGGGGCATGAAGAAGGAGGTGCTCTGTCTGCAGAACTACTGGACCATCCACATGGGACTCAATGAAGGTAGGGAACAGATGGATTCATTTGCCTCAGAAAAGGGATCATTGTAAATCTTGTTTAGTATCAGTAACACCTCACATATAATGAGGTGGTAATGAGAAGTCATTCTACTGACTTCCAAAGATGTGTCCAAAGTGTTGTGAAATCAACATTGAGATCTTTTTTTCAATTTTTCTATGAGCTCACTTTAAAAATGGAATCTTTACAGTCCTTTGCTTGCTTCTGCATTCTCTGTGACAGTGAGATCAGTGTGCCTCATTGTCAGTGATGTTATATCAGAAGAAGTACTGCTGGATTCTGCATGAGCCTCATGGTCAAACATAACCTGGCATGCGCAGAGCAAGAAGCATGTTCACTGCTGCAGTAAATCATTTGTTGCTATGGATGTCTCATACAATTCCTGGAATGTGTTGTTCCTGAACTGTTTGTGTATCAAACAAATCTCCGCCTTTTGAGAATCAGGAAGTTTTGTGTGTGAAGAGACAGAAAGGATCTGTCTGTTTTAGTGAAATCCAAAAGCCAATGACAAAAAAAAAGTGTTTTGCTCCTTTTCTCTTCCTCAAATATAATGGAGGCATAATGGGACTACATTAGATGCACCTGTTATGGTAGACCTATTGGTTTTCACCTAAAGTGTTCCATTTTAGCCTGTAATTAGGTTACAATTGTATAGCACAGTGGTCCTTATGTGTCCACTTACACCGGACATAAAATTGCACTCTTGTCTGGTTAAAATACTTAAATCGTTTGGCCGTCATGCTGCAATAGAACAATATGTTTAGGTGTCAGTGTTTTTAAGTTTTTAATGCACACTGCAAATGAAATAAAAAAAATAGTGCACCATCTGTGATGACAGTGAAGTCAGCAAAATTAGATAATCAATTTAGCTTTTTTTTTTGCTTTCTCTTCTACTGTTGTACATCATTAACAATATCCTCACAAGCCCCGTATTTTGTCAATTATTATGATTAAAAATTTACATCTAAAGCATCTACTGGTAAAAAGTAGAAACTGTTTTAAGTTTTCTTAATGAAGATGCACCTCGTTGCGTTTTAGAGACTTTGCCACCAACAGGATTACTTAGCATCAAGCAGCCTGGATTAAACACTTTCTTAGGCCTATTATCATACACGGAGAACAAATCTGACTTAATAGGAGCTGGTGGATAGCCTTTACCTTTAGGTCCGGCTCGAAGGATAACCCTAAGCCGTGACTGACATTTCGTAAGTCTTGTGTTAATTCGTTCCAAGTCTCAGTGAATGATATGAAATGTTACTGTCAATGTTGATGGCATAATGTACTCAGCTGTTTTGACACGTGGGGTAATGGTGGAAATGTTGCAAAGCCTCTGAGCTTTGAGCATTCTGGGCTCATGTGTGCTGATCCATGAAATGATTCACCAGGCTGATTGCTCATAGCACCAGCTTCACTTCGGTAGACTGAAGACAGCAGAGGGGGCCTGACATAAGTTTAAAGGAAGTGCAATGACATGGATGCCCCCTAGGCCTTCTGTCTTCCTTCTTATCTTTTTCTTTTTTTCTAACTCTTTGTAATGATCAGTATGTTCTCCCTTCAAACTCTTCAAAGCTTTTCCAACAAATTGTTCCTACAGTCAAACTGTTTGCGCTTCAATGCATCATCTGACTTATCTCGCTGTCAATGATACATTGGGTGCTTCACAGCGTTTATGTGTTCTTTTTTGTATAATATACCACAGCAATACCCTTTTTGGCCCAGTCATTGTCATAAGCATACAAACCCATCTTAACACAAAAGCAAAGCTTTTACAATGCAGCTATAATCTAATCATGTTCCACTGGTGGTCAAGCAGGGTTTTACTAACTGGAAACAATCTGTGTTCAGCATCCATGTCTGGAGACCAACACAAAAAGTAAATCTCTGCAGACTTGTTTGAAAGTATGCTAAGACACCTAAAATATCATTTGTAAATCCAACAGGGAAGGTTGGAGGTTTTTTCCAGTTCAGATGTTCATGTCATGGAAGCTTATCAGATGTTGTGTATTTTTAAAGGTTTGATCTTATGCTGAAGTAAAAAAAGATGAAAGATTTGAGCAAATAAAGGAGAAAATGTCAGACTAACAGGCAAATGTAAAAGAAGACTTTGAAAAGCACTTGAAACATACTCATGTGAGAAAAGTTTTATGAAGGAATGCTAGGAAGAACAAAATCTACTAACTTTTAGTTTACTAGAATCAGTTTAAAACATAAAGTGATAAAACTACACATGAACTTCACCCTAGATGAAGCTAATGTTCATAATGACCCAAATGAAGGAGAACAGAATTTTTAAAGCTAAACTTCAGGAAGACTGGTGCAACAACCTGGTCATACAAACATCACGGTGTCTGCCTCAGGCAAGGTTACGAGTCTACCCTCACCTCTGTTTGTAATTTTTATCAACAGAAGCATCACATCCAGTTGCAAATCCTAGAAAGTATTGCTGATGTTTTGTGTGGCAGAATGATTTGTGAGGATGCTCATTGTTATAACGGATTGTGTATTGTGTACAATCAAGTATTGAGTATTAAACTACACAATCTTTCCATTCTAATTTCAAATACAAAGATGTTTTTTTTGTATTTTGGGTCTTGATTGTAATAATAGTAAAAGATGAGTGTTGTTACTGTATTTTTTAAATGAAATTTTGACTAAACATATTTAACTATGTCTGCAATTAAGTTCTAGTCAGTCTGTAATGTCAAACAATTAGAAGATAATTAAATAAATTAGAACAATCTTGCATTTTACATTTACACAGTTATATTTTTCTTAGAATCAAGACAAACAAAATATCCCAAACGTCTGAAATAAAAAATGATCACTTTGTGACCTGAAGAAAAATGAAAGTCTAAAGGGAATGCGAAAATAATTTGATCTTAAACTAAAACCTCTGCATCCTTTTACTTCTGTATTTTTATTTTTCAAATGAAATTGACTTTCTCAGCTGAAAAATACATCAGGTATTATGTAAATTTACCATGTAAATTGTTATGGGAGCTGTACCGAGATGCGAAACATATCAGTTATTCAAAGATTGAAAACAACCTTGAAGGGATTGGTTTCTTTAGACTTCTGCTCCTCTTCTCTCACCACTTGAGATTTAGTTAAACAATGATAGCTTTAAGCAGAAGAGACAACACAAACTAAAACATTCAATCGGCTGTTGACGTGTTGTTTTTTTTTCCATTTGATTCATTTAGTTTGTTGTTGCATTATGTGGGATGTTTAAATAGTTATGGACTTGCAGTGAGAATTTTCAATCAAAGATGAAAAAAAATCCTTGTTATTTTCTTTGAGATTGAAATTCATAACAAAAGGAGTATGCAGGTGATGAAGGCAGACCTCTCAAAACCTCAGTGTTACATAAGGACTATGTGACATGCACTTGAGGCAAAATCTTTTCCATATTCAAAAGAAAGCAGAGAATTTTGCAAGGAGACCGTCAGAGTTGAATCAGCCCAAATTCACCACTAAAGCAGATAAATGCTTTTAGATGCTTATGTATGCTGTGTCTTTGTGAAATAATTTTAAACTACATTAGTACAACATTTTTTAACCAGTGTTTTGTGGCACACAGGTGTACCATGAGAGATTGTCTGGTGGGCCATGAGAAATGATCCTATTTCACTTCTTGCGGTGATATCACCGGTAGCTCTCAAAAATTGTTTTGGTTGATCTCATGGTATTTGTGCAAAAAAAAATGGATTAAAGTATATTTATTGTGTTTATCATTATAAAATCTTGTCATTTTATCTAGAGACAGGTGTGGCTGTCCTGCATAGTGTGTTTACTGTAACCATAGCAACCCACTCTTCTTCTCTGCTTTTTTTATGCATGCTGCTGTCTATCATTCCAAAAACTACCCCAGTGAGTGAATTGTATTTTCAACATGTTTGAGAGACTTTATAAGAAAATTTAGGTTGTGTTTTTAAGCAAATTGATATTTCTCAGTGTGGAACAAGGACAAATTTTTCCCAAATAGTGTTGCTTACGTCAGAATAAGCATTACTTAATGTGTCCCTGCTAACTTTAGAGAAAATTAGAATTAGCAACATACTGAAATTTTCTAAGTTTTGTCAGCTAAGAAGTTTAATTAATTATTAAAGGATGTTTGCAAATTTATCATTTTTTTATTAATTCTTTAGCAATTAATAAAGTATTTTCAATTAAATTCTAAGACCTCTTTACATTCGATGTTATGGAGGACATGGTTGCTGCATCTCAGGTTCCAGCTGTATTTCTGAAGTGAACATGTTAACTGTACTTTTTAATTGGAAGAAGTACTAAAAAAGATGACAAAATAGGTTGGATCTGTTGATGTGATTCCTGTTCAGGAGAATCACTATGTTGTTAATAAAGGCAGCTATAGAGAATCGTTTAATATTTTTGGTTGGTGGTGTGCCTCAAGAGTTTTTTGGTGGAAAAATGTACCTTGGCGTGAAAAAGGTTGAAAAACACTGCATTAGTACTCCATGAACAATATGGTCAAATATGGGTGCTTAAGAAGTAGCAGTGCAACTGGTGTTTTTTAGTTATTTACTCAAACGACAAAAGCACATTTAGGTAAGAACAATTTCAGAAACTCTGTATGAAACATTGCATTTTGTATTGAGAAAACTTTCTGGTGAGAAAACAATTACAGTGCATCGTGCCTCCAATGATATGCACCAGGCGCTGCTCGGCGTGTTATCCTGAAGCATTAATAGAAATTGTTGATTGACACATTAGTGTGTATTTCCAGCTACAGCCTTTAGACGCTCCAGCAATTTTTTGTACAATTTCAAATAAAATGTACCTGTAGGTGAGGGGCAGTGGCTTCTTATATTTAAATCATCAGCAGAAGTGACCAGTTAATTGTAATTTGTGACCAACAATGTCAGCCAAATTCAATATTTCAATGCAACCGATCGTGATGGATAATGGGGGATTTTTCCTTTGATTGGGGAACTGAGTCAGTGAGGTCTACACCGCAGTTTGCATCTATAAAAGACGTAATTATTCAGAAAGAATTATTGGCGGCCACACACAGGGATATTGAATGGTTAGCTGCAGTTCTTTTTCAATTGTGCACTGAGTCCCATGTGAATACAGCCTCACAGGTTTGCAGAGGAAATGAAAATTTAAACGGTGAGTTTCACACCTCCAACAAACATTATTTCAAAGCCGAGGCGATGAGAGGGCACTCGGGTCTATGAGAGAGATTTAAACAGGTTGAATTAACTTGTTAACATATCCCTGCAGAAGAAGAGAGGAGAACTGTATTCTTTCCCTGCTCATGGTGGAAGGAAATTGTTATTATACAAAAACCTGAAATGTCTTATTAGTGGAGTAAGTTATTTTAAAACATAAAGTACACAATTTAGATTTAAATTGAAATGTATGTAGATTACATCACCAGTTTTTAATGCAAGTTGGACACTAATGATGAGAATAATCACATCAAACAAGATGAACGTGGGCAGAAAAAAAGAGGAATGAAAAAGCAAGAAAAGATAGAAGGTAAGGACAGTCAGACAAATAATGAGAAAGAAAGAAAATTTAGGTGCAAGCCAAGAAGCCAAGAAATACCAGAATGAAAGAAAAGGAGAGTACATGTAAAGGTACATAGTATTCCTAGGTGGAACCATCATTAGTATGAGCAATGGTAGCAGTCACTGGCCATTACCTTAGCAATCCACTGTCATAAGCAGAACATTTTTCCAACCTGCACTACATGTCAGGGGGGACAGGCTCTGTAGAAAGAGCGAGCTCCTGCATGCTGAATATGTCCTCTTTCCTTCCTTCCGAACTTTGCAGGAGACCCATCCGACTCTCACTAGGTGGCTACTTCATCATCAGAGGAAAGGACCTGTCAATAGCCTGTTGAAATGATCAATATACTTTTTGAGCGTTCCTCTCTTTGTCCTTTTCAAGGCTGTTACTCACCTTTCATCTCTCATCTCAAAAATGTAAAACAGATAAAAAAAATATGATGAAAAAACTGCTAGTGGTCGTCCTCATAAATCTATCCAATGATTTTCTATACAGTAAGGTGAACTGAACGGGATGACTGCCATTCACTATGTGGGCAGTGGAGAGTGTGACAGGGCAGCTAGCATGGTTTAAATGAGCTTTTTTATGGCAGAGCAAGTTTTTAGAGTCTCCATCAGGAGCAAGAGTAATGGACGGGCCATTCTGTTCACTGAATACAGTCATGATGTTGACATCAGGACTCACTCCTGGCAGAAAGGTGTATACGAGACGGTGTGAGTATTTGCTAGAAAAGTCAACTTCTTTTCTTTGTTTTACATTTTGCAGAATAAATTTGCTTATTTGTAGAGTATTTGCACACATCTCTTGTAATAAACTATGTTCTTTTGTTTGGTAGGATTTGAAGCTACATTGTAATTGCTTAAATAGTTTTTCTGGGATTTGTTGGATTGATCCAGAAAACAACTCCATGTTTCTTTGGTATATTTAGGTTGGCACATAATTTGCATTACAAACTTGTAAATAAAATACAAACCATGTTATGGGTGAATTAATAATTCCATTTGTGTTTCTAAAACTAAGCTTAAAATTTCATTTCTCATTTTCTTGCTGTTTGCCCATCACGTCATGTTGAAATGGAACTGTGACTGGAAATACTTTTCCAAGCTAATCCGATACCCTATTTGTAAGGTTTGAAATTGAGTTTAAAATGTCAATAACACTTCAGAAGCCTCACCGTTAACCAAATTTATGTTTGTGTGTTGTTAAGGCGTACAAAAAAATGCTTTGTGGTATTGCAGCACTTATTATCTTGTGGAAAAGAGCACATGATCAGAGGAAGTTAAGGACACAAATTATAGCATTTTATCGTAACGTGATGAAACCGATGGATTCTGTCATTAAATACATTCATCTTTTGCATTTAAAATACAAGTTTGCTTTGAGATTTGATTTGAAATTAATCTGATCTGATGAGCCTAAAGTCAGCGGATGGCTCATTTGCAAACTTTTTGAACTCAGACAGCCGATGTTTGGTCGTTTATTTTGTTGGCAGCTTAGTTTGTGAAGCAGCCATGAGGACTAGGCAGAGGACCTACGGCTGTGCTCCAGGCAGCACCGTCTCAGAGGACTTTGTTCTGTAAATAAGAACAGATTTAGTGTTGTGATGTATCGCATTATAAAGATAAGAGCCAAGCTTATTCAAATATTAGTAAAGTCAAGGTTGCTTTCTATAGTGCCTTCAGCAAAAATGAAGATCAAGTAAAATAAATATGATACTGAAAGGACAACTTTAGAAATATATTTTGCAGGGAACATCAAAACACTCTTTAAGAGCCCCGCCATATCTGAACATTTAACCTCACAATTAGTGCTTAGCTAAAGGCCAAATGATCACACAGGAGCTCAATAAAACTTTGTCTCCACTTACTGTAAAAGTAGAATTCTTATAATTGACAATAACCTGGTTAGTGTCTGTTTCACACTAGCTGAGAAAATGAAGTCAAATTTTTGGGCTTAATTACAGTGATAAGTTGTTGCCTCAAGGCTAAAATCATCATATCACTGAACAGCTGGGAACATTTTTTAAGACTTCATAAATCCATCATTTGATTCAGTTTGACTGTTAAAGAGCATTTCTTTCCTTTAAATAAAACAAGACCTCCTGTAGTGCTTTGTTCTTCATTCTGCACACCTCAAAGGTGTGTATGATCACTGGGTTTTACAGTTTTGGGATATAATGAAAGCTTGACACAACATTTCATCTTCAATCATCTTGGTTGTTGGTTGTTGGTTTTGAATAGTTCAGTCTAAACAGCCACACATATCAATGTCACTTCTTTGGTTTTGTTCTCATTTTGTGATTCACTTTTCAAAGAAGCCATGCAAAATGGTAAGCATCATAATATCAACGTGGTTTGCTTTTAGGCAAAAAAGAACTTCCGTGTAGTTCTGTTAAGCCCAGTTTGCCCTTAATATACTGTCAGAAATGCGTCATTTTACTCAAAAGCATTTGTTTCCTTTTTTTAAAGTACACAGTCTGGATACTGCTGAAAAAGAACATAGTTGGGTGTGAAGGTGGTTATTTTCTGAATAAGTGCTAGTCTTGAACTGAAAAGCTTCAAAGCATTATAGCTTTCGAGTGTAATTGTTGTAATTAAGCAAACTGAGTAGCCTGAAGTTCTGCAGACTGTGAAGTAACATCTAACCATTAAAAATATGAAGGTCAAAATGAGCACAACAGCTAACAACATAAAACCAAACCCAAAACTTTTTCTTTTAAGACAATAATTGGGCATTTATTTTTAAACAGACAAAAAATATGTCATTATCTTCAGGGATTTCTTACACAATAGATGAGTTTAAATCGATCTCAATAATCATGTTTTAATCATAAATTGTCCTGTAGATTACTTATTTATTCACAAGAAAAATCAAGTTTAATCATTAGAAATAGAAGTAGAAGAAATATCTAATTTTCTTTAAATACAGAGAAAATCTACATATGTACAAATAAAAACATAAATTCACAATCAGCTTTCTAGTGAACGCTAATTTTCCCTGCACTGAGTGGCCGGTCTGAAACTCTGGTTCATGTCTAGATTTTAGACAAGTCTTTAGTCTACTTTTTCTATTTTCGGCATTTGCCTTCAGGGGTCGCCACAGGAAGTCAGTTTCTTCATCCCTATCTTTTGCATCCTCTTTGGTCACACCAACTACAGACAAGTCTTTAGTAATTTTTTGAAAATAAGCAAACAAAAAACACTGATAAATTATACAGTAAATGCCTATGAATATAATTGTCATGTGATGCATGGACTGAAAAAAATGATGTGCTTCTAAGTCTACACTTTAGGATGTTAGTGGGCAAATTAAAACATAATAGAGGCACAGTTTTTAAGTTCATGTAATCGTTAGTTACGCTTTTTTTGTAATCTGTAGTCACCCATACTGTTTTTTAAAACTAATTCCATATGATAAACTTTACCTTCTGAAGTCTTAATTCCAAAGAATGCAGCAGGACTGATTTGTACTCAAAGGTATATTTTACCATAAAATAAAAAAAGACAAACTTCTGGAGTTGTTTTCCAGAAAAAGAAGTTCTCATACTTTGAATCAGTTTATTTAATTAACAATAAAGACTCAAGAAATTTCGATAGAGAGAAAAAAAAACTTTTTTCAGTGGAGAGACGTGGCCATAATTATAAAGATAGAGATCTTCTGAGCTGTTTAAAATATGTATAAATACATGCACAATTTGATCCATATGTGTGCATATTTGGAAAGAGAGCATATGAAACATTGTAAACTGAAAAATATCAGAAAAACTTAACATTAGTTAAAGCCATTTTGAATTTATAGTGGCAGCATATAAGATTTTTACTGAACAAAAATTTTGCTAAAGTAAGAAATTTGAATTGTATTTCTTACTTTTCCGTCTATAAAATATGTCTCCCAATTAGGTGCCTACAAAAATTACAAGAGGGCACAATGTACTTACTGCACACGGTTATCAAAATCTAATTTACTGTGTCATTAAAAAAAAGTTGTGCGATGATGTTTCCACATCAGGCGCCATTGTTACACAGCTGCAATAAGTATGAACATCCTCTAAAGAGCACAGACACCACAAAAAGCTGACTGATGTATTTTGGATTAAAACTGCACACCTTAGGGACACATTCATTCTTTACAATGACACCAGGATGTAGATGCAAACATCATGAGATTTAATGAAGCTTTTTGTATATAAACTAGGGTACAGAGTGGGAAAACTGAAAAAGAAAAAGTAAAGCTACAGCACTTTCTACTGCAGATGAAGCAGTAGTGCATGCACACACATCAATTTAGTTTGCATTTGAACATGCTTTGAAAGAAAAAAAACTCTTCTTTTCCCAGTGACTACCCACATTTCAGCTCACATTTTGGGGAATGCAGGATACTTGCGATATTGAACTCACTCCCCTGAATTGATTGACTATTAAATATATATATATATATATATACATATATATATATATATATATATATTGGAAATGTGCTACAGCTTTTTGGTTTGCTAGGCAATACGCTACTGAATACAAAGTAGCCAAACACAGAGTTTTACTTTTTTCTCTTATTCAGCATTTAGGCTGTAACAAGAATCATACTCGACACCTCATCCTTGGAGTCCGAGATGGCCATCAGTATTTTATCAAAGACAAAATATGACTGATTGTTTAAAAAAGGTTACCAATAAAATTTTTGACATTGTGTGATTGTGAGAATGGGCATTCATGTGTGTCCAGATATGTTTTTTTTTTTTTTGTCTAAAACAAGTAGTAAGTCATGAAGAAGAAGTGATGGTGGGGGGGATCTTAAAGCAAAAAAACCCAAAAACAATTGGAAGCAGCTTTTTTAAGTTCTGTCTTCAGAGTGCACTTTTTTCCAGTGCTTGACATACCCCCTCCATCTGTTCCTCTAACCCCTGAAAAACATCAGTGCACCAGTTGTTTTTCCTCTCGACTAGCTTTTCAATCCCTCTTTGGTTTGTTTTGTGGCTTTTTAAGTCACATCAGATTCTAATTTTCTGATGTTTTCTCCAACTGGTAGTTCTTATTATCGTCTCAAACAGTGGAAGTCTTATTGTGTCTGACCTTCAAGCTTCTAGTTGGATTAAGGATATTCTATCCTGTTAGAAAAAAAAATTTCTGTCAGTATCAAGTTTTAGGAAAGAATATATATGCTCCCAGATTTTTTTAAGGTTTCTGTCTTGTCTTTTCTGACTTGCAAGCATTCTTCCAAACCCTCTATCTTGTTTACTAAGTCTGTTCTTGTTCCAGTGCAGATAAATTGTCTGCCTTATCATTCTCAATTTGATTAAACTCCAGCTAAGAGACAACTCGTAGGGTCAAAACTCATCAGGTCAGATGAAGGTTGTTTTAAAACTCACAACTTTAATGTTTTTTTTTTAGTTTCGCTATGAAAGAGTCTAAGAATTGCACCTGTGAATTGCATTGACTACAGCATGCTGGGGCTTGACAGAAAACTGATCGGGACGTGTAACACACTGTAGATCTTGCTGCAGGCTGCACTTGATGCTGTGGGAGGCTGAAGTTCAGGCATCGGGATTGCAGATGCACAGTTACAAATATGAAAAATTGTGGTGCAGGAGCTGATCCTGGTATTTTATGCGTTCGTGCACCGTGCCGTGAAAGAATGCGGTTCACCAATATTAGCCCAAAAGGAAATTCAAAGCCTTGGCATTCTGCCATTTGTTTGTTTTAGTTTTTCTTTGCTTTTTGGTCGGTAACCACATCTTTCATGTCCTGTTTTCTGAGTCAATTAAAGTGCAAACAGCTCTCATGGGGTGGCATAAAAATCTACCTCAAAACCACTTTCAGTAGTTCAAATCTCTAAGTTTTGATGCAAATTGGATTTTCATGGGTGTATGCTTATTGGTCTAAACATCTAACTTACTTTTCGTGTCTCACTTAAAAAAAAATCAGTATCTATTAACATATATGCACAATGACACACAAAAAGCACTTAAGCACCAAAAAGTGACCGAACGTTAAGATAAATAGTCCTGGAGGTGTGATTCTGTACCAACAACCTTCAGATTTGTTCCTTTGTAGTGAAAGCCTTGGAGCTAACCTAACAACACCCCGTGTTTCTGTTAGGATCAGAATGTAAAGCTATTACACACTGGAGGGTTTGTCTCAATCACAACGAATGGTTATGAATTTTAAGTGCGGGATTAGAGCCCACAGAGAAACAGGCACATGGGAAAGTCTCAGTTGAGTGCTAATTTGATTTTTTTCTCCTTTTTTCTTTGTTTTTCTTTTACAAACAGCTCTGGCAACAACTTGTTAGGAGGGAAGACACATTGCTTGTTCTTTAGTTCTTCAGCTGTTCCCCGGAATCAAACTGCAACAGGAACAAATGTACTCTTTAAGAGGAAATGCTTTAGTCAAGATAAAATCCCGCTCTCCTTCATGAGAAAGGGAAAAGCACTCAGAGTGAGTCAGTTATTGGACAGCCCAACCAATACTGGTAAATTACATTATTACAGTATCCACACAAGGTTTAATTCAATGCAACCTTCTGGTCTTATAAAAATGGGGAACATTGTTGTGGTGTAATTAATGTATGAAAAATGAATAAAATGATTTGAACCTACTTCTGTTTTTGCTGAAAACCCCTGTCATCATGCATATTGTTTTATAATAGTTGCAGTCTCCCCTGATCTTGTTTTGATAGTGAATGTTTCTCTCCTGCTGTTCCAGGTCGAGACATGGAGAATTCTTCTCCGTATGAGCCTGTAGCCCCCAATCGACATCCTGATGTATTCCGCTTGGCCGCCATCTCTTCAGGTATCTCACATTTGATCTTAACCAAACACTGAGCTTGTTTAGAAGCAAAAATGTTTATCGAGACAGGGTTCAATTAGGGTTCTGTTGGAATACAAGAAACAGTGCTGGTAGCTGTGTTTTGATCTTCTTCTGTTGGTTGACCTGAAGTAAATAGCTGTGAGTTGGGAGATTCTGTATATTACTTGCTCACACGCCACGTCCCACATTTTCACCCACACATTGATCTTGCCTTCAGTTTGATTTCTCCTTTGGTTAACTAATTAAACAGCCCAGGAGAGCTATAGCTTTCCATTTAAAGTGCTGGTTAACATCATCAGGGTATCATAAATCAATGCTGTGCTCAGAAAATGAAAGAACTGGCAACAATACATTGTGGGTTTTTTTGTTTTCTTATTTAGACCTGCTGATTTGTTCTTGAAATTGAATCTATTCCACACCAAAACGCAGACTATAAAGAAAACAACTTTCTTTCATTCAAGATTAGCAACAATTTACAGAAAGATTGCTTTTTCATACCAATACACTTTTTTTGGGAGGAGGGTTTTGGTGCCAGGGCCAACAGATATGTATTTTATTATTATTATTATTTGAACTTTTTGTGATGCGTTTTATTGAAAGCTTTTTTTTAAAAAAAAAAGATTAAGATGAACCTCTCAGCTATAAACACATATTTTTTAAATTTCTTGTGAAAAAGAGGTCATTTGAAATTTTAATAAAACAATCTGAAAGTTCAGAGTTTTGAGAATGTGACACTGCATTCTACAGTTTTGTTCCATTTAGTTTGATTGCGCAATTTTGTATTTACTCAAACTCTGTGAATTTGGACCGGGCAGGAGGCTCCGGTCCATTCGGACCAGAACCTCCCGCCACAAAAACAGCTTCTTCCCTTCTGCTGTTGGACTTATGAACTCTTTATAACCTGGATCCCCACATCTCTTAGTCACTTCCCTCTTGACACTTTACTATCTTTATTATTTTCTATTATTTTCTATGATTTTCTATGACATTGCACTACTTTTCTTTTTCTTCTGAGCACTCTTAGTTTTGTTAAAATTATTATTATTTTTTTTATTTATTTTATTTTTATTTTATCTTATATGTTTGCACACCTGTATCAAAACAAGTTCCTAGTCTCTGATATTTTTCACTGACATGGCAATAAAAGCATTCTGATTCTGATTCTGAATAAAGTCATATTGTAATGATAGGTCGCCATTTGTATCATCTTACAAAACCAAACTGTGCCAGTGTGAATGCAACCTAAGGGATCATCCAAGCCTCCGCATGTACATAAATGGGAGCATCCAATTCAGATGTCGTATATACAAAGATAAATATTTACTTACACTGTGGTCATTTCAACAGTCCGTTGAAAGCAGTTTGCAAGTGGGACGGACATGCAAAATGATGGTTTATTCATACTTCATTTATTTATATGAACATGTTGAATGCATAGGAGTTTGTAACAAAAAGCCTCGCAAAGAACGTTAAGTGGATTAATTATTTAATTAAGTGGATCAAAGTTCCAAACAAATGTCAAATCAGTCATTAGAATCCACATCCGTTCAGCGCTTGTTTTAATTTTAATGAAAATTATGCCAAACATGGAAAACTTGGATGGAGACAATTTGTATGTGTTTTGAATTTGGCAAAACATTTCCAGTCAGTGTAAGTAATATTTCAGTATGGTTTCAAACACTTGTGTTGTTTAGACTGAGTTAGCCTTCGTCTTTTTAGGCTTCCTGTTTCGTCCAGCTGGAAAATATCCTGCTAACAGCAGCCAGCGTTCACAGCCAAACAGATGATACAAAATGACTTTTTAAAAACAATATGATAAAATAAAAAGCTACCCTATAGAAAACTGTTGTAACACAAAGGAGATTAAATACATTGTGCAATGCACCATAAAGGTGTTTTGGGATTTTTTTTTTAACGTATTTTTGGGGGGGATTTATGTCACTGTCTTTACTTTTGTTTATCTTGCTGACATAAAAAAGAAATTTTCTAACTTTAAATGATTGACTAGATTTTTTATTTAATAAGGATCTTGCTTAAATGAGTAATTTCCCTTTTTCAAACAGAAATAAAAGGTCTGAGAAGAGGTTCTAACTGGAGATTCAATCTCTGTAATTCATAATATTTAGAAAATTCAGTCTGTACGCATTTGTATATTCTGCTTTTCATGGAATTAAATATAAAAGGTATTGACAGACCTGACAAGATGAATGCTTGCAATTTTTTTTTAATTTTATGTATTGTGTCAATGTTCAGTCATTAGTGTATGCAAGTAATGTGGTGTAGTGTATGAAAATAATGAGTGCTGTTCATTTTATTCAGACAGATTAAGAAACAAGAGTCTTGGGACAAATGTAGTTTTCTCCATCCTTTGAAATGATCTATTACATTTATTCTCCAGATTATTTTTTGGATGCAAACTTTGTGCATTTTGCATGACTATTGAAGGCACACATAAGTCTTGGTTTACTGGGAAAAACAATAATTCAATAATTCTTGTTTTATAGACGCACTTCTCTCATTTATTTCAAAACAACTGGAAAATATTATATCCAAGGAACATTGACCGAACAAAGATCAAAACGATCTGTTAACTTGTTTGGAACAATGTGTACTCTGGCTGATGCAAAGATAAGTAAAACCACACATGCTTTTTTAATGGGACAAAAAATTTCTAGCCACTAATTTTTTTTATTAAACTTGCAAGTTGCTTGTGCTGTACCCACACAATCAAAATGACAAGCAGCACTTTTATTCCTGTGGGATGTTGCTTAAAAGAGGACAGTGGCAGAACATCTCATACAACAACAGCGATAACAATAAACCTAAAGATTAATTACAGTGCTCTTGGCCTGGCTTTGTCGGACACGTGCACCTGTGTAAGTTGTGTTGCATCACTTTAATGTTCACCTAAGTTGCTTCTTTGCATCTCAAAATGACAAGAATGTCTTCCTAAACAGCAGGAGGCATTTGTAACACAAGCCATGAACTACCTCAGAACTAATAGAGATGCACAATTGTCAAGCCTTTTTTTTTCCCCATTACTTTTTATGGGGTAAAAGTCGGTAAAGTAATTGGGTTACTTAAAAACGTCTTTTCTCTAATCAACCAGTGAGGAATTAGCATTCTGCCCAACCCGTTACTATTTCAAATGGATAACTATTTCAGTTGTCTCCAAAGACATTACAGCTTGGCTTTGCTACAGCAGCAGGATCAATCTAGCCCTCCATTAGGGTGAGTACCTCAGGAAGCAATTCAGTTATGATTCACTTGGATGTGATGTGATCATAATATATATATATACGTACATATAATACGTACATATATATAAAATTATAATAAAACAAATAGAAAAAATGTCAATTACAGTATATTCAAAATTACATTTACCAGCATACTTCTCTGGTTTGAAAAAAGAACTGACAAGAAAAGCAAGTCCTTCTTCATGCATCATAGTGGCGATATATTAGCAAAGATGTTTGCATATTTCAAATAATTACCACGGGCAGAATGAATTCTTTCGGAGCACACAAGCTACTGGTTGCACATCTGTTGCTGAGCAATTGAGTTATTTGTGCCACACGAGTTGCTTCGAATTATTTATCAAAACATCTTAGCTTTCGTCAAGTGTATGGATTGTTTCAAATCCACTAAATGTGGGGTCTAACAGATAAACACGCTCATATTTACACGTATACATTTAATGGGGACACAAATATTAGATGTTGAATAAGATATTCTGACCTGCATTGCACGTGCTGAGATAGGGTGACGCTTTGACATCACACACTCCTTCTGCTAGCAGGTGAATGTTGTGTAATCTTTCCAGGCCAGATGTGCTTAATATAGTTTTTTATGTTTGGTGTGATTCCACAATGTGGTTCAGCTGTATAGATCCCAAAATCTTTCCATATGCTACTTTAAAATACGGAGGGTACTCGTCTTATTTTGCTCACTAAACCATCTTATGCACATGAAATGTGGCTGGGAGGCGCTCACTTTGATTTATAAATTATTATTTTTCATCATCAACATCACTATATACATTTAAGATGATTTTTAATTCATAAAAGCAAACATGTCTATGAAAAAGAATGTCCATGAACAACATGAAAACAAACAAAATCACTGTTTTATTTTTCAAACTTTTTTACTCAATGATGTAGGAAAGTTTGAGTTTATCCCTGTAATTAGCTGGCAGGATGCATTGTTTACATTTAGAAAGTAAATAGAAAAAATATCTGGAAAATCACGTCAAAATGTCAATGAAAAGGGCACTTAAAACAAAATGTTTTAAATCAGTCTGGGGAAAACTTTCACATTTTAAACAGTTAAATCTGCAGATCGTTCCGCTTGTTTGCAACACAGCATCTAACTACATCTTCTCTCTGGTTAATTTAAACTTTTGATTAGTTTGCCTAGGTCGTTGGATATAAGAGGTTTATACTCTAAACATAACAACGATGTCTTCTAGGCCCTAAACCATTTTTGGATTTAATTAATGAAGATGTTCACTAATCCAGGGGTTTAGTTTCTGCAGATAATGGCAAAGTAAAACTTACTGACTGACTGGCCTACAGTTATTTAGTGATAGACACATCAAGTTACTTGTTTTCTGGATTATGGAAAATTGTGTGAATGTTTTAAATATTTAATCAGTGAGAACTAAAATCAAACTTGCTAATGGTGAACTTTTAAAAATATTCTAAACTTCATTTCCTTTCACATTAAATTTTGCATTTTTCTCTTCAGCTTAATAAAACCTTGTTTCTGCCACAAGATGGGATTTTTCTCTCATTGGCAAGTTTTTTACCTTCATTTTTATCTTAGCATGTATTATTAATGTCAAAGTCTCTCAGGTGGAGCCAGTAGGTGTTGTTTACAATATGCCACAATGAAGATGAAAAAGTTTTAGTAAATTACCAAAAATGATTGGGCGATATTTGGTAAAAAAAGGAAAAAGAAGAAGAAGAGGTGACCTCTTGTTATGAGGGAGCTGTAGTACCATGTGTATGTTGTTTGTGGTCCTCAGGGACCGCTAGTGACATCGCCAAAAATCTCACGCTTGCCCCGTGAGACTGCTGACTCTAGTTTCTTCTGTGTTTGTGATTTCACATTTAACCCGTGACCGTCTGGGTCCAATTTCAACCAACTTATTTAGCAACATCCTATGAGTCTGAGCGACAGATCATTTTATTCTTACATTTATGAATTGATTAGAGACTAATTAGTGATTTTCTACTCAATCATCTACCATATATGTATAAAACAATGCTTTCCAAATGCATAAAAGAGGCATTATGAAACATGGTGACATATCCTATTTTAGTGATGCCAGCAAGTCTGCAGCTCATTTTCAGTCCTGTTTCACATCTGTGGTTCCTGAAAGGTGGGACGAAATATGAGAGTGTGTCAGAGCATGAAGATCTCAAAAACTTAACTCCTCGAAAAACACACTCTTTCATAAATCATTTAACGACTTAGTATGCCTAACTCACGCTCACTGAACCATAACTTGTTTTTTATAAAACCAGCTCATTGCTATTGTTCAGAGATCAATAAACCACGATGCTTGGCAGATGTAGAGGAGAAACCTCAATAGATAATTTTGCCGCTGCCAAAGCCCAAATGAATGCTGTATTAGATACAAGATGCACATTTATCATAAAGTGTACTTGTTAACGTGTAATATTGAGCTAATTAACTTACTATATTTGGTGGAAAACAAATCTTGCACAAAGAAGTCCTGCCTGGAATTAAGTTTCACATTCCTTAGTTAGGTCCTCTAACTCTCTTCTCTAAGCTTCTCACCTCTCAGCACTGTGTTCACCATCCAATTAAACCCAGAAAGCTGTTCATACAGCAGAGAAAAGTGGAACAGTGCATCGGCCGTGCTCAGCTTGCTGTGGAAATGTCGAACAATTTTATATTATCCTTATAATAAGAAATACTATTATTAAGGCACTAAGATTCTTATTTGTTTGTGCAAAAAAAAGTTTTTGGAGGTTTGAGATTCAACTTTCAGATTAACTCAGAATTTTAGGATCTACAAAATGAATCAATGAATGGATGAGTGGATGGAATGTGTTTACCTCTTTGATGCGGTGCTTTTTATAAGGGGGCTTTGTGTATGCCTGCCCCTGTGCTCGTGTGCGCTTACATATGCCTTTGTTGTCCTGTGAGGGACTTTATAATCAGTTTACCCTTAGTAAACCCTTACTTGTGTCTCTGTGGATCAGTAATGAGACTTGTTCCAGTGCCCTTTGTAAAGTCAGCATTTTTCTGCAAAGTTTAAATTAAAAAGCAGTACATGTTTGTTTTCTCATTTTGTTAGAGCGTTCAATAATTACTAGCATGCGCGCGCTGTTAATAAACATCAAAGCCGATTATTGAAACAGTATTGGTCAAGCAGACCTAAAATTAACATCTCGTTAGTCTGTATCTAAAATCTCACTTAGTTGCCAGAAATTTACATCGACTGGAAAGCCAAGTATGCCCTAACTGGGACATCTCCAGAGGAAACATTGCCTCGAAAAGTTCAAGTACATATGTTAGGAATAATTTAAATCTCGCTGTGTATCTTTTTCTCTGCAAAAACTCCTCACATACAAATATTTAATGATTATTTTGTATAATTCCACATTCACTCCCTAAATCTTGATTTTATGCAGACATACTGTACAGTATCTTCCTGCTCTGGCTTCTCTATATTTAAAGAAAAACCCATCTGGCCCCTGAGAACAAAGGGTTTTCTGATCCTTTCTAGTCTTCTCATGAAATCTTGATACTTGGTAAGGCAAATAGACAAGATACACTCTGTACACTCTCTCTCACCTCTCCAGAAATCCCTTCTGAGGCCCAAAGTATAAAGCTAATGACTGATGAACCCCTTGACATGGAAATGGTTGACATGCTCCTCGGGGTCTTGACTAAAGACTTTCCTAACAACTCACCCAGGGCACTGTTAAATCCAAATTTTTGGCACCTTTCCTAATTACTCAGAACGTAAAGGAGTGAAAAGTCTTTTCCTAACCTAGGCTGAACCCTCCCTCTGCAGTACTGCCTCCCTTGAGTATGAGATGATATATGAAATGCAGAATTCAAATTAGGCTGATGGAGCGCAATTACTTTGGAAAGAAGATCCCCTCCACTTTAGGGCAAAAAATTATATCTAAATCCTGATCCCTGTACAAGAATATTTTATCTGCTTCCTTCCATTCACACTTTATACCTCATATTCTGCTTGACAGGGTTTTTTCTCTCTCACTGAAAAGCAACTTTAACTTTCTGCAACTTTCTCTGTTCTATTTCTTTGATTTCTTTCCTCACCTCAAACTGTAGGTCATGTATGCAAAAAAAATAAATGGAAAGTCACCGGATTAATTTAGAATAAAGAGACATTATAAATGCATTAAAACCAGATGTTTTCATGTTCAGCGGAATTTGCAAAATTCTTGAGATTCACTCTTACAGGTTTCAAAGTCAGCAGTTTTGTTACTAAACTAAACACAAAACAGAAGGTCGAAGGTTGAAGTTTTTGTCACACATTCACAAGTTTTTTAGGATTTCTCATTTGAAAGTAAGAATTAATTATGTAAAGTAGTTTTTGAGTGACCAGCTGATGTTTATAGCTTTTATTTTATCTTTTTTTTTAAATGCACAAAAATCAAATTTTAGGGGAAAATGTCAGAGAAAATCTCTGAATTTATTTGAACTATCTAAAGTCATGTTAATGTGTGTGTGCATACAACTATTTTTGGACATTGCTTTTGTTTGTATATAATCCTAATTTCTATTGGAACGTCCTTTAATGTTCTCATATGTTAGCATTCTCCATTCTGTCAATTGGTGCTAAAAGCGATAGAAGTTATCAGATACATGTTGACAGTTGTGATGCAAAGATCTGGTGATTGTCCTGCTGATGGATCGGGTTAATTATTCTCTGCATCTTCCTGTATTAGTCTCCAATAATTGAAAGCTTTCCAGCATGTTTGTGGAAGTGGCTGTTCAATCTATTTGTCTGTGTACTCTCATTTCATCTATCTGACATGATCAGTTGCAGTAATCACTGCTCAAGTCTTCTCAGCCCTCTTAAACCTTTTTCCATTTTTATACATCTCATATCATTAGTGTATCAACCTTTTCCCCCAGCACATTACGGCCGAATGGCTTTGCTGAAAACCTGTGTTGTGTTGCACTTGGAAAATCAATTATTACTCTGTAACATAATACGGAACATTTCCCCTCCCATCTCCAGCTCTTTGACTCCTTGCTCTTTCCCTCCTGCTCTTGTTATTATCCCATTCGTGTGTAAGCACGTTGAAGCCATCAAGTGGGCTTTGTGTCTTCTGTTTGCCCCAGGACATATTTTTGGGTTGAGCACCAAATTCAATCTCACTTTCCCAATCAAAGGTAGTAAAACAAGTCCATTTCAGCAGCCTCAAAAGCAGCTTCATCCCATCTTGGTCAGATAAATCATAGGAGCTCATCCTTCTCCTATTTTCTTTTCATCCTAGACCCCCCTAGCGACCCACATTACAGCCTGCAGATGGCCAGGGGAGATTTGGAAACTGCAATCCATCAATGTAATGTAGCCTGAATCACTGGATAGTTGCCCTGCTAACATCTCCTCCAGCTGGATTCTTATGCCCCCTTTAAGGCTTGCTCCAAGCTCGGCCCACTTTAGTAAAACTTTGGCCCCATTTGAGCTTCGTCATGATGACCAGTATCAAAATCAGTTCTTTCTGTTTTCATTGTAGTTACAAATCAACCAAGTTTTTTCAGTATTACAAAGTCAACACAGTCTCCTATTTTGTTTTAAAAAAATTAGTGGTTTCATTGTCACAAAAGTGAATAATCTCAACACAGTTGTGGGTTTTATTTGTCACTAACCCAAACAAAATAGAACATTGTGATCTCAGGCGTCTGCTCTGTGCTTTCCCTCTCTCAATGGAAATACTAAAATAAACAAATTTATCTTGATGATTTAATGATGTCGTGTAATGGTCATGTTTAATTTTTTTACATCAGGAATGAAATGGATAAGTTTTTTCTGGCAGCTCGAGGGAAGCAGTGAAAAAGCTAGTGGTGTTTTAAACAACTCCATCAGATGAACTCTGGTCATTCCTCTCAACACTCTGGCTGTTTATCAGTAGACCTGCAACATTAACTTTGATATATCTAATGAAACCGCTGTGGAAAGGGAACCTAGTTTAAGAGCACTTTCTCCTCTACGTGATGAACTCTTGGTATTCTGTTATACTTTAGAGGCTGTGAGTTTTGTTTTATCTGATCTGATCTAAAATCACAAAATCATTAATTTGGGGTGTTTGCTTATTTTTCCTCTGTGCTTGGATTTGATGTGCCCACATGGCCATTTCCAGGATTGATAACATGCAATGCACCACTTGGAAACAATGCTGCGTCCCAAGCACACCCTTCTAAAATAGATGGTCTGCCTCCTGCTCCGGGCTGTGTGATAGACACAGAGAGAGATTGGTTCTGTTGAATAAGAGATGAATCTCTCCGAATGTCACCATGCGACCACAACCCCTGAAATATCATTATCTACAGGGGAGGGAGGTTAACTTCTCTAATATAGCCTGAATACAAGAGAGGGGTGCCATCATCGAACAGGACTTACTTTATTACAGGTCTACTGCAGCAAAAGTAAATCAGTTTTTTTATTTCTACCTCTCTGTTTGTCATATCTGGGAACATCAAGATGTTTTTAATAAGATCATTTGCATTTTGTTGCATTAAAGCTCACCTAGAGGTATATTGAGAAAGTTTTGTGGAGTTGTTCAGCAAGTAAAAAAGGCTTGAAGTTGTTGTTTTCTACTAATCCACCTTCTGAACTGAAAAATCTTTTTCTTTTCCTTCTTCTTCCTTCTTACTTGTGTAACATAAGACAGAACAGTCCACACATTCATCCTCGTCCTTCACATTTCTGATGTAACTACATTTCAGCTTCATAGTTCATAATTTACTAATTAGTCTTTTGTGTTTAACAGAATTTCATACGCAAAAGAAAAAATAGTATTGAAAAAATTATGGCTATACAGCTCTGAAAAATAAAAGTTCTAAAGAAAGACAGTGAATCAGGAAAGATTTTGTATAGAAATGTGAGCCAAGTCTTGCATCGCCACATCACAGCTCACTTACTGTGAAGGTTGTTGGCGCTGAGAAGTGTATAGAGTTCGATTCAGGTTAGTCTTGTGTCTTTTCCATTTGCCGTGTTTCCACTATCTATCAACAGCTCACTCTGTTCTTGGATTAAATTCAATTCTTAAACTTATTTAGCGCTGTTGCTGTTGCAACAATTATCCAAATTATCCAGAAACAAGCTTCTGTCAACTCCCCAGATCCTCCCCATGTGGTATGACTTTAATGTTACTCAGTTAAATCCATTTTAAGCCTTTGTTTTGGAAAGTTTTGTTCTTCTATTTTTGTCTTTCTGAGACTTTTAGTGGATGTTTGCAGATTCAAGTCAGATATCGTTCACTATAATATTTGTGGCAAGCTGTTCTGCTCATTGTGACATGCAAATAGATCAATGTTAAAAGAGTACAAAACCCAGTTATCAAGTCCATACTCAAATGTATTTATTTATTTTTTATCAAAAACTCATCTGATCAAATCATGGAACTTTTCTTGCAGAAATAAGAAATAAGTTATTACCCCTTGATGCATAAATAAAGGTATTTTTTCTTTTTTTCTTAATGTTTTCTTTTCTATTTAGTCAAAGATATATTTAATTCATTCCTCAAAGGGTAAATTTGTGTGCTGCATTGCACCGCAGCAGGCTGCCATGACGGCACCAATGGTGGGAGAAATAGGGGTTGGGGTGGTAGGTATCTTCCCCAAGGACACCTAGACATAAGCTCAGTGGGATTCAAACCGGCGAACTTCCAGTCCAAGGTCGAACATTTTACCACTGAGCTATCGCCTCCCCCATTTTTTAGATTCAAAGAAGAAATATTCACCTGACTTGTCAACCACTGATTAACTGCCAACAGTAGTGCCACTTTGTGTTTGAAAGGATTAACTTTACAAAATGCCAAATACCAAAAATATTACTTTAGATTTTATAGATTGATATAAGTTAACAATGCAAGGTAGCTAATGTTGTGACACACACATACTGTAGTTTCCTCATGACAAGATGAGTAATTTATAGACATTCATTCTGAAATCACAGCTTAATTCATTTATATTACATTCAAGGTCTGAACCTGACTGAATCGATATTTCAGTAAAAGTGAATGGCCCTGAATGTAGGTATTTTGTTGGTTTTCTAGCTGCAAACGAGCTTAAGTAATACACACCGTAAAACGTCTGTTTGCAATTCAAAAATAACTCTTTTCTTTGTTAACATAACTTTATAAGTACTCAAAACTAAAAAAACTTGGTGTTCTGACTAAATCTTAATCATGGTATTACATCTGTGTTTTTGGATTATTCAGGCTAAAATATTTGTACATAATTTATTCATGACACAAAAAGAAAATACTGGCTTCATATAAAAGTTTTGTCATAATAAAAAAAACTGAACCCAAAATTGAAATGTGGCAGCTGTTTATTAAAATATTTTTATAAAACATTTGTTTTGTTTTTTTTTCATGAAACTTTCGGTCATGTGTTGTTTCTTGCATATTTTCTTAGTTTTGGTCAAACTCCTGTTGGTTTCCACTTTTCAAAACACAGTTTATAAACTACAAGGGTGATAAAAATGATAGTTGCAGGTATCTGCATAATTTTTTTTGTTTCTTATTTTTTTTTTTTTTGTCATTAGGGATGCTCACCGTGGCCCCAAAGACTTTCCAATGCCCTGATACTGAAAGAAACTGCAACCCCTGCATTGATGCTGCCAAAGCTTGCAACCTCAATGGTGTCTGCAAAAAGTACCGCACCAACTATATCGCTACCTGTGATAAGAGAGATGCCGTCAAGGGAGACACCTGTAGCAAGAAGCGCTGCCACAAGACACTAAGAACATTCCTGGACCGTGTGCCCACCGAGTTCAGTCACGGGCTTCTTTTCTGCCCCTGCCAGACTGAGGCCTGTGCAGAGAGACGCAGGCAAACAATTGTACCTGATTGCTCTTATAAAGATAAAGAGAAACCCAACTGTTTGGAGCTACAGAGGATCTGTCATCAGGACACGCTCTGCAGGTAAAAAGAAAGAATGACAGTGTGTGATTGTGCCTGCGAATGGATGTATTTCTATGAATTTTTCCTTTTTTATTATCTTGATTGACCATTTGTAGCACTTTAAAATAAGTCTAGGATGTCTATAAGTCTAATGCTCTACCTTTTTTGTTCTTGTCCCATTGCAATCCTTAAGTTTCTTTCCCTTTGTTGTAACAAAGTAATTAGACTCCCAGGGAAGCTCTGGCTATTAGAAAAAGAATGAAGCTGTAAGGCTAAGTTGAGGGGACAACGTTCAATTAGGCTGAACAAACCATTAGTGTAACATTTTGGCTGCACTCGGTTTGTATTGGATTCAAGTGGGCAGATTCAGTTCACAGCTACTCAGCCGTGACATGTTTCCTTGTGTTAGTGCAGCTAAGAGCAGGTGAAACAGCTGCTTTGGCCAAATCAGATGTCAAGATCTTTATACCCCCTTCTGGAAACATGTACTTCAGACCCAGTCAGCTAAAAGACATACTTTCAGTTCCCATTAGTCTAATAGCATTAAAAGATGTGAGACATTTGAACAATTTCAAGCATTTAAAAACTCATTTATAAGTCTAATGGACCCCGACCAAGTGTTTAGTCCTTGAAAGCCCAATGCTAAAAATAAAACTCAACATATGAGAAGAGTAAAATGGAAAACGTTGGACTTCTTTGGCTCTTGTAAGTGAAGTTTAGGGCAGTATTATCATTAAAGAACAATGATGAGTGCTCAACTCAATATTCTGAGTTCTGATTCACAAAGTAGCTACCCATGCATCCATTTTCACTTTAGGTCATAAGAAAGCTACAGATTGAAACTATTTTACTATTTTTCATCACTTGCTCTTTTAAGGGATTGAGATGACTCCAAAAGTTTCTGTAACTATAAAAAATGTTTATCCAATCCCAATGAAATGAGATGAAATGAGAAATTTACACCAGCCAGACTAAAAAGGTAGCTGGGGGCTTTCAGGAAGACATGTCATGGCCAATAAAATTAAATGGTGACTTAATTAAATCGGATTTGAAATTGACCGTTTGTTAACCTCGGGGCTGTTTGATCTCACCTTTCTTAGCTTCTCAGAAATGCAGATGAAAGCAGATGATACCAACGTTTAAAGTAACAGTTGATTGAAGAGGAAAAAGAGGGGATCAAAAATTCTCACAGAAAAAATAGCAAACTGACATCTTTGAATCAGCCTTTCAAATATTCAAATATAATTTACAAATAATGCTGGATCTTGTGTTGATGATGTTCAATTTGAAGTTCCTTTTCATACACGTCTTACTTTGGAGGAGGTTCTCTCGAAGTCAAAGTCTGCGTTGCAAAAATGTAATTTCTCTCCACCGAGCACCACACTGCTAAAGTAATGACGCTCTATCAGCTCTCCTTCAATTTATGATTGTCTCGATAATTACCTGCTTGCCTGCATTGTGTTATCTCTTTTCAAACTGAGTTGCTATCTTTGACCTTTAAGCCCTCAGGTGTCTGCTGTACACCTCCTTATTGAGAAAGATGAAACAGAATGTTGAAACTCACTATCTGCAGCTGCCTAATATCCCACTGAGGTCAGCAGCTCGATTTGTGCACACACACTCATGCCGAATGGACACATGGTAGCCTGTGCAAAACCAAACCAACATCCATTCAGAAAACACTTACACACGTACACGCTTATTCAACCACAATCAGCTTCAATGTATTTCTGATCATTTCTGAACATTTTGAACATTTTTAAAGAAAGTCATCATTCAGTCACAAAGAAATGTCATTGCAACGTGATTGTGTTGTCACTGGTCATTTTCTCTTACACTAAGTCTCTATAGCACCAATGAAGAAAACAAAAGTGCAAATGAATATTTAAATAATTTGATCCAACGAGTTAGTGAAACGGTATTTTGCACCGGATAACAAAAATGGTTCAATCATTTTTTTAAATCTGAAGATACTGCAAAAAAAAACCCCAAAAACAATAAAAAATGCTGAAAATACAATTTTACACAGTTTGCTGAAACATTGGCAAACAAACAAAAAAAAACTTTGTTTGGCTCCATCGACCGCATTCGCTAAATGTGTCGGTAAAAGCAAATATACAATCATTTATTGACAGGCTATTCTTTTTGCCACTGGAGACACCTGTTTAACTCCACAAGGAAGACACACAACTTGCTCAAAACTATTCCATTTGAACACAAGGGAGAAAGAGAATTGGGAATGGGAAGTGGAAGAGGGAAAGAGATAATGAGATAAAGAGGTAAAGAGGGGCTGAGGAGGAGAGGAAGGACCCACAAAATCAATGTGAAGCACAAAGCTACTGCAGTAGGTTGGAGGTCAGTGATTCGGTCACACAGCAGAGTCTTGACACCATCTCAGAGAAGTTCAAAGCCTTTTTACTGTCTGCTCGTAGAGACAGGGCAGGGTCATAACTTAAAGCCCATCCATTAAAAACTGTTTTAAAAAGTAAACTCCTTCATTTTTAAAAAAAAAGAGAAAAAAAAAACAGTTTTACATTCACTCGCCAGATAAACTCTATTTTTATTTCCTACTTGTGTCAATTTGGCTGAAATTTTCTTCTATAAACTATATTTATTGTTTCAGATGCAGCACACTTCAATCTAAAAAAAAAGGGTTAAAGCCAGAGACTAAATACTTAAATAGATATCAATTAAATAATTTTGGCGGGACTCTCGGTGACATATTGCACAAAAAAATTCTGTACCTATTCTCGTCTCTGTGGAGATTATTATTCACTCACTCTAGAGACAAATGTGGATGGCGAACAAGAATTAAATAGAGCTTTTGGTCCTTTGGGTTTTTGCCGCAGTTTTTACATCATTACTATCTATAATTTTGTTCAGAAACAAGTGAACATGCGTTAATCTTTTTTTCTCCATTTGGTTGTCAAAATCTTTTAGTGGATTTAATATAAATTCATTTGGGACATTGCGTCAAATGGGAAATTAGCTGTTCGTCTGCTATTTTGGAGTTGTCCACCGTGCTTGTGTGTGTGAACATAAGCCCTCTCTCGTGTCAGTTCATAGGCACATGCTTTCTGAAGCCTAAACCAAAGAGCATTGAGTTGTATTTGAACACGCAGTATATTGATTGTCTAAAGAATCAATGCAACACTTCTATCTTTGATTCATTTCCCCGGCTCACCAGGCTTACTGGGTCCTCTTTGATTGAGTTCTTTAGCCACTGGTTTTCAAAGTAGCAGCTGAGAGACAATCGATCACTATACAGGTAACCTGACCCAGTTTGGGAGATGTTCTGTGTCAGGCTGCTGTTGCGTACAGAAAACTCTCTAGGTAGTACTCGCTCTCTTTTCACACACACATCCAAACACACCCGCTGCTCTAACGCAACAGTCACTCTCTTGTATTTGACAATTCAAGCCTCTACCATGGGGGAACTGCACAGGGAGAACGACTGGCCCAGATGACATTACTCTGGAGCTTCTGAGATGAAGCAGAAAGAAATCAGGATGTAGTTGTACTTTTATCACCAGATTCTCTCTTTTTTCTTCTCTCACACATTCATACTGATATTTTTTGGCTTTTTCACTTGTGAGGATCCTTAAAGAATTCCCTGGCCAGTAATTCTTCTCCAGCCTTGCAAGCTTATATACACTACGGTCAGTACTCTGGAAAGCACTGTGCTATTAATGAGGAACCAAGGCTTGACTGTGGATTTTTCAGGAAATGAACTAGTTCATCATGAACAGAGATAATGGCAGAAAAGATACAATAGCATGACTAGAAGGGATTTTGTCAAATTAATTATGTTTATATATATATGTATATATATACTTGTGCATGTACAGTATGTTTGAAACTTTTATGGAAATAGAATTAAGTGTCATCAAGAACACTGCTTTGGTTTGTCTGGATTGTACTGTATCTCAGAAATTTTGAATTCCTTAACTCATATTTTTGGAGTAAACAGTTTGCCAGTTGAGCCCAATTAATGAAAAACATTCTGGAGGCCATTCCACATTTTTAAGCAGTTCAATATTTGTGGCAATCTGGTAAAAATATTTTGGCCCATGGAAAGCAGGAAACAGGTGGATGAAAACATTCAATTTTTCACAGCGTGTAAAGAAATTTATGTCTGATTCAGAGCACAGACTGCGCCATGCTGATAAAGACGTGATGAGGAAGGATTCTGCCAGACAAATATGGCAGATTAAGAGAGGAGCTGCTAAAATGACATTGCAAAGCAGCGAACGCGGAGTTCAAAATGTGGGATCCGTTGGAGGATTGCAGTTCTTCGAAAACCTCATCAGAAAAAAACAATCTTTGTAATAATTATATATACTATTTTGATTAATATTAAAATTGAAAACATAATATTTTACTGTGTGCTTTATATCTTTTGTATTTTATTGTAAAACAACTTTGAGAGTTATGAATGGTGTTTATAAATTAAATTAATTATTATTATAATTTGGAACCTCTTCATGTACAAATCTATAAAAGTTTTACATTATTGTAGGAGTTGTCTTTTTATTTTATCGATTGCTATTATTTTTTCTATTGTTAGACATAGGATAAAGATAGATGCATACTTTTATTTCTGACTTCAACACTGGTGTTAAAACATACACCATGCAGTATCATAAGGTCTGTATAGCAAATTTAAAAAATCATATTTTATTTTATTGGAAAGGCACCTACTTAAAGAGACGGTGGCCGCGTGGTTAGAGCGTTCGTCCGCGGACCGGAAGGTCGCGGGTTTGCGTCCCACGGAGAGCACGTCTAGGGTCCTTGGAGAAGACACCTAACCCCCGCTTCTCCCACCATTGGCGCCGTTGAAGGGCAGCCTGCTGCGGTGTAAGGAGTGCAGCAAACAAATTTCCCCGGTGAGGGATGAATAGAGTAATTCATTTATTTAATTGGTAACTCACAATCCAATAATTTCTTTCTTTTACTGGTCACATGATCTTGCAGAGTGTCAAACATGTCAAATCAAAATCAAATTTTTTTTTTATAAAGCACTTTCCAACACAAAGTCACACAAAGTGCTGAACATTACAAATAAAAACAACCATGAAATCCAGATCATTAAAAAAAAAAACAGTAAGTAAAAAAAACGAACATTCATCAAGAATCACACACTCACACAAAATACTGCATCCATACAGTGGTGAGTTCACACAGCCCCCCAACACACCCCTCTTGTCTTTCCTTAAATCAATTTAGAGATAATAAATGATCGAATTAAAGTTTTTAGAATGCAGCTTCACTGTCTGTTAATAACAATTCAGAAATTCATCCAATTTAGAAAAAATATTTTAATTTTGAATCCTCCAAACACACTAAAAGCAATCTACAAGGATAGGGGATTGATTGAATTGACTTAGTAATACATATTTTTGCACCTCTAATTAGTGAACAGTTCTTTTTTTGTTCTCAGTAAATTTTTCACTCCAATTCAAACTAGTAAACATGAGAAACAACCTTGTTTAAGTTTCGTTTTGTCTTCTGGACCGTTCATCCCTAACAGGGTTGTGGGGGGTCGTGGAGCATGTCCCAGCTGATTTAAGGCGAGAGGCAGTGTACACCCCAAACAGGTTGCCAGTCTGTTGCAGGGCCACACACACACACACACACACACACACACACACACACACACACACACACACACACACACACACACACACACACACAATCATTCCTAGGGGCAAATTTCATAGTGGCCAATTAACCTAACATTCACGTTTTTGGAGAGTGGAGTACCTGGAGGAAACCCACACATACACATTTAATTTTATTTGTCATTTAAATTTCATTTATGCAAACATACAAAAAACATGCAAACTCCAAACATGCAAAGAACATGCAAACTCCACACAGAAAGGCTAGAATTTCAAGCCTCGTCCCACCCGAACCCACAACTCTCTTGCTGTGGGGCCACTGTGCTAATCACTGCACCACTGTGTCCCACCCCTTGTTTAAGTAGGTTGGTTTTTCAAATAAACTTCTTCAAACGACCGCTTGAAGGTAATAAATAGGAACGAAAAAATGAAAAATTTCATTCTGTTTGATTTCAACCCAAAGAAATCGTGCATGTCTATTGCAAGATGTATTGTTAATAAAGCCAGGATTCAGACATGGGTTACTTTACTGTATATACATGTTTTTTCAATTGTGATAAATACCCGGAATCAGTCATTTCAGGTAGATGCTATGATGGAGAAGCTAAGAACAACTACAAAAAGCACATGCAGTATTAGCAACAGCAGTATTTGTGGCATAAAGCAAGGCAGCATACGGTTGTGATTCAGCTGCAGAGAGCATAAGACCAGGAGCAAGACAGAAACTTGGCAGCTTTTATATTCTGCCTAGATTTTAAATGTGTGTTTGATGTGTGCTGTGTAGATAGCGCGCTATATCACATGGGAAGAGGCAGAGCAGCTTGAGGTGTCTGCCTATTGTAGCTCATGGCCATCAGTTCAGTAACTGAAAGATAATAAAAGACATTATACAGATGAGGTGGACTGAAGAGACTGGTGGTAATTTCTCACTAATATTCTTTCTGCTTTTATTTCATATCTTGTGTCATTAAAGCCGCAAGGCAGCCGAGCACAATTGGCAGCTCTGTCCTCTGTCATGATTGACGATCAGGGACATCTCTGAGGATTAGTTCTAAAAAGCAAGACTATTGTTAAATGTGCATGTTTGAAAATCAGGAAAAAAAAATTTGTCTGTCTGTTTTTTATAGGCAAACTGTGAGTAAAGTTTTATTTAAAATATCTGTGTTATCAGTCATTCAGTTAGGAATTGATTTTTAGCTGTACAATAAATGTTTAAAAATGCAGTCTTTTCAACCTTGTTAAACTGCAAATGAACTCACTGCCTGCCCCTGCGCTTCACTCATCTGAAAGTCCTTTTTAAGCCTGAACTGAAGAGACTTTGTTGCGGATAGGTGTGATTTGAGAATCGCCAGACGAAGAATTGGACATTCAGAGTCAACACAACTCTTATTCCCCTTCAACTGGGACAGGAAATAGAAAAAAATCAATTTACTTCTAAGAATTTGTTTCTAAGACATTTAAAAAATAAATCCCTGGTTCCTGTTGGTGTGGTCTATGACGCAACTTTTAAAAATTAATTGTGAATTGATATTTAATTCTTATGAGCTGTCGGGAAAGAAATTTGAAAGAAAAACATTATGCTTGTTAAGATTTCAACCTACCGCATGAGGGAGTAATCTTTGATTTATTTTTGTTGCTAATACAACTCGTCCTCAGGTGTGTTTAGGCTCTTTGATTGTCCTAATTTGTACATGGAAAATCGTTTGCAGTAATTACTGAGCAGCAGTTTATTGGAAAGTGCTTTGCTCCTACAAGGTGATGTTGGATCTTTGCTGCAAAAATACAAAAAGGCGAGAAGCAGGATACACTCTGAACAGGTTGCCAGTCTGTTGCAAGGCCATGCACACACAACCATACAACAACACAGCCTGCGTTCTTTGCTGGTATATTTTATCTAATATGCCTGTCGTCAAGTAAAACAAACTGATAAAAAAAAAGCTGGACGTGTGGCTGGCTCACCCATCGCCTGCGTGGAGGAGGTGGCAAGGGATAAAATGAAAGCAAAAATGTCATCAATCATGCTGTAACCCTCCCACACCTGCATGAACCTGTGGACCATCTGAAGATCAGCTTCAGCAACAGACTCCTGCAACCCCTTTGCTCCAAGGAACGGTACAGAAAATTATTTCTGCCGTCTTCCATCAAACTATTTAATCATTCACTTTCAAACCTGTTATTACTTGCAATTCACAACAGTTAAAAAAATTATGTAGTTGTATGATTGTAGCTCTGCCGCGCTCAAATTTTCCTACAGGATAAAAAAAGTATTTTCAATTCAATACACAGTCACACACCCATTCCTAGGGGCAATTTCATAGCAGCCAGTCAATCTTGACACACATGTTTTTGGAGGTTGGGAGGAAACCCGAGTACCCAGAGAAAACCCGCAAATACATGGGGAGAACATATAAACTTCCTACAGAAAGGACAGTATTTCAAGCATTGCCCCACCCAGGACTTGAACCCTGACCTTCTTGTTGTGCTAACCACTGCACCACCATGTAATAAACAAAAATAATAATTAATTGTGGACTCTTGTTTTTGAAGATGTAGTTTACGAAAACACTTGTTTTTCAAGTACAAAGTACATACTACAAAATTAAACCAAAATAATCATTTTTATGTTGGTCCATTGAATGTTTTTTGTTTAGGATTTTGGGGGTTTTACTGTAGAGTTACTTTTATGTAATCTGATAAACTGTTTTGCTTTTGCTTCAGATCTTAAAATCCATGAATAGATTATTCATCTTTTCTGGTGTTACTTATATTGCAGTAGGGATTAAAAACACCTGGTTTTACCATTAAAAAAACAGGCTTTTAAAAATTATTATTTAGAACTAGACTAGTGCAATTTAAACCTTCTTTTTTACTTTTTAAACTTCAAATCTCAACCACTTTGGTAACTGTTCTTATTTCTGAGCTCCTTGATTTCTAAATTTTCTGAGAAAAAGATAAAAAGAAAAAATTATGCACATTTTTCTACTTGTCCTTCAATGGTTGTGATCTCGAGCTGTGTTTCTTTCTTTTTTTTTTTTTTTATTGCCTACATTACAAGATATCAGAGTGCGTCTTTCTGATAGTGTGAAGCCCTGGTTTTGCAAGCAAAGCATGTGTCAATTGGTGACCTTTTCCTCATACATAGTACAGTTTGCTGCAGTGTGTGGCTTTAATCAGGCATCAGCTTCAGCGGAGGCGTGCTTAGCTTGCTGGCTACACATGAAAGTAGCCAAAGAGGTGAATGGAAAGAAAGAGGATGACTGGAAGAGATATTAAGTGAGGCATCAAGTAGGCATTGGAAAAAGGGTTGTGCATTTAATTCTAATAGGTGGATTAGTACATGGCCATTAACTTTTCTTACAATACCATCTAGAGAAACATGGCGAGGTGGAAAACTGCAGTCATTACCGTCCCGGCTTCATCCTTTCCTCTCGCCATGGTCGGCTATCTATTATTAATGCAAACATCATCAATTGGTCTTCAGACTTACCCACAGAATCGTGTGGCTTTTGAACCTGTCAATTAGGTCTTCCTCTTTTCCTTTTTATTAGTACTACCTTGGACTTTTCAATCTGTGGTTAAAGAGTCTCTGAGAAAGTTACAGCACTCAGTTGCAGCACTGACTTTCTGTCAACTTTGCACATAGTACATACTGATAGATAGATATCAGCATGAAAAGACAGTAAAATTAACATCAAAATTTCCTAGAAATAAAGTCTACAGCCTGTGTGATACAGTGAAATAGGCGATATTAGATAAGTAACATGACAAATAGAAAGTGGGTTGAAAGTGGCAGCAAGAAGTGGCATGTGTCAGAATAAAGCATCTATTTGGTGACAGTCGAAAAGAACTACCTGTAGTGCCGTGTTCCCTCTCCTTCTCTAGCAAGGCTGGGAGCGTTGTCTTCGATCATTTATGTAAGACTTATTTCAGACTTATTTCAAGTTATTTATGTAAGACTTATTTCAGACTTATTTCAAGTTATTTGACATTTAAATTTGTTTAAAATTTGTTCCTTCTTTTTTACATGCATGGTTGTAAATGTGTTTGTGAATAAATTACTTGACAGTGAAACAAGATTAAGACTAATAATAGAAACAGAATGCAAGCTTTTTGTACAGCTAAACGGTTAAATAAAAAAGTTTAAGTTAAAGTTAAATGTGGGATGTTTTTGTGTAATAGATTTTCTTATTATTAACACAGGTCACGGGTCAGTTTGTTTCAATTCTCTGCTGAGAAAAGGAGCAAAGGTTTGTGTCATATGACTGGCACTGAGGCGTCCAGAGTTTTGACTGAATGCCATGTGTCCACATTGCCCTTTCAAAGTATTGACTCAGAATCCAGATGAGCATAGTGATGCCAAAAAGATAACCCCCAAAAAATCAAAACAAATGTCTCTCTGACACATTAAAGAGAATATAGCTGTGGGTAAAACAGACTATCTCAGGGTCATCCGCAGAAAAGCAGGTGCAAAGAACATAAGCAAAAGACAGAAGAATGAAAGATGCAGCACTTCACTCCAAAGAGGCTGGAACTGTGCTGCAAGGGTCTTTGTAATGGTTTTTATGACATACTGAGCTGAGGTGCAAAAAATAGGAAAACAAAACACTTTCAGGAGACAAAACTTGTCAAACTTCAGCTTTCTTTTGTGCCATTGTTTGACGTGAGTGTTACTATGGAACGACAAACAGACAAGGTTGCTGGTTCAGTTTACTAAATTTCTTTGCTGTGAAGTTTGACATCATTATACCAAGCTACAAAGAAAACCAGTTCATTTGAAGGGGGAAAGGAGAAAAAGTGACAGGGTTACGGCTGGGGAAGAATTGTGGGGTCAATCAAAAGAGGGCAATCTTTTCTGGTAAAGAACTATATGTAGATTAAATAAAGTGATTGGTGAAAATGAGAAACTTTACATTTAAAAAGAATTATAATCTGCAGAAGAGTTTGGATTTCTTTTTTTAAAAAAAGCCCACAGAAGAGGTTGACTCCATCCAGCGGTTTTAAACGGACTCTGATAACTATTTTTCTTTCTACTTTTCTTACTTTGTCAGGAAATAGTTTCTTGGACGAACAGTCATCTGATTTAAGTCACATTGTTTATCGTGGCAATCAAGTGATAGAAATAAGAAACCTCACAAAAAGCCATTAGTTTTTTATCACTGCCAAGCCAGATGGACAGGCACTCAGAGCTCAGCCGAATGGCTGTGTTTAAAGTGTCAGGTTGGTTGAAAGAAGTCTACCTCTGTGGGGGCTCTCTTGCTTTTTCCCTTGGGGCTGAGTGGCTGAAATGACCTTAAAACTCTGTTGAGCTAGACAGCCTGTAATTTCAACAGCGAGAGGCGCTTTGGCGAGATATAATGGAAAGTCCGTAGAAGCCATGAAGTGTGCTGCATCCCGGTGTTGGATCACCATTGTCTGAACACTTCAGGACACTTCTCTAAACTTTAAATTACTGTTTTTAATCCGTCATTGTCTGGAACAGTCCCCCTGCTAAAAAGAAACTTGTGTCTTGTTTTGATTCTTTAATCTCAAATGGTCTATTTTGCTTCAACAAAACTCACATTCACATTTTGTGTTGGACCCAAAGGGAAAGAACCATTTTCCCCTGAGAAAAAGAAAAATAGAAAATGTGCTTGGAAAGCCAGCTTTGTGTTGGCACAACAGAGATGGTTTTTTCTCCTCTTTTTTACATCAGTTGCATGAGAGAGAGGGAAATTGCTCTTTTTCACTCTGAGGGTAAACGAAATAAGAGAGGACTTAAAGTGGACATACTGTATGTTAAGAGGAGTTTTGCGTACTTATTCACATATTATTGGATTTAGTTAAAGAATGATTCAAACATGATAAAGACTTCATTTTATCCAAGAAAGTATTTGTCCAATTTTCTGAACAAGTTCTTACATGTAATGTTAGAAACACGCCAAAAGGCTAACTTGTTTTTCTTTAAGGTGGGCGTATAGAACTGAGGTAATGAAGTGTATCTGAGTGGGCTTTTCTGCTGGAGGTTCAATCCCATCACATCACACTGGCTTCCTTTCTGCTATGGTCAATGGCATAGAAAGAAAAGCACACACGGACAGGCAGCACTAGTTATCACATCAACCGTCATCCCCCTTTAGCCAAACTCCCATGTTTATCTGCAGACTTAGGATGCAGCCAAAGAGCAAAATGTTAAGAACACTTAACTAATCTGTGGTAAACCATGTATCACAGCATGTGGTCTTCTTTTTAAGTATCCTGAATTACAATGTTCATCCTACGGATGCCACAGACTCTACAGTTTGTGTTTCAGTTCTTTTATACTGCGCCTTCAGAAATTAATTTTCTTAAAAATCCTGAGAAAAAGCTACGAATGTCATCACAAACTAAAGCATATTAAAACACGGGCAATATTAAAATCTCTGAAGCCTTAACACCTTATTTTTATTACTCTGATATGTGGGAGTTTGCACCATCAGCATTTTATAACTGTTATTTCCAACTTTTTTTAAGATTTAAAGTGGAGTAGTTTTGCAATCAAACTATAACTTGTCTGTGTAAGCCAGTCATTTTACCAATCTAAACATGCAGTAAAACATGTAATTCAGAATATTTCAAGGACTTCACAAATTTACTTTTTGATTGGTCTCAACTTGAAAGCATCTTAGAAAGTTTTACACACATTTTTATAGAATAAAAAAGCTCATTTGTGTGCATTTGTTACCCTTCTCTCATGTCAAAGTTAATTTTAGAAAATAAGCATGTCACAATTAACTTGTCAGCTGTGATTTATTCACATTAACAAAAATGTTTGACTGATTAATACCAACGAGAGGAAGTTGGTTTCCCTGAAAAGTCAGAAATGCAACATTTAATATTAGTCCTGAATGGATTGACAAATGTATTTCTAATATGCCTGTCGTCAAGTAAAATCATGTTATAAAAATAATTTCAAGCAACGTTTTGACTTTTTTTTTTAATCTTGTAGTTATTGAAAATCATATTGAATTACAGTAAGTTGATTGGCTCTCTTTTAATCATTTCACGTCAGTATAAAATGTGTGTACCTGCTTCTGTTCATTAATTATTACACAGCCTGAGGTACATTACATCCTCTTAAAAATTAAAGCTTAAAATAGTGGTCAGACCAGGTCGTGTTGAATGACTCATGACAGGAGAAAAAAGAAAGAGCAGTGAAAAGTGCAAAGAAATGTGCAGTGACTGTGATTCACTTAGTGGGCAGCTGTGATATAAGCAACACAGACAGGGCAACTATGCACACGTTTCTCCCAATAAACCTACTTAAGTGGATTAGCAATGCCACCCGAGGGGCCTCCACAGACTTAAGCTCTCATCACAAACTCACTGAAACAAAATCTACAATTTTTTTTTAATATATGTCTGCTTGGTCTGTGTTGAAAGTGACTTTTTATAAAGAAACAGTAAAAAATCTCCTGGTTAAGTTGATTAGAGATAGAGACATTTTTCTCCAATTCGAACATGACTTCAACAGTACTGGAATTTCTTTGACAATTTTGATGTTTTTGTTAGGAATTTTTTTGTTAAATTAAATAGGAATAAAAGCATTTGTTGTACCAGCAGGTCAGAATTTTCTCTGTTTAAGTGCTTGTGGCATTCTTATTGACTTGAAAAAATATGCCAATGATCCGACTTCGTTCGTGAGTTTGTGAACTTGTTTGATGTCCTCTAAATTAGTTAATCTCCTATGTTTTTGTCTCCAGGTCCAGATTGGCTGATTACAAAGATAACTGCTGGATGCCACCACATCTTATGAGTACATGTCCCAATCAAGACAATCACCAAGCCTGCTTGGACTCATACGCCAGACTCATCGGTCAGTACGTGGCCAGAAGTGCCACCATCTCATATATTTGTTTGTGAGCATGAATAGTTAAAAAAATGTATGCACACTCAAAGAGTAAGAATAAAGAAGTAACATAAAAACTATTAAAATGTACTTTTACCACAGGGAGATAGAGGAGTTTGACTTGTTTTTCTCTTTTCCCTCTTGGTTTGATATCTCCAACAGCACACTGGACATCAGCTTGGTAACAGAAGTAAATTAGGAAGTAGAGGCACTCAGAGAATGTTTACTTAATTAAAACACTTGACGACCATCTGTTTGCTCATAATAAATGTTATGCAAACAATGTGCTCAGACTGATGCATTCATATTTTCTAATCCCAGTATGCAACTCACCACCTTGGTGATGCTGTTGAGGCTTTAAAAACATTTGTAATTGCATAAATGAATTCAATATTTGCTCATTATTGCTTTTGCAGCATAATGGTTGCTGAAGTGTCCATATTGTTGTATTAGTCAGTCAACATATGCCATAAATCACACTGTATTAAGTGATGATATTTCATAAAAATTTCTTCAAAAAATTGAGTTACAATGCATCAAACAACCCTAGTTACAGCTAAAAGCAGTTACATAGACATAGATGCTTGGAGTGTTGCGTTTTAACCGAGCGCATAGTTTTAAAAGCAACAACCCTGCAAAAAATGTACAACATAATGGCCTCTTTACAACTCAATAAAACATTACAAAACGGTTCTGCAAACTCAAATTGAACGAATCTATCCCAGTGACTAACATTTTGTTGCCTATTTTACATTCTACTTGCAATAAATGTGCTCCATTACTGTCCATTAGTGACCTATCTCTTTTTGTCCAAACGTGTATGTTTATGCCTTTACAGGGACGGAAATGACTCCCAACTATGTTGACAGTGGTGTGTCCAACTGGACCATTTCCCCATGGTGCACCTGCAAAGGCAGTGGGAACCTTGAAGGAGAATGTATGGAGTTCCTGCAGTACTTCACCAATAACAAATGCCTAAGTGAGCAAAGCCAACACACACACATGATGTATTCATCTCATGTATTGAATCTCACACAGTTCAGATTGTCATGTAATATTGATGAGAACATAAGTGCATGATGCTGTAGTTACTCTGATTAATGTTCCAGTGTGACCCATAAACTTTAGATATGCTTTCATGTCAAATTCTGTTTTTTGTGTTTCCGAGCCTTCCTAGATTTGACAGTGTGTTAGGGATAGTAATATGGAAATGTAACACATGTGGGTGGTAAAAATTTTCTGGCTTCACGTCCTCGGTGAAATTGCAACACAGTTAGACAAAACTTTTTGAGACACAGCTTTTATTTCCTGATTAAGTTAGAATTAAATATTCTTAGTTTCTCAGAAGCAGGTAATTTCTTTTATCACATTTCATCCCTCCTGTGGGCAAGATATGCTCAGACATTAATACAAAGGAAACCATTTGCATGTCATTTTCACATTTAATCTGAATGCGTTTATCCATTAAAAAGGAAGCATGTCATGAAAAAAAGACAAGCAGAACCAGAAATGGAAAAAAGGGCTACAGTAAAAGATTTAAAAAATGTACAATGCACGACATACATGGTGCAGCATGACGGAGTGGCTATTATCAAACATCATTACGCTTTTTTCACACCATAAAGTAAAATATAAGGAGCTCCTTCCTTGTTTTGCCACAGCAAGCAGTGTCATCAGCCCCACGAGACACCATTGCCTTTAACATGTTCCATTGTGTGGATAATGCTTTCAGACCATTTCAATAGATTGCTGGGTTACCGTTTTAGCTGAGTGTGCAGTGTGAAGGATGAGGCTGGGAGCTGAAGAGGCGTCCGGAAAAATAATACAAAATGCAGCATCTCCTCTCTGCAGTCAACGGGAACAAGTGATAAACTTCCACCAGCGAGAGGAGTGTACACAAAAAGACAAACAGGCTAAACGCTACAACACATACACATAGAAACACAAACTGGCTAAACGCTACAACTCATATTCAACTTGGCTGCACATTAGAGTGACGTTTTACATACGATCTCTTTCTCTCTCTCTTTCTCACTATGTATACATATATATATATATATATATGTATACTAAGGAATCCCGTCATTCAGAGTGATATTGTGTGACATTTTTATTACCAATTAGAGAACACCATTCAGCGGATACAAATGTAATTAAATTGTAGATTGTAAGAAAATGTTAAATGAGTAAACTGTTTCATGCTGAGCAAGCAATACATTTTTAATGAAAAAAAGACAACAATCTTTCATCCAGCTTCAAAGTAAACTAACCTCGCTGTAACCTCTGATTCAACCAACTCCATCATTTCAGTATTTCTATTTCTGTGACGACAGCGCTAATTGGTGTGCAAGTAAAAATCCAGTGCTTTTCATTTTCCTTTACGCTATATTGTAAAGAAAAGTCACCCAGACAAAGTCCTTTGGTGTATGCATTTGACTAAAATATGCAGAAAACATTCCGTCTAAAAGGATTATTAATGACAGTCAAATTTTGATTCCCTCTGGTTTTGATCTTTTCTTTTTGTTCCCTATTCCCCATGTCTTATTTCATCCTGCCCTGCAGGTAGGACAATGCAGGCTGTACCCGGGGGTTAAAAAAAAAAAATGGTCCAGAATCATTAAAAAAAGAAGTGCTATCGGCAATGAGCTTAATCATTCAGTGAAACATTTGGACACAATGAAATATCCTGGTTGGAGGCCCTCTAGCCACCTAGTTTGATTTATGGCTTTATTCCCTCATCTTTGAGAATCTGTTGGGAGATGGCTAGCTTTTGCTGAACCTGGCAAACAGATGTATAGTATCACAAATCTTAGCAGTTCAGATCCGACTCTTTACCATTAACATTACGGGTTTTTTTTTAGGTTAAGTGATGAGCTCTGGTTTAGTCTGAGCTTCTGTTTTACCCATCCCTCACCCCAACAAAAATAGAAAATGATGAGTGCTTTTGTATTACGTGTGCGTGTATTTTTGTTTTATTGTTCCTCATATAAGAGTTTGAGTAGGTGGACATGAGATGTGACAGAGAAATGTACAAGACCATGCATCAGAATGCCAAGTATGTGTGGCGATGGGATAACGCATGTGCATTTCACTACTATTCTGTTTTCGCCCATCTCGGATCACATGGAAATACTAAAATACAGCTCCTCCTTTGTTTGGGAATCTGTTGAATTTGATCAGTAAAATAGATCTATTTAAATTCATCTCTGCGTGTTGACCTTATAATGGAGGTGGTTGCCAAGCAATTACATGCTTTTCCTTCTTTCTGGTTGAACAAAGAGAAACAAGCTTCGTGTTTTAAACGAATGAGCAATGAAAAGGTACTCAGCCTGTATTTCACCATATCTAACTAAAAAGCTGACTGAACAAGGATTTATCACATTTTTGCAGACTTGCACATACACTCTCAAAATGACACACATGCGGGCAGTATATCAGCGGGCACAGACACACAATAGCTTATATGAATTCACAGACTACTGTCCTCTGTCTGAACTGATTGATTTGAAGAGGTTCTTTAGCCATCCTTTATATCCAAAGAAATTAGGACTCATTATTGCTCGTCCAAATGTTATATAACTGTTTGGTTGCTGCTATTTAAGATTCAGTTTAAAAAATAAAGTGTTGTTTTAATGTCCAGAAAGCTCATTGTACTTCAATGAGATTGCCATTTACTTGCTAAACTGGCATGTCAAAAAGAAAGCACAAATTAGCAGATTCAATTTTGAATTGTATTGTTGTTTTTAAAGTCAGTAATATTCAGTGTAAACACACTCATAGCAGATTCTGCAAACAACTCTTTGTTTTTGTGATTGATTTTGAAAATAACTTTCAAATCTTGTAACAAAGCAACAAAACGGCTTCTCTGTACATCTTTTTTCTTTCCTTTTCTGTCTCTATTTCTGCCCTTCCTCATTCCCTGGGTTGCCAAAGATTGGGCAGGCGACCAAGAAGTTGACTTAGAGCTGTCTGTCTGCTAGCTGGCTTTTTTTTTTGCTGGGATGCAAGTCAAAAACAAATGACTTTATTCTCTGTCCCTGCAGGAAATGCCATTCAGGCCTTTGGGTATGAAATGTACAGCACACAGAACAAAAGTGTGACTGTCCCAAGTACTTCAGCGACAGCTAAACTGGAGCCCTCCTTCGCCATTACAAAGGTATTCATTTTATTTCTTTTTTTTTTTTTTTTAAAAAGGATACGATACAGTTTTCACACAAAATGTGATGCTGAGTTCTTGTGAACTACCTTTCCATCGAGTCTCACAGGAAAAGTCATTCATCTTTGAGTGTATTACATCATCATACTGTGTGAAATCTATACAAAAGAAATATTTTTGTTTCTGCTGTTTTACAGTCTGAATATTTCCTTACATTTTCACCATATCCCAGAAACTTCTTTGCATAAATTTGTTAAAATAGACCCATCCATCCAGTGTTTTAAAAACCTCCTCCACTTTCGGTCCATGCAGGAAGGATTTTATACTTTTACAAAATCCCAGAGCGCAACACACTGCAGCATTCCCATCACATACTATCTCTGTGCCTGATAAAGCCATTGGCACATCAAAACAGACGCTTTATGATAAGACAGTTTGTGATACACCCAAGATGATGACATGCAGTTGAAATATTGTTTTTCTGTCTGAGACAATGGAAGAGTAGAAAAGATAGGAAGTGGGGAATGGAATCGGGATTAAAGGTTTTAAAAGACCAGCCCAGCGGCTTCTTTTTTTATATGAAATACAAACTATTGACTAAGTCCACAGTGAACTTAACAAAAACTGTGTTCACCTTTTGAACTGGAAAACCACAAGTTTTACAATATGTTGTACAAATACCTTCTTATTTCTACTTTTATAAAACATTTTTTTCTTATAAGAACAGAGAAGAATGCTTCACACCATCTGCTAAAAATCACCAATCTTACTGTATTTGAACTTGAACCGGACTAAAATATTTCATCACATGAAGAACTTTTTCTTTACTGTTACTAATCCTCTTTCATCTGTTTAATGTGATTTGTCATCACAATAAAATAGTCTTATAGTTTACAGATGAATTTTACAATTAAACATATACACATATAACTAATGAGGGTTTTGACCTTTCCAAGATGTTCAGTCACATACTTTGGCTAAATCAGACCTGCTGGGGAAAAAAACTGCTTTGTGAAACATTTTGCTGCTATTGTTATTCATCACATCATTTTTCAGTGTTTACTACAAATCCAAATTACGTACACTGTTTATGAATGCCAATTTATTTGTTGAATGAACGACTCCTATTAAGATGTATCACATCACAACCAATAAATGGTCACACTTCACCCAAGGCGTTCTGTATTGTGCTTCACACTAAAATCCTCATTGTTGGGGAAGACAGCAAATTAAAACCTTAAAAATGTTGCAAAGAGGAAAATTAATGAACAAGCACTGCTGATAACAATAACACTGTGTAAATTTAGGTTCAGGTACCAAAGTGAGAGAGCTGGAGAGGTTCACAGAGAGAGAATGGATGATGCTTTCTCCACTGGTTGTGTGTGCATGTGTGTGCGTATGCCAATATTGATGCGCTGCTCTGTGCCTGTCTCACTGCAGCATGGTGTTTAATTTATTGTAAAAATGGTAATTAGGAAACAATAAGACGTGTGATTACTCAAGCAGGAAGTTTATAATTATAGAAGGAGCTGGTAGGGACATTTTGGGCAGCCTTGTATTCTCCAACAACTATGCCTGGCAATTAAAACTTGTCAAACTTCCACAGTGGATAAATTGAAGAAGAGTAGTTATGATATGAGTCCTCATGTGGGAAAAAAAGGTTTTCCTGAACTGCAAAGCTCATGGTGACCAGTGTGAGCTTTCTGGTGCACACTCTCCTAAGATTCTGAGCCTAATCTTGCTCGAGTTGGTCGTGCTGCTTGTTTGATACGCTTCATTTTATTTTTAGCTAATTTTGAGGTATTTTTCTTCAAAGTTTCACGTTGAGTTGTAAGTCTCAACACACTCACTGAGTAAAGAATTATGCAAGTTCTGTCCTAAGCCACGATACATTCTTTCATGAACAAGAAAAATGTTAACTGTAATTTTGAAACCTATCAGACACCTAACTTTACATTTTACTTAATCTAGTCTTTGCTTTTTGTTTTGGTGAACACACCACATATTTTGGTGAGATTTTCATTATAGAGCTGTTTTTTTTTCCACCAAATGTCTTTTGTGTTTAGAAATCTAAAGGTGTGGAAATCACTATCCGAGGGGTGTTTTTGAGCCTAACAAACTTGAACAAATTATGCTAATCAAACATTTTAGAGTCTGACATTTCTCAGTAAATGCTCTTCTCCGTAGATAAGCCAAATTAAGTACATGTCTGTGCCTGACACTGTCATTTAAAGATTAACTCGTAAAAGTATACAATGACATGATGACAATTAGGATGTTTGTAAAATCTAGCAAATACTGTAGGCTTCATCCAGACAGACCTATGCATTGTTGTTGAGGTGAGGTGCGTTCCTGTTGGGTCTGAAGATTTGACTTGAGCTAACAATGCTGTTCACATACATTTTTCCTGTTTGAAAGTCTTTTCTCTGATCAATGCAACTAGACTTGAATGCATCGCAACCATTCAGTAAAGACGGAGGATAGAGGTTGATAAAATTTTTATCAAAGTTTTATTTTTTATATCTATGCATTTCTTTTTAATGTGTAAAATTGTGGTGATGTACTATTAAAATGCACAGAAATGTTGGCTGAAAACTAGTTGGAAAAAATGGTTCTTATGTCTCCAACTTTTTGGATGGACAGAAAACCCCAGTATGTTTTAAACATTGATATTCTGGGAGTGAAGATGATTAGCATAATTCTAATATTGATTTACAGTCAATTTTGATATTTTTTCTTGACATCTACCAATTAGGAACTGCTAATGTTATCTTGTTATATTTCAAAGCAATGGCACAAGCGGTTATCTGGTGTCGTCTATGTTCTCATGCAGTGTTGTTGCTGTTGATTTTCAACTCGGTCAAATAAAATTGACTGAACAAGAATTGCGTAACTCAGGGTTACTCGATAACTAGCCTTGGGACATGTAGCTACAATCCACTGTAAACTTGATGATGTGCTGATTGTGTTGATTGATAATAAAAATTGATGTCAACATGAGTTGTTGGTTCATTGTAACAATACAGATATGATCTGAACAGTTTGAATGCACTCCTCTTTTTCTGTGTGTGTGTTAGTGAATGCACATTTAGACACAAAGTTATTTCCTGTTATGAATTATATTGGGGCATGCATGTGTTCATGCTTTAGTCACTCATTTATTTCAGTGTGTACCTCCTCACAAGCGTGTGTGGATCTGCGGATATTGGCTGCAGGCAGAGATCTGGACTCATGTCAACAGGCTGCAGCCACACATCGCTGCCTTCGCTAATTAATTGGCTTTTAGTTGTGGATGTGCTTGGTGCATTGTCAAAATACCAACCACTGGCCCCTGTACACATCCCTCTTTTTGGCAATTGTCATTTTTATTTCTTTGTGAATTTTAAATCCACAAGCATAGGTACTGAGATAAAAAAAAATGCTATTATAGATGCTACTTTTTTTCTCTTTTATGGCATCTCCCTTTTCTTCTTTATAGGAAAAAGTATTGTGGCTGCCTTGTTATTATAATTCAACACCATTTTCTTGCTTCATTATTTATTTTCTCATTTTTGTGTTTTCTCGTTCTCATAGAAGATAAAGCATGGTTAGATAACATCCAAATAGATGTTTTGGGGAGGTTTTTTTTTGTACATACAGGAAAATGGACCACTGCAATCTGCAAAGGTTGCTTTGGTGAAGATGAGGTGGGGAAGGGTAGCGAGGGAGCGAGGGTAGGGGAAACTTGAAAATGTTTCATGTTTCTTATGATGTGGCTTGGTATTGCTGTACAGAACTGAAAATGGTGCCTGGACAAATTGAGCGAGACTTCTTTAACTTGAAGGGGAATGGCTGTGCGTGGCATTAGAAGAATCAAAGAAAATAGGAAACAAGCATTAAAAACGCACATAATTGTGTGGAACAATGTGTAATGAAGCTCATTTTGGTATGATTAATACATAAATCCTCTGTAATATTTATCATCTGGACTGGCTCCCACTCACCTGTTGTAGTTTGAAATGCGTTAAGAAGCACCACGTTAGTTTTTATGTTACACATACAACTATATCTTACTGCACATAAGGGGAAACTAAAACAACTCTTTTTGTATAACTTTTTACTGTCTGATCCGGCTTATCAAGTATTGATAGGTGTTCTTAGATGTTGCAAGCTTTTATGATATGTCTTTGGCATCATCACTTGTTTTTCCTCATAAATAAAGCAAAAATAGCTTGAACAAGTATTTAGAAACTTGCTGGCATAACCTAAAAGAGTTTAAGAAAAATGAGCTTGTGAGATTCTTTCCAGTGATGCCAACTTGTTTAAATGGCAGGAAGTATACTAAGTAGCAGAGGCCCAAAATATACTTTATGTATGAAAATATTTTGTTGATCAAACACTTGCTTATGCCACGTAGCCTCTGATATGTAATTGCTGCTCTATCTTCTCCTCAGTTTTGACCCCATTCAGCCTTTTCTTCTTCATCTTATCCATTTCCCTACTAAATGCCAGAACAGAAAAAACAGCAAGAGTGTCTGAGTCATTTCTAACCTTTCCATGTGTCTCTTTTTCTGTGTCCTTCTCTGTTTAGTATACTCCACATCCTAATGGTGCCCTGGACTTGGGCGAGGATCATTCTCCTTGTCTCTGTGCCAGCATCTGGGTGCTGCTTTCCAGCCTAGCTTTGGCTCTGTTCCTGGCCCAGCATGCCTTGTAGAACTGCCAGGAGGAAGAAAAAAAAGAGGTCATCCACCCACAAGCTGATCCCAAACAAAAAAAAAGGTGTAATTTCTAAAACTGATGGAAAAAAAAGCTGAATCTCTGGTGACTGTTGACAACATTGTATTTATAAAAAAGTGGCAAAAAGGTAAAAAGAGGTAAAAATGAGAGAAAAATGATAATTATGAGTTTGCTGTTTATTTGATGAATTGTCCAGGCTGACCTCTACTGTGATGGATCATATGGCTTTACAAAGAAACTTTTGGAGAAGATACCAGAGGGACATTCTCAATAAGCAAACTTACTCTGACTGACGTGTGAAAACCCCTGAAAGTTGAAGATGCTGCGAGGACTTTTGAACTTTGCTCTCCAAGGAAGCAGGAGAATAAATGAACGTTACTGAACAAAGACAAGTTTGAGAAAAAAGACATTGTTACAGAGAGAAATAGGAGGAGCATGAGGTAAATATTGAAAAGAGGGGGGAAAAAAACAAGGAAGATATTTTTGGTTTAATTTTGACTTCTTTTTTTAAAACAAACAGTTTAACAGACTATGTACCTGAAAGAAAGATGAATGCATTCTGTTTCTTCAAACCTATTGTAAACTCTAAATTGTAAAACGTACTTAATGTTCTAAATGTTGGTATAGTATCTGTGACCATAATCAGTACAGATTGACAGTACAGACTTTTAATTTGGGTGCTACAGTCTACTTTCTAAGCTGTTGTCGATACAAACTAAAGCTGAAAGTGAAAAGTTCTCCGGTCATTGAGATGTTGTTATTTACTGTGGGTGTTAATATGTCCACCTGCACATGTGTATATTCCTGTTCATGTATATAAATTACACTTTTCTTTCATTCAGCCTATTGATACCCAGTACATGAAAGGACATTATTGTATGCTAAGATTGCTCGGTGTTGCTACCAAATGAAGGCCTTCATTATCTGCATTTATATTTGTCTATTAAGGTTTAATTACAAAGAATGTATTAAGCGATGGGATTAAATGAGCTGAAATTTTGAAAGCCATATTCTGTCTGGTGTGCTCATTTATTTCATCGTGTAAACTGTGTGGATTTACATGCAAACAATTAGCTTTTGTTGAACATTTTTTTCTCAGAATATTGGGGTTATGATGCGTGTAATGATTCATTTCCAAGCAGGCATATTTGTTGCTTTTCATTTTATTCTGTGTTGGATTATTAGTCATTTGTTTGCATGTGTGAGCATGCATAGCAGATGTTTTTGCTTTTAAAATTTTTTTACGTCTCATGAAGTTGGAAAGTAATATAAAGTACATTTGAGCAGAAACAAAAAAGCATTTTAGACCATATTTTTTATGTTTGGAGTGTTTATTTGACCTAATAATGAAGTTTGATTGAAAAAAAAAAAACTGAAGTAAACATTTCCACAGTCTAACTGTTGGAAATGCGTATAACCATTTTGAGGTTTTCTTGTTAGGACAGGTTTGATAAAATGCTTCATTCTTTAAATGCTTGCTTTCCTTGTCGACCGGACATTATGGTTCCAGTTCACTGAGCTTATGGCATTTAGCAGCCTCCAATGGGTAGATTCCAATTTCAAATGAAATGAGTTGTAGATTTTGTTGAAAGGACTTCCGAGTCATTTTACATAACAGATGTGATTCATAATTCAACTAAACTACATTAATTTGCAAAACATTACACAAAATATTTGCACACCATATGTCTCAGAGTGAATAATATGGCACTGTACAATTAGAAAAAGCCCTAAAATGTTACTTTGGGAATATTAATGTCTTCATGATATACTGCATTCTTTTTTAAACATATACAACCTAGAATACGCTGACAAGGCACTGACACATTTTTCCTGGTATGTTTGCAGATGAAAGATGCTTTTTCTGTTTTGTGTTTACACTTATGGTATTTTTCCCTTGAGTGTCTAAACATCAACTGTCCTCACAACCATTACTCTGACGGAAATGTTTATGCCCTCAGGCAAGACATCAAATGCAGTTCAGCGGTACCTAAATGCACGCCGTGAACCGTGTGGTGTCACATTACCGACTGATTTAGAAAAGCTTTCTAAACTGCCTGTCACGGGTCACAAATGTAAAATTAAACCTGGTGAAAATGACAGAGATTTCTCAGTGAACTGATTACTCCAGGCTTTAATGAGAAAGCAGTGAGAGAAATCACACAGATACATAAACAAACTGACAGAAAGACAAGCAGAGGAGCAGGCAGGTAAGTAGGTGAGTTGGTGGATGGATGTAAAAACTAAAACCTGAATTAAAACATGCAAAAATTTTTTAATTTCAGGGTCTTTTTGGCTGACAACGACAATACCTCCAAATCTTTTTGTACCTTTCTATATAAGGGTAGGAAGACTTTCTAACCTTGTTAGACCATTTTAGAGGATGAAGTCAACCAGAGATGAAGCAGAGCAGGTAGTTCTTCATCAAAACCAGTCTATGTAGTCCATAATGTGATATACTGTAGCTTTGATGTGGCCCAGACCTCGAGACATATCCAGCCATTAATCATTTTGTCAACAGACACAAGATCTTTTTATTTTTTGTAAATAGCTAATATCTGAGCTCACAAAAAAAATGAATATACTGGTTGGTCCTTTTTTCACCTGTAGCAACAGGGAATTTCTGTTTTACATTATTTTTCTTATATAATTTAGTGCTGGAGAAAACCAATCACTTGAAATGTAGAACTATAATTTACACAAAATATAGACATTTTTAACCAGAGAAAAGAATTTCTTTGAAAACATGTGTTGTATTTAAAAAAAAAAAAAAACAGATTTGTTGTAATTCCTGTTCAGGGAGAGAAGTGATTTTATTATACCCATATTTATTTTTACTCTGCAGTGTTAATGCAACACACAAACTAACATACCCATACTTACGAGTATGATCCATTCGTTTTTAATCAGATGATTTGCTGCTAATGGTCCACTGTTGACGCAGCTGTCACCTGAACAATAATTTGCAAACTCCCTGTGTATTAATCAAATTTTGATTTGGTCAGTTTGTTGCTTACTTTCAGAAAATACGATGCAGCACGATGAGTGATTATGCAGTTAATTTACCATAAGGGGGCTCAAAACTCGGAGATAAATTAAAGCTTTTGACATGTAGAATATGTAAATAAATTAATTAAAATTCAAACTTACCCTCTCTTCAAATGCCACTCCCCGGTGTGAATTTGAGGTGAGAAAACACGTATCAGCAGTTCTTACAGTGAATGTAAAATGGTCTGATAATATATATGCAGGAGACAGCCGCATTACAATGCACAATTTTTAAATGTATCTGGGATTTATTGGGGATATCACTAATGCAAGAACGCAGCAGTGGGCCAGCTTGAAAAGAGCCAGAATAAAGCTTTTGTGTAGGGGGAGAAGTGAACTGTGACAGCTGAGTGTGGATGTTTAATGTAAAAGCAAAATGATAGAGTTATCTTCTTCTTTTGGCATAATTTTAGCTCTGGAGTAAAAAATGCAAAAATAAATGTGCAAAATGTTCAGTTTCTCATAACAAATTTGTGTTTTTTTCTTTAGTTTATGAGGATATGATTAGGTGAGTATGTTTAAAAAAAAAGGTCTGGTCAGCAGATTTTTTGTCCAAAAAAGTGTCCAGTTTGTTTCTTCTCACCAAACATCCAGAAGAAGAAAAGAAGATGAAGCAGGTAGCAGAAAAGTTGTGGGGACACAGAAAAGAAAGCGGCAGGTAGTTGTACATTTCACAGTTGATTAATGAGTCAGTGGGATGATGCCTCTTATCAACACTCCACACATGGCAGGAAAAGAAGAAAGGTTTACCCAGCCTAGGAATGCTCCAATCACAGATGGCTCCCATTGCTGTCCCATCATCCCTTTCTGTGCTCACCCACCTGTTTTTGTCTCTTCTTTGCAGCTGATGAAACTCCTATGTTTTGTGAAAACTTAGTGAGCTTTGCCTGGAAAACACATGACACATCTGCTTAGAAGTTTGCTGCGTGCATGGCATCCTTTGTTTGAAAATTACCATAGTAACTGATGTAAACACTTGTAATGAGTTGTTAATGTGGCAGATGTCGTCATGCAGAGCAAAAAAAATTGCTTGCAGCTTTACTGCTTAGTAATATCTGGTACTCATATTTTAGCAACAAAAATAAATATGTAAAACATGTAGTAATGGTTTTCAGGACTGATCTCTTATCAAGTGATTTTTAATCTGATTCCAGCACATAGGAATCTACTTCCCAGCATGTTTCGTCAGCACAGAAAAGTACGCTGAATGTAACATGCAACATACTGCACATCACAAAGAGTAAATTAGAAAAGAAAACCTGCAGACAGATTTAGTGTAATTGCACACTCACATTGATAAGTGTGGAACACATTGTATTCTCACGAGTATAAATACATTTTTAATGCCAGCGTAAAATAATGAGATGTTTTTGTCACAAGCAGCAAGCTACATTATTGGCTTTGCACTTTCATTTGTTCCACAAAGGAGGTGATATTTTACTATTACACAATAAATCCTGTCCAATTGATGGAATTGCAACTGCATATTATTGGAACTTGTAACAGATAAAAGTGATTGGAAAGACTGAAATGTCCTGCTAAGCTCATCTAATTTCAAAATAAATTTTAGCTTTTCATTTTCCCTGATCCAACAGGGGGAGGAAAGTTGAGAGAGGACAGTTTTTGGAGCCAGATCTGACACACATCAAAACAACACAATGACACATCTGTTGAGCAACTCATTTCTTCTCAGGGTTTTTTGAGGTAATGGCCATGATGTTCTAGTAAATGAAGAATAAGAAAAAGTGGTACTGAAATAAAAACAGCAAACAAATCCCCCAGGCCTCAGCAAGAGGGCTTGAAATCTATTTAAACCTGACTTTGTTCTGAAAGATTTGTTAGCTCACACTTACGGTCCAGACATTAGTCACCCGAGTTGCTCCACATTAGCCAAGAGGTTGAAAAAAACTCCATTACACATGATCCATAGTTTAGATTTGCTAATTATCTCCATTGCAGGAGATCAACAAAAGGATTGGTGCCGCGTTTGCAATAACCAGGACGCTGCATCGGTCCATTGTGGTAAAGAAAGAGTTGAGCCAAAAAGCAAAGCTCTCGATTTACAAGTCAACCTATGTTCCTACCCTCACCTGTGGTCAAAAGCTGTGAGTGGAAACCCAAAGGACGAGATCCTAGGTTCAAGTGGCCGAAATGAGCTTTCCTCACAGGGTGTCTTGGCTCTCACTCAGAGATAGAATGAGGAGCTCTGCCATTGGGAAGAAGTTTGGAGTAGAGCCGTTACTCAAACGCTTACACTTACCAAGTCGGGGTAAGCCAGATAGGGTGGTTCAAGCACCTGGTTAGGATGCTGCCGAAGCGCCTTGCTGATGAAGTGTTTCAGACATGTCTCACCAGGAGGAGAACCAGAGGCAGGCCATGGACCCGCTGGAGGGTCTATGCCTCGCAGCTGGTCGGGGAACGCCTCGGGATCCTCCCGGGTGAGCTGACGGATGTAGCTGGGATGAGAGAAGCCTGGGCTTCCCATCTGAGGCTGTTGACCCCCTGCGACCCAACTCTGGAAAAGCGGAAGACACTGGAACAGGTTACTCCTTCAATGGTCGTTCTAACCTTTTGTCGTCTTTCCAAATATTAATTCTTTTTTTTTCGAAGAATTGTCTAGTGAATTCAAAATATAAATTCCCATAAATTCTAAGATTAAGGAGGTGGTTTTCCTCTGTTGAGCCATACATTTATTGAGCCAGTCTTATCTTGTGTAAATCTGTGTAGAATTTGCTGCACTGACCTTTTCTCTCAGTTTAGTGCATTTGCAGGAAGGTAGACTTTTCTGTACAGTTATCATATAGATTTCTAAAGTTTCTTCTGATAAAGTTTGACTAAAGTTTTAAGGTAAATCTTTCCTGGAATCTATCGCAGATGAATTCAGAAAGTTTGTAATTGGTCCATAGAGCTCATCACCCAAAACCTTCTCAAAGAAGTGGAAAACCTTCAGCTTTATGGCAATGAAATGAAAATAATGAGTCAGCAATTTAATAATAATAAAAAAATAGTTCACTCTGTGTCTTTAATTTAGTTGGTAGAATTTTTTTCAATTAACTGTGTTTTGTTGAAGGCCATCAATGATGTCATATTGATAATAAGAAACACTTCGCTTTGTGAAGAGTTTGAGGGTCGAACGACTGAATTGCATGAAGTATTCAATAAATTGTTTTTAGCCAGACTAGTTAGCGGTGTACTGTCTGTCTCTGATGACATTTGATCACACCGCACATACAAAGCACAACACATGTTCTTTTAATCAGTCCCAGATGTAAGGACGTTACTTTTATACCTTTACAACATGTCCTTATAACCATATCTATGACTAATACAAATTCTTGATATTCTTCAGCTTGATGAGGCATAAGAGACACATGCAATTCAGCAGGTCTACGTTTTACACCAAAGCATTTATCTTGACATTTGTGTTTCGTAACTTTTGGTTGGTGTCTGGATTTTCTTTTTTCTTACTTCAACTTACCTCAGACATTAGATGGAAGAAACTGACTTGCTTTGGCGACCCTTGAGGGGAACTGCCGAAAGAAGAAGAATTTGACTCAGACAATAACAAGAAAAGCTGAAATCCTTCTAATACATTTTTGTTATGTGAAGGTATCATATTTTAATTTACATTTAAACTAAAATTCTAAGATTTTTTTTTTTTACTTATTCTATGAGCAAGGTTAGTAGTTTCAATGTTTTATGCTCAATAAATTGAATTAGACTGTGTTCATAAGTAAAATATACATGTTTTTCAACCTTAAAGAAACATTGTCTCAATCAAATGATTTTGCCCTGCTACACTTCCAGTCATCACCCATTAAAATTTTACATACTATCTCATCGTTTTGGATCATTTTAGACAAAAAAGAGAAAAGTCAATAAAACAATTATTGAAAAAAAAAAAAAAATCAATTGGGAGACCATATTTTCTTTTAGGCTAACATTGTTTTTATAATGAAAGAAAGCTGGACAGCAGTATCGAACCAGACTACTTGAGATGTAATTCTTTGCTCCATTGAAGAAAGACTGGACATGCCCATTGTCAAGACACAAAAAAAGAAAAAAAGTGAAAGTAAAGGAGAGCAAAACGAGCAGGGAATGAAAGAAAGTCATCAACAAGAACAAAGAAGAGCTGAAGAAAAAAGGGGAATGAGGGGAGGACTCAAGCCAATGGAACTGTGAAACAATCCAATATTCTGCCATGCCTGTACAACTTTGACTGCGTCACACTCGGCCCTTTGCCTCTCACATGTAGGATGGTTATTGATGGAGCCGTCATATTCAGGCTGAACATCTGTTATGAAATTCTACTCCTCTTATTGAATTTGGTGATGAGATCTCTCTCTCACAGCTGTAGTCTGGCCTTTATTGCATAGCCACGACCATCCTGGGGAGGTTACATATACACACAAAGCATAACACAGTTTGGCACATGAGGATTATAGTTTTCACTGTTTTTTTTTTTTATCTTTTCAGAAATGATCAGAGCTTCACACAGTTATAAAAAGTGACACCAATATTGCTTTCACCTTTTTATATCCTGGGGAGGGCTGGGTGGCTGTTCATCCAAAACTTGAGTTCTGAAGGCCTGGGACTTTGAGAGTCCTGTGCAGACTCTTGGGTATTTCTGGAATCGCACTTTTATGAATAACAATATGTGATACTTTTCCAAGCAGATGTTGGATTCACTCCTGGTTTGAACGACACTGCCACTTTTGCTCCCATTGTCATGGAAACCACGGCAACCCCTATCCTTTTTGTCTAAATTTTCTTTCATGCAAGGCAATCGCAATTTTTTTTTTTTTTTAACGTACTGCATTCATCCCTCAATTGGGGACATTTCTGTGCTACATTGCCCCAAAGCATGCAGCCACAACAGCACCAATGATGGGAGAAATGGGAATTAGGTGCCTTTCCCAAGGGAACCTAGGTATGGGCCAGTGGGAATTGAACCGTCTCCTCAAGGCCCAATGGTAGACATTCTACCACCAAGTCAACGCCTCTTTCTCAACTTTATTACTTTGTGTTATTGATCACAATGCTCGTTCAATCTTCGTTCTATTTTTCCCTTACCGTCCTTGGAAATGTTTCTTAGTGCCGTTGAACACAATGGAAACATTTCTATTGTGTTTCTATTCATTGTATTGTGTTAAATATGATTTGTTACCCAGGATGATGAAAATGAGGAAATAAAAAAACATCAACAATTGCTAGAGTTCTGCAACAACATTTTAGCATATAAAGCAAAACACTAACCTAATTTATTGGTAGAAGTTTGTTAAACTAGGGAAGAAAAATATCAAATATAGTGACATACTTATTATCAAGTCTGTACTTTGTTGGAATCTTTATATCAGAATGGACAAAAAATGTTGTGGCTATTGGAGTTTTTATCCAAATTTTCAAAGGGAGGAGAAATGAAAGGCAGAAAAAGGGAGGGATGCACAAACACATTGAGGAGACGGAGTATAAAATTCACATGACAGGTCTGGTTATCTTGAATGCAAATGCTGGCTGTGTGTTTGCTAGAGAGACACATTGGTTCTTTTATTGATAAATTGAGGGCTGCTATGCTATAATGCTACCAATATACTTTGCAGGAGCTGGGATGGAGAAGCTCTTCTAAAGGCATAGATGATGACAGACTGTTTGGGCTGCTACTTATTATTCTCACGCCTCTCGGTCCAATGCCTCTACATGTTTATGACATACACATGGTGAAAGATTCATTATAGCCACTGTCTGTGGTGATTTAGAATAGTATAGGTGGAGTTTTGGATTGCCGGAGCGCTAAAAAAAAAAGAAACATGCTTTAGTTCTTTATTTGTTTTTGCTTTAGTATCAGAGTTTCATGAAGATTGCAAGATGCAGTGTCAGCTTCACACAAAACAACACTTTTACCTGCCAGCTATTTCTCCAATATTTTCAGCTCCTTCAAATGACTTGTAAATCATGAGTAGTTTTTTCTACCTTTATAAAATCTTTAAAAAAGAAAAAGTTGATCCTCTATTCTTACATTCAATCATTTTAATATTTCCTTAGTTTCAATTGTAAAAAATTGTAAAAAAATTGTGTGACATTTTTTACCATATAAAAAGTTCTTAGTTTTTGCTGATATATAATAACTGAGAAACCATTATGCAAAAAAATCCAGTACCTACTGAGGCCATACTGTGAAAATGTGTTCTTGCTTTTTTTCTGCTTTAAAATTTACACAAATGCATTCTGGTTCGATCAAAATGTCTGACTGGCATATTTGCATTTGCAATTATGCCCAAAAGTGGTCATACACAACCTAAAACTTATTATAAAATACAGCTTGTTTTCTCCCCCCCCCCCCCCCCCCCCCCCCCATTTTTGGCTTTTAGCTGCAATGTTTTGTTTTTTCTCTATTTGTTTTTTTTTGTTGCCAGAAATGACTTTATGCTAATTTTGAAGTTTAATTTATCATCCATCCCTTTTTTTTTTTTTTTGCAAACTGAAATTTATTACTTTGTGTCAAACATGCTAAGAACATTAACTTTATGTCACAGCATAGTGTATTCCAAAAGTGTCTTCTCTGACACGAGATAAAATAGGCCAGCATCATAAGTATGCTCCCTGTGGTGATTTTTCCTCCTTTAATCTTTTAAAAGCAACTACAAAACTTCAGAGAAAAATTACCTGACATCACTAATGAAAAGAAATTGGGCCAACACAAAAAGTTAGGGCGCTTAAAGACAAAGTAGAATATTTAGTTTGATTTTTGTGTGTTTTTAATCAATCAAGAAAAAACTTTATCAATTACGTCAAAAACGGCACCAATTAATTTATACAAACCATTATTCTGTGAGAAATCACTTCTGATTTGTTTGTAATTTAACTCAAGTTTCCTCAAACATATAAATTAGGGCCTAAATATGTATATTTTTAAAGTTAGTGGCTCTTTTTACAAAAATCCAATCGAGATAATACTTCTCAGTTCATCCAAGTAGTGAAAGAAAAAGGATCAAAGACAAAAATTAGGTTTTTTATTTACCTTAAGTTGAAGCAAAGCGAACACATTTTACAATTTTTTTGTATAAAATATAAAATAAATCTTGAAAAATTACTGCAATAAATTTAATTTTTTTGAAGGATTTCATAAAAAAAAAAAGCAGGACACCAGGGCTTAGGCTTCCAAGTCATTTTTTAGTGCTACTGTGTGACTTCTTTTGAACAAATGAGAAAAGAAGAATTTATCATATTTTACACTTGTTTTATTCAGATGTAGTAACAAAAAAAACCTTAAAATTTGGCAGAGATTTTCCAGGATAAATTTTGTGTGAGACCCAATCAGTTAGAAAGGATTTCCAGTTACAGAAAAGTACTCAGACTAAAATATATTTTTTTTAAATGAATTTAATGTTAATTTAGCATGTCGTAAGGGGATTTGCAATTCATCTCATTTCTTGCTTCTTTTTCCCCCAATGATCAACTGTTTCCATTCTGTGAGGCTGCAAAACAACTTTCAATGCCTAAACCAATTAGAAAATTACTCAGCATATGAATTACTGTACACGCGCTTCATCAATTACAGTAAAACTGAGGATTTTGCTGCACCAGCAAGTTTAGAGCAACAGTGGTAATAAACTTGTTTATTCCTTTGTGCAAAGACTCATGCTTAACTGCAAATAAAATTCAATGATGCTAACAATATTTAGGAGTGTTGAAAAGAAGCCCATGTGTGAACTAGTTGGAAGCAGTCGTGCCAGGAGACCTTTCAAAACGAACGAGACTACATGTCCGTATTAAACAGTATTGATTTGAAATACGATACAATGTTGAACATGTTCATTGCCAGTAACTAACACATTAGATCCCCTCATTATTTTAGTATTAAATTGAACTAAATTACAGGGGAAATGCAGGCAAAAGAACCTTTCAAAAAATGTCCTACTGATGTGTATTTATAGGTCCAGTTGAATCCACAGGTGAAATTTTTCTGATCAAAACCTACACAGTCAAAGTGCGACCTGAGATTTATTAGAAAATCTAAAGTCTAACTAAAAGAGATTACAGAGAGCTCAATGGAAAAATGAGAAACAGTTCCTGGAATATCAATGTGATACAGCAAGCGTATGTGTTTGAGTTTGTGTTGCCTCACGTAAGGGTGCACTGAAGCTTGTATTTTTAGGTCTCTGCCCAGGGCTGTTGTACTACCCTGAGTCTGTGTACTTTGTGTATGCATTGAGGCATTCGGAGAGGTGAAAAGAGAAGAAGAGTGAAGGAAACAGTGGCTCTGGAGGTGGGAGATTGTATGAAAGGAGGAAGAGGTGCTGCTGAGCCTCTGTCTTACCTAGATCCACTACCACACAGGTGAGCTCCAGGTTAGCATTCAGAATCAGTTTTTTGGCCGAAGAACAGCTTTCTGCAACCAACAGACCCCGACCTGGACAGGACCCCACAGGCCCACCAGTAGGTGAAGATAGACGTGCTAGAAATCTGATGTTTCAAAACACCAGCCTTACAACCAGACAAGGGGTGTAATATGAAAGTATAGAATGAATGTAGGTGGGGGATGTGCAGTGAGGAAAGATGGAGAGAAAGAAGTAATGAGACTTTGAGTAACAGAAAGAATATATGACAGAGTGGGGATGATTCTTTCAGAAACTGTTTAAAAGGGGTGAGCTGTGAACATGTTGGAGAAGTGGGGTTTACACAACATGCATGTGTGAAGAGCTGAATAAAGGTTACCATAGGGACCCGCATATGATCGGGAATGTGGAGAACAATTGGAAAACCAGAAGGCAAAATGTTCAAAATCCCTTATGGAGCCAAAGATTGTTTTTAAGTCAGTTTAGAGGACTTTTTCTTCCTCTACTGTGTTTTCACTGTGAATATTGATGCAGCAGCAGAAAGTGGGCTGCACTCTGTACGTGCCATACAATTTCTAAAAATGAAGTTGTACTACCACTGATCCTTCATTTCAAAGTATAAGAAGGCATTTCAATGAGAAGTTGTTAACATATTTGCTTCAAAGCTAAGAAAAATGGGAAATCAATACGGTATTCATATCTTTTCAAATATAGTCAACAGCTGGTTAGAATGGACGAACCGAAAATTGAAGGAGACATATTGCCTTGCTGTCATCACTGGTTATATAAAACTGTCTTTCAGCCGGCTGAAGCTCACAAATCAGCACATTACTGGATGCCGTCTATATAATCCCTCCAATAAATAAATAAATAAACTAAGATTTCTACAGCATTGCTTTACCTCATAGGTGGAAGCCATAATCTTGCTATCTTCATTTGCAGTTTCTCAGCTGTTTAAAGGCAATGAAAATTAATTTCATTGCTTTGTGCACAGGTAAATAATGTAGACCTGAGACATTGCAACTGGAATTAAAATGGAATGGATTTTTTCTCCACAAACTCATAAAACCTGTCATTCAGTCAAGAAATTTACATAATTTTTTTCCACATATTGCTTAACTTGTAAGTTGAAATCTGACATAATCCCAAACCTAAAATTAGACACACACACAAAAAAGGTCTCCACAGAATTTGAGGGGAGTTTTCTAAACCATAGAAAAATTCCTATGGCAGACGTAAAAATTGAACCTAATATGCTAATAACAACATACTTCTCTCATGAGCAAAGTCTACGATTTCAATCACGCCCCATTTACACATATCTGCTCAAGCAAAATGAAAGCAAAATTACCATTACAACTAACTTATAACTAAACACTTATTTGTTCTGTTTCGTTGTCTTCCTCTTATCTGGGGTAGGGTCTCTGGGACAACAGCCTCAGACCCAACCTCAAACCCAGGCTTCCTTCCTCGACGCTGTCCTGCTGCTCACCTGTGAGAATTCCAAGCTGTTCCTCATCCAGCTGTGAGATATAATCTTCTCCAGCAGGTTTGGGGCCTGCCTCTGGTTCTCCTCCCAGTGGGACATGCCCGAAACACCTCACTCGCAAGGCGTTCAAAACAGATGCCAAAACCCCCCATTCTGGCTTCTCTCGATCCGAAGGAGCAACAGCTCTACTCTGGACTCTCCACGACAGTAGAGCTCCTCACTCCATCTCTGAGTGAGGAGCTCTGCCACCCTGAAAAGGAAGCTCATTTTGGTCGCTTACATCCGTGATCTCCTCTTTAGGGTCACCACTGACAGCTCTGTTACCGTAGGTGAGGCTAGGTAGAAAGACTGGTAAATCTTTATGGCTCAGCTCTTTCTTCACCATGACCGACCGATGCAGCGTCCTGATTATGGCGGATGGCGCTCCCTCCTTCTCTCGTGAACAAGACCCCGAAATACTTAAACTCCTGCAGTTGACATTTATTTTGTGTCAGTTTGAAAATAGTCAAAACATAAACCAAGAAAGTGCCCTCTGCTTAGAAGTGCATCAGTAGTTGGTGTTTAAATATCTAATTATGTTTTGGTCTAACCTTTAGAGAGTATTTTGACAAAAGGATTCAAGTATCTGCTTTTTCTCTATTTTCTTTTATCCAATCATGTTTTGTACAGGTTGATGGTAAATGTCTTCACTCGGAAAATAACTCTTTCTATTTATACAATGTAATGAGTAGATGTTATAGACACAAATAAAAAAAACCTCAACTTAATATTTAAACACAAAACTTTCCAATCACACATGGTCTTTGCTTTTTTAAATTTTAGGAGCAAAAAGGCAAAAACAGCAAGTAAAGCTTGATTACTTGATTAGTTGATAAAAAAAAAAAAATCATATTTGACATTGTCAAAAGTAAAAAAATGAATGATTTCGTAAAGGCTATTGCTGTGAATACTATCAAATATAAGTTTGTCAAATATAAGCTGCTGTCTGACCAAGTTAGCATGGACTTTGTATGACAAAGTACTGTAGGCCGAGAATCATTCAGTGCAAAATGATTTATTTGACCTTTTTAATTAGAATCTAAAAGCTCAGATTGAGATAAAGCTTTCCAGAACAATTCGTCAGCTGATTAGATTGACAAAAGAAGTTAAATTTCTTTTACAAACTTAAACAGTTCCGAAGTGTTTCACCTTTTCAGTCCTTCACTTACTCTCAATAGAAGCTCTTTTCATTCAATGAATGATTACAGCTCCTAAAAATATATATATTTTTTAAAACCACACATCTAGACTGAGATTTTATCAAATCTAGTATCACAACTTTATGGCTCAAACCCCTCTTTTGGAAAAACGTTTGCTGGTTTTCATTTTGCACTACTTTTTTCGTGGCATTTTTCAAATATTAAATGCATTTTTAACACAGAAATGAGTCAAAGCTTTTTTACTTGCACTTTATCTACTTAGACTGGTCATTACTCCATTTCTAAGCATCAGGGGTATAAAACTTTCCAGCTGTGAAAAATGATGTGGAAATAAATTGACTGACTAGCTCAGCATGAGATGGTAGATGTCATGATGGTGACGCAAGTTCCAAACATGCCTCCTGTATGGCATAATGTTCCCTGATAAGTGTTAGTTGGTTTAATATAAAGAATTGTATGTGAAATTTTACGTTGTTTAGCTTAGATTATACTGATCGTTCTCTGGCAGGAATTGAATCAATTCAGTAAGAATAGTTGTAAATCAGTTGGTACAGAATGTTGTTTGAACTTTCTGAACCTAGACATGGAGGTAGTAAAGCTTTTTTTTTTTTTCATTCGACTCGAGTTAACCGAAGAAACAACTCATCTAAAATATTGGGGTTAAAAACTGCAGTGCCGGAAAGCTCCAAGATATTTTACCTTAAATGGCGTTTTTCAGAAATCAGTTGCTCTGTGTTTATGGAGGCATTTGTTGAGACTGTCAGATCGAAAAGAAAAAAAAAAACTGCAGACAGAATAACAAAGAGAAAAATGGAAAATATCGCACGGCAGAAAGGGAAGGGGCGGGTGATTAATTAAGGAGTCACTCAGCTCACTGTTGATGTTTGCACTTAATGGAAAAGACAACACAATGATAATGGAGGAATGTGAGACCGATGATGTCTTTCCAGAAATACAGCCTTTCAAATCTTTATTCTCGTCTCAAAATATTGTTATATGATTTTTAACACTTTATGTAATCATTTCAGCATGTTGACAACATAAATACAGCTTATATCTAAATGATTCATGACCCGCCTTTGGAACAATTTAGGGATGAACCACCAAAACGTAAGAGTAGCATTTTTGTTTTTTTATGAACATGCCTAAATTTTGAGAAATTTAACTTAAGTGCATCTCAATGCAACTTAAGCAATTGATTTTGATTACTTACATTTGGTATTTTAAAAAAAATTGGTTTAGAAAAGAGAATTCAAAATGATCAGGTTTCAGAAACTAACCAATCAAAGTCTAGTGATTTCTGTCTGGTAAATAGAAAGAAGAGAGGAAATGGGGTTAAGATGAGTTCTTTTGTCCTCAGGTTGGTGTGTAATTGTCTCTGTTGGACTGATAACCTACCAATACTCACCTGAACAGTGCTGCTGCTCTGTAAAGATTGATTTAGGGAAATTCATGTAAGATTGGGATCATGTACTGTACGTAGATGTAAAGACGAATTTAGAAAACTTGATGTAAGGTTCTGTGTACTCTGTCATTCATCCAGGAGTCACCAATCGTAGAAAAGGCTTCAAAGTCGTCTTCTGGACAGAGTATTTGATGACAAAAAGTTTTGACCAGAAAATATGCAGTCCGGAAGACAACTTTGAAGCCTTTTCTATGGTCGATATAAGGTTGTGATCATGTGGGGGAAATAGCCCCAAACTAGTTGTTTTAACAGGAAATAAAACTTCTTTTTTTTTTGTATTTCAACAATACTGTCTGCATTTTTAAATGTAACCACAATCATGTAGCCTGCTAAAGAAACAAATCCAACAAAAGATAAAACTTTGCTATTTTTTTAAGTAAAATCACTCACTGTTGATGAAGATCACAAATGTTGATTATAATTATGTACAATAACGCTTCAAATGTCTGTAGAAATTGTCAGCTGTCAGCGTATCTTTGCTTTTATCTGCAACTGGCACATTATACAGACTGGAAAAAGAATAATGATGCATCTTCAAAAAAGGAATAAAAATTGTCAAGGGGTTGGTAGGAACTGAAAAAAAAAATCCCACCATATATGCTCAGTGTTCAAGTGACAGAAGCAAGTTTGGTATGACAGGGCTGAAAATGTGTTGTGATATTTATTCATATTCTGTCTCTTCTCATTTTTGCTTCTCACAGCAGCGGCTCCTGTACAAAGCTCTGATGCTGTAAGTGAACACAGTTGATGTGGCACATTTTTGTTTTATAAAGAATCCAGATTAAGTCTTCAAGGCCACTTGTCAGTAAGAAGTGTAACTCCATGTAGATCTGATCAGTGGGGAAAAAAAAAGTTGGACACCTGCTTATGGTACTGGCTGAGTATTGTCTAAAACCAGACCCACTCATCAGAAAATCACCTCTGTTCTGCAGACCATACAGCCAATTATGTTGAGGTAAATCAGTACTCCAGAAACAAATTTGAAGCCCAGTTTTGTCATCTGCTTATTGACGACCCAGAGAAGATTCCTGTTATTTCATTTAACCTTTATCTGTTTACAGGGGCTAACATTGTTAAGATGTAATGCACTTTTTATGATCTAGTTTCAACTTCACATGCTTACCAGGGTCGGGCTTCACTGCAAGACCAGAGCTGTGCTCAATGTGTCTGCACATCTATGACGTTCCTCCAAGTCAATAATCTTCCTGTTGGTTTTGATATGATTAGATATATGTATTTAAGCCCAGCATCTGGTGTTGAGAATTTTTTTTTTTTTTTAAATAAGGCTAAAATGGATACGTATTAAATAATACATACGAAGGTCAAATAATTTAGCCAAGCTTTTGTCTAAACTTTTGACTTTCACCTCTAGCTGAAACATTATAATGGAGTGCACTTGAATCCAAATTGGCCACAGCATTGATCTACACAGACAAAATAGAAATGCAGGCTTCATGAAGTAGGAGGTAAACCAAAAGATAAAATAGAAAGAAAGAAAAAAATGGAAATTGAAGTGTTTTTTATGAATTGCATCAAACAATTTATTTTCAGTATCAGTAATGAAAGTCTATTTTATTTAAATAAGTCCCACATACACTCTGAACAATAAGCTTCTACAATAACTGAAGACAGATGCTACAAACAACGGAGCTATAAGAACAGATCAAGCCTGATAAAATAGAATTAATAAAGGACTGACTCATGTATTAATATCCACAGTGAGTGTGCTGTCTTGAATTGGTGAGTGTCAAATTTTGAATTTGAAGGTGGAGAGAGACTCAGAGCCGCAGATGTCAGGTGGTAGAGTGAGGTGAAGACTGTACACCCCGTGGAGCTGAGGTGGATAAGGAGAAAAGTGAAGTACATGGAGGAGGTTCCAAAGGAACAGGGTGGGATGGTGATGAGTGAGAGGTCAGACAGATGTGGAAGGACGAAGTTATGAATGGCCTTGAAAACACAAGGGAGGGTTTTAACTGGTTGTGGAGGGAAACAGGAAGCCTGTGGAGTTATTACCAGACAGGGTTGGGTGCGGCAGAATGCTGGATGTTTGTAAAGAGGAGATCATTGCATTGATTTAAGGTGTGACAACATTTTCCTAAGCATGATCTTGAAGTGTGAAGGATGGATGAAGTTAGGAGTAGATTTATCTTTCTTATGTGGGAATATGCGGATGTTGTTGATAGGATGACAGTGAATTGTTGAGGAGGACAGGCTTAGAAACAGATCAGATAAAGTTATCAATATCCTACAGAATGAAAAACTAACAGACTCAGAGAGAAAGATTTGCTACCAATGAGAAGAATTTTGTCACTATATATACTTTGCAAAAGTTTGTGATTCGTTTTTCTTTTTATGTCAAAAGGTAGGGGGGAATTGTGTTGCTGGGTAGAGCTGGGTATCATCTGCGAAGAGATAAAAATGGAGGTAAAATGTATGTAAAATATGAGCCGAATGAGCTACAAGTGATGAAACCTTAAAGTTACTAAAATGATTGACAGGAGTAAAGCATTTATAAAAGTTTTGGGGCTTTCTCAATAATCAAGATTAAGTGTGAGAAGGCAGGCGTCTGCAAATAAATGGACTCTCTCAAAATACGTTTGATGTTGGACCCAACAACACTTTCTGAGGAAAGGAGAGACAATTTAAACAGATCCACATTTTCTTCAAAAAGTCCCTCTTTGAAATGAAAGCAGGTAATCAGTTTAACAGTGACTGAAACACGTCAGAACATATTTATGAGTGCTTCTGTGTGTCTGCACCTGTGTTTGTGCTCAGGTCTACTTTCCTAAAACAGTCGACTGAAATTATACGCTCTATCATTTGTTCTCTCCAGCCAGTGAGCTCATTGAGAAATGAGATTTCAAACAACAATAAATATATAATTATATCAGAAAAAGGGAAAAAGGGGAGTGATTTCAAAATGATTTTGTCAGGGGTTGGTCCAACTCGTTACAGGGGTTTTGGAAAGCAGTAGAAGTAATGGAAGCGACTAACTGCTACTCAGTGTTTTTGTGCATTCAAGCCCCCTTGCTGAAAGCAGTATTTTCTCCACAGTTTGAAATCCTTTTCCCAGGATAATTATCCATTGTAGATGCCCATCCTCAGATAATGAATGCATCGCCACTGAGCTAGGAAATTAACAGGGACCCTGAGTGCTGCAAGCACAATGGAGGGACTGGCCCCCATATCAGCACTCAGCTAATTTCACGACGGCCAAGCTGTTGTTAATACTTCCCTCTTGCTTATAAGGAATAACATAATTTCATTTAGTGTGTGATATCATCAAAAAGAAAGAAAAAAATGAAAACATAATGCATGAGATGACCAGGCCTTAGAAAGAAAATGACAACAGTGCCCCCTTGTGAAATGGATTAGCAACTTTTCAGCACTCAGTCAAACTGCAAAGACAGATTTGCAGTGGCTCCAAATTTTTTTCTTGTTTTTCCCTACAATAAATAGCTGATTTGTACAGATCAGCCTCATACTGTCAACACTTTAGTTACTTCAGATATGCTAAAAAGGATAAAGTGCTCAAGAAAGATCAGGACTGGCAAGATGGCTGGGGAAAATGGGTCATATGTAAAGGATTTATTTTAAGGTACAAGCTCATGTGGTGAAGAATAAAAGCCAGATAAAATAATTGTATGTTGTGAGTGCAATCATGAGCTGGCACATGTCCGTACAGGGATTTTTATAAGTGCATTAGTAGAGCCTTAGTTTTAATTAGTGTGGCAAATATTAACACATTTGCTTAGTGCTGTGTTAGTGTTCACAGAGGCTTGATGATAGGATGGTAGAGGTCATTTTTCAACGGCATGGGCTCTTTGAAATGTAATAACCACAGCCTTACAGACAGACATTTTAATGATTTATCTCACATGCTTGTCAAGAGTTGGCATTTGGTCAAAATTATTCATACTGGTTAGCCAGTTTTGAATTTGCATAATAAATACTCAAAAGAAACTTAACCAATAACTAAAATGATCATGTTGTCTAAACATCATTCAGCCATGTGAGATGAAGCGAAGACATTTCAGAGAGAAGAGGTGCTTGGTGTATTCTATTATTCTGTTCACGATGGCTGACTGCGCACCTCGTTTCCGATTTATAGCCCAGTAACACTCCATATAATCCCTATTAGCAGATGCTTCAGACTTTTCAAAGCAGTTAACTGTTGTTAGCCTCTTAAGTATTAACCACAGGGAGAGATGAATGGCTTTATTTGAGAATTTTAGACCATCAAAATCACACCTGCAAGGCGGATCAAGGAGACGTTGGGGACTCCAGCAATTGTCTAGCTGCACTGCTAATTGGCTCAGTTAACCTGCAAGTCAGCATCCATACATCAATAACTTGAATAATCAGCAACAGTTCTTCTTCAATTTGATATAGTTTTGTAAACTTCTCTATTAAAAACTAAATTAGAGATGGAAAAGTAGTTTGAAGCAACTTTCAAAGCGTTCAAGAGACATTTTTGTCCTATCGTTAACCTCAGAAGCCTTCACATTTCTTTAGAGCTAAGATGTATACGGAGGTTGAGATGTCTGAGTATTTAGGCTTCTGCTTTCATCTAAAGCCAGTTAATTCTTTTTTGTCTTTGAAGACAGCACTCTGACTCCGAGCCCAACACCTTCTGCATGGAGAGTAGGTTGATGAATTAAAGCTTCATCAAACTGTGGCTTAACAGAGTTGAGGAAGGTACATTAAATCAATACTAATAACGCCTTCCTACATCTCTCTGTGTGTTGGTGACACTGGATCCTGGGTGCATAATACACAGTTTGTGACACTCATTTGGTGTGTAGGACAATTTCATTGTCCTCATCAAACCTAAGAGGTGGGTGCTGATCCTAATTTATATGCTATTTGTGGAGATCTTGCAAAAATCAAACTGCCTTTGTATACAAAAATGAACAGCTATTACTTTTTAATAGTAATAGCACGATGTTTAAATGTGTACATGGTCCCACTTGCACTTTAATAGCATTTAAAAACTGTAATGACATTTGAGAAAAAGAATAAATTCATTCTACCTATAAATTGTATTACTGATAATAAGTTTTGATGAAGTGGAAATTTGTCAAGTTTAGTGAGGAAGAAATGTTCTAGCAGGTCAATATTAAGGTAGATGTCTCTTTAGCTCTCTCTGGTTCATACCAGCTCTCAGAGGACGAAGGATGCACAGGGTTCAGAGGACTGGCCTGCCCCTGCTATACCAGTAGTGTAACATCAGGTCCCCGTGGTGCCTGACTCCCTGACTCGTGTCCCTTGCTGCAGCGGAAAGGAATGAAACAGCCATACATCATAGGGCAAGTGTGTCCTCTGAGGCGGTGACAGACAAAGCCAGCAGAATCAATAAAGCCTCAGCTCAAGCCCTACTTCTGTACACCAAGGCCTCTTTACCTTCTTTTCTTTCTCAAATTCAATTTCTTTCTTTCCTCACATCTTAAATTCCTTGTCCAATTTTCTCTCCAATTTTACCTTTTTCAAGTGACATCATTTGTCTGAGTCGGACCACAGCAAGCGTCAATATTATCTCTATCTGCCTTTTTGTTGAGCCCTGGGTCAACATGCCAATACACAGTGAGGCTGTCAACCTTGATGGGAGATGAAAAAAAAGCAAGACAGAAGCACTTCAGAAAGAAAGAAAAGACCAAGGCCTGAGGATTACTGAAGGCCATGCAGCTTGTTAGCGCCTAGGTGCCGACACCAGACAAATGCATGCCTAATTTTTTCCAAAAGGAGCTGTGATTTTTGAGTTCTTTTGGCTGAATGTTTCCCAAACAGGCACTTTATATGATGGAGCACTTTTTGTAGTTCACACAAACCATTTTAGACAGAAGTGAAAATGTAGTTAGAGAGATACAGGGAACACTGGGGAGCAGTTCCCTGTAATTAAACTGGTGATTCAATGTTACCACTACCTGCTTACAGCCCAGGAGAGTAGCAGTATCTTGTAGCAAACAAGTTAGGATTTTATTTATTGATGTCGATTACCATTATTATATTCTCCAACAGAAAATTTGGATTATATCTGAGGACATAGTATTTTCAGTCTCACAGAAAAATATGTTCTTTCTCACAAATAACAGTGAATTTTGTAGAGAACTGATGAGACATGATATTTTGGATCTCGTTCATTTCGTCTGGTGTGATTTTACTTACTTAAATCTTAAAGCGTTCTTAACAACAATATGAAACTCCACTTTGTTATCTATGTTAGATAAAGTAATGAAAAGTTCCCGTTGCCTGAATTTGAGGTGCTGGCTTGAGATGACTATTTTTTCTTTTCCCTAAGAACATAACCATCAAGCATAGCTTTCTAAATCATGTTTTATAAATTGTAATTTTATAATCATTTTCTAAGCAGGATAAATTATTTCCAGCTGCCAATTTTAATTAACCAGCTGATCGTTCATTGCTGGGTATGTTTGGTAAGAGGTTTAGAATGAGCTATTTCACTTGAAGCATTGAAGTAAATCTAGGTCAAATTGTGTTAAACTTCTTTGATGAAACGTGATTTTAAAAATGCAAACTATTAAACTAAGATTTTCTCCACATGCCTGTTATATGATGGGTGAAAATATCTGATTTACAACATGAGAGAACTATGGCAATTTTAGCAACTATCAAGTAAAAGAAATTGACAAGAATAAAAATAATTTACATTGTATTATCTTTCTAAAAATTCTTTCGTATTCACCAGTAAATCAAACGTGCATTTATAATGACTGTGAGGAACCAAGATGTCTGAAAAAAAAGTGCAAAATTTGGTGGTTCAGATCATTCCACTTAGTTGATATTTACTTTGCTGTGTTATAATGGAGGGTATTGCAGGATTTTCATGCCGAATGTTCATGAAAGTGCACTGAAACGGAAAATATTTCAGCAGCGACTTCAGCAGGCTTTAAAGAAAGAGGATATGATATATAAAGTTGTCCCTGTCAGCCAGTAGTTAAATATTGATGGAGATGAACACATTTATACTGTCTAATTCTAACATAGTTCATATGTTTCTTCTCTACAAGACACTTAATATGTCACATATCTCACATGTCTGGACAGCAGCTTTTCCATTTTGATTTGCGGTGTTAAAAGCCTGATGTAATTACCAGCAGATGTTTAGAACTGGCAGGTTCACCATTGCTATTGCTGTCCATCTGCTGTCCCAAGTTGTCACTTCAGGTGGGGAAAAGCAGAACAGGTTCAATATCCAGATTGATCCCTTTGCAGGCTTTCTTTCAGGTGTGATAGATTGCATGTCTCACACAAAAAAGTCAGATGAAGAATGAACGTTCATGAAGAATGAACGGGCATGACTTGCTGTGGAAACACCTGAAAACACTCAGGAACCACTTCTCCCCGTGGCCCCTGTGGGACATGCCCAGAATTCCTAACTATCATAACCACATATCTGAACCACCCAACCTGGATCTTCATAACATAAAGAAGCAGCATCTCTTCTCCTGGATCACAGAACACCATATCTCTTAGCGAGTGCCTGGAGTCCTTGCAAACAAAGCTAATTTTGTCTGTTTGTATTTGCAACCTTGTTTTTTGTTTTTTTTTGTCAGTCTCCACCCGTAGCTGTCAATTAAAAGCAAATGCTGAAGTGTTCTTAGTATTGTTTACAGTAACTGTAGTCTATAAAAGGTGCTCACTTCTTCTTCTGACATTTCCCTTCAGGGGTCGCCACAGCAAGACAGTTTCTTCCATCTAACCCAATGGACTGCATCCTCTTCCCTCACATTAGGTACAACACTGAACGAGCAATGGGTCAAATCATCATGACCACATTTCTGATATTGGAGTGATATGTTTGACTGGAATCAGAATCTACTTTACCTGATTTCACTATCTAATAGATCTATTACAGGTCTATTCAAGATTCAGCCAGAAGCCTTCTTGCTCTGAGGGATGTCAAACCCCACATTACCCAGCAGCTTGTCACAGTTCTAAAGAAAGTAAATTACCCCGTTGTACTTGTTCAACAAGAATAGAATTTTTCTATGAGGTTTGACTTCATTTGAGATACAGTTGAACAATCCAAGTTAAAATGTAAAGCTCAAAGTGATTCTGACAAGATGTTACTCCAGGAGCTCAATCGTGTGCACAGAAATAATCTTATGAGCAGCTATTCAGCATCGTTCATCAGGGTTCTCTGTCAAGGCTTTTAACCTCAAGCAATTAAAACTATTAAAAGGAGTTCCTCTTCTACCTCAAGATCTGTTCTGTTTCTTTTTCCACACATTTCTCACATCTTCTTCATCTCAAGTGTGCCAACGTGCTCTCTCTGGACCAGATTAGCATCATTATACTTGTTCAATATGATCATAAACACCCATGTTTTTAAGAATCAAATTTGATTTGTTTTATCTAACAGCTTTTATTTTAAAACCTAATAAATTCAATCTTCTGTTTGTAATCAAACTTACAAATGATTCTTAAATAGTTTCTCTCACAAAAATAATGGCAAAAAATTTAGATTAATCAATTGAGGAAAGTCCTTGAACAAACTCCTGTTTGCCTCTTTGCTCTGTTTAACGTGGCAGGACTTTCCAAGATTGGGATATAAAATACTTCTACATTTAGATTTTAGAAGAATAGAATCAGAATGACAATAATTTACACTTTTTAAAAAACAAAAAAGAAGATAAACTTGCCATCAAACTGTTTTTGTTAAAGTCTACTCAACGACAGGACTTGAGGTACAGCAGAAATTTTCCAAAATGTTCAAATTGGATCTAGAAAATTGAATTTCTTTCAGTGTTAAAAATGCATAGATTAAGACATCCAATGAATAAGTGAGACAAATGGCCTAAATAAATTTATGATAGCAAATAAACTGGATCATAAATTTTGCAAGACACAATTATTTTTAACTGCATTAAATCCCTTGCATCATTTTAGATCATAAAGGATATTGAGTTTCATTTGAAAACATTGAAAATGTTTCCATACAAACCATTTAGAAAATCTTGGCATTCAAAACACAACATGTTTCTCCATGCATGAGACACATCTATCACGAGTGAGCAGTGTCTCTTTTGTATAGATTAACATGGATGTGCATTCAACTGCTTACACAAAGCAGACTCACATAAAAAATGGATTCAAGTTCATCAATGCATGCTTGTGTTGCATTTTTTGTAGCTGCTTCCCTGGAGTTCTACTTTTAAATACATGCATTGAAATGAATGTGTGTATTCAAGGTTATCTGACAATGTATGGCAAGTTTATTTACACATATGAGAATGAGCGTTTCTGTTTATGTGTGCAGCTCTATGTTGCCTCTGGCGACGGGACAATGACTGGGGTCAGTGAATTGCCAGCTGGATCAACAACGTTCTGCTTGGTCTTTTGATACCACACATTATTGATCCACCTCCATGTGTCTATTTGTGCATATGTGAGTTTGAGGTAGGATGCTGTTTGTGTCCGTGTCCTTCAATTGTAATGAATGTAAAAACAAAACTGAAGGATGCTAAAAAGAAAAAAGTGTGCGTGTTCTGGAAGAGCAAATTTGACATGAATATTCAATTAATTTATCGTGTAACTGTCAACACAACTCACAGTACTGAATCCAAAACCTACATAAGTAATCACCCTAGTGCATTTACTCGGCGGTAAATTGAGCCACCCCTTAATTGTTACCATGCATCAAAATCTGTTTAAAAAAAAAAAAACTTAGTTGAAGATTCATAGAGTGAATGTAAGTACACTACAGTGTACAAGTAAAACTGATGCATCTATAATTTGTTCCTGGGCAAAGGGGTGTAAAAGTTTATTAATAGGCAATCTCGCTTTTCATACCTCTGGGAATGTACAAACGGCCTTGTTTTGCTGTGATCACACACATAGGAGAACCCTCAGAACATAAATAAATACAAAAATCCATGTAAATGTTCAAAACGAGATCTTTCTGCAGACTACATAAATGCAATTGAAATGACAGATACTTATCAAGCGTCTAAACACACCACTGTACATACGCACAATTTTAGCATCTTGTGAGAGAGAAAGATCTTTCTTTGACTCTGCTCCTGTTTGCTGATTTCATATCATTTTCCAGACTCAAACGGTGGGATATAATTTCCAGACAAATTGGCACTGCAGGAACACTGAAGGAAGTCTTTATATCAGCACCAGTCATGACCAGATGGCACTGAGGCACGCTGGTTTTCCTCACCACCAGCAGTACAGCTTCAAACTTCATCTTGTGTATGTAATTTAGAAAAATGTGGTCATTTCTGTGTTTGAATGTGTGATTAAAGCAAAGTAAAAACATTTGAAAAGGTAAATAACTCTAGAATAGAATACAAAAAGAAAAAAAACAAAACAAGAAAAAGACAAGTGAGCACACACATGGACATAATACAAAGTACATCCAGACAGACAAAACAAATATGAGACAGAGGATGTTTGGGTGTCAAGATGACTATCCCACAGTGGTTTCTCAGTTAGGTAATAACTTGCACAATTTCTTCATAAAAATTAAGTAAAATCATCTTGTGAAAACATAAATTGAGACTTTGAAGTTTTCTTTGTATCTTCAGGGCAGAAACAAATCCTTAAATCTACAAAAAGGAATGAGTCACCGTCCCACCATCTAGTTATCCACTTGTAAAGGCATGAACGCCTTGCCTATTCACGTTTCTGTCCTGAAAATAACTTGGTGTGACACTTCACCAATTGTTCAGATTTTAAAAAGTGTCAAAAGTTATTTATTTACAGGAAAATTGAGGCAAGTTTTATGAGGAGTTAGGATGCAGGCCGAAAGAGTGCAGAAAGAATGCACAGCTAATAATGATAAAACAGTGAGGTGGCCGAGACAGAGTTAAAGAAGGGAGGACCAGGACAGAGTAGATGTTCTGAGTGAAGGAGAGAGTGGGAGGGAGTTTGGGAGAGAGGCAACAATGACACAATGTAGAGAGAAAGAGAGGAAGATTGAAGGAATGTGACAGTGTTCAGTGAATGGGAGATGGGACGGACGGACTGACTGTTTCTATCAAGTGTTAAACTGGTGCGAAGAGAAGAACCAGAGAAGATCAACAACAAAAGCAGATACCTCCTTCCGTTTCACACTGGCAGTGCTGGTTTTGTTTCCAGTTAAAAGTGGTTTGTCCATACTGCTTCAGACAGCTGTGGGAGACACAGCAGCAGCGGCAGTAAGTGTTCCTGAGAGAGACTGTAATGGAGGTAAGTCAGTTCAAGAGGAACTAGAAGAGAGAATGGCTGATTGACTGGATTTCAAATGGGGAAAATGATGGTGCAGACTGACTTAGGACTTTATAAATATAAGCAAGAAGATGTGCTCTAGGCTAACCTGGGCAATCAAGCAGAATTATGATGTTTTCTTTCTTTTTCTTTTGTCACAATTGTATTTTAACTGAACCAAAGTATCTCGAAATGATAGGCGTTCAAGCTTTTTCTTTGTATAGAACATAATAACATCTGAAAGTGTTTGAAGAACCTCCTTTTGCTTTGTTTCATTGCTAAATGCCGCTAAAAGTACTCTTATTCTGAACATTACTGACAAAAAGGGAATGCTTTCAATGGTATAAAATAGCACAAACTGGGATCGTCATTTAAATGTGATAGTCTGTTCAGTAATTTGAGGGAAATGGGTACATTCACAAATTTACAGCTTCATTTTCCCTTTGTGAAGCAAGATTTGGACATTTCTTACACCCACAATTCCTTGACATAGCTTCCCACCTTGGTGAAACCATTTGAACATGTTGGTAGAAAAGAAGGATATATATTTTAGAGTAGAAGAAAGGCAGTGTCACGCCTGTGCACAGCGAGATATGTGTTTAGACCTGTAGAGATCAGGAATTACTCCACATTGTGTGGGTGACAAGGTAAGTGGGCAAGTACAAGCCACCCGTTCAGACATGTTTCGTTTTGCCTCTGTTCTGTCATCATGTCATTGTAAAGTGAGCTCCATAAGGGAGGAAACATCACAGGAAATCGCTCACAGTTCTTTGGTGGGTTGTGGTTTTTTTCTAATGAGAAAAGCAGAAAATCCTTTCCTGAAATAAATATTTTGCCCTCACATCTATGACAACAACTTGATGGGGTTTTTTTCCACATGTACAGACTTATTGCATCTCTAATGGATAAGTGTGTCCAAACTTTTGAATGGTTTTGCATACACTGAATGATTATCAGCAGGAGCTTTCACAACCTCCCAAAGGAGATGCTGCCTGAAATAAGTGTCCCACATACCCAAATACAGCAGCATCTTCTCATGAATGAAGGCTCTATCAGGAAAGTTAATCCTCGCTGCATCCTTTTGCCTCTCCGCTCAAACTGAAGCTGCCAAATATTGAACTTTTCAGCAAAGACTCTCACTCCATATGGAAGTAAACACTTTTAGTTGTATCTTATCTGACATAAACCACAAACTGAAATGCTTTGTTTTCTTACAGTCCATAATTTAGCAATTACAAAATCATAGTGCTTTAGTTCCGCACTGTGCTCATGTACCAAAACAACAGACTTCAGGCTTATTAAAAGATTATACACCTCTAAAGATGAGCTCAATGTGTATTTTTGCACTCCATACGCAGCTAGAGCCGATTAGGAGGATGATTATTCTGGAGAACGACAACTTTATCACTTATTGTTCAGTTCAGAGGACATTTGGCCCATAATATCAGAAAAGGCATATTCTTTTCTCACTAGCTATGACATATTAATTATTTGGAAATGGGTGTTAGTTGTAGAAATGTACACAACAAACACATATTTCCCTATGATACTGTTTTCTTGAAAAAAAAAAGAATGCTCCAGTGTCGTAATGACATCATATCCAAATTGTGATGAGTTACAGAATAAAATACATCCTGCAATTTATATGAAACGCCTTTCTAATAGCAATGTTGGCATATTTTTTATTTAAGGCATAGTGCGTCAAACAGGTGAGGAGTAATGGTGAGTCATAAATAATAAATGAGAAGTATTTCATATCTATAAATACAATGTTTCTGAAAATACAGTTCGCTTGGTCTTTCAGCTTTATAAAAGCCAGCGAGGTAAATATTTTACGACAAAAAAGTTGGCCACAATTTTTTTATACTCTGGCAGAAATATTTGCCTTTTTACAATCCCATTTGGAAAGATTCCAGTGAATTAAATAAATTTATTGTAATCCAAAAAAAAAATAGAAAATTATCAAAAAATACTGATTAGCTTTGTACAAACAGATGCAGAAAAAAAAGTGAAATTTAAAAAACTTCACATTTTACCACTGCTTAAATTCTTGAGCAACCGTTCTTATCTGAGTCTTACCACTAAATGCTCCCATTTAGACCCCATTAAAAATGCATTTTCCACTATAATCCAACTGCCAAGGTTATGCAAATGTATGCACTTCATGAGCACTTGGTCAGCCATTCAAATCCAGCGAGCAGTCCAGACAACCTCCTTATCTATTAAAACCCAGGGAGGTTGATTGTTTGGTCAACCTAATGTCTCATCTGGATGCACATAACAGCATTTCAATGCAATCTAATTTCAACAGGGGTCCTTCACTAAAAGCTGGCCTCTTGTCAAAGAAGCAGTCATGCGCCTGCCAGTTGAAGACATTGGGATCAAAATAATAAACTAAAATATTTACTCATATTTATTATCAAGGTTTCCTCTGTATCCCCCACCGACCCTGTCTGCTGTGAGCAGAAGATGCATTGACAGTTTGTGGGGAAGCGGTTATTAATGTATAATACAATGTTAGCACCACAGAATATAAATCTCTCTCACACAGCCTCTGTTGCACAATTTCTCCCTGTTTTTCTCTCTGTCCGTGCTTCTTAGTCTGTGCATGGTTCTCCATCTCCTTTACTCTGGGATGGTAATGAGTGTCTGGTGTTCTGCACTTCACCATTGAAGCCTCTTTCATGCTCAATCTCCTTTACAATGCTCTAAAAGGATTACCCAATTAGCTGATATTGGGTGCCACTCCGTGTGTTTGTGTATGTGAGTGTGTGTGCTTGGTCACTATATAGATGTGTTAGCCGTGAAAGATAGATGACTGTCTCTATTCCACTCTTCATTCCCAGTTGATATTCCGCTGGAGGCCATGCTGCATGTCCTCACAACTCAGCACTCTGAGTGAGAGAGAGATAGAAATGTAGAAGTGAAAAGAAAAGCAGAAAGATTGAGAAACTGGGGTTGTGACAGGTCATAGAGGATGACAATGAAAGAAATAGCATTATCTCTTAATAATTCAACCTCTCAGCCCAAGCCTGACATCTGTGAGCTGTTTCCTCCATCTCTCACAATAATCTTCCAGTTTAAATTTATATTGCTATGCCTGAATTGACAGGAAACACCTATTTTATTACCTGCAAATCACTAGTTACTCTGTGTAAACTAAATATTGATTTCAGCTTTCTAATGTTGTACATCGCTTTGGGAGTGATATGTTCCTCTTTCTACTTTTATGGCACCAAACAGTGTGAATATTGATTCAAACTGACATCTTCAGATGTGGTGAAATTTTACTATTTGTTTTTGTTTGTTGGTTCTCTACTAAAGATTACTACGTGCACTTTCTTTAATGTAATTGGTAAAAAAAACTTTAAAAAAAATGTAATTTCTTCTGAAAAAAAAAAAAAAGATTTACACTAAGTCAGCTTAGGTGTGACGAATATAATATTGCTGGTCCTCAAAGATTTCACAAATAAGACAGCACCAAAATTTCAAAGAACTCGAATGTTTTTTTTCCATTTCGTATTCCAAACCGTTCATCCCTAACGAGATTGCGGGTGGTGCTGGAGCCTATCTGTTGTGTAGGAGAGGGAATGAGGAGGATCCAAATGCAGGTTTAACAGTTTATTAAGTGTTGAACAAAGGAATCCACAGCAGAGAGATAACGGCTTCAGGCAGTGCTGGATGGCCAAGAGGAAGGGCTGAAGGTTCCTGTGAGGAGAATAAGAAAATTAGTCTGATATCAAAATTTGACTCAGCTTAGAGGTTGTCAGTTTACCACTAGAATCGTTGAAGACCTGACAGAGACTGTGGGTGACACCAGGTCTTTTATAGCCACCGGTAAGTCTGTGCAGCTGGGAGCAATCAGCCAATCCTCCCGTTAGAAGCCATCCAGCACCTGTGAGTTTTGGGGGAGAAAAAACAAACAAGCAGGCCTAAAAGGCCTCACACCACAGTACCCCCCCTCTACGGACGCCACCTGGCGGACCACCAGGCCTGTCCGGAAAGCGGCGGTGAAAGTCCCGGACCAAGCCAGGGTCCAGGATCGCTGAACGGGGCACCCAGCACCGTTCCTCCGGGCCATAACCCTCCCAGTCCACGAGGTACTGTAGACCCCGACGACGAACATCCAAAAGACGGTTGACCGTGTACGCATCCGAGCCGTCGACAAGGCGAGGAGGTGGAGGGGGAGCAGAAGGAGGCTGGAGGGGACTGGTAGAAACCGGTTTGATCTGAGAGACGTGGAACACAGGATGTACCTTCATGGAAGAGGGCAGGGCGAGCTTTACCGAGACCGGGTTGACCAGCCGCAGGATCCGGAAAGGGCCAATGAAGCGGGGTGAAAGCTTGCGAGACTCTGCCCTGAGGGGAATGTTCCCGGTAGACAGAAGGACAGACTGACCAACCTGATATGCTGGGGCTGGCTGACGGTGGCGATTAGCTTGGCGCCGAGCCCGGCCGCAGGCCTGTTGGAGGGCCCTCCTAGTTTTCCTCCAGATCCGACGACACCGTCTGATATGGAACTGCACCGAAGGGACGGCCAGCTCCTGTTCCTGATCCGGGAACAATGGGGGTTGGTAACCCAGAGAAGCCTCGAACGGGGACAATCCTGTGGAGGAACTAACTTGGGAATTATGGGCATACTCAATCCACGGGAGATGAGACGACCACGTGGACTGGGCAGAGGCCAACACGCACCGTAATGTGGATTCCAGGTGTTGGTTAGCCCGCTCCGACTGGCCGTTGGATTGGGGGTGGAAGCCAGATGACAAGCTGACGGAAGCCCCCAGCACCTTACAGAAGGACCTCCAAACAGCCGATGTGAATTGCGGACCCCGGTCAGAGACTATGTCCAGAGGGATACCATGCAGACGGAACACATGGGTCACCATGAGCTGGGCAGTCTCCAAGGCTGAAGGGAGTTTAGGAAGAGGCACCAGATGTACAGCTTTGGAGAATCGGTCCACAATCGTGACCACAACAGTGTTACCTTCTGAGGGAGGGAGTCCGGTCACAAAGTCCAGTGCGATATGGGACCAGGGACGACTGGGAACCGGTAGGGGATGGAGCAGCCCCGCAGGAGGACGATGAGGGACCTTGCCCTGGGAACAGGCAGAACAGGCAGCGACAAAATTCCTAGTGTCTGCCTCCATCGTTGGCCACCAGAACCGCCGCTGAAGAAGCGCCATTGTACGGCGAATCCCAGGGTGACAGGACCACCGGGATGCATGTGCCCATAGGAGAACCTGGGAGCGGGCAGAGGATGGCACATACGAACGGTTAGCTGGGCCAGTACCTGGGTCCGGATCATGCTGCAGACCATCCCTTATTGCAGTCTCGATCTCCCAAGTGATTGCCCCAATGACGCAGGAGGGGGGTAGAATGGGCTCCGGCTCCGATCTGGACTGATGACCATCATGCAGGCTGGAGAGGGCGTCAGGTTTGGTATTGCGGTTGCCCGGCCTGTAAGTGAGGGTAAAATTAAAGCGTGTAAAGAACAGCTGCCACCGGGCCTGTCGAGAGTTGAGTCTCTTAGCTGCTTGGATGTAAGCGAGGTTTTTGTGGTCTGTCCAGACCACGAATGGGTGTTCTGCGCCCTCGAGCCAGTGCCTCCATTCCTCGAGTGCCAGTTTGACTGCGAGCAGTTCTCTATTCCCCACATCGTAGTTTTGTTCAGCTGCAGAGAGACGCTTAGAGAAAAAGGCACAGGGATGGAGTTTGCCATCCTCCTGATGGTATTGGGACAGCACAGCACCCACCCCTGAATCCGAGGCGTCCACCTCCACAATAAACTGCCTCAAGGGGTCGGGCTGGGTGAAGAAATAACGTTAAACGAAAGGTGCTCACGGTGATTACCCGATACCACCATCTCCAACGGGGAGGACTGGTGGGTCACCCTGGTGATAACGTGTCCATCGATCGCCGTGGCATTAATGGGTTCTCCGAGTGGTTGGGACTGGAATCCACACTGACGGAGAAAATCTGCGTCGATGAAGTTGCCGTCGGCCCCGGAATCCACCAACGCTTCGACCGGAAAAGAAGAGGAACAACCAGAGGTTAGTGTCACAAGAATCATAAGCCTAGGGGTACCATGACATCTAGTTGTGCCCATCCGTAACCCTAGGTCTACCGGTGGGCCCCGTCTTTTGGGCGACAAGGGCAAGCTGAGAGTAAGTGACTTCTCGACCCGCAATAGAGACACCTCCCTTCTTTTAGTCTAACCTCTCTTTCCTTTTTGGTTAGATGCATCTGTCCCAACTGCATTGGTTCTGTGGAAGGCTGCTCAGCCTCTTGTGGAACAGATGCAAATGCCCTAGGTGGGGGGCAGACCGAGGAAGGCTGTCGATGGCTGTGAACTGGAGTAGGGTGTAGGGCCCGGGTGGTATTTTCATATCGTTTCTCTCTTTGACGATTGTCTAACTGTATTGCCAGCGAAATGAGTTCCTCCAATGTGGATGGGGTCCCCCTGCCAGCTAGCTCATCCTTCAGAGGATCATTCAGGGCATTTAGGAACACCCCTCTTAGTGCCTTCTGTCCCCAGCCAGCCTCTACTACTAGGGTCCGGAATGAGATGGAGAACTCCGCCACAGATAGAGTTCCCTGGGAAAGGTGGAGTAGACGCTGGGAGGCATCTCCAGCCCGGTCCGGCACCTCGAACATGGTTCTGAATAAACTCAGAAAATCAGATGTTGAGCGATCAGCCAGGGGGGCTGCCGCGTCTTCGGCCTCGGCCCACTCCAGTGCCCTGCCCCGAAGAAGACCCACAATGTACAAATTCTTAACTTTGTCTGATTCGAAGGTCCGCGGTCTTAGAGCAAAGACATTTGAACACTGCAAGAGGAACCCACGACATTTCCCCAGGGTTCCATGGAAAGGTTCCAGGTCCGTAATATGGTGGTCCATGAGTGGGCTGGGCATAGCTGAAGGAGGTGCCGAGGCTGTGGACAGAAAAAGAGAACTTAGATTATTTACTTTGTCTGTTAAAGCCTGTAACTGTGTTTTTAATTGAGTATTTTCGTCCATAAGGGCCTTTATGGCCTGTTGTTGTTGTCCCGGGAATATTCCTTGTCGGGTCAGAATCTCTGACACTGAGGGTGATGCAGAACCCGCTGGATCCATTCTGGTCAGGTCTTCTGTTGTGTAGGAGAGGGAATGAGGAGGATCCAAATGCAGGTTTAACAGTTTATTAAGTGTTGAACAAAGGAATCCACAGCAGAGAGATAACGGCTTCAGGCAGTGCTGGATGGCCAAGAGGAAGGGCTGAAGGTTCCTGTGAGGAGAATAAGAAAATTAGTCTGATATCAAAATTTGACTCAGCTTAGAGGTGGTCAGTTTACCACTAGAATCGTTGAAGACCTGACAGAGACTGTGGGTGACACCAGGTCTTTTATAGCCACCGGTAAGTCTGTGCAGCTGGGAGCAATCAGCCAATCCTCCCGTTAGAAGCCATCCAGCACCTGTGAGTTTTGGGGGAGAAAAAACAAACAAGCAGGCCTAAAAGGCCTCACACCACACTATCTTGGCGGATTCAAGAAAGAGGCAGGGTACACCCCAAACCAGTCGCCAGTACGCCGCGAGGCGACACACACAACCATTCCTATGGGCAATTTTATAGTGGCCAATGAAGCTAGCACACATGTTTTTGGAGGGTGGAAGGAAACTAGAGTATCCGGAGGAAATCTACACATTCAATGGGAGAACATGCAAACTCCACACAGAAAAGCCAGTATTTCAAGTCTCGTCCCACCTTGGATTCAAACCCCAAACTCAAATGTTAAATGTTTGCCTTAAAAAAAAATTGTCATGATAAAGAATTTATTTTTATCGCCTTAGATTAAGTGACTGAAGGTGTCAAATGACAATGTAAAAGCTAAAGAAATTGATCTAAAGCAAAATAATTCAATTAAGACTACTTTTCTGGATTACAAAGGGGAGTTTTAAACAACAATATTCTATAGAATGTCAGATAGGGTGTCATCTATTAAAAAAAAAAAAGTTCATTTGCATAGGTCCACTCGTCAAGAATTTTGCCATTTTACACAACAAAGGTTGCATTTTCACGTTTAAATTAAAACTTGCTTTACTTTAAACGGGCTGCTCAATGAACCATAAAGCACTTTGTCAGCAGTAAACTTCGAGATTAAGACTGTTTTGGCCTTAATTAAAAAAAAGAAACTGTGCAATCTTAAAGATGGGATACGCAGTCCTGCCCTTTTCATCCCTTCAAAACAAAGGAATAAGCTCCCTAACTCTGACCTCAAAAACCAGACATTGAACTAGATAGATTACACATACATCTGTTAAAAATTAACATATAGACAGTGAGAATTGAAGCAATGCCATCTGGTGTGGTGCAGTGTGTGTAGGTACAGTGAGAGTTTCATGGTCATTGTTAGGCAGGTATAAATCTTCAACCTTTATAATACACTGCTGCATGTGCAAATGGATTAGCTATGCTTGTGTGTTCATATCTCAGTGCTTCTTAATGTATGTGTGTGGGTTTGCATCTCAGTGTATCATTGGTGGACCGTGGCAGGAGCGGGGGTGTATTGTCAGCTTGTCTTATTGGGGACAGGGTTTTGTGTCACGACGGGTCAGCTGGGGCTCGAAAGCGAGGTCGACACCCCCATTCACCCAACCTCCTCCCTGCACCTTACCCCCTGCCTACGCAGACACACACACATGCTAAACAAGTGCACAACACTCTTTTGTGCAGACATTGATCAGTGTAAAATTAAGCATGTGCACACACCTACACAAACACATACATTCTGTCTTTTGCCACACTAAAAGTATTGAATAAAACATTTTACATTGAATCAGTTTGTCAAACTCATTTAAATAACTTATTTGAATATATTGGACCGATTTTAAAATATCAAATTATATGCACTTGAACGGACAATAAAGATTGAAATGTAAGAGGAAATCGGATCTGAATGGGGCAAGTTGGGGAACAACAATGATTCAGATCAGAAATCAACAATTATTGTGAATATGATGTTCTCAAACACAGTGACAGTTCAATTAAATTAGCTTCAATTTATTTATTTTTTTGTTAGCATTTGTCATTTTTGTTTTCACATTACATCGGGATGCAAGTCAATAGGTTGCGTTTAATTGTTTAACAAAATCCTATTACATGAGATTTTGGTTGGTCATCCTGAAAAGAAAAAGGCATCTTCTTGAGACAATAGATTCCAAGATTTAAAGTTGTTTATTCATCAGTGAAACAATGCTCTCTGTTGTACGGTTGTGTGTTGCTCGATTGGAACGCAGTAGTTGTATATTTTCCTGTCATGGTGCATGACTGTATTTTATCTGCGAGGCGTCTTATCCACAGTGTGAGCTCTGTGGAGTTGTTTAATGTTCTTTCTTAAAAGACCTGAACAACAATGAAGTGAAATGTGTTGGATATTGTTTAACGTAAAAAAAAACAATAAATTGTTGTAAAACCGATGCTTTCAAACCTTTTTAATAGTCATTTATTTAACATTCAAATATGGTCAGGGCCTGTTTGGGGAGAATACATCAACCATCACATAAGAGTCCAAACAAAGAGGGCACACTCCAACAGACAAAGAGCGAAAAGATAGAGTGAGCGCCTTTTTTCTCTCCTTCACACGGGCTGTTTGTTCAGAGTGGGTGCAGGGCACCAAGTAGGATGGATGCAAGAAGGGAGGGTCTGAAAGGATAAAGGAGAGAGCGAAGGATGAATGGTTATTACGCAGTTAGTCGATGCACAAACGGGGGGTGAATTTGGGAGGGGAGGAGGTTTGCACAGAGGGTGTAAGAGATCTTTTGTGAAAGCTGGGAGTTAATCACTTGAGCGGCACACGCCGGTTCAATGGGAGCACATGTTGTACACTGGCTCCCCTGAGAGGAGTGGGAGGTCACTATCACATAAACACACTTTTGTGCACACAAACACACACAACTGAATTTACATGTCAGTTATGATGCAAAACTTGGCACAGACTGACTAGACAAGCAAGAAGACCCACCCCCTTCACAGAACTGTTAGAAGACCCTGCTGCTTGAAGAAAAAGGGGTTTGCTGCTTGTTCATTCACACAGACGTACACACACCCGTTTGTTTCCCTCAGGATAGATGGTTCTGAAGGAGCTTTGCTAGAGATGGATGCATAGTTTTCCCTGGCAGTAAGTAAAATCTATTCTTTCTTTACACTAGTTCCTCGTCAGCAGAGGATGTTGAAGTCTGTGAGTGATGATGGACGTCTGTGGTACAGACACAATAAGACACAGAAACATATAACAAAGTGAGAGAAAATATATTATTGCAATAAAGCTTTATTTGATTTAAATCTGTATAGGTTAAACTCTACAATGTGACTATAAAAACTATTGCATGTTTTTGTAATTTCACCCAAAATTATATCTGGATTATGTGATGAGCAATTAAAATAATCTGTTCTTTTTTCAGTTCTTGTGCCTGTATTGTTTGTTTGTTTTCTGTAGGACCAACCTCTCAAACCGTCTCAAACTTAATGTTGCCATGCCTCTCTGTGTCAGTTGAAATTTCTTTCTAATGTTGCTATAATTCTCCATGCTGTGACACATTCACTTTGTCTGTCTCAGTTCTCTTATTGTCAGGGTGATAAAACGCATTGCCTTGATCAGCTCTCCCACCTTTCTCAGTTTTTTCTTCCTCAAACATGATGAGGACACTAACAATGACAGTTCTTTGTTGAATCACAGACGTCACAAACTAACCCACAGAGATGAATTATCTCTGAGCAAAATTCAGAAGACACTAATATTTCAGTTAACAGCAGGTGGCTGGTTTAATGCTTTGTTGCTGCAGCCATTGTAAAACAGTTCAAGGTTTAGGACCAGGTGGTTTGAGGACCAGAGATCAGCCTGTGTGGAGCCCTCTGCCATTAAAAATCACTACTTTTCCCTGTGGGCTTGAGATCATGATAGCAACATCTGGGGCCTAGTGGTCTATAAAAGAAAAAGGAGAAAAATAGATAAAATCACTAGTGCTGATTTATTTTCCTCATCAACCATGATGCAGAATGATTACTTTAGAATCTTAACCATATTTTTCAATCTCTCACATTAATATGACAGCATTATTTCTAAATATTCTTATGCTCTAGCTGCATTAAATTCAAGTGGAATGGCACAATGATAGAAATAAAATGTTATTGCCAAGTGTTATTTAGAGGGTGACACCAGCCAAGTGGTGAGTAGGCAGTAAGTAGCATAATTGGCAGTTTGTTTAGAAAAATTGTGCCCCAAGGGTTATTTGTCAAATTCAACTGCTGAGTTATTAATCTAGATGCATAAAGTAAAGCAAAGAGCAAAAAAAAGAGCATTTTTGTTCAGCATGTTAGTCTTCTAACTCTGATTACACCCATTTTTAAATTGAACAAAATTACCACAAATGTAAATAAATTTGTTTCAATAATCCTGTAAACAAAGTATTAGATTATATTCTGTTTAATGTTGATTGTTCTTTTTTATGTTTGACAGATGAAGCCATGGCTGGAACTTTTTTGGGATTATGAAATTATTCCTCTCATCACACCTTCGTAATTTGACCATCTGGACATCCTGCCCTGTCCTGCCCTTGCCTATGCTTGGAGGATCATGGGTAGCGTGAGCAGTGTCGTCAATGGGAACAGTCTGAACAATAAACACTGCAAAGCATCTGAGTACAGGTTAAAAGAAGGAGCGAACCATCATAGAAAAAGTGGTGGTTGCAGTCTTGATGAGTTACTAAAGTGCGGCTTTACTCAGAGTTCATCATCTTCTACACATCACTCTAAAGGCCTCTCACACTCTAGGTCAGGAAGAAGTGAAGATTTCTTTTATATCAAGGTAAGATGATCGATTCTCAAATAGCAGAGCCTAAGCAATATCTTTTTGATGAGAAAAACATTATGTAGCTTATTTCACTTTCTTAAAGTAATTTATTTGTTTTATACAAGGTGAACCATAAACCAAGGTCTGTGTACCAAAGAGAAAGATCGATAGAGGACCAAGTGAGCAGAAGTGGAGAATCAGACGGGAGGCAACATCCAAAACTGTTGTACATGCCTGGAAAAATAACCGAAACAGTGAGATTAATGTTTGTTTTTTTGTGATGGCTAAGTGAAAATGGGCTTCCTACTGAGGATGGCCCCAAAATTTCAACCCCTACTACCCAGAAGACAATGATGTGTTTCTAAATGTAAGTGTAGGTTGTGTAGGTTCACAAATTTCCCAAGTGTGGGATCAATAAAGTAAATCTAATCTAATCTAAATGTTGAAATGTTTTCTTTTGTCAAAAAGGGAGGGCGTGGGGGGCAGAACACTAGTACTTACAAAAGCTTTTAAAGAAACAGTTATCATGGTATCTTCTAGAGCTTGTAAAGACTGTAAACCACTCCTCAGAATCAGCTAAATTTGTTCTCTTGCCAAGGAATGATGATAAAAAATGACCGATTTCTCTCGGCTAAGAAGACTTCAGCAGGAAAAAAAACAAAACAAAAGGAAATGTATTTCTACAGTCAGCTTTTCCAAAAAGTGGCTTTCAGCAAAGACTACAATAATAATAAAAAAAAACAACTCTCTTTTGGACCACAATAGTTAAAATAGCACTATGATTTTTAATTAAATACAAAACTTAAACGTGCAATGACGTCTCAATTCTCACATGCATGACTTATCACAATTTAAACCGTACAAGTAATTTTTTTTTGGTTTGAAACTGCAACAAATTGGGCCGCAGTAAAAGTATTTTTTATTTACTCATTTTAACTATGAACAAGAGTTATTGATAATCGTAGCAAACTTTTAGAACAGCATAAAGCTTTTTTTCTGAAATGCCAAATAGCTCCTTAGAGAGATGATACTCATGCAGGAGCTGAGATTGTGGTTTTTATGTCTGAAAATTTGATTTAACTGAGCCTGGTTGGAACAATTACCATAGTTATATTTACCAGTGAAAAATACTTTGAAAACCTCTCAGTGATATGAAGAATGGAGGAAAATCCACAATGTGTACTGTTTAATAGGTAGCAGCCACACTTATAACCTATGCTGAATCCTCCCGGCTTATTAATCATCCCTCCCAGATTAATGATCTAAGAATGCCTTGATCTTCTCAGAAAAGGCAATTTCTTTGCCAAGAATGCATAAGCAAACTGCATCTTTCTCAGTGGGTCTTTCTTTCTCAGGGGAGGGACAGAAGAGATAAAGAAGAAAAGAGTGAGGGAGAGAAAGAGATCGAGGGCTGGAGAGAATTTGACAGATTGAAAGAAAAAACAAGAAAAGGCATCCCAGCCATGAAGTCAGTGAGGAGGAATGCTGAGCTCACAAGCTTTACCTCTTACATTTCAGCAATAGTTCATATTATTAATATCACAGAGAGGGGCTATTCATCTTCCCTCAGACAGCATGGGTGGAAGAAGTTGGATGCAGAGAGAAGAGAAGAACTGAAAGAAGGGGAGGCATGGTACTGCTGGTGACAGTTTTGGACAGCCAGATGGGGGCATGTGAAGTGTAGGTTCATCATAGAAATGAGTTTTCTCCTTTTAAGACAGTACAGTGAATTTAACTCACAGCTTCAGCCATGTGGCTTTTAAACGTGTCAGCTTGTGAAGCACTGCTTCACGCTTCACTTGAGAAAGATTCAAAATGAAGAGACACCATCAAGGAAAAATCCATCTTCTTCATTTCTACAGACATCCAGTGTATGGCCATAATTACAATTGGGCTTTTTTTTCCTAATCAAACTACTCTCTCCAAACTTATCGGCTAAGAATCCTTTTTTTATCTTTTTGAAAAGTCAAGTAAAAATTCAATTTTCTATTTTTTTTCTAGACCTCCACCGAGAAGTTACTGGTCCATTCCACTGATTTGAAGCCAATAAATCCCACAGAGACAGGTCACCACAGCCTGGACCACATCCTTTTTCCTCTGAAAAGAACAAAAAGTCCGAAAGTTGGGCGTAAGAAAGACACCTTAGGTTCTTGTCAAACTGTTTTCCTACGCAGTTGCTTTGAAGTGTGATAAAATAAGCAAACAGCAAAAATTACACTAACGTTATTTTTGTTTTTCAGGAACTCTTTCAGACTCTGGACGAAACTCTATGTCTAGTCTGCCGACCTACAGTACAGCTGGTACTTTAACTACCTGTACAGGTCCTGTCAGTCACAGTGAAGGCAGGTCAACTCCTTTAAGTCGAGGACAACAAGCCAATTTCCCTCCATGGGTTAACAGAAGCAACACAAAGCTCAACTATAGTTGCAGGACTAGTTTGAACAGCCCAGGGTTACCTTCAATAACGAATGAGGATGCTGGTTCCCCACTGTCTGTAGTAGAGCCAAACACTCTCCCTGAAACTGTCGGTGGGATCCGGTCCCCCATAACTACAGATGAGTTTATAATCGGACATCTGGAACAGAGCCTGTTAGAAAGAGAAACTGAACTGCAGGGACTACAGGTAAAAAATATGCAACAGAAAACATATCCAAGAACAACTAAGATGAGCATCTTTCATGAGTATATCCACTGTCTTATATGTTCTTTGCAATAGTTGAGTCATGAGGAAAAGGAAGCGGACACATGCCAGCTCTTTGAGGAGAGACAAAGACACTGTGCAGAGGAGATGGAGGGACTGAAGGAGAGGTGCATCACAAAACTTCAACAAGCATCACAACCAGCTGCATTAACACAAGCTTTACAACTCCAAGTCAACCAGCTCCAGGTGAGATGCTGCCTGAATATAATTTGTGATATTAGTTTATAGATTATAAACATTCATTTTTGAATGAAACACAAACATGAGAAATAAACTTGGTGCAGATTGAGAATGAGAAGCTTCAGAACCAAGTCTCCAGCCTGAATCATGAGAAGGACCTTATTGAGCTTAAGCTGAGGTCTTATGAGAAAGACAGCATCCATCTCAGCCCAACACTTGAGGAAAGTCAGTGGGAGGTGAGTCAAACACTGCTGGATAATATGACTTATTTAAATGTAAAACTTTCCAAATGGTCTTTGTTATAGGATTTAATGTTTAGTTTTCTGTAGTTGTGCATCTGGACGATAAACTGATAAAACAGAAGCTCCTCCAGATCAGGCACAGATCAGGCACAATCAGTAAGCCGAGGTGATCAATAGTTGTGTCTGTTTTTTGTGAAAAAAGTTGTTTTTAAATAAAAGCTTCTGAATTTTTTCTTTTTTTGTTTTTTTTTTTGGTTTGCTTTAAAAATAAATCGATTTGCAGCAGTTCAATAGAGAGAAACTAAAAGCAAGTACGATCCTTCTCCGGGTGTTAAATAATGATAGCATCATTGAATTTTTTGGCCACCTTAGATCAGATTTTTTTTCAGGAGTTGATAAGACACAATAAATTTTCATGATGCCCTTTAATGTAAAACCTAAGGAGAGAAAAGTAAAGTAGCCCTTCCTGCTGTTAGTTTATGGGGCGCTGAATGGTTTAGTGCCAAAATACAAACTCTCAGAAAACTGCTGGTCGGCTAAATCTTTCAGCTCTTGTAAATCAAGATAATAAACTTTTCTATTTGCTGCTTCTGTTTTAAAACAACTGTTAAACCTTCACTGAGCACTCCCTGAATTATTTCAACATTTCAAACACAGAGTAGAGTGTTGTTGATATGTCCCGGTAGGGTAATACAATTTTACCTAATTTGGTTGCTTTTCCCTAAAAGAATGATGGTCCCACTGTTGTGTCTGGTTAATATTAAAGTTAAATCTCAGTTACAATTCAGATATCACCCACTCTTTTTCTAAATACCCCTCTTTTAAACATTAGTGAAAGGATTTTCATGTAGCACTAGCATTTTATTGAATATCATGAGGAAGCTTTTTGCATGTTCTCCAAAAGACCAAACGTATCCATTCGTCCAAAAAGGTTTAGATGACAACTAATTTAATCATATAATGCAATAACATTTTTTCTTATATCTCCATTTTATTGCTTTTTAAGTATCGTGCTTCAATATATTATTTTAAAGCTCTTTGGTTGTTGTGATTTTGTGAACATGACATGCAGAGAAGTAATACCATATACATTTGCCTCGCACTATAATTTTTTTCTCTTTCTTAAATCAGACCACTTTTTTCTGTAAAAATGATATGAACAGTACAGCACAGTGGCCTCACAGCAAGAAGGTTGTGAGTTTGACACCCAGGTGGGATGAGGCTTGAAACACTGGCCTTTCTGCGTGGAGTTTGCATGTTCTCCCCGTGTATCCCAGCTATCCCACGGGGTAGCTGGGATACACTCCGGCACTCCCATGAGCCTGCTAGGGATGGACGGTTCAGAAAACAAAACAAAAAGAAACAATATAACAGTAGAAAAGATTGTTTCTTTTCTACAAAAAGAAACAATATAAACTATTTTGACATAGTCTAGATAGAAATTCTTGGTTGACAGTAAAAGGTATGATTAAAGGTATTTGGAAGATCTGTACTAATTCATTTTAATAATAATAAATAAATAAATGAATTACTCTATTCATCCCTCATCTGGGAAATTTGTTTGCTGCACTCCTTACACCGCAGCAGGCTGCCCTTCAACGGCGCCAATGGTGGGAGAAGCGGGGGTTAGGTGTCTTCTCCAAGGACCCTAGACGTGCTCTCCGTGGGACGCGAACCCGCGACCTTCCGGTCCGCAGGCGAACGCTCTAACCACGCAGCCACCGTCTCCACCATTTTGTTTGCAATGTTACTTTAAACTGTCTTAAATGGTTGGACTCACTGGTTATACTCAACCGAGGAAAACCAAATACAGTTTCAAAGTTAGTAACAATGATATCAATAAAACATGAACACTTAATGGGACATTGAAACCTCAGCCAATCATGTTTGTACGGTGAACCAAAACCCTTAGGCCCACACCCAACTCCAACTTCTTTGTTGGAACAATCTGGGCCCATAAAAGGCATCAACAAAGAATTCAACTATAAATACCAGATTTACGCTGCTACTTTTTTATTTGAAAAGTTACACTGGCGAACTATTTGGACTGTACCTTGCCGTTCGCCTGTAATCATCTGGGACAGGTTTCGGCACCCCTTGTAATACCGTCTGGGATAAGTGGCTCAGAAGATGAATGAAAGAAGTGATAATTATACTGCCAAATGTAAAATCTTACTTACAAACAAGTCCAACATACTGTGAGTCCAATATAGTCTAAGTAGAGGCGAGTATCTAATGAGATGTGGTCTAAGTAAATTTTCCATACTGGCTACAACAATGACGTTCCCAATTTTGTCATAATTTAAAACTTTTAAAAGCTAATTAGACTTTTACAGAAGATTATTATCCATGGTAGAACTAACAACGAACAGTCAAAACAACTAAACCAGGTATATGCTTTCCTTACACCTGTGCCTAGATACCCATTGTGGTCCTTTTCAAACATCGTGCAACTGTCTGTGGCAAACTATGACATTAATTTCTTGTCTCATGTGTATATTTACCTCTTTCCAAATGCAGGTGTGTCAAAAGACTGGAGAGATTTCATTACTGAAGCAGCAACTTAGAGAATGCCAAGCAGACGTCAGCCACAAGCTTAACGAGATTGTCAGCCTAAGAGCTTTACTTAAAGAAAACACAGCAAAAGTGGAGACACTCGAGAAACAGAACAAAGACTATGAGGGCAAAATCCGCTCGAGCGACATAGAGTTTGAGGTTTGTCTGCTCAGATAAGACACAAGCAGATTAATAGTACTTACACAAGATGTCTAAAAGTGGAATTGATTGCATGTCGAGCAGTATTTATTTCTCCTATAATATTTATAATTACCATTGTGGTGTCTCACATTGACAGCTTCTGTTATTCAAACTATTTTGACAAATTTTGTCTTTTATGCAGGTGTGCCAAAATGAACTCCAGTGCAAAAAGAATGAAGCTGATTTCCTTAGGCAAAAAGTCATTAAACTGGAAAAAGACTCAGAGGGAATGAAGCAGGATTCATTTGCAGCCAATGACCAAAGCTTACAGCACACTTTTGAACATAAAGCTTGTTCTCAAACTGAAAACTTAAGACAAGTAGCCAATTCAGAGCTGACTGACCAGGTTCGAGAATTGGAGCGCAGAGAACATGTCTGTACAGAATCAATTCAACCTGAAGTGGAGACACTAAGGCAGCAGCTAAAAGAGGAGAAACAGGCTCAAGAAAGGCTGACCGGCAGCTTCGAGCAGGAGAGACAGACATGGAACAAGGAGAAAGACAGGGTTATCAAATACCAGAAGCAGCTCCAGATGAACTACCTGCAGGTACACAAGAAGAACAAGGATCTAGAGAGAATTGTGAAGGAGCTCACGGCTGAGCTGGAAAGCCGACCTGAGCTAAGACTTAACATGGCCTACAGCTCAGGGTTACAAACTTATGATGATGTTATTGCTACTGAAATTTAAAGGGAGGACTCACTCGTTTTCCATAAAGCCAATATCGGCTTGACTGTTTTCTTCTCCCTACAAACGTATCCAATTATAGCATGAAATGTCACAGCAACAGATCAGTCAGTGAGTCTGTGCGTTACCCGGGTTATTTATTACCATACATAAACTTGTCTTTGATGGCCAAGCCATTAATCTTTTGAAAACAGCTAATAATGTTAGGACTTATTTGTATAAAAGTAAACATTAGTTTATTTAATGTAAATGAGAGCTATTTTTTGTAAAAATGTGCAATAGAAGCCACAATTGTAACTGATTTTTGTAGTTTGAAAACTAGTTGAGGATTTGTGGTGTTTCTGTTTTACTGTGGTATTGTAACAGATGATAAAAAAAGCATGATTTATATCTTGGTGTCGGTTTGTTCCAGCATGACGAAATGACAATGATTTATCATCTACTGTAAGTGTTAACGTAAAAACACTCGGCCCTGTGAAGTCACTGTACACTCATACTCCATTTTTAGTGGGTCTGAGGATGGAAAGAGGTTGCAATGATTGATTCTTTTACAAATTTCCACATCTATGTACAAAAGGACATCTGCAAAACAATACATGCAACAAGGAACATTAATTTTCACCTGAAATCATCATGCTAGCTCTACACACGAACAAAAAACGTGGGCTTTTGTGTGTTGAAAGTTGGATTTTCTTGTAAAAGTTTAGATTTTGTGATAAAAAATATTTGAACATAAAACTTGAAATGTTTATTTCCTTTTGTCAGGGGGACTTTTAATGAGGTGACTAATAATCCAAATAAAATGATCAAAACAACCTTAATTTACCAACTTGTTAACTAAGAAGGCACAAAAAGGTTGGAATAGTAGCATAAAAAAGATTGCAGCTCAGACAGCCAGATGAATTGTACATTTGTGTTTGCGTATACTTAGAAAAATTCAAGAGGAAAATAGAAATTTTCCAGATCTCAGAAACCTTCAAACTAAAAAAGTCTTTTGTATTTAGAATAACCGTAAATTAAGACCAATTGCAAAATAATTATTAGACTTACAATATGGCAAGGGTTTTTGAGATACAGGTGAGGAATATTGAGGCATATGTGATGAAATTTAAATGTTTTAATTGACTGGCCATCCTGTTTGGTCTAGAGAAAATGGCACTGAGGAAAAGACAGGAAACAAAGTTGGAGATAGCAGAGATGAAGACGCTGAGGATCTCTCTGAGAGTGACCAGGATGAACAGGATTAGAAATCAGTATATCAGGGGAACATCACATGTTAGAGGTTTTGGAGATAAAGTCAGAGAGGCCAGACTGAGATGATTTGGACATGTGCAGAGGAGAGAGAGTGCATCGGCTGAAGGATGCTGGGTTTCGAACTACCAGGAAAAAGGCCTTGAGGAAGACCAAAAAGGAGGTTCATGGATACAGTGAAGGAAGACATGAAGATAGTTGGCGTGACCGAAGAAGATGCAGCAGATAGGGTTAGATGGAAGAAACGGGCTTGCTGTGGCGACCCCTGAAGGGAAACGCCGAAAGAAGAAGGATTGACTGCAAGTTTTGCAGTGACATCAAAAACCATTTGAATTTTCCAAAGATTAAAGAGCCATCACTTAATTACCTAAATCTATTACACAAAATTTTTAATCCAGTTGTGTGAGAGTTAGATTTTGGTGTTTTATTGAAAGGAAACCAACACTAAAACTTACAAATGAAAGTCGAAGCAATTTAGAAAAGTCCACATAATGTAGCTACTTGTTGGACAATAATGACAAAGTAGTATTTGAGCAGATGCGCTGCCAAAGTAAAAAAGCATTTAGACATTCTGTTTCACAAAAATGTGAGTTAATCTGTAAACAAGAGTACTTTAGATTACAAAGCTACTCAGGATGCTGGTATTTTACTTCAGGAAGTAAGTGTAGAATAGGAAACAGACTGAGTGGTGCTGAAGGAGTACTCAAATTCAAGTGACTGATAAGTGCTTTCCATTCTTTTCTCAAGCCTGAACATAGAGAAGTAGTAAAGCGGGGAAGCGGTAAATAAACAGATGACAGCTTGTTCAAATATGTATAAATTCCAAATATCAAAACAAATTTTAAACAAAACTCAATGAATCAGCATGTTCGCTGAGATGGAAAGGGCAATGTGTACCAAGAAATATTAAGGTAATTTGGTAAGCAACAAACATTTGTTTATGCATTGCTACTCAGACAGCTCATTAACTCTGAAACTCTTTTTTTTTTAGTTTTCTGCTAATGATTCAGGCTCTTGTTTCAAAACTAAAAAGAAAGAAGTTATTGCGAGTTCAAACAAAAACGCCTCTGATCATTAATATTGTGCTCACCCTGAATGACAATCAAAACTCCTTTTGATGTACTTTGTGTTGTTAAAAAGTACTTGGCGATACATGTGGGAACAATATTTAGGAAAATAAATTTGTGATGCCTAATATGTCAAGAAACTAGATACAAACTCATTTTGGGTTTTCAGCAGCCCTCTGTCAATTCCTCACCACCATTCTCCATGCCTCTTGGATTTAAATAATAGTAAGATTGTTTTCCTCTCACATTTAATTATCTAACTTCTGCCTTTTTGACAGTGTTTCCGTCCTTACACAAAAGCTCTTTGCATCTCGGCCTTACAAATGAGCTGATAGAGCCAAATCATCCCTAAAATCAAATTAAGCCCATTGTTGGTGCTTGTCGCCCTGTCGCTGACATAAAAAGACCCACGTGAAAGAGATAGAAAGAATTGGTTTGGTAAAAAGACAATAAAGCGTGACGGTGGAAGATTTCCTTGACAAAATAAACATGAGACACATGACTTATCCTTCATAAAAGTAGCTTATTCACAAAAGTCCTTGTTCTGGTGAAATGTGAAAGATTACTGTTTTCTATTACTCTTTTGAACAAAACCAAAATAAATGTATTAAAGTCAGACAAATATGACAAATGAATGACATCCTATTTATTAATGATCTATTTCCTAATCAATCATTGTCAATCATTCATTGGGTGGAGACGGTGGCCGCGTGGTTAGCGCGTTCGCCCGCGGACCGGAAGGTCGCGGGTTCGCGTCCCACGGAGAGCACGTCTAGGGTCCTTGGAGAAGACACCTAGCCCCCACTTCTCCCACCATTGGCGCCGTTGAAGGGCAGCCTGCTGCGGTGTAAGGAGTGCAGCAAACAAATTTCCCCGGTGAGGGATGAATAGAGTAATTCAAAATAAACAAAATAAATAAAAAAATTGTCATTTAAGCTTTGTAGGCTTTTGGAAGGCCTACAAATAGTGTCCCTTTTTTGTTCAGTCGAATAACCAAATTTTGATCTGATAGCAGCAGTTAAGCAGCCGCCACATGACACTGAGTGATAATTTAGTCCAGCCTTCCCTACAGAGGCATGATAATAGCACACGAATATCCTGCTGTGATTTCTCTGATTAGTTGACAGTTAACCACAAAAGGACCTGGACGCATTAAACAGGGAGAGGGAGAACCATCGGCAACCTATTCAATACTCAAAAAACATTCCAAGGAACAAACGTAATAGATTTTTTATTTGAAAAATAAAAATTTTAACAAAACAGGACACAACATTTCACGGCAAAAACTTCTCTAAGGTTATAGTAAATATTCTGCTGCAGTAAATAATAAATGAGTCAATAACACTGAATCAGTTTCTACCTTGGCCTCATTACTCACCGCACACTCACATACTCAAATGTGCCATAACCCAGCCGAACCCCTAAGCAATTAGTTGTTCTAAAATATCAGGGGGCTAGTTATTCAAGCATGTGTTTCATATTTTATTGGTTTACTTGGTGCCTTGTATGCACAGCAAGCTTTAGCTAACGCAGCCTCTACAAATTCCCAAGCTTCTCTGTTGCCTGCAAGTAATTGGAGAGGGAGTCCCAAAGGGTCCTCATATACTGCTGAAGTCTTTGCAACCGACAAGTTGAAATGGCAATGGAGGTGAGATAGGAGTCAGTGTTTTGTGTTAAAGTGTGTGCATGAGAAGTATAATTGCAGGAGGTGGCTAAAGCAGTTTGTGTAAACGGGCCAGTCGTCTTTGAATATTTGTTGGTTGGCAGGGAAACCATCTGGCTCCTCAGTCCCCCACCCCATATGTATTAACTATGATTATCCAAGTCCATGGGGATGTTGTATTCTGCTCAAAGGGGTGGAAGTGGCAGTGGGGGTTGATGCATGTGTGTGTGTGAGCAGAGGGACTACTGTCCAAATGCCAATATAAGCCTCTACGGCTTTAAATTAGTTAATTAACTCTATCTTTAACAAAGAGAGAAAGTTCCTTTGTAAGTAAGCCTACCTTCCAATATAATCAAACTCTTTTTGTTGTTAAGCATCGCCAACTTTCATCTTGTGGAATTAGCAGGAAGTGTTTAATGTGAAATAAAGCACCATAAATGTGAATTCATAGCTTTATGTAATCATCAGCAGTGAAAACAGCGAAAAGCAAAGCTTGGAATTAGATGCCAAATTTTGTAATGCTCTGTAGCTTTTCAACCACTAATTGTGCAGCGTGCACTTTACTGATAAGATTAAGAATGTTTCATTCATTTTGTTTGTTCCATAAATTATTAAAACATTGTCAAAACAGGGTATGTACATAAACATACATATAATTAGGGTTTGATTACCAAAATATGTAAATATAATTGAGTTATCAATTTCTTAAACTGATTTTGTGCACTGAAACAAAGTGGTCATATCCTGAAGTGATAATAAATCGAAGGTGGGTTGCATTACAGCCATCAAGCTGAAAAAAAAGAAAGAAACAGCTTTAATAAAACAAATTAAACACAGTGACTAACAAGTGTAAAGAAAAATTTATCACAGTTCAGTTACACTTACTGAAATAGCATTCGATTGAAGATGCCCTTCTGTGTTTTCAAATTCTGCAAAACGATTAGTTTTTTTTAACATTTCAGTTGAAATGATTTAGCATGCAAAAACAAAGGCTGAAAAAGATGGTGCTGCTCACCTTTCTCTGTGACAGGCTCAAACTGAGAAACGTTAGGCAATGTGTTCTTTTCTACTTTCAGGTGTTTGACTGTTAAAAGAAACAAACAGGTCTCGTAAAAAAAATTAAAGTGGTCAGGTTTACGCTATGTTTTGTGACTTTTTTGCTTTTACAAAAACTAGTTTCTTTTAAAGTTGTAACTTTAGTATTTTATTACAAATGCACAACTGACAATCATGTGTCTGTCAGAAAAGGAGTGTCACATCTGGTGCTGAAAAACAATGACTGAATCATTGTGGAAAAAAGACCAGAGAGATGCTGGAGGACTTTAGAATGTGCACGTGTAACTTCCACAGTTACTCTGGCATGCTCTCGGTAATCCCTTGGATACTCTATATGAAGGAAGAACCTAGAACACCTTGTCATCCAGATCGCTGAGGCACATCATCTGGATTTATTCACTGCAAAGTAGCAGCAACTCTATTCTGACCCCCTTCCAGACTACCAAGCTCCACACTCTCGCTCTAATGAAGAGTACGGAGTACCCTGTACAGAGTACTCAAGAGTACCTGTATTGGGAAAGTTATGTTGAGATCATAAATTTACAATTTACTTTCTCATGTATCCTTTCTTCCCTACAATTTCTTTATTTATATTTGACTCCTCTGCTTGCTGCATGACCTCGACTTGGTCTGAAGAACATAACGTGTTTTTTTTCGAACTGATCACTACAAACTTATATTTGGAGGTGCTGATTCTCAATAGTGGTCCTTGGGAACTGTATTTTTTATTAAACATGTAAGATCTTGTGCTGACAGCCCAGTAACTCCTTGTAAAAACTGGGCAAGCGTTAGGGCACACTTTGTTCTTTTTTGGCTAGGTTTGCATCACCAATCAAACTAAATTCTTCTTAAAATCAGGGGGTTGGAGTGTTTGACAGGTTATAAGTCCAAGATATTTGATCACAGTACTAAATGATTGGCTAAGGTCTTCAATCCACCACACAGGCCATGGTTTATAAAAATACTCATCTACTTTTAGTGCACCTATTTATCAGCTTGGTCTAACCAGTGAAGGCAAATTTAAGTAATTTTTCAAAAATGCATTTATGAAGATCTTCCGTAGAACTTTTAAGGCACTACTTTACACATTTTTTTCTGAGTAAAAGATCAGGCTGGAGGCAGTCTGATTTGGCACCAAAATGCTCCTGCAAAGCCATTCTGATGCAATAGTTTCTCTTGGTGGTTTATCACAAACTCACTAAAAAATGCATGTTCCCTTTTTAAAGAATTATTGTCCATAAGAGACCTCCTGCTGCTCTTAAAGCTCTCTGTATTTTATAGCATTGATTGTTCCTTCACAGATCAGTAAGTTGTTCGTTTACAGCTACTAATGAAGCACCTTACTTTTTTAGCCATTTATAGCAACCTGAATGGTCTATTTTCTCAACATAAAGTAGGACAGAGTGTCCTAATGTCATCTGATCTCAGACTATTTTTGAGTTTTGCATTGAATTGTTGGAAATTATATTTCATTATAGTTTCAACTTTGCAATAAAAGTTTCACACTATTTGACATTAATTTTCTTTAAATGTTTGTTTCCTTTCAATGCAACTAACCTTGGCCATTAAACCTAATTTACTGCCATACTTCTTCAATCAACTGTTTGTTTTTCCCCTCCTAGTTAGTTTTCAAGAGTTCAATTGTGGGCCAGTTCTCTTTGGCCCACAGAAACACATTGAAAGTGTCAGCAGTCTTCGATCACTTTCTAGAACCAACAACCCAAGTTAGAAATCTGGGATAATAATGGACTCGGACTTGAACTTTAATAGTCACATTAAAGCAATTGCAGTACATCAGCAGCCACCTTAAAACCTTGAAACCATCACCTTAAAAACCTTGCCAAAGTCAGAAGTTTGGTGTCCAAAACAGACTTAGGGGTTCTAATTCATGCATTTGTTTCCAGTAAGTTAGATTATTGCAACGGTCTACTCACTGGTCTGAACAAAAAGATGTTAAAACAGCAGCAGTTTATTCAAAATGCTGCTGCTTGAGTTTTAACAGGAACAAGAAAATATGATCACATTAGTCCTGTGTTCAGGACTCTGCACTGGCTTCCTGTGGCTCAGAAAAAGACTTTAACGTTGCTCTGCTTGTGTTTAAACATCTCCATGGCATAAAGTACATCTGTGAAATGTTAGTGCCATATAAATCATCTAGAACTCTGAGGACCTCTGGGACCAGCCTCCTGCTGGTGTCTAAAATCAGGATGAAACATGGAGAAGCGGCAAAAGTGTGGAAATATCTCCTAAGGCTGAGAGACAGGCCTCTACTGTGACAATGTTTAGTCTGAAAACAGTTCTGTTTAATTGTGCATTTGACTGAAGATTAATCATTCTTTTTATCTTTTTTAATTCTTGTTCTATGTTTTGAGATTTTAATGCATTTTTTTCTGTCTTGTGTAAAGTGTAAAACACTTTGAATTGCTGTATAAATTGCAATTACCTTAAAACTTACATTACCTTAAAAGTGTTATTCCTAACAAAAAAATGCAAATATAGTCAATCCAGAAATAGTGAAACAATTTAACCGCCAGCATTATTTATAAAATTCTTCATTTTACATCATTTTTTAACAAATATACTGCCTATCATCCAAACCAGTGGTCTCAAACTCAACTTACCTGAGAGGCTCTGGATGGAAAGTCAGGGTGAGGCTGAGCCGCATCAGGATTTTTATAAAACATTCCAATGTTCTCAAATATCTTCATTTTCAAACACTAAATAATTAACTAATCTAATTTATTAAAACATGAATACAAAGAAATAAATCAATAATCAATCAATAAAATAATAGTGTGCTTTGCACACAACAGGTGGTATTTATATGAATCTTGCTGCTGCATTAAAATCTATTTTTTTATATGTGCCTTCACCCACGTAACTAAAACCTGGAAGTCAGCCATTTTGGATGCATTGATCAGGATGAAACCATCAACAACAAAGTTGTTGTTTTTGGGGGCAGGGGTGCTCACCTTAGCGGTGCAATTAGTTTTCCACGTCATTATTATGATATGGCAGAAAAATTGGCAGGTCTTGAAACTGAAGAAAAGAGACGAAATACAGGAAAAAAAACACAGTTTATTGTTTTTTCACGTGATGAATAACTACCGAGAAGTATGCATTCAGTTTTTTGAAAGGCTTTCAGTTCTGCAGCGAGTAGAAACTTGAAATGAAAGAAAGGTAAAAACACAATGTCCGGGTCAGAATTTTATGCGTAAAATCAGGACTGTTTAAAAATATTTTTTTTGGAATTGTACAAGAATCTTATCTACCAATCAATAATGAAATATAAACGGCTTTGTCTATTCGTTTCACACTGATCTATCCCTAATTGATGCCTCCAAAATGTCTGACTTCTGGATAGGTGACTTCACACGCAAGTACTCTATAAAAAAACCGGGGCCGCAAATGATCATCTCGGTGTCCGCAGATGGCTAGTGGGCCAGGTGTTTGAGACACGTGGTTTAAACTTTGATTATTTTAAGCAAACACATCAGTGGGAAAAGGCACAACTAAATGTATTAAAAATTCTTAGACAATGAATAAATATCAGATTTATCAATATCCCGTTATACATTTGATTATGATTCATATTTGAAGTGTTTCCATACCGTTGTAGCTGTCCAATGACAAACCAAAAACCTCAGTAGGTTCAGCAAAACGAACAACAAATTCCTGAGGAAACATTCCAGTGGACATCCAAAACGTCGTGGTATTTCTAATGGCGAACAGCAAAACAACATTTTCAACAATAATTTGTGATTTTATTTTGTGATACGATTGTGTAACCAGAAAAAAAACACTCACCCGTCTAAAATGTTTTCTGGGGGGTGATTTTCGTCACCAGAAGAAGCGAAGATAACTTGAGCACCCAAAGAGCTCAAAGCAGGATCAATCATCTCCAGTTTGTTTAACAGTGAAACCCAGAAGGAATATTAAATATGGAGGAGGAAAAAAAACTAAGTTGAGCTGTTTTCGTTGCCAAGCCAACCACGGCGTCGCATAATATATACGTCACTTCCTCTTTTTACTTACGCATGCTGTTACTTTCCAATCGTTTAAGAAACTAGCTGAAGCATCAGAAGAAAATCACTTTCTCATGGCGAATGGATATCAAGATGTATTGTTTAGCCGGGGAACAGGACAGGTGAGGTAAACTCATATCTGATCATAACAAAGCAACATATTTAAATTATATTTTAGTCGCACTTGAGCTGAAAGAAAGAGTGAAGCTAGGAGGCTAAGCTAAGTTGGTGACAAAGATTTTTATTTTTTTTAAAGTAATCAAACATATTCGGTTGAATTAAAAGTGTCTAGAACTTCAAGAACACTTACATTTTCTCTTAGATCTTCTATTAAGAAGAAGTGAAAGCATCTTCATTTTTAAAAAGTGCAAATGAGGCTTGTTTTGACAATTACTTAATTTCTTATGCATGCATTTATTGAACAGAAAATTGGTGTTGCATTATCTGTCCCACTCAGATCCTCTTAAAATGCTTCTTTTTTTTTTCTTCCAGAGTGATGATTCAGATATTTGGGATGACACCGAACTGATAAAAGCATATGATAAGGCTGTTTCATCCTTCAAGGTAAATATAAATCACAATACACACTGTTGTGGCTAAATGATCTAATTAAGATGGGATCATGTTGTTTGTTGTTGTAGAATGCTCTTAAAGGAGAAGAAGGGCCACAACCACCCAAGAAAACCCAACCAGGAAAAAAACGCAAGAACAACAAAAAGAACGATAGTAGGAAAAGAACAAATGCACCACCAGACAAAGAGGTGAGGGAAGGATGTGGAACAAGAGGACTATCAAAGACAACTTTATCAGTTAATGATTGCATTAATCTCTGCTGTATAGTTAGTAATTCATTTCATCAATGGGGACCAAATATATCTAATAGTTTTTTTGACCCATGTACATTTCAGTACTTTCTGTTGCATATCAGCATAACACATAAATAACTTTCTGTCCTGAAATTACTTTTAAATTAATTTGTTTCGTCTTCTGAAATGCTTATCCTTGATGTGGTCACGGAGGTGCCAGAGCCTATCCTGGCTGATATCAGGCAGGAATTAGGATACACCCCAAACAGGTCCCCAGTCTGTTGCGAGTCGACACATAGACAAGGATAACCATTCACACACACTCATTCTTAGGGGAAATTGCACAAGAGCCAAAAAACCTAACGTGCATGTTTTTGGGAAGTGGGAGGAAACTGGGGTACCTGCAAAAAACATACAGATGCGACGGGGAGAACATGCAATCTTCACATAGAAAGGCCAGTGTTTCAAGCTTCGCCCCACTCGGGTAATTGAACCCCCAACCTTCTTGCTGTGAGGCCATCATGCAGCCCTTTTTTTAAAAAAATTGTTACATAAATCTCAATAAGCTTGCAGAGTGGCGCAGTGGTTAGCACAGTGGACTAGAAGGTTGGGGTTTGTGTTCCGGGTGGTACAAGGCTTGAAAAAACTTGCCTTTCTGTGGCCTATCTATTTTTTAATACTTTGGTACAACTTGTAAGTGTAGAAGGGATGAAAGTACATCAAGTCCACAAGTACCACAAGTCAAACATTTTGTATTTTCATTCAAATTAAAGAATTTCTTTAGACAAGCAAAATCAACAATTCTATCTTTTATTTTTATCAATTTTAACTCTTCTGTCTATATCTATGCTGTTGCATATAGCAATTTCCCCATTGTGTTTTCTTGATTCAAAGCCATTTTAGTTACCAAAATTAGCGGTTAATACATTGCTCAATGCTTTGCTTTAAAAACAAGTATAAAATACACAATGTTTTCCTTTTTTAACCTTTTTTTTTCTGCTAGTGGAATGTTGGAGACGCCTGCAGTGCTTATTGGTCAGAAGATGGCCAGCTGTATGCAGCTACCATTGCCTCCATAGACCAAAACAAGGGAACTTGCATTGTTGTATATGCTGGCTATGGCAACGAGGAGGAACACCACCTGGAAGATCTGCTTGCCGAGATTTCTGATGGATACGAAGAATCAAATGTCAAGGTAAAGGCTTTTAACTTGTCTTGTTTGAAGATTTTGCCTAAATTATCATTAAATTATGTTAATGTACTTCAATTAATAATTTTTCTGTGGGCAGGTAAAAGAGACGGACTCATCTGCAGAAGACAGTGACCGCTCAGCCACTCCAATCAAAGACAAAAGCCCACCAAACACAAAAACTAGCAAGTTCAAGACTCTCAAAGAATCTTCTCCTACGTGTTCTTCAAGTTTCCCTACATTTCCTCCAGGACCACCACCTATGCATGCTTTCAAAAGCGTAAGAAGAAAAAGTCATTTTCTGTCCAATAACTAACAATTTTAAAGTTAAGTTGTTCAACTGTATAAAATAAACCATTTTGAAGTTTTTTAATGAAAAAAACTAGCTGCAAACTCTGGTTGATAAAATCAGAAGCAAAGTTTTGCTGCAAAAAACTTTAAAAAAGGAGAAAAATCTGCTTTGAAAAATGGTCTCCTACTGTAGAAGTGTGTTTAATTTCATTTTATTTGTCTTTCATTTTTTTCAGATTATCTCAACCAATTTTATAGCTGTTTCACTTTGATGAACTCAAATCACACTCATTGGCATTTTTTCGATTCCAAAATTAGAAAAGACTATTTTAATGCATGCAAGAAAATGTTGTGGAGCAATTTGGTATAATTTTTTAATTTGTTTAATTTGGGTTTGCTTGTCTTCTGCCAGGGCGACAAGAAGCAGTTTGGTGCCTCTTGGCCAGCACCTTCGCACTGCCCTCCTAGGATGCCTTTTGCTCCACCGGTATGTTTTCATTCTCATTTTTATCAGAGGAAATTAATGACATTTGCAAATGAAACAAAGAGATTGAATTTTAACATTGACATTAATCCCGATTATAATTTGTGGATTGTAATTACCTTCTTTGTCAGATGATCCCTCCACCTCCACCCATGAGTCCTGACATGGTGAATGATGAAGCTTTAGGTAGCATGCTCTTATCCTGGTACATGAGTGGATATCACACAGGATACTATCTGGTACGTACAAAGAAGAAACAAGTTGGTTTAGTGTTTGTCAGAAACGTACGGCTTCCATTATTGATTAGATTTTTCTCACCATCTCCTCTTAAAATAATACATATTGTCCTGTTTATTTACCTTTTAGGGTAAAAGATATCTTAACTGTGTTAGTGTCAAAACATACTAATGTTATTCATTTATTTCCCGCAGGGGTTACAACAAGGGCGCAAAGAAGCTCCTAAGTGGACAAAGCACCACAAGTGAATTTGTTTGTTTGTTTGTTTGTTTTGTTTTGTTTTTGGTTTTATTAAGAAGTTGTAGTCGTTCTGTAGGATTTGTCCATTATGTGGGCATCTGTGTTGTCACCAACACAGAAAAAGTGTTATTACCAGAAAAAGTTTTCTAATCTTTGTAAATTTAAAATAAAGGCTGATAAACAAATTTGGGTTTCTTCATATTTTTTTGGAATTTTTTAGGCTGCACGGTGGTCTCGAGTTGCTGAGTGACCAATGACCTTTCTGTGTGGAGTTTGCTCGTTTTTTTGTGTATGCATGGTTTTGCGTTGTATGCGGCGCTCCGATTTCCTCAATGCCGTCCAAAATAATATGTATTAGGTTAATTAGCCTTTACAAAATTGCCCTTAGGAATGTGTGTGTGGCCCCACAATAGACTGTTGACCTGTTCGTGGTGTATCTATAATTTGACCAGAAATCAGTGGGGATTGGCTCCGGCATCCCTCGTGACCCCATTAGGTATTAGTGGTTCAGAAGATGATTTTTTTGTTGTTGGAGTCCAACACTGTGACAGAAGAGTTTCATCTAAAATGAAAGGGAAAGTGTACAAAACGGTGGTGAGACCGGCCATGCTGATTGGTCTAAACAGTAGCACTGAGAAAAAGACAGGAAACAGATGGAGGTAGCAGATGAATATGCTGGGATTCTCTATGCAAGTGACCAGGATGGACAGGATTAGAAATGAGTACATTAGGGGAGCAGCACATGTTAGAGGTTTTGGGGATAAAGTCAGAGAGGTCAGACTGAGATGGTTTGGACATGTGTAGAGGAAAGAGAGTACATTGTCAGAAAGATGCTAGGTTTAGAGCCACCAGGAAAGAGGCCTAGAGGAAGACCACAGAGGAGGTTCATGAATACAGTGGAAGGAAGACATGAAGATAGTTGGTGTGACCGAAGAGGATACAGCAGACAGGGTTAGGTGGAAGAAACTGACTTGCTGTGGCGACCCCTGAAGGGAAATGCCGAAAGAAGAAGTTAAAATCCAACAGTGTAATTTGATAATAACAATTGCTTTGTGTTTTTTTGTTTGTTTTTTTGCTTCTTTTAGACATCCACTTTAGTACCAGATGCTTTTTAATAAGAGTTTTGTATCATTAAATCTTGATTTCTGGCATGCTGCACATGGGAATTTCTTACTCATTGTAGAAATTGGATTCACTCGTTACTTCCATTGAAGGTTTCTTGATATTATCAAGCATCTACCATTATAAAAACTACTGCTACAATGGTAGAGTACATTTAAACTCGTCATACGCACATAAAATGTGTCAAATTTGATCAATCTTCAAGAAAATAAAAGTATCCAGGACATGATTTTGTTGTTCCACATCTAGTGTGTAGTTGTAATGACAAATTGTGTCCAGCAGAAGTCAGACTAGTGTAATGTGTTATTGTTAAAGGATGATTTATGAACAGACAAGATGTTTGCTTTAAACATCTGAAGTTGCATTAATGCAAAATAGTTCTCTTTTAATTGCATATTTATTACACATGACCAAAATAATCTTGAATGACAAGGTCATTTTGAATGCTGCTTCAATTTGCTGTAACTTGTGTGGTAATTCAAAGAATTCCTTTGCTGTGTCTAGGTATTTCCTGGTCCACCAACCCATACTGAAACACATTCGGCATATTATTCAACTCAGATGTACATTTCAGAAAGATAAGCACTTTCAGCTGCAGACAGTTTGATTTAAAAAACTACCTGAAAAGACATGCAAAGATACTGAAAACTATTAGGACATTGGCTTAATTCAAACGTAATTCTTCTGAATAACTAAATTTTGACTGAATTCTTTTCCATGAAGATGTCTAACCTTTATATTGCCCTGAGTAAAAAAACAAACTGAATGTTTGCAATGCATAAGGTTAATACAATATTGGTTAAAAAAAAAAAAAAGAGGGAGTAAAGCAATGGTTTTTGCTTTATGCAAGTTTATTTTTAGATTTAAAAAACCACATGTAATTACAGTTGGAATAGCCACACTCATTCTGCTGAGCCTGAAGTACTTGCAGTCTATGAAAAGAAGGCTGAACAGATTTCTCATGCTTGCTATAATGATGATTACAGTCTGCTTACACTCCCCTCTGGCTCTTAACTGGGGGCAATTCATCCCATCATTTATGATTGTAGGAGAAAGAGACTTCTGTTAGGATGCAACAGCATCTCTTTCTCTCATTTTTATACCATGTGATCTTCCTCCAGAGGCTCTGAAGCTGTTTGTCTGACTGAAGAGCAGCCCCTCTGTGTACAGGCTGTGGTTGGTATTTTTATGACTAACTGTGACTGATCATATTTTCAGCTGTATTTGATTCTCATATAGTTATTTTTCTTTCATATTTTGCTATTCTGCCCAGGAAATAAAGAAAAATTGGGCAATAAAAAAGACGAGTACGAGCAAATTGGACATTTATAATTGAATTTATAATTATCAAAAAGTACTACACTGACTCCTCCAGATGGGTTATAAAATGTATGTCGGGGTTTGGACAAATCCAAGTTTAAGCTCTTTGCTTGCCTACAACAAACTAAGCTGCCTCTAGGAGAAAATAGAACCTGACCAAGAGTCATGACAGGTCTGATTTTTTTTTTGTGGGAATGTTACTCTCTTGTGTAGCTACCCTGGAAACACAGATATATAGACATGACCTGAATTTCACAACTTCCCTTCAAAGAAATAAAGATCTAACAATTAAAATATTGCATGAGTTTTGAGGCTTTTAGCTATTTCTCCAAGCTTCCAAAGTAAGCAAACCATTAGAAAAAATGTGTTTGGGAGATATCATACAGTCTGGGTGCTACATCCTTTTTTCCACAATTCTCACATTGCATGCCAACGAAGCAAACCTCTAAAGATTCTCTGAAGTTTGTTGAAAATTGTGGTGCAAACACTATTAAAATCAAGTGAAAAGAAGACTGTTTAGTTTGCTGACACAGGAAAATTCAGATTTGGGCTGTTAAACATAATTGGCGAGAAATTTGTTTGTGCTATGTGTTGGAACGTGTATGAGACTATTTCACTGTGAGCATTGGTCCGCTTAAACTATAGGTTAAAGGATAGGATTTGAATGGCATTTAAATTTTTTGTAACGCAGATAAGAAAATGAGGATTTGTGGTGTAAATGTGGTTGATAACTGAACTGAACCCTTTAAATTGTTTAAGACCAACTTCTGTTCAAACTGGAATCCATGGTTATATTTGGGCACAGTGGAGTATAATTGTATTTGCAGGATGCCCCTTGAAGAACTCACATCAAACATTCTATACTTCTCTACACTCATACTGTGCTTTCATTTTGAGTGGATTCCAGATATCTCCTCAACCCCTTGAAAATCTTAAAGATGTTTTACTAATCGTGTGCAATTTTCTCAGTGAATCACCTCCTTCCAATAACTAAGCATCCGTCTTCCACCATAACTGTACGGTAAACAGCCTTAGCTCGAGTCTCATCTTGTCTCTGGCATGACGAGTGTCGCAATAATCTGTGTGCTTTCATTTACTGGAAAGTGCTGTGAAAGTATCTCCAAAAGCCTTGTAGTTTATGTTTTGATCATTCAACAGATTATTCACAAATGGACTCAGTTTAGTTTTGTTGCTACTGAGCAGAGTATAGAATTCTTAATGACAGGTCATGAGATGATACCATTAAGGAAGACAGTAAATGTTGCTGAATGATTACAATTTGTACAAAACCCTCAAAGCTTCCAGGTAACCGGAAGTAGCAAAGTATTTTGTGGACTGACAAAACTGAAATTTAGTTGTTTGAAGGAACAGAGAAGAGTGTGTGAGGGGGTAAAAAGCCAGCTAACGACATCTAAACCTCATTCTTACTGAGAAAAATTGTGTCTGTGCTCTGCTGCCTCAAGGTTTGGGCAAATTGATATCATCAAAGGGTAAAAAAATCCCAAGTTTTTCAAGAAATTTTTAAGGGAATTCTCAAAACCATCTGAAAAAGCTACAGGACAACAAACCAATGCTTGAGAGTAGATCAACAAGAGAATGACTTCAACTTCAGAAAATATGCCTATTGGTCTGGCCCGGTTAAATTAAGGACCTCTTACATGCAGTGGTACAGCCTCCAGAAAGTGATTCATTCCAAAAATTCCCAGAATATACCTGGAGTGAAACAGTTTCTCAAAATAAGAAAAAGTTCTAAATTCCTCCCAAATTTGTGCAGGTCTGATCTGCACAAAGATTGCAACTATAAACAATGTTTAATTGAAGTGAATATTGCCAAAAGGTTGTCAACTAGTGATTAAAACGAGGTTTGAAACACTGGCCTTTCTGTGTGGAGTTTGCATGTTCTTCTCGTGTATGCGTGGGTTTTCGCTGGGTACTCCGGTTTCCTCTCCCCCTCCAAAAAACATGCATGTTAGGTTGAGGACCCCCTCGAAAACGAGATGTCACATCTCAAGGGATTTATCCTCCTAATAAAATAAATTTTTTTAAAAAATTTAAAACAGCAAATTTGTGTACTTTTTCCCGAACACACTGTAAATTTTTAAACAATTAACAGTAAGAAAATGCCACACATTGCCATGCAGGCTGCACGGTGGCTCAGTGGTTAGGCCTTACAGCGAGAAGGTCGTAGGTTCAAGTCCCGGAGCGTTAGTAAGGCTTGAAACACTGGCCTTTCTGTGTGGAGTTTGCATGTTCTCTCCTTTAATAGATTAGTTTTCTATGGGTACTCCAGTTTCCTTCCACTCTCCAAAAACATGCATGTTAGGTTGATTAGCCACTATGAAATAGCCCCTAGGAATGAGTGTATGCGTGTGGATGAATGTCTCTGTTTGTGGGTCCACAACAAACTGGCGACCTGTTTGGTGCGTATCCTGCCTCTCGCCCTTTGTCAGCCGGGACAGGCTCCGGCACCCCCTATAACTGTATTGGGACAAGCGGCTCAGAAGAAAAAGCATTGCCATGCAATAGTATGACAGAAATTAAGATGACACATTTCTTTCAGCTGGTTAAAATTATTGTTGTATTTAAAGGTTGGAAAATAGGCACGTTTTATTCAGCTATGAATATAGAGAAGTACATTTTAAAACCTCTCATTACCTCTGACATATATGGACACATATTGCAACAGTAAATCTCTGCCAGTCATCACCAGTAGAGGTCCCTGACTGCAGAGCAAAGTCTGTGCGTAAAATCTCTGCTGCGCTCTACATGAAGTGTCACCATGTCACAGTTGGGCACACGCAGGGCCGGTGGAAAAGAAAATGAAAACCTGCTGAGATTGGAGTGAGTTTTTCTTTGTCAGGAGGTGCAGTTGCCTCACTTGTGGGATTCTCGTAAGAAGGAGGACATAGTGTGTCATCATGAGAGGCGTGCGTAAAATCTCTTGAGAGTTTTTGCGTTAGGGATCACTTTGTGCCACTTTAGCGCTGAGTTTTTGGCATCCTTTAATTGTTTCGGTTTGTTTTTTCTTTTTGATTACTTTAAGTTATCACTGACTTCACTGGCGTGGAGAAGTTGTCAGAAAGATAAAGACTATGTTTTGCCGAAATCAAACAGCAAGAGCCACCGTTGCTCGGGGCTCTGCGCTGGAGATGGAAATACGACGGGGAAAGTTCAGAAAGAGTGTTTTCATGGACACATCGCAGGTACACACTGTTTTTTGTTCCATCCTTGTATCTTCTCAAATATTTATTTCTACCCTTCACACAAACACGTCATAATAACTTTATACAACTTTAACTGTACTTTTTCTTTAGTAATAGGTAGAATCAGGCGCAGGGCTCTTGTGCGTAATTCCGTTTAACCAAGGGATCCACTTCCAAATCTATTACAATTACTTGTTATCATCAAACAATTTAATATGTGTTTTGGTATTTCTATGGGATTTGTATTTTGTTAAATTATTCCAGATGTTAAGACAGGCTGACTTTACCACCCCCCATGGAGCAGTTTTGATCAAAGTGGTACTTTCTAATTATGTTCTCCATCACAACACTGCTGTTGATAAGAGGGGTTGTTTTCAGTTCAAATGCATTCATTGCATTTTGATGTGATCCTGAAATCCTCAAGAGCTTGCATTAATTTCCTCATGTTATTGACAAACTCTTCATTTGTATAAATGAGAAAATTGGGAAACTTCAAAAAAAAATTTTATCCCCCTGATTCATTGTTTTATCTTCAGCTCAGTGAAACACAAATGAACAATGGCAGCCTCCTCCAAAAGTTTGGAACTGAATCAAAGTGGTAGCTTTTGTAATCAAACTGTGCATCATTGCATAGGAACAATTTTCTTTTCATGCATCTGCAAAACTCCCTTGTCAACATCTGCTTCAGATTAAGCACGATTTGACAAAGAGTGCGGAAGGGAACTCTCAATCTAACCTTTAATTATCTGTCCTAACAGTCCACTTTAATCTTGTTTTGTTTAAAAGTACACTCTCTCCCAAACTCTTTCCAGGCCCCCTTTTCTTCCAATCACACACTAGCTTGTGAATTTGCTCTTTATGTTGGTTTTAGGGTGCTGAAACTTTGTTCTGCTTCTGTTTGGCCGGTTTTGTGCCAGCTGATTAAAAAGTCTGACTGCATTTCCGATGTTGTGTGCCCGTTGGAAACTTGAAGATTAAGACTCAATTAAGACTCATAGAAGGGTGAATTGAAAAAGACACTTAAAGAAAGTTAATGGTTCAGCACAGACAATGGGAAAGGAGTTGTGTATTGATTTTAACTTCCCTCCACTCTCTGAAACCCCAAAGAGGTTGATTGTCTGTGTTTATGTGTGCACTTTTCTCTGCTCACATACGAGTTTTTGATTAAAGCAAAAACTTCCCTTCAATTCATCACAATATCAAAGTTGTCCTCTTCATCTTTGCAATCTGTTCTCTCCTATATGTCAAATTAGAATATTTTGTGTCTTTCCCTTTTTTGCCCATGCCAATGATGCTCTTTCAGAAAATGGGACTTTCCTTGGCCTGTGGGTGTTTAGGCCTTCCCAGAACCTTCATGAAGCCAGTGTGTGCATTTCAATGAGGCAGTGTGAAAGCACCCACTTTGCCAAGGACTATCACATGAGTGTGTTTTTGAGCCAACATTTAAGTCTCCCATCTCAATGTGTGTTTATCAGCAAGTTTTCAGAATTTTTGCTGTTTGATCATCAAGTAAATGGGATATACTGTATACTGTGTATATACAGTATAGATATACATATATATAATGTTTGTGTGATCTAATTATTTGTTTCCTGGTAAAAACAAAGGCAAACACAGTTGAGATCACAAATTTACTCACTTGCCACTTTCAGTCTAAAGGGCAATACTAAGAAAATTTGTCTGAATCGTATACCCTGCTAGAGCAGTGCTATTTGTTTATATATGTAATTATAATGTTAATTGTTCTAAAAGTTTATTTAAAACTTTCAGCAACAAAGAGAGTGCTGAAATGCCAATTCAGCACTTATGGAAACATATTTCAGCCAGACATTTTGCAGCCTTATTGTCATTCCTCCTGTTGCTCTCATGTGCTGAGAACACATCTGCTTTTTACATCCCTCCTTTTGGATCCTCAAGGCCGCCAGTGTCCCTAAGCTCTGCCTTTTGCCTTCATTTTCTATATATCTGCTGCCACAGCTAAAGCCACCCAGGCATCCAGCAGGAGCCTGAGAGAGTGTGGTTATCATTTTGGAGGTGTGGAGGGAATGCTATCTATTTCAGATCACTGAAATTTTGTTATGTTTAACTCAAGGATTGCCCACACTACTGTGGCGAGCTGTGGGTTATACATGGCCAGGAAGTGGTTAGGTGTGTGTAAAGACACACCCATCACCCACACTCTTTCCCCGCCTCTGGGAGTATTTGGTAAGGTCTGGGAATCTGCCATTCTTCCTAAATAAAAGTTTTGATGGTGTGTTCATCTCCACCCAAGAAGCCAGAAGCTCGTCAGTAAGCGTAAAAGCAGAACCTTCATGTGGCTTCTGGGAATTTTAGGTTACAGAGGGTGTTTTTCTGACTTTAACTAATACTACAAAAACACAAGGATGTAAGTGAGTGAGATATGGAAAATATTGAGGAAATTTTTGCAAAAACTCAAGAAGTCCATGACAAAAAATATTTCTTACATATTTTACAATTAATTATGATGAATGAGGGCGATGTAATTTTACTGAGTGGTGCAAATAGCCCCTCCATAAAACTTGAAGGAATAAAGATAAGACTGACTGGTGAAAAACTGCACAATAAATTGCTCAATATTACCATTTAATTCATTCGATGTCTAACACATAGCAATTTATTGCTCGTGATATCAGTGTCAGCTAGAATAGAGAAAATATTTGTACACTCAGCTGAGAAATGATTGTGGAGGCTTCTGATCTTCATATCCTCCACCCGCATCGTATTTCAAACAGACAGGATTTGGCAGTGAAACCGCTTGTGCTAAGAAACCTTTTTGGTAAACACATTTTGGCTCTGGATCAAGAAGTCAAAGCTCTCCAAGATGTATACAAAAGATTCAGGAACATGGCTGCTTCTCAAAAAGCTCCTCGGGTAAAATTAGAAAATGTGTAATTCAAAGAATTGAAATATGAGACTTTTGAGAAACATCTCATTATATTTCAAATGATGCAGGGATTAGGCAAAGACTTGTGGAGTTGACCTGGCTTAGATGCTTCACACAAACATATTGCTTTTACTAACTGTCTTTACAGCATGTAAACTGTGTTTATCAAACTGCATTCACATTTTTTTTCCATAAGCTGAGAAATCCAACAAAATCCAAGTGCATCCCTGGAAAGTTTGTCCAACTCATTTTCTTCTTATTTTCAGCTTTTATCTGTGGAGACAGATGCATCCTGCTGGGATGTCTCCTGAGTTAAAGTACACATCTGGATGTTTCCACCAGATGCCTACATGCATGTTTCAGAGTTCACAGAGGCAGTTTGTTAGCAGTCTCTTGCTCAGCAGCGTCTCAGCATGACTTTTGCTGGTGTTTAATGTGACTTGGCAGGAACCTGTGATCAGCCGGACCTTTTTATGGAAGCATATCTATCTTTTCTCTGCATACATAAAAAGAAGAGACATTATAAAGGTGTTGGCAGCACTTTTAGCTAGAAGCTAAACAACTGAAATCACGAATCCACTGAGGAAATACTTGCTTCTGGTGAGTGGTGGTAAATCATCTAAAGTCTCCCTTTCAAGGCTGCTTTCTGCACCAAGAAAACAATACAACATCACTATACCATAGCCTAAAACAAAGTACTGTTCAAAGGCCAGAAAAGAGGGCTCTGGGGCCAAAGGACTCTAAAAAAAACGGATGCACTCTCCTTTATTGATTTCTGGAAGAATTTTACTGCCAAAAGTGACCCGTATGGAGTTATGTGTGTGTGTGCACCCTGAGGGCTTTCTGGCATATCTAACTCTCCAGGGGTACAAGGGATATGCCAGAGAAAATTTTACCCTTTCTAAGACCCTTTTTCTTAAACAAAGACTAGCAACTGCAGTTTTTCTGCTTGGGGGCTTTCTTGGTATGCTGAGGAAAATTTCAACTAGCAAATATTTAACTTGTGTTATTATTGCAGGCTTTGTGTACATGAGTGTAGGGCTTTTTGTTCCCCCAGACAGCTATTAAATAAAAAAAAAAAATTTAATCTGTTCCTTAAAGCAAAGAGTAGAATTTAACCAGCATCTTGTTTCCAAAGTCATCATATGAGTGTTTTTCTCAGTGTGGTTAAAATGCTGCTTTGTTGTGCAAATAATAAATTTAATAGCTGTGGATTTCATCCTTTTATTTTTTTAACTTGTTCAGATATTCTGTCTTTTCCTTTGAGAACACATGGCTCTATTGCTTGTATCATCTAACACAATAGAACTGCCATTTGTTTGTTCAGACAAAAAGCTGTAATTTGTGTCGCAGAATACAACAATAATCACTGTCAGTGTAAAATGTGTTCATTTCTCTAGAATGCTTTATGAAGCTGACAGTCCTGCTGTGCTTTTGATGTGTTGTTTTGTGGCTTTGCCTTAAAAGCCTTGTTTGTGTATATATATATTTTTGTTTATGCAGTCCAATTGCATATAAAACAGAATTAGAAACAATCGATGAACTTTTGTGCTGACCCCAAGTTGCTCAGCAGACCCCAGGAAAATCCTATGTAGATTTGTCTCACTAGGTTTCACCTATGTATTCACTGATCCTTGCTGATGAAAATGGAAACATGTAGAGTACTCCTGTGTCATGGGAAAAGTGTGTTGGTATGCGGTTAGTGTCTCTATGTGGCAACTAGTGTCAGGGTGTAGTTTTACAGCTGGAGGGTCTCTAGCTATAGTTGCTGTAGAACCCCACCCAACCCCTGCACTATTTAGTACCACATTACAATGCACCACTGAACAAGCCATGGACACAGTCAACATGTTTGCAGACAGGAAGTGAGTCATTCTTAGTTTACATGCTTGTGTCTTTATTTGAGTCGTGTACATCCACAACCTGACCCCTTCTTACCATTTAGTCATGAATGAAACTGGTGTTTTCAACTCGTCATTAGTCATTCATTGCAGCAGTTTGTCAGCTGCTGCTTTGCATGACAACTCATTAGACTGTGACTCAGCGGCAGTGTCTGTTTGAGCAAGGTTGGTTGTGTTATCCCAGACAGAAGCCAGCTTTGTCTAGTCTGCATAGGTCATCTTAAGCGGCTGTCTATCAGCAACTCAGGAAACAGACGTAAAAGCAAAATTGAATTCCAAACTTCCTGTATCATTCAACAACTTTGTTAAAGTAATAAATAAACATTCTTTAACACAGCAGTCCTGAACTTTTCTGGTTTTAAAAAGCATCACATCATCTTCTACACATTTAAACTAATTTATTTCAAACGGAGATAAAACTTATTTAAGTGAAGCATGCTGTGAAATTATGTGATTTCTTCTAGATTAGGAGGAGATATATCACGTGTTGCATTAATTCTGTGTAACGCCTCCTGTGGACCTAATCTTTCATCTTCAGCATTTCTCTCACCGGGAGAGTCCTATTATCTGGGTTATTACGCTACTATCAGATTTTTGTCCCAAATGATTCAGGAAAATGGGTTCTTTTTGTCCTGTTTCTCTGCGTTAACCCACTTTTCTGAACCAGATTACACAGTGGAAGTGCTCCTTTGTCTTGGCTGCTAGATAGCTATCAACATTTGTTTAAGGCTTTCTTTCTTTCTTTTTTATTGTTTAGTTTTGTTTACACACCTCAGCCACCTCAATGAGTCTTAACCTATTGAGTTTGGCTTAAACACACTTTGGAGCAGAACTTGACTGTTCTACGCCAAAGGTATCTTCTTCCTGTGAACACAAGACCCCCTCTGAATACCTCCTCTGTTAAACATTGACCGAGAAGATAAACACTTGAATGACCAGATTCCAGTGAGTGGTGTCGTTTACAGTGCAGAATATTTACTGTCAAACCCCCTTTACCACAGGGGCTTAGAAACATGAAACGCTTTGTTCCTAAAAGAAAAAATGTCTCCTATTTAAAAGGACTGTTTTGAGACATTTTGCAATATATGATTTAGTTTTCCTGGTCCATGGTAATAAAAATGACATAAACCTTAAAAAGGAAAATTATTTTGAACTTATTTGAAGTTTTTGTTAAACCTTTGGCTCCACCAACAGCAAGTCCCTGATCTTCAATAGCAGTCTTCAGACTCACGTCAACCCAGTAGATAACACTCTTTCTTGTCTTTTCATTTGCAAATGTTTTCTTTAATTTTCTTCTAATTATCTAAGGCCTTATTTCAGACTTTGACGACAGACTTTATCGTAAAACAAAAGGAGTCAAGAACTTTTGAACTTTTGATCCTTCATTGAAAAATATGCAAGACCATCCCTACAATAACTCGTAGGATCCTTTTTAATTTTACAACTACCTGAAATACTGAAGGCCTGCAAGTATGTTTGTAGCTTACTGCAATAAATAGTTGATACATGGAAAGAAAAGTGAGAAAATCTTCTGAAAACACCCTGTTTCTGTTTGTTGAAAGGAATTCAGAAATCACAACTAGCTGAATGGTGTTTTTGTTTTTTTGCTTTTTTTTTTAAATGTGTAGCGGTGTCATTTGGAGCTGTTTGGATGGGATTGTGGAGATGAAGGCAAAGGGCCAGGAGAACCAGTGATGCAGTCTGTTTTGTTGATGTTGAGCAGGTGTTTGACTTTTTGTGGGCAGATGGTTTTATTATGCATGTCCTCCTCTCCTGCATGCTGCAACTCCTGCCAGCATGCCCAGTTTTAAGGTGTGTTTTCTGGGCCCTGTATAGCAGACGGTGTAGTGTCAGATCTTGTTGTGTCATTATGATGTTTCTGCAGCTTTAGCAGCAAATTTTCCAAGTCTACTTTTTTTATTATACTATATACGCCAAAAATATGAATGGGTCTAGATGAAATTGTACACTTGTGCATAGGAATTGATTGGAAAGATAAGAATGTTTTTTTTTTTTAACTCTCAATAAAATTCTGGTAGGAGATACAGTAGCTGGAAATATTTACTGTCAGAGTTCTGATGGAAGAAAGATAAACATGGTCTAAAAAATTTGCATAATTTTTTTATCCAAGGTTTGCAAAACATTATTACAGTAGAAAAGCACTTGGAAAGCGCAGAGCTCCGCCAAGATCTGCTGAACAAGACTGCTCCTTTTTCCTGCCAACGATGGGCACAGATGAATAACCTGACCTGGTTGCCAGTCTGTCGACATGGAGACATAGAGAAATGGACAACTAGTCATGTGCACACTCACTCCTATTGTCAATTTAAACTAACTAATCAGTCCGGTGTGAATAATTTCTGTGGTGAGAAAATCCATGTAAATAAAGAGAAAATAAAAACTTTTTTTTAAAAATATATATATGCAGAATAAAAACAAAATAGCCTAAACTTAGCCGAAAAGCTAGAAAACCTGAAAAAAGGCTAATGTTAGATTTAAAAAAAACAACAACTAAAGTTAGCCAAAAAACTTAAAAGCTAGAGTTTGCTACAATAAAAGCAAAAAGAGAAAAAAAATCTAAAAAGCTAAAGTTAGCAAAAAAGCTAAACGGAACTTTTAAACATTCGTGAACCCAAATGGTGAGCTCGATCGTCCCCAAAATTTAATCAGTTCTTCATCATCCCATTGGGGGTAAAATTTTGATTAAAATTTACCCACAACTTTTCGAGTTATTTGGTTCACACATGCACAGGCATACTCACACACAGTTCCATTACATAACCTTTTGGCAGAGGTACTAACGAAGGTTACACTTTATTTGAAGTGATTTTTAGTTTGTATCAGTTCAGGAGAATTGGCTCTTTTTTTAAAATGTCACTTTTTTTAGGTTTTTTATTGACTACAATACTGTATTGTTGATTGATAAATTGTTAGCTCTGTTGAGACTCCTTGTTCTCTCGTTATGAGTGGCATATAAGACTCATTTGGGAATTTCCCAAAATCCAGCTTACTAACCAAAATAACAAACTACATGCATGGCATTTGTTTAACTACCAAAAAAGCAAAACAAGTCCAACAATTTTCTCACAAAAGCATTGCAGACAACTATGGTTTTGAAAATTGATTTCCTAAAACTTTGAAAGGACAGCCTTCGTTCGTAATTGATTCAACTAATAGGACTAGGAAATATTTGGTATCCATTAAGATTAAATATTAACTCACAAAAATCATCATATTATTCAGGTTTTTTGTTGTATTTCAAAGTGCCACGAATCTCTACCTTTCAAGCCAAAACAGTAAAACTATAAAGAATTTATAATCTCATGTCAGTTTGAGTTGTAGTTTCCTGAATGTCCGTTCTGCAGTGATTTAAATGCTTGGATTGCTTCTGCAGATGTTTAGTGTTCAGGTTCTTGTTTGAGTTTCTTGACATAGATGTTTACTGGACACAGTTGGGCTCCTCGGCATGACGTCTGTAATGATATTTAAATATGTGCCATTTCCTTTTAGTTTTTTTTAAATTTATGTTTAACAGACAAACACATTATATAGTTTTTGGTTTGTTTGTTTTTTCTCCCTCTTGTCATTTGCTCTTTGTTACGTTTTGTTTTAAAATGTTCATAATACAGAATTTCTTAGGATTTTTATTTTGATTTATTAATGAGTTATGTTTATTATAGGTTTATTACAATAAGTGTTTAGCTCTTTATTTTTTAACTCAGTTTGAAGGTGCATATTACTGCAATTCTGCAGAGGGAGCCATTGCTCTATTTCAAACACCTACTGCTCAACGAAGACTCTTGTTCTCATCTGTTTTAGAAATGTCCTCTTAGCCATAATTCATTCCACCTTACAGCCATTTACACTTATTGTAGATTATTATTTGGGCGCTTGTGTGAAAATGAATGACTTTGAAGCACATGTTCCTATAAATCAAATTACATTTTTCCTGATGTTACTCATCCAAAAGCCCTGAGGACAAAAATCAATGAAGATGAATTTCCTAATGAGCTACATTTTCCTCCAATAAAGTGTCCGGTTCCTTAGAGTGATAAGTTTCCGAAGACTCTTGAGAACAGCTGAGGTAGCTCCTGTGAGATTTTGGGAAGAAGCTAAACTGCTGAATTGTCTCCAGAGGTGTGTGTGTGCATGTGCGTATGTGTTTTTGCATGTGGTATTTGAACCTATTTTTCTTGCACAGTTAGCAACAGAAAGGGTCATTTTGATGTAAGACTATCTGGTTTGGTTGCTCCAGTCAGTGGCTGAGCCATCTGCACTTCACATACTGCAACCATCTTTAGTCCAGTGTGAGAAAACACAATATGAGATGGTTTTTGGCTTTAAACATCTGAGTTGCTAAAGATGTGATGATTAATAGAGGAGTATAATGATCACTATGCCAGATGTGTTCTCAGACTGTAAGTGATAGCATCCCATAACAAGGCAGACATCTGCTGTGATGTACAGCATCATTATAACGTCACAACAAATAAGTTACAATTTTGTGACTCTTCGTCTTGCATGTTCACGCAATAAAACCATGAAGTCACCTCCAGGGGGATTTTGAAATGAAATGTCTGGTTTCACAGTTCATCACAGGCTAATGTCATCAAGCTGAACAGATGTGACCCAGAGCATGCTGTAACACAGCCGCCTTGCAACATCTAAATGTGCTGAGTCAGGTTTTCTTTTTTCTCAGAAGATTGTGTTTGTTTCATTTGGAGACCGTCTGCAATTTCACAAGGTATGATTGTGTCTGGGTGTACTTTTATCTAGAATAGGTATTTTAAAATATAAGTATAGCTCTATGTATGAAGCTCTGTAATGAATGGGAGCCGTCTTGGGGTTCAGTTTTCAGGTTGGATTTAGAAGACTGTCGAGGTTCTTTGTTGTGGTTTTGGGCTTGGCTACCGAAAGGCCTGGTGTGTTTTCACACAACGCTCTGCAGCCATACTGACTGCTGCCTGTAAAAAGGAGATATAAGATCTCTGGGGTGCTACTAGTGGAGTAGTTAAGACATGGTATGCAGGAAACATGCAGCTTCTCTTTTCGAACAGTTCATTTTCTCAATTTATATTTCATCTGTGCCATACTGACATAAATTTGCAATACATAAATAAAATTCAAGCACATTTCATCTATTAACATTGCTGAAATAATACATAATAGAACATTTTTTAAGCTGAAGTTTAGTCATGCATTAACCAGTCTAAACAAAACAACACATTTTTAAATGTTGCACAAAAATGTTGTCGCTTTCTTGATTTGCCTACATAATCAAGCAAGTATGCGCAGAAAAGTGGATAACATTCAATGAATATTCAATACTGCACCAGAGGCAGCTGTGCTGGGTTCATGGACTGCTCATAAAGTGCATGTGAGCTTCCTGACAGGCAGATTTCAACCTTTGTACGGAGTAGGGGTCCCCACTATGAGAGCTGTGGGATCATTGTCCTGGGTTTTAAATTTTTTTCAACTGTAGAATCAGGCTGATGGAAAACTTAATTTGAAGTTCAGATGAATGGAAATGAGTCACATTTGTCGATCCCTTGAAAACCAGGTTTGAGGTTTCCTGGTTCAACGATGACATAACACAGCTAAAAGAAGAGCCAAATGTTAAAATTACATTAGTAAATCAAGAAAACCCACAAAGAACTACCGGCCTGTCCAGAGTGTAACCTGTCTTTCACCTTTTAACCCGTGAGCCCTTGATGGTGGTGATAAGTATATGGACGAATAATGTTAGGGCGGGATAGAATTTAGAGGTGTTTTATTGCTGCCAAAAAATAGCACTCTAACCAATTTCAGACCAATGCGGAAGTGAACTTTTGCATTATGATTTGGCTTCAACCAATAGTTTGAAATGTTGCAAGCCAGCCACTGAGCAAACATTACGTGATGGTATTTCCCGTCACTGTGAGGTAAACACAAAACCGTTATGCAATCAGAAGAAGTGCAGCAGCAAGTTTTTAGTAAATGAAAATCAGAAGTTTTAATTAGGACTGTGTTAAATGAATGTTTAAAGAATAGAAAACATCATAGACCTACTGAGCAGAAAGACAGAAAAACTCTTTCATTTAGCAAGTTCATTCCATAATGTATATGTTTTCGTTTCTTGGGGGGAAAAACCCACAAAAGCTAACTCTACTAATAATGTTTACAAACTTTGGATGTTTGAAATATTCCATTTCAGTCATCCATTCATCTTCTGAACCGTTTCTGCTTTACAGGTTAGCGGGGGTATTTCATTACCTATGGTTCATCATTAAACACACTTAGTTTTAGTTTATCTTAGTACTTCTTTCTTTCCAACTTAATTTAAATTTGAGCCTAAATTTGAGCCTCTGAAAAGGGAAAATGTTTTTTCTTTTTTCATCTATTAAAAACATCAAACACTTTCCTGTAATATTTCCCTGGTAGAAAAATGTCACCGTTCAGCTGATTAAGTGTATGAGCAGGAAGTCTTCCATACTCCTTCATACATCCGTTAGAAAGAATGAAGTTCCAGGTATTGTCCTGAAAACTCTGTGCCCCATAGAAAGCCTTTTTATGTCAGGGTCTGCCAGAATTACGTATGTGCCCATTTTCCATTTTTCATCAAACGCCTGTGCTGGAATTGGATTAGCTGATTGCATCATACATTGGTTTCACAACTTTCTCATGGCAGCTAATTAGCACATCTGGCTCTGCTACAGTCACAAACAACTAATCCATCAGGATTTAACTGTCATTTAACCCAACAAAATCCCACTAAACCACTAATCTTGGGTCTCATTTGGCTCACCTTTGGTGGCTCTGTGCCAAACGGTATCAGCTCTCAAAGTTTTTCATGTCAAACCTGCATCCCTGAAAGCCTCGTCATTGGATCAATAATTATTTTCTGTGCATTTTAATCAGCCTTTTGGATTTTGTCTCGTTCGTTTTTGTTTGCTGACAGTAGTTTTATCAGCAACATAGTGTGCAGGATATTTCTGCTACTCGAGTTTGGTCTGTCTTTTTTTTCTTTTTTAAAGCCACTGCTCAGCTGTAGGAAATTCTGCATTGTGAAAATAAAAACATAAAGCCTGTTTGAACAAAAACTCATTGCAGGGTCAACAAAACTGATCACTGTAAACAGTTTCAAAATTAGGTTCAGATTAACTTGGATTAGTTACTTCAGGATGAGTTCAAACAATAATTTATGCTTTCAGTAGTTGGTTGGTTGCTTACAAGACTTTCCAAATGTTTTCTGACGCCCATTTTTCACTTAAATTAATCAATTCTGTCAGAACAGTAAATCTTCTGTCTCACTGCATTTAGTGGATTATCTGGATGATTTAAAAATCTGAGTAGAGGCTTTCTTTTGGGGGGGGTGACCTATGGTTACAACCACAACTATAGGCTCTGCACTACTGGGGTGAAAGGGCACCCACTGACCTTTTGTTTTCACTGTTTGCATGTGTAACAAGTTAAGAACACGTGTTTCGGGTTGTCAAAGAAGCCTTTATGGACAAGCTTTCGCAAATTTTTAAGTGAAGGGTTTGATTCAAAAACCTTATCATCCTTCCTACGATCAATATTTTAAACTGACCAATGATTCTAAAATATATAGGTGTAATTATTTTCATTGGAAATTATGGATGGCTGATGATGGAAGGTTGGTTTGATGGTTTGCAGTTTGGTCTCTCCCAATACACCCACCCACACACAACTCAACCAGAAAAAGCTGAGGTAGCAGTGTGGAGTACAGCCAAGCCACCTTTGTCCAAGAATCATTGAGAAAAACGAAATATTGTAACACATATTTCATGTTTAAAAGTGTATCTAAATTCGAATTTGACATTTTAAGGTATAATGGACTAAACATTATTTGTAATTTCTTTTTTTTTTGTACATTTAATCAATCCAAATTTGGATTAATGCGTTTTTGAATGAACAATAATTGGTCAAGTTTCGAGGATTGGACTTCTTACAGGATACTCAAGGGGACACAACAATCTTTTTTTTTTTAAAAAAATCAGCTGTTTTCTGTTTAATGAAACCATGCCACCGAAATCTTCATTGTTTTTAAAAATATCTGTGTGCAATTTTTTTTTTCAAAGCAATGGAAAAATTACTTTTGCAAAATAAATTTTAGTTGCATTTTTTATGCATTGCATTTTTTTTAATGCACTGCATTTTGAAGTCAATGAATTGCAAACACTGTACTAATTTGGAGTAATAGTAGTGTTTAAAAGAAAGTAGTTCACCCCTGCTATGCTTGTGAGCTGGTGTGGTATTTGCTATTTATTTGTCTGAAAGGGTGTGGGTGTTGCTACAGTAATCTCTCTCTCCCTCTCTCACTGAAAAATCCCCCCTTCTCTTTTTTTTTTAAAGTTCATTACCAACACCGCTGGCGCGTCGTAGGGTACGGTTAACATCTAGCGCGCTTGTTTAGGTGCGAATATTGGCCCCGATTGCTTTCCATATAGGGGTTAATTTAACACACGCACTGAACTCCGATCACTCCCACAGAGGCGATGCCCTTTACTGAAGAAGTCTCTTGTCACAGAGGAAAGACTGCATTCACAATCAGGACACAAAGAGAAGAACTGCATTTTTAAAAGGATCCATTCTTCCCTGCAGCCGCTGGGTGATGTCTGTGGGTGTTTGAGAGGATCTTTGTTGTCCAGAGAAAAGTGAAGAAGAATCAGTTCCGTGAACGAGTTGGTGGGATATCACTCTGTGGGTTACTACAGGACAGTCCATGCTGTCATCCACTCCACTTGGATCTACCAGAGTTGGTTTGGATAAGAAGACGCGCCTTTACGCGTAGTTTTACGCACTGAGTGCCCAGAAGATGACTGCATTAACCTGTCAGAAGGAACTTTTTTTTAGGATTCTTGTGGAATAAAGTTTGATATCTTATCACTTAATTTGGAAAAGTTTTTTTTTTTTTTTTGTAAATTTTATGCCAAACAAGATGCCAACTGACAAATACGCAAACATGGAAGAAAAACTGTGGATACTAGAGGATCTCAACATGATGTACATCCGTCAGATTGCTCTCAGTTTGCAGGTAAAAAGATTAAAAAAAAAAGATTATTAAATGATCAGTATTTGTCTTTATTCTATGGTACACGTGTTTGTTCTCCTTCACGCAAATTTTTCTATCCCTCTCAAAATGGAATGTGAGTGAAAACTTGTCAATTTTTTTCTATTTCACTTTTAATTGAATACTCAAAGATATTTTCTGCTCTTTTGCCCCCATCACAACCAAATGATTAGATATTTGTGTTTAGGATATTTGTGGGATCTACTGAAGAATAGTTCTATGTGACAGACCAGTAACTTTGAAGTTGGTGTGGTCTTTTTCTTTACAGATGGCAAAGATCCCACTGACAGGACACAGAAAACACTGCATGCCAACCATTTCTCTTTAGCTCATCTTTCCTTTCATTCAGGGCTTACACACACAGTCCACAGCTGCACATTTGTGCCTCATCATGTTCCTGTGGGACCATGTGTGTGTTGGGGGAGGTTGTCTGTGTGTGTCCAGAGAATGAATAAGTTTACAGTCAGGGTATGTGTTGTCACAGATTTTGCAATTCAATAGAAAATAGTAAAAGAAGATATATCTCTTTTTTTTTATTTTGAAAAGTTTAAAGAAAATGGAAACACATGGTAGTTGTTAGAAATGCAGCAGGAATTTTAAAGGGAAATTCCTTTAAGTTTTTTTTTATTTTCTGGCTCCCTAATCTGAAATACTTTTGGTCTGAGTTGCAGCTGTTAGAGGTGTAAAAAGCAAGGTCGACTGAGATCATGTTCAAAATGTGTTCATATGACTTGCACGGGTGATGATTTCACACATTTGACATGTTAACTTTGATATTAGTTTACAGTTAAAGGCCCCACTCACTTTTAAAGTCTTTTATGTAGATGAAAAATTTGCACTGTGATTTCTTTTTCGGGGTTCCTAGATTTGCTCAGATAGCAATAAATAGTTGTTTTTAACCAAAAAAATATGTTTACACTGACTGGTGAGAGAAGTACGCACCCAAGACACGCTAAGTAACACCAGACCAACATCAGTGTGTGTTAAGTTTCATCTTTATTGCTGTGGTTACACAATTTAAGCAGTGTTTATCAAACTCTGATTAAACTAGCAAGTTACTGGAGTTTAAAGATGAGAAGTTGTTTGGTTTTTATTGGCCCCATGACCTAAAATACACACTAATGACTATCACAAGTTCTCTTTTAAGAAATTGATGAAGCTGTAATATGGTTAGTAAATCCTGTCACACAACTTTGATGAAGCAACTTGTTTACTGCTAAGCTGGCTGGAAAATAGCACTTTGTCTTATTATTAAATCTCTGAGATTCGACAGGAATGCAGGATTTCTGTCTGGAAAGCTTTGTGCTTTAGGCATTTTTCTGTTTCAGTTAAATTTTTGCTAATTAAATCACCAGCGAGCCATATTTAATTAAACAAATACTTCCATCTAACCAAAGGGGGAAATTTATTGATGATCTTTTTCAGTTCACTTGCTGAGTAGGAGCATCAATCAGTAATGCTTAACAAAAGTCTCTGTATATCGGTTGTTTTTGCTGTTGACAATCGCTTGTTTGCTCTCAAATGTTGATTCATTCCATCGCTCTCCCCCTTTCCTTCTTCCCCTCATGTTCCTTGGCATGGGTGGGTTTATGAGACAGGGATTCTTTGTATGTGGTTGAAGCGCACAGCCCACAGTCTAACAGTAATTTCAGCAAGATGTGGTTGTTGTCTTGCTTCAGGGGTCTTTCATAAACATCTTGTTGGGTAAATAGGACATGCAGTTATTAAACTGTAAAGCCTTTTTATTCCACCTACTGACATACGGCATATTTTCCTGTTACTCCCATCCTTTTGTCTCGAGCATCTTGAACCATTTTAAAACAGTTTGTTGTCACCGATAGTTTAAACAAAACCTAAAGAGAAGAGTGTTCATAGGAGTTCCTGCATTCCTCAGGCATGTATAATTGCTGTGTCAGGAGAGAACAGCCATTGTGTTATTTTCAAGCTCAGTAGGAAGTTGAAGGGAAGATTTATGCTGTTCAGGTTTTAACAAGTATGCTAGAAAACCAAATGGCTAATTCATGGCTCCTATGCACTGTTCCTTTCTTCTTTCTCCTCGACAAAGTGCACAAGTTCAAGTCTCTTTTTTGTTGATTATTGGCTGAAAAAGGGTGAAAACATTGCCACAGGATATGGGATTTGCCTTAGAGCAGACATGGTTGATGGGGAAACAGGAAATGGTCATTAGTTTCCCTCTGGGAGAGATAACACAATGTCATTGAACTTTCAAAATAATAGACAAATATACAAAATTTCTGCAGTCAAAGGCCCCTTTACACTTGGTTTTTGCTCATTTACACCAAGTTTAAAGTGGACTCTACTAATACGGCACTGAACGGCACAGAGTTAGAACAGTAGTCTCACAGCATCAAGGTCAGGGGTTCAAGTCCCAGTTGGGGACGAGGCTTGGTACACTGGCTTTTCCGTGTGGAGTTTACATGTTCACCCTGTGTAGGTTTTCTCTGGGTTCCTCCCACCCTCCAAAAACACGCATGCTAGGTTGATGGACTGCACAGAAGATGAATGAATAATATAATCTACTATATGCATTGGTACTCAAAGTACTTAACATTGTAGCTCACATTCACCCATTCACACACACATTCATACCTGATGGTGGAAGCTACCATCCAAGGTGGACAATACGACCAATTTTAATGCCACAGTCCTATTCCTAAACACATCCCGGGCTTATTAATAGCTGTCATTTCATTGTACAAGTTGGTTACCTTCTAATTTTTTTTAATTATGCTTTTATTAATGTTGAATAATTTTTTAAAAGAAGTCTTGAGGTGTTTTTTTCCTTCTCTCAAATCATAACTGTACGTGTCGAAAGCATCATGCTGACATAAATTAGTGATTGTTTGGGAAATTACAATCTTTACACTTTGTGGAAATGTGTGCTACTGCCGACACTGCCACTGGTCTTATTAAGTCAATAATTACAGAAGCATCTTGTCTAAACTGTGAATTGTTGACAAAAGAAATTTTACATCTCGTCATAATTTTTTGCTAAACACAACACTGTAATATTCATAACACTTAATATTTTTCACATTTTGGATATTTTCATCACTGGTTCAGATTGTGAAAGAAGTCTATTACACTAACAAACAGGGACATAAATAAATGGAACTTTTTAAAAGAAGCAAGTTCAATAGAAGTTTCTAATCACATGATAACCTGGTCACACTGTTGTAGCAGTCACTCATTTCTGACTGGTTGACTGTGAACTCACTTGGGGGTCAGATGTCATTATATCAGCTCATGCCTGACCTCTCACACGCTCCAAAAACCTAAACTTAGCTCTGGCAATGGTTCAGATATTCTTATAGGTTGTAGAGTTTGCAAGTGACATTCAGATCTTAATTTAAAAAAGAACACTAATGGAGCTGCTTAGAGAGAATATTATGAATTATTTTATTTCATTGCGTATTTCTTATGTGTCTGAACACATTGTCTGGTTGGCTGTCCTAACATTTTAGTTTGATTCATAAAGCCTCCCACATATACCTCTGCTTTTAAAAGACATGACTGCCAGAGTCCCATTAGACCCCAACAAATAGCTTTCTCCTTTTAAATCAAGATGTCCTGTGGGGGTGAAACACACCTGTTTACCTTTAAACAAAATTCGAGAAGCTTTATTGTTTGTGCGTTAAAGCAATAAAATTTTATTTGGTGGCTTCTCAAGATCAGCTATTTATTAGTTATCATTATTGATTATGTTGTTGCATGTGTGAGTTTGTAAGTGGTTGTGTGTGTGGATCGTATTGGACCGGTGTTCTGAGTTATTTAACTGCCTCGTCACAGCCATGGGGAAGAAGCTGTTCTTCATCCGATTGGTCTGGGCTCTTAGAACTATGAGTCTAACAGATGAAAGGATGGAGAATGGAGGGTGCCCTGCGCGGGCATGGTCACCGCTGATACTTTTGGCCCTTCAAAGGGGACGTTTGGCATAAATTTGCTCCAAGTGTCGCAATGGGGAGCCAATGATCCACTAGGGAGTTTTGATGACCCATTGTTGTTGTTTCTCCTCATGTATAGTGCAGCTTGCATACCACACCGCACATCCATAGGTCAGGACACTCTATATTATGCAGCGGTGGAAGTTTTTCAGCAAATGTGGTGCAAGTTTTTTTTTTTCCTCAATGTTCTCAGAAAGTATAGGCTGCTTGGCCCTTTAAACCACGTTGCTGATGTCCAGCTGAGGTTGTCTGAGATGTGGAGGGTCAGAAAATTAAAGTTTTTGACGCCCTCCACTTTTTCACCATTCAGGCCTGAGTGTGTGGTCATTGTCCTCCTGAAATCAACAAGGATCTCCCATGTCTTCTTGGTGTTGAGTTTAAAGTGGTTGTCATTGGACCAAGTTGCAAGTGTTTAGGCCTCTTCCCTGTATGGAGTTTCATCTTCATTACTGGTCAGTCCAACAAAGGTTGTGTCATCGGCAAATTTGATGAGGATGTTGGATCAAGTGTGGACCAGAAAAGTATCACATTTTTCGTCTTCAAATGGATATTTCTTGCCTTAAACTACATTTTTACTTTAATGTTAATAATTACACTTAAGGATTATTTGAGTTGCTTGTAGTTCACGGTGTGTGTGTGCTATGAGGTGTGTATTAGTTCAGCTGGTAGTTGTGTCAGTAGTCAACCAAGCTATACAAGAAACAAGTGGTAGGTGTGTTAAAGTTCACAGCAGTTGCTCTCGCAGTCATGTCAGAGCTAACACACATTCTGCCAAAACACATTGCTTCATTCTCCCTAACAAGCTCTGTGAGAATGTTTGTTTCCTTCTGAGAGGGTGTGTGCAACAATATTTGGAAAGAGTAATAGGTTTAAACAATAAGCTATGTAAGCTTTTAATTGATTGTATAAATTAAGTTTATCGCTCTGGGTTTTTGTAAGGGGATTTTTATGGGTTGTGGTAATTTGTTTTTAATTCTCATAAAAAGCTTTTGAAGACTTGTTGCTTCAGCCAATTCGGGCTAATGCTTATGTACATATTTTTTTGGCTTGTTTGCTGTGTGTCTCTGGCACCTGTCTACAGTCGTTTGCATTTATCTGATGACTGCATGCCAACAGCATAACTGCAGAAGAGGAGAAAGAGGTTTTTGTATAAAATCACGCAGTCTTACTGCTCCCCACCAAGCTGCCAACTTCTTCTTGGAACAGCACATCTAGCTTTCAACCCACAGGCATCTAGTTAGTGTTAGCTCTACTGTCTATCATTCAGATCAGGTGGTACCCCCCCTCATTTTGGCACCTGGATATTCTCCAAACCTCCATGGATTTACCGCAATACCGTGTACCCCCACCGTAGCTCAGTTCTTACACCAGCCATCGCCCAGTCAGCGGTTAGGAGGAGCAGCACAAGGCTGAATAGGAACTCTGTGTGAGCAGAAACAGGCTGGATACTGCGGCCTGATCCAGCTTCCTTTGAAAAACAGCCAGTGTTAGCTAGAATAGTGAGAAGCAGAAAACATTAAACCCAAGGTGTTGTTATTGGAACACCAACCTGCCTCCGTGCACCTTTTCAGCGTGCCGTTATTTATACGTTCACTTCCCCCATTCCCTACATATCTGCATGAAACTGTTTGACAGTTTGCCTCTTTTGTTCTCCATTCTACCAGCTTTAAAGCGTCTTTCACGGTTTTATCCCACCCTTCCATATAATCTCTCTTTAATCCCCTTTTCCTATTATTTCAGTTTTTGTCTGGAAATGTGAATAGGAACTTCAAAGTCTCATAAATTGGGGCCGCTTATGTGTCAGACAAAAGTGCACATTTTAAGATTGAATTTAAATTTATCTTTTACTCTTTTAACTTAAAAAGCTAAGTGCTTTTATTTCCCCGGGAAGATTTTTGACATCTGGCTAGACAGTGATCAGTTAGTTGAAGGAAAAGCATTTGATCATGTGTTTCATTAAGCTCATCATGAACCTTTTTGGTGTGCTGCAAATGCAATTAAAGCTCTTTGCAATCTCTTGCTGTTTTCCCTCTCATGTAATCATGATTACACTAGTTTGTAATCATGTGCGGGATTATACATGATTACATTAGTAAGTTAAGTGATCAAATCTTTGTGGACCATGCAATGGTACATGATTTCATCTGTTTGTGTTTGTATCCCTCCCTTTTTTTCTTCTCTTGGTCTACCTCACCCATATTTCTCTGCTATAAAAACATCCTGCAACAAAGTGTAGGTGGAAATTTGCAGAGGTGGATATCAAGTGCTAAGCAAGAGCCTTTGAAACCAATAATTACCTCCATCTAAAGCAGCACTTTGCCCTTGTGAGCAGTTTTCAGGGGCAAAGATCACATATAGCATCTCTGTCTGAGTAAGAAATGCATATTTTAAAAGCAGCAGGAGTTTGTGTCTAAGCAGTAAGCTGAAGGGTTTAGTTGAATGAGTGAGCAGCTGGATGCATCTGAACTGGTGTCGAGGTGGCGTCATTGCTGGGTGGGTAAGAAGGCATGCTTGGCAGGTGGACCAGCTCTGTCCATTTTGGCAAAGCTGCTGTCTGATCAGCTGAGCACTCAAGCTGCTTTCATCAACTGAAAGAGTCTTCTGGGGCTTTATTTAATGATGCAAAGACTTGAGTGTTTCTGTCTCCATATCTAATTTCAGTGGCGTCTGTGGGAATTATTAAACACTATAAATTGTGGTGTCACTGTTTTAATATGGAGAAAATTTAATCTTGTTAAGTTACACAAAGAAAACTAATTAACTTGTGTTGAATGTCTTGCCTTGAGAAGATTGATAGGTTTGTTGTTGTGTGTAACCTAAATCTGACCTTTTGCGGAGGAATTCCAGGGTTTTTTGAGGTGGAGGGTAATACCACAAGCTGGGGGTTTGAGGAGTGAAACAGCTGAAAGGAACCTCTTGTCATGTTATGAGGTGTTGATGGGCATGTCTGAGTTCTGTATCCCAAACCACAATGGGAAAAAAGCTCTGTGTCTCCATGATGAGATCAGGAGTGCTCTCCAGTTAGATGATGTCATGTTTGGTACTCAGGGTTAAAGTTGCAGTCATATTTGCAGACACAGTTTGTTGGAGGGATAAAACTATTGAAAAGCTAGATGAAAATGGTTAAATTTTTTTTTTTTTTTTTTGCTCTCATGACTCAAACATGCACACTGCTCTGACTCGGATCCCATCTGTATTCAATTGGATCAAAATGACGTCTCATAGGAAGCCATCTTCCCCAGGTTGTCAGACTTGAGAAGAGTGCCTAAATGCCAGAATGCAATCTAATCTCATCATCCCTAACAGATGAAAAGGTTAATCCCTCTTACCTTCACAAGTTCTGCCTTGGAAACGACTCAAAGACTCCTATTGGTTCCTGAAGGAAACATGCCTTGATATTATTGGCTGAAACAGTAACCAAAAGACCCTTATTAACCCCCGCTGCAACAATCTCCTTTGTGTCATTGGTCAGTATGTCAGTGGACACAGAATGAACGCTTGTTATGTAACCACACAAGCAGGTTTATCGTGCTATTTTAGACCTACATGATAACACAAATGTGAGGACACACTCAGCGTGTGTCCTCACATTTGGTGACTACAGCTGTCGTGTGATCTGCAAGGACAGCCAGCTAGTACGTATCTCTAGGTGTATATGTATCTAAAAATGATCATAGCTGACATAATGAGCACAGCACAGCAAAAGTGTTTGGAATAACAGTAAATGTCTCATTAAACTGTTTGTCAGATCATTTTGGTATTTATGAGTTTATAAAGTTTAGTTTGGTGACAATAATCTTCAGTCCGGTTGAATTTTTCAGAGGGGTTACCATGTCCTTGTGTTACTTTTTAGAAGGCTGGAAGGTCTGGTCTCAACAGTAAGAAAAAAAAAGTTTGATCTACATGTAGATAAAAGCCTTTTATATATATAAAGGCTTATTTTGAAAGAAAAAAACTTAACCTGCTGTTATGTTGTAAAAAGATATTAAAGATAACTGAATAACTGCAGTCAAATGTTGTATTTTTCACCTTTGGTATGATTGATTACAGAAAAAGTGAAAAAGTCACTTTTTTTCATATTTATTATTGTTTCAACTTTCAAATGTGCTGCACAATTTTTTTCCTTTTTTAAATGCACTCCACTGTATTTTCTTTACGGCATATTGAAATGTTGCGGCGTTGGCACTACAGAAATAAGCACTCACATGAAACACTTGGTGTGAAATTGTGAGAGATGGCCTTACTGTTTTGTGTGTTCCGCTGTTAAATCAATGTGAAATGTCCCTGACACCTTAAATCAAACAAGGAACTGTGAGTAAAATATGTGAAAGAGAAACACTGAGCCGTCTTTGTCTGGTAACTATGAAAAATTACACCAGATTTAAATCTCACGGAAAACTAATGTGTACATTTTGTCATTTCTATTTCTTTTTATCACATTTAATTTGTTACGCTTCATCTCAAGCAGGATTTTATTCCATTTAAAGATAAGGAAATGACAAGTTTAGCAGGAAAGATATAGAAAAAAATGTTCTGTATTTAGACACATGATGGGCTTATCTACTCTGGTAAGGAAGGAAACGAGATGTAGTTTCTGTTGCAGCGTAAAGGAAGAGAAATGCTTGTTTGGGGGAAAAGGTTGTTGTTGGACAGTCAATAGGAAGTGCTCTATTCTTAGAGAGAGGGTGGGGGCTGAGTGGGTCAGTCTGGCTGGAAGAACGTTCTCTCATCTTGAGAAATGTTGTGTAACAGCAGGGAATAGTGGCATCATTTTTTTTCAGCTGGACTGGGTGAGGTCTGTGTCATCATAATCAGTAGCTTCTATCCAGATTTTTGGAATGATCTCTTTTTTTGCTGTTTGATATTGATATAAAAACAATTTCTATTTTTCTATTTATGCTTTTTAAAATGGTACATTTTCGTCACATGTTTTAAAAAAAGCCTCCTGCGACACTCCTGTGTCTGGTTCTTTACACGGCTATTTCCTTATAAACCTTAATCTGATTAACTGGATATTTACAGCTCATTGGTCTGAAGTTGTCAGGGCTGAGATTATTGTACACTTGCAGAAGATACCAAGAGCCAATGAATTATATTAAAGGAGAAAAATACAGTTTCACTTTGTTACTATTCTTGTTATCCTCTCTTGGAGTGCCCTGTGCTCTCAGCTCGAAGTAAAGGTTATATTCATCCACTTTGCTGTTCAACGTGCCTGCCCACAATCAGACTTTCTCCTCTACCATCCCAATCCTCCCACACATCATCTGCTGCATCTCTCCAATGTGTTCTACTTCTCATCTCACCCAACAACAACACAACAAAACAAATTGTTTTTCCTTCCTTATGTGAAACTATGCTTTATACAGTTATCTAGATTTTAGAATATTAAGCAAAAAAATAAAATCCCCTATGCTTTGCTGTGCTTAACCATAGAAGTCCATTTTCTAAATGTTCTTGACACAATATTACAGGTTGCCAGTGTGAATTTCCTGGAGCTTTACTCAGCTAATTGAACCCTACTCCTGTTTTATTCACACTACATTCCCCGAGGAGTCCTTCTTTTTTTTTTTCATTGTGCCCACAAGTCATTTCCATACGTCATTTCTCGACAAGGCAATAGGCTCAGCTACACACGACTTTAATATACACCTATAGAGGCTGTGCAATAAGCAGCGGCTTGGATGGAAACTCTACTGTTACACTGATTACACTTTATGCTTCTAGCAGGTTCTCTAAAGTCAAATAGAGGCTGCCAAGCAATCTTAATTCTAACATTTATGTCTTTCTGTAAGAGGTGATTTCAAAACTGCAGTAATTTTACCAACAAGCATATATACATTCATTTAAAGCCAAATAAAAATGCACAAACCACAAAAGGAATGTACAAAAATGAAACCCAACAATTCAATGCAGTTTTAGTAATTTTGTGTTAAACTGCCATATTTTTTTTCATTGCGTCTCCTGAATGGGGTTGTAGGTAGTGCTGGAGCCCATCTCGGCTGATTTTAGGTTAGAGGCAGGGTACACACCGAACAGGTCACCAGTCTGCTGTGGGGCTACACACTCAACCATTTACACCCTCATTAATTCCTAAGGTAATTTTGTTCCGTTCCGTCATTTTCCCCTTGTTCCGGGGTCGGGTCGCGGGGGCAACAGCCTCAAACGGGCAGCCCAGGCCTCTCTCTCCCCGGCTGCATCACCTGGAAGGATCCCAAGTCGTTCCCCGGCCAGCTGTGAGACATAGTCTCTCCAGCGGGTCCGGGGTCTGCCCCTTGGTCTCCTCCCGGTGGGACGTGCCTGAAACACCTCGCCTGCGAGGTCCTCGGGGGGCATCTTGACCAGATGCCCGAACCATCCTATATGGCTCCTCTCGACCTGGAGGAGTCGACACCGAGCTCCTCCCGGATGGCAGAGCTCCTCACCCGATCTCTGAGTGAGAGTGAGATCTCTGAGTGAGATCGCTGGTAATTTTGTAGTAGACAAAATAACCTAAGACACATGTTTTTGGAGAGTGACAGGAAACCAGAGTACCTGGAGGAAAACCACACATACACGGGGAGAACATGCAAACTCCACACAGAAAGGCCAGTGATTCAAGCCTTGCCTACACTCTGGGACCCGAGCTCCCGACTTTCTTGCTGTGAGGCCACCGTGCTAATCACTGTGCCACCGTGTAGCCCTATGTTTTTTAGAGTGTTATGTCGAAAACTAGAGATGGCACACATATGCATGCTCAGGAATTGGAGCAATGTATAAATAAATGACCCTTGACATTCTGAAAGCTCTGCAAATGTTTAATCGTCTCCGCAGAGATGATGCTGACCTTTTTATATATCTGACAAAACCAACAACATAGAAGCAAATAGAAGTTTGTACACTGGGATGCCACATAATTAGCATGGTGCCCAGTGCCATGTGGAAAAAAAAAAAAAGAAATGCTCCTTTTCCACTGTGGACTTCTAAATCCTCCCAGTGACTGTTAGTCATGGGAAAGGAAACATTGTGGAGTGTGTGTATGTGTGTGGTTAGAGAACATTCGACTGCATCAAACTCAACTGAAGATTCCTAAACTGAGATCACATTCCTAAAGGACCCTGGTGATCATCGCCTTGAGACAGACTAATGGTATTTCACTCTCCTCTGTTTGCGCGCAACTACACAGATTACACACACACACACTCACACACACACCCGCCTCCTTAGAAACAGCTCTCAGTTGGTTCATCAGCCGGTCAGTCTTTATCCTTCGTGGTTGAAGTGGCAGTGTGTTATGTGTGTGAATGTGTGTCCGGACCGGAGCAACCCGAACAAGAAGGACGCCGATGAAGACGCGCATGACTGATGATCGAAGCTTTTTTTGCACATATTTTTTCTGCTCACTTTAATGACAGCAGATATTTTCAGATCTTCCATGGATCTCTCTAGCCTTCTTTTCTTCTAAATGGATGTACATAGAAGAAGAAATTAAGTGTAGATCTTTCAGATTGAGTGTGGGACGTGATTGCGTAACGCGCTTTTTCTGCCAGTTTGGGACAGTTTGGAAACGAGGTGTCCGTTCCTCAAGATGAACAATTCAAGAAATCTAAGGGTAAGATTGGAGATTTCGACATTTTTTACGGGAATATAACCGGGGGAGTATTGCTAGAAAGTGTGATTTGTATTCCCACGTCATGGTTTGAGGTTGATTCGTCACACGAGCTTTTGACTCCTAAGAGTCAGAGACATTCATGGACACATTGACTTCAAATGGAATGTGTGGTTTGTTGTGTTGGAGAGATGGAGCTACCAGCAGTTCATCCTGTTTTACTGCAGTCTTATTTATCTCCAGATATATACTTCTGAATCATCTGTCAAACTAGGAATTCTGATCAGATTGCCTGTCTCACTAATTTATTGAATGGCCTAAAGGTGGGTTTTCTTTGGAAAATTAGGAAAAAAAGTGAATCAATGGTTTAAGGTGGGCTATGTTTGATCAAATCAAATCTTTATGCCAGCTTTGTGTGTGGATCTGTGGTACATAAAATGATAGAAAAACAATTTAAATTTTAGGCACAACAAGTCTGTCTAATTCATCATCCGTCCAGGAGAGATCCATCTTAGAAAGGGTTTCAAAGTTGTTTTCTGGACAGTGTAATTGATGATTGAGATGTTTCAACTTTCCACACTGTGGGACTAGTAAAGGTTTTCTTGATTCATTGTAGAAAGGATTTCAAAGTTGTCTTCTGAACAGTGTTGATGATTGAGACGTTGTAACTTCCATCCGGGAATCGTTTTCAGTTTTAAAGTCGAAACATCTCGGTGATCAAATACACTGTCCAGAAGACAACTTTGAAACTCTTTCTACGATCGTTCAGGCACAATAGGTTATTTAAATGTGTGATACATGTGACAGATGAGCTGTTTTGTGTTTGGAATGTCCTAGAGATCAATCATCCTCTTCCCTGTGGATAAATCCTGATTGGCAACACAGAAATAGCAACAGTTGCTACTTTGGTTTAAATACCTTTTAGAATTGTAGTTTTTCACACACATAGCTATGTTAATGTTCTTAAAAGATTTTTGGGTTTTATACCCGTTTTAAGAACCATCTCACCATATTTTCTCACTCAACCGCATACAGCCTCGGAAAAATTCTGAAAAGAGTTGGTACAGAATGTTTCAGCTTTAGGAAGAGTTGCCAGAGCGCCTGGGTGTGTAAGCGTGGCAGCTATTCTGGTTACAGGCCGGATCCTATGATCAGATTGTTTTTCTTTACAACTGAAATAGATTTTTAGAAGATCCACCAAACTATGGAAATTATCTCCATCTTAAAACGTATCTATATAATAGCAGCTGCTTCTTGATGTGTGAGTGTGTCTGTGCATGTTCAAGTGCAGGAGTTCAGATTTTTATCCCATGCTGATTTCAAAGGTCACATGCATCAGTTGGACACTGAAGGAGCAGGATAGATGTGATCTTTTTGTAGAGTACAGGGTATCTGCATGTGTCTTCATCTGTATGCATGTGTGTGTTGTGCACCAAAATCCCAAAGCAGCATGTTTGTGTACAGGTTCATTTCATCCCTTCTACTGTTACATACACATCCATCCTCGATCATTAGCACTGAAAAGGTCACTATCATCTCCTCTAAAGTGTATCCTCTTGCCTTTTTTCACAGCATAATGAATCATTCTGTTTGTTGCAAAATTCTGTTATAGTTACAGATACAGCAGTTTCCTTTTGCTGTTAGTTGCAGTTCTGGTTGTGCCTTTTTGTTGTGTTTGCTTTTATACAACATGGACTAAAAGTCAGCAGCATCCCTCATCAGTCCAGTAGCCCTGGAATTCTTTGGCCTTTATCTTAGAATCGATAACCACTTACCGCAGTGGATCTCTGCAGCCAAGTTTCCATCTGTCTGACCAGGCTTCTGTCTCTCCACTGTGAAGATGCATATCACCAGAGTGTTGTCTGTTTGTGTTTCTGTCTCATTATAAGCTTTCTCTCAATTCTGCAGTCATGCTTTAGCCCGTTGCTAACTCCTCTGGTCTTTCTCTGTCTCTGCCATAGAGGTCATTATGTTTTCTCTGCAGATATTGACTGTTGCATTTTTCCCAGGGGTCGGCTGCTGAGACTGAGATAGGTAGGACTTCCACATGTTGAGAAACACGGGGGAACTGCATCCCATTACTCTAAATACTACACGGCATGACAGCAGCTGTGGAGGAAGAATGTGTGCAACTTTCTCCTTGAGCCAGTTGTCTGAGAAATAAAATGAAAAATGAGCCATTTATTTTCCTCTCTGCTATGAAATTGCCTTGCTGCCCACCCAATTATAGATATTTTATCACAAACTTATTCATACACACCTTTTCTTTATTGGTGTTAAACTTTTCTGTCTTCTTCAGCTTTTCTAGCTTAATGACACAAATGGGCTTCTAACAAAGGCAGGATTGCTTTGCCATGACGTCGCAGTGCTCTCACGGAGAAGTTTTGGGCTATTTTAATTTTTTTTCTATAAGAAGCAGGGATTATGGCAGTTTTGTTTGGACAAGTCTGCCTGAGAATAACAAGAAAAAGTAGGAGGCAAAGTGGAGAAAAATTATGTGAGCTTTATGAGAAATAACTCTGATGCTCGTATAAGAGTAATAAAGAACGGTATATGTAGTTTTGTGCTTAACAAAAGATTACTTGGATTTGGTAAAGGTGAGAAAAGAGTGATAGACAAACAGGAGACAGGCAGATAAGTAGAAAGACAGACAATTAGAGAGAGGTGATGACCTGACGCTGCGGTAGGAGAATCTGAAGTGATTGATGGAGGAAAGAGCTAAGTCCCGCAGACACATCATCAGACAAGCAGCTAATGCTGAGCTGCTGGCAGTGGATTGCACGCAGACCTGATCCACAGCCATCTATCATGTCTGACTGAGGAAGCAGATGCTGAGCTCTGGACCATTTATACATCCCCAACTGACAGCCTGTCCTATACCTGAGAGTTGTTGTTGTGTGTGTGTTTACACTTTTGTATGTATGGCGTGTTTGTTTTCTTCCATTTTACTCTGCCTGCGAGCTGCCAATCTACGATTGGGTTATGTTTATTTAATGAAATTGTGCCTCTGATATGTATGATCTGCAAGATGCGTGCAGCCAGGTTTGTAAAAGTGTTGTCTGATGCAAAAAAAATTAATCTGCTTAGGGCCTTTCACTTTTGCACCAATACTAATGAAAAATTTACAGTTTAATGTCTTCTGAGATGAAATTTTTACCCGTTTCCTGCACAAATATCACAAGTAGTGAATCAGATTAGCAAGACGATAGGGAAAAACCCCAACATGCACTTATTGGCCTTTAGTCACTCATGATGCAAGTAATGAACATCGCCAAGATCTTGCTCCACATTCATTTTTAGTAACACATGACTTAAGCTCTTTGCTCTCATTCCCATCCACTTTGTGATACAGACTGACAAGCTACTCAAATTCTTTCACATTTCTCTTTCGACTTCAGGTATTATTAAGAAACGTTGTTTACATGGCAGTGCTTTTTAAAGAGTAGAAACTCGCACATGACATTCATATATGAATAAATGTTCTGCATTTAATACATTTTAATTAGCATTCTTCACCTCCATCCTTGGTATTAAAAATCAAATGCTTTCTCTCTGTTATTGGTTTTGTATGCACTTGCACAGCCTGCCAAAGCCTTTTTAAGGTTTTAAGTCCATAGTTCAGAGGCTTTTTGCTTTAGAATATAATGATTCCAAACCATAATCTGTATGGGACATTTTTTAGTAAGCGGTACACTTACACCAAAGAGGGAATAGTGTGAAAGGGCCTGAAATATTCATGTTTGAGGTTGAAAATTACGTCAATGTTTCTGGTCTACCTTTTTGTTGTTCTATTGTTTTCTATGCAAACTAATAAAAAGTACAATATTTTTTCTAAACATGCAGATATTAGGAATGTACATTCCAATATTGAAATGGCTCATTTCTTTTAAAGTTGGCATCATTATTCAGTTAATTATCATCTTAGGGTGGAAACGGTGGCCGCGTGGTTAGCGCGTTCGCCCGCGGACCGGAAGGTCGCGGGTTCGCGTCCCACGGAGAGCACGTCTAGGGTCCTTGGAGAAGACACCTAGCCCCCGCTTCTCCCACCATTGGCGCCGTTGAAGGGCAGCCTGCTGCGGTGTAAGGAGTGCTGCAAACAAATTTCCCCGGTGAGGGATGAATAGAGTAATTCAAAATAATCAAAAAAATAATATAGCTTATTTTCTGCATGTCTCAAATTCATTTCTTCGACGATCCTCTCATATTTGTACAATCATAATTTTTTTTCTATTACAGCTAAATGTTTTCCAGCACTCTGATTTTTTTATTTACTGGGTATATTTGTAGGGTTTGGGATTGCTTTTCACTATTTTTCTTGTGAAATAAGGACAGATGGAACTCAGTGCGAACGATAAGACAGTATATGTACTGTATATAAAAACATGCTCAGCCAAAGTCTGTAGACTCAAAGTGCAATCACATGGAAGTCCAAGTTCTTTTGTTGTGGTCTTATTAGTATTATGTAAGAGCAGTCTGTGTTTTTGCTTCTTGGTAGATAAATGGCTGAAAAAAGGTGTATATAGAGATACGGAAATACGGCTGAAAGTACAGATGACCTCTAACCACCACAACAGTAGGAGTATCTTGTGGAGGCTCATCTTTAAAACGTGCCCTAAAGCAGATTTAACAGCAGAGATTAAAAAAAAAAAAGGACAGAGATCTCACTTCCTCCGAATAATTAAAATTAATTTATTGTTCTTTTTCTTTTCAATCTCAGTTATTTCTTATCCACGTTTTTGCTTCCATGACTCTCCCTCACTTTCTATCATTTGTTTACACTCATTCACTAGGAGGCTTCAAGGGTAAATGTGGACCATTAGTAACCAGAGCTGGCTATAAGTGCTGTAAAGTGGCCGAAGGCTGAATGCCAAGTGGCAGACTTGGGGGCTGTGTGAATCTCACTTTACACGTGTTCCCCATGACATTAATATGAACATCGTTAATCATGACAGTGAGACAAATGCTCCTCTTACTATGATATGATGGGAGTACTTCTAAACTCGTGGTTGTAGTGGAATGGTGCTAATTACTGTGGGTGTTCTAAAAATTGACATATTAAAGGTAGTTATTGCCAGTTTTTAATCTTTTCACCAATGTTCAGGAGGAGATTAAATTTAGCTGATGAATCCATATTTCAAACAGTGAATTGTCTGCAGTTTGACGTTAATCAACAATCTTCAGAAAACGTTGAATTATTGTATGGTTTAGTAGCTTCAAAATACAAATTTTGTCATTTTATTTTTACCTTAAATGTACTAAAACTTAAAATAAAATGCCTCACTGGGAAATTTGTGGATCCAGTCCCTCATTGATCTTTTGACATACGATACCCACTCCAAGCGAACATGCCATCACATTGCGGCAGCTTTCTTTGTTACAGGCGAACAAAGCCACATCTAGACCATCCTTTTAAAAGACTTAAAACCTATTTGGAAAAAGCTTAAAAATGTGTACAATGTTAGAGTCCAGCAGAGAAGTCTTAGGATGAGCGAGCAGAGGCAAAATCTTCAGAGACTCTACCTGCAACTCATTGGGACTATTGTTAACAACCCAGTCCAAGAGCTGCTCTCAACTGTATATGAATTCAGTGGCAATGCCGACTTGTAGGGATAAAGAGCACATAAAATGAGGTGAAATATAAAATGAACCATTTAGTTAAGCCATCAAATAAACTTCTTAAGTTTTTGTCATAAGCATTTCCCCTTGGATTATCCATTTGTAATGCATTTTACCTGGTGAACCTGAATTTAGCTGTCTCCAAAAGTGTGTAAGAAGGATTAGAGGAAATCCTTTTCAAAACTATGAAAGCATTTTTGAGCCAATAGAGTTTATATTTTTCCTATTCCTTCTGACCTGTCTGGAAGGGTCTTTTACAACTTGAAAGGTGTAGTTCCCTCATAATTCAACCGAAAATGTGCACACAAAGCCTCATCTGTTCAGTTCTCTGTAATTTCACCCTAAGGCTAAAATCTGGGGCTCAACGATATCCAGAGGTTTGCACATAAATGGTACACCACTTCAAAAAACGTTACAGGTGTCATGTGTAAACGTCAAGAGTTTTGGGTGTCATTTAATGCTATAAAAATGTCTACATAAGTGAGCCTGGGCAATATGTGAGGCTTTGGGGTAAATCGGTTGTAATGACAAAGTAAATAAGCTGAAGCCAGAGTTAGAAGCTGGGTGCAGACAACAGACCTAAAACAATCTATAAAAAGCAAAAATTTTAATTTGAGATAAAACAAGAAAAACAACATGCGTTATTCATGTGCTATCTCACGATACTGGTCAGTTTAATGAGGTCTGGTCTTAATGCAGCTCAGCTTAGAATCTTGCAGCTTCATGAATATTATAATGAACATCATTCTCTTCGGAGCGTTTGTCAGTCGATAGTGGTTCACGGGCACCCTCACGCACCATCACTACAAAGTATTTTCATCCTTTCAAGTGTGTGTCTTTATCTTTGTCCTTCAGTCTTTTAAGGTCTCATGACAAAGGAAAAGCTCCCCTTTTTTTGCAAAAGAGCTCTAGTGAGGTGGAAAATTCATTCAGTTTAGTTTAAAAAAGGCAATAGTGATGAATTATTAAGATGGATAAAACAGCCTCAACAAATTTGTTTGTGACGCATTAAAAATGAGAAGTGGTACTATGTGAACAGGTTGAAGGTTTTTTTTTTTTAGCCGTTTTGTATTTTTCTTTAATAGAAACTAACTTGAACCAATTAGTTTGTTCAGGTTTTGCAAGCAGCAAAATCATGTTTATCATCAATTTTTATAATAGTAAATGCAAGTGAAGCGGTCCTGATTAATTTGCATTACTGTCATTTCAAAATGTTTTGTCAGTGGTCCGGAAAGAGTGCAGAGGTGAAAGACAACAGAAGGAGAGTTTGGTGGGCTTACATAAATGCAGTTTAGCCTGGTTGAGCTAATTAGCCCAGATTTCCTTATCCTGATTCAGATGAGGAAAGCCTGGGATTATATAGACAACAGTCTTTGGGTCTGGCAGCGGAAACTGCTCCATTACAGGGAGAGTTATAGTTTGGGACACATTATTCGGGAAAAGTCAACTAATGAGAGCTTTTCAAATATGTTGAATTGTGTGTTGCATACAAAGTCTTTTGAATGGTCTGTTTGAGTGAGATAAGCAGTAACCCCTCACCCCACTGGAGATGTCAGGGATCTTAATAGTACTGGACTCAGCAGGGATCCCCCTGTCTTTCAGGAAGGGACCTTTTGGCCTCCAAACTCTCCCTTTGTTGCTCCTCATTGACCATTTGTTCCCCTCCTCCCAGTACAGCAATTCTGTGAGGCCTTTCTCATGAATTTTATGACTGAAAAAAATTCTAAATTCTCCCCCAAATTGAGAAATTCAAACGAATACAGGAGTTTTATAATGCAAAAGTAATTCAATCATTGTTCAGCTTTATAATGTTCATTTTTTTACCTGTTGAATGAATTCAGCTACAACTTTCCAGTTTGTTTTGGTAAAATACAAAACCGATGCCCTGCCTGGCTTTTTCTGTAAGGACTACACCACCAAATTTTTTGTACGGTAGTAAGAACTGGTTTTAACACTCGTAATGCCTGCCGGGAGTATGTAAATATCTTTTTATTCAAAATCAAGTTGTCCTTGTGGTATCCAATAATGTATCTGAAATAAAAAAAAAACTATGTTCATGTGATTTTACTTTCTATTTATTGGTTTCGTCTGTAGCTGTAAAACATCTAAGTATTAAACCTAGAATAGACTCTGGTTTTACAAATAGACAATGTGTCCGACCAGAGGTGTAAATCATTGGTGTCCTACTCTCCTTGCATGTTCGTCTTCCCTGAGGTGTGAGGTAATGTGTCATTATGAGAGCTTTCAATCACTTTAACCTCGGCACTCACCTGTGTATAAAACTATTTTTCTCGAATGGTGTCTCACCACACCCCTCTAGCAATCCCTCTTAGCTGTATCAGAAGATTAAGGAAAGATTTGCATTAGTTCCTTTTTGCTTTGTGTGCAACTTTTTAATCGGATTTAATCCCTTTTACTTTATTTTTTTTACTCAGGGTCACACTTTGACTGCAAGCTCAATGAGAAGGATCACAGTGGTCTTTGATCAGGGGCTTAGAAAGACCCGCTCATGACCATTTTGCTACTAAACCCTTTTATCCATACACTGCATTTGCCTCCGGTTGGCACTCCATGCTAATAAGTTCTTGAAACCACTTTTAGAATAAGATGGTGACTGTGTTTCAATCTACAGAGCACAACCCTTTCTGTGCCAGTACAGTGTGTTTATGTTATTACAGTATTGCTGTGTGTGGGTTTCTTAAATTTATAGCTCTTGTCAGCCTCGAGATAGTCTGGTGTTTCAGTCTACTTTAGATTTTCTTTAATTTGGTTTCAGGAGAAAATTTCTGTTGAATACTTTTAATTTTGTTCCGTTCCGTTGTGTTCCGCTGATCCGGGGCCTGGTAGCGGGGACAACAGCCTTAGAAGGAAAGCCTAGGCTTCTCTCATCCGGGAGGATCCCAAGCAGTACGCTGGCCAGCTTTGAGACATAGTCTTTCCAGTGGGTCCGGGGCTTGCCTCCGCCTGGTGGAATGTTCCCAAAATACCTCACCAGCGAGGTGTTTGGGTGGCATCCTAACCAGATGCCCAAATCACCACTTCTGGTGTCTCGTGGCACAGTGGAGTAACTGCTCTATTCTGAGTTTCTCACTCTATATCTGAGTGAGAGCCCAGCCAACCTGTGGAGGATGCTCATTTTGGCCGCACAGGCTCGTTCTTTTGGTCACCACCCACAGCTGGTGACCATAGGTGAGGGTAGGAGACGGTGGCCGCGTGGTTAGCGCGTTCGCCCGCGGACCGGAAGGTCGCGGGTTCGCGTCCCACGGAGAGCACGTCTATGGTCTTGGAGAAGACACCTAGCCCCCACTTCTCCCACCATTGGCGCCGTTGAAGGGCAGCCTGCTGCGGTGTAAGGAGTGCAGCAAACAAATTTCCCCGGTGAGGGATGAATAGAGTAATTCAAAATAATCAAAAAAAAAAAAAAATAGGAACGTGGATTGACTAGTAAATCAAGAATTTGTTCCCAATTTAAATTATGATTAAATTAGAATTTTTTTTTGGACAACATTATTAGTCACAACTTTTAGTTATCAAGAGTTAGCAGAATTGCAATTACTCCTGGATATTTTGTGAATAATTTATTTCTTGTTGTTTGGAAATGATTTTTCTGAATTTTTGTTTGGTTGAATGTGGTGTTTGGATGGAAAGATTGACATTTTATTTTGTTTTGCAAGACTGTTGGTATTTGTCCATTTAAAATCCAATTTATATTTTAGTTCATTATGATTGACTATTCTCCTCTGCCTTTTCTTTCCGCTTGTTTCCTTTTGAGATGAAAAAGAAGAAAATTGGGATTGTGTTTTTTTTTGTTGTAGTTTTGTAGTTATACTATTCGTACAAATTATTTTCCCACTTTTCTAGCTCAGACTTGTTTGGGGAGTGGTATGGAAACATCTTCTCTGTGTTTCTGGGCTCTAAGAAGTTCAAAGACTGCAGATTTAAGTAGTAGCTGTACCAGCTTGTTTGTTGGGGCACAAAAACTTCCTATTATCATTCTTGTCTTTCCATGGTTCTGCCTTTTAGTTTTCTGCATTTACCTTTTCTCAGCACCCAGCATGCCTCTACATGATAATGCAGAGTTGGATAAATGTGCACAGCGTGTAAGAGCAATCAAGCTTTAGTGTGTCTATAAATTGCTGGAGTAATCACTGCTTGGCAGACTCTAAGCCCCCTGTGCTCTCTGGTTGCTTTAAACAAATTTGTTTTATAGTTTGAGATGCTCTCAGCAGTTTAAGGTGACGATCCAACTAAACAAATGCACTTGCAAATGCAAAGTATGCACATGGAATAAATATGCACCAAACAACTTGAATACAATTTGTTGCATACACAGGCATATTTTTTCACCTCATGTAACTATAGGAAACATGATTTATTAGTCAGAGTCGTAGCCGTTACTCCACTCTTTAGCAGTTTTCTGCACTAGCTCCACCCAGCGTGCACTGCGACCCAGCTGCAGCACAACACACCGCCTTTGTGTGAGAACAGCTGGCTACAAAGTCACTAGGACACACTCTCACAAGCACATGTGGACAAGGACTCTCACAAATATGCACATTCAGCAGTTTTCCGAGCAAACAGTGGTTTTCCAAGCAAACAGAGCAGAACCAACCTCCACTGTCGCTTAATAATTGAATGCAAAAGCTGTCAGGAGGAAGGAGACTCAGGCATGCTTCGGTGTGAAGAACAAGAAGGTTTAATGTTGAAATCCTGCAACAAATCACCTCAGCAATGACATCAGTATGCTGGCACCGAGACCAGAGTACATTGGGAGATTTTGCCTTGAAGGGCTCTTGTTTTAGTGTATGGTGTCCTGGCATTGATCAGACTTGGCACACTTTGTAACAAATTTACTTAGAAAAGGTAATTGGAAAATTTCCACTTTTTTCTAGTTCACTCTCCTTTCTTTCTGTCTTCCATGAACAGCTCCAAACCGGTTTCTGGTTGTTGTTGTGCTCTGACTTTCCAGCATCTGGAATCTGAAAGACTGTAGGGTTATTGTGTAGTGAATGGGAGCATTGTTTGCGAGTGGTTCAGCTATGGTTTGGGATTGCTGTGTCTATTCTGTTCATTCTCACTTCAGAATATGTTACGCAAAGGGTTGTGTTTTATTACACGTATGGGTCAATGGTGACATGTAGCCAGTATGCTTTGCTCTCTCTTCACTTCCTTTGTTGTTTTCATTCAGTCCTGGACTCCATCTCACTCAAATCAATTTGGTATTGACTTGTCATTTCTGTTTTTTTAATGCATCTCTTCCTTGTTCTTTTCACGCTTTCTTCCATCCTTATTGCAGCCAAGCCTTGGGTGGTGGAGGGAGGGTGAGCAAAAAGGAAAGTAGCGGAAAAGGGTGGGGAAAGGCGAGGCACATAGTTGTGGTCGCCTAATTGAAAACCAGCACTTTGGTCAGTAAAGTCCCAACATAAAGGGTGTTGGCGGGAATTTGCAAGTATTATTTTTTTCTGTTTGGATATGAACAAGATAGAGAGACTTTATCAGTGTGTCTGTAAACATCTGGTTGCCATGATTGGCAGGTTGTAGTTTGTCTCTTTTTTTTAGTGATGTGTTGTAGTCTCCCTCTCTCTTGTTATTGTTAGCTCTGTTTGCTCATCTTCTAATCGACCTCTTTCACTCTGTCTGCCCAAGCAGCTGGTTTTGTACTTGACCAATCAGGCGTAAGAGGTCTTGTTAAAGATTTATCAGAAAAAAGATGGTATTGGTGTTCGATAGCTGAAGAAACAAACAATTGTTTGCATGTTGCTGCAAACAATTTTATCTCGATTGTGATGTCATTTTTTTATCTGAATAGAGAATAAGATTTAGAAAATATTGGTCACCATGAACAGGCTTCTTTGCATTAACCAAACTTTTTTATTATGGATATCTTTTATAACTCAATTTATTTGTCCTGATTTTTATTTTAATCAATAGTGTGTCTGGTATATTTTTGCCACATGTAACATTGAGCATTTGGTGCTTCAACATTTTCAGTAAACAGAAACATGTTCAGTAGACCATGGCCTTGGTTTTTTGGCAAAAACGCTTGCTTGCCTTTTTAACTTTCATTCCCAGGTACTTTGAGTCAACATGTTTTTACAAATCATCTATGTGTTAAACTTCACCCTACAGGCAAACCTCTTATGCTTTAGCTGCAGGCGTCTGGTCTGTATAGTGATAGGGGCCAGAGGTTAAGGGTCAGTGATCTGAACAGGAAAGCCTACTCATGCAGAACAACACATCGTAAACAAACCATTACACACCATCTGCAGCGGCGTCAAATCCCTCTTTGCAGTCTTGTTTGTGTGCATGTGGTATAGGTGTGTGTGTTTGTATCCCTGTGATCTCAACCCACAGACACACAAGGGCAGATCAACACAGCCAAAAAGGGACAGAGAGGAGAAGAGAGGTGACCATCTGGTGTCTGTTGAGGCTTCAAATTACCTGCTAAAAGGTCACATTAGCATTGTGCATCTCAAATAATTGGAAATATTCAGATGTGATTGCGGTTATGCCAGCTTTTCACTTACATATTCAAAGAAATTTAATTGAATGAATAATGTGTGGACTGCTATGGTTCTGGTTTATGGCTGATAAAATCATTGGTAAGGTTTAGAAATTATTTCTGTCTCTCTGGGTGAGTATGAATTTTGTCCAACACTTGACAAGGTGCTGAAAACTGGTGTTAGCACCACAGTCTCTAGTGGTGGACTGCCAAAATATGGTTAAACTTATAGTTCAATGTAGCTGTCAAGTTTTTAAGAACCCCCACATATCTTTCTCTGTCGCTCAACAATCCCAATTATTTCCATGCTTGTTTAGTTGAAGAGTTTTAGACCTCATTACCCTGACAGCTGATTGCTTCATACAAGCAGAAAATGATTTAATTTTCACTTTTTGTATCTTGAGTTCCTAGTTTATCCATTTCTTATTTTGTACTATCTTCTACCATCTTGCACACATTTGCATTTTTTCTTGTTACAAAATAGATTTTTCTCCCTCAGTCTAAACCTTTCACAACATCTACGTATCTTCCCTTTCTTCTCCAAAGCTTTGCTCGGTGTCCCCAACAACACCTTAACTTGTCCATAACACCGCCTGATGTCCAAAACACTTTACATCACTGTCACCAGTGTCTCTTTAGAACATCCTGTTATCTGCTGCCCACTGCTTCCCTATCAGACATCCATTCCCTCCTACAGTGCCCACTGCTCTAACACCTGCTTCTTTGAGCACATAGTGGGACTGCAGCATAGTATGTAGGTAAATGTGCATGTTAGGATCTACGATTATAAAAGTAACATTCATTTTTAATCCAGTAACACAAATCAGTGGTAAGTGTGTTTGAGTCTTGCTTCCGTGAAAATGTCAGTTTGTTGTACAGCTTTAGTTTGACATAGAGCCAGACATGTGGATTACAAGATCTAGGCTGCTCAATCACTATTCTAAGATACCCAGAAGGGGAAGTCTGTTAATTTAGCTGCTATAAATACAGGACCTCTTCTCAGCTGGTCACTTTCACACCAACCAAGCAGAACTAAACTTTGGTGACAACATGTGAGCTTTCCTGAAAAGTAGGGTGGAGTTTAGTAATGCTTAGAGCATCATTTGAGGGACACAAAAACAACTTTTCTATAGATAGGAACATCCCTATCAAATCCATGTAATCCCTTATTTGTCCAGGATTGATCCATCGTAGAGAAGGATTCAAAGTTGTCTTGGATGAAAATCGAAATGTCTTAATCAGAAAATACACTGTCCAGAAGACAAGTTTGAAGCCTTTTCTACAGTCCCAATCAAATATTTTAAAAAAAACCTGATCAGCAGTCATTTGTGTGTTTCTAAACCAAGAAGGAGGACCAAAAGAGTACTTTCTTATTGATTCCCCTCAGGTCTGAATAAAGAAAAGCCTGAAAACAATTATATGTAACAAACGCTGGATGAGTGAATGTCAAAGAAATGAGCAGTGACTTTTTAAAAGCATAAATGAAAAGAGTAAAAAATTTATAGGGGTCAGACGAGGAGAGACAATGATGAGAAATATAGTAGAACATGGAGAGTTTTTAGTATGTATAAATAATAAAGCAAGAAAATCAGGATAATACAAAGAGTGGGGGAACTGAAGTATTCGTGTCAATGAAAATAATGAACATAAATTACTCGTAAGTATTTTGGTGAATTGGCTATTTAGTTTTGGGAGGAGACATAACACCTTACCCCAAAGTCCAAAGAAATTATCGTTCTTAAATTTCCTAGATTTTCTTTGACTCATTTACCAATTTGCTCAAGCACTGTTGATGAGTATTTTGTACTGCTGTAATGATGAAACATGGCTGGCTTATGTACTTGCTTAAATTGTAGGTTGTATCATCAGACAAAGATTGCTCCAAGAAATGATACTTGATTTTTACATATCCTGCTACTAATGTGTGTTAGTAAGAAAACATACATGGATTTTGCTGCAAAAGCTATTGGTAATTAAAGTAAAAAGTGGTTATTTTGGGGTTTTTTAATGGCTGAAAAATGATCATGAAAGAAAGAGCATCAGTTAATTTATCCAGTCTCAGTGTGCATGTTTGCAGGCTGCATATTTTCAGTATTTGACAGGGTCATCATATATTCTCTAACTTCATGTACATCGCTAAGTCTGGCTTTGCATAAGTGCTCCCACTTAAGTGAGCTTGTACTAAATGATTTAACATCTACATGTCTGCACTGCAGGGTGTTGGGCTCGTCTGCAAAAGGCCAAAAGGTCACACATCCACACCAATGAACACAAACTACAAAATTGAGACACACCTCACTCATGTACTCACACGTGGCAGTCTGGCTTACACTTATTCTCTCAGTCTTAATTTTTTATTTCTCCTCATGATATCAAATTTTTGTCATATTTAACACCGTAAAAAGGTTTTCACTGAAATTATTTCCATAGTCCAGAAAATAATAATTAAATTTTTATCTCATTGCCTTCTCCCCTCTTCTTTGTTTTTGCAGGACAGTGATATTCAGAAAAAGATTGACCATGAGATTCGGATGCGTGATGGAGCTTGCAAATTACTGGCTGCCTGTTCACAAAGAGACCAGGCTTTGGAGGCGGCAAAAAATCTACAGACGTGCAGCACTCGAATCATGGCCTACATGTCCGAGCTGCAGAGAATGAAGGAGGCTCAGGTCATGAAGAACATCCCACGCAGATCATCTGACGCAGGACCGATGGACGACCGGCGTCCTTGTAAAGGAAAAGTGGCAATATCAGGCATGTAATGAATAAAATGTCAAGAAAGATTTTTAATTTAAAAAATGCTTCATTGTAGATTCTGACCAGTTGGATCCAATATCTGTGTCAGCATCTGACATTTATCAGATATGGTGCTGAATTCTCTGATCCCACTCATGAAAACAAAGCAAAACCTCTCTCTATTGTGCTTGTAAAATTCTGAGTGTTTAGTAGATGTAATTTTTCCCAAATATGTATACGCAAATGCAGTTCACAAAATACAAGAACATTTACACCTGCAAATGATTTGGTGTGATTCAGGTTATTTGCCTACACACATTCGCACCTACTTGCCTCATTGAAAATAAACAGCATTTTCAAATTTAATAAAAAGGTCAATTTTAATCTGAAAAAAAAACTTAAAAAGTTCACATTTAAAAAGTTTGCAACATTGCAAGTTTGTGTGAATTTATGAACAAAGTAGGATGATGTGGAAACACCATGACACCGTTGGGCATGGAGTCACTAAGTCACATAAAGTTGTGAAGCAATTGTAGCATCTTTTTTTTCATCTTCAAAATTAGCAGAACGTTTCTGCTGTATTATAGGAACATTTCAGCCTGTTTGGAGAGTTGTTCCTACGATTGGGATTGTGTTTTATCAGAAATGAGTCTGATGTGCCGACACTGCAGGCAACGCTATTTTTGCAACATTGTTAGACCACAAAGACTTTTTAATTCATTCCATTCATCCCACTTATCAATAACACTCTTTCTTAAACTCTAAACATAAAAAATGTTAATCAAAACTAGCTTTTTTTCCCCAAGATTACAAAACATCTAGTGTTTTGCATTTTCTTTTGATTTTCACTTAATTTTAGGCAATCATTTGCTGTAAGTAGGACCTTGTAGATTAAAAATGATGATCACAATGACATCCACTTCAAAGGATTTACAACTACTGGATTATTCTTATGGCCAAAAATCCACATTTTGGCTTTCTGGATATATTCAGAGGCTCCAGAAGGTTTAGAACCACATCATTTAGTTTTTATTTAAATGTGCCAAAACTATCCCCCCAACTAGATGGAAACTGCAAAGGTAGTAGCAAACAATGGAGAAATTATTTGTGTGCTTTATATTGAGTACGGAACACAATAAAGAAAAAGAACAATAATGAGGCGTGAGACCGGTGGGAGCATCTGTGTCTTTATAGTAGAGGGTAGGAGGCAGGAGATTGGGAGAGCGGTGCACTGCTGCATGCCTGCTACCCAGCTGGAGAGTATACTACACACACAGACTTTAATTAGTTGTAGGTACATCTGCCCGTAATTGAAAGTGGTGCAGGCAAGAAGACAAACCCACATTCAAACACACATCAGCTGAACATTTAAGATGATTAAAATATTTGTGGCCTAATCCCCATTCTGTTGTCATTTCAGATCTTCGGATTCCTCTCATGTGGAAAGATACTGAATACTTTAAGAACAAAGGAGGTGAGTAGCTACTTTGTGCATCTCTGTGTGAAGGAATCTTTGGATGGGTATACATGATTTATACATGACTGTCTAACAAAAAGTGTTTTTTTTAAAAAAAACATATAAACCAGTGAGTAGCGTGTAAACGTTTATCCCTTCAAAAATTGCGGACACCCCTTTGGCTGAATAACGTGTGGACAGTTTTTTCTGGATGCAACTTGGTGTTACACTCTGTCGCAGTTTTACCAGAAAAATCTGAATTTTGTTAGACTTGGCAACTCATGGAAGCACAAGTTGATCCAATTTGTTCAGTTTTGCTGTTTTTGCCTTCTGGCATTCTAAAAAGCATTAGTCTGCTCAGAACAAGACCATTGTAAGTAAAGCAGGAGCACTAGAAGAGAAAACAAATAAAATCTTTGGTGCATTTTATAAGTGGTCACTCGTTTTTTGTTTTTCTCGTTTTTTTTTTTTTCTATTTGTAGAACATTTGTCAACTTGGTCACGTTTAAAAACCTTGCGGGCATTTGCAGATTTAGTGTTGCTGTGTAAATATGACACTATGTTTGAAAATTCTTTTTTTTTTTATCTTTTCACCTTGAAAAAGTCAATTTAGGTTAGTACTGCTGTTGTAATAGACTCCGTGGTTACTCCCTCCCATGGCAGCTTGAATGGAATTAATGTGGATGACCCATGAATACAAACTAACTCCAGAGACAGGTAGTATACACTTAACAAAGCTTAATGAGGCCATTCGTCAGGGTTCTTAAACACATTGAGACACAAAGCGAACCCAGGAGGTACAAAAGAGTAATTTTACACTCAAACCTGTCCGGACTGTTTTAGCCACAAGAGTGATGCTTAAAGTAAAACTTATTGCTCACTTACAATAAGTTTAATTAGTTCCAGGGGCAATGTTTTTATGCTCAATTTAAACTTGATATTAGAAGGTAGCCTCATTCTAGTGTTTATTTGACTTGGTTATTGGATATTTTAATCATGTTCTTGTTTGTGTGCCCTGTTCTTCAGTAATTTCCCGATGGGCTATTGTAACTGGGCCATTCAGTCTTTTTCACATCCAAATTAATTAAAAATGTTGTGCATCAGTTGGGCTCCACTTAAAATTTCCTTTACACTTAAGTTCAGAAGCTAGACAACCAAATAACTGAATTTGGGGCAAAATTCAGGTGAAAATTGGGCAAAATTACAAATTTATGCAATGCTAGGGAAATCAAATTCTCAAATCAATGGAATAACTTCTCTACTTGACTTTGTTGTGATAATTTTGTTTCTAATTCACTTCTAGATTAAAATTTATTGTGCTGCAAGCATTTTTAAAAAAAGCAATCTAAGATTTGTTTTGTTGAATGTTTGAATCTCCATGTTCTGATGCAGAACTTCATCGGTGTGCTGTGTTTTGCCTGCTACAACTGGGAGGAGAGATCTTTGACACAGAAATGGTGATTGTGGACCGGACTCTCACTGATATTTGCTTCGACAACACCATCATATTGTAAGTTATCTGAAGATCTGTAAGTTATCTGAAGTTATATGAAGATCAAGATGTACGCAGCAGCAGTTTCAGGCATTTGATCAGCATGAACATGTTCTTATACATAGAGGAACATCCTCAAATAAATTCAAATGGGAAAATTACACATGTATTACTTGTTTTATTACTTGTTTTATTAGGGGGGAGGTGATAGCTCAGTGGTAGAACGTTTGCCCCTGGACCAGAAGTTCTCAGTAAGTTGGCGGGATCAAATCCCACTGAGCTCATGTCTAGGTGTCCTTGGAAGAGACCTCTAACCCCCCCCATTTCTCCCACCATTGGCACCATTGTGGGAGCCTGTGTAATGCAACACACAAATTTCCCCGTTGAGGAATGAATAACGACAGGCTGGTGTACATGCCAACCCAAGGCATCTTCCCTGGCTGCACAACGCCGCACTCGCTGGTTCGGTCATGTGGAGGACATGACCAAACCAGCGAGTGCGGCGTTGTGCAGCCAGGGAAGTCATGTCCTCCTCTTGCCTTCTGACCATCCTATGAGAGTAATCTTTCAATTCAATCCAGAGGTCGCAGGCTAGAAAAGACCACGAGGCAAGCCCCGTACGCCATGGCTTGACATAATCGCAGGTGACCTCCAACAGCTCGGAGTCACCGTTGAGGAAGCAGAACAGGTGGCCAAATATAGAACAGCAATAGAATAACTTGGTTCATCTGGTCGGCTCAACGCACAGGGACGAGACCCCACCCCCTTCGCTGGAGTTCCTAACTGACGGCATACTTTATTGATCCCTCAAGGGTTAATGTCTGTGCTGCAAAGCACTGCAGTAGGCAGCCATAATAGTGCCTGTTGTGGGGGTAATTGGGTATTAGGTGTCTTCTCCAGAGACACTTTGGCATGAGCTCATGGTGGAACTCAAACCTGTAACTCCCTGGTTCAAAAACGGCCACTGTACTAGTAAACTATGCCTTCCCTTTTGTGGAAGTAAAAATAAAAACGACCAAAATAAAATGACCTTATTGTTCACTGCATGCTTTTTTGTGTAGTCCTCAATCCTCCCAGTCAAAAAAAAATTAAATTAAGAAGTTCAGGTTTTGTTCCTCGTACAAAGGTAAATTATTATCAACAGCAGAATGTAATTTCACAAGAATCTCATGATCTTTGTTGCTTTGTGTGCTCACTGCAGCAATGACGCCAGTCCAGGGTTTCAACTGCGAGTTGAGTTGTATAGCTGCTGCTCAGAAGATGACTACTCTGCTGGAAGCACACCAAGGAAACTTGCTAGTAAACTAAGCTCTTCTCTCGGGCGATCAGCTGGCAAGAAACTGCGAGCGGCCATGGAACCTGGACCATGTAGTCCTATCAGTAATGGAGGTGCATCTCCTCTGCTGCTACCGGTTCCTTCTGTACCGTAAGTTTTAATCATGATTAGTTTCACATTCATGTGTTAGAAACTGTCTGCTCTAACTTTTTTTTGTGCTTCATAGGGGTCCCAAGTACCATCTTCTAGCTCATACCACATTGTCGCTATCACACGTTCAGGACAGCTTTCGCACACATGACCTCACCATTTCAGGAAACGGTGAGTGGTACCCCCCCATTAGTCTGTCCTTCATGATTTTGGTGCCAAACCAGCCATCTGTCTGCTGTATGTGTCCTCTTCTTACTTCTCTATCCCTCTCATACCCCCATACATCTAATACTCTCCGATCTACTCGTGTATAATGCACCTCCCCCTATTCCACCATCAAGGTCACATTTAAAGGATATACTAGTGATGTGACTGCTGTGTAAAGCAGTAATGATGTAGGGTAACAGGGGCCAGACTTGGTGATAGACAGGTTTCTTGTGTTTTATTCACTGGCCCTTTTGGCCTGCTGTAAAATTTCATAGCTGCGCTTCATGATGCTCCCTGCAGCTGTCAGTCCTTTTTAATGGAGGGTGGTGTGACACAGAGATGAGGGGGTCTGTCTGTTTGCTTGTTTGTGTGAGAATCTAGTCTGGTTCATCAGAACAATTTTATTTATTTATGCTTGTTATTTTCTCTACCACTGTCTCTGTAGAGGAGTGTTCTTATTGGCTGCCTCTGTATGGAAGTATGTGCAGCCGCCTTGCAGCACAGCCACACTGTATGACCCAGTATATGATGAGTGGATGTTTAAAAGTTAAGGTAAGATGGCATGTTTGTGTGCAAACTTGATGTGGGGTGTTTGCCTACTTTTTTTTTTCATTATTATTATTTCTGACCTATTTTTTACACTTACCTTCCCCCTCCATTTCACCTTCTCTCATCATTGCCCTTGCTCCTTTTTTTTCTAAATTTCCCATGTTTCTATTTGCCCTGCAGCAATGTGGAGGTGACCCTCAGAGCTGGACGAAGGTGTATGCCGTTCTAAAAGGAACAAGTCTTTTTTGCTACCACAGGCAAGAAGATGTAGAGGCTAACATTGAGCCAGCTTTCACCATTGGAATCAACAAGGTACACAGAAGGTTGAAGAAAAGAACATCTTGAAAAAAAATCTCTTTGACAGTAATCTAACCTAATTGTACTTTGAGCTGTGTATTTCTGGAAAATCCTAAGCTTTGGCAAAAAAAAAAAACTGAGTTAAGGCTTCTGGACTGCTGCCAATGTAAATCTCAGCCAACTGGTGTGATCCTAAAGAGCAGACAAAAAAACAAAACAATTTCTTTTCATTTTTTTCTTCAGCGAGCTCTTCCAGGAGTTTGGAACTTTAAACTTTCATTGTTTCTTAGTTTATGTGGACAGCTTGTGTAAAAATAGGCTTAAATAATTCCAAAATACAGTCAGATGGAGAGTTAATTTAGCCAAATTCTTCCTTAAACAAAGATTTCCAAATGGTGTAACTGAAGGATTATTGGGGCAACCCCACCATCTAGTGGTCACAAATACTTCTGGTCATGTTTGATGTGGGAAGAATGAAAAGAAACACTTTGGAAGACGTTGTTATTGATGAGGGGATATTCTCATCGTGGGTTTACAATTACTACTTCCAAATTGAGAAGTTGCTGTTGCACAAAAATAGTTCATTCAACAGATCTGGGATTCCAGGCGTAGGTGTGTCTTGGCGGGGAGTTACAAAAGTTCTTTGTTTCCATTTGTGTTTCAGGAGACTAGAATACGTGCATCAGAGAAAGACCCTCACAGCAAAGTTCAGAATATCTGCATTAGTAACCAATATGGAGGGGAGGAGGTCACACATACTTTAACAACAGACAGCCGGGAGGATACACACCGATGGATGGAAGCATTTTGGCAACACTTTTATGATATGAGTAAGTGTTTAATAATAGAAGTTTATGATACTCAGACACAAAGAACACAAGTAAACTATGTAATGGACAAAATTACTTTACAAGATTCCTAAAACTACATTATTTGACAGGCCAATGGAAGCAATGCTGTGATGATGTGATGAAAATAGAGCTCCCATCGCCAAGAAAAGCAGCTCCTGTAACACCAAAGCAGGGCTCTCTTTATCATGAAATGGGTGAGTTGTTTAGATGACTTTTTACAGCAAAATATCAAAGCATTCTAAGTTGTTTTAAACAGGTAAACTGCTCACTAAATCTGCATAGCATGGGACTTTAAATCTTATTTCTTATGGTGCATGTGCATGTAAATTTTTCTTTGTGGTATCTCAAGCTGAAATTCTGCTTTACTTCTCTGTTTTGAAAAAGATGGGATCTTTTCTGACGAGCCAAAATATTCACTGTTTCTTTTTTCTTCTCATTTTTTTTCTGTCAAATCCACTTTTTTGTTGCATTTACTGTTATGTTCCTCCTCCTTTCCTTTTTGTGATGTTTTTCATCAACATCATTATTTAATTTTTATTAATTGGACACATGACTTTATAATAATCTCTTTTCATACATCATTAAACCTACTAATTAACACCTTCCTACCCCGTCTTTTTCTTTCTTCCCTACTTCTTTACTATGGTTTTTTTAACCCTCTTCTGGCAGCTCCTCTTGCTACACCCTCCTGTGAGGGTCTTCTGCTGCAGGATAACGCTGTGTCTGCTGAGATTCGCGCTCTGCTTTCTTCCTATTACAACGACAGGTGAAGTAGCAGGTGTAGGGCTTTGTGTAGATTCTTTAGCAACTGGTGAACAAGCATAAAGTAAAATGAGCGTACGCACTGTGCCGAGGGGAGGATTAGCGTTGGTTGCGTGTAAAATGATATCTTCATTTCTTCATACTTATTTTCATAATACATTATCTATGTGATTTCTAAAATATTTATGGACTAATTTGGTGTCAATAGATAATTTAATTTCGCTTTAAGCCAAATGCTGCTGCTAAACATTGCATAAGTTTGTTTCTAAACACCCCCATTTTTAAGTAATTCTTAAAAAACGGGCATGCAATTAAACTAATAGTGTTTTTTCTGATGTGATAAATCTCTTCTTATTTCAATACCTCCTCATAAACTATTTTTAACGTTGTCTTCTAGACATTTAACTTCAGAGTAGTTTTTACACTGAAATGATACCCGTTAGAAATATTTCAAATGAAATATAATTATGTTTTGATATGGCTAGTCTCATCTCTGACTCTGCTGAGGTACAGAAATGACTTTGCTGGTTTTGTGTTGCAGTTATTGAGTCATCAGATGACCTCAGCAGCACCGTGTCAGACATCTTGGCTCGTAGGATGCAGGAGCTGGAACTCCGCAGCCAGCTGGGCACCTCTCCCACTTGGATGTCTATGTTTGAGGAGAACAACACAAAAAGTTCAGGTTTACGACATCAATGTACTTCTCGCCTGTCTGGCCACAGCCCCTGTACCCCTCGCCGTCTTCCCCGGAGTCCGGTGAGCCCTCGTTGCCCACAGCTGGCTTTGCTGTCCTCTGATGCGAGTTTGACATCAGAGAGCGACAGCCACTGCAGCACCAGCCCTTGCTCTCACCACCACGGCTGGCCAGAGCCTTCCTCAAACTTCTGTCTCATATCGTCATCCCCTTCCCGTCTGAGGCCTCGCACCCTATCATTGGACGCTAAACTCAGCACCCTTCGCGGAAGAGGGTTCGGAGTAGGAGGGAGCTGCTCCTGCCAATCTCCCCCTCAATCGCTTCTCACCTCTCTGCCCATGTCCTCTCGTTCACCTCGATCACAACACAGCACACAAACCACGCTTTCCTGCTCTAGCTCCACTTCTAGCAACAGCTCCAGCAATAGCGAGGGGAGCCACAGCCCTGAGTCATCAGAAGGACTTCCCTTTTCACGACCATCCCCAGCTCGACGCAGCCTGAGGAATCTCAGAGCTAGACTGGATCCCCGAAACTGGCTCCAAAGTCAGGTGTGAACTTGTTTCCTGATAAGAGTTAAAGCAGCAATACCCCTCACAGTGCGGCATAACTGGCAAAACTCAGGCAAATTGCTCAGCAATGTGAGGAAGCATCCATTTACTTGGACGGAATATGACACAAGACCTCGCTGGGTCAACCTGGAATGTCTTCTAATAGGAAAAATACTTTTTGACAATCACAACAGGAATTCCTTGGGCTTTTCAGTTGTGAAAATTGACAGGTACATTGCATGCCATGGAGGAAAGCACAGCTAAGAAGAAAGATCTGTTTGATATGCACCAACTTTACTCACCGATGTTTTCTAAGGTATTAAACTGGAAATGATTCAGCCCTCTGCATAGAAGATCCTCACCACTGTGTTCATAAAAGCCACCAACCTGTGCACTGGCTTCATTTAGACCAGTAAGATATAAGCAGATTTTAAGTATTTACGGCTTTGGGGCGAGTGAGCATGAAACAAAATGACAATACAGGATGTGCTGAGGGAAGGACTAGTGTTTATTGCCTGTACTGTGATATCTTCATTTTTAATAATAATTTGCATAAAACTTTATCTCCATGACTCCTAAAATAGCTGTGAACTATTTTGTTGTCAATGGATTATTTAATTTACAGCCTAATATGTCTAACTACTTGAGATCATTTTAAATCTGGTGAAAACTCAGCCTGATCTGGTCAACCTACTAATCTTGTTATGACTGTGATTTTTTTTCTAGGTTAAAATGTCCTTTTTGTTTTTATATATTTTAATGCACATCATATTCAAATTGTACATTTTAGGTAATCAGAATAAAATAATTCCTACCTGTGAGAAATCTAGTAACAGGCTAAACATAAAATGAAACAAATCTTGGGAACTATTTTGTGTTTGCATTTTAAATATGCCTCTTTTTTCTGTTTCTGTTCATTATTGTGAAATTTAAAGTGTCTCATTTCTGGAACTCTTACCATTTTTACTAAGATTTGTCACATGCTTGAAAAACAGCCTTTTGTTCCTGTAAATGAATTTTTATAAGTTAACAAATAAACTTTTTTTTTCGTTACATTATGAATTTTTATAAATGCAACTGTACTGAACTACAATACTCACAGATAATGTGCATATATTTAACTATTAGAAGTAAATAACATTGATTGTTATAACTTTGCAAAAGACCCTTTTTTTAGCAGGCCTAATGTTCTGCATGTCCAGTATCTAGAAGGGTAACGAATAAACTAAGTGATGTGGAAATCTATTCTTTGTATAATATAACAAATAAAAGTATTATGAATTTACAACTGCTTCATTTCTTTTCAGTATTCGTGTTCCTTTCAAGGATTACTTCAGAAATGAATATTTTATTCCAAATTAAATATTTAGTTCTTTATAGAATTTCTTTTGGGGCAAAACATAGATTTTTTTATATTTTCTCTTTTCTAGCTTTAGGGCGCTTTCTGATCAAAATGACCAAAGGTAACAAAAGTCTGAAGGAATAAACAAGAAAACCACATATCGGTTGTTCTCAGTCTTTATTATCAGTGTTTCAATAGCAAAGCCTTAAATAAGTAGATAGTACAAAGCACTTTCACAAACATAGGAGGTAGTCATCACTGGGTCTCTGAGCATTGGAATATGCATAGAGGAGAGCTATGGCCATATTTACTGTTTCACATGCTTCAGAGGAGAACCCAAAGCTCCCTGTTTAGTTTGTAGTGCATTCGTGTACCAATGTTGTGCTATTATAACTTCACATCAGCATAAAGTATAAAACTCAGAATCAAGACCAACATATTCATTAGTAAATAACAGAATAACACTTGTAAATACAATATATGTTCTTTGCTTTACATGAAGCTGATAATTCACTTAAGTAATTCAAAGAGGAATTTTGACACTGAGTTTGGCAATTAGATAGTTTTACTTGGTTACATAAGTGAATGAACAGCATTTACATCAAGTTACAGATATCAATGAAATTATTCAGTGGGTTTCTCCTCCAAATAATTTCAGGTCCTTCATATTACACCATCCATTTTCTAGTGCGTTTGTGCTTCCTTCAGGTCTACTAGCTGTCTGATTAACAGACACAACGAGGGTTAGATGCACGCAATGCCAAACCTGCAAGAGTTCTCCAGGCAAAAGTTGACACCTTTGCAGGGCATGTTCCCGCTCTGCTGATGTAGGAGGTTGCAAGCCGATGAAGCCGCTTTGCACCGAATGCATTGTAGTGCCCAGGGAGGACTTGATCGATCTGTTAAACATAAAAATTACTTCAATGCATATAAAACTAAAATTATTACATTTTGGCCTTTTGTGTGTTTCAGTTTTACCTGCTCGCTGTCCACCAGCCCCACCAGACGCTCACAACTGCTGATATAATCACTGACCTGGCTGTAGGGCAGCCAGTCAATCATGGCACCATCATACACCACATCTCCACTGAAGAGAAGCTTATTGTCATGATCGTGGAGGCAAATGCTGCCCCGAGAGTGGCCCGGCATGTGAAGCACCGTTAGCTGTCTGTCACCCAAGTTAATGACATCACCTAAAAAGAAAAAAATGTTTAAACTTATTTACATGCACAGACATAACAGTTTACATAACCAATTATTTAGATCAATATGCTATGTCCAGTCTGAAACTTTACGCTTGGCATTGATTGTGAGTTGCACAAAACAATGAAACTGCAAAAAAAGCAATAAGATATCCCACCTGCACTGCACCAGTAGGCCTGACACAGCAGAAAAAGTCAGAATATTGACTGGGCAGAAATAAAATCCTCCAACAATAAGGAGGCTTATATACATTTAGTAACAAGCAGCTAAGGATGCTCAGCCAAAATATGACATGTATTTCACACCTAATGTCATACGTTTTAAATATAAAAATTAAATATAAAAAATATTTAAATAGTACTGTTGTAGGGTTTGATCCATAAAAAAAAAATCTAGTTTCATAATCTGACAGGATAAAAAGTAATGGCTACATCTCTGCGTCATTCTTCTTGATGCATTTAAATGTAGAAAAATATCTTTCTGCTATCACTGCTTCCTTCCTGTCAAGACATGTTTACTAAAAATAGAAAAGACAGAAAACATCTAGAGATGAAATAGTATTGCTGTCATTTTAATAAATGCACATCCTGTTTAAACTAAAACTGTCTTTTAAAACTGGAGTTCTGTGCAAACATTGTCCAGATAGCAGTGTGTAAATAATAGCAACTGTTTGAGGGTTACGAATTTCAGAATAAAGGATAAAAAAGCAATGCTTACATCACTGCTTCATGCTTCTTGATGCAATTAAATATTGAAAAAAAAACCATTTTTGTAATAACTTCATTCTTCATTGGAAGTAACAAAAGGAATCAAGACATGTTTGCAAAAAATAGAAGAGACAAAACATTTAAAAACCTTTAGAAAAAATGCTATTGCTGTGAATATAACAAATGCCCACTGTTTTAAGACAGGGGTGTCTGTGCAAACATTGCCCAGATATCAGGATTTAAATGATAGGGTTACAAATCTGCTCCACCACCATGTAGGTGTGAAATCTAATATTAGTAGAGCAAGGTTAAACTCATTAAATCAGCCAGATTGCAATTTTATTCTATACTTTGTCTTATTATTGCAGAGTGCATCTCTGAATGGTGCATATATGGGTGTGTGCATCAGTCATTTTTTGATCCATGGCCAATTTTACAGAGCAGTGTAAAAGCTCTGTGGACCTCTAATGTGAAAACTCTCATTGCATCCATTATTGAAGCTAATCTTACACTCACCTATTTAAAAAAAAAAAACTAACAGTCAGATATCGAACAAAGCTCGAAATGCTGGTCTTTCTGTGTGGAGTTTGCATGCTCTCCTCGTGCATGCGTGGGTTTTCTCTGGGTACTCCAATCAAACATACATGTCAGATTGACAGGCCACTATGAAATTGCCCCTGAGATGAGTGTGTGTGTGAGTATGCGCGTGGCCCTGCGACAGACTAGCGACATGTCCAGGGTGTATCCTGCCTCTTGCCTGAAATCAGCCAGGATAGGCTCCAGCACCCCTTGTGATCCCGTTGGGGATAAGCGATTCAGAAGACAATCAGATTTCTGATCACAGATTCACACCCCATAATAAAACATTTTGCAGTAACTGCATCCTACACTGGAACACTGGCCTTTCTGTGTGCAGTTTGCATGTTCTTCCAGTGTATGCGTGAGTTTTTTCTGGATACTTCAGTTTCCTCCTACCCTCCAAAAATGCCACTATATAATTGCCCCTAGGAATGAGTGTGTTGGGCCCCAAGACTGGCGACTTGTTAAGAGTGTACCCTGCCTCTCTCCTTGAATCATTCGGGATAGACTCAGGCACCTCCCGTAACCCTGAGAAGGATGAACGGTTCAGAAGATGAATGAATGCATCCTACCCTCTTGTAGAATATGTGTAGGCTGAACAGGCTTGACTTTGTAGTGCCTTGCTCTCCATCCTGGACTGGGAGCCTCTGCTATCTCTCTGTCACTCAGCCAGGTAACAGTCTCAAAATTATCTCCGTTAGCCAGAGCATCGACCTCCGCGCTGTGGACCCCCACCTGTTGGAACTGATGCAGACCCCCCGAGTGGTCAAAGTGGGCGTGGGTGGCAATAGCAAGAAGCGGGTTTTTTCTTTGCGGATCTTTTCCAAGCAACCCTTTAGCGTCTATGTAATCAGGTAGACTCCTCAAACCCAAGCCAGTGTCTATGACAACGTCCTGATGTGAACCACGGAGCAGCCAGATGTTAGCTCGATTATCTGACTGGTAAAACCGCTCCTGAATCCAGAAGAGTCCGTCTCCGAGCGATTTGTGAGCGTACCAGTCTGCTGCAGACATCCCAAGTCATGCGATTTTCGAGTTAAGCGTCAGCGGGAAGGATCTACTAGTCTAGCAGCTACTAGCTAGGTGTATTTTCATTGAGGTTAATGCTATGGTGACCGCCGACACACCCTTGGATGAGAAACCCCACGTGATAGGGTTAACCAGTGTGTGACGTAATGTGAAACGTAGAATATAATTGGCTGAAATTAGGCCCTCCCCTTTTTGGAGTGGAGTTGCGTGGGATCATTTCACCCACGCTGAGTGATTTACATCAGTAAACTTGTGGTAATAATAAAATAATCTTCTAGTTTTATGTGTTTGGTTAATATTTTTCTTCAGATCAGCTGGATTATTACTAACAAGTAAAAAAAAAAGAGATATTTTTAAAGAGTGGATGCTGGTGTGTAGCTTAGCTAGGATCCACATAAAGAGCATATTTTTAAAAACCTTTTCTAGAGATTATCAATGGATAAATGTGTCTGACTTTTGGAGATTATTCTTGCTAATATTGTGATGTCTGAGAAAGCAGAAAATTGTTGCCAGCATAATGCTTAACTGTGGACATATGGTTTGTTTTTCAGGTGGTTCAGATCCCTGTGGTCATCATGGCAGGAAAAGGTCGAGGAATAGCAGCATTTACTTTCAACGTAGAGGCTCTGGGGCTTAGTAGGGGTAACATGCCAGAAGCCAGAGTGGGACCAAGTCCTTTGTTTCCTGTAAGTCAAACACACACACTTTTCTGATGATTACCGCAATGTTCCAATAGTACAGCTTATTGGATTCATTTTGTTCAATTCTAATTGTATAGCCCAATGTCACAAAACAATTGTATAAATGGGCTTCATATTGTAGATTGAAAAAAAAGTAGATACACAAATACACAGCCAATATCTGACTAAACAAAGCTAGCTAAATAATTTCAGCACACGATTTTGATCCTCCTTTACAGTAAGTAAAAAAACTTAAAAAATATATATATATATATATATATATATGAAAGAAACCTCATGAGGAGCCACATGAAGGAGAGATCCCTCCTCTGAGATGAGCAGTCAATGTACTCTAAATGAAATATTAGCTTATTCTACTCTACAGCTATGCATCTAAAGAAATCAGTAGATGGGCTCTATCCTGATGGAAACGGGATAGTAGATAAAGTACAGAGGCCTCCTCAGCCTGGCAACCCTGAGGGCCGGGATCAGTACACAGGCCATATCTTGATGGAAACAGGATGGTAGATCAAGTACAGAGGCCTCCTCAGTCTGACGATGTCCAGGACAAGAACATAGAGGATCGGTCAGGAATCTGAAACGGAACTGTAGGAGGAAAAGTGAGGGGTACTACATGTGAATTGTACCGTACCAACTTCTTCTTCTTTCGGCATTTCCCTTCAGGGGTCGCCACAGCAAGTCAGTTTCTTCCATCTAACCCTATCTGCTGCATCCTCTTTGGTCACACAAACTTCATGTCTTCCTTCACTGCGTCCATGAACCTCCTCTTTGGCCTTCCTCTAGTCCTCTTTCCTGGTGGTTCCAAATCCAACATCCTTCTTCGTATGTACTCTCTCTCTCTCCTCTGCACATGTCCAAACCATCTCAGTCTTGCCTCTCAAATTGTATCCCCAAAACACGTGCTGTTCCCCTGATGTACTCATTTCTAATCCTGTCCATCCTGGTCCTTCCCAGAGAGATCCTCAGCATCTTCATCTCTGCTACCTCCATCTCTGTTATACCAACATACACCATACCAACTTGTGGGAAAAATACTAAATTAAAAGACATTTGAGAACAATGAACAAGAAAGAAAAGCCAGGAATCATCATCGAGTGACTATGTGGATACATCAAGTAGCCAAGGCAGTCTAGCACAGAATAGTAGATAAAACTAAAATAAAACTAAAGGATAAGAACCCCAATGTGTCATACTTTCCCCAGCTTCTAGTATCTAGCAGTTAATGTCTGATTAATTTTTATTGTTTCATTAAACAGCAGGACATTAGTTTTCACACAGAAAGCCTAATAAGGGAAGGAAGAATGAAACTTTTCAAAAGCTGTATCCAATTCAGAAATATTCTTTTGAATTTGTGAAAATTTAGAGTTTTCTCATTTCTATTCTCGCCAATTTCTTCTTAGTTGTTAACATATGTAGACTTTCCAGGAATGCACCACGGTTTTCTTGCCTTATTTTAATCAGGTTTATTAATTGTTTAATGTTATACTGTTTTTAGTACTAAAAGTTCGCAGATTTGCTAATCCTATTTGAAAATCTGAACATTTGTTTTTAGGGGTTATACTTAACCGTTGTTAGCATTTTCGTTATAAAATGTTTACAGTTTATGTCCAATCTGTTTCATCGCATAAAAGTCTTTCCTTTAAAATGCTTTACTGTAACTTTTTCCAAACAGAAATACTAGCAAATGCTTCAAAGGCTTGATCCCCCTTTGGCTAAAGTTGTTTTTTAAATGATTCAATATTTAACTATTTTACTCTAGACTACCGAGTTCAAACCGATTCCATTAAAAGATGGTGAAGATGTGGAGTACATGATGGCTTTAAAACAGGAGATGAGGGGAACAATGCTGAGGCTGCCGTATAATATAAAACTTCAATCCAACACAACAGGTGAGGAACAGAGTGGTGCATTAGAAACCAAACATCTTACAGAATGGCTTTGGACAGACCATTTGAGCTGATGTGAAGATAGATAATACAGCTTTTAGGAACTTGAACATTCAATGAAGCTCATACCTGGAAAAGGAAAATGGTTTACTCCTAGCAGAAAATTGGGTTACTGTACCACCTCTTCTAGCTGTAGATGGATGTGATAAATAGATTTCTGTGTACTAGCACTCAGCATGGCTAAACTGAATGTATCTATAGCAGGCCGATAATCTAAAATGTTCACAATATTGGATTTTTTTTGTTGCTAATGTTTGCTTTGTAATCATGAGACTGAGAACAATATGGTAATATGATGTAATCATTGTCTTTGCAGTGACTAACTGTAGCAGCTATACTGTCAAAAATTTTGATTTGATTAAGCAAGTTTTACTCTTCTTTTTTTAAACAGATGTGGAGAAATACACGGACAAATACATGAAGAGAAAGCAGATGAATGATGAAGAATGGACTCCAGGTAGCTACAGCAGTGCATCAAATAAAGTAAATACAAAGACAAAAAGCAAAGTGATTCAGACATTATTTCTTTTTAGACTGGAACCTCTTTCCAAAAGAACTGAAGCCCCAAAGTAAAAAACCTCGACCTAAGAAAAGTAAGCCTGAACCACCGTTTAGTTGTCATTTGTGAAAACACAATTATAAACAAAATTTTTTATCGCAGGCACCAAGAAGAATGCGAAAATACCGAGCAAAGCTGCTGCAGAAGTTTTGAATAAGCTGGATGCAAGTTTCGTTCAGTTAATTTTACAGTAACATTTCTACTCAAACAAATTTTGAAGTTAAAACTGATTAAAGATTACTTTCCGTTTTAAATTTAGTTTTGTAAATAAAATTTGAGACTGGATGATCTCATTTGTAAATAATTAAGGGTATTTTGCTATACTTGTAGTATTCTTTTTGTGACTTATGCGTTGAGCACAATTAATTTTAAGTGTTAAATTTGAAAATAACTTGTGTAAACACTCTGTTTATTAGGAACTGGCCAAGAAAGATGACACAAACCCAGACAAATCAGACGATGAGACAGAGAAGAAAAAAGATGATGAAGAGGGTGAAATTGAAGAAGAGGAATATGAGGAGGAAGATCTTGAAGAGGTTTGGTTACAAATTACCATGAAGCTGTAAAGCCTGGTTAACAAATTATTTTTCCCAGTCTTGTCATACAGGAATTTAATTCTGGGTTGTTTGTTTTTTAGGACAATGACTACATCGAAAGCTACTTTGACAATGGTGAAGATTTTGGTGCAAATAGTGATGATAATATGGATGGTGAAGCTACATACTGAAGCATGCAGTGCTTAAACATCATGCGAGAGTTTATTTTGGTTAGTCAAGTTTAGTTATTGCGTGATTTACTTTGTAAATTATTTATTTTCCTTAAGATACTGTAAATGGAGCATGTCTACATGTGCAGCATGTGAAACCGGAGATGTACTCAAAATAAATTTATTTTTCACAGGTTGAAAGGCACATACTATCAATATGTTTTGCCATAGCGTATTAAGTGAACACTGACAAAATAAAAGGGCTACGTGAAAGTCTTAACAGTTTATGAATACTGCACATTTCCCATGATGCTAACATGCTTGCAAAAAGGGGAAAATCTGAGGTTTAATAAAAGGGACAAATTCAAGAGTTTAATTGAAAAATTTAGTTACATAATTGCCCAAACTAAATACTGATAGTGTAAATAAAGACTATTGCTCTGTCTTTAAATAAATTATTTTTAGCAATAGTGGTAGCAGTCATTTGTACAAAAATACATACAAGAGGCAAAAGGTTTCTTCCACGTGGACACATTTCATGTGTGGTATAACCCCGTAGATTTACATGATCGATGGTTTTCTTTGGTTACGGTCACCAAATCAAATGAACATTAAGGAGATCAATTCCAGCTCCTTGGAAATCTCGACTTAAAAATAAGTCAAATTAGACTTAAATTTTAAACTAAACACTGAACATAGAAACATCTTTTCATTCAAAACTATTCTTGCGAGGAAGTTCAGTCTATTAATAATCACTGTCAAACGGACAGACTCATCACTTGTATTCAAAAACAACTCTATTGCATCCCAGCCAAATATGATATAAAGTTAAGACTACCTGACAATTGGAAAAGCAAAACATCTGACTAAAACTATATTACGTCTTGCTATGTTTTCATCGGTCCTCCATTTTCAGTTTTAGCCACGTGCTCCAAACCAGCATTGTGCACTTTTCCATAGTCTGCTTTTCCATGTCCAGTGCCTGTTTGGTCGTGTTCTACAATGGGAGGGTCCACATTTTTACCGTTTAGTTTTTCATGATTAACAATATAACCTTGTGTCGGCTCACCATGATGACTGATTTCAGATTTCACAAGAACCTCATAGTAAAGAAGATAAAAAACAGGAGTCACAATGCCAACAACCAGCATAATAGCCACGGCCGTCCACCACCTCATTCCCCAGTCCGCCCCGTAATAAGGGTCTTTTTTATGTGCTGGTTTGTACTCAACATCTCTTAGTAGTGGCTGTTGCTGTAGCGTTAAGGACGACACAACTTCGTTGAGGCTGCTTCGAGGAGGCGCTGTAGATTTTACCAGCTGCTCTATGTCCTTGTCCTTTTCCAGGAGAAAACCTTCCACGCTGTCAGTAGAAGATGAAGAAGAGTCTGTGGAGGACTCGAAAGGGAGAGAAACAGCAGGTGAGATCTGATGGACACGTCTACCCCCAGTGGGAGAGGCAGATTTGAGATGACCAGCGTTATGGGTCTCTGTGAGGACGCTGAAGCGCTTCACAGGAATCTTAATGGAACGAAGGGCAAAGAAATCCTGTTCAGTCAGAAGGTTGTTAGAACGCTTGATGTCAGCCACCTACCAATCACACAAAAGAACAAAAAATATTTGCGTCAAGAAAATATCACTGGGGAAAAATGTACTTTTAAGTGAGGAACCTACCAACAAAATTTAATGAAACCCTTTAAATACAAATGCACAATATAGGGTTTACAGGCTTTTCTAAAGCAAAGCATTTCCAGCCACAGAAATTTAAGTATTTTGCTTTAACTTCCTGTTGAAATTTCGATATACAGCAACTCGTAATATCAACTTTATCAAACATGAAAGCCAATGTTTCAGACTAGGGAGCAATTCCTGTCTTGTCTAAGAATACACAAACCGGTAAGTTTAGTTATTTTTTCATGCTGCTTTTCCCTTCTGCAAACGTCGGATTGTGTAATTAATAAATAAAAAAATATACTTTATTCGTTCCCTCATCAGGAAAATTTGTGTGCTGCATTACACTGGAGCAGGCTGTCACAACGGCACCCATGGTGGGTTAGGTGTCTTCCCCAAGGACACATAGACATGAGCTCTGTGGGATTTGATCCCGCGAACTTCCGATCCAAGGGCGAACGTTCTACCACAGAGCGATCACCTCCCCTAATTAATTAATAATTAGAATATTAATGAACCATCCTCAACATATTGTTATAAAAACTCTTTCTGATGCACATTTTCCCAACTCTCTTCTCTCCTTTGCAACATTATACACATTTTCTACTGAGATTTTGTTTGCGTAATTTAAGCCCCTGAGACTGTTTTAAGCATTAGTTCTGAGGTAGTACTATGAAGATGCTACAAGTATGTATACAGTTTAGAAGAAAATCCAGGCACTTAATTTTAAAAGAGTGAAGATGCTCTGCTTAGTTTTTAAACAATCTTTAAGGAACAATAAAATCAAGAAAAAAAATCTGATTTATTTAATGTTCAGTATAACTTCTGTCAATGAACATTTTACCTACAGTTATTTGACGTATTTAATTTTGTAGACCTAGATACAACATGCCTACAATCAACATGCAATACCTACAATCAACATGCAACTTTCATAATCCTTAGTTTGCTTTCCCATTTGATCACTAACACAGGAAAAGCAAATGTGCTGCTGTTAATCTTATATATTAGAAACAAAAATTGATATTTCTCAAAATGAGTAGAAATAGGAAGACTATCGGAATGAAATACTTACTGAACAATGATATTGCAAGGCAAGGCTGTTGAGGGTATCCCCTTCCTGGATATCTCTGGTAAGGTAGATTATATCATCCAGTCTTTCTCTGGAGGTGCTCCTCTTTAGTCTCTCTTTCCCACGTGGCCGAGGTCCGAAGCTTTCACTATCTTCCTCTGAAAGGTCATTCTCTGAACCATTGTTCCCAAATAAGTAGACATGACCACCGTTGGCAGGCTGCACCATTGTGCCTGACTGGAACACATAGTGCTGGCTTCTATTGGACATTTTTCTTCCCTGTTTGGGGAAAAAGCAAACATGCCTGAGTTTCGAGCATGATGATATTAGGTAACAAGTTTTTGCCTAAGCTTGCTGGGATATTTGTGTTGTGAGAAAATGTGGGAGAGAATTAATTTAGAACTATTCCATTTTACTTTTTAGAATTTAGTAGCTTCTTAGTTTTCTTGATTTGATCTTATTCCCGCATCGAACTGCTTCTCCTCTTACTCTATAAGATTACTTTAAAATTTATTTTATCTAATAGATCAAATCAACAATCTTGAACTGTGAACGTAACTGATGATGATGCATGTCTGAAGAGTAAACAACCATTTAAGTGACTCTTAACTGATAACCACAGCACGCCTGATTACAAATACAAAAGCATTGCTAAGTATATATTAAACCATTGCTTAGCTACTCTTAATAATAGATACGGTGCATGCGTCATATAACTTTGTTCCGTAGTCTTCTGCTTATCCGGGACCAGGTCGCGGGGGCAACAGCCTCAGATGGGAAGCCCAGGCTTCTCTCACCGATTGTATCGTCCAGCTCACCTGGAAGGATCACGAGGCATTCCCCACCCAGCTGTGAGACATAGTCACTCCAGCGGGCCCAGGGTCAGCCCGAAACGCCACACCAGCAAGGCATCCTTGCCAGATGCCCAAACCACCCCATCTGGCTTCTCTCAACCCGTAAGAGCAATGGCTCTACTCCAAAGTTCTTTCTGGATCATAATTTTGTGATACGTTTAATATTGCTTTTAAATTGATCCCACACGTGTGAAATGTGTGTCGCAGCACCACAGTAATTATGAAAACAATAAAGCAAAAAAAAGGAGTAATTAAAAAAAATATACATCAAAAAGTATAATCTGAAAGGAATGAATCAAACAAGTAATAAAATTTGAAATTACTTGATAATAGTACTGTTAATGGTAAATGGCACAAAAACAAAGCCTTATAATTAAAGCCTAAATTAGATGAACAAACAGGATCTGAACATGTTCATGTTTATTCAGCATTTATACTTAAAAATCTTAATCACATAATTATTAATTCTCTAATTTTCTTAAATTTACAACAACTGACATACATTCAGAGACAATTGTTCTTGCTAAGTAATAGACTATTACAAAGTTTTGTTAGACTTTTTTAGCTGATTGTGAAACCCTCAATAGTTTTCGATTCCTTGTTTATAACTATTTTAATTGTTTAAAAGACCAGCAGAATCTAATACAATCAAATTCAGATGCGTTCTTATGTTAGACTGTGCAGTGAACTTTTCAAATGGTCTAATATTATTCGAATACTGGTCAAAATGAGCAAATTAAAGTTCATTTACAGAAGCTAGGCTAGTGCTAACTAGCATTAGATAAGGATAATGTGGCTAATATTGGTACTTCTGCGATCGAATCAACAGTAGAACATTATAGCTTTTTAATTGTTCTAAAATAGTGACATTACCTTTAAAAAGACCACCGTTCCGTTGTCAGCTGTCCTCGATCATTTCCATACTTCCTCAGACTCACCTTGCCGTGTTCTGGGTTCTGTGTTGCTGCTAGCTTACTGTTTTGCACCGCTCACGCCACGTCAACAGAATATTTACGTAATGACGTGATTAGTGCCAGGCCCATAGCGAGTAATAGCAAAAATAGCCGCAAGGTGGCGACAAAACAACTACTTCGAAAAAATTTAGAAATACAATTATGTTATCATACAACATAGTTCTGACTATCATATTATTAATCATGTTAAACTAGACGAGGCATGAAACACTGACCTTGATGTGTGGAGTTTGCATGTTCTCTCCGTGTATGCTTAGGGTTTCTCCGAGTTCTTCAGTTTCCTCCCACCCTCCAAAAATATGCATGTTAGGTTGATTGGCCACTATCAAATTTCCCCTAGGAATGAGTGTGTATATGTGTGTGTGTGTGTGTGTGTGTGTGTGTGTGTGTGTGTGTGTGTGTGTGTGTGTGTGTGGCCCCGCTACAGACTGGCGACCTGTTAGAGGTGTACCCTGCCTTGAATCAGCCGGGATAGGCTCCGGTAAGGATAAACGGGTCTAAAGATGAATGAATGAAGTTAAACTAGCTCTCCTCTTGGGGTTTTAATATTAAGACAATGTTTGTCGAAGATCAATAAGGTTGATTTCAATCGATCAAATCTTTACTGCTAACTATAAAAGATGCCACTTGAGACTGTGTATATTTACTATGTAGGTTTCTTTAAATAATCATTTCAATAGATCACGTTTATTGCAAACAAGATTGTAGTCATACCTGTTGGGTTCGCGGAGTGGCGCTATTCGGCAGCATAAGGCGCACCATGCTGCGCAGACTGAAGAGACAAATGGGATTAAAACATCTTGTCTCATTAAGCAGCGATCGAGACACAAGACTTGAGTCTGTGAGTAGCTACAGACTAATCTTTCTACTGGGACAGTGAGACACGATCTTAGTGTGGAGATCTACTGGGACAGAGGTCTCAAGAACACCGGGAGGAACCGCTCCGGTTCTTGTCCCGTTAGATGACAGACGCGCTTCATGTGCTCTTCATGTGCACACAAAAAGCTGCGGATATTTACTCTCTGGGGCTCTAAATCCCGGGTGATGAAGGCTTTATGTGCTGATTTTACAAAAAAAAGTTGGATCAGACAATCCAAGAGTTTACTGATGTGATCTTCAGTGATAAAGACGTTATTGTAAATTATCTTGAAGTGGGACTCAACGCAAGGTGTCAGGTAAGGAAACACGAGTTATTGTGTACCTCTCGTTAGTGAAAACTATTTCTAAATTTATTTAAATAATACCTTGATTCTTGAGAAACTTTTATTAACTCTTCAGCAAGATCTGGTGACACAATCTTTCATTTTTGCAACATGATCAATCATATTGAAATACATGTAAATAGTCTATAAAAACTAGTGATCGTTATCAGATTGATAGGACATGGAATAAAGGGAACAAATGAGTAGGGATACTCCTCATCAATTATGCCAGACAGCTCCAGCAGACACATTGTGTAAGACTATAAGAAAACGATTAAAAGTGGTTGGCCACTGCTAATTTCTTTTTGGACTGTGCCAGAAATACCCCCCTGTCGGTGTAGATAATAAAATTAAAAAGCCTAAATATTGATTCAGTGCAATCAGTAAATGAATGGCCAGGCAGCCCATTGAGGAGGGACACAAACGCTTCCATGGTTACATCCAGGATCTCCAGTGTGAGAGATTTCTCTCTCCCACTGAAATGAAACAACTGCCACACACAGGGAGCTGGAGACCCTCTCATAAAGACTAATCTATAGGCTTACTTGGACCATAAGTAATCTTGGCACACTTTAAGTTGAGCACATGTGCAGCTACTGTTAAGTAAAGGAGGGGTGTCTCTACAGCTTTATTGTGCTCCTTCATTTTAGGGCTGTTTTACTCGTATGGCTTCATAAATCATACCAGTTGATGATTTGAGTTTTTAGTCAGCGAATAATTGAAAATGTTCGCATTATTGTTAAAAGGTTTGACATGATGTCATCTGTGTGCGTCCCTTGCAAATCTCTTTTGTTGCCTCTCTGTGGTGCCTCTCACTGGGGAGGGTGGGTGCTGTTTCTGTGTCCATTCACTAGATACACCTGCTCCTTCTCATCACTAACACTGTTAGCGGTTTCTGAAATTTGTCTTTGCCAATAGGCCATATTTTGTTTAGTTATGTTGAGTTAAGTTTGCCTTTGTTAACTAAGAAAAAGCAAATTGGCTGTGTATCTTAATTAATTTATGTATAAAAATCCTCAGTAATACAGTGTTTATTACAATCGTAATTAACTCACATCTTGCAATTAGCTTGTTTTTGCATCTTCGGAGTCTTTAAAAGTTCTAAGTTGCCCAAAGCTAAGGTCCTTTGTTTGTCTGTGTTTATGTCATTGCCTGGCAGGGGTCAGCCCCCATTTGCCTGTGTGAGGGTCTGAATGTGATTCACTGGGCGGAAACTGTTTTACAGCCGGCCTCTCTCTCCTTCTGTCTCACCCCCTCATATGGCTACATAGTACAAAAGGGGGCTGTGCCATAAACGAAGCCTATTCTTTTTGAAAGGTGCTGAAGTGTTCCACGCTGCAGACTGAAGGAGATTGATGTGCGGCAGTGAGGAGAGTCCTTGCATTCTCAGCGTGGGATGTTAGAGGGAAATCATGGGTGAATGTCTAGCTCTGCAACAGACTACCTTTCTTAACTTTGCCCCTGTGGGCGTTGGAGTCACAGTTGGGGCCCAAAGTTGTAATTTTATGTTTTTAAAGCAATTTGCCAGTGCTCGCTTTTAAATGTGGAAGCAATTCTTGGAGTATGGCACACCAGAACCCCTTGTTAAGACTGTCTGGTCTTTATATGGTACAACCTGTCCCTGAGTTTGGCCCTTATTGCCAACAGTAAGAAAGCTTTGGTTCTGTGGAGAATTAAACCCCAAATACCTTTCTTGTCACTATTTTTTTTCTCAAAAAAGGCTAATTTATATTTAGAAACCTTTTCAAAAAAAGGTCTGGGACAGGCAGATTGATGAAGATGGTTTTGCTTTTTTTGCAGATAACATATTCCAATATCATCAGGCCGTAATTTCTTTCCCTCCCTGGAGGGATCATCAAACCAATTGTGATGTAGCCAGGAGGACAACCTCAACTAGAATGAGTTAGATTGGTGTCAGAATTAGAATCATTCTGTTGACAATGCCCCAAATTTCTCAGAAATAGGACAAGGAGCTCAGGCATTCATCACAATCTGAAGGTGTAGTATAACTGTTGCTCCCATGCATTGAAAAGCATCAGAGAAGTGGCTAGAATGCCCCTTGGTGACATGTTCCTAGCATTTGCCACTGGTAATATGTCCCATGGGAAAGTCCAGTAACATGTTGCCAGGACTTCGTCTTCAAGTCTGTGGGAACACCTGCTCCCTAAACATCTTTAACCCCAAATGAGTTTGAGGTATTTGAATAGTGGAAATCTGGATTACACTACTTGAGTTGAGGAAACCAGCAAACTTTATTTTGTATTAGTCAGGCTCTGGTTTCGATTTCCACACGATATTTGCAAGTGAGCACATTTTTTCCCCTCAAATATCACACAAACATTTGTTCTTTTTTGCCAACTTGCCACAACCAGTTATTCACAATTACCAGATTACCAGATCCAATTCACAATGTGGGAATAATTTATTTGTTTGGTTGGTTTTTTTAAAGTTGTTTTTCTAAAAAGAGGATTGTCGGCTAACCTTTCACTAACTTCCGCAGTTTTTTGTGGTTCCTTTTTATTTAGGAAACATTTAGTTTTTAGGGGGGAGAAAAACCTATGACTATGAAAAGACTGAAAGTCTGGGACTTTATTTCCAAGAAAGCATCATTCTTTTGGGGAAAAGAAAGCAATTTCATTCAGTGAAAATATTAATGAACAAAATTAAATTTACCTTTACTATTTATCTAAAGATCACCTCTTAATCTTTTTCTATTCTTTTTGATTAGTTTTTAAATTTAAAACAATGCTGTTTTATTCTCCTCATCTAGCCACGATTGGCAGGTCTAATATGTGGTGGTACTGTAAATGCCAACAGCAAATTTAGCAGGCAGACAAATTAGAGTCAGAAATATCTTTCTTTAAATATTCTTTGGGGTTTTAATATACTGTTTCATGCTTATGCACAGGAGACAGCGTCATGTTTGAGATGTTGTTGTTGTTGGAACAGACAGATGGTTTTGTGGACTGTGCACTGTTAGCTGTGGTTAGGAATACTGAGGCCTCTCCAATAAGCCTGACCTACCACATATTGTTCCTTGTGAGAAGACTCTGCTTTATCCACTGCAGTAAACCATTGACCACAGCCTTGTCGACTCTCATAATCATATGAACATGCACACACCCACACACAGTTATTGTTGTATTATGGTATTCTTTTTATGGCAAATTTAAGCATTTGGTCCAGTTGAATAATTCAGTTCTATAATATAACATGAACTTTAAACTTTTTGTGATAATGCAGTTTTTTAACGCAGGAATAAGTCAGTTTCAGACTTTTTTGTTGTCATAATTAAGATCTGTGATTGTATTTTCTAATAAAAAAAGGCTTATAAAGCTACCACATAAAATAGCAAAAGAGTTTTATTTCTAACTCTGTTTTTAGCAAATAGTTTAATGGAGGCATGTACCACTTTGCATCCCATTTTTTTAAGCTTGATAAAATATCTTTATAATCAATCTCACTAAGTGCATAAGTGCTATTTTATTGATTGGTCATAAAAATGCTACATTAGTTTCTACACATCATAGGAACTAATTATGTCAGAACGGCTTGTATTTCATAGAATTTTCATTATCTTTCATTTTGTAAATAAACTACATTATGCATAATATTTCTGCAAATTTTGGAGACAGTATTGTTGGCATTGGAATAATTCAGACTAATCACAAATTTTCTTCTTTTACCTTGCTGTATCTAGGTGTCCTGGTAAAGGAAATGATCTGTATGCAATTGATGGCCAAATGTCAAGCATTTTATAGCATTTACTAATTAAGTCTTTGAACGTAATCAGTCTTATCTGTGTAAGAGTACTGATGTTTGTGTTGCAGTATGATAAAAAAACACAGCGATCGCAGGTATGAGTCCAGGGGGGACGAGGCTTGCTTGAGACACTGGCCTTTCTGTGTGGAGTTTCCATGTCTTCCTTGTGTATGTGTGGGTTTTCTTCAGGTGTTCCAGTTTCCTCCCACCCTCCAAAAACATGCATGATATGTGTATGTGAATGGTTGTGTGCCCCGCAACAGACTGGCAACCTGTTTAGGGTGTACCCTGGCTCTTGCCTGTATTCACCCAGGCTAGGCTCTGGCTTATCAGGAATAAATGCTGCTGCTGTGTAAGGAGTGCAGCAAACAAATTTCCCCGGTGAGGGATGAATAGAGTAATTCAAAATAAACAAAAATAAAATAAAAATAAATGGTTCAGAAGATTAAATTAAATGAGCAATCAATTAAACTTGTAAAACACATATTAATGGAAAGAGCAGATCAATGTTCAATTTAAGAGCAAGAAAAAAAAAAAGAACACAATACAAACTGTAAAACCAAATAAAAAAATCTATTTACTCTACTATTCTGGTAATTTGCACCTTCTTCATTACGGCCATCTGGCCTAGAGCCTTAAAGAGAGGTTGTTCCATTTCTACTGTACTGACCAAGCATGTGATGTTGTGCACGTCTCTGTTGGAAGTGATGGAGTTGGGCTGAGAGAAAAGAGGGAGGTCTGAATAGGATGGTTTAGACTTTGTTGGGTAGGAGGTCTGCATGCCAAAACCGTGGGTTTAACAAAGGAATTGCATACTGTGGCAATGCTAGAAATGTTCACACAACAAAGCCTGCTCCTTAAGATTGCGTGCCGATCAGTGAATTGCAAAGTTCTGCTTCTGCTCAACTGAAAATAACCCATGGTTCTGGGTTGGCTCTTTTGTGAACTTCTTTGAAATGTAATTAGCATTTCATCCAGATTCAACCAGTTCAATGAAATGAAGTAATTCCCTTCCCAATTTGTCCCTTTGGTCTGTGGGGCTGTGGAGAGCACAACCTTGTTTAATCCCTTGAGAGTGTTTTCTCTGCCTGCTTCCATCACTGTGTGTCATACAGGCTAATCAGTCAGCCAGTACTCCCACTAGAATACATGCTCTGGTTCCTACTCAATTGGAACCACTTTTTTTCTTAATCCTTTTCTTTCCACTGTTTCATAAAAAGAGGAAGAAAAAAGAATCTTGTTTTTAGTTGGGGACAGAAGATGCCATTGGTTCCACTAAGAAGCAGCTGACCACAGCCATGTTGACAAAACCTATGGAAAGCTCTCTCACTCTGCATTTCACAGTGAAACGCACACTTGATTGGCAGTCCCTTGCCCTGAAGTAGAAATGCCTGGGTTTGAAAAGTATCATCTGACAATAGCTGGAGGATTGACCTCATCCGTTTTTGTTCTTCAAAGACGTATTCATTCTTTTTTTTTTTGGGTCCTCTAACAATAAAATGCATAATTTGGTTAAACACAGGACTCCATTTTTATTTAAAATCTTTCTCTCATCATTTTGTGACCAAAGGTTTGTATTCTCCAAACACGTAAACTCAAGCTGTAATGAGTTTTTGGCTAATTTAATTATGTATGCTTAAGCTTCACTTGCTCATTAAGTTTCTTAACATCTTTTCTCCAATGGTGAGAACATCAACTGATCCAAAAATACCAGAGACAGCACTGCTCAGGAAGTCCAAATATAGGCCTGTGAGTTGAGCGGGAATTGCTGAGAATGGCTGGTGGGTGGTTTCTGAGGTAAGACCTGACACAGATGGAAAAAAGAGAAAAAGAGAGAGACTATCTCAAACAGGTCAAATCCTATAAACACAGTTAGGGGGATGAGAGGTCCCAAAGAAGAACCAAAATGGCAAGTTGTTGAGTTTTCCTCACTAGTCAGAAATAAAACATGAAAGAGTTTGTCATTGTTAGTTTGTTTTTTTTTTTTTGGGAGAGGTTAGTGGGGGGTCCGAAAATTTTGAGGATATTTTGACCTTACTCTAAAACAAACTTCTGATTAAGTTTTTATTTACTGTAAAAAGAAATTGGGAATCAAACCACAAGGTAGCTTTTCTTGTTGAAATTTTGAAAAACGTCAAGTAAACCAACTGTAACAGTTAATGTCCTCCTCTGGCGTTACTTCTAATTTTCGCCTGCAGACTAAACTTTCATTCCCATTAGTTTGAGTTTTTTCAATTTTTTTCTTTAACAACATCCTTTATTCTGTTTTGTGGTCTTTTCTCCTAGTGTGCATACTTTTGAAACAAGGAAAAACAGTACTTAAGGAGCGCTGTTATTTTATTTGGTTTTAATGTCAGAGTATTTTTTTATTTTTTTTTGTGGCCAGACTGACTCCACATCACCGAATAGAGTTGTAAGATTGATAAATGGGATCCCACAGTGGGCCTCCCAGTGTCAGACAACGTGGATATTATTGTGTGCTTGTGTTTTTGTGTGCATACACACTTGCGTCTGTAAACGCGTGTGCAACTGAGTAACTGCCAACCATAACCACACACTCCATACCATGGGCGTCTCAGGAGAAGGGAAGCCTCAGGCCAGCGATGCCACATGGGAAAACCTTTGATTAAAACCCTGCGGATTGTTAACCAACACACCCTCAACCAAAAAGGAAGTTAGAGTATCACTTTCCTCTTATAAAAGCTTGAGTTGCTGACTATTCCCAGTAAAATAACAAGGGAAAGCTAAATCCTTGATTATGGTTAGATAGGATGGCATTAAGCACCCATGGCTTTGAGTGTATTTAGGATATACCTAATTCTGGTTCTGTTTTGGTCAAAAGATACCAACTTTTTTTCCCCCAATGTCAAACATCTCAGCTTATGGTAATTTAGCTAGGTTTATGTTGAAACATCATACCAGGGCCCAGATGTCTCGATACAACAACTAGCACATGGCACAAGACGAAGAAAACTCGCTGTGTCACGATTACTACCATCTTACCACTGTGAAGTCCGAGGTTCTCTGTGAATAATTGATACCAAAGATTACGGCACAGTGGCCACTGTGAGGAGAAACTCTAGAGGTATCAACGGCAAGCTCTGACCCCAAGTGCAGCTTGCAACCAGACACCTCATCAGCACCTCTGATAGGGATACCCAGCAGATCAGAGCATCAGGGTGTGATGTGTGTGTGATGAGTGTCTGCAAGGGATCTGCTGTCACGTTTTTTTTTGTAAACTACCTTCCTCACCCAAACATGCAGCTTTGAATTGACTGACAGGTGAAAAGGTCAAACTGCCTCTGACATGTCCTAGTCTTTTTCATGTTTGAGCTTGTCAGGGAGAAATGAAGAGTTGCATCACAAAGATGAAACTCAGAATCAGAAAGACTTGTATTGCCATGGTCAGTGAACAAGACTCAGAGACTAGGAATTTGCTGAGGTACAATGTTCTCCCCGTTTATGCGTGGGTTTATTCTGGGTACTCTGGTTTCCTCCAAAAACATTTATGTTAGGTATCTGATTGACCACTAAAAAATTGCCCCTAGGAATGAGTGTGTGGGTGTGTGTGTATGGTTGTAGAGTGTGGCCCAATGACAGACTGGCAACCTGTTCAGGGTGTACCTTGCCTCTCACCTCCGCCCACCAGAGATGGGCTCTATCCCCGCAATGGATAGACTGTTAGCAAGGTGACTGACTTTAACAAAACTAAGAGTGCTCAGAATAAAATTGTAACTGTAGTGCAATGGCATAGAAAATAATAGATAAAGACAATAAAGTGACAAGAGCAAAGTGATAAGCAGATCCAGGTTATGAAGCGCTCATGAGTCCAAGGGCAGAAGGGAAGAAGCTGTTTTTGTGGCCACTGCCCGAGAAAAGTGTCTTGAAAAGTCCATGTGCAGGGTGGGATGGGTCAGCTGATATTCGACTTGCACGACCCCGAGTCCTGGAGATGTACAGGTCATGGAGAGATGGAAGGCTGCAGCCAATCACCTTCTCTGCAGAGCGCACAACAGGCTGCAGTCTGTGTTTGTCGCTGGCTGTGGCTCCAGCGTACCACACGGTGATGGAGGAGGTGAGGATGGACTCGATGATGGCTGTGTAAAACTGCATCATCATCTGGGCTAGCAGTTTAGTTTTCTTCAGCTGCCACAGAAAGTACAACCTCTGCAAGGCCTTTTTGATCAGGGAGCTGATCGTCGGCCCCCACTTAGGGTCCTGTGTAATGGTGAAGTCATGGAAGCGGAAAAAGTTGACGTTGGTGATGGGGGAGTCTGTCAGTGCAAGGGGGGCCAAAAGAGCTGTGACTTTCCTGAAGTTCATGATCGTTTCCACTATCTTCTGAGCGTTTAGCTCCAGGTTGTTGCTCACATGGTGAAATGTGTTTTACTAGACTTCATACATTTATGTTAATATTGCTGGTAAAATTTTACAGCTACACAACTGGTTTAATAATTGACTTAAAAGAAGAAATACCAGATGGAAAGGTGGTGGAAAGATGTGTCGTCATTTGAACATTTTTTGCTCAAAACGTCTTGATTTACTAACCTTGATGGAAATGAATTGGCGTTTGAATATTACGTTTAAAATATGATACTGCGCAATTTTGTGATAAACAGATACTTTTCATTTTTTGGATATGTTGGATATGCATTTAGTGCACAAATATTTAGTTTTCATGCTGAAAAGCTAAGTATGTGCTTTCGGTCTTTTATCAGTTACATTTAGATTCAGAATTATGTATCTTTTGAGTAAGAATTGTGTTCCAGAAAGTACATCATTAATACTTTAAAGGAATTTTCCTTTTCCTGGTAATTGAAATGTTAACCTTGTTTTTTTAAAAGTTGCTTATGTCGTTAACAGCTGTTTAAATATCTCATAAAGATAAAAAAGTACAAGTCTAAAAAAAGAAATTATTAAATAGAATCTAATTTCCAATATTCGATTTGTGTTTGGTCATCTTAGAAAAAGAAGGGAAATGCTGTTTTCTTGAAAAGTGGAAAATATCTTCCCAATGATGCCTAAATGATTTTAAACGGCTCCTTTTTTCAAATTGGGAAAGGTCCTATTTAGATAGAAAATTGCTGTATTGTCTGGTGAAAAGTTGCAGAACAGCAATGTTTTCATAGGCCTGTCATGACAAGTAATGGAGTCCTAAATTCTGTCGTTTTTCGCTGGTTTCTTGACCGACGATTTGTGTGATGGACAGTGTTTTCTCTCTTGTGTCCCAGACTTTCACCCTGCTGTCTTTTTTGCTTTAAGAATGTCCATTTTGAAAGCATGTGCTCTCTGTGGTAGCTCTGGAAAACCCATCCATGTATGCTAACGCTTATGTGTGGATTTGTGCACCTCACTACATGAGTCCCAAATGTCAGAGGTCTGCGCCAGACTCTGCATGCTACTATTAGCTGTGATGGACATATCCATGGGCCTCCTGTTGCCTGTGAGGTCAGGATTGGCAAAACACATGATAAAACCATAAGAACTGCCCAACCACTTCAAAACGGACCTGTGCCATCCCAAAATGCATCATACTGAATCAAATTCTTTGAAGTAATATCAGCACCTGGTTCATTGGAAGCAAGAAGAACTTCGTCTTGACTTTAATATTGTTTTATGAGGTTAGATTTTTTTTTTGGATGGTTGCTGCTATCAACAAAGTGGCCTAAATAAAGGTGGGCAATTATTTGAATATAACACTTTAGGTTTTGATGCTGAATAATTTCCAGACAAATTTTTCTAAAATTTAGTGACACTAGAGGTTTTTTTTTTTACAAATGCTTAAAAAAGTTGGATTTAGATTATTTTATTTGCATTTAATGTAGAAAAAAATTAAATGACTCATTCAGCTTGATTAAAATACCATAACATAAAATTGTGCTGTCCTCACGACACGTGACTGTGTGAAGCTAGACAGCCAGCTAACTCTTCCAATGAAAAAAGAGACTCCCACACAAGGCTTGCTTTTCTTGTTTTATGTAGACTCTTTTCTTCAAAGGATTATACATATATGTACGTATATATATGTACGTGGTAATAGTAACTGAAACAAAACAAACAAAGAAGTGTATTACGAGCTGTACAGAACGCTGAGTCTCCATTATCAAACACACGTTAGCTTAGCTTGAAACATGCGCGCCCACATCCTAAGTGGCTTACTATATAAGACGCGATTCACACGTTATCAAATGAAATACAATCTTGAGCATGCAAACAAAGCACATAAACACAAAAAATACTTACAAAGACTAAAGTTATCCCAGGTTTTAACAAGTTTTGAGCGCAGTCTACTTCCGTCTTTTCAATTTCAGACTCATCCTAGATCTACTATTTTCGAGACCTCTCACTCTGCTGTTAGTTTAACAAATTATAAAAGATCTTTAGAAGAGACAGACGTCTCACTCTGACATACACTCCAATCAAAGACATAACACTCCCCGCTTGATATAAACATATTATATCACCACATATCGAAACATAAAATTTACATAGATAATATCTTACTCCGAAAGCAAAACAACAGTCTCTGAGACTGGTCTCAAAAACACCTTTGGAGTTCCATCTTTGATGATCCGTATCTCCACTTTACGAACCTTCTTGTCACTACTGGGTAGAGTCTTAACTATCAGTCCCATAGGCCATTCATTCCTGTGGGCTAGAGGATCTTTTAACAACACAATGTCTCCTTCTTTGACATTTGGTTGGTTTTCAGTCCACTTTGTGCGCTTCTTCTTGCACCGAACGAATGATGACATTTTTGGCTTGAGTGAGTTCATTTGTGTTACATTCTCTTTCAGACTTCTCCATCCTGCTTGTTTATTTGTCTTTTGTTTCAAAGAAACCATAACATGAATAAGTTTGGCTAGTGCTCTGCATGCCGTTGCCCAACTTGAAAATCTTTCGAAACGTTTTGCACCTAACTGAGTCGTTGTGACGGTAGTTGCAAGTGTTTTTACATGAGCTCGTATTTCTTTGTCATTCTCAGGCTCTACAAGTGAGAATGAATAGTCTTTTTGAGATTCATTGAGTTTTTCTGAACACAGAAAGCTTGGGCCTGTAACCCAATTACTGTTTTTGAGTTCAACGGCTGGAATAAATCTAGTTGCTAGGTCAGCTGGATTCACATCTGTTGAAACGTAATGCCACTGGTCAGGTTGAGTGGATGACCTGATTCGTGTGACGCGGTTAGCTACATACATGTAGAATCTTTTTGAGGAGTTGTGTATGTAACCTAACACAATGCGACTGTCAGTGAAAAACTTGACACTGTCAATTTTGAGGTCTAACTCGTCTTTGATTAAGTCATACATTTCTACTGCAAGCACGGCAGCACAAAGTTCTAACCGTGGTACGGTGTGTGCAGGTCGGGGTGCTAGTTTTGACTTCCCCATCACAAAACCTACGTGATACTTGCCTTGAGTGTCTAAAGAGCGCAGGTAGGCTACCGCACCTATAGCTACAGTAGACGCATCTGAAAAAATACAGAGTTCATTAGTTTTCATTTCACCTAAAGAACCTGAACTGTAACACCTTTTGATTTGGAGATCTTCTAGAGTTTTCAGTGAGTTTCTCCATGAGATCCATGCGTCCTCTTTTTCTGGGGAAAGAGGTGCGTCCCAGTCGCTCTCCTCAGTTGAAAGTTCTCTGAGTAGCGCTTTGCCTTGCACGATTATAGGAGCTGCAAAACCCAACGGATCATACAAGCTATTGACAGTTGACAGTACTCCCCTACGTGTGAATGGTTTTGTCTCATTGGATACAAGGTAAGTAAAGCTGTCAGTTTGCAGGTTCCAACATAGTCCTAAGCTCCTTTGAACAGGAAGTGGATCTACACCAAGATCTAATTCTTTCAAGTCCTTTGCTAGATCGTCTGCAGGGAATGCTTCCATAACGAGGCTGCAGTTGGAGGCAACTTTGTGTAGTCGCAAATTGGACTCTGCTAACATGTTTTGTGTTCTCGTTAACAGGTCAACTGCTTGTTCAGGTGTGGCGACTGAAGTGAGCCCGTCATCTACATAAAATTGTCTTTCAACAAACCGTCTGGCATCTGAGCCATGTTCCAGCTCACCTTCGCTTGCTGCCCGCCGCATGCAGTAAATGGCAACAGCGGGTGATGGGCTATTCCCAAAAACATGCACTTTCATCCGATATTCGACCACATTTTTTGTGACGTCATTGTCCTCAAACCAGAGATAGCGCAGATAGTCTCTGTGATCTTCACACACCTCAAAACAATAAAACATTTGTTGAACATCCGCTGTCAGGGCTATTGGCTCTTTTCTGAACCGTAACAGCACTCCTAACAGAGAATTATTCAGATCAGGTCCACTGAGTAGCACTTGGTTCAGGGATGTTCCTTCACACTCTGCACTAGAATCAAAAACAACACGTATTTGATCTGGCTTTTGCGGGTGGTATACACCAAACGTTGGCAGATACCAGTGTTCTTTACCTTCGGGCAGAGGTGGAGCGAGTTCAGCTTGATCGTTATCCAACATTTTCTGCATAAATCGGATGTAGTGATCTTTCATTTTTGGTTTCTTTTCTAACGTCTTTTTGAGTGAGTATAGACGTTTTGAGGCTTGAACTCTGTTGCTTGGGAGTCTCCTCCTTGGAGAGCGAAAGGGCAATGGAGCGACCCAGGTGTTTTCTTTGTTTTGTTGGACCGCCTTGTCCATTATTGTTAGAAAGTTTTTGTCATCTATAGACAGTGCCACCTTGTCATCTGACTCTGTACGTTCAAACACAGACTGACCTAGCTTGTGTGTGTTGCCTTTAATGTCCACACTATTTGAGATTAAAGGTGTGCTTTGCTGGGGCTGCTTGACATAGTCCTCTTTCACTGTAAAGACGTTTGGACATGGTTCAAAATGAGTAGTCCGTCCGTTGTCTAGCATGTGTGTTCTGTACACGTTGACTTCTGTTGTGTTGTGAGTTTTGCCCAAGCACACTTCCCCTATCACAACCCACCCTAAGTCTAACCTTTGGGCGTATGGTGCGTTATTTGGTCCATTGATCTGTTCTCTTACTTTATGAATGCTGAGGAGGTCCCTTCCCAGCAAAAGGAGAATAGGAGCATGATGATCGACCGGTTGGATTTTGCTTGCAATAGGGAGAAGGTGTGGATGGTGCTTAGCAATCTCAGGTGAGGGAATTTCAGATCTTTCGTCCGGCACTGAATCACACTCGATTAAAGGAGGCAGTTTGACATTTGTTTTTCCATCCATGGACTCTACTACAAAATGTTCTGCTCTCCTACCTGCAGTTTCAGCTTTTCCTAAGCATGTTTTCAGCGTGTATGGCACAGGTGCACTTTTTATTCCAAACAGGTTGAAAAAGTCCGTCCTAGCCAGGGACCTATTGCTCTGTTCGTCAATCACTGCATACATTTTTATAGCTCTGTCCTTTTGACCTTCTGGATATGCTTTCACCAAACAGATCTTTGAACATGAGCGTGGGCTGTCACTTTGTCCACATACCTCTGTGCACTTGGAGACTACTGCAGGATGGTCTTCTGAGTCCTCCTTAGTATCTACATTCTTTGAGGTGTCATCTTTTGGGACAGGTGTGGGACCCGGATGGAGTGCTGACAAGTGTTTTGGACTGTCACACTCAACACACTTTACTGCTACTTTACAATCTTTGGCTATATGTTGCACAGACCCACAACACCTGTAGCATATACGATGCTCTCTCAGAAAAGCCTGTCGTTCCTCAATTGATTTGTCTCTGAATAACTTGCATTTTTTCAGAGGGTGTGGCTTCTTATGAATTGGACACAGACGATCTGGTTCTTCGATTTTCTTCTGTTCAAAACTCCCTTGTTTTCTTTCCTCAATTTCCGTTCTGTGTACTGCAACAGTAGCTTTGCGATTATATGGAATGGACTTTTCATTGCGTGTGGTAACTTGGTTGCTGCAGCTGGATGGGGAAAAACTTGGATCATTTTTCATTTTTGCTTGTTGCTGTACAAATTGCACAAAGACAGAAAAAGGTGGAAATGACACTCTATTGACTTCTTTATACTTTGTACCTACAGTGGTCCACCTCTCCTGCATGTTAAAGGGGAGTTTTTCAACTATTTGTCTAACCCCTCGAGCCGTGTCTAGATATGCAAGACCTGGCAGTGTACCATCAGACTTAGCACACTGCAACTCCAACAAGATGTCACCCAGCTCCCTTAATTTGCCACTCTCTTTGTTTGTCAGCCTTGGAAACTCCTCCAACTTTTTTAACAGTGCATCCTCAATGACTTCTGAGGAGCCATAACATTCCTCTAGACGCTCCCATACCACTTTTACACCTGCAGCGGGATTGAGGGTGTGTACTGCGCGAAGCCTTTTTGCTTGCTCTGAAGATTTTGGCCCTAACCATTTTGTGAGCAAGTCTAGCTCTTCTCTAGGGGACAGATTCAAGTCTTTAGTAACACTCGTGAATGAGACTTTCCATGCCCAATAGTTTTCGGGTCTGTCATCATATTGGAGTAAGCCAGTGCTAACTATTTCTTTGCGGATGAGATATTTTGCAAAATCTTGTACGCTGTTTTGCTCTATTTGGTTGTGACTTGTAGGCAAAAAGGTGTGAGCTTGGGGTTTGAGTGAGAATGTGCTGGTTGGAACAGCTTCTGGTATGTCCTCATGTTTAACATCGTTTTTCATTGGGGACTGGACATGAGTTTCTTTTGTTATTATTGATCGACTTGGCATTTGAAATTTTGTGCTATCATGTGTAGCACTAGGTGGCGCCTTTAGCTTACATTGTTGTTCCACATAATCACTTGTGCGTTGTACTGCATTTAACGTCTCACCTGTAATAGGAAGTTCTGAGTCTGACTCCCCGCTCTGACTTTCTAATTCTTCATAGGCTGCAGCTTCTGCCTCAGCTGCTGCTATTTCCTTTTCACACTTCAAAACATGGAGACTGGCCTCCAAATCTGCCTTTTGTCTCGCCGAATCTGCCTTTTGTCTCATCGAGTCTGCTTCTAAATCTGCTTTTTGTCTCATCAGACTAGCTTCTTTTTCTGCGAAACGGAGCTGGGCCTTTGCTGCTTGGGCTTTGGCGTATGCTTTTGTGGCTGACACACTTGAAGCTGCTGTGGTGTGCGACCGTCTGCTGGTGGCTCTGGACCTGACGCTGTGTGGAGGTGAATGCTGCGGCCTCTCTGACGGCTGCCTCTCAGGCGACAGCTGGTCTGCAGGAACCGGGTGATTGGTAGCAGCCTGGTCATCAGCTTGCTGCTCTGAGTTTGCCTCTGGCTCGAACTGTGATTCATAATCTCTCAAGTAAGTCTTACCTGAGCGTAGACTCATGTTGACTGTGTAGCTCAGTGTTGTTTAACCCGCCGTATAGAAGTCTTTTTTCTTCTATTTAAGTCTTTTTACTGTGCTGTCCTCACGACACGTGACTGTGTGAAGCTAGACAGCCAGCTAACTCTTCCAATGAAAAAAGAGACTCCCACACAAGGCTTGCTTTTCTTGTTTTATGTAGACTCTTTTCTTCAAAGGATTATACATATATGTACGTATATATATGTACGTGGTAATAGTAACTGAAACAAAACAAACAAAGAAGTGTATTACGAGCTGTACAGAACGCTGAGTCTCCATTATCAAACACACGTTAGCTTAGCTTGAAACATGCGCGCCCACATCCTAAGTGGCTTACTATATAAGACGCGATTCACACGTTATCAAATGAAATACAATCTTGAGCATGCAAACAAAGCACATAAACACAAAAAATACTTACAAAGACTAAAGTTATCCCAGGTTTTAACAAGTTTTGAGCGCAGTCTACTTCCGTCTTTTCAATTTCAGACTCATCCTAGATCTACTATTTTCGAGACCTCTCACTCTGCTGTTAGTTTAACAAATTATAAAAGATCTTTAGAAGAGACAGACGTCTCACTCTGACATACACTCCAATCAAAGACATAACAAAAATATTGATTTAAATATCGTGCACATATAATTTCTTTTAGTTTATATACAATACTATATCACCAAAACCAAAAAGTCAGAGTGATTAACAGGCGGGGGGCTCAATATTTTTTGCTCATCATATTTGATTATCTTAAAGTAACATTGCAAAAAATAAATTTATAGTGTTCTTCAATACTATTCTTAAACCAATCAGCACAATTCTAATAGCTTAGCCATTCTAACATAATACAGAATACAGTATGTGGTATTTTACTGTTTCTCAGTCTGTAATTAAGTACATTTCAAACCCAGGGAGAAGGAAAGGAGCACATAACAGGATTTATTTAAACCCTGGCCCCTCTTTGACCAGCAGCCCTCACCTCCATTTCACTCGGCCTCTGCTCCCCCACTGCCCGGCTCTAAATCCTTTTTGATGGATTTTCCAGCAATCTCTACACTGCTGGCATTGGCATGTGTGTGACACATGTGGATGCTCACACACCCTTGTCTTTAGCTCTTTACCACAAAATAACACATACGTTGAATGCTCTCTTCCTGCTTTCATTGATTGTGTTTTTGCCGACCAACAAGTTATAATTCTTCTGTCTCCTACTGCTGACAAACTGATTGATGGATGCCGCTGTTTAATGACCCACTTCAGAAAATTAGTCTCAATAGATGTACCAGTAATGGAACATTGGAAAAGTAGGATATTTTAAATATCCAACTTTCCAAAAATATTCCACCATGACTTCATCCTTCAGAGATGCTGACCTTCATTTTTAACCTTATAATTTATTTAAAAAAAACTACACAGATCTTCTGTGTCGTTGCTGCTTGTAAGGATGTGTGACGTCGATTATGAATGGGTTGGGTAAAGAAGCGGGTAGGGTAAAGACAAGACATAGTGGCTCCTATTTAGCTTTTATCTGGCTCCACCTCACTTGTCATGCTGGGTTGTTTTGTTGTGTTAACCATGACAACTGTCTCAGAGGCTCCATCCATTTTTGGATTATTCTGGGTGAGAGAGCTAAGCAGTAGATGATAGAGGAGAGACGAGAGGAAACGCAAGACTGGGATGAGGAAACATGACATGAAAGTGGGCAGTGGGATGACGGAATAAAGGGTGCAGCAAGGCAGAAAACACTGTTATGAGAGGGCAGAAAGCGGTGGCTGCACTTCACACAAACACTTTAATAGTTGTACTACTGTAATGTAAAAAGTTGGACTTATATAATAATATCCAAAATAATTCAGGCAATGGCAACAGTAACCAAGAAAACAGAGTTAGTTTTACATTAGAAGAGGCCACATGTTTCGTAATTTTAAAGTTATTTGACAGAACCAATATATTGTATAGAATGTTTTTTTTTTGTTTCAATCCAGTGTTCTTTCAAATCTAAATTATTATTTTATTAGAGTCATTTTTTGGATTCCATTAAGATTTTTGTCTCATCTCTGTTCTTATTAAAACCAGTAATGTATGTTTTCCTAAGAATCTAAACAGTTCTTTCACTTTAATTGCTGCCACTTTAGAATTTTTTTGTTTATACTCTTGATCTTCTAGGGATGCTCCCTGCCTTTCTGCTAGCTGGATTGATTCTGGCTTTGTTCATCCCTGGCACTACATCTGAGTCAGCCACGCTGCGTTTCTTGGGACAGACTGATTTTGTCGTCAATGAGAGCAGCACAGCAGTGGTTCGGCTGGTCGTAGAGAGAGTGGGAGATCCAGTCAATGTAACCGCCTTGGTTTTGGTAGGTTAAAAATTTCTTTCTCTTTGAGCCAAACTTCAAGAAAAACAAATTATTCTAATATTCCAATTATATTTTACGTTTTAAGTTATGATTATCTAAGAAAGTGACAATCAGTGCTGCAAAAGTTTTATAAGTCATTTGTTTAGTTTGTCATTGTCTGCTAATTTTTATGAAGGAACTTGTGTTTATAAGAAATTAGATTAGTCGTATTCTTATGTTGTTACACTTACTTCCACTTAAGCAGAATGAAACCAGTAAGGTTAAATTCATATTTAATTTTCTCTCTTTAACATACTTTCAGCTACTCTCACATTTGTCTTGAAACATAATCTGACATGACGTATACATTAATTGGGAAGTTTTCTGCGTCTCGTTAGGTTTGCCCCTTTATCTTTGAAATGCTCTGAAATCTGTCCAGCTTTAAAAGTTGTTAGATTTTACTTCCCTACCAAGTAGAAAGTACTATGGCTCAAATACATAGAACATAAAACGTTTTAGCTTTGTTAACACGTATGGTTGATAAACCCTTCATTTGCCTTAATTAAAGATATTTACTGAATTTTTATTCTGCTTAGCTTGAAGGAGTTGACACAGGGGACTTTGAGGCCATTAACGCAGCAGCTTTCCTGCTCTCCACTGAGTCCAGTAAGACTATCTTCATAGCTGTGAAAGATGATGACCTGCCTGAGGCAGACGAAACGTTTACCTTCAACCTTAAACTTCAGGTAAATCTTCTTTGTTCATCTTCAAGTTCATGCTTTCCATATTTGGATCTTTTTACTTTTTTGTAAGAGTGTAATTTAGCTAACATCTTTTGATTCATTCGCTTCTCTTTCACACAAAACACGCGTTCCATTTAAATTTAGCCATGGTTGTTATAGCATGGCCTTCTGAATAGTGTGGACTGTTAGCATCACACAGAAAAGTCTGTGTGGCTCTGAGCTACTGTGTCTTTGATGTGTGAGATGATCTTTAGGACTTTTGTAAAAAAAAAATCTTTCTGGCTGGTTTAGGTGGAGCCAGATTTTCTATGCTTCTCTGACATTTCTCATTTAAAAAAAAAAAGGTCAAAAGAAACGTCTTTAGAAGCAGAAACTTTTTTATTTATTGAAATAACATTATAATCTCTGTGATTGATCCACCAGAAATATTTTTTAAACTGATTTCTTTGTGTTCGTAGATGAATATTGCACTAACACAACACCCATATAGAAACACGGCCTCTACGTATATTTTCTTAGTTGTCTTGTCAAAGAAATTTGCACCACAGTAGCGAATACCAAACACTGAGAGACAATCTCCATGGTTTCACGCTGCCTTTGCTGTCAAGTTTGATTGATGAGCTCAGTATTCTTGTCTTGTTGTCATCCCGCCTCACAACTCACTAAAAGACCTAAAATAATGTTTATTGTTAATCCATGTTGGTCAGCTCTATGTACCTACAAGAAAAACTCTGAACAGCTGGAGCAGCAAAAGTTGTTTTTAGTTTGATGATAAATTTAACATCTGGTTAAAATTCAGTTGCACAAGCCTGTATTTTTAGCCCCCCACCAGAGTGAAAGACCAGATGAGGCCCAGTTGGCCAATGTGTTTACACTACAGTAGAGACAAAGACTAGGCCGAATTCTGGCCTATCAGCTTATTGGAGGACTGTCGAGAGGATAAATGAGCGCTCCAAAGAGTGTCATAGATCAAGGAAAGGTGCAAAATAAAGAGTTTCCATGCAGGAATGCATCATTCCAACCAGGCAAATATGCTTAGTTTGAGGCTCTGTTTTTGTCTTAGTGAATCAGAAGAAGACTTGCTTGATGCGTCTTTAAACAGATGGAGGAACGACACAAAAATGCACAACAGGTGTTTGCATATCTAGCCAAGCTGACTGTCGAAATGCAAGTGTTTTTTATGCATTAGCTTTTCTTTGAGAAGGGTTGTTTAGCTACGTACATCATCTTGAATGTGCAATTCTAGGGGGTTTAATTTTCTCCTTTTTTCCATCAATCTTTGTTTTCGGTTATACCAGAATGGTGGCTTTGGTAAAATTATAAATAGATCAAAACTAGAACTAGATAGACAAATAGATAGATAAGAAATATTTAATTCCACCTCATACAGGACTAATGTGTGTGTCTTTAGAATAGCAAATTTTCTTTCGTGTATTTAAAGACGATATGATATATTGGATGGGTTAGAATAAGTTTTATTACTTCTTCTCACTTTATTTTGAGCATTGTAATTTTTTTTTTTTTTTTAGGGTTCATCTGATATAAATAAATTTACAGTCAATTAAATTTTTGTAGGCTACAATGTTTTTGCCTCGTTAAATGTAGATCTCTTAGCTAAACAAAACATTGTTTTTTAAAGGGTCTTAAAACAACAGATTTTGTGGTTTGGAAATCAGCATGTTTTTGTGCATGCTGAGATCTTAATTATTGTCAGATTTTAGTCCTGAATCATGGAATACAGCATAAATTGTAGCCCGACTTTCATCCAGAGAGATAACTTGACTAATCAAACATCCAGAATCCGCTCTTCCTGTCTTTGTGGCTTCTCACCAGGACATCACAGTAGGAGCAAATAAATCAAGACAAAGAATAAGACTGACCTGCTGACCTTTCACATCGGAATGTATGTCAGGATCATTTGTTAGTGTTGGGCTACATATATTGAGATACATACACACAATGTATATGAATACATTGTCTAATTCTTCTTTTTTGTTTTTTATTTTATCGTATTATATTCATCCCTTGTGGAGAAATGACTTTTTCTGCATTACATTGCAGCAGTCAGACATTAAGCGCCAATGGTTGTAGTAACTAGGAGTTAGGTGCCTTCTCCAGGGACACATAGGCACGGGCCCAGTGGCAATAGAACCGGCTTCTCTCGGTCCAAAGACAGACATTCTACCACTAACACCTTCCAAAATAATTTTTTTCTTTTTCTCTTTTTTGCCCAGAGTTCCTCTAATGGTGTGACATTGGGGACACCAAACAAGGCAACAATCACCATTCTGTCCAACGACAATGCCTTTGGGATAATTGCCTTCAATTCTGTAAGAAACAAACTAGTTATAGTTTCATTTTTCATGAACATTACACAACATAGTTTACTATTGTTTTTTTCTAAACAAAATTATACTTCTGTTGAGAACATTTTGAAATGCAAATGTGTCAGAATTAAACTATTTGTGCATCTTTTTGACTTCCACTCAGACTGAAGAGATTGTTATAGATGAACCCAGAGGGACAATTCAATATGTGCCTTTCACCCTAATTAGAGAAAAGGGAACATATGGGACTGTGACTGTCAACTTTGAGGTGGGACACAGATTTTTATTGATTTTCTACATCAATATTTACAGCATTAGAGAACTCAGACCTATGATTGTTAACAGATCAAATCCAAACTCTGCACATTGAAATGTAGTTTTTTTCATTTTCTATTCTGTTTTTTTTTTTTTATAGATTTCTGGTGGGCCTAACCCTGCTATTGAAGATCTCAGTCCAGATGTGGGGAATATTAGCATCCCTGTTGGTCAAGCTATTGTACATTTCAGTATTCTCATCCGGGATGACCAGGCAATGAATTAGTCTTTCTTTTCAATTGATCTAACTTTAAATTTGTTTGCTTGTTTTTATCTGTTCTTACGAATGATGTCATGTTTAGCTTTAGAATAAAATGAACCATTTTCGTTTGGCTAACCTAGTTCTCAACTACAACTCATTGCACGTGTATCACCACAATGGTGTCTTTCATTTTAAATTTAGAAAGCTCCTTTTTTTCTATTTTTTTTGTGTGATATTTTGTTTTCTACTACAGTATAAATTAACATTTTATTTTATTTTTTTCTCTATACCAGATCCCAGAAGATGATGAAGTATTTTTTGTAAGGTTAACGGGTGTGGCAGGTGGTGCCCTTTTAAGGCCCAACGCCAGCAATGTCCAACTGAGAATCCGGCCAAATGACAGCCCTCTGCGCTTCTCTAATTCCATCATGGCCGTATCGGAGTCTGCTGGAGTCATCGCCCTAAATGTATCCCGAGGTCGACTGACTGAGGATGGGCCGCTCATCGGCTCTGTTGACACGGAGGTTTCTTTATTTTCATTTTGAACATTGAATGCCTATTTTTAAGTATTAAAGTATACCAGTAAACAATAAGAACACTCCAAAATTTCTTTGATTTGGAGGTATTTGCTCTTTTTAGGTTTCTGTGGAATACATGGTGGTGAGTGGTGAAGGGTTTGGCAGCGCTACTCCAGCTGTGGATTTCATCGACCTACAGCCAGTTCGAACAATTACATTCCCCCCGTTTGTCTACAAAACCAGCCTTCTGTTCAACATCACTGATGATACTGTGCCAGAAATAGCAGAATCATTTCATCTGGTTCTGATGGAGAGTACAATAAGAGGGGATGCCGTTCTCGTATCCCCCAACTCTGTGCTGGTGACCATTGAACCCAATGATAAGCCATATGGAGTTCTGTCTATTAGCACTCTGACTCAGCCAATCAGCATCAATGAAGATCTCATAGAAAGGTGAAAATATTAGAGCTTAGTCAGAGACAATGTGCATGTTTCAAATTTCAATAGGAAAACATACATTGTTGTCCAACTTTTTGCAAAGAATTTACATTCACATTGATCTCTTCCTTAGGTTTGATGGAATTATCATTGTAAGAAATGGAGGAAGTTATGGAGCTGTGTCGGCCAATTGGTCCATCAGCAGAAACTCCAGTGATCGTTCGCCAGTGTCAGATGATTTGAGGCCCGAGGCAGGCACAGTAAGATTTGCTGCTGGTCAGGTGACTGCTGTGATTCCACTTAACATTGTGGTTGATGATCAACGAGAAGAAGCCGAAGTGTTTATACTTAAACTACTGCCCAAAACTGTGACTGGAAACGCAGAAGTGGACGAACCAATGGAAGTGAGTTAAAATAATTTCTCTTGATGTTTTTGTGATGTGTGAAAGATTTTTAAAAAGCTACACTTGCTGGGAAACAAATCTTCTTTCTGCAAGTGGTCCACACATGTATGCATTTGTGTATTTCCTACTGTAAGCCACAGTTGTGAGCTTGGCACATTTTTCAGAAGTTGACCCCTTGATGTGTAACTTTACTCTGTGGGTGTTCCCTTAATGTGGTTCAATCAAAACAAAGCGGAAACAGCTGGCGTGCGCCATGTGTGGTGACTCAGTGTTTTCTTTTTTTAGCAAAGTGGTGACAAGTTTTTTATAGCTTCCATTTTCATACAAGATTCTCAGTTGTGTGTAGCTGCGGGGAGATCTAAATTTTGGGGGTTTTTCGTTTTTCATTTAATGTGGCAACACACATCGTACCAACACCTAATGTTAAGAGTACTGAATCATCCTGTAGCTGTAGAAAACATTTTATCTGTCCTGATAGTTATTGTTATTTAAAAAAAATAAACTAACTTAATAAACTAACTTTAATAAGCCTTTAATTAGCATTAAAGGCTTATTAAATCAGAAATTTTGTAAAAGATATTTAAACTTAGAAACACCATCACGACAGGCGTATCTCTGACCAGCGGCAAATCTTTTAGACGGGAATCAAAACAAGTTTCTAACAGTAGTGATCTAGTTAAAGTCTAACATTCAAGGAAACTCCTCTAGCTGTCTGAACAGAAATAAAGAGTTCTTTCTAAAAAATAACTCATGCATCCAGTTTACTGCCTTTACTCTCATTTCTTTTCTTTTTTTTGTGTTTTTTTATCTGCTTACTTCCCCATTTGTTTTCATTCTTGTGGTGCAACAAAATCTTTCAAAATTCCCAATATAAATTTTAGCTTAAAAACAGATCAGCTCTGCCTCTGTACCAGAGAGATGCATACAAGGTCTAATATGATGGCTGTGTAATGGTTAGCATGGTAGACTCACAGTTAGCTGGTCATTGTTGAGGCCATAGGTGTCAAGATCCGGTCATGGAGGGCCAGTGTTCTGAATGTTTTCCATGTGTTTCTGGTTCAATAGAGCTGATGCACACAAAGTGAAATCAACAGTCAATCAAATTTGGCACAATGACTTAATAACCTGGGTCAGGTGTGTAGATGCAAGAACACAATGAAAACCTTCAGGACACCGGCCCCTAGGACTGAAGTTGGGCACCCCTGGTCTAGGCTAGTTGGTTGTTGTATACATGTGAATGAGTGAATATGAGTGTTCGTCTGTTCCTGTTACAGGTTGCCATTCTCCCTCTTTGGAATAACGGCAGCCTCATCTACTGTTTATGTACGGAGATTGTAAACATATGTTTTTAAATGTAAAAAATTCTTTTTTTTTTTTAACTGAAAAACTTAATTAAAATAATTGAATGACAAATGGTTGTTGTTCAAAAATCATTTTAATTTGAAACAATAAAAATGAAGTGTAAATCTAAGGTGTAAAAACTTTTTACTCAACATGAACTGTGGTCTATCTCTGATAGGAAAAGAAATGGCTAAATACAAGGAACATCTGAAAAATTCTAGTAAAAGTTGGTCTACCTAGTTAATGACACAAAAAATTTAATTACGGATAAAGTGTGATCAATTTTGTGATTTCGATAACTTATTAATTAATTATGATTGTCTTTATTTGAATCAATTTTATCTTTCTTGTTCAATCTTCTTATAGATGGTGTTCTACATCCAGGATAGCGACGATGTCTATGGGCTTTTTCGGTTTGATCCAACCAAGGAGCAGAGCATCCAGAGTCAGCCAGAGGGCCGCTTCCTCTCGCTATACTTTGTGAGAGAAGGTGGTACACTGGGTAATGTGTCTATGACCCTTACCACCCTCTACATTCCAGCTGGCCCTGTTGACCCAGCATTGGCCCGTGATCAGGTTCTAAATGTTAGCAGAACTGTAAATGTGATGTTTTCCCATCAGCGATCAGTTCGTGTCACTTTACCCATCAGGAATGATGCTTTTCTTCAGAATGGAGCACACTTCTTAGTTCAGGTAATCAATCCACATTTCTGTTAATGTGTTCACTTCAGATCTAATTTAACAACATTTGATTTTACATCTAAAACTGCATTCCCTTTGTTTGTGTTTTCACTTCTGGGTAAACTAGTGCAATCTAAACTTTAAGTGGCTCATTTGCATGTGTGAAAGGCTTGACGTTGGCACTCTGATTTGGCATGGCTCTATGAGGCTTTCCATCTGTTCAAACAAACATCAGCTTGCCTTTTAGTGTGCAGAAAGTAGTACGAAAGCCCTCCAGATAATCTTTACAAGCACGATTATATCACGCACTAACATTGTAAATACATTAATACATACAAGGATGGATGTAAAGAGAACAATAAAATAGACATAAATGTTTTTCTGCCAATTCTGTTTTTAGCTAGATGCTCTGGAGCTGGTGGATATCAAACCTCTAATTCCACCAAACAGTCCAAGATTTGGTGGACCGTTAAACTTGACATTAACGATCACTCCTGACATTGCTAATGGAGAAATTGGGTTTACAAGTAACACAACAGTGATTCTTTATGAACCAGAGAGCAGTAATACCAGCATGGTAAGAAAGAGCGATCATGAATGTTTACAGTCCAACTTGTTCTTATATTTTCATGTACAGTATAACATGATATAATGTGTTTGTCACAGGTGAGTCTGCCTTTACGGCGTGATGGGACAGACGGCCGGGCTGTCGTGTTTTGGAGCCTACGGCCAACCGGTGCCAATCGTGCAGACGTTACAGATGGCGACCTGAAACCGTTCAACGGTTCAGTCGTTTTTCTTTCAGGGCAGAGTGATGCTGTCATAAATCTTACCGTTATGCCTGATGATATCCCTGAAGTCAATGAGACGTTAGTGCTCACTCTTGACAGGTGAGATTCCAATGTTTCAATGAGTAATGTAATAATGTAAAGATGTCAAGACTTATCTGACATAAACATGTTACATTGTGTTGTGGTTGTTTTTGAGGCTAGTAATAAAAAAGAAAAGTCCAAGTGCAATTGAGCAGAAAGATCTCAGGGTTTTTTTTGGAATGTATGTGCTCATGAAGGGTGAGGATTTATTTATCTGTTGGTTCATGTTTTGATGAGAACGGTGTTTGTTTTTTTCACTCCCACTCCTTTGCTACAGGGTGGAGACTGCACGCTTTATAGTGTACTTTGGGTAAGTGGAGAGTGGAGTGAACCTGAGTCTTTTATGAGAGTTGATTCAGGTCTTTGTTTAATCTGAGGAGGGCCTACTTCAGAATTTCTGAGGTCTTTGGTCAAGGTGGGGACAAGGGCGACAAGGATTTGGTGGGGGCTTTTACAATGGTGTGAAAAAAAACTGGATCAAAAAGAGTGCTCCTTTGGAGTAAATAGATAATCTTCTGCATGTGTCTTTGCTCCAAATTAAGAAGACTTGATTATGTGTCCTTTTAAAGATGCTGGTGTTTGTATGCACACAGCGCCCTGGCTGTGACTGTTTCGAGTGCTCGAACTTTCTTTGTATGTCACGTCTTTGTAATGCCTATTATAATATGCTTGCTTGGCTCCAATTTTCTCAGCATACACACATATACACACCCCTGTGGAGTTGTAAAGATTCAGACACGCAGCTGATTAACATTGTTATTAAAAGTAGTTTAAACAGCAGGAGTTCAGCATATGGAGTTGATAATGAAATAGTGTTGGACAGCACAAGGAATGTATTGAGAATGAGAAGTTTCGGTCAAGTTTTCAAGCTTTTGTCTTTTTCTTAATCTTTTGGAAAGATTTAGTCATTGTGATTTACTGTTGTTTACCCCGGTGTAATTACTCAGTGTCATTGTGTGTGGCACGCAGGAGTAATGTTGAGAACCAGATCCTGAAAGCTGGCTTCACCAGCAGAGAAATAATCATCATGGAGAACGATGACCCAGGAGGAGTGTTTGAGTTCTCCCAGATCTCCAGAGGCCCATGGTTTATCAATGTGAGTCAAAGTTCTTGACCATAGAAGAACTGACCATAGAAAAAAGATGTTGACATTGATATATGTGCCTTTTTAAACATAGGAGGGTGAGGCTGTGGAACTTCATGTGGTCAGAGCTCAGGGTCAGCTTCTGAAACAGCTGGTCAGATATTCTGTACTGCCGTCTGGTAACGCTGAATTTTACGGAGCTACTGGTATTCTGGAGTTTAAACCTGGAGAAAGTGAAGTCGTGGTGGCTTTGGTGGCAAGGCCTGATGGAGTTCCGGAGGTAAAAAAAACTACTTTTTTTTTTTAACCAAAACCTCTTTGTTTTCTTATTTTTTGTAAATTTTAATTATTGATTCAAGTTAGTTCAATTATAGTAAATGATAATAAGACATTTTGTGTGCATATTTGTCTCACTTTACAGCTGGATGAAACTTACTCTGTTATACTTAGTAGCCACAGCACTCCACCCAGTCGTCTAGGCAACCACAGAGAGGTCAACATCACTGTGCGGAGGAACGACGATCCTTTTGGAGTCATCGAATTTATTCAGTCTGGACTGAGTGTTACCATTAATGAGAGCCGAGGAGACACAATGCATTATGGTACTTTAAGATAAAAAGTGATACTTTCCTCATCAAGTACAAGCAGAATAAACAAGATTACTCACATGTACATGGTAATAAAAATGTAAATTGTGCCCACCAACAAATAACACTCCAATGACAGGTCTGACCATCTTGTTGAGCATCATCTACTCTGTAAATAAACTACTCAAGTGAACCCATTACCATTTACATAACAAAAAAAGTCAAATGTGATCACAGTATTATTTTTCCATTGTAATCCTTTAGCTTTGAGAATGTTTGAATACACATAGAGCTAGCTTTAGAACAAGCCAGTGTTTAAATAGATTGTGTGTGTGTGTGTGTGTGTGTGTGTGTGTGTGTGTGTGTGTGTCTATCTCCATCAGCTGTTTACCCCGTTGTCAGAAACAGAGGAAATTTTGATGAAGTGGCGGTTTTGTGGCTCTTGGAACCTTCTCTGTCTGGAGATGTCAGCCCTTTCCGAGGAAACATCACCTTCAAAGAGGGAGAGTACTTGAAAAACCTCACTGTCTTCTCTGTACCAGATGAGGTAACGTGCAAATTTATGCAGCCAATAGTCTTTCAAAGTTTCAAGTTTTCATTTTGTTTTTGTATGAATATACTGTATGTCTGTATGGGCAGCACGGTGGTACAGTGGTTAGTCCGGTGGCTTCAAAGCAAGAAGGTCGGGGTTTGAGTCGTGGAGTTGGGCGAGCCCTTGAAACACTGGTCTATCTGTGTGGAGTTAGCGTATTCTCCCCCTGTATGTGTGGGTTTTCTCAGGGTACTCCAGTTTCTTCCTACGCTCCAAAAATATGCAATTTAGGTTAATTGGCTGCTACAAAATTGCCCCCACATGAGTATGTGTGGTTGTGTGTGTGCGGCCCCTCAACAGACTGGTGACTTTTTCAGGGTGTATCCTCCCTTTCACCTATAATCAGCCAAGATAGGCTCTGGCACACCCTGTGACCCCGCTAAGTAATAAGCGGTGCAGAAGATGAATAAATGAAATGAAATTGTCTGTATTATTTTAGATCCCAGAAGAAACTGAGAATTTTACCATCACGCTTGTGAATACTACTGGTGGAGCCAGACTGGGAAGTGTACTTAATGCCAGTTTATTGATAAATAAGAATGATGACCCTATTTATTTTTCTGGTAAGAACGTCAATTCATAAGGATTATTTAAACTTTTATAAACTATTTCTATGCTGAGCAAGAATGTAATTTTTTCTCCCATCTGTCACGTTTTTTGCAACATCTCACATTCACCTCAGAGCCGGTTTTTGTCCGCATTCACGAAGGAGGGGTTGCCAACTTTACCGTTCTGAGGGCAGGACCAGCCAACTTTGTAGCAACCGTGATGTATCGAATAGAGTACGGAGACGCATCACCAGATGACCTCACTGTACTGTCCAACGACACGCTGTTGGTATTTGACATTGGGGAATGGATGAAGAACATCTCTGTTGCTGTTGAAGATGATGATGTTCCGGAAACCGATGAACCTTTCTACATAGTCCTCTACAACACTACTGGTAAGATTATGTTTCAACATTTTGTATTGATGAAAAGATGAAATGATCTGAATGCAAACACCTAGACATGATTGTCTGACAAACTTACCAAAAAATGTGAAAATCTTATCATTCTTTGTTAGAAAAACCTCAGGGGAAACATAAAGGTAGTTAATTTTATAAGCAACAATTTTGCATCTGAACACATAAAATGAAATGGACTCTACTTTTATAGCACTTTTCTATCTGCATTGATACTGAAAGTGCTTTAAATTGTTGCTCACATTCACCCATTCACACACACACACACACACACACACACACACACATTCATACATGATGATGGAAGCTGCCACACAAGGTGCAAAACACCATCAGGAGCAATTGGAGTTTCGGTGTCTTGTTCAGGGGCATCTCGGCATGAACTCTGGGCAGGAGAATCGAACCGGCAAACCTCCAGTTAAAGGACTGTTCTACCAACTGAACCATCCTTCCCCTGAAATGAAAGATCAAGTCTGGTTAAGAAATAGACGAGAATTGCCTACGTTTTTTGAAGCTCTCTGAAAATATGAAGCCCACTTATTGTCTGTGTTGTCTCACTACTGAAGAGACTCTTATTGGATGTTTAAATATCTAAATTCTATATATTCCTATACAATACATAGCAATGAGAGGCCGCTCCTCTTTTGATCCTATTTTTTTATACGATGACCTGGAATGTTGTGGATTACACCTCTCTCCGTCACGGTGAATAATAAAAATGTCCTTCTGTTAAATGCCAGAAATAGTGTTTGTTGAGGGGGTGAGTTTTTAGTACTGCCAACTTAATTATGAGCAGATTATCATAACAAGATGATAGAAGGTATTCTTTGTTGTTCCTCAATGGAATTTTTTTTTTTCTTGAGTAACTGGTTAAACATAATTTCAATCAATCACTCATAAAGCTATTATTAAGGAGTAGAGCAAATCACTTTGTAAGGTCAGTGCAGTTTGTGTCTGACCTGATGTCACATTTCTGTCCACAGGTGATGCTGTGGTGTACGGCGCACACACTGCTACTGTGGTGATTGAAGCTAATGATGATGCAAATGGAATTTTCTCTTTGGAATCACTTGAAAAATCTGTGGAGGAGGGCAAAACTAACAGTTTTCAGTAAGAAATACATCCTCAGGTCATGTTTGATGGTTGCTATTGTTGACAGAAATGATCATTTTTATTTTTCCAAATATTGCTAGAATTAATACCATTTTTTGATTTAGTGTTCTTCGAGCAAGGGGACATTTTGGGAATGTCACGGTTTTCTGGCAACTTTTTGCAAATGACTCAGTGACGCCCCTTGAAGAAAACCAGGAGTTTATGAATACATCTGGATCCATCATCTTTACAACAGGAGAAAATGTGAAGCCAATTGTCCTGAAAGCCAATTCTGATAAACTCCCCGAGTTCAATGAGTTCTATGTTCTGTGGCTCGTTAATATCTCCGGTAAGTTTCACTTTCACATCAGATCAGTTATATAATGACATTTTAATAACCACATTGTCTGTTTTTTTTTTATTAGGCGGTTACCCAGGGGGTGGTGGACAACTAGCCAAGGCTTTTCTAAATACTTCAGTGCTCATCCCTTTTAACGATGATCCTTTTGGTGTCTTTGCCATTGCTGACAACAACCTGGATCAAGAGGTTGCTGAAGATGTGGTTTCAGATGACGATATGTCGGACATCACGTCCTTTACTATTCTTCGACAGCAGGGCACTTTTGGAGATGTCCGAGTTTCGTGGGAAATTGTTTCTGGCCACTTCCCCCAAGGTCTTCCACTAATGGATGACCTGCTGCTTCTTGCTTCTTTCCCAAATGAGGTTGAACTTCGACCTCATGCGAGGAGACACCACTCAGCCACAGACACTTGGTATTTCTCCGGTCTTCCTGGATCTTTAGGAACCATTTCTCCTGAGGATTCACCTGCAGCTGTTGGCAACTTTACCTTCTCCGCTTGGCTGATGCCCACACCCAACACTGATGGTTTCCTGGTGTCCAAAGGAAGCCAAAATGAGAGCATGTATTATGGCGTGAAGGTCCACACCAATGAGTCCCATGTCACAGTGATGTTGTATTATACAATAATGGGTTCAAATAACACTCAAGTGGCCCGGGCTTCTGTTGAGAAGTTTCTGGAGGAAAACACATGGCTACATGTCATCATTACAGTTGATGATGGTATCATTGAGTTTTTCTTGGATGGAACCCCTATACCTGGAGGTCTTAGAAGCATCAAAGGTGAAGGCATCAATGATGGTGAGTTAGATTACAGAACATTTACAATTTGTATCTCTGATTACAAATCAAACTATGTGTTTTCTGAAATGTATCTAAAATGATTGAAATGTACTTTGTAACTTTTTTATTTGGTAGAATTTCACTAGGCAATTTGTACCCTGCCCTTCGCCTTAAATTAGCCGGGATGGGCTCCGGCACCCACCGCAACCCCGAAAAGGATAGACGGATAAGAAGATGACAAATAATCCCAAATGTTAAAAATAAGTTTTCTGTTTTTGTTCAAATTGTCTTACAAACCTTAAAAATGCTGTCTTTGAATTTATTTTTTTATTCAAGTGAGTTTGAAGCACTTTTGAAAAAATTAAGAAGTCCATCAAAAAAGGGGAGACGGGAGGCTGAATGGTAGAATGTTCTCCCCTGGACCGGGAGAAGATGGTTTGATTCTCGGTGGGCCCTCGCCTAATTATTTATGGAATGAACACCTCACCTTCTGGTTGCTCCTACCATTGGTGCTGTCATTGCTGCCTGCTGTGATGCAGTTTAGCTAACGTAATTTTCTCATTGAGGGATAATTATAGTAAGATAAAAATAACGATAATAAAAGGCAGTTTTATTAGAGTTTTATAGATTTTTTTTTACCTCCTAATATAACTGTAGAAGCCTGAAGTTCCTTCAAGGACCCTCACAGACACCCACCTCTGAGTTGTGACCTCTTTGTTCTGCACTACTGGGTTTCTGTAATGCTCGAATAGCTGCGGAGCCTCTGGAAATTGTCACTCCTAAAAGGGATCAGTCGGCATCTTCTTTTCTTTATGTTCTCAGTAATTAGTGCAGACAGTAACTCATTGATCAAAAGCTTGGTGACTCTGGTCATACTGGATTTACATTTAATAATCCCACATGTTGTGTGATTGTCTTTTTACTGGAAACTCTTCTCACAGATGGATTGCTTTGTGTCGGGGCTTTGTTCTTGCTCACAGCAGCAGATTTGTTGCATTTGCCACTTTTTGTACAAGTACAGAAAGCGATAGGCATGAGAGGTGTAAGTGTATTCTAAATGAGTAATGAAGAGGAGCTGGACCTACGCATCTGGTGGCTTTAATCAAGATTCTGTTTAGGGTTGAAAAACTTTTAAAAGAAGCATCTAAATGAACTACACCTTTGGTTCATGAGACTCGTGTTTTTAAACCTCATAGTACAAGTCAAATGTTTGATATTTTTTCTCAGTAGCTATGATCATACCATAATGATTGGATGATTGATTATTAACTAAAACAAATCAGAGCTTAGACAGTTTAATTTATTCATAGATTTTTATTTGTTCATTGTTCTTATCTAATCCAGAGACAGGCCAGTTGGGAATGTAGTTTCATTTCTTTTGAGCCCTTTAACAATAGTATCAAATAAAGTCTTTAAAAACACATTATTCTATTTTAAAAAATGTCCACTGAAATTTTAGTTAAGTTTTGCTCAGCAGGTCGTGGCTTAAAGGTTTTTTTTTCCGCTGTGTATTAATCTTTCTTGTTGAATTTTGATTGGTTGGATGAAGCAATATATAATTTTTGTCCTACATCTCCTTTAGGACCTGCTTTATTGTTCATTGGATCTGATCTTCATGGTGAACAGCGGTATACTGGTCTCCTCCAAGATGTCCGATTGTATCACTCTACACTGAACCGAAGTCAAATTCATGAGCTCCATGCACAGCCAGCAAAAAGCGACCTGCGGAACATCTCAGGTTACTTGCGGTACCAGCAGGATGAAAGGCGGAAGTCCTTTGTGGTGGAGGTGCGGGATGATAATGAGGAAGAAGGAGAAGAAGTGTTCTTCCTGCAGTTGGTGGCAGTGCGGGGTGGAGCACGACTTCCTTTTCCCAGACCTACGGCTACTTTGCGAGTAATGAAGAGTGACAATGCTAACGGGCTTTTTGGATTCACCGGTTCTTGCATACCTTCTGTAAGTGCAAAGTATATATAATCAATCACTTTTACTTCAACTTTTCCGAAATAAAAACAAAACACTTAAGATTGTCAAAACACATGTTGACATTTTGAAAAAAAATGGAAAAAATTAGTGTAGAAATTTTTTAAATCCTACAAGTTAAATCCATTTGGTATGTGTCCCAAATAGTTCTGTACATTTAAATCCAAACTGGAACATAGTCACATTTGGACTATTTTGGCTCAACCTAATCACCCCTTTTATCTCAAACATTTATGTGATTTGTTGCCTCATCTAACAATGATTCGTTTTCCCACTAATATCATTTGTATCATGAATATCACCGATCCATTTTAGCCCTATCCTCCCCAATAGCCTGCATTATTTACCAGGACCTGTTGCAGCTAAAACCCCAAAAACATCATGACAACATTTTCATTTAATACAATTTTGGTGTGGGCTGCACGGTGGGGCAGCGGTTAGAACAGTAGTCTCACAGCAAGAGTTTGGTTCCCCCGGATGAGACAAGGCTCGGAATACTGGCCTTTCTGTGTAGAGTTTGCATGTTCACCCCTTGTATGCGTGGGTTTTCTCCAGGTACTCCAGTTTCCTCCCACTCTCCAAAAATAAGCATGTTAGGTTGATTGGCCACTAAGAAGTGGCCCCAACAAATGAGTATGTGTGTATGGACTTGCTGCAGACTGGCGACCTGTTCGGGATGTAGCCTGCCTCTTGCATAAATCAGTTAAGATGGGCCCCAGTACACCCCGTGCCCCTGTTAGGGATAAGAGGTTCAGAAGGTGAAAACGAAACAAATTTGATGCCATTAATTTCTTAAATACAGATAGACATTCTGAATATTTTAATTTATTTAAGCATTGAGGTATAATTTAAACTGAACAAAAGAATACATTAAGTTGCATGAAGTTAAGATTTTAAAAAAAGAATGTGTAAGAAAGGTAAATCCTCCATGAGTCCAGTGAGTAATAAGTCCTTTCCAGCACAGCATTGTATATTATGTCATCATTCCCAGTGTAAGCAGTAAAGATATGCTTAGAAACAGATGTAACGCAAACCCGTTGGTTCATTGGTCCCTGTCCTGCTGCATATTTTATCACCTTCCATGCTTGGCTGCAGTGAGGGCATGCTCACCTTCTCAGTTAAGTTGAGTAATGAGTGGGCTCTCATATTGAGTCGTCTCAGGTAATGTGGCAGCTGGTCAGGCAGCAGTGGATCTGTCTGTGGGGGCATTCCTATGGAAGCAGATCTGGAGTTCCTTCACTGGAAATAAGAAACCTTGCTTGTTTGCATCAACACAGCAGATGGCAGGGCCGTAGAGGGCATTCCTTTAGAACCAGAGGATCGCTCTTAAACTTAATCATCAAGCATGCCTTCTCTAAATTACATTATTAATGCAAAACAGTAAGAGTAGCGTGCCTTAGTAAAGTTAGTTCTAACAAACCAGTCAAATTAAAAATGCTCAGAAATTCTCTTTGCTTCAATTGATGTTTTCAAGCATCTTTATGTCTCAACAGACTGCTGACGAGGGCTCCACCATCTCTTGTGTGATTGAACGTACGCGGGGTTCACTTGATCATGTCTACGTAAACTACACTGTTACTCAACTGGACAGTGACAGTCCAGCTCAACAAGATTTTGTTAATGCAACAGGAGCGGTGCTCTTTATACCAGGACAGCGCTCTGAGGTGTGTGAGACAAGCTGAAAGAAAGCACCTGTATTTGTTGCTTATTGAGGATATCCGGTTATGCTTTGTAGTACACTTTTCTATGTTAAATAATCCCCTTAAAGTCTTCCGTTTTACGTTCTCAGTTAATTTATGTCTTGATTAACAGCACCCCCTAGAGGTTAGAATGTAAGCTTCAACACATGTTACCAAGAGTATGGTGAAATCAACATAAAAAAAATATGTCCAATTTTTGGCTGAGAAAGAAGTCAGACTCAGATTAATGTTTAGAAGAATGCTAAAGTTTTATCCAAAACATTGTCTTTTTTCCCCCAGGTCTTAAATCTTCTGGTGTTTGATGATAATCTCCCAGAGCTCACTGAGTTCTTTCAGGTTGCCCTGGTGTCAGCAGAGTCAGGTGATGGGAAGCCAGGCTCTACCCCCACAAGTGGGGCAAGCATCGACCCCAATAACGCAAATAACACCATCACTGTAACAGCTAGTGATCATCCTTATGGTAAAACAAAAATCATTAGAATAAAGTCATCAAATTGCATCCCACTAATTATATTCTTCATTTTTGACATTTCCCAATGTGTTTTTATGTAAAAGGTTTGCTACAGTTTCAGCCCATTCCCCCAAAGGAAGGTTTGATCTCTCCAGCTTTAGAACCTGCAAGTATCACTGTCAAAGAAGAAGATGGACGGGTCAGTCTGCGTGTGGCCAGAGCCCAAGGTCTTTTAGGAAGGATCATGGTTCGATACAGGACAACCCCTTTTACAGCGTCTAGTCCTGAAGACTATGAAGTTAGTTAAAATTCTGGCTTTTTATTAAACCACATAGGACAAAAAGAACAATTGATGCCAATGAAGAAAATCTTTCAACTGTGTTTTATTGCTTATTCGGTTTGTTTATTCTCTTTTCAGGAATCAGAAGGGATATTGGATTTTCTCCCAGGAGAGCAGATAAAATTCATCAATGTGACAATTGTAGATAACCCAGTCCCTGAGCTGGACAAGATTTTTAGAGTGGAGCTGTACAGTCCCAGTAGTGGAGGTGAGACTTTCAAACCCAAGATGTGTGTCATAGATAGATGTGTAGATTTTCAGTAGATCTGAGCTAGGTTTTAAAGAAAATTCGACCATGTATTTTGCACCAATGCTTTTGTGTGTTTTGTGTGTGGTGCCCCTGTGTGTTTCCCTGTTTCTCCATGTGTGACTACATACCAATACTCCCACCCATGCACCTTCTGACCTGTTCTGGTGTGACTCTAACCTGGTGTGACACCCCTTTGATCCTCATGTGTGATCCATCAGTGGATCATTTTCTGCATAGTGAAGGAAGTGGTAGTGGAGAGAGTGATTATGACTTCCTCCCTCCATCCTATCTTCACCATGGTAAGCTTGCCCTCTTTTCTTCCTGAAACCTTGGATTTTCTTCTTTCTCTTATCTGTGCTTTTGCTCTGCGATGTATACACACTCACCAGTGTTTGAATACTTGTATGCACATACCCACATGTGCATTTGTGTGTGGTATTTACACTAAGCTGTGACCCCGGTGCAAGGTATTCAGGGGATTGGCATGGGAAAAGCAAATAGCTTTTCACAGGCCTCAATGGGAGACGCACACGACATAGAATGTCAGATGCTCTAGTATCTTACTCAAAGTTTAGGTTGGAGTTACACTTTAAAAAAAAATGTAAACTCTTCAGTGAAGTCATAGTTAATTGTTCTTATCTCACTGCTTTTAGATTTTTATTTAAATTTGATTAAAACGTGACGTTTATGCAGCACATTTTGACTTTTTTGCAGCCAATCTTGGAGTTGCATCTCGTATAACAGTCATTATCGCTGCATCTGATGATGCCCATGGAGTGTTTCAGTTCAGCCCTCGGTCTCTGTTTGTAAATGGCACAGAGCCTGAGGATGGTCAAGATTCTGTAATCCTGCAGGTTAGAGAAGTACACGCTCTAAAAACTAGCAATTATTATAATTTTTTTCATGAGCTGAACAATCTTTGCTTCTGCTTCAGGTGGATCGTTCCTTTGGTGATCTCTCCAACGTAACTGTTTACTGGGAAGTTGATCCAAGCTCTGAAAGAGAACTTCTCACCAGATTTGGAAATATTACCTTTGGTGTTGGTCAAAAGTCTAAGAACATCACCATCAATGTGGCCCAAGATGACATCCCTGAATTGGACAAGAGTTTCACCGTTTATCTGGTTAATATTTCTCACGGTCGACTGGGAAACAGGACATCTGCTTCTCTAACAGTACTAGCCAGTGATGATCCCTACGGTGTTTTTGTGTTCACAAATGCAACCAAATCTGTTCGACTTCCAGAAAGTGATGCAACTGTTTCCCTTACCATTCAGCGACTGAGAGGTCGAATGGGTCAGGTGTGTCCAATAGCAGAAGATTGAGATAATCTCCAATAAAAACTTGAAGAACCTTTAACTTATTGCCCAAACAAAGCCTTTATGTTGTGAATAAATATCATTTTTCCTTTCCTTTTATCCAGGTCCAAGTTGTGTATGGGACCCTGAATGAGGCTGATCCAGAGCCCTACCGGACCCCAGGAGTAGGGAGGGCCACCGAAGGACGGGACTTTGTTCCCCTCCTCAAATCGGTTTTATTTTTAGCCAATCAGAGTGAAGCAAATATTACACTTAGAATATTGGATGATGAGGATCCAGAAAGAGATGAGTCCGTGTTTGTGAAGTTAATTAGTGTCCAACTCATCCGAGGAGAGCAAACTCGACTGAGTACGTTTTCAACATCCACTTTTTTTATTTAAAAAAATCAGATTTTTCTGCTTTCTTTTAAATTCAAACCTTTTTTTTCCAGTTTCAAATTCCCCCTCTTTGGGTCCCAGGTTGGACACTGTTGCCCAGGTTATAGTTGAAGCCAGCGATGATGCTTTTGGTGTCCTTCAGCTATCAACTTCTGCTGTCAGTGTCGCTGAGAGCTACGTTGGGCCTATTATTAACGTCACACGTGTTGGGGGGATTTTTGCAGATGTATCAGTCAAGTTCAGAGCTGTGCCTTTGACTGCCAGAGTTAGTAAGTTCTGAAGACAAAAGAAAAACATTTTAACACATATTTACATGCTTCAAAAAAAAGAGTTCGACACTGACCAATATTTTTTGGCATCTAACAGGTGAAGACTATAGCGTAGCTTCAAGTGATGTTGTTCTCTTGGAGGGGGAGTCCAGTAAATCTGTCCCAATTTATGTCATCAATGATATGGAGCCTGAGCTGGAGGAGACTTTTATGATTGAGCTAATTAACCAAACAACTGGAGGAGCTCTTCTGGGAGAGCTCACACGTGCCATCATCACCATACTGCCTTCTGATGACCCTTTTGGTGCCTTTGGTTAGTATGGATCTTCTAGTATCTTATTCAAACTTATAGTCCTATAGTCATTTTGATATTTCTCACTTTTCTTAATTTTTTGTCTTTGTAGTCTTCCAAGCTGCTCCAGTTACAGTAGAGGAGCCTGGATCCAACTCTGTGGTAGTCACGTTACCCATTGTGCGTAACGCCGGTACAATCGGCACAGTAGCTGTCCAATGGCAGGCTACTGTTAACAATAAACTAGCAGAAGGAGACATCCGCCCCACATCAGGGGAAGTAAAATTTGCTCCTGGAGAGATAACAAAGACACTCAGACTTGAGATCTTAGCAGATGATGTGCCTGAAATCACTGAGGTGAGAAGAAGAGAAAATGATGATGTGAATGCAATTAAATGACATATCCTTGTAAATACTTGTTGTAAAAATGTGATGGCTTTACTTTGTTTTTTAGATTATTAAAGTGGAGCTAATCAGTGCCAGTAATGGAGGAAATTTGGGAGCCGAGAAGTCTGTTGACATAATAGTGCCTGCCAATGATAACCCATATGGAACAGTTTATTTTGAACAACTAGTTTATCGTGTTCAGGAGCCTCTTGAGGGTGTTTACAGAGCTAATATAAGTGTTCGCCGGAGGTACTTGTGGAAACTTTTAATCCCTTTTTTTATTTTTGGTTTGTTAAGCTGCTTTTCTTAATCATTTTATTCACTGTATTTATTCTAGAGGTGGTTATTTTGGCCGACTGGAAATCACATACAGCACCTCTGTGATTGACATAGTTGGCACAGCTGTGAGTGATGGACAAAATTTGTTGATGTACTACGAACCCCCGAAGCCAGGAATTCCTGCCACCACTCAGCCTTTTACCGTTAACATCACCGGTCAGAGAGACCCTTTAACTGCTTGTGCTGCAGTTTGTCTGAGGGAGCGGACCTGCCAGGCCTTCTCTCTGTCATCAGGGGTGACCCCAACATCCTGCACATGGGTGACGTCAGGAGCTGACCAGCTGAGTTCCAAAACTCAGGTTTTGACATATGTAAAAAATGTGACTGCAGCAGAAGTCTTGTTCAGTGCCCAGGCTGTAGCAGGAAGTGATTACACCCCTGCAACTGCTCAAAGTGCCTTCATGGAGGATGGAGCTGGAGATGCTAACCTCACCGTGCTAATTTTAACTGATAAGTTCCCTGAAATGGATGAGAGCTTCGCCATACAGATCTTAAAGGTATAGAATTAGTGTTGTTTAATTAATTCATCTATATGTATTTATGGTATATGATTTTAAAATGCTTTATTCAAAAACTGTTCTTTCCACTTTTTTAAAGGTGGGGCTTGTAAATTTGACTGTGGCAGAGAAGAACCTACCTTCAATCGGTCAGCCGGATAAAGCTACAATCACTATTGGAGTGAATGGAGATGCTTTTGGCATATTTTTGATTTACAGCCTCAGTCCAAATGCCACTAATGACGGGCTTTACCTGGAGGTGCGAGAAGAGCCCAGAGTTGTTGTTCCGCTGGTTATAGAAAGAAGAGGAGGGATTCTGGGTACTGTCACTGTAGAGTGGAGATTTGTTGGAGGAAAGGCTACACTAAATTCTGACTTCACAGGGAGTGGAGGAACTTTGATTTTTGATGGTATATGAACATTTTTATTTGATAGTTTAACATTCAGATTACTTTAATAATCTCACTGGGCCACTTGTAATTTTCTCCCCACATCAAGGTGCTGTTCTTAAGAAGACAATAGAAATCGTAATCCAAGATGATTCGGAGCCAGAGGACAGTGAAAACCTCATGATTGGTCTGGTCAACACAGCGGGGGGAAGTCGGATTCTACCCAGTTCGGACACCGTTACCATAGTGATACTAGCAAACGATAACGTTGCGGGAAGAGTGGGGTTTGATTCAGCCTCACGATCAGTCATTGCCAGGGAAGGTGGGTAGTCTCTTTTCAAAACAAAACCGAATAAACTCCATTTTAACACATTTGTCTTCCTCCGAATATGTTTTTCGGTTGCGAAATTGATCTTGGAACTTTTGACAATATGCTCATGAAGACTAACCATGTGATGAATCCAATCTTTATGTTTAGATGTAAAATGTGCGTGTATTTGTTTCATATCATAAAGGCTGTAATTATTCCAAAACATTTGAACCTAAGAGAAAACAATCCTCTTGTCACTAGAACAGGGGTGTCAAACTCAGTTCCTGGAGGGACGGTGTCCCTGCAGGTTTTCCATGTGTTCCTGGTTCAATGCACCTGATGCACAAACAGTAAAATCCACAGCCAATCAAATTTGGCACAATGACTCGTTAACCAGAATCAGGTGTGTAGATGCAAGAACACATGGAAAACCTGCAGGGACACCGGCCCTCCAGGAACTGAGTTTGACATCCCTGCACTTGAGATTCAATATTGTATGGTTCCGATCATTAGAATAAGTAATCAAAGTAACGATAGGATGAAGCAACAGGTGTATTCCAAGGCGGCAATTATCATAAAATTAGAAATGCATGAGCTGCCAACATCTCTCTGTGAGCCCTAAAAATATTGACGATCATTTGAGGAAAGAAGAAGATTTAAAGATGTTACATGAGCATCTAAATAAGGGGACAGTGTTTTTTAAAAAAGTAACAATGGAATAACTACTTATTATTTACTTTTCTAATGTTTTTGCTAAACATATCACATTTCATATTGTAGGTGAAAGACTTTCTTTGTTGGTGTTGAGAACAGCTCCAGGTCTGGGTAATGTCACTGTGGACTGGGCTGTTCGAGGACCCCTCCTACAGCGAACTTTCACTCAAACTTCAGGGACACTGTTTTTCACTGAGGTAGATAACAGCTTGTTGAGGTATCATTTGTACGAGGATTGTTGAAGAAATTTCTTGTTTAATGTAGTTTAACTCATCAAATTCAATACAGAAACGATTATAAAGTGATATTTGATTGTAATAGTGCTTTAATTACTTAAATGATTTATTTGTATTATTTTCTTACAGAGAAAACTCAATGATACTATAGTCCTGCAGCTGCTTGATGACGCCACTCCGGAAAACAAAGATGAATACAGAGTGTCCCTGTCTAACATACAAACTTTTGGTATGTTTCTTTTAACAGAATTACTTTCACCTGCATACCTCTGAGTGTTTGAAATAAATATTAATGTTGTTTGAGATTTTAATTTTGTGCAAATCAGTCATAAATGTTAATCTAGCATAGAAAACTTTCTTCCATGTCTACGTCTATGTCTGTCAACATTGAGGTTGTTTGACTATCCTCACATCTTACAATTTGTGGTTTGCTAGACAAATTTTACTGACCATATGAACTAGTATGTAGTATTGAAGCTAAATAGCCAAGAATTCTGGTTTTAAAAAGAAATCAGAAGTAAAACTCAGGCGGTTGTCATGCAAATGGTAACTTGTGGATTTTGGTAAAGTATAAAGTTTTTTTATGACAGTATGAATAATGTTTGTGGTTGTGTTGGGCCAAGAAGGTCATACATTAGTGATTGTGTATAATTTTTATTTTAAATTCTTCTTTACACTTGAATGGTATGTAGCGGTATCTTTTGCCAGTGGAAATAAGGCAGTAAATTACACTTCCAAATCACAGAAGTCCAATACCTTATAGACCAATACCATAAGCTGTACATATTGTTATAACTTGTGCCCAGGTGTTGTGGTGACAGGTCATGCTGCTCTGGATGTCCAAAGCAGTGAGGCGATTATTACGGTGGATACCAGCGATCAACCTTTGGGAGCCCTCACTATTGCCCCATCATCTCTTCGAGTGACCACAGAGGAACGAGACCAAATTATTAATATCTACATCAACAGAGAGTTTGGAGGCTCAGGTCTGTGGACAAATAAATCAGAATTATTACACATTTTGTATTTTCTTCAGAATATTTGTCATTTCATCTCATGACTTGTTGTAGCTAAACATTTATAAATGTTTGTGTGCAGGAGCAGTGAATATATCATATGAGATTATAAAAGGTTCTTTAAAAAACCTGTCGGAGGTGGAAGGTGCTCTCGCAGAGCCCGGACTGGATTTCATCTCTGGCACTGGTTCTGTCATCCTGCAGAATGGGCAAACTTCTGTTGGCATCCCAGTCACCATATTGGAGGTAACAATGAAATGTTATATTATGTTTCAAGATACTTTTTAATCTCTCCTTTTAAAGGCAGAATGAAAAATCCTCTGGCACTGACAATCTAGCAACTCTTTCTGAGTTATAGGCAAATTTTAAGACCAACCCCAGCTTCCTCTGGGTTTGCATCTTCAATCAATATAAATTTTTACAGTAGTTTCTACTCATTATACCAAAATGGTTAACTGAAGTTTTAATGTCCAAAAGATTGTACAGCTCATCATTGTATGTACATTTTTCATTTTCAGTACAACTGTTTAAGAGCATGAGTCAAACCAGTGAGGAAGATTTCTTTAAAAAAAAATTATAAAGATCTTCCAGGACCTTTAAGAGTTATCAGAACACTCAGAGATAGAGTGAGGAGCTCGGAGTAGAGCTCTAGCTCTTCCGGGTCGAGGAAAGCCAGATGGGTGGTTCGGGCATCTAGTTAGATTGTTTCCTGATCACTTTACTGGTGAGGTGTTTTGGGCACGTACCATCGGGTGGACACCCAGAGGCAGGCTGGACAGGGAATGACTCAGGTCAGCTGAAGGATGCAGCCAGCGTGAGAGAAGCCTGAGTTTCCTGTCTGAGGCTGTTGCCCTGGTGACCCATCTTGGATAAGCAGATAACAACGAAACGGAAAGATACAGAATATGAATCCAAAGTGTTTAGCACACACGTGCATGTGAGGTTAAAAAATTAGATTTTTCTCTTGATCGCCTAAGTTTACTTTAAATAATCTATTCACCCTAACCTTCTATAGTCAAATTTGTTTGTATGACATGAAGCCTCTCTTGTTTTCAGGATGACATTCCAGAGTTGCAGGAATTCTTCTTGGTTAACATAACCTCAGCCATTCTCATCACAACCCTCGCCACTGCTCCTCAAATAGGTGTGGATCATTTTCAGAAGCCTTTTTATTCCTAATGTGAAGCTTTTTTTATTTTTTTAACAATCAATCGGTGTAACAAATGTAGACCAGACCCTGTTAAAATTTTTTGGTGTGTTTTTGTTGCCATTTTACCATAAAATGTTTTTTTTTTTCTAAAAATTTCTTTACTCTTCAATTGGTGAGCAGAGGTTGTATATTGCAATTTGCCAGGTAAAAGTATTCCAATTTTTATGCTCATAAGCTTTTCTTAAAATATTAGAAGCTTCTTTTATATTATTCATATTATCTAAGTACGCTTTTTGCTTGTAGTTGTATTGTCGCTTCTTATTCCGTAGGACTTAAACCACAAGGCAATTCATGAATGGGTAACTATAAAAAGTGATGAGCTCACAGAATAATTCAGTCAGAGAAGCAGTTGAATGTTCCCAGAATACTATCAACCCACTGCCTGGAGACACACAGTAAACACATGGCGACTCTTTTGGCAGCAATTATTATGTGGCTTGGATGGTGAAGTTGATGCTTTCTATGATTGAGGAAGCCTAGGGATTTGATGGCAGCGAGTAGCCCTGTGTGGTGTGGGGAAAGAAAGCCAAACTAAACCCATAACTGGCCTCCCAGTGTCTTAGCCACAGAGTCAATGGGAGAAGACCATTCATGGGGTCATAAATCAGTCTACCCAAAAGACTTGGCCGCTCAGGCTTGCAAAGCTCTTACAAGAGGCGCCTCCATGTTGTAATCTATTCCTCAAATGCACCATGACGAAATGTAGATCTTCCACAGTATCCCCTGCTCTTACCGCTTGCATTTAGGTTCCAGGCTTTTAACCACTGATATTTTTATTGCATCTATATGTGGTTCTTTCTCCAGACACTCAAGGTTTGGTTGCAGAGATTACAATTGGTGCTAATGATGGTATCCGAGGGGTCATCGAATGGACAAATATAATGTAAGAAAAACAGCCAGTCCTATGTTTATGATAATGTAATAATGTTATGATAATGTTATGATATGTAATTTTCACAAACTATGTCTATAGCATTTTTCCAACTTTGCTTTTCAGATTTGAGGTGAATGAAACGATAGGATTGTTGACTCTAGTGGCCTACAGGAACAAAGGGACGTATGGAAATGTCTCTCTTTTGTTTTATGCTCAAAACTTAGAAGCTCAATTAGGCCTGGATTATAATACCAATCAAACGGTGAGCAGTTTACTGCATTTATTTCACACTGTATTTAAAAATAATCCATTTTACCTGCAAAAAATCTGCAACCAAATTGTTTCAATTAAAAAAAATTATATCCACCCAGATGCTTCACTTTGTCGATGGTGAAAAGCATAAGTTTGTAGAAGTGGAAATCATCAATGATATCATTCCTGAAGGACCTGAGAGATTTCAGCTGATCCTGTCTGAACCTTCACCTGGGCTACAGTTGGGCAGCAACACTACAGGTACATGGAAAAATACAAACCTCAAGAGCTGTTGTGTTTTTTTAATATCAAACTCATAATCAAATGGAATATAATTATAGAAAACAAACTAATTCAGGATTCTGAATGCTATTTTGATGTGATCATACTTGAGGTTTATGGTCACTTTTAAAAAGACTAAATGATACATAAATACACAATTTTTTCTTCTTTTCTTAGCCACTGTGACCATCCTGGCCAGTGATGACGGTCACGGTGTTATTTCCTTTAATATTAGCGATCACTTCCTGTTAAGAGAGCCAACCTCTGGATCAGCGCCGAGTGGCAGTGTCGCCAATCTTTATGTGGTTCGAAATCCAGAACAGGGCACGTTTGGCACAGTTTCAGTTCAGTTTACCATCACCGATGCTAATGGCAGCCTGGCAGAGGGTGATCTAATGCCAACACAAGGAATTGTAGTAATGGAGGAGGGAGTCCGATTTAAGGTAATCCATGACTAATTTTACTACTAAAATTGAAAGAGAAAATGTCTCTGTTCTTTTGTTTTGAAGAGTCATAATAAAACTTTACCATTCATCCAAAAAAGGAACTTTTGTGATTTACCATGTGTGCTTTTTGTCTAGATGCTAGAAATCAAAGCAGTTCTTGATGCCGAACCGGAAGGAAATGAAACCTTCACAGTCGCTTTGTTCAACCCGACTGGAGGTGCACGACTCGGGGAAAATCTACAGACTTTGATCACCGTCTTGGAGAATTTGGCTCCCTCTGGATTGTTCCGAATTGGGCCAACTTTGAACAGGTCACCTTCAGATTTAAATATAATGAAATTTGTGACCAATAAAAAGGGTCTAAACATTTTTGTGTGTTATTTGTTTTGCTGTTGGAACAGAACAAACACAGTAGTGGTTGCAGATGAAGGTGGTATGGCGGTCTTCCTCACTGTATCCCGTAGTAACGGTCTGGAGTCGGCTGTCAGTGTGGAATGGGAGATGCAGTCGGCCACAGCTACTGCATCTGGTGAGAACAGTAAAGATCTAGTTACCTTCAACTCCTTAAAAATTTTGATTGTTTTTTTCTTTTCTTTTTTTTTTGTCTAGTGGGACAGCTTCCAGTCATTGGTGTGCACCAGAGCCTGAAAGACAAGCCTACATCTGCCTGGTGTGTCCTTTCTGAACAACCCTCATTCATGGCCATAAGGCTTGATGCAAGGCCGGTTTTTGGATCTTCCCAAACTTTTGTCACTCTTTATCAATGGCAAGGCGTTTTTGTGGCCGTAGAGGTGAGAACGTTTTAATGTTGATTTAGTTCATAATGTTCATTTGTTTAAATTGAAAAATCCATGTTATCATTTTTATATTTTGGTTGTGACAGTCTGTTGCAGTGAAAGACCCAGCCTCATGTGTTGGGTTTGCAGTGAATGGCTCTAGTTTTGTAGCCATTACACACGGTGGGCCTCCTTTTTCCCCCGCTGCCAATTTGAGCATTTTCAAACTCCAGAAAGACCTTAACCTTACACTGGCAAGTATATCCACTGATTTAATGTTTCTTACAGGACTGATTTATGCCATTGTTTTAATTTATATCTATTTTATACAGGAACAAGTCTTGGGTGTGGAAACTATGATAATTAAACATTTCTCTACAGAAGGCAGAGATTATCTGATAGCAGCAAGCCAGGTAAAACTTCTTATAGACGAGTGAGTTTCTTAGATTTAAGGAAAAAATGTGCATTAAGTGTTTTGTTTTTTTTTTCCCTCCAGATATTTGTCTGGACCTCCAGCTCCTTCACTCTCTATCAGACTCTAAATTTTGAGCAAGACATTTTGAGCCTAACTCCATTCACTCATGCCGATATGCTCTACCTGCTCGTGTGCATTAACATTCCAAGTGCAAGCTGCCAAATACTTCACTGGACTGGTGGGAGATTTCAAAATCCACAGCCTCTTCCTTTTACAGGCAGAGCCAGTCAGGTGGAAGCCATCAACACAAGAGCAGACGAAACTCTCCTGACTATAACGATTGAAGGTGATCTGTCTTGCTTTGATTTCATATCACCATTATTCATGTGCTTACAAACATTTCTGTTAGGGACTGTCTTGTTGTAAATGTGACATAGTATGTCAAGCACAATAAGTATATTTTAAACACATGAGCGTATGAATTTATCTGGGCCACATTTATTTTCGGCCTTCCATGTTTAAGTGTTCTAAATTGGCAGTATTCAAAGAATAATTGTGTTTTTACTGCAGCTAAATGGTTTTTCTGTTGGTTTCTCTGCAGCCATATTTTAATGTGGATTATGTGGTGGTTTTCACATGGTGGTTAGAATATTGCAAACTAAACGGATGATAATTTAAAAAACAAACAGTGACTATTTACTGCTCTGTTCTGTTCCGTTGTCTACCACTTCACCGGCGCCAGGTCACGGCAGCAATAGCCTCAGATGGAAGGCCCAGTTTTCTCTCACCCCGGCTGCATCCTCCAGCTCACCCGGGATGTCCTGAGGCCTTCCCTGGCCAGCTGTGCGGCATAGTCTTTCCAGTGGGGCCGGCACATGCGCGCCTAAAACACCTCACTAGTAAGGCACATGGGAGGCATCCTAACGTAATGCCCGAACCAAACCATCTGGTTTCTCTCGACCCAGAGGAACAACAGCTCGACACTGAGCTCATCCCGGGTGGCAGAGCTCCTCACCCTATCTCTGAGTGAGAGCCCAGTCACCCTGCAGAAGCCCATTTTGGCTTGTATTCCCAATCTCGTTATTTCGGTCACCACTTGTGGGTGACCATAGATGAAGGTGGGAACGTAGATGGACTAGTGAATCGAGAGCTTTGCTTTTCAGCTCAGCTCTTTCTTCCCCAGTATGTTAAAAAAATGACAGTTTACTATTATATACAGTATCTTGAATAGACCAAATCCTTTTTAGTCTGCAGGAGTGCTGATGGTTTTTGGTATAGAGCTGATGCTGTTTTATGGGAAAGGCCTCAGTGTGGGGTAAAGCAAAACCACAAAAGAACAAAAAGGTTGTAATTTCTCACTCCTGGGTGTGTCGTTCAGATATAGACTTGCTATTTAGAGCATTATGCAAGCTAAATTTTTTGGGATTTTTTCTTTAAATACGGTTTGTGTCTTTCTCCTTTTTTTCCAGGTCCTTCTTCCTCCTGTGAGGTGTTTCTGTGGAGCTCAGGAGGGACTTTTCCAGAGTTTTATCAGTCTATTACGCACCCTGGCCTCACCTCCATTCACTCCTTCACTACTCCGTCTGACATAAGTAAATATAAATTTGATAGTGCGTGAAAAAAATAAGAGCATAAACAGTTTGTCTTTCAACTTTACTCGAAGTTTTAAGAATCTGACATTACAGGATGTTTTAAAGATTAATAATGGGGAGAAAAAAAACAAAAGGATAAAAATAAGTATGAAAATTTTTCTAAAAGCAAAAATATGAGAAAAAATGTAACCAACAACCAAACCAACAACAAAAATTATGAATAAAATGCATTCAAATTGTTAAAGTATTTGGTGTTTAAATTCAACAAATTATACAATAAGTTAAAAATGAGCATTCTGTTTTTGATGAAGACTGCAGTCAATATTCTGAGTGTACTTAAATATTTTTAAAGCTGGACAGCTTGAGTGTTATTCTCCTAATGATACTATCTCATTTTTATTTATATCAAGTTTATTTGAGCACAGATTTGAAAAAAATTATATGTTTTGTTTACTTTTGTTTTTCTTGTCATTTTTCTAGTTTTCTTCTTTTTTTTTTAAATTTATTTACATTCCAATAAACTTTTCCCAGAAATCTCATGCCATTCTTTTTTGCTCTCATAGCTTATTTGCTTTTGGCTGGAAGCAACAGTTCAATACTTTACTCCTGGAGGCCTGATGCCAACCTGTTTACCACAATCCTGAGGGTTCCTCAAGCCCTAAGCTTTCTCTCATTTGTGGTTCCATCACTAAATACCACAAAGATCCTCTTGGCTTCCGCTGAGCAGAATAGCTCCAACATTTACGAGTTCACATTTGTCTCTAACCAGTCAGATTTCATACCTAGGTAAGAGACTGGTGTTTATTTGAGACAAACAAATTTTAGTTTGTAAAAAATTCAATACATCTCTTCTGTTTCTTTGTTGCTTTAGTTTTGGGGAGTTGAAATTTGCTCCAGGTGACAGTGAGCTGGAGATAGCGGTGAACATCATAGATGACAACATCCCTGAGCTAGAGGAGCACTTCCAGGTGAAGTTGAAGAATCCAAAAGGAGGTGCTGAGATTGGATTCGGTGGGCAAGTGACAGTTGTCGTACCAACCAACGATGATGCCTACGGAGTCATTGGATTTGCTCCGGTGTGTAGAGAAATCTTCAACATGTTTTTATTATTTTGTTTCACTTAAAGTCATTCAGCTACCACATCTTAATATTGAAATTAAGTTCTTATTGTTGTACTCTGTTTTCTTTAACAGAATTCTTTAAACATGGAAGTAGAAGAGTTAGAACAAAATAATCTGATTTCCTTGACTCTGGAAAGAAAAAGAGGAAGTTTTGGTAGACTAACTGTCCACTGGGCTGCTAATGGTAGCCTGGCTGACATATACCCTAATTCAGGAGTGGTAAGTACTTTGCAGACTTCTTCAACTGAAACATAGTCATAGAAACGAAGTATAGCATCACAAATGTGTGATGGATGACTTTCATTACAGGTAACATTCTCAGAGGGCCAAACATTAGCTGTTATTTCATTGGCTGTGGTAGCAGATAATTTGCCTGAGCTACAGGAGAGTGTGACAATTACCATCATAGATGTTACCACTGTGGGACTTCAAGACCTGAGATTTGCTGCTGTCATTGACAAGCAGCGATCTGCTGCTCTGCTCACCATTTTGCCAAATGGATCTCCATTTGGTGTGATTGGATGGCATCTGGACTCCCAATTTATCCAAACAGATGAACCACAGAGTAAGAAAATGATCAAATCAGTTCTAATTAAAAAATTAAGACAATTCTCATTTCAATTGTACCTCGTGTAAGTTTAGCTAACAACTTTCTGCCTTCTTTTTAAAGAAAAAAGTTACAAAATATCTCATTCTTTGTTTGTTTTCTAAAGATAAATTTATATTTATTAGGTCTAGAGGGTTTTTTTTTTAAATAAGATGAAATATACTGATCTCAAGAAGAGGAAGTGTTTGATTTTTCTGTTTGTCTTTTTACATTTGAACGCTATGATATCTATCAAGCATTTGTCTTAAAAATGTGTCACGTTTTCCTAATTTAGTTTTTCCTTACCCTGCAGGGACACCGGTCAATGTGACTCTTTCTGTTGTAAGAGAACAGGGTTCCTCAGGTGAGGTGGTTATTCATTTCCAGACCAAGCCAGCCTTGAACCAGCCACCATCCAATCAGGCTACGGCAAGAGAGGACTACTTACCAAGAAATGACACATTCATCATGATAAATGGTGCTACTGTGGCACTCGTCACAATCACAATTCTACCGGTAGGATAGGAACATTTTTTAAGTTTCTGTTTTAAAATAGTCTCATCTCTGTACTTTAATTACTGTACTCTCTACATCCTATGTGTTTTTTCTTTTAAAGGATGAAATCCCAGAGTTAGCAGAAAGTTTTCTGGTCAATATAACACAAGTGGAGCTAGTCACAGGAACTGCTGGAGTGGGTCAACCCAGTTTGAAAAGACCCGGTATGGAAGTGGCTGAGATCACCATCAGGGAAAATGATGATCCCCGTGGGATTGTGCAATTCAATGTTTCTGAAGTAAGTAAACTTCAAAGGAAAATTGTTTAAAGAAAAGTTACTGTTAAAATATAGCAATACTTTGTGTTGCATTGCTTGTAAATGTTTTGTATGAAATAAACATGACGTAATGTGCCCTCCAGGATATCCCCGAAAGTGCATTAGCCTATGAAATACCACCACCAGACAACATTTTTTACCTGTCAGTAGTGCGACTCGCTGGTTCAACTGGGAGACTGGTTGCATACTGGGAGGCTGTGCCAATAACTGCTGATAATAATGACTTCAGTCCTGCATCAGGAAACATCACCTTTCAAGATGGGCAGGTAAGACAAGTCTTATTGATTCAAACTTGGATTAACGACACTTTTAAGTCTCAAGTCCAGTCATGAGAACTTCGTCACAGTCAGCTTGTGTTTCTTCTCATTTTTTTCAGAGAGAAGCTACCGTTGCCATCACCATTTTGGATGATGTTCAAGTGGAGACCTCAGAGACTTTTAGAGTGAATCTGCTGCGTGTGATTGGTGGTGCTCGTCTGGGACAAATAACCTCTGTGACTGTCACTATTCCAGCCAATGATTCACCTCTAGGAAGATTTGGTTTCAAGGAGCATGAGGTCATTAAATAACCCATCATAAAAACCCTATACTATAAAAAAAAAAGTTTGCTTCACATTTCTTTGTCAAAAATACTTATGTTATTTCCTTCAAGATAATGATCAGAGAGCCGGAGTTTGTGGATGATCCCGCTGCTGTGGCAAGCATCGTTGTGCTGCGTAGTGCAGGCGGTAGAGGCGCTGTTACACTTTCATGGTCTTTGGAACCTGGGGCTGAAAAGGACCTTGCACCTATCAGAGGAACTCTCATTTTCAATGAGGTAAAGTAACATTGGGATGCATTGCAATCTGTGCAGACAGGTTTTTTTTCAAATGTCTCATCTAGGAAAGTGTTTTTCTGTTAAAGTTGCTTTGTTTAACTTACAGACCGAATCCAGTAAGTCATTTGTTATCAGAGCGCTGGCTGATGCGGTCCTAGAGGGGGATGAGCATTTCAATGTGCAGTTGTTACCTGCTGACAGTGGGGCTGTTATTGACCCTTTAAATGGTATGTGGCCATGAAAATGTTCAAATCAAAAGTCCTTTAATTAACTTAGAACATGGGCAGTATTTTCAAAATATAAAATGTTTTTTTTCTCCTTTTCTTTCTATGATCACACACAGACATGATCATCATAACCATCAGGGCTGACAAAGCTGCTTTGGGGGTTGTTGGAGTAGCAGAGTCATCTAGGAACATCCTCATTGGAGAACCTCATGGAGATTACAACGGGACTGCTGTGGTCAGGTAAGATTAGGCATTTGGTAGAAAGAACTGGTTCTGATATTCTGTAATTGGTAATTTAGGCTGGGATCTTTTTTTTCTAATAAAATTTGAAAATTGTGTATGTTTCTGTGACTCTGCTCAGCCTCGTGCGAGGTCCGGGTGTGTTTGGTGAGGTGCAAGTAATCTGGAACATCACTCCAGCTGTGGCATCTGAATTTAAAGAAATTTCTGGAACTGTAACCATGAAAGATGGACAAGCTTTTGCTTCCATTATCCTAGAGGTACTGAAATTGTTTAAAACAACCAGAATAATCATCAGTTTAGCTACACAGTGGAGAGCAACAGAATGATCTCTGTGCTGTTTAATATTGTACCAGGTTGTGGACGATGAACTCCCTGAAGTACGCAGTGAGTACCAGCTGTCACTGACCTCTGTCACACCTGGTCTGGAAATAAGTCCGATAGCCAAGAATGCAAGAATTTCCTTGGCAGCGAGCGACAACCCTTTTGGGCTTTTTTCTTTCACCCATTCAAGACTCACAACTACAGAGTCAGAGGGAATGGTGAGCTCAATCAAGCAGAGCCAATACTTAAAGTATTTGTATCATTGACATATTTTACAAGGTGTTAATTTATTTTATTTTCACAGGTCAATGTGACAGTGAGTCGCTCTTTTGGTAGTTTTGGCAGTGTGCAGATGACCTATACGACCACGGAAAGCAGTGCACTCAGTGGATTAGACTTTCTCCCTGCTTCTGGACTTCTACAATTCAACCAAGGCCAAATCTTACAACAGGTCACAGTTTATATTCAGGATGACAATCTACCGGAGGGTCCTGAAATATTGTATCTCAACATCACTGCTGTACAACTCGTCAACCAAAGGTACAGAAACATAAATGAAATGCAATAGTTTTGAGCTGATCACTTACAAATACATTTTGGATTGATAATACATTATTTGATCATTGTGGAATCCAACCGTTTTGATGTGGATCATTATTCATTCTTGTTTTGTGTCTCCTTCTTGTGATTAGTTCTGTGGATTACACAATCAGAGAGTCCGGGCTACAGCTGGATCAGCCTCCAGCTATTGGCAACATTTCTTCTGTTGCAGTTGTTATACTACAGAATGATAATGTTGAAGGTATCCTGGAGTTCAGGCAGGGCTTTCTCAACATCACCGGTAAGAATAGTAGAGTTGCACAAGAAATTCTTAGTACATTTTTTTTTTCAAAAGGTCTATTTATATGTATATATTTTTAATCACAACAAATGATCAAATTAAACAATGTTTTTTACTGAATTGATTTTTTCTTGGTTTGTGTTTTTAAGTTGAAGAGAATGTGGGCTTTATTGTAATCCCAGTGGTGAGGAGAGTGGGCACTTATGGTTTGGTATCCACCCAATTTGTTTCAAGAGGTTTGAGTGCAACCCCTAATCTTGACTATATTCTGGAAAATGGCTCATTGACATTTGTACATGGCCAGAATATCAGCTATATAAATATCACCGTTATTGATGATGTGGACAGGTAAGAGAGAAAAATTCCTTACTAAAAACATTTTACCAGTTATTGTTATTTATTTGATCCCAATAAGAACTAAAACTTTCTATGACAGTGAACCTGCTGAGATATTTGAGATTTTGCTGGTTGGAGCTACAGGAGGAGCAGTCGTAGGACCCCTATCTGTTGCCAGGGTAACTATAGGGAAGAGTGACTCTCCCAGTGGGGTGGTTCGTTTTGTCAACGAAAGTCTGATTACTGTGGCAAACCCCAACTCCACACTGAAACTTAGTCTTGTCCTGGAGAGGGCAGAAGGCCTTTTAGGAAACGCTACGGTATGAAGAACAACAAATGAAAACAAAACAAAAAAAAATCCCACGTTTGTCCTGATGAGCACTTAGGTTTGTTCTTCTCTTTGACAGGTTGCTTGGATCGTTCTTGGTCCGAACAACAGAGAAACTCTTCCCTTGTTAAATACTGACATCAGAGGGCCTTTAAATGGTTCCTTCTTCTTTGAAGATGGAGAAGCAAGTAGCGGTACCATAGACCTTCTGATTCTTCCACATGGAGAAGTGGAGGTGGAAGAGACATTTATTATTGAGCTCAGTATTGTTTCTGGAGAGATGTATGTCGACCCTCAGGCTGGTTCCATCACACTCAAGGTAGTGCCCTGGTTTAACAATAATTCACTTTGTGCTGAGGTAAACAAGTTAAATCCAATTGTTTTTTTGACTCTTAGATAGAAAAGTTTGGTGACCCAAATGGTATCGTTCAGTTCACCGATGATGCTCGTAGAGAACGTGTCCTCAACGAGTCCACAGAAGCAGAGGGTCCACGCAATATCTCTTTGTTGGTTACACGACGAGAGGGCGTCATAGGAAACATCACAGTAAAATGATTTTATTCATTTATTTTTTGGATTTTATGCATATATGCTAACTAAATTTAAAGTTCTTTTGGTTTATAGTTAAATGTAACAGTATTGTTTTCTCTTCAGGTCCATTGGAGGATACAAAGCGAGTTTGATACAACGGGGGACTTCCGCGCCCTTGCTGGCTCAGTGATGATTGTGGAGGGCCAAAGAGATGCAGAGATTATTCTTATCTTGATGCCTGATACAGTACCAGAACTAGAAGAGCTCTACATTGTCCAGCTCACAGCTGTAGAGGGCGGTGGTACACTGAATGCTAACCCCAATTTGATAAGAACCCAAATCAGGTTTGTTATTGTGATCTTGTACAAAAAGCAGCCAAGAAGACATTGTAATATTATTTTATCTTTTCACTCCAGGGTACCTGCAAATGATGAACCCCACGGAGTGTTCACCCTGAACCCTGGACAGCAGGCGATAAGGGTTATGGGTTCTGGTACTAATGTTACAAGATTTTTGGTGGTGAATGTGACTCGTCTTGCTGGGCTTTATGGGAACGCCAGTGTAGGCTATAGGATCAGAGGGGTGGTAGATGAAGAGATGGACATTAATGTGGTACTTGGAGGAAGAGCGGAAGGACGTTTGTTTATGAGAGAGGGCTTCTCCTTTGAGACAATCACTTTGCCCATTAGCAACCAGGTACGTAAGGATGTTTCCTATTAATAATGTAAATTGAATACTAAACACTAATATTTAAATTACATAACTCAAGTTGCTTTGATCTTCTTACTTCTTGCAGGCCTTTTTATCAGCGGGTTCAAGTTTCACTGCTGAGCTCACAGATGTTAGACTACTCAGTACCATCCAAGGTACGGAGCCTCGTCTTCTTAATGAGGGCAGTGCTGCCATGGTGACAGTTCCTGAAGCAGCTGCCAGTTCAGAGGTGAGTTTTTCTTAAGACAGTTTCCCCACAATGCTCCTTCTCAGTTAGAATTTGGGTTTCATTAGTTAAAAGAAAGAAAAATCTGAATCTCAACTGGTTGTTTTGTCTTTTTTATAAAACTTGTTTCTGAAATTAATAAAAAACACCATTTTGAGCATCGTAAATCAATAAACAGAAAAAAACCCCAAAATATTTCTGAAAAAAATAATTTGAGTTGAAATATTAGTAAACACACAAACACACTCAATGCCTTCCTGTTCAAATTACATTTAAATTTAAAATATGATATTTTACTTTATACTTTGGCATGCTTTTTTTGTAAAGAGGCAAATTCAGTTAATTATCAATGAACTTTTTTTGTCATGCAGGTTGGCTTTGCCTCACTGGTTTTGCAGGTTTCAAATATTGAAACTGGTATGTGTGAGGCTACAGTGACACGGACAGGATTGTTTGGGGACATTGAAGTTCAATGGAAAGCTGGATATCCTCTGGGTCAGACTCCTTCTGGCTTACAGGCAGGAGCTATTGTACCAAATTCAGGTGAGATGGCTAGAGATGTTTATTCATTTGAATGACCTACCAAAACAAATCATTGAATTAAAAAGTAATAATTGTAGTAATCAACTTTTTTTTAAGAAAACACCACCTCAGCCATTGATCTTTCATCATTTTGCATATCTAGAGCAAAGATATTGAACTGAATTTACTTTATTTATCCCCGAAGGGAAATTTGAGACTACACGTGGACTAATGAAACATGGACTAATGTTTTGTTTTTTGGGTTGTACGTTTTTGTTTTGTAGGCTCGCTGACCCTGGCCCATGGAGAAAAGACTAAAGCCATATCATTTACAGCTGTTCCTAACACATTGCTCGTGTCTTCTTATGCCATACACCTCACAGCTAACAGCAGTGCAGCTCGACCTATCAAGTTAAGGTAATTTTCTGAGGCTACAAACTATTGTTTGGCCAAAATCTTTCAATTTTAAATTGTAGCTTCCAATGACTTCTTGTTTCTGTATTTTTCTCCACAGGTCAGGTTTTACTGTTGCAGAAGTGGAGCCACTGGGCATTTACCAGTTTGCTCCAGATTCACGTAAACTTGTTATTGCAGAGGACATCCAAACTATCACACTTTACATTCAGAAACTTTACGGTTCCCGTAGCAACACTACTCATCTGTCCTATTCAACATTTAATGGGACTGCGGTAGCAGGACAGGATTTTCTTCCAGTGTCAAACGGACAACTGATCTTTGATTCACCTCGCCAAACCAATGCTTCTTTCCAAATTTCAATTCTTGATGACACACTCTCAGAACCTGATGAGTACTTTCAAGTTAATCTAACAGATGTCCGGGTCTTTACTCCAGACATCTCTTGGTCAAACACTTCACCACGCCTCAACCATAAATACAGCACGGCTACTGTTACCATCTTGCCAAGCGATGCAACAGGGGGTATCTTGAGTATCGGACCCACACTTGTCCAAGTACCAGAAGACCGAGATGATGCAACACAGCAGGAAAGAAGGGTTAGTCTGAGGGTACGCAGGTCTAACAGTGCAGCAGCACTGGTCAGGGTCCGGCTCCAGGTGTATGGAGGTGTGTGCTATTTGTTTTCCCATTAATCATCCAGCTGGACTTCTATTTGTGCTATTAACATGTATTGTTTTGTGGTTCTATTTAGATGGAAGTACAACTTCTCCCCCCTTCGCGCTGACACCTAACAAGACCCTCGCTAAGCAGGAGCAAGACTTCAGGTTGCAGACTAGTGAAGTGTTTTTTCAAGCTGGACAAGATGAATCAGAAGTTATACTCATCATCCTGGATGACTCGGAGCCAGAAGGAGAAGAAGTTTTCTTTGTCTACCTCAGTGATCCAGAAGGAGGAGCTCAAATCACAGATAGTCCACACCAGGACTTTGGAGCGTTTGTAAGGATCACTATTCTAGGTCAGAAAACATATTTATTTCTATTCATATTAGTTGTAGAATCAGGGAATTCTCAACAAGTGGGATTAAATTAAATTAAAATTTAGTTCGAATAAGGAACCCAGTTAGAACTCTTGTGTTTTTCAATTAAATTTTTACCTTGAATGTGCTTTTTATTTTATTCACTCCAGGCAGCGACATACACAACGGCATTATTGGGTTTAGTCTCAGTTCTCTAATTGGCCAAATTCTAGATGAAGACTCAGAAAATAGAACAGTTCTGCTCTACCTGCAGAGACAAGAAAACAGGTAATTCAAAGATTAACTTTTAGCCAAAACTTTAGATTCCTAAACATGCATTTCTTACTAGTTTTAACCAGCTTTGATTTTTTTTCTGTGAGTTATTATGTAGTATTTTTCTTTGGATTTTCTCAGAGCCTTTGAAGATTTGCAGGTATTCTGGCGAGCTACTTTTAGCAAAGACTTTCTAAGTTTAGTCAGTAATGGAGTAGACCTCACCACACAGCTTTTACAAACCTCAGGGACGGCCATCTGTCGGAGAGGAGAGATAACCTGTGCCCTCACGCTGGAAGTTCTGAATGATGAGGTAAGATGAAAAAAAAGGACCTCAGACACTAGAATACCATCATAGTATTTCTGACATTGAGATCTATTCTATTAAATATGTACATTTTCCTCCCATCAGGAGCCTGAATACCAAACTTGGTTCCTGGTGGAGATTTATCAAGTGGGAGCAGGAGCCACCATTAATGACACTATTCGTTTTGCCAACGTCACCATAGCAGAGAGTGACAGCCCACAAAGTGTTGTGTACTTCACAGTGGGCCATAGACTGCCCATCGCCACCCTGCTGACTACAAAGCTTAGTCTGCAGGTTTACAGACAAGCAAGCACAGCTTCAGCCATGACGCTCCAATTTCGCACAGTGGTAAGAAACTTGTCAGAATTTAGTATTCAACTGTATAAATGCATCACTAATGAAGCAAACAGAAACACAAGCAGACCTGAATGTTGTAAAAAACTCTTCAACTTAAAGAGAGCTGCCTGATTGTGCAGCAATTAACAGGGTGTTCTCACGGCAAGACGGTCGTAGTTCAGGTCCTGGAGTGGGTGTAAGGCTTGAATCACTGGCCTTTCTGTGTGGAGTTTGCATGTTCTCTCAAGGTATGCATGGGTTTTTCCTGGGTACTCTGTTTTCCTCCCATCCCCCCAAAAAACATGCATGTTAGGTTGATTGGTCACTGTGAAATTGTCCCTAATGTGCGTGTGGATGGTAGTCTATGTGTGGCCGTGCAACAGACTGGCACCAGTTTAGTATGTACCCTGCCTCTCACCTGAAGCTCTCTCTCAGCCGAAATAGGCTCCGGTAGCCCCGCGACCCCATTTAGGGATAAGCGGTTCAGAAGACGAAACTTAACTTAAATATGTTTGTAAGGTCTTTGAACAAAATATATACGTGTCATTTATTAATTTTTTGTAGAAGGTGTGTCTGAGCCTTTCACAGCTGGTTAGAGATGGGGTGCAACCCCAATCAGGTTATCAGTTCGTCAATGAGCCGATTCATATCAAATAAAAGATTGAGAGTGAAAAAACTGTGTTTTTATACATTTGCTTTACTTGATTGTCTTTTTTTTTTTTTTTTTTACAAATTTGTGTTACAGCAATTATTTTTTTGTTAATTTAACTCAACTTTGAGAAAACTTTGCATTGGTTTTTGAAAAATTGAAATCATGGTGTACAAAAATGTTTTGTTAGGTGTGGCGATATACAGCAAGAAGGTCAGGCATTTGAGCCCCAGAGTGGGAATGAGAATTGAAACACTGCCCTTTCTCTGTGGAGCTCGCATGTTTTCCCAATGTATGCATGGATTTACTTCGAATTCCTTTCTTCGAGGTTTTCTTCTTCCCACTGTCAAAGATGGGTGTTAGGTTGATTGGCTGCTACTAAATTGCCCCTAGGTGTGTGTGTGTGTATGGATGGTTGTCTCTGGGTGTTCGCCCGCAACAAACTGGCAGCCTGCTCAAAGTGTACCCTGCCTCTCGTTGGAAATCAGCTGAGATAGGCTCCAGCACTCCCCGATCCCTTAGGAAAAAAGGGTAATGGACAAACAATATATTTCTTTCTGAGCCATAATTATATAAATATACTATTCAAAGTTATGTAGAAACATAACTGTTTATAATGTTTATCAGAAAATCTCTTATCTAAAACAGTTCAATGGCATCAAAGTTTTCTTTATCCTTTTTTTTTATCTCTCTGTGTTTTTCTGTCTGTGAGGCAGTGATTTGTGATGTCGACACCCAGATCAATAGCACATCGTGCCTAGTGTTGGTCTTTTTGAAACTAAAGATGAAAGTTAGAAAAGGCCTGGTGCATTCAGCTGAAACAAGAACCTTTGACAGACATATGTCTGGGTCACTGGCTTTCATCTTTGCCAAACAAAAGATTTTCTGTGTTATAAAAGTCTGACCGCCGTGTGGTAATGCTTTCAGAAAACAAAAATTGGAGAATAGTCAGCTTCACTCAACCTCTTTGGGTGTAAAGTAAAAAAAAAAAACTAAAATTAATAATATTATGAAAAAAGGGATTTTTTTATATGTTTTATGTGTAATAATCAATCATTTTCCCCCATAATAAAGCTTAAAAAACTATGACACAATTTCTTTATCCAACTGCCACTTCTATCACATTAAAAAAATATAAATGTTATTTTGTTCTTTCAGGAACTTCCAAGAGAAGAAATGGTAGGTCCTTATGTGATCTGGCCAGCTAAAGAAGGAATGGACTTCCCTAAACAAGAAGGCAAAGTAACCTTCGATGTTGGGCTTCACACAACATCTGTAGACATTTTTCTGACACCAGACCTGGCCTCACGTTTGCCAACACCAAAACGCTTTCAAGTCATGCTCTACAATGCCACAGACGGAGCCACTGTTCACTCCCAGTTTGGACTGGCCAATGTGACCGTGGTGACAAATGCATCAAGTGAAGCTGTGTGGGTTTTATTGGACCAACTACATCAGCCTCTTGACTCTAATATATTAGATAAGGTATTACAAGGACTTAAGAATAAGGTTGTTCCACCCCTGACTCGGGAGCAGATGACTGCTGTACTTGAAGCTCTCGAAAAGGTAAAAAAAAAAAAAAGTCCAATTGAAGCCTAAATAATCTCTTTTCAAAAATGAATGGGATAATAAGATTTTTTTTCTCACAATCAAGGTGCTAGCAGAAGCAGGCCAGACTCCTTTAAAGCAGAGCAGTCGAAATTTAACCTATGACCTATTATGTGCCTTGGCCAATCCGGTCCGAATTGATACTCGAGGCCTCAGTCACCTTGCTGAGGTGGCAGAGAGATTCGCTTTTTCTCTCGTCACACACAACCAATGTGAGATGTGAGTATCTAGACAAAATGATGTGCATGTTGCTGTATTTCACATTTAAATGCTAACCTACTGAATATTTTTTTGATATTCTGGATTTTTGTCTAATTTATACAGAATGGGTACTATCCTGGAAACATGTCCTTACATGACCATCTCTGCCTTCCAATGGTATCCTACGCAAATAAATGGACACAAATTCAGAGGCCATAATTCAGACTTTTTCCAGCTTCCAGACACACTGCTGCCAGTCCCAGCAGGTGTCTCTGCAGACTGTAGCAACCTCAGCAGGATTCAGCTGACTGAGTTCAGAACTGAACATTGGTTTCTTATCAATGATACATTCTCAGCTGTCAGCGGGAAGGTAAAAGACTGTTTTAGTTTTATTACGTGTGAAGAGCATCATATTATAAAATGTTTTGTTTAAACACCAGATGGCAGTATGTCCTTTATGAAAACCCCTTAACTGAATTTTTCTGTTGTTCTTGTAGGTATTCTCAGCCAGCCTTCAGGGCAGGAGGTCACAACCCCTAGAAGATGGCAATGAGGTGGTGTATCGTATCAACTCTCCTGGACAGCAAATTAAACCAGGACGGTCTGTGTGCCTTCTGTGGAACCAAAGTACCGCTAGGTAACACAGATGTAACACATAAAATCAAAAATATTCAAAAAATTCTTTAGGAAAAACTAGAAGCCTCTTTCAATCTCACATGGTAACACTTGTGGCTTTTTAATCTGTCAAAGTCTTTTTTATCCATAATTCTCTTCAGATATACGTTGCATACTTTTGTACTCTATTCTTAACGAATACGTAATTTGTACATTTAGCCAAAGGACTGATGGGAAGTCAAGATTTAGTCTTTTTTTTTTTTTTTTAAATGTTTACATTAAAATCACATTTTCTATCATTGCAGCATTACTTTTTTTGCAATCTGTATTAACTCACCAAGAATGTCCTTGATGAGTTGATGAAGGAATTCCTTGGGCGTGACTGAATCCTGCCTTTATATGTTTAGATTTGGCGGGTTTGGTTCAACCAGAAAAGCTAACTGAATCATAAATGCCAGATTAAACAAATGGTGCTGTGGATCAAATGTTTGGTTTGTCAGTTTCATCCACACAAAAAGAACAAAAACAAGTATGAACAGTTTATTGTTGCCATATTGATTTTCTTCTCAGGTATTTAGTTATGTTGCAGCATTTTTTTTTTTTTTGGATTCTATGCCAAAATTGATCCCCATCATGCTTGTTTAATTGTATTTTTTAATAAGGAGTCCGGGTTGCCCAGTGTGATATAAAAGTCTCTGCAGCAGCTGTGGGCTAATGGCTATTTTTCGTTCAATATTTTCAGCGTTATATCTTCTAATCTCATTCTGTTTTCCCTTTTTGTTAGCTGGTCCTCAGACGGTCAGTACTGCCGTGTTGTGAAAGAAAGTGGGACTTATGTGGAGTGTGCATGTTCCCACTTGTCTATTTATTCAGCCCATGCTGAGTTTACTACTCTAGCATCTTACAACGAGGCTTTCTACGCCTCAGGATTTATCTGCATCTCAGGTACAAAAAGCAGGTCATTCCTACATACTAACCTACATGTGTGTTTCTGCATAGCAATATTGATTTTTGAACATTGATTTGTGCTTCATCAGGATTTGCATTGGCCATCATATCCCATGTGCTGTGCTCCCGTTTCCCCATGTTTGCTGCCAAACTACTAACCCACATGATGGTGGCCTGCCTAGGAACTCAGGTAAAACTAATGTTTGGATCTAATTATGGTCCAGCACTTTGTTTTTTTGAAAACTTAGACATTTTTACCTGTTTGCATTTAGTAGTTTTGTGCAAATGAAGTATCTCTTGAAATCGCTATAAATGCACTCATCTTTCTTTGCGCTTGGAAACAGTAAATCCATCTTTGCAGATGTGTGTATGTGTGTCGATAATACACATTAGGACAGCTCTAATGTATAAATGGAAAGCTCTTTACATCCCAATACCAAACAAGGCACACAAGCTTAAACATACACTTTAAACATTTAAACAGATTGCAAACATACGTCCGGCTAGCTCAACTCTCACCACCAAACATTTCACTGTTATTTTCTTGGAAATGTGCATGGATGTGAACACAGATAATCAGATGTCATTTGTTGCGTAGTTTGCGGGCCACTGCGTCCTGACAACGCAACCATGCCCCCCCGCACCAATGCCCATTAAAAATGCAAGCTGTCACATAACCATTTAGCGAGATAGATATGTAGCTACAAGTTAGCCTCTCTGCTGGTTTTGATCATGTGTGTGTGCATGTGCGTGAGGTGATGGGGGACTGGTAATTTTCCACTGGTCGCCCCTCTCTTTGGTTGCCAAACACAAGCAATTTCTGCAGCAGACCTTGGGGGCTAGCTACCTCAGACTTGACCCATTTATGGCCCAGGCAGAGCCCCTGAACCTGAAAAGGTTTTGGATGGAAAATTCCACCTTGTTCTCTTCCTAGCATCTTTTTCCTTTTATATATTTGTGCCTAAGACAATAAGTCGTTTTAGTAAAGACTTTTTGCCGTTAACATCTTCTAAGAAGTTTTATTTTTGAAAGGTGTCTGCACTGTATTATTGTGTGTCTATTCTAAGTGGCCAACTCACACTGAAACAAAAGTTTTGAATGAAATTTCAGGAAACATTTTTTGAATTATTGATTATATAGTAATTAGACGTACAATTTTACAGCGTTCCTTTGAATAATGAAGATTGAAGTTTTCTTTCATAAATGAACCATGCTTCAATGTTAAACTTCCATGTTTGACACAAAGGCGACTGTCAACCCATACAGGTGCTGTTAGCTTAACTTTTAATACTTTTTAGTTTACTGTAATTTACACACAGAGATACACGGAACCAAAGCAACATTTTCTGAAGGACGTTAGATGTCTGTACTCAAAAGGATTTGTCTGTAGTTCCATCTTCCAAAAAACTCAGCCAGTCAAAATAACCTGCCTTTTGCAGATAATAGTTCATTTTTATTCATAGAAAACTTTTTTCTTTTTATTTCCAGGAAACAGCAAAGTAGGCTTTGTTAATGACAGGTAGAAAATAACCCCAACTTGCGACCAGACTAAATGAACTTGTGAGTCTTTGCCTGCCACATGATCCACTGTCAGATTGTCAGACAAATAAGACTTCCCACGAGTCAAGATCGCAATTAGTGCCTGGCTCTGGCTTTTATGAGGAGAAAAGACCGATGTGGCTGGGGTGATTAGTTTCCACAGCTAGCTTGAGAGGCCATTAATATGAAAAGCCTTTTTTTCCGTCATAATATACTTTCTCCTTCTGAAATACACTCTGGCACACCGCGACCCCATTAGAGATAAGTGGTTCAGAAGATGAATGAATGAAAAATGTACTTTCCTTTTTCTTTTGTGATTGAATGTAAACATTAGTACACTGGTGTGGTAAAAGATGTCTTCCCTCCATTATTATTCAAAGCAAAACATTATAAATTCCCATCCATACTTGTTAAATGATCCATCACGTATCACACGCCTCTATGCCTGTGAATGTTTATTGTACTGGTTCGGGTGCTTTATTCCACTATCTGAGAGGTGTTTAGATGACTCTTAGTTCAGGCAATAAAGGATTTCCTGTTAGTTCTGGGACTGAATCCAGCATTCAGAAGTCTGATTCGGTCCCAGAACACACATAAACACCTCACTATCTTCTTTCCTTTTCATGCAGCAGCCTCTGCTGTCACTTCCCGTTGCTTAACAGAACACAGAAGTCTTGTGATTGCTTCTGGGGTTTTAAAAAGTTCCCCACTGTCGTCACCGTATGATGTAGCAGAGTGTAGGGTGTAAAAGAAATATGAGTTTCTCAGCTTTGGAGTCTAGGAGACACTTTATTTGTGCAGCCATGAACTAGATGTTCTCAAGTAGACCCTGAGACTCCCTGAAGGAAGCGAGTGACTCTGCTTTTCCAGAGGACGTGAGGATGTTTATCTGTTCCCATCATGACCGATCAGACATTAAATCTATAAACAGAGATTGTGTGCTGGCGTCTACACTTGTCTTTTTGACGTCAGAACATCTTAGTGTTGCAGTTAAAATGAAAGTAATTTCAAGAGAAAGAAAAGAGTAAGAAAATTCTCGCTCTAATCTTCTTTTATAGTGGCTTTTGTGCATGTTCATAATAGTCATTATTTTTTTTAAAGTCTAGAAGGGACAAATAAAATACTGGGATCCAATCCCAACTTTTTTCCTCTCTGTCTCCAGCCCCTGGCTGGCAGGTGATGAAAATGTATAAATATCAGCAGACCAAGCTTTGTGTTATTGCATGTTTGTGCAGACAAGACAGTGGAGAGGGCAAGACGGCCTCTGGGGAGACTCACATTACGCTCCACCGGCTAATCCCACGGCTCATGCTTCCTACCGCCCTGATTCCTTTTCTTACAGTCAGGTTATTCTGTGTTTAAATCAGCACTGTCTTTTTTCTGTCACCTTGGATTTATTCAAATAACAAGATAAATATTGACACATTTCTAGTTTTTTTTATCGTCTATTCAAATGAAATTTTTATAAAAAATTTATGGTTGTTTTTTCTCATCGCAGACAGCCTTAAGCCTGAGCAAACTCCCCCAACCCTCAAAAGATCATTGATCACATCCTGTCTGACTCATCATTCATACCATGATGCCTTTCTATAAATTAATAACAGGCATCTCATCATCATTCTGGAAATTAGAATTGATAATGTAGTGGGATTTTCAAATACAAGTTTAAAATGACTTCATATCCTTCTGGGGGAAGGACGGCTCAGTAAGTAGGGCGACCGTCTTGTAACTGTAGGGTTGCCGGTTTGAACTAGAGTTCATGCCGAGGTGTCCCTAAGCAAGGCAACGACTCCCAATTGCTTCTAATAGTGGTTTGCAGCTTGCACGGCAGCTTCCATCATCAGGTATGAATGTGCATGTGAAGGAGTGAATGTGAGCTCCAATGTAAAGCGTTCTGAGTACCAACGCAGGTAGAAAAGTGCTATATAAGTAGAGACCATTTACCATTTATATGTTGTATGTGATGTCCTGATGTTATTTGTATTCTGTATAGAATATGTAATGTTCCACTAAGCCATTACATTGGCTTCATGAACTTTGTCAGACGACCAGAAACTTTAAAGGGTGCAGCATTCTTAACAGAATTAAATTTTATTTAACAGTTAGTTTTTGGGGTTTTTTTTGGCCTTTCTTTGTATTATTTTTATGTAAACAGACTGAGTAAACAAAAGCTTTCTTGGACTATACTTTCTACTCCCATGCAATAGTAATGCAGACAGTTTTAGATGTCTCTCTTCTCCCTTGAAAGTTAATTTGTTTAGATCCAATAGTGCAAGAGTTGAATAAATGTTATTGCTTTTCAAACCATCTGCTTGGGCAGACTATGGCCTTGTTGGACTCTGAAAGTTACACATTCATCTTTTCCAAATGTGTGCTCGCCTGACAGCTGGTGAACCTTGAAATGCATGAACTTTCCTCTGTTTCCAGAAAAAGCAGGAGGACACACTAGTCATCATTGAACAGCTGATATCTAAAGCAGAGCGCTGAAAATTACAGCTTAATGTGGGGCTTTTGAATACTCTTAATTAGTTTTTAATTTCTATGTTGTTCTTCAATCTGTTACTATTGTTTGGATTTTCAAACAATAGAAATATATTTTTTAAAACATTTTAAAATTGAAGAATGTAAATTAAAATGTGTAAATGCAAAACTATACATTCTATTTTCTATGATCCGATAAAGTTAGATCAATTGATCGAATTATTTTCGCTGGTGTCCCTGTGCCATTAAAAAACCTTTCACCTGATTGTGTGGTACCACTGGGTTAGACTTATTTAACCTGAGCATGCTGCAAATGCGTGTGAGAGCCTCAAATTTTTTCTGTACCTTTCTCTATTTTTGGAGTTTCGCTGTTTGTCTTGGCAAGCACTTCATCTGTAGAGTTGATTGAACTTTGAAGGTTTGGGATGCATTCACTCAAAAACCAGGGAGGTCAATGATGTTGCTATTTTCACAGATTTTTTTTTTTCTAGGTTTGGTCAAATGGAAAATTCTTAGTTGTAACGCTAAAGCTTAAATTCATCTGTAATTTTATTCAGTTTTGGTTGTTAAATTAGTCTCGTGTGTTAACATAACTTAATCAATCAAGACTTTATGTTTAATATGCCTACATTACAATGCCTCTAAAAATGACAGTGTGCATACATGTGCGTAGTTTGGTGTGTGCCTGTGTGATACCGGCTTAAACGTCCCGAAATAGAAGTTTGGAGCTGCCTAACTTCCTGAGGCCATCAGGAAGTGTAGAATAAAGGAAGAAAAATGCACCAGTGTAATCTAAGAGCAATGTATTAATGGTGACGCCTTTTGTTTAGACTACTTTCTCAGTTTGTTTTTAGCTCAGCTTGAAGCACGATATTTCCTGAGTCTTATTAGATAACTACATACTGGACCTTCCTGTTATTTTTTTCTAATGATTACTGTAGACTATTTACAGTAGGCTGCACAGTGGCGCAGTCGTTAGCACAGTGGCCTCACAGCAAGAAGGTGGGTATTCAAATCCCGGAGATGGGGCAAGGCTTGGAACACTTGCCTTTCTGTGTGGCGTATGCATGTTCTCCCCTAGTGTGCCTTGGTTTTCTCTAGGTACTCCCGTTTCCTCCCAAAACATGCATGTTAGGTTGATTGGTCACTATGACATTGCCCCTAGGAATGAGTGTGTGGATGGTCGAATTGTTTGGCCAGCAACAGACTGGCAACTTGTTCAGGGTGTATCCTGCCTCTCGCCTTAAATTGGATGGACTCCGGCACTCCACGCGACCCTATTAGTAATGAGCGGTTCAGAAAAAAAGTATGCAATTAAAATATTTTGTCTGGAATACAAAAAAACATGGGAATGTAAAACATGCTCCTATTTGTTCGCCTGAAGAGGTCACTCTAGCTCCACGGCCAGACTCAAGTTCAACAGCAGCAGGGGATGAAGTTACTGATCAATGACTCCTCAGGGAGCTGCTTTATAATGACTAAACCCATTTAAAGCCTCTTTAGAAAATTGCTGCACAAAAAGAAATTACTTGTGTCAAATCCTCCAACTCAATTTTTTGAATGAATCCACTTGTAAAGATTAGACTTGTAAAACTTCTTATAACCACACGAGCCTTGATGTCCATTGAGAGAAAAAAAAAAGTCGAGACTTTTAAGTGTGCTTTCAAAAATAATATTGAAATCTTGTTTTTAAAAAAACTCCACAAAAATACATGAAGGGAATCAGCATTGGTTCTACCCACTCCTTTCTGGTATCACGAGTGAAAATTTGATTCAAAATTGTAATGTAAATTGATGCTATGTATAACTTGGTTAAGGTTGGAAGTACAATTTTGTCTTGTTTTTCCTTGCATAATCCTTTAGCTTTGGCTCTAACTACACAAAAAATAAGACAGTATGACATTTTTACAGTTCACTAATTGATCAAGTCATTAATCATTGATAGACACGGGATCTCTCATTTATGCACAACTTGCTAAATAAGAAATAACTTAATTGGCTGGAAGGTACACATAGAGCAACTAAATGATTGTAATAACACATTCCATTGGGGCGGGGAATCGTGTGTGTTGCTTAACTGTTCTTAGTCTTACCTGTTATGTAACTTGTATAGTACATTTCTAATCATATCAGCATGCTTATTGAAATGTTATAAAACATCTGAATTACAGATATTCAGGTGCTGACAAGGTGTTAACAAGACACTCTTCACAATGTAGATGCATTCTAATCAAACTAAGACATACATTTAGGATGTCGTGTTTTTCTGAATTGCAAAACTAAATCGGCTTTCCTTTAAGAGAAAAACACAAAATCCAACTATGTTTCATGATCAAAACTTAGCAGAAGCACACATGCACACACAGCAAGCCTTGTGCAGAGTCAAGCAGACCCACTGAGCGTGTGTGTTCAGGAAGCTGACCTTGAACAGCTGGTTGCTGTGTTTTTATAGCTGTGCAGATGCACATAAATCTGTGTGGGAGTGTGTGTATGTGTGTTGTGGCGTGCAATGAGATCTCTGTCTGGTTTCCAGACTGCTTTGCTCCAGATGTTGAGGAAGGAAATTCAGAGTCATCTGAAAAACAGCTTTGCTGCGATAAAAGGCAGCACCAGTTCTGTGCTAATTTTTGAATGAGAGAGAGAGAAAAGGATGGCCTGTTGGAATGCCAGCTAAATGTGCATCGTGTGGGTTTGAGTTTGTGTTACTGCTCTTTATGAGCAGAGGAAGGGGGATGCAGCACCAGCAAAAATAGAGACGTATTCACTCTGTGAAACAAGACAATGCACCAAAATGGCACAAAGTCTCATTCAATTTTTCTTGGATTACAGAAATGATACTGGTTTGTGTTGTTATATACAATTTAAACTACTCACAGTCCGTTGTTCATGATGGAAATAAAAATATGTGTGTTCCTATTCTACAAATAAGCCTTGTTCCCAGAATTGAAGCATGAGCTCTTAATAAAAGTCACACAATATTTCACAGATAAGCACAAATAGTTGTACAAGTGAAATATAGTCGTGTGCGTTCACGTAAGCAGGTGGAGATGCAGTGCCGTGGCTGTTTAGATGTGAAACACGATGATGGGGAGTGTGTGTTTATTTGCCGACAGCTTGCTCAGCATGTATGCTTCAACCCAAGATTCAACCCAAAACACCTGTGAACTTTTTGTCGGCAGTTTGACCTTATGTAATTGGAAAACACAATTGAACCACACCAAATACAGACATGTATTCTTTAGCATAGTGATAAATAACACTAACTTTCCATGTGTCTCTTTTTAAATTTAGATTTATTTCAGTTTTCCTTCAGTTACTTCTTGTCTTTTACATGTCTGACCCACTAACCGAGTTACCAGCTATCTCCTAGTAACCTTCATGAACATGTATGGACTGAGAGGCTGTGGGACGTGAGGGGACTGATGATGCATCAACCTACTTAATAAGAAAAACAAAGAAGTGTTGACAACAAAAAGTCTCATTTTAATCCATTTGTTTAGCTTACGTCATTGATTCTAGATCTTCTGTTATGAATGAAGCGAGATGAAGTCATTCATTATAATTTGAGGAATATTTTTTTTTTAATGTGAGGCATGTTGCTGGAGGGACAACAATGAAGTAAAGAAAAAGAAAGAAGCAAGATTTCATTTTTTTCTATTTCATTTCTTTATCTTTTCAAACAAAGGCAGAAGAGGAAACAGGCAGGGTGCAGGCTGATGCTGGAACCAGCTAGATCAGACCGGTAGCTGTTAGAGAGAAAGGGGAGGTGATGGGGGAAGGAAGAGGAGGGGGAGGAGGAGGTTTAGATGAAGGTGGAGCAAAAGATGCAGTTGAAGGGCGGAGTGAACGAAAGAAGCAAAAGGATGTGGAGTCCTATGTGTTTTGTTAAGTTTAGATGGACAGTCTGTGAGGCAGACAGCTACGACCCCACTCCCTTAGTGATGTAATGCTGCAGGCTATTTTTAGCTACATTTGTAGCTGGGCATCAGCATGGAGGCCCATTGATCAGCTGCAGAGCTCTCTGGGAGGATGGGCTGCAACCAGCAATAGCAGCATCTCTATCAAGTTAGATTCAGATCTTTATGGCTGAGCAGCTTCCTGACATACATTTTAACATCTTGTTGTATTTTCAATCAATGCTTTAGTTTTCAATTTGAAGGCATTTTATTTTTTCTTTCATTTTTCTTTGCGATACCGTTCTCCAGTTTCAGTGGTTCATCATAGACAAACTGCAAGCTAATGTCTTTTTTTAGACACAGTTATTATGTCACAACTACATGAAATGGAATTCTTAGAGTTTCAAAGCTCACAAATACATGTTTTAGAACCCAATATTACCAACTTCCCCTTTGGTTTCTGGATAAATCTGGGCATTTTGCCGAGAACAAGAAGGAGTATTTAATTTATGGTCCAGTGTGACTGCCTGTTCAGAAATTTGTACGGTCCGGTTATAGCCTCAGTCTCTGACAATAATGACTCAGTTTATTTCATCCCCATTTTCTATTTATAGCTCCACTCATTGGCTGCGTTTCTAACACTATGCTAATAACTTTTCTTTGCGTGATACAGTAATACATTAGCAGGCATGAAGAACAAGCACTCAAACACATTCCTGTCTGTAGCCTGAAGGTCTAAACTTGTTGAGTCTGGATAAAAATACAGTCAAACACATTAGTGAGAACTAAATGGTAGAGCTGTGTGTGATGAACTTTAAAACTTTCAACGTCTGTACCCAAATAACACCGCTTACTCGAGATGTTGCTTTTTTATTTTTTTTTTGACAAATATCCATCAGCTGATTTCAAAATAAACTCTACAAAGAACATCATGACTAAGAGCTTTACTTAGCAGTTTTATCAATGAGGGCTGTATGGTGGTGCAGTGGTTAGCACAGTGGTCTCACAGCAAGAAGGTTGGGGTTTGAGTGCAGGGCGGAGCGAGACTTGGAACACCGATCTTTTTGTGTGGAGTTTGCATGTTCTCCCGTGTATGTGTGGATTTCCTCCGGGTATACCGGTTTCCTCCCACTCTCCAAAAACATGCACGTTAGGTTGATTGGCCACTATGAAATTGCCCCTAGGAAAGAGTGTGTGTGTGAATGTGGCAGACTGGCGACCTGTTCGGGGGGTACCCTGCCTCTCGCTTTAAAACAGCCGGAATAGACTCTGGCACCCCCGCGAGTCCACTAAGACGGAGTTCAGAAGACAAAACAAAGTTTTTTTCAATTAGTTTTGTACTCGTTTCCATTTTAGTCCATGTTGTCCAACTTTTCAGCATATATGATCCAAACAACATGAAACTTTGTGCAATTTATCTTCTAACAATAAAAGAATTCAAACAAAAATCCTCCTTAGTTTCATAAACATATAATTTGTCACATGGTTTGCTATCTGTTATAACCACACATACTGTACCTTGTACATCCTGGTAAGTTTAAACAACACAATTTTATGTAATGAGTATAAAAGTAGTTGTCATGTCTGACATTCTTTATTGAATGTTCACGTGTCGGCTTCATTTCTTATCTTGTTTCTCTTAAGAAAGAACTCAGCCACCAAAAGAACACTAATGAAATAAATTCTATCTTATTACATGCTAGCATTGCAGAGTAAATTACTCTGGCTATGCCTGCCAAGTTTAGTGTCTCTGACCTGATCCATCCAGTTTCTTACCATGCGGGACACAATCAGTCATGCTCATGCACATCTGGAGAACAGCCACCTTACTGTTGAGTTTGTTGCAGCCCTTTGGCCGTTTTTTTTCCTCCTCGTGAGCTTGTTTGTCTGTGTCACCTCACTGTGTTAGTGCTGGTTAGAAAGTTCATCCCTGCTTACTGCTGAGGTTTGTTAGAAAAAAAATCAGACTAGTGATGTAGCCAGAACTCGCTTAAATTACACCAAGTAATAACAAGTGGGAGTGTAGATAAAAAATATACATTTAACGATATGCTGTCAATTTTTTAAAATTAACTTGAAAAATCTCCCCTTTTTTTATATAAATTTCTAAGAATAGAAATGTCACACTGTGCCCTCTGCTTTATTGGCTAACTTTCAGCTACATTGCATAATCTTAGTTCGTGTACCTAAACACTTTCTCAGTTCATGCAAAATTCCAGTGAGTCCGTGCACCAATTCCACTACCTTCCTGTGCTCTCCTCCTCATCTCTAAACTTAAATCCATAGGAAACTGACTCATAATTCTTTATTAATAAATAAAATGATAAAGGTGCGGTTTTCTTTTTAACTTTCATGTTACAATCCTGAGTTGGGCAGGCTTAGAAAACCCACTATTGTGCATTTTGGGAGATGGAACCAGTGGACGATGTTGGAGGTCGTCTGAATGGTTTAACAGTTTCTTTCAGTGGGAAGGTGGCCATCAAGCCACAGGTTACATAACAGCTTGGCTTCAGTGGCTCCAAAGGTGAATGAAACTCTCTGATAGACAGCAAGGCTGCAGTATTTTATCCTGGTCTCCTGGGTTTTCCACGCAGTCTTGCTTCTAATCTCACCACTGAGTTCGAAACTATGATACTCTCTCTCCCTCCCTGTTTTTCTATCCGGTTTATTTTCAGCAAGCTATTTTTCACCATAATCATACAAACATTCATGTGGTAAAATACCAGACCTCCTTCACATATGAATGAGCAAACATAAAGACATTCATCAGTCTCTAAGCTGTTGGTTGTTGTTTCTTTTCTGCCTCCACACGAATCTTACTGCATGGTGATGTAACAGGTCTGCAGAAAAGGATGTTTATTCTGCAGTAGAGCTTTGGGGGAGTTGCTTTCTCTTTTTGAAAATGTTTCTACCCCACATCTAACAAAAAAAATGACGTCATTCGCAAAGAATTTGCTGACAAAGCAAGGTTTTCACCAGTAGGCATTGTTTGAGATGGTTATATAGAAAGTTATTGTAGTATTATATAAAAAATGAGAAAAAAGGCCTTTTTTTACTGACTGAATATGATTTGTCTCTTTTCTCTACAGATTTGTTTCCTGGTGTCAGCTTTTCGGGGCAGAACGTTTTCAGAGGACAGCTGCGCCACTCTGGGGCTCTTCTCACATTATTTTTATCTCAGTCAGTTCTTTTGGATGCTCATTCAGGTAATATCAAAATGAGAAACTCACAAAACATCACAACTTCTTGAGATTTATCTCGTACCCATTCTCACAAAGCATTTAGAAAGCATGCTTTATGCCTTATATAATGACAATAAAGCATCTAACATTTTTTTTCAATGGGTTTAAGTCTGTTTAATCCCGTAGCAGATGTATTGCTCTATGGGAAGAAATGGAAATCCATCGCCAGACATAAACTCTCTTTCTTCATCATTTGTCAAAGATTATATATATTTTATTTTTTACCGTACTGTATTCATTCCTCAAATGGAGAAATTTCTGTGCTGTATTGCACCACAATATGCAGCCATGATGGCGCCAATAGTGGAAGAAAATGAGGGGTTAGGTGGTGTCCCCCACGGACCCATTGGGAATGGAAGCGACTTCTCCTGGTCCAAGAGTAGACATTTGTTGCAGGTGATAAAGACGGCAACAGATCACCACTACATATAAGACTTGTATGCTTATGTAACATTTCAACTGTTCTGTTGATCTACATTTGGTTTTGCCTTATTTCAGAGTCAAAATTGGGGTCCACTCATGGCGGGATACCAGTCTGTCACATTGTCAACAAAGATTCAAACAACTTTTGCTTGGCTTTGGTGGAACTCACCCATAGGATGTCAAGCAGACTCCTGGCTGGAAGTTCACTCTTGCAAACAGAATATGGTCCTTTAATCATTTAAACTGAGATAAATCTGCGCAAAACAAGAAAAATCCCATAATAACTCTTTCTTTTTAAGAAAAAAACATTATAATAATGCACACGTGAAACTTTGGCTTTGTAATTAATCTTTGAGGCTGTTGTAATCCTTCAAAGTGACTAAAGATGATTTATGAGCACAGGAATGTCGAAGTATGCTGAAATACTTCGGTAGCTGTTCTAGTTTTCATTATAAATCAAGGCAACCTCATACATCACATACCATATCCGATATCTGATCCCTTTTAACCGCACAAAATCAGAAAGTTTTAAAACTTAATTTAACCTAAAACTGATGAACATTTGGAAATCCTTTAGAAATTGAACAACAATGCAGTTTTAGCACAGTTGTTGCTGTTCTGTTTTTGGTAAATATTGTTTAAGAAGCGTTATCAATTAATCAATAATTTTCACAAGCTTTTATATTCATTTTTTTTAATGGAAAAACAGTATTGCCTGGGTCATATGCTGTTATTTGTTGGGTGTTAGAAGATCAGCTCCTTAATAAGCTCATGGTGACTGAACACAACAAGAATCTTTTGGATCCAGGCTGTACTGGGCATCTTGTTTTTTATATCAGGTTGTTTACTGACCGGTTTACTATGATATCCTCAGGTTTAAAAGCTTAGGGAAAAGGCTTTTATATGGCTTAAGAAGTGTTTTAATCTGGAATGAAATAGTTATGACGTACAAGTTATTTTTAGACTTTAGTCCAGACGGTGTGGTAAGTTGATTGGAAAAGGTGAAAATAAACCCAAAGTTCAAAAGAGTGAAGAAGATGTTTCCTAGAAAATAATTGGTTTGAATTTTGTTATTTTATTCATGTTCCCTCAGCCACTCACTGAGATTTACGTCTTTCATAAATCAACCTTCTTCTTACATAATGGCTGTAAAAAGCATTTCGAGTTATTTCTCTGGTTGTCAGCAGGTGTACTTGCTGAGAAGGAAGATTTTACTGCCACTCTGACTTTCATCAAAGTGTGAAAGTGAAACTATCCTGCCCTCAGTAAAGTTTCTGTATCGACCCTGGTGATGTCTCTCCGCCTAGTATCTCCCTCCTATCAGTTTGCTCCTTTTGGATAAGTGGCTGAAATGTGCAGGCGCCAGCAGAACCATCTCAGACCAAGAAGAAGACTAAAATCAATAAAAGCAAGTGTGCACGTGGATCTGAAGTAAATGATCAGGGATATAGGCATGGATTAATGCCAATAATTTAATGTCTTTCTCTCCGACAACCACTTCAGAGCCAACTTCAGGCACTCGTCAGGTCTTTTAGTTACCATTAGTGGTGAGAATAGTGGCTTCACTTTGAGCCTAAAACTATTTGTGGATCTTTAGAAGTCAACTAATGTGCTCGAGTAATACCGTTATAATTAGTGTTATTAGCTAAACACCAGTTGATTAGATTTTCTAATTAAAACAGTAGAAAAAATGAGAAGTTAAAAAAGATTACAGATGAAGACTTAATTTTACAATACTATGGAGTTGCATGGCCCCGCAGGCAGACTGGCGACCTGTTTGGGGTGTATCCTGCCTCTCACCAGAAATCAGACACATAGGCTCTGGCCCCCCTTAAGACTCCATAAGGGATAAGTGGTTCAGTAGACACATTTTCCGTGGTTACATCAACTATTTTCAGTTATCTTTTTTAATAAAACCCACAATAAATTATTTAACAGATTTGTTGACATATAAACATCGAAATTAGAGTTACCGGTAATTAGTCTTTGACATGTGTGGTATCATCCGTTAAGTCACTCACTTGTTGAAGAAAGCACCCTTGTTTCTTTTTCAAGTTACATTAGAATATTTGTTTCATACAAATCATTTCATTTTAGTTGGAAACAATAACAATCTGACCATAAAATGATGGTTAATTAGATTAATTTCTGTTGCTGGTATTCACTGTCAAAGTCTTGATAAATGATGAGACTGAGAAATGATGTGATTGTGTTGCAATCGGGCAGGTCTTGAACAGCTGCCTGTGGATCAGAATATAAAAACCACTAAAGCTGGCTGGATTATAAAGTAAAAACAGTGTTTTGGATGTGATGTAACTGGGTTTTTGTTCTTCGTTTTCCATAAAAACTAAATGACTTCACAATCTAAAAAAAATATTTTCTCAAGACCCTGTTTGCTTTGCTCTGAACAAGCGTATTTTAGTCCATGACTGGTATTTGTGCTGGGATTTAACTTTCCTTTTCTGTTCCCTTTCAGTAATGTAGCTGTTTTCTCAACTTGTTTTCACAGACAATAAACTTCTGGCAAGTTCTTGTGATGAACGATGAAGCCACACAGAGCGGCGGTACTTGCTCTATATTACTGCTGGCTGGGGACTTCCTGTCCTGGTCATCATTGTTTTGGTTATTGTTTGCTTGGTGGATTTGAATGGAGCATACATGCTGTGGTACGTACATTGTTCAAGGAGATGTGTAGTTAAAAATCTACATTAAAAATGAATTTTTGATCTTTTAATCAATCCAACTCAAACTTAGTGCTATTTTTAACAAAACAGAGGGATTTTGAAATACATTTGAGTCCATTTGGGGGTGTTTCTTTTTGTAAGTCGAGGGAAATTCCGATTCAGGTAAGGAGCAAGAAAAAAAAAAAAAAACATGAGTCAATGACATCATATGAGGAGGTAGTTTGGCCAATCAGCTGAGTGAAGAAATGAAAGAGTTTTAGTGTTTACGAATGGCCCCACACAGAAATTTGAGTCTTTACCTCGGAGGTGGAGCTTTTTTTTAAGTCATATTCTGTGTCATGTACCTAAAACTAAAAATATAACAAGTGAGATCATTTTGTTTTTAAAAAAAGTTGCCCGATACATATGTGTCAATTCCTTTTTTATTTGTATATCTATTAAAAGAGTGTGTTTCATTGAAAGCTAAACACAGATCAGGTTTAAACCCTTAAATCATGCCTGGAATTAGCCAGTGGTCTTAGGTGTGTCTGTTATCCTTGGGATCAAGTGAGTGTGTGTTTCCTGTGGGTGGGTGGATTTGTGACAGGGAGTGTATACACTTCGAGTTCAGGACAGAGAGGAGTATTCAGTTTCCCAAAGAGCTAACCCTGCTCATTGAAGCTGCGAGGAAGCCTTTGAATTAATTTATTCCTTCTCCGTTCCTCTTCATCAGAGTAAACAGATTATCTCTTGTTTTCTCACCGCTCCCCTTGTCTCAGTTTCAACCATTCTGCGCACAAACAAGTGTCAAGCACAGACTTTACGTCAGAAGGCTTTTTTGCTGTAACTGTATCTGAGAACATGCACAGTTTTTATTGGACCCAAAAGACTTTGTCTAGTTCTTGCTGCAACTATTGTGAGACTTAATGTTGAAGTTAACAAAGAAGGTTAAAAACTCCTTAATCACATTAGGATTCGCTCAGTTTTCTCCCCATTTTTCATCTTCATATTGTATTTTTGGCATTGTTTTATAATGATTGTGGTTTTTAAGGCCTCATTGCATTGCTGATGGTAATATTTGACTTATTTAACCAGGTTTTTCTGCTCAGTGATTTTAAGCTCCTGTTGTTCCTGCTGTCCTCTGTGGAGCGTGAAAGGACATTCAATGATTACTCTCCACAATACATTATAACCAGAGGTTAAACTTAAATGGAGACAGTTCAAATTTCAAAAACTTATTTGACTCCTAAATGTGGATAAAATATCTAACTGATGTCATCTAATCATCTCAGTTAAACTTCACCAAAAACATAGGTGTAAAAAAAAATCAAGTTTAACGGTTACGTGACTTCCAAAAAGAAACACAATATTCTGTAAAAAAGGACAAACAAATTTCTTTTGTAACCTCTTCTTATCAACGTCATAATCAACGGCAACAGCCTTCGATGAAAAGCTCTGGCTTCTTTCCACCGGCTACATCCTCCAGCTCATCCAGGAGTAACCCAACGCGTTCCTCGGCCAGCTGTGAGATATTGTCTCTCCAGCGGCTCCAGCGGGGTCTGCCTCTCCTCCCAGTGGGACGTGCCCGAAACACCTTGACAGTGAGGTGCTTGGGAGGCATTCTAACAAGATTCCCAAACCACCCCATCTGGCTCCTCTTGATCTCAATTTATTTAAAAAGGTTTGAAATAGGTAGTTAGGTAATTATGCAAATTGTTTTCATTTTTGCCAATTCACCTGCTCGCAGGTCATTTTGTACAATTGCTCTGACCAATTTTAGCCCCTCTCCACTTTTTGTTAGACACTGCTAGCCTGATGTTTGATTCATTTAAATTTATTTTACTCATTTTATTAAATCTGAATTTGATGTTTTCTACGTGAACATTTTGGTTCAATATTAACTAACTTAAAAAAAATCCCGTAAGTGGTTCTTTTTTAAAAATTTACCACAAAAGATATTGTATACTGTATTTCTTCCCTCTCAAACCACAAAGTCAGTGAAGTAGACTCCATGTGATGTTTTCTTTCATCCTCCACTGGAATCCCTGGGATTTCTCTCCTTTCTGAGACTTTAAGTACAGTAAGCTCTCATTCCACTACAAGGCCACAGCAGGACAGATATCCATATTGCGAGTTATCATCTCAGTGTCGGCGTGGAAAATGGATGAAAGCTTTTATTTGGCATACCTCTTTATGTTTTGGCTAGCATAGATCCAATTATTTTACAGTGGTGACTGAGTCCAGCTCGTGACCTATCTGCTCAGGATGCTCCCACCTCACCAGCACAGAACTTGTTTTGTGAAAACGACCAAGTCACTTGAATGTTTTTGCTACTATTTCTCGACTCCCGACAAACAAGTGGCAGTTTATATAGGTTTTGCTGAATTTCCCAGAGAAAAATGTTTCCCTCTGTTTTCTTTGAGAACCCTCCTGATTGACAAAAAGCTGGGAAAGAATTCATGAGAAAACAACAAAATAAAAACAATAACTCTTGACTAAACCAACTTAAGTTGTAATAAAGTATCCATAAGTGTACATAGACATTATTTTAATGCATATTTCTGGAAAAAAAGAGACTCATTTGTGAAAAACATATACAAATTCTTGGCTTTAGATTGTATCCTGTTATAACTAACAGAGTGACCTGGTTGTTCTGAAGAGTTAGGAACAAACGTATTTCACAGCTTCTGTTGAGCAAGAATCCCTGGAGTCTTACGCCGGCTCAGAGGTCTCAGCAAGCAGATCTTGTTTGTGAAACCTTTAGAAAAAAGTCTTAGGGGTCAATTTGGAGCAGTGAAAGCATTTCAAATGTTCTTGTTTTTCCAGAGTTTACCAGTGACCTAACCTAATGTGTTACAAAATTTTTGTTTGCGTAAATTTTTCTCCATTGTCTTACTGTTAACCTACTGCATTTAGATAAAGATAAAACTACTTACATTTTATTCATGTGCAACCCATTACTGACTGTGGTATGTCTTTCCTCCAGGTGTTTTATCCCAAACATCTATGCAGCTTTGTGCACAGCAGTGCTGGTGCCTCTTATCTGTCTGGTTGCAGTAGTCGTTGTCTTCATCCATGCATACCAGGTGACTGAGCAGTGGAAGGCCTACGATGATATTTATCGTGGACGGACCAATAGCACAGGTAATTAACCCTACTGATGTATGCATGAGTTAATATTTTAGAAAAAAAAATTAATTCACAAGGCACTTGGATTTAGAATTTATCTGACTAATTTAAATCCCACTAAATAATCAAGCAGTTTGTTGTTGCATTTGCTTCTATTTTTGTTTTGTCTTAACTAAATGTTCAACCCTTATTTTGCTCCAATCATCTGCGCCACCACTCAGACAACCGGGACCGTAACTTAACATTCTCAATAACTAGTTGTTTTGAGTTCAATTCTGCTGACGTTCCCCATCTCAGTCACCCTTATTGACAAAGGACAACACTCCAAATTTCTTTGAGAAAAACACCAAATACGCACAGTGCAGAAATGTTTAAGAACATGTCTAAAATACCTTAAACTGGCACAAAATGTATCCAGCATGATGAGGGGAGTGATCAAGTCTATTTATAAATGGCAGTGAGTCATTTAGCCCACACATAAAGATTCAAGCCAAACGCTTTGGTCTCTCATCATGATAAATGTTATCAGTCACAAATGAGCTTGAACTCCATGTAAACCTGTTCAGTCTGCAGATTTACTAAAAGTTTTTAACACTCTTCTTTCTTAACGCTTAGTTCTGTCTAGATCCTTTACTATTGCTGGTATCAGTTGAACAGTGGAAATAAAATAACACACTTGCTGTAGAGATAAGCCATGAGCTAATCTGTGCATGTCTGCATGACTGAGAGACACACACATGTAAAACTCCCACCGTGTGAAATACAGCATGACCTCTGACGTCAGTGAAATAACTCGAGTGTGCCAGCATCTTGTCAGAGCACATTTTCTTATGCCCATTCGAAAATATGTACTTGTATTTCAGAAGAAGATTGGAACTCTCCCACTTGTCTTACTGGAAATTCTGTCAGGCAAACTCACAATAGTGTAAATTAAAAGATCATAAGTAAAATTTTGTCATGCCCAAACTGAGCCTACAAAGTGTGTATGTTGTGTTTTGGAATGAGACTTAGATAATCTGTTAAATAGAAGATTTGAAAAAAAGCAAATACAAAACGTTCTAAGTTTTTATTTTTTTATGTTATATTATTTTAGTTGTACGTTTGATTCTAAGTTTGACATTTTAGAAGTTTATCATCTTAGACAAATTAATCTCCTTCAGCTCAGACTTTTTATTTCCCCTTTTTGAAAAATACACTGTCCTGAAAAACACTTTGAAGCCTTTTGTATGATCCCCTTTTTGTGGTTACAGTTGTTGACATCTGTGCGACAGAAATGTCAGCACCACTCTGAGTCCCATCACGACTGTTTTTCTTTGGCACAGTTTCTACTCTCAGTTTGCCTTGTTACTCTAAGAGTCCCAGCAGATCAAGTGTAAACTGTAGTTTGTGAAGGAAAGCGGCTTCCTTTCCGCTGTCTTGGCCGTGTTGACTTTAACAGTCTGTCAGGATTTTACAGTCAGCCTTCATTTGGCTGAAAAGCTGCTCTGGCTGTGGGAGCTCTGCTCTGTCCACAGACTGGAATGTGCTTACATCGTTGGAAAAATTCAACCAGGAAGGGAGGAGATGGAGACATATGTGCAAAAAGATGGAGAAACAGACAGAAAAAGTTTATTTTAAGGAGAAAGTTTGAAATAAAATAAGTAGGAATTTAAGGTGGTATTCAAGATCTTTATAAATTTATCAGTTGATAACATTATTTAAATCTGCCTTTACTGATTGGATTTGTACCTGTAAATATATTTACTGAAATAAAAAAAAAAAACCAAACAATTCAATAAATAAACTGTGGACGTTAGTCATTAAAAATCTCAGCTAATGATTTTTGTACGGTGAGCAAAAGCAATTGGCCGACAGCCAATTGATTACTCAAACTTCCTGGTTTTGGCAACAAATGAGTATTGGTATTTCAATTGTGTGGGCATACAAACCCAGAAAGTGCCAGAAAAGACTAATGAATGTCATGACATATTCCTAGAATTCACAAAGAGTTGCCAGTCTGCCAACGCTACAAAATTTTGCAAACTGCCTTAAAGAAATAGATTCTTTAACAGTAAAAAAAAATTAAAAACTGTATGCAAAGTTCATGTAGTTCTAGTTTGATTATTGTACATATCAGTAGAAATAAAAAGAAGCTTCCTTTAAATTAAAGTCTCATTTTTTTTTCCACCAAAAGTTTAAGCAGTTCATTGTGACTGCTAGAAAAGATCCAGAGTGGAAATGTCCCGGTTATGGAAGTAGCACTTGAGTGAGAGGTTTTTGTGTAAACCTGGGCCTTGTGCCCTGTGTTTCCATCCTACTTGTGAAGTGAACTGTACACTCTGCCCTACATAACAAGGAGCTGACCACAACTTCTGACTCAGTCATTTTAATACTCTTTTCTTTTTTTATGTTCAATTTGAAATTCTTTTATCCTAAATGTTGCTTGATATCACATAAAATCAACACGGTTCATAGTTGGATTTAACATTTTTTATGTAGATTATGTAAAAACTTTATTCTATACAGTCCTATTGAATTTGTTCAAATGACTATATGCAGTGTTTGCTCCCTTGAGTGGATTAGCTGTGCAGATGGAGTTCTGAGTGGACAGTCCAGCTCTGAAGTACATGCATGTGTAGCATCATACATAAGTGTGTTTGTCCGACTGAGGTTTTCTCAGCTGTGCTCATGTTTCTCCTTCCCAGCAGCTGCTTTAATCGGGCTACACATAAGTCTGCATTATTACCACACAGACTCAAAGGGCTTTAGGAGCAGAAAAAAGGTTAGACCACTTTTGAATGAGAGCTGTAAGAGCTGGGTCATTAATCAGCTTCAAAATGTCTACAAAATGACTTTAGTGTTTCTTCGTTGGGCCTTTTTCACAGGCTCAAATTAAATTGATAATATCAAATAAACACACTGTGCAGTGATTTTAGGTTTTATGTTATTTTGTTTTTCAGAGGTGCCCCTGGTCCTCTACCTGTTCCTGCTCATCTCGCTGGTCTGGCTGTGGGCAGGTCTCCACATGGGCTACGGGTACTTGTGGATGATCATTCTCTACACCATCTTTAACTGCCTGCTGGTGAGAACATTTACTTTAATATTTCATTGTTTTCTTTACAAAATACATTTATTAAAACCTTTGCGTTGTCGTTGTTTTTTTTGTTTGTTTTTTTAGTAAATGTGAATTTAGGATTTGATTGCCAGCCTGTATAGCTGTTTAATTTGTACGTGTAAACTCTTAAATTAGTCATCTTTTGATTTTTGTGGTCCGTGATAGTGCTTGTTTTAGGTGTTTGGTATTTTCCTAGCTGTGGGGGTCAGGAAATACATGCTGGTAACATCAATCTGTCTTTGATTTTCAACTTTAAAGAACTACCACTGGGATAAAAGAGCAAAGCAGAGTTTTAAAAAAGTGTTTCATCTGTTTGCTGTCTCTACCCAGATCTGTTTTTCTATTTTATTTGAGTTCATTTCTACCTTCTCAGTTCTTTTCACAGTTTGTTTTTTAACCTTTAGCATTCCTTAAGGTTGCAGGCGGGACGTTTTGATCGTTCCTGCAAAATTGCAGGAATGCTATCAAGTTAAAGGAGGTTTACTTTCACTGTGTGACTTTGGAGATCAGAATCAGATTGAAGTTAATGTACTTTTGGTGTGCCTTTGATTCTGCAGTTAATGTGGTTATGCAGCTTTATTTCTGTTTTGTGTAATCTGATTCTATTAAATAATTTGGCTGTACATAAGCACACATGGGTGTTGCTTGCATGTTCATCAATCAGAATTTTTAAAAAGGAACAATTGTCATTTAGAATGAAAAGCTTATTTGCAGTATTCAGTCACAGCAATTATGCAATCTGTTTTTTCTCCTTTTAAATGAACTCTTTTTGCTGTGTTTTTCTCTTGATCCAGCCATGATCCAGTCTTCTATAATGCGAAGTATGACATTCGGGACTGAAACCCTTCGCTTTGTAAATAAAAATTTGGATCTATCACTTCCTCACTGATAATTCTAATGTCAAACCTCATAGAATTTCACTCCTAAGAACAACGCACTATGACTCTATAAATGTTTGTGGTCTTCTTTGTCATCTCGAAGACACCATCTGTCTCTAAAGCAAAAAGTTTGTAGTAACCCATAGTGATATGTGGCATCCACATGCCAAAGACGACAAAGCTGCTCAAAGGTAAACTCATCATGTTAGTCGAACAACAAATGAAGAGAAGTGATGTCATTGATGACGGTCAGTTTCATGCTTACCACATGTTTACTCTGCGACATCATCCGGTTTGGTTTACAGGCTGCTGATTGTTTGTGTGGCTGTAATTGTGTCTTAAACATACATTCATAAACTCTTTTTTTCTCTCTAATTAAGCTAAACTAAAATTAGGATTTTTTTTCAAGTAATTTGTTCACATTGCATAATAAATTGTTCTGACTGAAAAACTGTGAGGACTTTGGAAAAGAAAAGGAAAAAAAGAAGTTTTGTTAAAACAATGACAATTGATTTCCAGCCCAATTGAGAACATTGCAACCTCAAAGTTCTGATCACAACATCAGCCCCTGGGGTCTGGAGAAGAAACAAGAAAGGATAAATTAGGGTAAAAACAGGTGAAGAACACCAAAGCTTGTACAGGAATATTGATTAGCAGTAGCTTCTACTCTAATCCAGTTACACTGAGTGTCCCTGAAGGAGCCGGCTGTGGAGATGGAGATTCATTTAGATTTATGGATTCCTGCAGCTTTATATTATCAACTTAAAAAAAATTGCACCAGTAAAGGAAGATGAAGTTTAATTTTATGATATTCATAGAATAATGGAGTGAAAGCTTGAAAAAGCAGGTGAAGTTTTCAGAAACAAAACTGGTCTTGTCCACCGTTCTGCACATGCTGAGCAGAAATGTGATGATCAGATGCAGGATGAAAAGGCACAAATAGACTGTTATACTATTAAATTGTAGTGCAATAGAAAATACATCTGATTAAAAGCTCTATTATTGATTTCACATTGTGAAAGCAAATTTTTCCCACATGATCACTTGCTAATCTTTATATTACTATTAAACAAATAATTCATTCCTTGATTTTAGTTTCTTACACTGTTATTTTCCATTGGTTTTAATCACTTTGAGCCTGTAAGTAATTAACGTGTTTGTTTCTCAGTGATCTAAAGTGTTTCTTTGAGTGAACTTTCCATTAGAAGAATTTTCCATATCTACCTTGTTGTTGTGGATGTGGTTGTGTGGCACACCGCCCTGCTGCCAGTTTCAGGCTCCTAATAAACAGTTGCAGATGTTGCAGCTGCACATCATTGTGTTTTTTGTAAGTGGAAAAACAGTATTTAGTTTCCAGCAGGAGAGAAGAAAATCAAGTTTTAAAAGCAAAATCACAGAAATGTTTGTTTTCTGTACCTGTAGATTATTTTCTCCTCATAGTTCCTCTATCTTTTTTTTCTGTTTCATGTCTGCATCTCATCAAGCTGAACTAGAAAACACTAATCCAATCATCTCAGTACAATCCTTTGTTATCTCCTTCTGGTGCTGATAAGCCTTACCTCATCATATTGGAAGAGTTAAAAATATCCACAGCTGTGGAGCAGAATCTTTCTTCATTATAATTCAGGACCCCTCCTCGCCCCCACTTCCTTATTTGACCTTCTCTAAAAATAGAACAGAGGAGATGTGTGTTAATGTGGAAAAGAGTATCAAGGACCTGAGACTGTCCGCAAGAGCATCAGCTATGCAAAAATTTAACCATAAAAATAATTTTTTTATGATCTCAACAATTATTTAAAAAAAACATAAAGATGTTTTTGAATGTTAATTATTTGCACATTTGAATTTAAATATTGGTATTTAATTGAGCTATTTCAACCTTAAAAATACAAATGATTTAGAACCTTTTTGTGTTATAAAAGTATTCCATCATTTTTTTTCTTTTTTTTTCCACACCTCTCGTTTCTCTCTTTAGCATCATCCCTTCGCTTAGCACTCTACTCCAGGTGGTGCTTTCCATCCTCAGAGACATGGCCTCTCTACTGATCAGGAACAGTTGCATAACAGGACTTTGTTTGTAAATCCCGTCTCCCAGGCGAATGATGTGTGCTAATCATCCCCAATGCTACTACGATGACAATATAGTTGAACATGAACAGATGCACACCTAGTGTAGATATGAGCACACAATCTGACTGTGTGATCATATAAGAGAAAGTACCTGTCCTTCTCCAGCTATTAAACTCTGGGGGGAAACAAAACAAAAAGTTATGACCATACCCGAAGAGGAAACTCTTATCTCCATGGGAACATTGTATAAAGTTCTCATATTGCAGGTCCACCTCACCTTTCTGTCCTCAAAGACACACTCACACGTCACAGGATTCAAAATTTATTGTTTATTCCAGATCATTTTAGTTTATGTTTGTGTGACAGTTTCAGAACACAGAGGACCATAAAATACACCTAATGACCTGTGAGGTGTTCCATGTGTGTTTCATTTGTTTATAGCGTTGTTTCCTTTCCAGGGTGCAAGTGTTGCAGTTTTACAGTGCAGTTCTAAACACACGGAATCCTAATTATGGTTCCTAGTGATTGTAACAACCCGCCTTGTTATAGAGATATGTTTTGTGTGGGTAACCACGGATGGTAGATAATACTACTGTACAGGTTTATTCTCAGTCCATAGTCATGTAAGTTTTTGTTTCTGGTTCATCCCATTTAAAACCCTTGATATTAGAGCCTTTATTTTGAACACACACATAGTTGGATTCAATAAAATGGTATAAAATGTCTCGTTTTCTGAACCGCTTATCCCTAAAGGGATTGCAGGAGCCTATCCTGGCTGATTTAAAGCCAGAGGTAGGGTACACCCTGAACAGGTAGCCAGTCTGTTGTAGGGCATCTCACACACAGCCATCCAAACACACACTCATCCCCAGGGCAATTTCTCAGCGTCCAATCAACCGAGCATGCATGTTTTTGGGGGGTGGGAGGAAACTGGAGTACCCAAAGAAAACACACACATTCACTGAGAGAACATGCACACTCCACACAGAAAGGCCAGTATGTTAACCCTTTGTCTCAGCAGGGACTCAAACCCCAATCTTCTTGCTATTAGGCTACTGTGCTAACTACCGCGCCACTGTACCACTCGATATAATTTGTATAAAGTATTTATAAATCCTCATATAAATGTATTCAATAAGCAACTCAACTATTTTTTTTTTTTTGTCATTTCATTTATTTATTTTACATCCAGTTGTTTTTCTGTGCGTAGAGATGTCTTTATTCTCTCTTCGCACCTGTGGTCAAACCTATTTGCACATTTGTGTTTTGCTGTGTAGTGCGTCTTCATCCACAGCTGACGTCATCACCCGGTGATGACTGTTGTGAAATGCTGAACGGGTGTGAGGCATTTTGCACTCTGGTGTTTTCGGGTAATTCGCACCTTGCTGCTGTTTACCAAAGAGATTTGGTAATGACAAGGAAGACAGGAGGAAACAGGAATGCTGATGATGTCATGACACAGAAATGAAGAATACTGCTTATAATAGTTATGTTGAATAGTTTTAAAGTATTGTGAAAAGAGGAAGATATTTTTTTATTTACAACCAACAGGCACACAACAGCAGGTTACTTAATTCTTTAATGCGTCTTAATTCTTTCTCCACAGGGATTGTACGTGTTTGCGGTCTACTTTGTAATGCACAACCAGCTGTGTTGGCCGACTAAAGCCAGCTACACCGTGGAGACCAACGGCCATCATGGTCCTGACTCCACGTATCAGGGAGGAGGACCCACGATCGTAGGAGGCGACATCAGCAAATCTACTCAAAATCTCATCAGTGCCATGGAAGAGGTACACAACACACACACACACACACACACACACACACACACACACACACACACACATATTTCAGTTTATGATTAATTTTGAGTGTATTTTTCATTTATTGCATAGTAACATGGCCTAATAAGAGCTGTTTTTAACGAATAAATAGAAATTACATTGAAGAGAAAAGCTTGTGTATTTTTTTTTTTTTTTTATTTTAAACCAGGAAAAAGTTAAATATTAAATTCTTGTTTAGTTGTTTAAATTTTTTACCTTTTTTTTAAGTTACTTTGTTTAAAAGTTGTGTTTTCTGTAACTTTTTCCATCGTGCAAATAATTGATAAGTTTAACATTAAATTTTTTGTTTCGTCTTCTGAACTGCTTATCCCTAACAGGGTCACAGGCGGTGTCAGAGTTTATCTCTGCTGATTACAGGCTAGAGGCAGGATACACTCCTAACAGGTCGTCTGTCTGTTGTGGGGCGACACACACACACAGCCATCCAAATAACTCATGCCGAGGGGCAATTTCATAGTAGCAAATTAACTTAACATGCATATTTTTGGAAGGTGGGAGGAAATCGGAGTACCAGGAGAAAATCCACACATACACACGCAGAGAACATGCAAACTCCCCACAGAAAGACCAGTATTTCAAGCCTCAACATTAAATGTTGATTATTATAAAATCATTTTAAATGCCCCAATATTTGATTAATAGAACACACAACGCTAAGATTGTTTTTTTATAATTGAACTTTTGGAATGTGGGGAATTTTTTTCATGTTTACTGACCCTGCTTTGTATTTGTGATGGGAGGGAATAAAATCTATTCTAGTGTATTTAAATTAGTCTGTCAGTCAGCTTCTTATCCGTCTATCCCTTACGGAATTGCGGGGTGTGCTGTAGCCCATCCCGGCTGATACAAGGCAAAAGCCAGGGTACAGCCCGAACAGGTTGCCAGTCTGTCACGGGGCTACACACATAAACCATACACACACACACACACACACACACACACTCATTCCTATGGGCAATTTAGCACCGGCCAATCAACCTAGCATGCATGTTTTTGGAGGGTGGGAGGAAACCCATGCAGACACAGGGAAAACATGCAAACTCCACACAGAAAGGACATTGTTCCAAGCCTCGTCCACCACCCTGGACTCGAATCCACGACCTTCTTGCTTTGAGGCCACTGTGTTATCCGCTGTGCCACTGTGCCGCCCTTGTGTTTAAATTTTGTTTTTTGTTTTTTTTTTGACACGGGGGCAAATTAACCTACGAAATAAATCAAAACGCAAAGAAGGAATTAAACCAGTCAGTTAATTCAATATCTGCTACAGTTTAATGTTCGTAAGTCTTTTTTTTTGGTCTGCAGAACCCAAAGAAAAATTGTGGTGGTAAAACAATTTTGTTGATGTTCAATTTTAAATATCTTTTTCGATACGGACTGCCTTGATTAAATGAAATTTTGTAAAACCATAATTATCTGATCCACCTGACAAAGTCTTTAACTTATTTGGTATTATAATCTCTGTAGATTTTCTCATTCCCTTTCTTGGTCAGTTTTCTCCTCTTTTTTTTTCTCATGCCCTCATTCCCATGGCTCTGCTTGCCCGTTCCATCCATCATCTATTTCTCACATTATTTTAAGCAAGATTCCACACAGATCTCCTTCACATTGGACTTTCCTTATGTAACTTACAATATGTGTAAATTCATGTGTGTGTGTGGCTGTTAACACCCACATCTGCTCCTCTTTTGACCTTTTTCTCTCAGACTGATACATAGCATGCGAGCAAACACTGAAAACACACCTCACAAGCACACGGTGCACTCTTGCAGAAACTCCTCAGCAAGTTTTTTTTTTTTTCTTCTCTTGAGAATACCCTATAAGGAAAGATAGTAGAGACAGAGGACGGTTTAACTCCTGTACTCCTGAGAACTCATCCCCACCTTTTTTTTCTCGATCTTACTCAACACATTGTCGTATAATCTTGTTTTATTCATGATAGCACACTATTGCCTCTCCTAAGATTCAGCTGCAGTTCTGTCAAAAAAAGGAGAGGCCAGGTAGGAAGACTTATACAAATTGAAGGATGGGTTAGACAGTTGACTATTTAAGGAGAGGATCAGAGATTGTAAGGAGTGTAAGAAAGTATTTTATGATTTATTAGTCATCCATCTTTGCTGTCTGATAAAGTGGATGTGACAGAGTAGTGCTTAACTCACCTCCCTGGAAAGTTCTGTACCAGCCCGTATCTGTCAGCTCTGTCGCATAAAACCCAGTCACACACATTTATGAATAGAAATGAAACATTCAAGAACATTTGTCTGCAAAGAAATTCTGTGGTATTCCTAAATTCTTTTCCCGGTCTTCTAATTCTCGGCTTGAAGTTTTTTTTTGTTTTTTTTTCAGTTATTCCCGTCAAGGAAATTCTTCTTGTCTAACTTTGCTGGCAGTATGATTGTACAAATATTAATGGATTCATTATCAAACCATAAAGTTACTGACCTCCCTTTCACCTCCTGCACCCCCTCTGTCTCTGCGTGAGAGCTTAACCCTTCACAGTCCTTGCATAGCGTGCACTCTGCATGACCCTGACTCATGACTGTCATGACTGCACGCCTGATACATGCAGCTATTCTTTTTTGCAAGCATTTTTTTTTTTGGTTCTGCCCTCATTTAAAACTACATCTGTTTTCATATTGTTGTTTGAACACGGTTTACATTTTTATCAAGGTTTTCTTTTTCTCAATTGTTAAGGTTGATAACAAGTGTATATGTAGGATACCTTATGTCTTGTGTTGTGATTGTGTTTATTAGGTTCCAGCAGACTGGGAGAGGTCTTCCTTGCGAGCCACTATCCAGCCTGGCAGCGCGTTTAAACCCAGTCCTGTAATGGAGTCGTACACCACAGAGGGAGGTTTTATCAACACCAACCTGGTCACTACAGACGAAGAGTCGCAGGAGTTTGATGACCTCATATTTGCCTTAAAGACTGGTGAGATTTGGCTTAAAATTTGAAAGAAAAAACAACACACACACACACCCGCCCCACCCATTCCACCTTTTTCCCCACTAATGATTCATCCGTGTTGATTGAATATTAAGTTAAACATGAACCAAGACAAAGTAAACCACAACACAAATCATAAAAAAGGATAAATGTCTCTGTAGTTTTGGTTCTTTAGAAAAGGTAAAAGATTAATCTAAGTCAATATTTAAAACATTATTAATAGTTTTACATTATTTAAGATTTAAAATAAATTAATGTGTTACATCTCAGGTTAACCAGAAACATAATCTGTTCCCAAATGCAATGTCAAACCTTCATTTTGTCCTGTTGTTTGAGGCGTTTTCACAAGTTAAAAAAAAATAAAAGCATCAAAAGGTCAGTGTGATCCATCCCTGAGATCTTGTCACGATATTCCTTTGAGATAAAACCAGTTTAACCCGCCGTGGTTTAGTTTGCAGAGAAAAACAGGATTAGGTATTTGTTTTGTGTCTGGATGCCAAAACATATCAGTGTGTGTGCACATGTTTGTTCGTCTGATTATTGCATTGTGTCCACAAACTGAGTGTTTTGCTGCATTCATTAATCTGCAGTTTCTGCTCGGTCATCTGCTGACCCCAAACGTTTTCTGCTGCTGTGGAAATCAGTCTTCTTTTGTTTCACTGTCTAATATTCCCACCGATATCTATCCTCTGCACAAACACACATACACACACATGCAACACACACACATGTACGCTTCTTATTGCTTTGCTACTTTTCACCTATCATCTTTTGACATCTGAACATTTATTAAAATATTCTTGCTGATGACATAATTTGGCTCTACAATCAAAAGTTTTGACATGTATAATCATTGAAAGAAGAGACAAGTTCCTTCTGAAATGTTGGCAAACCAGCTTTTCAGGATTTCAAAACCCAGTTAAAACTAAGTGCATATGTGTTGCTATTTGTGACCAACAAAACACAACCCAATCTGACCTTGAAGTTAACATCTCATTGACTTTAGACCAAAATAACTCAAGGAAATTAAATTATTGCCTGCTATCAAATAATTTTAAGACCTTGCAATCTTGATCCAACTACTCTAGACATGGCACACGTTTCAGTACAAAAACTTTATTTTTGTTGAAAGCCTGTTAACTTTCTAGAAAATATAACCAAACTTGTAACGATTGCTATCTAGTGAAAATAGCGTATTTTGTGACAGTTGAAGGTTTGCAGAGTGAAATTGTTGCACTTCTTCAAAAACAACCTGCAAGGTGAAGTATCAGGATGGTTGTCGTTTTTCTTGTGGTGTTCTTGGTCCCCCCACCCTCCAAACTGCTGTTGTGTTCAACCTTGGGGTGGAGCTGAGGATTATTTATCTGAGGCAGACTCAGCACTCTGTAGCAATCATTTATATTACTCAGAGTGGCAAGTTTGCAAGATTGAATTAAATCAAAGCCGTTCACTTTTCTCAAATTTTTTGGCCTGACCTCAGGAATAAAATAACAACCAGTACTTCATCTTTGTTATGTAGAAAACAAATAGCAATTTCTAAACTTCTTGAAATACTTTGCAGCTTTCAGTCAAGGGTATAATCTTCAATATGTTGCACATAAAAGGATATTTTTTTATTTGACAAACTCTCGACAGCTTCTTCTTGTCGCACTGAAACTACCAACTCAGCTACTTCGTCAGCAGTAAAGAGCATTTGCTAGTCAGCATGACATAACCGGACACTATTTGACCAGGGTCAGTGAACAGAGTCGTAATGAAGGTCTTCACACACTTCATTTGCTAGTGAACCATTAAAACACAAACAGAAGCTCAAACACACATGTAGAAGTATGACAGATAGCAGGAGCCACACATGACAGGTATCTTCAAATCAGATTGTGCTGATTACCAGTAACATAGAGAGTACAGTGGTGGTCAAAAGTTTACATACACTTGTAAAGAACATAATGTCATGGCTGTCTTGAGTTTCCAGTTATTTCAACAACTCTGATTTTTCTCTGATATAGTGATTGGAACAGATCCTTCTTTGTCACAAAAAACATTCATGAAGTTTGATTCTTTTATGACTTTATTATGGGTAAACTGAAAATGTGACAAAATCAGCTGGGTCAAAAATATACATACAGCAACATGAATGAGCAATTTTGGAGACTTAGAAAGTTGTGTCAATGACATGAGCTTCATAGCATGACCTCTTAACTTCTTGTGAGTGATTATGAGTGACTACAGCTGGTGACTTCTCTGAGGCCATTTAAAAAGGGCTCTTTGGATAAAAACACCCACAAACGCTACAATGGGAAAGTCAAAGGAGCTCAGCACAGATTTGAAAAAGAGAATCATTGACTTGAACAAGTCAGGAAAGTCACTTGGAGCCATTTCAAAGCAGCTGCAGGTTCCAAGAGCAACAGTGCAAACAATTGTTTGTAAGTATAAAGTGCATGGCACTGTTTTGTCACTGCCACGATCAGGAAGAAAACACAAGCTGTCACCTGCTGCTGAGAGAAAACTGGTCAGGAGGGTGAAGAGTCAACCCAGGAGCACCAAAAAGCAGATCTGCCAAGAATTAGAAGCTGCTGAAACACAGGTGTCAGTGTCCACAGTCAAGCGTGTTTTGCATCGCCATGGACTGAGAGGTTGCCGTGTCAGAAGGAAGCCCTTGCTCCAAAAGCGGCACCTTAAGGCTCGACTAAAGTTTGCTGCTGATCACATGGACAAAGTTCTGTGGTCAGATGAAACAAAAATTGAGCTGTTTCGCCACAATGCCAGCAATATGTTTGGAGGAGAAAAGGTGAGGCCTTTAACCCCAAGAACACCATGCCTACCATCAAGCACTGTGGTGGTAGTATTATGCTGTGGGCCTGTTTTGCTGCCAATGGAACTGGTGCTTTACAGAGAGTCAATGGGACAATGAAGAAGGAGGATTACCTTCAAATTCTTCAAGAAAACCTGAAGTCATCAGCCCGAAGGTTGGGTCTTGGGCGCAGTTGGGTGTTCCAACAGGACAATGACCCCAAACACACATCAAAAGTGGTAATGGAATGGCTAAATCAGGCTAGAATTAAGGTTTTAGAATAGCCTTCCCAAAGTCCTGACTTAAATCCCATCGAGAACATGTGGATAATGCTGAAGAAACAAGTCCATGTCAGAAAGCCAACAAATTTAACTGAACTGCACCAATTCTGTCAAGAGGAGTGGTCAAAGATTCAACCAGAAACTTACCAGAAGCTTGTGGATGGCTACCAAAAGCACCTAATTGAAGTAAAAATGGCCAAAGGACATGTAACCAAATATTAGCATTGCTGTATGTATATTTTTGACCCAGCTGATTTCGTCACATTTTCAGTTTACCCATAATAAAGTCATAAAAGAATCAAACTTCATGAATGTTTTTTGTGACAAAGAAGGATCTGTTCCAATCACTATATCAGAGAAAAATCAGAGTTGTTGAAATAACTGGAAACTCAAGACAGCCATGACATTATGTTCTTTACAAGTGTATGTAAACTTTTGACCACCACTGTATATAAAAAATGCTTTTAATAACATTGCAGTGAGACAAATATGAGTTAATCTGCAAACACACCAATCTTTAAACTTGCAGTTATTTGTCTCAAAAACCAAAACAACTTTTAGAATGTAACAATTCTTTTTAAACAGAAATCTTAAACAAATATAGATTCAGAATTTAAATATGAACTGAACCAATTTATTGTTCATACAGTTAATGTTTTACCAGCTGCTCTGTTTACCAACTCCTTATGTAATGAGTCATTTACTGTAGTTTTACTGTACACAGAACGCTATCAGTCGTTCACATCTTTTTACAATAATTACTCGGATAATGTAAAGAACAGCGTGTCAGAAAGTACACGTTCATTTAGATAACTCTAAAATGCAAACAAAGCATTCAAAGGTCCTTTGACTCAATGAAATATCAGATTTAAGCTTCGTAAGTTTTTCCAACAATGATCAACAGCATTTGTTAAAAGTTGTGCTTTGCAGAGATTTTTTCCATTAATGATTCATTTGTCAATGTTATTTTGAAAGATCACTTGATTAAGTTTGTTTTTCAAATCAATTTATGACTACAGTTGGCACCATTGCAATCTGTTTTTGTGTTTGAAATTATTTTAAAAGTAGCTAAAAAATCCACCTTATTATTGTATTGTGATACATGTTTTTGTGAATATATTATTCATAGTATTCTAGAATTTTTTATTTTTTTTTTGCATTTAGTCCTCATCATATTTACAATTTTGGTATTGTTTTCGTCTTCTGAACCGGTTATTCATTACTTGGTTGCAGAAAGTGCCACATTCTATCCCGGCTGATTTCAGACAAGAGGCAGGGTACACCCAGAACAGGTCACCAGTGTGTTGCAGGGTCACACACTCATAACCATCCCCAGACACCAACATTCTTAGGGACAATTTTATATCTGCCGTTTAAATAAAATAAATAAATATTTTACTCTATTCATCCCTCTCTGGGGAAATTTGTGTGCTGCACTCCTACACCGCAGTAGGCTGCCCACGACGGTATTGATGGTGGGAGAAACAGGGATTTAGATGTCTTCTCTAAGGACCCTAGACGTGCACCCAGTGGTATGCAAACCCGTAAACTTCCGGTCTGCGGGCGAACACTTTAACCACAGGGCCACCATCTCCCCACAATTTGACATGCATGTTAAGGAACCAGAGTACCTGGATAAAACCCACAAATACACAATGGAGAACTAGTAAACTCTACACAGAAAGGCCAGTGTTTCAAACCTCATCCCACCTGGGATTCAAACCCCGACCCTCTTGCTACTAGGCCACTGTGCTAACCGCTGCACCACCATGCTGCCCTATTATTGTATTATTGATTTTTTTTTTTTTTCCCAGGAACTGGCCTTAACGTCAGTGATAACGAATCCATCCCTGGAAGCCATGACGGAGGGAGTGTAACCAACTCTCAGATAGTTGAGCTGAGACGAATCCCCATCGCCGACACACATCTCTAACCTGCATATCTCTTTTGGTCACTTCAGACAATAAATTACAAGACAGTATTTTTATATTGAAAAAAAAAAGAAACCTTTGCACTAAAACAGTTTTTTAATAGAGAAGTTTCACTTAGCTGTTTGATACTGTATGTTATTTTTATCGCACATTTGTTTAATTATATACAGAAATGTTTTACTAAAATTTATTTTTTATGAAAAACCTTGATGGAGTCATTTTCTGATGTATATTTTGTTCTTTTTGGAGTTTTCTGTTGAGAGTTCATTGAGAAAAACCACCCTTCTGCTGCAGAAGATGGAGATTGTGTAACAGTGTTAATAAATAATATACCACATATTTTACATTAGTAGGCACTGATTGCATTTTTTAACAACCCACAATCTATTACAGAGAGAAAAAAATTCTACCAGGGCAGGAGAGTTATCTAAGGGTTATGTAAGTAGCTATTTTTAGGGGTCAGAGGTCAAATCCTCTGGACATATGGTCAGCACACTGAAGGAATTTACAAACTGGTTCCATACCTTGAAGACGTTTAAAAGTAGGTCAAAAATATGAAACATCATTTTGAACCATTTCAACTCTATATTACGTTATAATAAAATTCTAAATTTAAAAGAGTAGAATTTAGATTTAAAAAATTCTGCATGAGTAAATGTTTAAGCAGACTTTAACCACTAAAGAATCACTTCTAATGAAAGACGGGTTTTTATAATGAACTCATTCCAATTTCTACTCTTCGTGCATGGCGTGGTTACATTTTATTGAGGATGTAATTTGTGGCCTGTGTTTTCATCCGCTGAGTTATATATAACAAATTGATCCAGCTCTGTAAACTGGAGCCACGTCATGGCTGGAAATGCTTCTTCTCACCTCCCCACCCCCCACACACACACACATTTCTATTTTTTGTCTCTGGAGCCATTTTCCAAGCCTTGGGGAGTTTTAGCTAACTTGTTTGTCCCCAGTGAAAAGTGAAGAAATTATCCCAGACGTCAATATGTTTCTGACCCGGGGTGGTGATTACATCACTCGGAGACTCACCCTTTATTTGTTTGTGTGAAAACGTTCTCTGACAGCACCAGCCATCGGGCTCAATCTGCAAATCAACACGTTAATGTTTGATGTCGTTTTAATTGATATTTAACTTTATCGGGCCTCGTTTCATTAAAAGATAGAAAAACATTGCCTTTTGTTGTATGCAGTCAACCATTTGACTTTTTCCAAAAAAGTAAACTATAAAAAGTCTCTCATTTTAATGAGATACAGTATAAAAAACATTTTTGATTAACGTCATTAAGTTACATCACTAAGAAGGAAACACCTGATCTTCAGTCAGACTTCTTTATAAATTAATGTAAAGAGTTCTGCTTAAAAATGCCAGACTGTCTGTCCACATGGCATATTTATGACAACCAATAATTATATAAGAACATATTAGAACACCATTCCAGAACTAAGCAGGTTTTAAACATCATAAAACATCAGTTGATCTCATTTTCTCTTTTGTGAGTGTGTTTTTTTTAACTTGTCCTGTCCAGTGTTATGACAAGCAGAATGATGATTTGTGTGTCAAGTCTTGCTGGACAAATTTGTTTTGCAAGGCTTTTTCTGTATACTTTTGGTTTGTTTGCTGTCCCTGACAGTGATATCAGATATCAGTGAAAAAATGATGAAGAATGAGAGTGAAATGAAAAGAATAAATACAGACCAAATAATGAAAGTGAAAGAATAGGTGTTCAAAGCTGCAACAATCTGTAGAAGTTCTCAAATTGATTAACACAACATCCATGATGGATCACATGAGAAAAAATGTTTAAACCAGAAAGGAAATTGTTCTTGTTTCTTTTTCTTCGGAGGGGGAGACCAACAGCCATTGATGTGAAATCCAGGCTTCCCTTGCAGCGACTGCATCCTCCAGCTTACCCTGTAGTAGTCTTTCCCGCGGATCTGAGGTCTTCCTCAGGGTCACGTCACCAGCAAGGCATTCGAGAGGCATCGTAACCACATGCCTGAACCACCCCGTCTGACTTCTCTCAACAGCTCTACTCTGAGCTTCTCTTGGATGGCAGAGCTCATCCCTCTAACTCTGAGCGAGAGCCCAGCTGCACTTGCTGAGGAAGCTCATTTCGGTCACTTGAATCCGGAATCTTGTTTTTTCGATCACCACGCCCAGCTGGGGACCATAGCTCATAGAAAGGAAATTGTGAAACATTAAAACAACCCTTTACAACTAAACATGAACTATATAAGAGACTTTCTCATGATTCCAGAACAACACAATAGATACCGAGCAGGGTGCATAGCAGACAAAAAAATAGTGCAACATTATTCATGCACACTGCAAAGGTTCACCATGTCTTTATTGGGGAGCGGACCAAATCCTTTCCAGCACGGAATTGTCTATAATACATTTTGTAAGTCTTATACACTTTAAATGACACAAGAAGAGCAGCAATAAACTGCAGTCATTCAATTTCCCATGTCTGCTGCAGGGTTCAAACTGAAAATAATTGCTCAAGTTAAGGTCGAAGCCAACCAGCTTTAAACTCAGAAATAACATACTTTTACCCACTCTATTTTTGCCAGCAGAAGCGACACAGATGTGAGAGCTTATCAGGAAATTACTAATTTTGTTTATTTAGGGGTACCAGTGATGATGCTACACTTATTAATAAATGCAAGTTCGTTTTTTTTTTTACTTTATCTTCCGATAATTAGGCCACACTTGATAATGTTTCACCTCAAAGCAGTAACTAAAAATATTGGGTTTATTTGCATGCTTTCTACGAAATTCAGCTGGTTTATCTTACAAAGAAAATCTCCGTGGGATATATTTGTCTTCAGATTCAATGGAAAGGGTGTGAACTTCTGAAACTTGATAATGTCACCTTGTAACTTTTTTTTTTCATTAGGTTTTCTTTGCAGCATAATAAATGTAATAAATACCCTAGGCTTTTTTGCAGTCTTCAAAAATAGGTGGTACTATTATTAGATGTAAGGGGAAGTTACACACTGGAAATGTGTATGTCCTTCCTGTTTTGGTTAATTACATCATTTGACTGTTTTCACATGTGAATTGCACATAATTCAGCCTTCATGTTGGGGAAGCTAATGTCCAATAAGTTAATGATAAGTCTGAACAGCTTGTCCACTAAATGTCTCAATCAGATTACTCCAAGATAAATATCTTGGAAATGAAGATGAAATTTGATCAACCAATCAGCTCACTGTGACGTCTTTTAAATAAAAGGAAACTTGTTTGAGGGTTATTTGAAAAGTGTGGAACCCAGTTAAAACCGTTTTGCCAGCCTTAAGTTAATGAAACCAGCTTACGTTAGATTAAGTTGAGAAATCACCAGAGTTCATGCAACATTTAAGATTTTAATCTCAGAATGACCTAAAGAGCTCAAAAGTAACTAAGCATTCACAAGTCAGTAGTCTCACTGAGGTCAAAAATAGAGAATTGATGCCTCTTGTATGTTTTTGTGAATCGGTGTATTGTACACATGAAGGTCATACTCCCACCACATTCCCCATGCCTGTGCCAGCCCTTCCTGTCTCACACAGCAAAACAAGTAAAGCACAGGGTCAGCAGGAACTTCATCCACCTGCATGAACTCAGACAAGACTAGTGTCTCAGAACAGTTTGGACCAAGATATGTTTCAATAAAGCTGCTGAGGACTTGTGCATATGTTTGCATACATGTACGTGATCCAACCCCCACATTTGAAAGGAAAGGCCAACAATTAGCTCAGCAACAGAGACACTATGCAAATACATCTATGTACAAGCGAACATGTTTGTAAATGCTCAGAAGCACATTGTATCTAGTTTTATCACAGCAGACGATGGCCATGAGATTAAAGAGTACTTTTCTTCAAGAAAACCCAGTAAACTTTTGCCATCTGATTATCGACACTTACTATCAAGATGGTAATCAGGACATTGTTTCTGACAGCAGCGACAACTCTCTGAGATTAAATTGTGGCCTTATCAGCACCTTAATCTTAAAATACATTTATGGATTCTAGACTAAAGCTTTACTTTCCCTCAGGAATTGGATTAATGTCTTTGGCACGCAACAATGTGCAAATTAGTTTACTCAAATATGGTAGTGAGGTAAATTTTGTGGCGTTACAGACCTTCTTGCAAATGCAAATTATAGGAAAATGCTGAACTCATATTTCCAATGTTTAACAAACTTTAAAGTCAGTTTAAAGTAATCTCATTAAAAACACATGTTTATACCGTACAGAAATGTGCAATGGGTAAAAACAATTAGAATAGAAAAATATTCTTAACCGTCTTCTGTTATCAAAATGTTCCTTTTCAGTCTGTCCTCTTTTATCATGTGAGCCTTCAAACTTATCTTCTGTTCCTACTTATTAACTAGTTATAGCCTTCTGCAAAAGCTTTACTGATCTATATACGTATATACTGTACATACATGCATGAATATATATATATATATATATATATATATATATATCTTCCATTCCATTGTTTTCCACTTATCTGGGGCTGGGTAGTGGGGCAACAGCATCACACAGGAACCCCAGGATTCCATCACTCTGGCTGCATCCTCAAGCTCACCTAAGAGGATCCCGAGGTGTTCCCCGGCCGACTGTGAGACATAGTCTCTCCAGCGGGTCTGGGATCTGCCTCTGGGTCTCCTCTCGGCAGGTTAGGGTTAGGCAGGTGAGGGTAGGAATGTAGATTGACTGTTAAATCCAGAGCTTTGCCTTTCGGCTCAGCTCTTTCGTCACCACAACGGATCAATGCAGCGTCCTCAATATTGCAGACGCTGCACCGATCCGTCTGTTGATCTCCCGCTCCATCCTTCATCCACTTGTGAATAAGACCCCAATAAACTTAGACACATCCACTTGGGGAGTTTAAGTATCTTGAGTCATACTGTATAGATATGATAGCTGTTTAAATTGATCATTTTTTCCACTGCCACATTCCTACCCAGATATTAGTGCTCATAATTGTTTTTGCTAAATCCCACTTAATTTACCTATATAAATTCGTTGATGCATCTTCTGTATCACTTTACCCAACTTGTGGTTACACAGATGCCAGTGGCTATGCCTGCAAGTTCAAAGTGAAAGGCAAGGTACATTTCACACAGGTTCCCAGTCTGTTGCGGGGCCCAAATTTAAATTGACTTGTCTTATTTTGAGACTCTGAAAACTGATGCCCAGATCATATGCTCAAACTTAAGACTATTTCCATCTACCATCTCCAATAGTCAGGCAGATTACCAGCATGAAGCTAGCAGTACGAGTTTCCATCACCCATGGAGACAGACATCACAGACTCCGGTTGCAAAGAGAACACACAACAAACTCCAAAACAAAAGCATTTAACATAATTTCTCCCTGCATTTCTGTCTTATTTACTAACTGTAGTGGGAAAATAGCTCATGCTATTTTATGTAAATACATAGTTTTTGAAGGCCTAGCTGTTTTCCAAGCTAAAATTCCACAGAGGTGAAAGGCAACACTGTTTGGATTTGATGTTATCAGTCTGGCCACAGGGTGCAATGCAGGGTTATATTCAGGAAGAGAGACCAGATAGTATTAAGTAGGCAGATCATACTTTAAATTCTGTCCATTGCGCCTTTATGAATGATTGGAATGAAAAATATTTGCACATGGTTGTTAGTGTGCATGTGAATATTCAAGTAAGCATATGCCACTGTATGTAGGAGTAATCTACCAAATCTACTTTGATGTGCTGGTAGGTTATCTTGTTGCTATAAACAAGTAGCATGCATGTTTCATTAACCTAACAACCTTATGAATTCAATAAACTTGAGATTTATTCATCTATTTATTTTAGCTCTCTAAAGTTTATCACAACTAATTTCTCTGATCCCTGACCAACTCTATTTTATTACGTACAATTTCTTTAGGAGATATTTTGCGATTCCTACTTAAACGTGGTATAATTTTTGCAGCCATTCAAACATTACTATCATCTTCCACATGCACTGAATCTGGAATGTAAAAAGCTGCAGGGAAGATCTCTTAATGCTGAGAACTCCAGTTGGGATTATCCAGCGAATAGTGAGTAGTGCAAATACGTGACACCCACCTTGGTCTTTATCTGTTTCTTTCAAGTTTGCGTCTTGTAGCGACCAGCATCTACTCAGACTTTATTGGACTTGTCACAGAGTATGTTGGTCTCACCCTTGGTAAATATCATTTTGTGTTTGCTACTACAAATATTACTTATCAGTTAGTACAGTTAAATAATATATAGCTGAATAATAACACTTGTTCTTATGCATGCATAAGTACTATATTACACATATTTCATAGACGTGTTTATGTATTGCTGAAACTTGGAAGCTGTAGAGATCGACAAGCTTTCAGCCAATGTTTTTTGCACTATCGAAAATGAATGGCTGAGAATTTGAATGTCCCACAGAGTTCACAGTTTATTGTTAAATATATTTTTTATTTCAATGAAACATGAGTCCAACCGTTAAACAAAATTCAAGCAAATTCAAGCAAAATATCAATTTATAAAGATTTCCTCTATGATGTTTAAGTGACTGATTTAATCTCAGCTCACTACACTTACAAGTGAATCAGAACTAGTTGCTCTTATGAGTAAATTCAGTCTCTGTGAAAAAGAAGAGCACTCACTGACCCCAGCAGTGAGTGCACGAGCCACAAATACCACACTATAAACAAATTGAGTGGACATGAGGGTAACTGGGGAGGTGGATATCCTTCACAGCAGTATTATGTTCAGCATATGTCTGACACATGTCAAACTACTCCGATTCTGAAATGAAACGCACATAAGGAAATGTGTTGGTGAGTCATACAATTCAAAGGGAAAACGATTACCTCAGGTAAAGAATAATTTGACATTTACAAACTGCAGGAAGTGACACATCAGGAGGGAGAAAGTGATCATGTCCACGTTGGTATCATTTTGTGTGCATTAAACCAGACCCAGCTGGTTTGATCTGGTATTTCTAGCAGTGTGTCATGAGGCTGAGTGAATGGCTCAGTCAGGATCTGAACAAATGCTGGTTATTGTTTCGCTTTTGCTATGAAATGTCATATGCACAGCAATGTCTGAGTGGGATGGATGCTGATTGTCGAGTTACTGTTAGGGACAAGAAGAGTCTGAACAGAGCAACAATTGCATTTAGATTTTTTTATTACTATTAGTAATTATTGATGTGCACAAATACATATTAAGTTAATTGTACTGTTTAATAGAGATATCAATGTTGATGATAATACTTTGGTGTCTTTTTTTTGTCCTTCAGCTATTCTCAATCACATTCTTTCATTTCAAATGTGTCTCTCCCTTCAACACTTCACAGTCGATTAGATGAAATCTAAACATCTTTACCAGGAAGCATTTGGTCTGAGTTACTGGGATCTTTTTATAAGTGACATGCCTCGCAGGTCGGAATATCTGCAGCTGCTCACCTTGTTTTTTTTATGCATTACATGAATGCAGAACAATGGAAACTTCTGAAAGTTCATCAGTTAGAATTACAATCGTGGTATGTGGGTGTATTTCAAATCATAATAAAATAGATACTAGTTTTTAAAAAATCTTTATTATGGGTTATCAAGTCTGTACATTCATGCTTTGAATAAAGGAACAATGGATCAAAGTTAAATAAAACATTGCTGACAGGAAATGCAAGATATGCTGGTAGAAACGATACCAGCAATTAGTCAAAAAGAAACTCTGCAGCCTGTTAGGGTGGTTTTACAAAATTACCCTAAACATTAATTAGCACTGCTAACTAATAGCAAAAACTAGAAAAAGAGACTTTTTAATAAAATAAACAGACATACAGTGTGTTTTTTACAAGCTGTTATCGGTCAGATTTCTTCATGCTACTTACCTTGTAAAAGCGAAGAAATTGATGTATAATATCTGTTTGTTTAGGCTTGTACCTCAGGCTACTGCAGCTTGTTCAAAGCCACTGTTACACAGATAGTGGATTAAGTTTTATAGTGTTTTAAGAAGCAGACAAAGTGGTAATAATTAAATGGAGAAGTAACTTCTTAGATAAACTATTTGGCAATAAGCAGAGAGAGGCGGTTAGAGGAGCGTTGTACTCATGTGTCGCACATTCCTCTCTGTCTGCTCAGCACACTAGTTACTGCAGCTCTCCTCATTGGCAATGAAGAGATTTGCTGCCAAAAACTGACTCAGATGAAATTGAGAGAGACCTTTTAGTTTTTTTCTGATACTGGGCAGTCGCTCTATGTGATTAAAATGAGTCAGGGAACTGGTGTAAACCAGAACTTGCTGGCCTTGTCCTGAAGTGATTCTTGTGGCTGCTTGTGTGCCAGTTTTTTTTTTTGAGATGCAGAACAAATAAACTTGCTGATATACAATTGAGAACTTCATTCTGAACATTGTTAATACATGCTCTGTGTTTTTTTTTGGTAGTTTTTTCTTTCTTTTCACGGATTCCTACAATCAAACCATGTTTGAACCAATTATGTATGAAGGGTGTTGGAGGCTGCCTCAGCAGAGCACAGGGCATGGGTCCGACATCGCAACGGTGCGTTCCGCTTAGCCGCCCCAAAAACTTGTGTTTCATGTTTTTGACATACATGCATGTTAGATTGATTGGCCTCTAGAGAAACTGCCATGTGTTTGTGGGAATAGTTGTCTGTTGTGTAGCCCCTCTCAACAGACTGGCGACCTGATCGCGGTGTACCCTGCCTTTCACCTGTAACCAGCTGGATGGGCTCCAGCACCCCACATAATACCCAACTGGAATAAATGTTTCAGAAAAAGACTGACTGACTTTCCCACTTGTCTTTAGAGGTCAGACTTTCTTGAGAAAGATCAGGTATGCTCAACCTCAAATGAAATGAGAAGATTTTAAGAGAAATTCAAACTGTAAAACTAAAAGGCATGATGAAATATGTTTGAGTGCAAAATAGCCCAGTATCATTTGGTGAATGGTGTGCATGTGTTATGACCAGCAGGAAAAAGGGGAGAATTGAACTGCTGATTTTTTTTCACTATTTTTTTGGCCCTTTCATAAATCAAGTATTTAAAATTAAAAAAATAATATTATCAATTTGACTTATTAAAAACGCACCATCAAAAACTGTAAATGTCTGTGCTAGTCGAACAGCGTCATATTCTGTTTTTATAGATCCAAATAAAGTAAATATATTGTATTCATTCTTCATTCTGCTACATTTTCTAACGTAGACACACTAATTTTTTTTAGCTTCCATTTCAAATACACTTTTTAAAACGTTATGCAAAAACCCTTTCATTAACTCAGGTAAGAGCCACTTTTAAACTCATAAACAACTCTATTTTATAACTTACTCTATTTTATCCAATGAACAAAGACAGCGGGCAATTTTGGAATCATCATCACCCACAGGACATTAACAGAAGCATTTGGGTTGGAGAAAGCATGGGCATGTGATGTTTGGATCTACTGTCAGCACTTCAAAAATGGCCCAGAAGTCCATAGTTAATTTTCCACAGAAGGCTTTCTTGTAGCTGGGAATACTAAACACTCATGAGAAAACTTGTGAATTTGTAAGAAACAGAAAGATCATTGTGCGCTGGAAAGAAACCATTCAAAATATGAAATAAACAAATTTAAAAGTTAAAAGAATTTTTTTTAATGTAATGGAGTTCTTTTCTTTTAAATTGGAGAAAATTGAAAAAGACAATGTGAAATTTGCCTGAAAAGATATGTGTCACTCGCTGGAATGATACAGGCAGAAGATAAAAAATTAAAGGACAGTGGAGTTGGAACAAGATGCAAGGACAGGGTGAATGGTTGGTCAGAGGTGGGGTGAGAGAGTTTAGAGAGATTGGGTGAAGGCTACGGAGGAGGTGACAGATTGGATGCTTGGAGGCCGGGGGGTGAAATAACAGTTAGAAGTAACTGGAGGGCCTGGACACACATCCCAGCAGACAGCCCGCCCTCTGGAAGCCCCTACTGCACCTGTTGTTTTTCAGAAGCGAGATGACCCCGGAGAGCGAGCGGTTCTTTGCTCCCTGTGACTCAGGAGAATCTGAGCAGTCACAGAAAAAAAGAACTAAAGCTGAGCAGGGACTTTAAAAAAGAGCCGTGAGGGGGGATGGGATCTATGTTATGAGTCAGCCGTGGCTAAAAAAGGAAGCTGAGCTACTTCCACTGAGGACCAGGAGAGAGTAAAATAAGACCAGTGATGAAACAGCACTCCTCAGCCTGGCCTCTGTCTCCCTCTTCTAACAGAACAGAAGGTGACCAAGGACTTTGGGGAGAGAGTTGCTTTAAAAAAGCATCCCTATTTGCTTTGCACAATCATGACCCATGCTCATGTGGCAAAGTTATACAACTCAATATTAAATCTTACAAAGAGATGTTAGAACATTAAAAACCCATGAGATGCTAATCCCCATGAGGTGTTGACATTAGCCTACTGGCTTTGCTGCTCTCGGATAGTTTTCGTCTGTGACTGACTGCTCCAGTGTAGGTGGCTGCAGACACTATATACAGCACACATGGGATTAATTCAAGCCTTGAGTTATTAACTGCAACATATTTATGGTTTTTAATGGCAAAGTTTCAGCATCCTTTTACGGCACACAAAATATCATCTGCTAAATGCTGGTGACATAACAGGTGAGGTAGGGTGTCGCTAGTAAAGAGAATTTCCACACTATTAGAATAGCGGAAAACACCTCACCCTGAAGAAAAGGAGGCCTTCTGTCTGAAAATTGAAATTTCTACACTGTAAAGTGTGTCATATAGCTGGCCAAAATAGATTTTAAGCTGATGAGCATTGCTGACATTCTATCCGTGTCACAGTATAGTGGCAGGTTTCCTAATCTCTTTGCAGCCTGAATAATAAAAATCAAGCTGTGTTTACTAAGCTTCTTGTTCTTGCAAATGTCTGTGACCTTCTTTAGATGGGTCACATGTGCAACATGCATAAACATGTGTTTGTAAATTAAAACAACCTTCAGGACACTTCATTTTAACCTGTTTATGATGACCTTCTGGACATCAACTTTTAACATTTTTGTTTTCTTAATTTGGGTATTGCAACATCTTTGCAAAGAGAGTTGCAAACTTCACAGGACTCGTGCCAGCTTGAGTAACTCTAAGTTCTCTTCTGCGTTACTCAGGAGTTATACAGTCTGCTTAGAGCTGCAAACATACCGGTTGGATGTACTTGAACATTGTATGTGTTGCAGTGCGTGTGAAGGATGGCTGGAGGTGGAATGCTCACCATGCTGGGATTGTGGAATGGGAGGGATGGGAGTCTTGGCATGGGAACATAGCACACTATCACTCCGGCTATCATCTTTCTGTTCACACTAAACATGGTGAGTCCACAACAACCAAACAGCTCCACCGAGAACTTCAAGAAGGATTTTCAATTAGCGCTGTCCTCTTGGATGTATACTTGATGCTTCTAATAAAAACTGCTGGAACACGTTGATAGCTATCAATTTCTTTGAAAATGAGTTATATAAATTCCTTTTCATCACCTTTAGGAAAATACGACACTTTCCGTGAGATGAAGAGGGACGTAAGAGGCCAGTGCCTGCAACAGAAAAAGGAATCTGACATCTGCCTTCCATGAGAAGACAAACATAGAGTCAGGCTGTCTAAAAAGTGTCAAGTGACTTTTATTGTTGTTGTGCAGCTGTTGTTATTGACACAGTGGTACATCCAGTCTCATTTACTTCATTTTCAGTAGAACAGTAGACTTGTTGATGATGATTGGCTGGAAGGACAAATGGAGTCCTTGCAATGAATGCTATCTGTATATTATATCAAGAGAGACAGAAGTAGGTCCTGCTGTGCGTCACGCTATGTTTAAGTGCAGGGAAACAACCTGCTCCTGGCAAGGTTAAAAAATAGTCTAAGTTTCAGTGATGGAAGAGACGTGACCTTTAATGACCTGTCCTGAACATGAAGATAGATGTGACATAAGAAGAATGTTTTCACATTCATCTGAGGAAAACATCATGAACAGAACGGCTGTGGGACATTGTAATGTTGATTAGCAAGTTGATTGTGTGTGTGTTTGTACGTGTGTCACGTAAACAACAAGAGGAAAAGATTTTCATGTTGAAACCTGAAGTTTCCAGCTCTCCGATAAGACAAATGCACACACATCTTTTTTTTTGTTACTTTTCTTTTGAACTAAAAAGTAAAACAAAAAGGTCACGTTGGATCGTTAATTTAGATTGCAATTAAAAAATGATTACATAACCTATCACACCAAGGAGCTTAGTTTGTTTTCAGTCAGTGTTAATAATTAATTGCAGTTCTTTCAGGTTTCTTCTGCAGTAGAAAGATCACTTGCTGACTAATCAGATGATGTGGCTGCTGCGGTGGTGACCCACAGGACCTGCAATGGTTTTGTTTGTGGTCATGTTTGACACTTAATTGTTTCTCACATTTTTTTTTAAATTCTGCATTAAACTGCTGTGCTTTGTGTCATTTAAAGAGTTTATTTCGCCCATTGAGACGGAAATTCTGTGATTTTGGGCTATACAAATAAAATTGAATTGAATTTGAATACAAATAAACAAAAAACAAAAAAAGAAGAATATAGCAGAATAATAAAAGATGTCCAAAAGAAGTGGTTAGAAGCCAAAGTTTTGAAAAAGTTCATCACGTGTTTTAGTGAATGTGCTCCGCTCACACTGGGTTTCATCACTAAAAGGAAGGGCCATTTTTTATGTAAATACTTTAAAGAGAGAATATCAACAAAATGTCAGTCAGTCACCTTCTAATCCATCTATACCTTACAGGGTTGCGGGGGAGCCGGAGCCCATCCCGGCTGATTCAAGGCAAGGGGCAGGGTACATCCCGAACAGGTTGCCAGTCTGTTGCGGGGCTCAAAAAAATGTGCTACTTTTATTAACTTGATGCACTTTAAAATGTATTTGCAGCCTCAAACAAGGTTGTGCACTTGTTCTAGGCGGTACCAATTGGGAGTGAGAAGATAGGTGTTTACAGTTGAAAACAGAAGTGAAACACAAAAAATGTACATGTAAGGTGAACATCACATTTCTGAAATAATAAATGTACCATGTTTATCAAAATATGCTGTGAGATAAGAATTATTACCCTACTAAAGTCAGTTACATCTTTTGCTGATTAAGAGATTCTATCATTATCTACGTAATTTACAGAGTTTCATATTCTCTTCTTTCTAAAAAAAAAAAATAATTATCTGGTCTTTTCTTTTTTTATCCAATCAAAGAAGTTGTTCCAGTCCAAATGCTGAAATAGCAGTTAAAACTTGCCAGATTATCATGCCTCTATAGAAAAAATTCAGAGCAGGAGTACAACTTGTTCCAGTGGACTCTCAGCCATTTCTCCAGCTTACTCTGTGCTTCAGAGCTTGGGTTTGGGATAATATTCTATTATGTCACAATGATAAAGTCGCACAGTCCAGCAGCGACCGGAGGAAACATAGGGGCTCATTTACCCATCCATACTGAATGTGCCTGTTTGCACCAAGCTGCTGGAAACTTCTAGATCACTGGGACTAAACTGTAGAGAGGAAACAGCTGAGGCCTGTGTGGTGTCAGCACTTGCTAATCGACACCCTCAAAGCACATACATGTGGCACAATCCCTCTCAATAATCCTTTCCTCCTCTTGTTTTTCAATCTCCATAGGTCAGACATCCACAAAGGGGTCAGCAAATTGGCAGTAAGAGTAGTCACAGGAAAAGTGCTCATTTGAAGTGCTGAGTCATCACAAATAGTTGTCTAAAAATTAGCTTAAAAGTTGGCAACTTGGAAGTGTAACTTATAATTTAATTATGTTTCATCAGCCAATATAATTCAGTTTGACCAAAATGTTTGAAAGTTACTAAATTATACTGATAAATTATGCTGACAACTTTCAAATTTGCAAATATGCCTTTAGAAAAAAGAAGTCGTACTAGAGTTCCAAATTATATAAATTCAAAAACCTACTTTAGTCCAACCCAATCAAGGTATTTTAATCCACTTAAGAATTCAAAAAGTTAACTGCAGCTTACGCAGCAACATTCATTTACTATAAACCTGCATACCATAAGAAGCTAAAAAAATGTATTTATGAACAAATAAAACGTGGTTAAATGGAAACTATTGAGCAAAAAATATGATTTAATGTAAAATACTTTAAAAATGCATTTGAAAAGGCGCCCGTTTAGCTAAAGCAGTTCAATATTCTTGACCCTTTATCATCTAACAAGACACAAAGATGTCTCTTGTTAACATAAAGTATGTTTTATTGTTGTAATCTGTTTTTATTTCTGCTTTCAATACAAAAAATAGCCTTTTAGCTTAATTTTATCTTGCGTTTGTCAAATAGGCCAATTGTGTTTTTATAAAACACCTGTAGGGGCGCTGTTACACCACTTTTTATGGAGTTCTGCAATTAAGTCACTTGTAAAGAAATTGGTATGAATTATTAAAGAGTTTTGCATGCTGATACATCATTTTAGCATTTGATTTTGTATGTAGATTGATTTTTTTTAAGTTTAATCAAAATACATTAACATTAATTTTCATGTGATGAAGAATGTGTGGCTGGACAGTGGCTCCACAGCAAGAAGGTTGGAGTTCGGATCCCAGGTGGGGACGAGGCTTTGAACACTGGCCTTTCTGTGAGGAGTTTACATGTTCTCCCTGTGTATGCCTGGGTTTCCTCCAGGTACTCCGGTTTCCTCCCACTTTCTAAAAACATGGATGTTAGGCCAATTGGTTGCAGTGAATTTGCCCCTTGGAATGAGTGTGTGTGTGGATAGTTGTCTGTGTGTGACCCCACCACAGGCTGGCGACCTGGATGTACCCTGCCTCTCTCTTGAATCAGCCGGGATAAGCTCCGGGATCCCCCGCAACCTCATCAGAGAATAAGCGGTTCAGAAGATGAATGAATTTAAATCATTGACACTAATTTTCATCGTCTAATTAGTTTCATGCGATAACAAAAAAAAAGATCCATAACACATCCCAATGTTTTGAAACAAAATGTTTATTAAATCAAAAAAAGGAAGAACTAGACAAAGGTTAAATCATTCAGAACATAGTATATTCATAGAATATCTACACATCGTGATGATTAACAGACAAAATAGGATAAAAATATGGAGAACAAAAAAAATAATAATTCAGTGAGTAATATTGCACTGTTCCTAAAATGCTTCAGATTCCATCACCTAGTTTTTTTTTTTTTTTTTGCTTTTCTTAAAAATCTGAACATTTCAGTTCCTGCCTTTTATATTAGGTCAGGAGTTTAGCTTAGTTTTGACACTGGACTACTCTGAGATCCAAGTGAGTGGACTGTGGAATTGACTGACTTGAAACAAAAATATAAGCTCGATCATCAGCACGTAGTCGGATTTCTTCCCAAAGACAAATCCGAAACAAATAACTGCAAAACAGCCTTTACAAATAGAGAACGGTTACCTAAATTGTTCAGGTGATAGTGGGTGGAGGCTGATCAACAGCAGTCATCCCCAAACCTGAGGGGTGGGGACAAAAACTTAAAAATGCAATAGTAATAAAACAATAAATGCCCAAAAATAAAAAAAAGATTATATTCTACCCTCTTCGGCTTCAGAAAACACCACAATAGTGATTGGTGTTAAAAACCTCTGCTTAACAACACTTAAAGGACTTTTTTAATCTTCCCTTTTTGTCCTTTTCAAACGAACATGGAAAGGTCAAAAACACACAGGTGTTGAATTAAAAACACGAACATGAGTTAGTAAAGACACTAAAAAAAAAGAAAAAAAAAGAAAAAGATCTGTTCTTTTCTGTGTCAAGGCCACTAAGATAAGATCACTTCAATAATCTGCAGTTTGTTAATTCCTGTCAAAAGCAGTTTTATTTAGTTGCCAGCAGGATCTTGATAAGAGCGTGCACACACAAACTCGTGGTAGCTACGTTTCAGAATGTAAACTTGAAAAACGTTACTAATATTCAAAAGACTGAATAGTAATTTATTAACGTCCTACACAACATTGCTTTACCGGGAAACCCTCTATTACACGTTAGTACCTACTTATTTTTCCAGACCTTAACCAATGAATGCCATTTTTTTTTTTTAAAGTCTTATCAAAAAAGTGCTTCTTTTGTCTTTTCCTGACCATGTAAAACCTCTGCTGCAGGTGGTCGGTTGTATTGAATGAGTTAGAAAACCAATGTATTACTCATTTCAAACTATTACTACTTGTTCAGACCACCCTGAACAGAGGTTTAGCAAACCTCCCCAGCTTTTTCTTAATGCTGGTTTTGCTTCTTTTTTAAATTTAGAAGCAATATCTTTACTATTCATTTGTTTTTTTGGTGACATTCTGGTTTCACTGGTCTGGTAAAATCCGTCGGAGACAAACAGGCAAGTGCAGCAGGACAAAAAGGGAATGTGATTCATCTCAGAGAGCTGCCTTGCTTCTTTTTAGGTCTGTTTTCTCATTTTGGTAGTAAAAAAAAAAGAAGAAAAATATTTCATTTTCTACTTAACAGTGCAACTTAAAAAAAACCAAACAAAAGCAATCTAGCATTTTTTTCCTCTTTTTTTTCCCCTCCAATTACTTGGCAAGTGAGAAAACCACCTGAGACAGTGCTTTTTGGGCAGTTAGATTGAATGGATTGCCCTGAGATGAGGAGTAGAGGGGCTGCAGGCAATTTAGGGCGAGTCCCTCAACAATGCACCACCCTGCGCATACACACTTTTCCTGTTGGCTACTACGGAGTGGTGAATGCAGGACTGCAACCCTTCTAACCCAAATTCAGAGCAACCTCAAAACGGGAAAAAAAAAAGACCCTAAACGGTCAAAAGTTCTTCTGTGATTAAAGTTAAACATAAGAACAGAAACATAAAGGCAGACTACACAAGAGGAGAGAAGCTACTAGAATCCAATCTTAGCGAGCCTTTATGTGAATAACTTTGCTGTAAAACTTCAGACTACTTCTTTAGTCATTGCGTCTTGAGAAAATGACATATTGCTAATATTTCAAACAAATTCAGTGCATTTTTTTTCTTACTCTTCAGTCATTTGTTTTTTTTTTCTGCTTCACGTTTTCTTTTTCAAATCTAATCTTGTTCTCAGCAATGCTCAATAGTTATGCAGATGACAGTCTCGAATTAATCCTGTCATCTAAAATTCTTAGTTGGGTATTTTGCAAAGCAGAAACAAAACTATGAGCGATATATATATATAAAAAAAGTTACTATAAACAGAGCCACACAACTCAAGTAAAGAATAAAAATGTGCAAAACAAAATCAAAAGGACCTAGTCTTTACTCTGCTGCTGCGAGCAGTCACACTACGGTGGTTAGAATGTTGTTGCTTTCCACTCCGATTCCACTGAAAGCTGGACATGTTTAGTCCCACCCTTTTGCTTCAGGAGCCATGTCCTTATGTGCCACATGTTCAGAAGAATCAAGGGTGAAGAGGAACTTGGCGTGCTTGATGATTTTCTCGTCAACACCATCACTGGAAACTAATGTCACTAGCATAAGGGAGGGAGATGGATCTCCACACAGACCGAATCTGTTCATTTACGCAACCCGCCCACGGCACACTGATGCGGGGAGGAAGCGACACCCCAAACTAGAATCTCCCGTTTCTCTCATGGAAGGAACGCTTTGCTTGTCTCATCCAACTAGACTGCAAGTCCTTTGTCAACTGGTTGGATGTTTTTTTTTTTCCTCAATAAAACAGCATTGAATGAATACTGTCATTTGAGAGAGAGAAAAAAAAAGAGAAAATAACACAAAAAGTTCAAAGCTGAGCCTTGCGAGCAAGTTGCTTGAAGTTTCCCAAATCCATCAGGGAAATTTGGAGGGGATGCTCAGCGAGATGGACAGGCATCAATTCTGCGCTCTTCTGTACGTCTGGCATGATCTGGGTTAGGATCAATCTGGAAATAAAATGATAGGGGTTATTTATTTTTTTTTTTAAAGTTCATTTAAAAAGAGTTTACTATTTGTAATTAGGTCCTTACCTCAGAGTACAGAGGAGGAGGTTGAGGAAGCGGAAACTCGTGAATGTAGGCAAAAGAGAGGCCCATCCAACTCCTCTCGGACTGCTGGGACATCAAGACAAGTCTTGTCTCTGCTCTTCGGTCACACATTTCAGCATAACTTGGAGGAGCTGCAATGGAATTAAAAACATTAGCGCACTACTAGAAAATATTCCTCTATTTGTAAAGTAGTAATAAAGATTTAAGACATAAGATCCAACATACCTTCAGGTCTCTCTGGAAGACCCATTTCCCAACCAGCTCATGCTGCACTGATCTGCTGACGCTTGAGGTGCGGGATCCAAATGGATGGAGGGGAATGGTCCCCGATGACAAGGGGCAAGTTCAAGGACAGGTTTATTGCCCCAGGTATGTCGACGTACACCTGAGAAAAGAAAATATAAATAAATAAAACAACTGTTTTTAAAATGGTTTGAAACTAAATTGAGCTATTGGAGTAAATGAGAAAACTGTAGCAAAGTATTTAGTATAAGAGATAAAACTTTGTCAAATAACATGAGTAAATCTCTACCTAGGTCTCTATTAGGCAATAGGACAGCATGTGGGTCAGTGTCTCGAGGTCAGTTGTTTAAAGAGAGTGAGTGCAATTGCCTAGGTGTCTGAGTTCACAGGATAAAGAGGTTATTAGTTCCCTGAGGACAGGTGTTGCCACAGATATTCTAGGTTAATGCTCTTACTAGCATGTGAAGATAACACCTGGTGAAATCCAAGGACCAGATTTGGCAATGTAGCCTGAGTCAGTCAGACTTGTAGCAAGTAGTAACATTGGCCCCGACTGAGAACTATTAACTATGTGAAGATGTAAAATGTCTTCTTTAACCCATAGAAATCCTTTATATATATGATCAAATCAAATATGAGACTAACATAAACTAGAATCACTTGTATTTTTGTAGTCAGTTATAACTTTTACTTACCATAAGGGAGTACTCTACTCTAATGATGCTGCAATCCAGGATGGATGGTTGAGGACCGGTGGGATTTTTTAGCATCTTGCCGCTCCAGGTTTCCGTTTTGCCTGAGGACAGAGACTCTCCTCGCAGGTTGGCCACCAGCTGCTTGACCTCCTTCATCTTCCCTTTGGCATAGAAGTCTGAGTCTGGTAATGGCTGCCTTTGGCACTACCATGCGGGATGAGCAATTCTCAATCTCTGCAAAGATCTGGATTGACTCCCCTATAAAGACAGACAGGAAAGCTATATTAAATTTCAATAGAGCTAAATTTGAAATGAAAAAAAAAGGATCTTTCAATTCACATTAACTTACCTGGGGTGTATCCCTTCCTTTCAATTTTGGCACTTAGGGAAATAGGACCTGAGGTGCAGAACCAACAGCAAAGAGTCTTGTCTTTGGTGCCGGCCTGTGGTGACTAGAAAAGAAGAAGGGTAAAAAAAAAAAAAAACTATTATTTTACACATAATCAAAAGCTAGATGTATGGCAATTAGTTTTAAACACAAAGAATATTGCCAAGATTATTCGTTTTCTCGTTGTCCTAAACTAAAAGTAGTTACTGATGAGCTCACCAGCAATAATGGAGTGTTGATGTCAATGTGCTCAAAGACTGTAAATTCCTTCTTGGTCTTCATGGGCAGCAGCCAGGGCCTGTGAAGTTCAGCTTTTACCCAGTAACGCACACTGCCATGCTTCCCTTCAAAAGAGGTAGCCAAAGGTCTACAGGGAGAAAAAAGAAAAGACAAAAAAGAAAAGCAATGAAGTGCACAATTCCTAAATTGGGTATGATTTTCCAATCCAACTTTGGATCAGTCCGCTTACGTCTGTGGAAGCTCAAGGCTGAATGCATACTCGTGTCTTCCTGAATGGATAGTGGTGAGTCCTTCCTCTGAGTTATCATCGTCTGAAAAACAAGAAGAATATTCCAAACACGTGTATACCATACCTGGACAAAATGATCTACGAAGGATCTGAAATTCATACCAAAAAAAAAAAAAAAAAAACATAGGGTGGGGGAGACAAAAAAAGAGAATAGGCGGATTTTACTATTAAAAATGTGTGTGAGAAAATGAGTGTATTGAGACAAAACAGATTGAACTGACTAATCTGACAGAATGGGGATTTTTAATAATGATATAAATCTAGTAAATTAATTAAAGTTGTGATGTGTTGGGGATGATGTTTGAGGAGAAAATCTGAAATTAAAACAGAATTTGAAGAGATTTAAAAAAAATTTCCAGACAGATCAGACAATGAATTATTTTTCTTTTTATATATTGATGCTTAGAAATGTTTTTAAATGTTGATTTTCTAAGCAGTAAGAGAGTCTGACTGTGCCAGCTCAGCAGCAGTAGTGTGGTAAACAAGTGGGAAGCTGTCAGTCAAACTGCAGCAGGAGGAGACCGGACTAAACCGGAGCGATCAGCCTCACACCGCTCATTACGTATTCACTGTGCGACACCACTACAAAGCACGCTACTGCTAAATGAAATATAATAACACATTCTACAGTTTCTATTCTTACAAATCTGTAAATTAATATCTTTTTATAGAAAAATATACATTTAAAAAATATATACATTTAAAAAATATAAATCCGATTAAAATATACTTAAAATAATATTTAATTGTTGTATTTGTGGTGTTTATGTTCCGATCGCTCCCAAATAGATTTTAATCTGCAGGTGTTTTCTTGAAATAAAAAGTTGAAGCTCTCATGTCAGTCTGCAAGATAATGACGTCACCGGCCACACATGAGCACCTTAGCCAATCACACAGCGAGTTACAAACTAGCTAGCTCTTAGCCACGCCCCTTCCCGGTCCAGTTTTCTGAACAGGATTGAACCGCTTTGAACAATAGCTGGAAACTTGAGAGAAGATACAAAGATCTGCTCGATTTGATGGCCTTAAGCGATTGAAAATCACTAATAAATCATTATCTACATCTTTTAATGTGCTCGCTTCATCTTAATCAATATTAGATTATATTTTTTTGATGAACTGTAATTTAAAGTTCCACACAGCAGCTGTCATTCTGTCATCTCAACTTTGAAAAATCACAATCAAAACTGAAAAATCATCTGATAATTCACTTTTCAAACTTTGAAATGACTTATTTTCTCGTGACAGTGAACAAACAACCCCAACAAGCATCAGATTGTACCTGGAATCAAACTGTCTTACCTCTCTCATGTCCAATAAGGAGATCTTTATGATTAAGGTATTCCACTTCTTCTGTGTAGTTTTGAGTGTAGGCAGTGTTGGACCCTGCGTTTCTTGACTCAGTCCAACGAACTTTCGCAAATCCTTTAGCGTGGATTTTGAGAGATTTGACACGGATTTCTCCTGTGACTTCAATGATCACCCTCCCTGAGACACAGTCCCCACTTGAGAAGACAGGGACATTACTGTCATTGAGACAGTCATAGCTTACTGTGAAGCTCTTCACCTTTCCTAGCACCATAGTGGAAGGAGATCGGCTAGAGAGACCTTAAGCTTTAAAAAAAAAAAGAAGAGATTATTCAAAAAATAATCTCATAGAAAAAGAAATCATGCAGTTTTTAGACACTGATCAGTATCTCTGCCCTGCAAGAAGCAGTAGAGGCACAATCAGTGAGCAGTTCATTTAGCTGTGTGAAGGCTGAGTAACAGCAAAGGATGCTGTTATCATCTGCCTCTTTCCTTCTTGGTCTCCAGTAACAGACAAGGAAACCCCTCGCAGATCAGCTCACTTTAAGCCACAGCCTGGTGAAAAACAAGCTTGTGCGCATGCGCGTATGCTGCACAGCCCCCTCCTTCCGCCTGCTGCTGGATCTGTGAAGAGTAGTCAGATTACTAGTGGAGTCAAAAACATGAAAGACTACACAAAGAAATCTTCACTGCTGTGTTTTTTCATTGAGATCTTAAATCTAGATTGATAAATCATAATGATAAAAATATAGATGAGTGTAAAAAATACATATGATCAACCATTATGTAGAGAATGTTACAATCATGTTAGAAATAACAGTTACTGAGTGTAATTTGTGATGCATAAGGCGTCGTAATTACTGTTTCGGTTTGTTTTAGATTATTTTTAATTCTTTAGAGCCACTGGATTGTTTGTATGTTCAATTCATTTTTGCTGCATTCTGTAATAAAGCATGCATAACAAAACACCTTGCAGGATGGCAAAATAAATAAATTTTATGAACAAAAAATGTTGCAGTGCATCAATATGTTGCATGTGTTGTTTTTACAATTGCATAAAATGAGTAGTGTTTAAAGTATGATTGTTTTCTTATTGTGTTGAAGGTTTCAGAAAAACAACTCTATGGCTCAAGACGCCACCATGTGGCCGTCACTGTTTTTAACGTTACTGCAGTATCACCTGTTGAACGTTACAGTAACCAACTTTCATTTTAAAGAGTAATCAAACCGACTATATTTATTTTTTTATATGATCAAAATAACTTATAAAAATTAGTATTTAGACGAATGGATAGACGATAGAAAAAATGGATCTTCAATGAGTGACAATAGATCTTTGGTGAGAAATTGAACATCAAAGAACAATAACACATCCTCTTTGAAAATACAGTATATGTTTTCAAAATCTTTTAGTAATTCTTAAGATCAAATATATCTGATTAAACTTTAACTTTTGCTAAATTATACATCCTGACATAACAGACTTCTACATTAATCCAAATGACATGAAATCAAAATAATATGATTAACTTAGCGTATTTGAAAAAAATGTAAGCCTTTTTGGTTGAATATCTACCTGCTGTCAAATACAAAAACTTACTGGTTTGATGTTTTTACTGTAAAATATCAACAGTTGTGTTCAATGTTTAGGATCAACAAGTGTTTTCACGATTGATGTGTGTGTGTGTGTGTGTACATAGACAAATGCTGCCCTCTACAGTGTAGTTTTGATTATTACATGGTGATGTCATATCTTTGATAAGTTTATCTTGTGTTTCCATGGATACAGATATAGTGTATACATGTACATATATGTGAAACATTAATTTTTAAAAAAGGAAATTATTTTATTGATCACATAATGAAAGTTTAAAGCGAGTACTATTTGTTATTTTGTTTACTGTACAGATGATCAAAGACTTACCACTGGTAATCTTTGTGTATATAACTAATATTTTACTTATGAGTTTTGTTTGTATGTTTTAAAACATAATTTTTCTTTTTCTTAAGAAAAATAAAATATTGACTTTATTTAGAATGCTTTTAGTTTGAAGGGTAAAACCTGGATGTTGTTCACCATCTGTGCAAAATTATTTTTTTTTGCAGATTTACAGCAGGAAGTCAAAGATGTTGAAGAATTTCCTCAGTGTTTCATAACTTTTGATTCAAGTTTTCAATACAAGTCATGATTTTATTTTTATGGACTTTTTTATTTTTTATTTTTAATCAATATGATCAGAGTCTTAGCCAAAATGTTTCCAGACCCAACATTGTCATGGTGATGAGTGATGCATTTGTAAGTGGAATTTCAGCTTTGCTCCTACTTAACAACTTGTCATTTGTCACTTTAATAGACTTACCTGGATTATATTCCGTGTCATGCGTCAGTCTTGATTCATTGTATGAATGGATGTTTTTTTTTTTTGTTTGTTTGTTTCTAAGGATGGACGACTCACCTTTGACCCTGGGAGCAGAATTGTTCAGCTGCCATTTATAAACTACATCAGAGAACTTGGTTCTACCTTTGTTAATGCTTACACTAACTCACCTATCTGCTGCCCTTCCAGAGCAGGTATGTGGAATAACTAAATTAAGATTTAGGGGATAAATCATAACTTGCTTCCTCAGCAGAGTGGCAGGGCTCTCACTCAGAGTGAGGAGCTCTGCCATCCAAGAGGAGCTTGAGTAGAGCCGTTGCTCCTCCGAGTCGAGAGAAGCCAGATGGGGTGGTTCAGACATCTGGAAAGGATGCTTCCCGAACGCCTTGCTTGTAAGTTGTTTTGGATGCATCCCACTGGGTGGAGACCCAGAGGCAGACCCCGGACTTGTTGGAGAGACGATGTCTCACAGCTGACCGGTGAACGCCTCGGGATCCTCCCGGGGAAGCCGGAGGATGCAGCTGGGGTGAGAGAAGCCTGGGCTTCCCATCCTAGGCTGTTGCCCCATGACCCGGCCCCGGATAGGCGGAAGATGACGGAACATTTGGGAGATTGAAGATAAAAGTAAACATGTGATTATATTTCATCTATGCTCTTAGCAATGTGGAGCGGGCAGTTTGTCCATTTCACTCAGTCATGGAACAACTACAAGTGCTTAGATGCAAATGCTACCACGTGGATGGATTTGCTGGAAAAAAATGGATATCGCACTAAGATGCTGGGGAAGTTGGATTACACTTCAGGGAGTCACTCTGTCAGGTAGGGAGATGTTCTTAGTCATTAAAGAAAAATAAAGACCATAACTCTGCATTCTAAATCCTCTTTAGTAAAACACTGTTAAACTTATAGTTACACGTGTATGTGTGTGTTTTGAAGCATTAGTAGGTACTCACTGTTTATCTGTTTGCTGAACTAAATTGGGTTTGCAGTGAAGGAGGACATGAAGATAGTTGGTGTGACTGAAGAGGATGCAGGAGACAGGATTAGATGGAAGAAACTGACTTGCTGTGGCGACCACTTAAGAGAAATGCTGAAAGAAAAAAAGAAGAACTATTTTGAGTTTAACATCCGTTTTGTTGTGGGATATTTTTTGCAGCAATCGAGTTGAGGCGTGGACACGAGATGTTCAGTTCCTTCTTCGCCAGGAGGGTCGGCCTGTTTCTCAACTTGTTGGGAACAAGTCAACTGTGAGGATCATGAAACAAGATTGGTTAAACACAGATAAAGCTACACAGTGGATTCATCAAACAGATACTCTTTCACAACAACCTTTTGCTCTTTATCTTGGCCTCAATTTACCTCATCCCTATAAAACAGAATCTCTGGGACCCACTGCAGGTGGATCCACTTTCCGTAGCTCTCCATACTGGCTGAGAAAGGCTAGTTTTTGGGTTTTTTTTTATCTTTTTTTTCTCTTCTAATAGAGTTGACATCCCATGACATAGATTGTGGTGAAATTCTAATTTCTGTTTTTTTACGTTCAGGTTTCTTCCGACCTCATCTCTATACCAAAGTGGCTGCCTTTGGATGCCATGCACCCTGTTGATTATTACACCACTTATGCAAAAAATTGCAGTGGTGATTTCTCTGAGGAGGAAGTTAAAAGTATCCGGGCCTTTTATTACGCTATGTGTGCTGAAACAGATGCTATGCTGGGTCAGTTAAAAGCAATATCATTTGTGAGACAAATCTTTGCAACAACTTAAGAATAAATACAGTTTTACATGAAAACAATGTCCTTCTAAAGATTGTGTGACTTTTGTTAAGTTAAAGAAAAGTTAACAATTTTACTATTTTTTTTCTTTATCTGAAGCAGCATATTACAGGTAGAAGTCAGGGTCTGAAAAATTATTTTATATGGGAAAAGAAAACACAAACTCAATGAAAAACATCACTGGCTTTACTGCATATACATTTTCTACTAGTTTCAAGGCCTATTGTGTCAGACATCCAGTAGATGAGGAGTTTCATTAAAAAAACTGCTTTTCATTTGGGACGATATTATTAACATGTATTTTTTTTGCCAAGAGCACTCAAAGGTAAAATCTTTTTTTATTTATTTTTTTAACATTTTCTATTTTTTTTCTGTTTCTGATTTACCAGGCCAGGTGATTTCAGCCCTCCGAAAGACTAATCTGCTTAACAATACAGTAGTGATCTTTACAGCTGATCATGGAGAGTTAGCCATGGAGCATCGACAGTTTTACAAAATGTCAATGTTTGAAGGCAGTTCCCATGTTCCTCTGCTCATCATGGGACCTGGAGTTAAGTCTGGTCTGCAGGTCAACCAGATTGTCTCTTTGGTTGATCTGTATCCCACCATCCTCGGTGAGGAGTTACACTGAAATATCTTTTGAAAATGTCAATATTGATAAATTAAAAAAGAAATTATCTTAAAGTAATAGAGCTTTTTTGTTGTCTGTATTTAATATTTAAATAGCATTTGCTTCTGCTTTGCAGAAATTGCTGGTATTCCCGCCGCAAGTAATCTAAGTGGCCACTCTCTCATGCCTTTTGTCTCCGAATCCATCGATGTTCACATGAATCAACATCCAAACTGGTCATTTAGTGAATATCATGGGTGTAATGTCAACGCCTCTACATATATGCTTAGAAGTGGCAGATGGAAATACATCACCTACGCTGAAGGCCTCAGTGTCCCCCCACAACTGTTTGGTGAGTTCAGATTTCTAGGATCAAATGTACATTGCTTCACAGTTGTAGAAAAATGTGTGTTTTTGCTTCACATTTCCAGACTTAAACCTGGACAAAAAAGAACTTCACAATGTAGCTCTCCAATTCCCACAAGTGTTGACACTTCTGGACACGTTATTGCGGAGGATTGTGAACTATCCAAGTGTCTCTACTGCTGTTCATCTCTACAATAAGAAAGCATTTGGTGAATGGCGTAAAAGTTTGGGGAAAAATTACAGCCAAGCAATTGCTAACTTGAGGTGGCATGTTGATTGGCAAAAAGACATATTAACAAATGAGAGAGCAGTTGACAAATGGCTCTATGGCTCTGGTGGACAGTTTCAAATCTAATTTTGATTTGTTAATTTAAATCCTCTCCCACATGAGCTAAAAATGCACTCCTGGAATTTGGAAAAGTTCTTTTTTGTTGCTTTTTTTCCTCTTTTTTGCATGCCTCAATTTAGACACTGTGTGGCTAAACTTTGGTTTTATGATGTGTTAATTGCCATTTTGTCCTCTAAATCTATCTACATCTATTATTTTCTGCCAGACTGAGACTGAATAAACTTGCCTTGTCTTTACTCCTAATTTAAGTCAATTCAATTTTGTTTAAATGACCTAATTTTAGAAAAAGTTTATTTCAGTAGACGATGGGCTTCGTCCAAACAAAGAGCCAAAGATTGGTGGAGCAAAAAAAAAAGTGGATAGAAAATATGTTTAATCTTCTAAACCACTTATTGCTAACAGGATTATGGGAGCCTATCCCAGCTGATTTCAGGCGAGAGACAGGATACACCCTGAACAACTTGCCAGTCTGCTGCAGGGCCACACACAACCATCCACAGGCACTCACACATTCTTTCCTAGGGGCAATTTTATGGCAGCTAATTAACCAACAATGCATGTCTTTGGAGGATGGGAGAAAACCCACGCCTACACAGGGAGAACATGCAAAACTTCACACAGAAAGGCCAATGTTTCATAGCTTCGCCCCCCACTTCCCGTCTCAAACTCCCAACCTTTTTGCTGTGCAGCCTTGGATAGAAAATGTTAAATTTAAACCTGGGTTTTTAACATATTTGCCCTTAGTTTGGACCTTTGGTTGCATGATAGCGGCTTTTGTGGCCCACATGTCATAAAATTTACACCTCAATTTTACAGTGAATTTATATCTCTTATTTTTTGTTCTTTTTTAAAATTTTGTTCAGTTTGCTATATGAAGCCTATTTAGACAACTGTGCTGTAATACTGGGCTATACAAATAAAATCGAATTCAATTAAACTTATTGGACAACTAAACATTGAGATCATATGGTTTTGTCCTCATGAAAATGTGAGAGAAATGAAAGAGCAGTTTTAATATTAATACATTTTATTTCAAAGGCGCCTTTCTGGGCCCTCAAGGCCCTGTACGACTTATATACAGATATCTTGATATATATCTATATATATATCTATATACACAATAATAGTTAAAAACAACAAGCTTAAGTAATACAAATTGATAATATAGTACATAGACGTTGGCATACACATATATTGATCAGCATAAAATATAGATTGAAAAACATGGATTTAAGAAAGAGAATAGTTGTTGTTGAAGTGAATAACCCAGTTAGAGTGAGTTTTAAATCTGGATTTGAAATATGAAAGTATATCAATGTTGCGGAGGTAAGAAGGGAGGGAGTGACAGGACGGGACAGGGAGCTGTATAGAGGAGGAGGAGCGGAGAGAGCCAGCAAGTTATTGAAACATTTTTCTTCAGTATTATATGTATATTTATGTGTGTGTGTACCAAATTAATAAATACAGTAACATATAGTAACTCTTTTAAAAGGCTTTGTTGAATTGTATTTGTAATATTAAGGATTTAGTGGAGTTTATCACCTATGTGGTAACTGGATGCTCAATTAAATTAAAGCAATAATGATAAAGATTTATGATTTTTTTTTTTTAATAAGTATTGCTTTAGGGTTTTACAATTTTAGTTTGGAGGGGGTCTTTGTCTTCTTTTACTTTAAAATCCAGTTTTATTTTAACTTCCCACTTAAAGTTAACACTGACTAATTAGATTGCTTTCTAAATGTAACACAGTTCATCAACGCATTTTAAAAACTTTGAAAATGATCTCCCCATCCTAAATTGTTAACTTGTGGAAGTAACTTTATGATGAAAATCTTAACTTTCCTTTCCGGGTCAGACAAGATAGAGGCGGAAGTGTCCTAGAAAAACAGTGTACACAGTATTTTCTCGAATTACTTTAAATAAATTTCATGGGTAAAAATATTCAAGCAGGAATAAACTACAATCTAATCTCGTTTAAGATTTTACAAACATCAATTAGATTATAGTTTGTTGCTTTTAACGTAGTTTTTAACTCATTTTAGCTAAGTTTAGGGAAAAGGCTAACAATCTCACTTGTTTAGTCAATTATTTAACTTAATTGAAGTTAAATGAGGTGACTTTTATCAAAAGTGAGTGTTTTTTTTTAGTGTTTAACTAATGTAATTATTTAATAGTTGCAACATTTGTTAAAAATCTTTTTTATTTTTCCTAGAGAATGTCTAATAAAGAAGTGAAAGCTGCTCTGAAAAGCGCCAGAGATGCCATTAAAAACAAGGATTATAAAGAAGCTCTGAAGAACTGCAAAGTAAGCATGGTTGTATTAAATAGAGTCAAAGTGGACCTGATTTTAATGAGTGAAATGCTGAATATTTTGTGAATTTCTTGTGTTTTCAGGCAGTTTTAAAACTTGACAAGAACAACTACAATGCATGGGTGTTTATTGGTTTGGCAGCCAGTGAACTGGACCAGCCTGATCAGTCACAGACTGCTTATAAGAAAGCTGTGGAATTGGATCCAGAGAACCTGCTGGCCTGGCAGGTAAGGGTTTGATCTAACTATAAAGCTGCAACTTCCTCCAATTGTTTCATTTAACATAAGTAGCAGAGAATCAATCCATAGAAATAAGATTGTTCAATCTCAATTGAAAATCTTCTCTGGCACATGTGTTCCTCTCTTAAAATTTAAATTTTGCTATAGGGTTTAGCAAATCTATATGAAAAGGCAGATCAGTGGGACTTCAATGAGGAGCTCCCCAATGTGTACCAGAAACTGGTTGAACTTTATAAAAGGTAAGACAGAAATCTTTATTACTGGGTAACTCCACTACTGTAAAAAGAAACAAATATTCTTGACTTCTGGTACTACTCAAAAGTTCTGTTCCGTTGTCTTCTGCTTATCTGAGTTCGGTTCATGGGGGCAACACCCTATGGCGGAAAACCTAGGCTACTCTCACCCTGGCTGCATCCTCCAGCTCAGACAAGGGGATCCTGAGGCGTTCCCTGGCCAGCTGTGAGACATAATCTCTCCAGCGAGTCCAGGGCCTGCCTTTGGGTCTCCTCATTCTCATTTCTTGGGGCAATTTCATAGTTGCCGATTAACCTAACATGCATAATTTTGGAGGGTGGTAGGAAACCGGAGTACTCGTAAAAAAAGACATTCATTCAAGAAGCAGAAAATAAAATAATGTCAATAGTGGTGACATTAGTCTGTATTGAGAACATGCAAACTCCAGCCACTCCATGACTCAAACCTCGACCATTTCGGACACCTAAATACTCAAAATTTTTGTATCTTATTTTGACTTTTTGTTTTTATCTTGCATTGATTAAGATTTTAATATGTTTCTAACCTACAGCTCGGATAAAAACAAGTGTTATGAAGTGATCAAAAAGCTGTCCGAAATCTACCAGTCAGAAAAGGAATATTTGAAGGTATTTTTATTGAAAAAATATTTTGATAATTTGAATTAAGTTATTTTGCACTTTACACAAAATGTTTTTAAATGTATTTGTTTTTACAAAGTTGGCTAAAGTTTGGCTCCAGCTGGTTCAGTTAAAAGAGGAAGAAGCTGTGGATGAAAAAGAACTCGTGCAAGTGCTGCAGCAAATGACTGAGCTTCTCTCAAAGTGCCTTGATGAAGGAGAGCAGGACAATGAGATCCAACAGCATGTACGTTTCTCCCAAATGTGACACAATAATAGATGTTAATATTTCTAGCAATACAATGTTTACTATTGTTTGATGTCTAATTCTCTTAAAGCCTCTTTTTTGCTCCTTTTTTATTGCTATGTTTGTTTGTGGTCGCTAGTTAATCACAGCATTTGAAAAGGCTATAGTTCTCACTAAACCAGTACCAGGAGAAGAACATGAGAAGATGTCATCTGGCTATTTAAAATGTCTTTCCAAAGTAAGTGCAGCATTTTTAGAGCAATACATTTTTTTCCATTTAAACTGTTGAATGAACTTTACGGTACATTGAAGATTGCTAGATTTAAAGATGAGCGATTGGTCCAATGAATTGTTTCTCATTAATCTGCTTTTGTTGCAGCTGCCCCACGAAGAAGCCAAAATGAAAGAGGTGTGCCGATCCATGGCAGAACTTTACCCCAATACAACATTACCACTTGAGATCCTTTGTTATCACTATCTCCAAACAGGTAAGATACATTTATCCTGCTGATAACGGGAGTAACTTGCAATCAATTCAACATGCACGTAAATACAAGTTTACCTCTTGATTTGCTATTCCACAGGTTATGAAAAGCAACACAAAACATGTAGTAGGTTTTGAGGAAAATAATTCTATATTGTTATTTTCAGTGATGTTAAACTTGCTTGAAAAATGTTTAACCTAAAATACGACCGAAGTTGTCTTGACCTCGTTAGAATAGTGTGTGGATCAGTTGAAGACACTTTCAAAATCAGATCGGCTCAAATTTGTTGAAGCAGAAAAAAAACACAGAAAGTAACTTAATAATTGCTTTTTAGTTGGCAGATGGCATGATGGAAATGAACCATATCAGTGCTTTGTATCATTTTAGGGAACGTGGATGAGGAAGCACTTGAATTTTTTTCTCAGCTCCTGCGTTTGGCGCCTGGCAGTGAATTAGGTCATCTAGGTTTGGGGACAAAAGCATTCCAAGAAGGAAGATACAATGATGCAATTAATGACCTGGAAAAAGGTTGGTTTTTAAGCATGGAAACTCTTACTTTTGCTCGTTGCGTTAATCAAAAAAAGCACAGAACATAGTGACATGTTTTGTAATAATGTGTTTGTCCCGGTTTGTCCTAAAATGGACAAACGTGATACTTAATTGGACTCATGAGTTCATTGTTCTTGTGCATCTGGATTTTAATGAGCCTTGTAATGGGAAAGCAAACATTTAATAAAGACTATATTCTCATCATTACGCTTTTCATTATTTTTTATTATTATTTTTTATCATTGTTTTGTTATTATTCTCATTATGGGGAGGCGCCGGCTCAGTGGTAGAATGTCTATTCTTGGACTGGTAGACGCCAGTGTATGTTAGGAAGAAGGTTGCTTGTATTCCTGCATGCAGGGCATGTGCGACGTATATGGATTTTGTATCTGAAAGGTTGGGAAATGCTTCAGCTTGACAAAAATAAAACTTTTGAAAGTTTGCTTTTCCATTTCAAGGTCAATAATGAATTTTTGCAGTTCTTTTTCTTTTTTATTTCATAGAGCATACTTGTATAAGTACAATACACATGGGGCAATGAGGGTCATTTTACATTGTATACTTGTTTTCTGTTTTCATTAGGACTGAAGACAACAAACTCAGCTTCAGGATGGTTTACTTTGGCTGAGGCTCAATTTAAAATGCACAAATATGTTGATTGTGCCAAATCCTGCTCTCAAGGTGAGTTTACGCAAATAAACAGGAAGTATCAATGAGATATTTAAATTGTGTTTGCAATAATTTATGTCACTCAGACATTTATGAGAGTCTGTAAAATACAATTCATATACAATGTTGGTTTTATTGTTATGAAACCTTTCCTCATCTTTTGTATGTTTCATTTTACTAGGACTGGATGTATGCTCATCTGAAAACAAGAATCTGCTGGTCATACTTCTTAAACTGAAGATGGAGACTTTGGTGAGAAGTGGAGAAGAGAAGTATGCAGATGAAGCGTTGGAGACATTTTCTCAGGTAAACAAAATGAGAAATGCAATAAAATCTTTCAACTTCATCTGGACAGATTTCCACAAAAAGAAATTAGGTTAGGTTATTCTCTGGCTAGGCTAGTATACACATGTATAATGTGATTAAATGTTTCTATGTCGTATGTTCTGTTTGACCGTTTTTTTTTTTTCATTATTATTATTTATTTATTTATGTCACATTGTAAATTCACATTAAAGAAAGTTACATTTTTTTTTTTCTGAAATTGTATTGTACCAAGGGGCCGAAAAGGTATTACGCCGACCCTTTTTTCAAATCACCATGAAAGCAAAAATATATAAGTAAATATTCAGAAATCCATCATAACACATAAAATGAAAATTAGAATATCAAATGAAAAAGTAATGCAATTGTTACTTGAAATTCATTATATATAAGCTTGAATTTAACCATCAAGACTTGCATATTTTTTAAGCTATAATAACTTAAATTTCTTCTTTAAACAGAAAAGATTGGAACATAATTTAAGTTCATCATCACAATTATTCCAAAGATCCACACCTTTAATGGAAATACAGAATTTTTTAACATTTGTTCTAAATTTATTTTTAATGAACACATTATTTCCTCACTTTTCAGTGAGCAAAGCCCCTTTAATTAAAAAAACAAACACATTGTTTAAGTGAATAACTGCTTTAATGTTGTGAATTGCTTTACTTAAAAATAGCACACAATCTGATTGTCATTTACCCTGCAAAATTAAACTTATCATAAGTGCTCATGTAAAATATATTTAAATAGTTTTTTTTATTAATGTCTTTTTAGATCCCAGAAGCAGACAAAGACCCTGTAATCTTATCCCTGAAAGGACGTGCATATCTAAACAAAGGACTAATAGAGCAAGCTCATAAGGTTTGAATTTTTGCTCACTTAAATATGAAAAGAAAGATTGTATTATTTCATTATAACCATGGACAAAGCTGCATTTTACTAAGTGTGCATTTAAATGCATCTTAATGATTTGATGCAGTTTTTATTAAATTAGAAATAAGAAAGATTTAAATAAATTTTTGCTTTTTCTTAAGTTATCTTCTGATTTGCTGGCCTCCAACTCAAACCTGAGCCAGGCATTGGCTCTGGAAGGATTGATACATCTAGCTGGAGGCCAACAGAAGCTGGCAGAGCAAAGGTAAAATAATGTTCAATGTCACATTTTTCTCATATGAAATACATTTTCTTGTTTGTGTGTTAATTCAACTTTATTTTTTAAGTATTTTTAAAAAAGCAGCTTTAAATGAGAAAAATTTCTCTGTTTTGCATTAACATTGGTAAATGTCCTTTTTTTCCCCCTCCTCTGTCACTAGTTTCTTAAAGGCTGCAAACCAGAATCCAGACAATAGTGAATATTTTTTCTTGCTCGGACAACTCTATTGGGATATGGGCAAGGAAACGCGCAAAGACCGAAGCAAAACTCATACACACTTGTTAAAGGTTAGAATCCTTTCATATAAAAAGGATTTTCAATCTAGTATGACTTTGTGATTTTATTCATTTTTATTAACGTTTCCATTTTGTCATTTAATTTAGGGTGTTGTTTTTAATTTTTAAGCACTTCTGCCATCCTCTGCCATTTCAAAAACTCTTTATGGATAAAGTTTACTTGTTTACAAATGTTGGAAAATAATAAAAGGATTATTAGTTTGCACTGTTTTAGCTGTGAAGAAACAATTGTCCTTTTAAACGACAAAAAAATCTTTGTGATCTTTCCCTTTCAGGCTGCAAAGTTGGATCCACATCTCGGCTGTGCATTTCGCTACCTGGGCCATTACTATCGTGAGGTAGTGCATGATAAAGTTCGTGCTCAAGGCTGCTACAAGAAAGCCTTTCAGCTCAACACTGATGACGCAGAGTCTGGCGCTGCTTCAGTGGATCTCAGCATGGAGCAGGGAGATATGGTAAATACTCTCTTTGGAGAAAGACACCAGTGTTTGGAGTTATTTGGATTGTATAATGTGTCTTTTATGTTTCTTCCATCTTTATCCCCATTTTTTATCTTAAAATCTTCCAGGAGACTGCCATGATGGTTCTGCAGCTGGTAATAGAGAAGGCCACTCCGAGCTCAGCTAAATGGGCTTGGATGAGACGAGGTCTGTACTACCTGAAAGTTGGAGAACATCAGAAGGCCATTGCTGAGTAAGCATTTATAAAATGTAACAGTATGTAGTAGGGGTGTAATGGTACACAAAACAGCACACAAAAAAATTCAGTTTGTATCTTGGTTTTTAAGGTTTATTTTTATAGAGTTTGAGTAATTTTTGGTACAGCTTAGTACAAAATGCAACACCATTTGCCTTTTCATTTATAACTATTCAACCAACTATTTTTTTTACATAGTACAATTGGGGAAAAAAAATGCAAAATGCTGCTTGGTAATGATTTAAATAAAATAATCTGAAACAAGCAAAAATGTATATGATAGGATTTTGTGGAAAACTTCTTGTAAAGAGTTAACAAAACAAACAGCAGCACAAACACCTCAACTGAATATGATCTTAGATCCTATGTTATAGACCAGTGCCATCAAACTCAAAAACCCAGTGGGACAAAATTCAATTTTGGGATGACGTTGCTGGCCAACATTGATCTTTATGGAATTTTTTTTTCATTTGCAGCAATAGGCCTTTTCATAGGTGAATGGATACATACTGTACTTCTTTTCTATCCCAGTGGGAAGATTTAAATATCCAATAACGTTCTTCACTGTAAAAATAGAGTTTGCCTGTCAGGAGAAGTCTCGCATAATTTTATGCTGCCCCAGCCTCAACAAAAGTCCAGGGTCTAGATAAGCAAAGCTTAAGAATACTACATATAAACTATACTAAATTACATTACAAACACACAAGATTGCATGAAGCTATTACTAGGTTGCAATAATAGCCGTCAAGAAATTGGTGTTCATTTATGGGCCTAAACACCAAAGCTAAAACACCAAAAGAACATTCTGAAATTTGTTCTATTGGTTCTATTTGCAATGTGTGCGCCAACTTCAATTGTCTGGTATAGCTTTGCTTGCCAAATATAATTTACAGTTTGGGGCAAATTTGTCTGTCAGATACCTATGCTATTATGTCATATTCAAGCCATAAGTGTCTTACACACACTTACGGACATACTTAAAGTAATAAGCTACAACCATGCGCAAAACATTGTGCATGCTCAAACATGTCATATGCCTGCGACAGCTTGCTTCATGCAAAAAATTTACTCATCACGTGCATGAAATGGCATGCTGTGGGCAACCACTTGCGTGTGACCACTCGTGTGCACACACGTGGTGGCAGGTCTTAATCATTTGTGCACTGCCCTGCACCGAACCAATCCTCCTGTTCCAAAATGGTTTGGTACGTGTACTGTTACACCCCTAGTATGTGGTAAAGCCTTTTCTTTATGGATTTCACTCTATGACCTACTGTATGTTCAAAGCTTACAGGCAGTGTTAAGACCTGACCCAGATGACTGGGTGTGCTGGGAGTGTTTAGGTGAGGCCTACCTAAACCGGCGAAGTTTCACAGCAGCTATGAAGGCCTTCTCTAAGGCCCTTCAGCTGAATCCCAACTCCATCTACAGTGTCTACCAATCTGCTGCTATCAAACAAACTCTTGGCAATTACAAAGAAGCAGTTGCAGAGTACTTGCAAATCACAGCACATCAGGACTATGTTCCTGCTCTCAAAGGTCAGCATTTCTTTCTTTCTAACACATCTATTTTTGCTGTGAGTATTTCTTTCAATTTTGTGAAGGAATATTTTGATGCGTTTTCAAGGGCTTGGGGAGTGCCAGCTGTCTTTGGCAAAAAGCTTTTTGGACGAGTGCAGAGACGGAAGAGCTTTAGACCTCATTCAGGAGGCCATACAGAACCTCTACAGGCAACTAGACTTTTGATTCATTTGAAAACTTAGATACATATCGAATGTTTTAATTAGTTTTTATAGACAATTCCCTGTTGCCTCATTCTCTTCAGAGCCGTGCAGCTGCGACCGGACCTGTCCTGTCTGTGGAAGCTTCTGGGAGATGCCTGCACTGCTGTTAACGTCGTTTCACCTAAAAGAGCACAAGTTCTGATTCCAGCAACACTGGCTGGTTTGGACTCTAATGTGGAAAGCCAAACATTGAACCAGCACCAGATGCTTAAAGTTGGAGAAAGGTGAGACTTTGATTTGATATTTTTATGTATTAAACAATCCAGAGTGGTTTTATTTTTTCCAGTGCTTTTAGGGATCATTAATATGACCTGAGCAAATCAACGCTGAACAGTTTAAGCTCCTGTTTTCTGTTTCAGGTGCTATGTTCGTGCCTTAAAACTGATGCCTGAAGTTCCCAGCCTTTGGTATGATTTGGGGCTCAACTTTTTCCACCAAGCCAACATAAAGCTTTGTCCAACAGAGGGAGATCAGAATTCTCCTTTTGAGGACCTGGAAAAGGCTCAGCAGGTTATTAAAGAATCCTGTTTGTGGTTTGGATTTTGTATTGTTGCTTTTCTGATACTTAAAAAGAACATTTCTCCTGCAGTGTATTAAAAAAGCTATCATGTTGGAAAGTAGCAACCATACTTTCTGGAATGCTCTGGGAGTGATCTCCATGAGTAAAGGTAACAATATTCACAAAAGATGAATTTGAAAATAAAATGACTCATTATTAAGATTATAACTTATAATGTTTAAACCCTTCTTGTATGTGGAATTTTAATATCAATGCAAATAGTGATATTTTTACTTGAATGATAAAAATGACCATAATTTGATCTTGTTCCATTAGATCTGGAAAACTACGGTTTGGCTCAGCATTGTTTCATCATGTCCATAAAAGTTGAGCAAAATGTACGTTCTAAAAATCTGTTTTAGTTGTTTCTCTGATTTCTTGAATAGCAGTTGCCATTTTCACATGACTTTTTTTTATTTAAACTCAGAATGTTGTCGCCTGGACGAACCTTGGAGCTCTTTATTTGAAGAAGGAGAATATCGAGGTATAAAAGTAACTTTTTGTAGGTTGTTGTTTTATCCTTTTTATTATTAAAATATATGTTATTATTTTAGCTGGCACACGAGGCCTTCAAGATTGCTCAGTCTTTGGAGCCCCTGTATGTGAACTGCTGGATTGGACAGGTATTCTTTCTTGTTTAAAGACATCTTTCAGCTTTATTCCACCTATCAGCTTTATTCTACCTCTGTTCCACAAAGCTGCTGTTCCAGCTCCACCCCACCCAACTCGGTATGACATAGCGGCTGTTCAGAAGCTGTTTGAACTTCTCTCTTGAACTGTTTGAACTGCTACTGGACACACAAATTTTCCCCAATAGGGCATTAATAAAGTCTATTATATTTGTATCAGTATAAAATGTAATGTTCAAAAGCAAAAGAAGTTACTTAGATAACACATTTGTCTGAAAGAAGCTTAAAATGTGAATCCCATTAAAGCAAACTTTACTCAAACATTTCTTAACTGTGTTAAATGCTTAGCTAAAATAAAAGCGCTGGTACATCTGTAGACTTTTTCAATTGCTTTGTCTTTTTCCACCTTAATTATAGTTTTATTTCTTTCTGTCCTCCCCCAGGCATTGATAGCAGAAATTGTGGGAAGTGAAGACACTGTGGATCTGTTCAGGCACACAACCGAACTAAGCTCACATGTACGTGACATATCTTATCCACTCCTATTTTAACACCCAGTCATTATGTAAATAAGAATGGCTGTTTTGTCTTTCCTGCCTTGCACACTTTTTTATCCACTATTTCTTGGTTTGTAAATCTGTGCAGCTCTTTGTCATTATCTAATTGGTTGGCAATGCTTTTTTTAATCAGATGGAGGGAGTGAAAGGTTATGCCTACTGGGTTTGTTCCGTCCTTTTGGATGAGAGCAGCAGAAACACTGAGCTGTACTCCTACAACATTGTTCAGATGAATGCCATTTCCGCTGCTCATTTTGCACTCTGCAAGTACACAGGTATGGCAGGGATGTTCATACACACTGCAGATGTGCTGCTTTCTCTTGGGTCTCCTGTTGGCATTTGAATCGCTTCTGGTTTCTTTCAGAGCGACTTCAATCCGACCCCGATGCCTTTGTTATGCTTGGTTACCTTAATGAGCACCTACAGCTAAAGAGACAGGCATTACAGGCCTACCAAAGGTATAAAGTATAGAAGTACTGCTATAATTACCATGTTTTACATGTTTTTATATTTTATATAGAATTTTTTTATGATACCAATTTTCTCCTCAGAGCTGTAGAGCTGTTTAAGTCAACGTCTTCTACAGAAGATCTGACTTTTGCTCTTGGCTGCTACGGCCGCGCTTTGTGGTAACCCGACGTCTTATTGTGCAACATTTTAATTATTATTGAAAATACTCCCGTTTTGATAAAAAATTTCTTCTTTGTGTGTCTTTTGTAGCAACTCAGGTCAATATGAAGAGGCAATTGAAATTTATAAATCCATTTCCAAACAGGAGCTCAGTGACCTGGTTGGTTTAGCATTAGCCTATTACAGGGCAGGACTCTATAATGAAAGTATCAGTGGTAAGGAGCTAGATGGAATAGCAAAATATGCTGGGTTTTGTTATTATTAAAAGTGGACTGAAACAAATGTGCCTTAATATTTATAGCATATGAGCGTGCTTTGGCCGATGCTTCCAGTGAGAAAGTGAAAGCTTACATACTGACTGCCTTGGCCATGCTGCAGCATCGGCAGGGCAGCTTGGATTCAGCCAAAACCTTGCTTTTCAAATGGTAAGACTATTGTTATTACCATATTCTCTAGTTAGTGTTTGCTATTTGTTACTAAACACATGAGGGATAAAAGATCTATCCAAAAAATGTAAAGATCTAAGTTTTTTGAGTTTGCAAAATTATTATTGATTTGCATTTACGGTACTTACATTTGATTTTTGCGTACATTTCTTCATCACTTATTGGGTTTTTTTTCTCAAGTGTGATTAATTACATCAAGCATTTACCTGTTGCATATTTTGTCTCTCCTATGCAGTTCCACTTTCAATGAGCCAATCCCAGAGTCATTACTTTGTTTATGTGCTCTTGGTTTGGTTTATGGTGATACTACACTTGCTGCTGCTGCGCTGACTGAGCTTCTAAAGCAAGAATGCAGCTCAGAAAATGTTATGGAACAGCAGTGTCTTCTCACCTGCACCTTGTTGGCTCTGCAGGATAATTATGGCGCGGTACAAAGAGAAGCTTCCCGAGCCGTGCACAGGTACGCACGCACAGTTGCCGCTCATTGATGTGCATTGTGCACCCACGCTTACTCAGTTTTAAAGCTTTGAAAAAGAGACTGTTTTCACTTAAAACTACACTTTCCCACTGAAAAAAATTAACATATGCAGACAATTGTGCAAAATAGTGGAATGGCTAAACAAATATTACATGAATAGACATGTAATAATTCATTAGTTTGGTGTTTTCTATTGTTGTTTATCATTAATTATATAGCTTACTCCATAAAAAAAAGGTTGTCAGACTTAAATTATTGCAAACATTTGATCTGTAAATTTCTGTTTGAAGTTAGGGTATTTCTTGTTCAATTTGTTTCTTTATTAGATTTGTCTACAGCTACCTTCTAAAATGTCTACAACTATAGTAATCAGCCAATTGTATAACTTGTTCATCTATTTATTTTATGCTATTTGAACAGGAATCCTGGAAATCCATCTCTCTGGGCTCTTTTGTCGAGAGTGATACCACAGTACTATCCCAGGAAGGCAAATGTGAGTCTGATTCAACAAATAGGACATGCCACTCTGGCATAATCCCAAAGTCTGATATGTAGATGGGCTTTAATCTAAGCAAGAATAATCCTGAACAGTTTTAAGTATTTCTTATGTTATTAACAGGGTGGTGCAGTCGCCGGTCACATTGCATGTCTCTCCAGTATGACCCAAGGAAAGGTAAAACAACTCAATCTGTTTTAATGTAATCCTCAAGATATATACAGTATGTGTTTGTATATTTTGAAAAAAAAAAAAATATATATATATATATATCCATATTTTGCTGATTTAATGTAACTATCATGACTGCAGAGGGCGTTACTGTACAGTGGATTGAACCAGCTGGCAAATGGGAGACATTCTGGAGAAGACAAATACAGGAATCCACTGAAGACTATTCAAAGAGCCACACTGCTGTGTCCGGGTAAACACAAATGAAAATCCTTGTCACAGTACTGGCATGTCTGGAAGGCACAGAATAATTTAACAATAATAATAATTAATTTTATTTGTATATGCACTTTACATTCAAAAGCAAATCTCAAAGTGCTGCAATCTTTTAAAACACAGTAAAGTATATGTGTATGTGCAGTCTGAGGGGGCGTATTAAACACTTGTAAAAATACAATGACAAAATTAGTTTTGATCAGAATTTATTTATCGTCAAAGCAGTTGTCACATTGCATTTCCATTATTTAAAAGTAAAATTGTGAGCCAGAAATGATTATCTTAGAATTGAAATGTAAAGATGTCCTGTTTTGATGTCTTTAAGGATCTACTTAAAATCTAATTTGTACCATTTGTGTGGTCACTTTACACTCTCCATGGTTGTTTCTGATGTCTGCAATCAGCTGTGTCTTCATTCTGCTTCTTTCCTCAGATGACCCTGCGACATGGGCAGGTTTGATGGCCGCCTGCCACACTGAAAACACTTCCTGCTACATTTCTGGTTCTTCTCCTTGCAGACAGTCTCTAGAGCATGTCCTCATGTCAGTTGTATCTGAGAAAGGTAAGTTCATTGGTGGGTTGTGATTGTATTTGTTTTGCTAGGTTTCTTTTAATCTAGAGCAGCTCTATATTTGTCTGACAGTGCGCAATGTTGAGGAGATAGAAAGGCCTCTAGCTCAGTCTCTAGAGGGCTGGGTGCTCCTACAGGCTATTACTGGTCTGATGATGGAAGGCCAACTGGATAAGGCAGAGGCCCTCTGCACGCAGGTGAAATATTAGCATGCACATGTATTGCAGGCAACCTTATTTTGTTTTAGAAAGAAGGATGATGTAATAAAATGGGTTTGTTTCTGGTTTTATTTATTGAAGGTTCTGAACATATCTCCTGAACACCCTGCGGTGACGCTGTCACTGAGACAGGTACAGTACCAGCGGCTTCTCAGGGACAATGCAGGTGCTGAGCTGCCAGAAGATGCACTGGAGCAGTTAAATAAAGATGTGATGATGAATTCCACCAACCTGGGGGCCTGGCATGTAAGTGGGTACAACAGTTTTAATAACAAGGTCACTTGTACTTTATACCCGAGGATAACTGGTTGGTTACTAATAGGTCGGAAGCTCTTATACTGTATGACAAATCCCATGTGAAACATCATAAACTTCACATTTCACAATTACTTATTGCAGGAGAAATAATTGTCTTAAACAATATGTTGAGACACAAAAGCATGAATTATTTTGTGGTTGCCTCAGAAGAAGTTTCCTCTAAAGGCTGCTTTTTTTCCCCCTAAGAATTCATTCAAATAATGTTAAAATTGTAAAAAAAAAATGCTACTTTTATAGAACTTTTCTACCTGCATTGGTGTTAAAAGTGCTTTACATTGTAGCCCACATTCACACGCACATTCAAAGTGTGTGTTCAAAATTCAAAGTGACATTATTTTGTAAAATTTTATTAAAATGTATTTATTTAGACTAAATTTTGTATAGCGTTTCCATGAGTGCTTAATATTATTGATGCAGTTTGCAGCAATGTATTCTACTGAACTAATATTGTGTTGTCTTGTACAAAAAAATTGCACAAGCGTGTGTAAATTTATTATTGTCATTTATTACTGCTTTTTAAAATATTAGTTTGCCTCTTTCTGTTTTTCAATAACAACACCTGTGTCCTTATTTCAATATAAAATATTTGTTTTATTTTTGGCTTTCTTTCTTTTTTTTTTTTTCTTCCAGTGGCTGGCTGAAGTGTATCGCAGCCAGGGTTTACTGCTTCAGGGAATAATGGCGTACAAACAGAGTCTTCAGGTCGCCTCACAGCTCGGCAAGCACACCTCCCAGGTAGCCAGTCTGCTTCGGCTTGCCCTGCTAGCTCTCAGACCCTGTATGGTGAGTTTGAACTATAAATGTATGTTTAGCATGTGAGGGTCATGCAATACAACTGCAATAAAAATGTCAAGCACCTATTATGTCAAATAAATGACATCCTGGTGCAAAAGATCGTACACAGTTTTTTAAACCAAAGGGATTTTGTTTTAAGTCAAAGTCATTATAACTAGTGATATTTTTTGATGTCACACTTGCTTTGAATTTTACATTTATAAAATACATTTTTATGTTCCTGTCAGGATGCAAAGCAAAAAAAGAGCGATGAGTGAAGGTCTAGTCGTTAATCATACTGACAGTGTGCAAGGCCAGGTGAAAATTTGAATGCCAAAAAAACCTTCCCTTTGTCAAGTTTGTAGGGACTCAGTGCAGATTCTTAAAACCATTAAGTTAACGACATTCATATTCTGTCCGTGTAAATTGTTGTGGTCGGTTTTACACTGAAGTTTTTAATCTGATTCAAAAGGCAAATGTTCCTGGAAGTGACTGGAATGAACTGGTGATGGAAGCCACAACTGAAGTTTTGAAACTGGACACGTCTCCTGTCGGCCTCCTCTTCCAGGCTCTACTCCAATATGTTACCAAAATGGGTTCCAGGTTAGTGTTTTGCTTGTGTCTTGTTTCCAATCCAGCTGCCATGGAACTCAAAGAACAAATAAAGATAAAATCTCCAAAAGTGTCCTTGCATTTTGTTTCTTTCTTATTGTTGTCTTGATACAAGTTAGGTTTTAGTAGAAACATTATTTTATACTCTAACTCTAGCCGTCTTCAGCGTGTGTTTTAATTTTATGGAAAGTTTAGTTCTGAGACACAAACTCTTTGTTTTTTTAAATAAAAATTATGATGCACCCACATTCAGGATATCATAAGACACACAGTATTATCAGCAGCAATAAAAATCAAGGTATTTGTGACAGTAGAATATATAATTATATAGTGTGGATGTTTGCTTCATGTCTCTTTTGTAGGGAAACCAGGCGCTTGCTGGAGAGGCTGGTTTACGTTTCATCTCCAGACTTTCCAGTGACGGTGGTGCACATAGCCAGTTGGTACCTTCTCAGGCACCTGCACGCCAAAAACGACCAGCAACTCATAGATGCAAGTTAATCTTTGCTTCGTTTCAAATATACTGTCAACAAAGTGCAAAAGTGTCCTTTGACATTTTGATCAAATTGATTTTTTTTTCAAATAATTCCTGGCTAAGTGTGTGATTTTTAGTTGTGTTAGCCTGTCTGTTTAACAGTAAATTAATTATTCCATTTTTTTGCAGGTCCTGCTCCAACACGCCAAAGAGATTGAAGATAAAAGATTGCTGAACTTCAACTCTGTGCTTATGTCCTCCTCAAGTGCAGCAGACACATCTGCTGTTGAGCCGTGCTAAAATGAGCAAAAATGTACTTGTCTTCATTTTTGTTTTTTTGCATGCATCCCAATCGGGATTATGGCTAACAATAGAACGGACAAGCTGGTGCTCTAAATTATGGTTTTATTGACTGGCTGTGATCATTTTTGGAAGTTTTCAGTGTTTCATAAATGAAACTAGCTTACAAAAAATTACAGCAATTTTTCAAAACTAAATGTAAACCGCTTCACATAAACAAAAAATAAAGACATTCTCCTTACCACACAGAAATTATGACTTTGGCTGTACTGTTCTTGTAAACAATTATATCATAAAAAAAACATAAATCAGTATTACCAAAATATTCCTGAGATTTTTTACACCCTCTTGTCACTTGAGAAGGAAATTTCATCACACAAATAACTATCCTAAAACTGTTCTTATACCCTAACTGTACAAACATGCTTGACCATGAAAATGCAGATGTTTTGCCCACATCCCCAGCATGGATGCTTTACATGCGGGGAACTATTCTCCTCCTTCGTGTTGCACAGGGGACACATGGTCACAGAAACATCATCGCTTTGATTCTCAAGACTTTTTGTAACAAGTTGTTTTAGCTCTGCTAGAGCGTGTTCAGGAGCCTTTGCAATGTCCACAACCTTCAACCTTGTAGGATCAAAAACACAATCCTCTTCTAGGCCACTTGGTACAGATCTCATGTTACAATTTGGGGGCACCCAGGCAGTATCATAGCCATGATTGTTCCAGTCATATTGCATAGGATGGTTATCAATGTCAATGCGTTTGACACGACCTACACGTACATGCAGCTTCAGTACCACACGATCTGACCAGTCACTGTTCAGTGGATAGCGATCAGCTTTTTTCTCATTCCGACTTACATACACGCCCTTCCCTAGCATGCCAGTAACTGACTGCTGGAAGCCATTAGCAATGATGCTACGTGCACCATCAACACTTGTCCCATGGTACATGGTATAGACACCTCGGTCTTTGGGATGTTGTGAGGCTCGCAGCTCCAGATGAGAAGCATCCCAACCATAAAACTGGACTGACATTCTTTTTTGGTGTTTTCTTCAGCAGATCTAAGAAGAATAAAATCAAATTTATTGTCATATGCTGTAACATCACAATTACAAATAGTGACAAGTATCGCTAATACAATACCATGTGTCATAATTTAATCATAAAAAGTAAGCAAATAAAACTAAAGCTAAAATCTTTCCTTTTAAAAAGTTTTGGAGATTTTTATTTTCGAAGAGGTTAACTTTTTAAATTGCACCAGTGACAAATGCTCTCCAAAACTCTTGATCTTAGTTCCAAATTGGAAATATAAAGAAGATAAATCTCTGTAATTGGAATAAATACATACTATTGGAATAAATACATACTGTAATGCTCCAGAAGATCTCCCCTCAACTGCTGATTGTGGCCAACTTCCTGATGTTAAATCGGATTGGAAGAATAATTTTCACTTTCTGTTTTGAAAAAAAAAAAAAATCTTTCCACTTCCTCAACATCTGTTGCACTGACTGTAAATGATCGGTGTATTTAATAATGTGTACCACCCGTGTGTAAGCATGGCCGGTTAGCTCAGTTGGTTAGAGCGTGGTGCTAATAACGCCAAGGTCGCGGGTTCGATCCCCGTACGGGCCAACTTGTTTTTATTTTTCTCCCCTAAATGGAGAGCCATGATTTTCTCACCCTTTAAAATCTGAGATCAGGGAGAATATCTCTTTTCAATACAATAAATACATGAAACAGAAAGGACAAACATAAAGAAACAAGAGCTTAACAGACAAGGGTTCAGTGTAATGTACACTTTTATTTCTTCTTTCGGCTTTTCCCTTTAGGGGTCGCCACAGCAAGTCAGTTTCTTACATCTAATCCTATCTTCTGTATCCTCTTTGGTCACACCAACTATCTTCATGTCTTCCTTAACTGTATCCATGAACCTCCTCTTTGGCCTTCCTCTAGTCCTCTTTCCTGGTGGTTCCAAATCCAGCATCCTTCTTCCTATGTACTCTCTCTCCTCTGTACGTGCCCAAACCATCTCAGTCTTGCCTCTCGAACTTTATCCCAAAAACCTCTAACATGAGCTGTTCCCCTGATGTACTCATTTCTAATCCTGTCCATCCTGGTCACTCCTGGTACACTTTTATTTCATTTACTAAATTTGGACATATCCATAGTTATACACTTTCTATATGAAAACAATAGATTTAGATGGTATATTCAGGAGCGAATCCAGTATTTTCTAAAGGGGGGGAGGTCATACACAAAACAAGTAGCTACCTGTGGTGCTCGACAGTATGGAGTAAGGGAGTAATTTTTCTGCATTTTGGTGCATATTTTGCCCAAAATATATAACAATTAAAGTAGTAAGAACATTTTTTGTGTGGACCAAAAGAGGGGAGGAGCGTGCGTTTTTTGACTTGATGATCAAATTTATCTAAAATAATGTTTCATTGCCTTTTTTATTCAAGTTTCTTTTTTGTAACCATCTGATCAAACACATACAAGATTAAGGGCATAAAATAGAAACACAAACCACTTTTTTTTCTTAAGAATCTGTTTAGATCACACACACATTTACAGTGTACTCCCACAAAGTTAAAAATGGTACAAAGTTTGAAAAACAAATTCTAAATTCAGGTATTAAATTTTTCAGTGACCATTTTTATCAATTTGAACAAATTTTCCCGTTAAATGTGCAAATAACACATCTCGTTTATTTTATAAGGGCAGTCTGATCCCACAGTGTATATTTTAACATGTACAAATGAAAGAAAAACACTCTGAAATGATCTCCATAGATACCTGCTATGATTTTAGGTTGATTAAATCTAATAAGTAAAAATAATATGTGCATGGAAAACTGGTCTAAAATGACCAAAAAACCTCCCCCACGTGTACCTACGGACGGATCTGACCATGTTTTAACCGTGTATTTCCTCTCCAAACGTCATCCGCCGAAATAGCTCAGTTGGGAGAGCGTTAGACTGAAGATCTAAAGGTCCCTGGTTCGATCCCGGGTTTCGGCAGATGGGAGTGGCCTCAGGCAATCACTTTTTTTCACTATCTTTGGTTCATTTTATGTTATTCAATGATATTGCAGTCATTCAAAAATATTTTTTAATCTTATTAAATATAGTAGCTTAAGCAGTGCAAACAAAATAACTAATGATAATGTCCATCCCAAGTTGGAGTTTGGTTGGTCTTAACAGGTATTGACTGTGAATGTTTAAAAAAAAAAAAAGCTTTGCAAGGTGCTGCAATGCATGCGTGACCTGTTTAGGGTGTACCCCACCCCTTGCCTGAAACTCGTCAAAAAAGGCTCCAGCACCTTCCCTATTGACCCAAAAGTTTGTTGAGAATTCTGAACAAGTGAATATGACTGAATGCTTCATAGACAAAAATGTCGGGGTGTTGAGTCCTGGAATTTAATTGAATATACTTTAATAATCCCCAAAGGGAAATTTGAGTGGTGCAGTGCAAACACCAGGTGTTTAACACTTTGATGCCCCCTCGCCTCTACCCACCGGTGTCCCAGTTCGGTTACACTGTGTCCAACCTGACAACTCAAAAGCTAGTGTCTGGAATGGGTCACAAAGTCTGGCCGTGGTGAAGAACACCAAATTAGCCTCTCTGTATTTCACCACTCCTCCAGATCCTCAAGCAAGCAACCGGACGTTGCCACGGAAACCGCAAAAACACAGAACCTGAAGCACCTCCTCTAGACAGTCTCCTTCTCCACACCTCCTGCAGATCGACTCCTTCTCCTCAGCTCCCCTAGGACCAAACCAACTCCTTTAGCCACACATGGATGTGCCTCCTAAAGCCAGCAGCTGGTCATGCATTGAAACATGGATGTCAACGGCAGAAACATTGGCCTTTCTGGAGTTTGCATGTTCTGTCCGTATACGTACGTGAAATTTTTTTGGGGTACTCTAGTTTCCTCCCGCTCTCCCAAAAACATGAGTAATAGGTTGATCGGCTGCTATAAAATTGCCCCTTTGAATGAGTGCATGTGTCTTTCTGTGTTTGCCCCCACAACAAACTGGCGGCCTGTTAAGGTATACCTTGCTTCCCACCGGAAATCAGCCGGGATAGGCTCCTTTCACACCCGGCAATCCTGGGATAAGCATTTCAGAAGACAAAACGAAGCTTTATAGATGACTACAAGATGGAACATCTCCAACCCCTTGTTCAACAAAAAGGTCAGATCGACTAATCTTGTTGTGAAGATATTTTGCATTCAATTTTTAGAAATTTGATTGAATAATTCTTCATTAGGATTTACGAAATAAATAGGATTTACTATTTTCTGTTATAATAAATCAAGTACATGTAATATTCCATGTACAGCTTTTTCTTCTTTCGGCATTTCCCTTCAGGGGTCGCCACAGTAATATTTCACATGCATAACAACATTTTATTTTCCAAACTAGTACATTCATTATTGGTTTCTGTCACATTTGTGTTCCTTACTTTTTTACCTGCTTTGATTATTTTTTTGTTTTCAGATTCAGTATTTCTAACCCCTCCTCTTTCTCTTACTATTTACAACACTTATAAATTATGCACCGGTTCTCGCTTCTCTCATACCATCTCATTCCATCTCTTCAACCTGTACTTAAAATAGAGCAATGGATGAGTGGCCCTGTGCATAAAAGACCATTGGCTGAGTGGTGATTCATACATCAACTTACCCCTGGGTTTATTTACTGGTGAAGGTTTCACCTCTTTTCAATGTGTCTGCACCTGAGGAAATGGAGCAAGTGTGAAATCTAATGCCAATGCTCCTGGGGAATGAGACGTGGATGGATCTCAATTGCGACGTGAGGAGGAGGTGAGCTGCTGGATTTACTTGATGGTTGCGTATTTCCTTTCTTATCACTCTGAAGTATGGTGGCAGCCATATAAAGTTTATCACAAACGATCGGAGTAAGTCTCAAACACACATGGCATACTTTGACTTTTATCATGTTTCATTGGAATCATCTAAAGAGGTCGTTTATTTTTTCATTTGTATACAAACCCACACAATCTTAATTATTAAAAAGCCCTTACTTATTCACTGAAGGTTATGTTCTTGTTGTAGAATACAATAAGATAACTGGGATTCTTGAATTCATGACAGTTCAAGATTGTTTGTAGCAACTTTCTTTGTTTCTTTTCTTTGTTTGTTCTTCTGTGACTCATAAAACTCTCCAATTTTCCTTTACATGTGTTACAAAGTAAATGTCTCACATGCTTGTTTGGGCACTGGTGACAACAGTCACCTACAGTTATTGTTCACCTTTGTGAAAGATCTTGTTTGAACAGCTGCAGCTTCTAATGAAGTCTAGTCTGAACGTAGCCCATCCTACTCTAGACTTTAACTTTGAGCCTTTGGGCATATGAACCTCCACAAAGACCAAACTTTTATCCAACTTAAGGTTTTGTCTTTTGAATCGCTTATTTCTAATGGAATCACAGGGGTTGCCGCATGCTAAGCCAGCCAATTACAGGCGAGAGGCAGGACATTCCTGAAAAGGGTGCCAGTCTGTGCAGGGATACACACTCCTTGGCACAATTTCAAAGTGGCCAATTAACCTTTTATGTTTTTGGAGGATGGTAGGAATCAGAGAAAACCCATGCATACACAGAGAGAACATGCAAACTTCACACAGAAAGGACAGTATTTCAAGCCTCGCCCCCACTCCAGGACACAAAACCTGACCTTCTTGCTGTGAGGCCACAGTGCTAACGACTGTGCCAACAGCAGCCCCCAACTTAAGGTATTTGATACAATTTTTTTTAAAATTGAGCTAAATTGATTTCAGAGAAAAACAACATCTTGGGGAGCCTCGAAACTTCAGAACTTTTTACATAAAGTTCTGAACTGGAGAGAAATTTTTACAACTTGATAAGGACAAAACAAAAGTTTTAGTGATTGATTTGAAGATTTCATTCATTTATCCTATCAAAATAATACGAATACATTCACACGGAGCTGTTTTCAATGTACCAAGTACTTTGTACTACGAGCTTCAGATGAAATATTGCGTGTTTGGAAAAATCTTCATATTCATGGCACCAGCTTGTCAAATAGCTAACCTTTAACTATGCAAAATATTTGCAAATTACTAATGAAATGCTAATTATGAGTCATTTTCTTTAAAAAAGGAGGGGACTTTGGTGGAAGTTGTTAATCTGGATTGGACGTACCCAGCTTCCTAGAAGAAGAAAACCTCTATTAGTCCCACAATGGGGAAATTACTTTGTTGCTTTGCAACGCAGCAGGCAGCTTCGACAGCACCAATGGTGAGAGCAACTAGAGGGTTAGGTGTCTGCTCCAGGGACACATACGGGGCTCAAGTGGGATTTTAACTGGCTTCTCCCAGTCCAAGGACAAACACTCTGCCACTGACCCAACGCCTCCCAAATTAACACAAGTTAGTCACGATCTCATGACCATGTACCATGCTCTGACCAACTGAGCTAACCAGCTGAGCTAACAGATGTCAATGGACTATTCCAGCCAATTTCTTCCTGAAACTAATATGTAGCAACTTCAAAACGGATGCATGAAATTATAAACAAGACCTCTGGGTTTATTCGAACATCTCTGATCATATCTGCATCCATATCAGTGAATGGACTTGCAACTCAATTACCTCTCATCAATCATGGTAGTACCAGAGACATGTTAAGAGGAGAGAAAAAATATACAATTGATTATTTGTTTAAAAAAAACTGCCTCAATGACTAAATTATATTCAACAACATGTGACTGGAATGCGTCAAAGCCCTCAATAAGAAGTGAGCAAGGAAATGAAAAATGTCAGGGACTTTTAAATCATTCGAAGCCAATGATACAGTAGTAGGGATATAACACCTCTTGCTGGAATGTTGTGGGTTGAGCATTTATTAAATCAACATGTGCTGAGGGAAATCAATTTGGCCACAACACAGGCAAACTGGACTCAATTAAAAGAGAGAAAGTCAGAAATGTGGATTTTGTTTTAAGCCCAGTTGGTTCCACCACACTAGTTTATACACACATCGAGTCTTTCATTTTGTTCAGCAATTGGCAAACTCATAACCGAGTTCATTATCTTCTTGTAGTTTTACTCTTTTGAACTTATTTTCTTTTCCGATATTTTATCCTTTTAACTCCCACTTCCCTATAAATTTATAGAAAAACTGTTACACAATTTTCTGTGAGGCAGGAAAATGTGTTTGCAGCCATCTTTTTTTTTCTGACCTTTAGTTTTTTGCAGTTTTCTGCTGAGTCGTGTTGAAGCCACTAATGCAACACCAGTGTGTCCAGTCAGAGGAAAGAAAAATGGTAGTGACCTACTTCTTTAGTATTTTCAATTACTTCTATGGCACATACTTGACCATTGGCCCACATCTAATGTCCTGCCACCACAATAATTTACCACCTTGTTGTAATAAGCCAAACTGAGGCTTTAATTCATTATTTTGTGAGTGACTGCATATGTGAAAGCCTGCAAATTTGCTAAATTTAATAAACCCTTCACTTGACAAATGTGCTTCCGCACTTTACTCAGCTTTCCTGCATTTTGTACTAACTGGACCCATAAAGTTTGCTGTTATTAAAATGTCTTGAACTCCTTGCTTGAATTAATTTCACATCTCATTTCTTTCTCAACGACTGGGACATGTGAATTTTCCTGATAAGGCCTACAGCATCCACTTCATTTACAATATGCCTAGCCATCCCAATTTGGATCAAGTTTAAAATAAATAATCAGCATTGCCTCTGATTCAATTATGTATTTTAATAAATGCATGTAATAAATTATTCCCAATCAATTCAGCCGAACGTTCTTATCTTGTAAAATGTTCAGGTACTTAAATCTTTGCTTACTTCATGCGTTATAGTCATGACAAAGCATGAACAAGTTTGTTGATCTTGCTACAATAGAGGACAAATCTGGGAAATTACCAACAGATGCAAAAGAAACACAAATACATGTGCTTTTCAATAATAGGCATAATTTAAACATATAGAAGAGAAATATGTTTTTTAACAAAGTTTTTTGCTTTCCATTCTAAATTATAGGGTAATATTTCACGTGGACTTTGCTCACATGAGAATATATGATCTTTATTTATTAGTCTTTTGTTATTGTGTTTTTGTGACAATGAATTTTGTTAGAATTTTATTTAGCTGCATTATTAGACTGGAATCCAAGATGATTTCCAACTTGATGCAATAATTTTTACAACCTCTTCAAAGCAGTATTAGACTAAATGTTTATTACTTTTAAGAATTGTTTGATTGCTTTATCACAACCCATTATTGAGCAATCAACCTTCAAAAAGATAAAATATGCTAGAAACTATTTAATAACTCATTAAACAGCACTTTAAATATATTAAACATCTGATTTATGTCTTGTGTAATCATTGAATGAAAGTTTTCTGCTCGCAACACATCACATAATGTTTGCTCTGGATTTTGCCGTCTCCAAACAGGGTGATAAAGAAAAGAATAAATGGACAGGGACGCTGGTAGGTGCTAAAATTAATGTCAGAGATTAGATTAGATACTGTATTACCTCAGATCTTTCTGAGAGAAAAGACAACATACATAGCGTCGGATATTGTTTGAGGGCTAAAATGAAAAGTTAACGCATCGAAATATGTTTCGGGTCAATATTTTGACATCAATGTAACATTAAAACCTATACTTGAGAATTAACGTACATCCCGTTTAGTTTGATTCAAATACTGGCATCCAAAATATGTTTAGTTGTTGATCTCATGCATCCCTTATTAAATTACATAAGCTGTTATCTTTACTTGAGATTTGGATTTTTTTTTAGTAAATATATATGAGAGAGTAACAGTTTACTAAGACTGCAAACATTTAAGAAAGCAATGTTTTCCCAAAAATATGGGAGGTAGTGTGTTTCATTACACCATTTTTGTTCCATGTCCACAGAAGTTCCAAACTCTGCAACCTTGTTTTACCATCTGACCTTCAGTTTTTCTGCTGAGCTCGTATCAGCTTCTTGTTTGGGAGAAGCTGCCATCACACCAGAGAAAATAACTGAAAAAGGTCAGTAAAAGATTATTGACATGGAGCGTGGTGTGAATAAAGCCAAAAGCACTTCAAAAAGACAAAATGATGGGAAATCTGCTCGGAAATGTTCACTTGTATGAAGCAAGTTGTGATTTCTTAAGTACATACAGATTTTGTGTGTAATCATAGGTCGAATTGATCAACTTTCATTTACAGTATGTATGTATGTGCTTAACTTAACAAAAGCACAACATTTTACGTCATAAATCTTTAGTTTTTCATTTGTTGGTGAAAAATCCACTAACGAAACAATTATATTTAATCGTTTTTTTGTCTGAAGCATTTTGTATGTCCAGTTTAAGAGGTAGACATAAACTATTTTACTTTTTATCACCAGTGAAGTGCTCCCTTCCTCCCAACACTTATAATTTCACAGTTTGCTAAAATTACACGTCATTGGGTTAACTTTTTTCCAACTTTTTGTGTGCATCAATACTACAATCCAAATTTTTAACTGCAGCAGGTAATTAGAGGACCACAAAGCCTGTTGTAAATTTTGGGTTATTTTCTCATAGATTGCTACAATGCTTCAGCCAATATGCTGACTGGGAGAGCTTATCGAGAACCATTCACCATTAGTAATTATTTATCACCAGAATGTAAAAGGTCATTAAACTGAGTAGCCTACTTCTTTATATCGCCTTCAGCGGACCATAAATTAGCCCTTTGCTGAAGCATCGGCAATCACTTCTTTCATCACTGAACTGTGAAGCTTTATAGCAGTGAGCGTGCAGAGAGGACGTTCACAACATGATGCAAACACTTGTCACATAACGCTTCACACAGATTACATCAAAAGAGATGCAAAGATCAGCAGAATGATCAAACTAGTATAGTTGAGGCAGCAAACTAGCATGACATCTTTCAGTGATTACAGGTCCAAGAGGTTTAATCTCTACTGACAGATTATGATGAGCAAGTGCTGATGGAAACCCACTTTTATTTTTTTAAAAAAGAAGTGCTTGTCTTTGTGTTACTAACTGACAGGAAGTTGCAAGACAGTGAAAAGTTGCAAGACAGGACACACACACACACTCTTCTGCAGAAAGAGGAAAAAAATCACCAAACTAACTCAGATTACTTTGATTTCAAGTTACATTTTCTGGTGTTTCCTATATATATATACAATTACTTTATTGTCTATTGAGAATAAAGACAAAACACCAGATCTCTGTCCGAGTCTGAAGGAAACAGCAGTGTATCCTTGATGGTATTACTTATCCACAAGCCACTGATGGTTAGTTCATCAATTATTAATTGATTAACTCTTATTTTTCCAACACCATCAAACTCAAAGTAGACATCATTCATTAACATGAATGATTTCACTTCTAGATGTATTCTTCACATAATCTACCAGAACCTAACATCAAAGACTCTATCTACAGTGACTGTGTGATGAGCCATTCATTTGATCTGCTTAGCTATCATCTCACAACTTGGCTTTTATTCACTCATGCATTCACTCATTCACCATCTTCAAGAGTTCTGCATATTATTATTTCTTGTAGTCGTACCCTAAGATTATGTTGATTTTTATTTGTAAAGCAGGGTATTTAAACTTATTGTTTTGCTTTAACAGGACTCATACAAGTCACTTTGCCATTATCTGATGCTCTTCTCAACAATAGAGGGACACTCAAACTAACAAGCTGGCCGTATTTATCTAACTACACACTACCAGATTTTTCTTTTACAGACCGACCGTGTATGAGCTGCTGCAGAGAAGTCAAACAGACTTTCCTCAGACCCTGCACCATTCTATCAGGTGTAATCAAATCAGTTAGGAGTTTGTGGGCATGAGTGTGTGCCGGTGAGCAGCACATCAAACATAATGAGTAAGGCAGATGAGTGCATATAAAGTATGCACAGACAGAAGAGACAGAAACACAGAACACTGAAGGAACATTGAGCTCTTTTTAACTTGGATGGAACTATTGTTTGGTTGCCAGAAATACTGATACTTGCAACTTAAACCAAACATATAAAAACCTTTTACAATTTTTTACAATACGATTTAAAGCATATACGGTAAAATATGCAAATAGAGAATTTCTGTTCTACTTAAGTTTAGTTGGAAGTGAGACAAAACGCAAATGAAGTGGGCAGGTGTGATACTACTTTGACATCATGCCTTGGTGCTCCTAAACAATCCTGCCTGCAAACACATGGGATCAAGTTTAAATTTGGTCAATGGGATTCACAACAGTGTTCAAATGTTCTCGATCTTATTTTCACCCTATTATCCAGAGAGAGAATAACCTCTCTCCCTTCAGGCACCTCCTGAGTTCTCAACTAGCCAACAGAGCCAACTGAGATACAAGAAAACAAGTACAACTTGTGAGGAAAATATTTAGAAAGATTATAAAAATGTACTTGCCAGTTAAAAAGTTACTTGTGATAACATGTTACTTCTACCAAAATGACATTGTCCTGTCCTGATTACAATAAACAGAAATAGCAAATTTATGCTAAAGTTTTGTTTTGTCTTCTGAACCGCTTATCTGTAAAGTGGACGGCGGAGGTGCTACAGCATATTCTATCTGATTTCAGGCAAGAGGCAGGATACACCCTAAACAGGTCGGCTGTCTGTTGCGGGGCCACACCCCAACAACCATCCACACACACACACACACACATTCCTAGGTGCAGTTTCATATTGGCCAATCAACCTGACATGCATATTTTTTGGAGGGTGGGAGAAAACCGGAGGACCCGGAGAAAACCCACACATACACAGGGAGAACATGCAAACTCCATACAGAAAGACCCAGTACATCCATACTCTGGGACTTGAACCCGAACCTTCTTGCTGTATGGCCACTGTGCTAATCACTAGGCACCATGCAGCCAATATACCAAAGTGAATATCCTTAAATCAATTTGTCCTTGTCTCTGATGTGTTTTTTTAGTATGCTCTTGAATGATGGTTGTATTATTGCTTGTAACTGTGTCTTCAACCAGATGGAAATGAATGAGATAGCATGAAGAGAAATGATGTGCTGTCTTAATGATGAGTATCTGAACTGGAACAAACACAGATATTTACTGACCTGTGAGTGTGAACAATGGTGCTGGAGATTGGCGTATAGCAGAGGTGTCAAAAGTACCAACATTTCCTACTCAAGCAGAAGTATAAATACCGAGTTAAAAAACTACTTTAGTAAAAGTAGAAGTATCAACTCAAGTTTTCTACTAAGTAAAAGTAAAAAGTAACCTATTTTAAAACTACTTAAAGTAGAAAAGTAAAAGTAATTTTCAGAAAAAAAGGAATATTGTTAACAAAAGCGTATGAACATATTTTTTAACTATTATCACATGCTTTAAGGAGCAGAAAATATGATAATAAATGAAAGTGTTTTGGTGTTAAACTTTATGAATCAGAAACATTTATTTCTTAATAATCTTTATTGGAAATCGATTAATGAACACAATCAAATGTATTATCATAAGCAGGGCATTATGTAATGTCCCTTCAGCTACCAAGCTTCACTCTGCATCACCTAATTTAACCAACTTCAGCGGACACAAACACACTCAATGTAAAAAAACACAAACACACTCAATGTTAAAAAAATAAATAAATAAATGAAAAAAATGACCAAAAGGCTTTTTTAAGCCTTGAAGGCAGCTAGTTTTCAAAGTTCTTTGAGGCAATACTGAATAGTCTTTAACAAGTTGGTAAGTATGGGAGTGCCACATACAGCCTGGGCAGCGTTGCCAGGTGGGAGGTGCTGGATTATCGTACTAATGACGTAAAATTATTGTATTTTACAAAAAATATCGTACACCCAGTAAAACCACGCCCATTGACAAAATAACACCCTTTACATGCACTCGTAAGGCAGTGGGAGTGAAGGAAACACACAGGAGGCAAAATCCTTGGATTCTTTTTCTAAAATTTTAAGAACTGTAAAAATAAAAAAAATAACCAGGGAATTAAGATTTTAAGAAACCCAGAAAGAAACCAGTAGGGGCAGGACTTAGGAGACGGTATATATAAATTTATATATATACATATCTACATATATATGTGTACATATAAGTTTTTTTTTTTTTATGTTAGCCCAAACATCTACATGATGCAAAATCTAAGCGATGTGTAGTTTTAATCTATGCCAGTCAGTCTTTATAAACTAATCAATAAAATTTTGGAGGCTTTTAAGCACAAATACTTCATCCCTCACCACCACTACTATTTATGGATTAATTAGTTTAATTAGCTTTGTTTCTAAAGATAAAATAGTGCGTCACAGATCAAAGTTATTTTTATAAAAATACCATCTACAACATTTTCAGCAAAGACGTTTACAATAACTGCAGACTGAAAATAATAATAATAATAAAACATTTCTTTGCTGTTGTTTTTTTAAAAAAAAAAACCTGATAATTCACTCAAAGTTCAGTGTTGCAGCATCAGAAACACTTTGATTTCCGAGCCCGCAACAAGTCTTTTAAACACGCAAACTAACGTTCCTGCTCCTTAAAGGTTTGTGGGCGGGGCTACTCGGCCCATAGTAATGATTGACCGGACCTTTCAGCCAATCATTCATCTGTTCCTTTGTTTGATGCATTCAGGGTTCATAAAAAAAAAAAAAAAAAAAAACCTCCGACAAACAGTCGCGGCTTTTTAACGGTGACAAAATGGAGAAAGTAGCGACTACTTTTTAAAAAATTAACGAAGTAAAAGTACAGATAATTGCATAAAAAAGTAGTGAGTAAAAGTAAAAAGTAGACAAAAAAATAATTACTTCGTTAAAGTAAAGATAACGAGATTTTCTACTTGAGTAAGGTAACGAAGTAATCTTACTTCGCGACTTGACACCTCTGGCGTATAGAGCTTAGAATATTTTTATATAGGTTTTGTGCATTGATCATAAAACCAATTATCTGTATTTAGTTCATATCAGGGAGTCTTATCTCCGAAGAAGTACGAGTTTTATTGACAGAGATTAATATTTGGTTTATGTTACCCAACTTGGTTTATACACATAACACAGTTTGTTTTGTTTTTTTTTAACAGACTGTCAGGACCAACCAGCATGTGTTTATAATAAGTGTTTTAGTTTGTTTGGTGTTTCATTACTTCATGCTTCATTTTGAAGTTTATGTCTTACCTGTGTCTTAGATTTCACTCCTTAAAAACATTCACCTCTGCGTCATTGTCTTGCCCCTTTAAGCAATGTTCTCCATTACTTGTGAGGAAGATTGTCTTGTTTTCAATAGTAAGCTGCCCATCATTTATTCCCCTGAGTGTTCCATGTGTTTGATTGTGTTTTTGGCATCCTGGTTTAGAGATTGGCTTTCGGATTTTTCTGCCAAATCTTGACTCCCCTATTGTGTCCACCTGATCTGTACCTGACTCACATGTTCTTTTTAACCACCAAGAAAGGGACAGAATTTGCACTTCAACCTAGATAGATAAGCTTTCATCACATGAGAATAACATTCCATGGTTTCACAATGAATGCCGACTGTTTAAGCCTCATTGAAATATGTTGCAGTGAATATTTATCACAGTTTTAAAAATTACGTGAAAAGGTAATTGATGACCAAATAATGACTCTGATTCTAATTATTTACAGCACAAGTAGGTTTTATCAATGACAGCATGTTTGAATTGCCAGAGATTGAACAGTTTGCATTCTAGAAAGTTCGGTTAGTTAGTTATGGGTAATTAAACAGTGCCTTGTCTAGTGCGGCAGCTAATATACCTGTTCAGGAATTCAGTAAAAATAGAAATCTCAAGGTTTACTAGTATTCATGTGCCATGTCACTGATAACATGGTGTTGTGGATAAGTTGTGTAACACATGAACTCAGTGTGATCTGTTCCTCGGATTGATCCTACAGGAAATCTTATTAGCTGACATGCCAAAACTCCACCTCACAAGTAGACGGTGCCCTGTTTACGATTACATATGACAAAATGGGTTACTTCCATCAACAAGTTGTCGAAGGCCGGTGAAAATGATCCCTGATTTCCAAAAAATATGATTGACTGTTAAAGTCAGTGTTGCTGAGCCATCACGCAGGGTTAAGAGCTGCTTATAATCGTCACATTAACAGAAGGTCAAAGCAAAGATCCCCAACACATGGAGTCATCATTGCAATGTTTACTGTGCATCCGTCATCTTTCTTCCAGGTGGCTCCAAGGTTGTTTAAAATGAATAAATCTCTATTCAAGCAACACAAGGACTCATCAACAAACTCACAATGAAGAATGATGACATTTCCTGCACTGTGAAATTTCCTGTCATGTGAAAGAATTATGCATTTAGATTTTTGTGAGAGTAGACAATTTTTACTGAAGGGGGAGAACAGATTTGTTCTGAACCAAAAGCCAGAGGGGCAGCAATGTAATGAGTTATTACGCACATTTCAGTAGCTCAGCCACTAAAAAGTGGCTGCATCCTCTGTGCTGCCCTGTATGCCATTGCACGTGGAGGATAACATTCACTTGAGCCTGACCTATTTGGTGAGGAGAGACTAGATGCAATGCAGAAAATACACATTACACGCTTGTAAAACACAAACCAGAGCAAGTGGTTTGAACCTGGGTCCTTTGGGATTGAGTGAGTGCATCATTATGCAAATGTGTGGTATCAAACTTCAAAGAAATGCATTCAGGAGAGGTGACAAGGGATCTCCCAGTGAATCATGAACATCTCCACAAGGCACAGAGGGTTATGTTATGCAATCTCCAGCATACAAATTATTCAGTCAAGTGGCATGTTAAGCCAGAGGGAGGCGCAGTGCACACTTTGTCCTTCATTTGAATATTAAAATAACTGGGCAAGTTTAGTCTCACTGCTGGTTAAACACTAGGGACAGAGGAGGAAACTTTCCAGCAACAGAGCACCTTATTTAGGTGTCATCATTTCAGAGCAGATTGAGAAGGAATCACTCCAAACTTTAAAGTTGAGGTGGGATTAAATTTACAGGAGAAACTGATTATTGCACGTTGCAATGTAATTGAAGGCGTCTGCAAAAGCATCCTGCATCATCTGCGTCCTGATAATCTTTGGAAGTGCATCCAAGCTGCAGCGGGTAGCCCAACTGTGCCATCCATCCATCCTTACATCCATCCATCCTGCTCACACACTGCTCAGGCTGGCTGGCTGCTGCACCAGCACCATGGAGCAAAAATCACCTAAAGCTGAACGCACTGCAAAAGGACAAGAGTCTCTCTCCTACCAGCGGAGGATGTGGAAGAATTTCCAAGAGAAAACCAAACCATGGCTCAGTCCTAAACTGGGATCAGAGCGTCGTAGTACCGGGGGCGCTGAGGGCAGTAAAAAGGAATCAGGTTTATGGATGTTTAAGCGGAAAAAGAAACAGTTAGATCGAGTGTTTTCTTCCTCACAGCCTAATCTAAGCTGCCCCACAGCAGCTCCGTTTGAACGGGAGAAGTGTATTGGAGACACAGCCCCATGCACCAGTTCGGACCGACAGTCTTTGCTACATCCTACTGGGAGCAAACCAGAGCTAACGGCCCATGGAAGCCCTAAACTCCCAGTATCCCAGCTGATGATGCACCAGCAGAAGAGCTCTTCCCTGGGATCAACGTGCTTTGAGACACTGGTGGTTGATCCTACAGCAGGAATACAGGATGAGGAACAACTGCGTAAAAACGCAAGCGATTCTGTGAGTAACGGAGTCACGCATCTAGCTGTATATAGAACACATGTATACCATCTATGAACATTAAAAGTGATTCTAAAGCTAAATGAATCTGGATATTAAGCCAAGGTGATAAGTTTGATGATGTATAGCTGTCACTGATCCGATCATTTGACGCACTCATCGATTTTCCACTTCGATGATTTCTTTACTCTATGCTGTAGCTTGTTGGACTTGGTCGGATCTTGGTCAGATCAGCACATCTAGAGGCAATATTAAGCTCTATGTGATATCTACAATCACAAGATCACTTGCTAAGATCACTTTGATATTCATTTTCTTATTGATCTCATTTTCTTACATAATTTTGACCAGAATCTTCCCTTTTCTGCTGGTTTCATTTGCCTTGTCTCCAGTCCCATAACCCATCTATCACTATGTCCTTACCTAAAGATAAATCTAAGCTATACCTAGGGCATGATCATGTTTTATTATCTTCCAATATGAATTTGGACAGTGAGACAGCAAAAGAAAAGCAACAGTCAGGATTTGAGGGCATGAAAAAACACTCCATAAGATTCTAAGACAGGTGTCCCAAGAGGTCCAGTTTCAAGTAGATGGATTGTATCCACATAAACTAGATCCAGGCTAAAACATCTGGGAGACTGCTCTAAATTTTTAGGTCTAAATAAAGCTTTGTAATTTGTGTTCCTGTTCAAAAATTTAGTTGGATCAATTTAGAAGCAATATGGCTACAATATTACTGGATGAAAAAAATGTGCAAAAGCAAC